>CM065804.1:206354666-207600500 GCA_033398695.1 Orobanche coerulescens
GCTAGCCAGTAGGATTAGCGTGCGCTAATGATGTGCAGTTACATGCATTCCAAAGATCGACTCACATCTTGCGACTACGAATCCGAATGAAAGGAGACATAAATCTCCATATCTCTTGAAGATAAACGACCCCATAATTATCACAATGATCATGTCAATGTCCACATATCAATAACAACATCAACAATCAAACTTACTCGATAACAAGGATCGTATCATGCTAAATCTAGAATTCAACCTAGTATCATGATTCATCTCATCTAAATCGACCAATATAATTACCAAGATTCAGAAATCCTTCTTAGATCGGGTTAAATGAATCAACATCCTTATGGTATGAAGAATCTTAACTAACATCCGAAACTCTTATCAAAATTCCATTGAATCTCATATAACATCATCATATGATTATCCAACATGCTCCTTGCATGAAATCATCCAAGAAAAACGAACCACTAACGAAGGAATACGAAGATTACCTGGTTTAGATGAACCAACACTAGAACTCCATCCAAAGAATCATGAACAACTTGAAGGACAAGGCTTGAATCCAAGCTCTCAATCTAATGTTGTTAAAGATTATCATTATACATTGTTTGGGAACCTCAAATATATCCCAACTCTCTCTCTCTCTCTCGACTGAAAGAAGAAAATGACGAAATGCTTCTCAGCACCCTTCTGTCCCATTTTATAATATTCATTATTAGCGTGCGCTATCATGTCATGTTTAGCGTGCGCTACCGCCTTAGCGTGCGCTAACTAACTTTGTTAGCGTGCGCTATCGAAGCCCAGAGGCTACTGCCTCGCTTCGTAAACTAGCTTACGTACGTAATGCCCATGCATTAACGTATGTAAAACATCCTGCTTAGCGTACGCAAGTCATTTACCTTAGCGTGCGCTATCCGAAGTTGACTTGCTACAGTACACACCTATCACTCGTGCCCCCACATGCCGAAAGCATCCGCGATTATCGGGATTCCTTTGACCGATCTGGAATTAGCGTGCGCTAACCATACAGTTTAGCGTGCGCTAGCCCTACATGACAAACACCCGCTGACCTTATCTGGACACGCGTCGTAAGTGGCCGGGTCCACCCGACGAAAGCTAAGATTCCATTATTGGCGATCTGATGTTAGCGTGCGCTAACCAACATACGTTAGCGTGCGCTAACTGAATATAAAAATCAACCTGGGCCTACCTGTCGGCCACCTTCCGGAACTAACCCAGGAAGTCGTTATGTACGTTAGGGGTCCTTCTTAGCGTACGTAACTGAACCTCTTAGAGTACGCGATCAATACTTCGTAGCGTGCGCTACCTGTACCCAGTAGCGTGCGCTAATGAACACTTAGCCATTTTCCGCAATTTCTGTCCAACATCTTGACGTACCAAAAATGAACATAAGACACACTGAACACAAACACTGAATCTAATAATATTCTTATACGATATACTCTATATCGAAAGCACGATAACCTGATACACGATATCCTCAAATGTAACTGTCGACCAGATACGACAATTATACCGATACTGACATCTCAGTCCTTTATTTATTTTATCCCTACTGTATAGATTCCACGCTGTATAATATAACTCGGATAAAATAATATCAAACAGCTGTAGTAGATATTCCGGATATTACATTCTACACCACTTAAAATAAGTTTCGTCCTCGAAACTTGCAATCCGTCATAAAAACAAACAAACATACCGTTCAACCAAAATATCCCAAGCCATCACGACAACGATCAATCATCATCATTACTGAATAACCAAGAGAGTACACTTATAATACGCAGGTCGACGATCTCCTGAGATACTGGCAAGCGATCTCACTGTACAGTCCCAATACGCTTACAATCACGATTCCTTGAGTCTCAACAAAATTATATCATTGTCAGATGAAATAATCTATCCGTGACAAATCCTGTTTGCCTGATCACATGATCAAATTCCAATTCCGATAAAACGAATAATATGCGTCCTCTGACAGCTCTATCCATACTGAAGCACGAAAGCCACATGATAATTACAGATCTCGTATGAAGATCGCATTATGACTACGAGGCGGAATGATAACAATGAGCATACATGCTATAACATAATGAATGCATTAATAATGTAATAAAATGATCGTCAACATGACGCCGAAATATGATAAGGTCGCATGAAAGATCGAATGAGGTAACATGATTACCTGCTAAAATTCCTGAAACGATTACCTTGAACAAGTTAACAAGGTTAAAATTCGATCCACAAGATCAACCACTGAACAATGAGATGGACTGGATGATTAATGAATTAATCTGAACAATGAGATTGACTAAGTAATGAAGGAATTAACTGAGTGATGAATGAATTAACTGAGAAATGATATTGACTGGGTGATGAATGAATTAACCGAGTGATGAATGAATTATCTGAGTAATGATATTAACTGAGTGATGAATGAATTAACTGAGTGATGAATGAATTATCTGAGTAATGATATTAACTGAGTGATGAATGAATTAACTGAGTGATGAATGAATTAACTGGGTGATGAATGAATTAACTGAGTGATGAATGAATTATGTGAGTAATGATATTGACTGAGTGATGAATGAATTAACTGAGTGATGAATGAATTAACTGAGTGATGAATGAATTATCTGAGTAATGATATTGACTGAGTGATGAATGAATTAACTGAGTGATGAGATCAAAATGATGATTGAGGATTATTAACTGATGAATGAGTTAATCCTTAACGCTTACACAAGTCACACGTGCTCCAAACCAATTAGTCATGAATCAATCATAACACTAATATCACATATAGGTTTCAACAAAGTATGAATAATTAATGACATGATGAATGTATAAAAATAAAGAGAATCGAGTCCTTACACAGGTCATACGAAGCTTCGAGGTCTCGCGATACTAGTCTCAACTGACGACGACTCGATGAATGAATGACTCGTGCAGTCGTATTAATATTACGACTCACAAAACCAGACTGTCCAGATTGTCATAACCTGACAGTCCCACTACTACCGCATCGGTAGAGCCACATAACTCACATATCAGGGTATCTCACAACCCAAAGCTCTGATACCATCTTCTGTAACACCCCCAAATACTATTGGGTTATTACTGTGCCGTGGACCCCACGCCAGGAAATCCACCAGGCGAACATGACTAAAATACATTAAATTAAACAACAAGGGAAAATCATAGTCCCTACCATGATATCCGACACAATATTCTGATAAGGAATTTCAATGACAACGATGGGCCTACATGGCCAAAAATAAAATACAACAACATCCACGAGCATCTGCTCGGGTAAAACATAATGACAATGACTGACAAACTGGAGAACACTCTAACTGACTGACCAACATGAACAACTCGGACTAGTATCGCTCGAATGCCTCGTCGCCATCATCATGCCCTTGTGTCTCAACTCTCTCCTCGCAAGCACCTAAAACATGAAAACATGTTCCGCCACGAAGTCGGGCCATCCAGATAATGAACATCAAATACATGTATAACATGATATGCATCCAAAGGCAGAATGAAACGGTACAATGATAGTAATAATATGAGATGCTCACAAACCAAGGTAAGAACCGAGCATTCATGAAACACTATGCCCACGGCATACTATTAATACATGTTCGACAGGTTAGAACATAAGTGCCCAACGGCGAATCATAATCATAGAGTACCATAATGAATTACACGACATGAACCAAACCAGAACTGAATTAATTATGAATCACAATGCCCGAAGGCTCTAATGAAATTACCAAGACAATCAAAAATGCCTGAAAGACACTCAGCCGAAGCTGTCAAATATCACAATCACATGAAGCCAAAACAGCCCGAAGCTGTATCGATTAGGGCCGAAGCCACGGCACGAAGCCGTATCACAATTAGGGCCGAAGCCACGGCACGAAGCCGTATCACAATTAGGGCCGAAGCCACGGCACTAAGCCGTATTACAATTAGGGCCGAAGCCACGGCACTAAGCCGTATCACAATTAGGGCTGAATTGTAGGTGTTGGAAACCCAACCGTGAAGGTTCAAGCCCCAAACTTACCCATAATGAGCACTAGCCGAGACTAGCCTCCAAAATAATATAATTAATCACAAACGACAATGATCCGTAGATTACCGAATTCACCAGAATGATAGTGTGCTACCTTGAGTCGGCCAACACGATAATGATGACTCACGGATGGGCATTGTACTCGACAGTCCCAATTCAACACCTCGATTACCTTAGAATGGTCAATCGATAATAATGACACAACGGATGGGAACTATCCTCGATAGCCCCAATTCAATACCTCGATTGCCTTAGAATGGCCAACCGATAACAATGATGCAGCGGATGATTCAATATCTCGATTGCCTTATAATGGCTAATCGTTGATAATGATGCAATGAATGCTCGGTACCTTTAATCGGTTACCGATGACGAAGATGAGAATGAATACGACAATGCCTTCAATCGGCTAATACAACATGAATGACAGGACGCCAACATTAATAACAATGATTACAACGTCTTAGATCGACATCAATATTAACAACAACAACCGATACATCGATACCGCGAACCGGTGATCGATAATAATATTAACAACGAATATCTCAATGCCTTACCGGCCATTAATGAATGATAATAAACATTTGGCATAATTGCCGAAGAGTATCGCGTCGAACGATCCCCTAATATCAATGAACTTATGAAGAGACTAAGTCTCGGAATGATACAACACATTCATACACATATATGATAACATTAATCTCATTGACTAGTACAAGTATAAAACTTGCCTTAAACCGACGGCGAGAATGTCCTTCCATGAACAACGTCCTTAATGAAATTGTCGGCCGTTTGAACAACCTTGAACGACACAAATACCAATAATTCTTTTAATACACGAATCAAGCATGATCACAACCAATTCAAGAGGTTGATACAATAAATCCCAAACTCATTGAGGCATTTCGACAAACACCTTGAATACAATCTCCCATCCTAAACAACTAAACCCAATTGTATCGAAAACCAACTTCAAACAAATGATTCAATCCAACAAAACACCTTCAATACAATCGATAACCCAATAGGAATACTCAAATCGAGCTTACGATAACATTTAATCAAAAATCCCAATTCCAAGTCAACCTTCAAAGTATTCTTGAGAAAAACTTCCAACAATCCAATGATAACTCATAAAAACTCGTAATCAAACGTATATCCATCACAAATCATGATTATATCATCCAAAACCTCAAGCTCCAACTCAAAATCAAATCTAGGGTTGAATAAATTACCTTGGATTAGGATGAGGAATCCATAAACATGTTGTTAATCCTCACCACAACTTGAAGAAGATGAAATTATCTGAGTTTGATGATGCTAAATCGCCCAAAATATCGCCCACAAGTCGTCCAAGGAGGAGAGGAAGAAGGAAAGTGATGAAATGAGCTTGATTCTCATGAAACCCGCTGAAATAGGCAAAGCGCACTTTGCAGTGTGCCGCAGCCTGCCGAGTGTGCCGCGGCACACGGCCAAAAACTGCCCAGCACATTGGCTTTGGGCCGCGGCCCGGCTAGAAGGGGCCGCGGCCCGCGGTACAGCCCACTCCAGCACCAAAAGGCACATGGTGCAGCCTTAGCTATTTCGACCATAACTCCTTCGTCCGGACTCCGATTGACTCACGGTTTGTGTAATACCCGGTCGAAAGTCATGTCATTTCAAACCTCTTCATTTTCTTCGAATCGTGATTTGTTGGGCGAACCCTTGTAATCATTGCTTGGAACCACCGTTTTGGGGTTTCCGTACTTCTATTTCGTGTTATTGTTGCCCAGACATTTAATCCTATTGTTTTTATTCTCTTCCCGGGGCATTTTCCATCATTTTAGGACCCGAGGGGGGTGTGAGCCGCGGCACAAGGAGTGTGCGCCGCGGCACACATATTTCCTAAACCTGGCCGAGCGGACTGTACCGGGTGCCGCGGCACACCTAGGTTGAGCCGCGGCACACTGCCGAACCCTGGGAGCAATTTTTAGTCCTGTGCCGCGGCACACCTGGGCTGAGCCGCGGCACACAATGCGGTCAACTGCATTATTTGTGCTTTTTGAGCGAGATGCAGCTCATTTCCCCATCTTCTTCTTCCACCTGCGAGAGAGAGAGTTTGAGGGGAAGAGCTTTTCACCATCTATCACTTGTGTGTTGAATTTTTACCTTTTTCATTCGGTTGGGAAGCCCGGATAATCGATCTAACGCTTATTCCTCGGATCATAGAGCTTGGATATTCAAGAGGTAATTTCTTCAACATCTTGATTCTCGATTTTGTATGGGTATTGACGTTTTGGATGTTAAAATCATGGAGTATGAAGTGATATATGCATGATTATGGACATGTTTGAGTATTCATCGGATTATTGAGATATTATTCAAGAACACTTTGAATTTTGTGTTGGATTTTGGGGGTTTTCGTAGATTCATCCGATTTATCCGATTGAAGCTTGAAAACCTCGAGATTATGATATATCTACATCGTATGCGTGTTTTCTTACGATTTTACGGGTTGAATTGTGTCGTTTTCGGACTTGTGGGAGTTTGGGCGATTTCCCAACCTTAAGTCGTTCACCCGTGTATTTTCTTGGATCGTAGACGAGTTTCGGGAGTCTCTTCGTGTAATTTGAGTATGAATAATTAATTGTCATATTCCTTGCGAATCGTTTAGGTGCCGGAAGCGCGTTCTTGGACCTACCGAACTCATACCTTTCCTCCGTTCAATTTCTCGATGTCTCAAAGGCAAGTATACATTAATGATTGTACGTTCTCGACTTTGAAAGTAAGAAATATTGATGGTATGATATGAACGAACCGTTTTACGGCATTCATAGATATATTGATGGCATATTATGAACGAACTGTTTTTACGGCATTCATGTATGTATTGTTGGCATGTAATGAACGAACCGTTTTTACGGCATTCCTACATGTATCGGCGTATGATATGAACGAACCGTTTCTACGGCATTCACATACGTATCGGCGTATGATATGAACGAACCGTTTCTATGGCATTCACATACGTCTTATGAGATTTTAGTTATTCCGGAATACTAGTCTTGAATTGATGAATTGACGGCTACATTTACTTTATTGTCGAGGAGTATTGTGTTTCATATTGATATACTTGCACTAGCTATTCGACGGCTAACCCCTTTATGGGGGAAATACGTTTCATGTATTTCAGGTTCCGGAGTCGGACGGCGGTATCGGGTCGGCATGAAGATGGTGGGCAAGTGTGATACTGTGTCTTTCTTCCAGTTATGTTTTGAGTTTTCCATTCAGTGTTGTTGTACTGGATTGGCTATTGAATACTCGAGTATTGTTTTCCATTTCCCTTGATGTTCCGGCCTGTGTTTGCCGAGGTTTTTGATTCGTGCTATGATGTCTATGGATACATTGGTTATGTTCTGAATACCTTTGTATTATCTTTCATTCCATTGTGTGTAGACCTTATCGGTCAAAATTTATAGTTCCGCGTATGTTTTAGCCTTGTGAGTCCCAGTGGGCTGCATTTGTAATATTCCCTGAATAACTTGGGGGTGTTACAGAATATGGTATCAGAGCTTAGGTCTATGGATACCTAGGCTGTCGGTCTTTTGGGTCGAACGAGTCGTCAAATGTTCACAGTATCACTACTCTGCCATCATCACAGTGCGACCGGTACTTGTAAGACCTCTTACTCTTCTGATGTTTTCTCTTTCATTATGCTTCTTCTATGGATATTCTTGAAAATCGATCACCTTAATGACGTGCGTTTGAATTGTGCTTACGTACCTTGTGTGTTCTTCAGTATGTCAGCTGGTAGGGGCCGTGTCCGTGGTCGTGGCCGTGGACGGGGAAGAGGTCGTGGCGCGGCCGTTTCCATCAGTTCAGTTGCGGGGTCGACGAACCCCAGTTTGTCGAACTCGGTGCATCCCGACACCGAGAGTCAGCACGACCAGTCAGACGGTCAGGGGAACAACGCGGACGTTGGAGTGGCGAATGCACTTCAACAATTGGCTACTCAGATGACTATTTTAGCCCAAACTGTTCAACTGAATAACCCGAACCCAAACACGGATGCCTTGCTTCAGAATGTAATCCGTATGCACCCTCCACAATTTGGCGGTGCCACAGACCCGTTAGGCTGGGAAGACTGGCTAGCGGAATTAGAGAAGATTTTCGAGGCGGTTGATTGCCCCGAGGTGAGGAAAGTACCAATTGCTCAGTATTTCCTCACTAAGGAGGCCACTACTTGGTGGAAGGTCATCAAGCCACAGGATCGTATTGCCTCGTGGGATGAATTTAAGGAGCTCTTGGAGGCCGAGTTTTGTCCTTAGCCGGTACGAGAGAGCCGAATCCGAGCCTTCTTCGAGGCTAAACCACAAGATATTCCCGTTTCGCAGGCGATCGTGGAGTATAACCAACAATTGATCCATGTGAAGGATCAAGTGCATGTGAGCGTGATAAGATCCGTTATTTTGATATGCGGATGAATTTGGACTTACGGTACATGGCGGATTTGCTTGTACCACCTTGAAAGAGTATCGTGATGAGCTTTAGCCCATGATATGTTGAGCCCCGACAATGATACCGTTGAAGAACCGAAGAAGCAGAAAGTCGGGGGAAATTTTTCTGGCTCTAAGGGTGGCAACTTTCAGAAGTCACATACGACTAACCGTTTTGCCGGATAGTCGTCACGTTCTAATAAAGGGAAGAGGGGTTACCGTCCCACTCCGGGTACCTCAAATCGTGCAGTGACTTGCTATAATTGTGGTCGTCCAGGCCACTTTAATTCGGAATGCTACTTTCCACCATTAAAGTGTCACACGTGTGGACAGATGGGGCATAGAGCGGTTTATTGTTCCGAGCCGAATCAGACTTTGGACACTCGGGCTTCTGCCCCAACACCACTCGATCAAGGTATTAATCAGCGACAATCTTTTGGTCAACCTCAGCAGAATTTTGGCAGGGGCCGTGGACGGGGTCAGAACGTTGGAGGGGGAAACTCTAGCGTCGGTTCGGTGCAACCACGGGTTTATGAGATGCGTCGAACAGACGAACCCGATGCAGCGGTGGCTTCAGGTACCATCCATATTTTATCTTATCCAGTTCGTGTACTCTTTGATACGGGTGCTACACATTCTTTTATTTCTTTGGAGTGTGTACGCCGTTTGAATATAACTTGTTTGACTGCTTGCGATCCCTTTATCGTGAAACTGCCTAGCGGGGATAGGATTGTGGGGAATCGGGAGATCAGAGATTTTCCGGTGGTTATATCCGGTATGGAATGGTTATCGAATCTAATTGTAGTTGATATGGAAGGCGAGGACGTAATCCTCGGCGAGGATTGGCTTAATAATCACCAAGCGATTATGAATTACCGTACCAAGGTTATTACCATGATGACTAAAGACGGATCTGAGTACTCGTTTTTGGGACGTAAGTTGGGCCAATCCAAGTTACTTAACAGTTCCATGAAGGCCGTAAAACTTTTGAATAAAGGTTGTACGGGCTATTGGTGTTATGCTTTAAAAACGGAAGGAAACAAAGTCGATTTCTCTTCGATTCCGGTTGTTAATGAGTATCCCGACGTTTTTCCGGATGATCTTCCGGGACTACCGCCAGATCGAGAGATAGAATTTACCGTAGACTTAGAGCCAGATGCGGCTCCAATTTCTAAAGCACCTTATCGGATGGCACCTTCCGAGATGCAGGAATTGAAGACTCAGTTGGGAGAACTTTTGGAAAAAGGGTACATCAGACCGAGCGCTTCGCCTTGGGGCGCTTTGTCCTCTTCGTGAGGAAGAAAGATGGTTCACTACGTTTGTGCATCGACTACCGTGAGCTGAATAAAGTAACCATCAAGAATAAATATCCTTTGCCTCGTATAGACGATCTATTTGATCAATTGCAAGGAGCTGCGGTTTTCTCGAAGATTGATTTAAGATCCGGGTATTATCAACTCAGGGTGAGGGAGTCCGACGTTCCGAAGACGGCGTTTCGGACGAGATATGGGCATTATGAATTTGTAGTTATGCCTTTTGGGTTGACGAATGCGCCGGCAGTATTCATGCAGTTAATGAATAAAATATTCATCGAGTACCTCGACAGGTGTGTAGTCGTATTTATTGACGACATCTCGATCTATTCTCGAGATAAGAAGGAACATGCCCGGCACTTGCATTTGGTTTTAGACATTTTGAGAACCGAGCACCTCTATGCAAAATTCTCGAAATGTGAGTTTTGGTTGGAAGAAGTTATGTTTCTCGGCCATGTGATTTCGGCCGAAGGGGTTCGTGTAGACCCGCAGAAGATCGAGGCAGTGCTAGATTGGGCACCGCCTAAAAATGTTAAGGAAGTTCATAGCTTTTTGGGCCTTGCTGGGTATTACCGTCGGTTTGTCGAGGGGTTCTCGAAACTCGCTCGACCGCTTACGAAATTGCTCCAGAAGACCGAAAAGTTTATTTGGACGGATGAGAGACAACAGAGCTTCGATGAACTGAAGAGACGATTGACTTCAGCGCCGATTCTAACTTTACCACATGGTAGCGAGGGCTTTGCAGTTTAATAGCGACGCTTCGGGTCAAGGCCTGGGCTGTGTTCTTATGCAGCATGATAAGACAATAGCTTTTGCGTCACGACAACTAAAGCCTTATGAGATGAATTATCCTACTCACGATTTAGAGTTGGCCGCAATTGTCTTCGCACTCAAGATTTGGCGGCATTATATGTATGGTTCACCGTGCTGGATTTATACCGATCACAAGAGCCTGAAGTATATTTTCAGTCAGAAGGAGCTGAATATGAGACAGAGACGTTGGCTAGAGTTGATAAAGGATTATGATTTGGAAATTCTTTACCACCCCGGAAAAGCCAATGTCGTTGCGGATGCTTTGAGCCGCAAATCGGCATCTCTTCAAATGCTCGAGGTTTTTACGTTCCAGACGAAAATTCGTCAAGATTTAATTGAGCAAGGGATAGAAGTTTGGCTTCAATGAGTACAGGGACAGTTGTGTACTCTCGAAATTACTTCGTCCTTAGTTGACGACATCAAAGGGAAGCAGTTGAGTGGCCCGATGATTTCTCAACTGAAGGAAGATGTGATTAAAGGAAAAGCTCCTGGCTTTATGGTTCACGAGGATAGTATTCTGAGATTTCAGGGCAGGCTTTGTGTTCCGAACGATTTGGAGTTGAGACAGAGGATTCTCCGAGAAGCTCATGCTACGCCTTACTCAATCCACCCCGAAACGAGTAAGATGTACAAAGATTTGAAGCGAAATTTTTGGTGGAATAACATGAAGAAGGATGTTACGGAGTTTGTACTACGGTGCTTGACGTGTCAACAAGTCAAAATCGAACATCAACGACCAGCGGGGTTGTTGAAAGCACTCCCCATTCCCGAGTGGAAGTGGGAAGACATCTCGATGGATTTCATCACTGGCATGCCGAGAACTCGGGCCGGAATGAATATGATTTGGGTAATTGTCGATCGGTTGACCAAGTCTGCACACTTCTTGGGTATTAAGGATACTTGGGGACCGGATAGACTGGCTCGAACCTTTATCGCTGAGATCGTGAGGTTACACGGTGCCCCCAAGACCATTGTTTCTGATCGAGATGGCCGTTTTGTATCGCATTTTTGGCAGGCCGTTCACCAGGCTCTGGGTACTGAGTTTAGATTGAGCACTTCCTTTCATCCTCAGTCGGACGGTCAGACAGAGAGGACGATTCAGACGTTGGAAGATATGTTGCGGGCTTGTGCCTTAGACTGGAGTAATGATTGGGAGCTTCACTTGCCGTTGATCGAGTTTGCTTACAGTAATAGTTGGCATGCGTCGATCAAAATGGCACCCTTCGAGGCACTCTATG
The DNA here is from genome assembly GCA_033398695.1 of Orobanche coerulescens. Classification (NCBI taxonomy): domain Eukaryota; kingdom Viridiplantae; phylum Streptophyta; class Magnoliopsida; order Lamiales; family Orobanchaceae; genus Orobanche; species Orobanche coerulescens. Next base: position 206,366,605 of record CM065804.1, read on the forward strand.
GTAGGCGATGTAGGTCGCCATTATGTTGGGACGAGGCTTCTGAGCTAGTTGGGACGGAACCGGATATGTTGTTGGAGACCAAGGAAAAGATTTCTATTATCCGGGACCGATTGCTGACTGCCCAGAGTCGTCAGAAATCTAATGCTGATACTCGTCGTCGACCCTTGGAGTTCGAAGTGGGGGATCATGTATTACTCAAGGTGTCACCGACCCGTGGAGTTTTCCGCTTCGGAAAAAAGGGGAAACTTAGTCCAAGGTATATCGGACCTTTCGAGATTCTGGACAGAGTTGGAGATTTAGCTTATCGCTTGGCGTTACCTCCAACTTTGAGTCACGTCCGTAGTGTTTTTCATGTGTCCCAGTTGACGAAGTACGTACCGGATCCGAGCCACATTATCGACTACGGTGAGATTGATATTGCCGAGGATATTACCTTTCCGGAGAAACCCGTGAAGATTCTTGAGCGACGTGAGAAACAACTTCGGCATAAGACCATTCCACTGGTTAAAGTGCAATGGTCGAGGCATGGAGTCGAGGAGGCGACTTGGGAGACGGAAGAGAAGATGCGAGTGGAATACCCCGAACTATTTATTTCTTAAGTTTCGGGACGAAACTTCTTTTTAGAGGGGGAGAATGTAATACCCGGTCGAAAGTCATGTCATTTCAAACTTCTTCATTTTCTTCGAATCGTGATTTGTTGGGCGAACCCTTGTAATCATTACTTGAAACCACCGTTTTGGGGTTTCCGTACTTCTATTTCGTGTTATTGTTGCCCAGACATTTAATCCTATTGTTTTTATTCTCTTCCCGGGGCATTTTTCATCATTTTAGGACCCGAGGGGGGTGTGAGCCGCGGCACAAGGAGTGTGCGCCGCGGCACACACATTTCCTAAACCTGGCCGAGCGGACTGTACCGGGTGCCGCGGCACATGCCGGCAGTGCCGCGGCACACTGCCGAGTCAATGCCGCGGCACACCTAGTGAGCCGCGGCCCAGTGTGTTGCATCCTCGGCCAAAATCGATCATGCCGGTGCCGCGGCGCACTCGGTGAGCCGCGGCACCGCCGAACCACGGGAGCAATTTTTAGGCTGTGCCGCGGCACACACTGAGCCGCGGCACAATGCGGTGTTGCATTATTTATGCTTTTTGAGCGAGATGCAGCTCATTTCCCCATCTTCTTCTTCCACCTGCGAGAGAGAGAGTTTGAGGGGAAGAGCTTTTCACCATCTATCACTTGTGTGTTGAATTTTTACCTTTTTCATTCGGTTGGGAAGCCCGGATAATCGATCTAACACTTATTCCTCGGATCATAGAGCTTGGATATTCAAGAGGTAATTTCTTCAACATCTTGATTCTCGATTTTGTATGGGTATTGACGTTTTGGATGTTAAAATCATTGAGTATGAAGTAATATATGCATGATTATGGACATGTTTGAGAATTCATCGAATTATTGAGATATTATTCAAGAACACTTTGAATTTTGTGTTGGATTTTGGGGGTTTTCGTAGATTCATCCGATTTATCCGATTGAAGCTTGAAAACCTCGAGATTATGATATATCTATATCGTCTGCGTGTTTTCTTACGATTTTACGGGTTGAATTGTGTCGTTTTCGGACTTGTGGGAGTTTGGGCGATTTCCCAACCTTAAGTCGTTCACCCGTGTATTTTCTTGGATCGTAGACGAGTTTCGGGAGTCTCTTCGTGTAATTTGAGTATAGATAATTAATTGTCATATTCCTTGCGAATCGTTTAGGTGCCGGAAGTGCGTTCTTGGACCTACCGAACTCATACCTTTCCTCCGTTCAATTTCTCGATGTCTCAAAGGCAAGTATACATTAATGATTGTACGTTCTCGACTTTGAAAGTAAGAAATATTGATGGTATGATATGAACGAACCGTTTTACGGCATTCATAGATATATTGATGGCATATTATGAACGAACCGTTTTTACGGCATTCATGTATGTATTGTTGTCATGTAATGAACGAACCGTTTTTACGGCATTCCTACATGTATCGGCGTATGATATGAACGAACCGTTTCTACGGCATTCACATACGTATCGGCATATGATATGAACGAACCGTTTCTACGGCATTCACATACGTCTTATGAGATTTTAGTTATTCCGGAATACTAGTCTTGAATTGATGAATTGACGGCTACATTTACTTTATTGTCGAGGAGTATTGTATTTCATATTGATATACTTGCACTAGCTATTCGACGGCTAACCCCTTTATGGGGGAAATACGTTTCATGTATTTCAGGTTCCAGGAGGTCGGACAGGCAGGTATCGGGTCGGCCTGAAGATGGTGGGCAAGTGTGATACTGTCTCTTTCTTCCAGTTATGTTTTGAGTTTTCCATTCAGTGTTGTTGTACTGGATTGGCTATTGAATACTCGAGTATTGTTTTCCATTTCCCTTGATGTTTCGGCCTGTGTTTGCCGAGGTTTTTGATTCGTGCTATGATGTCTGTGGATACATTGGTTATGTTCTGAATACCTTTGTATTATCTTTCATTCCATTGTGTGTAGACCTTATCGGTCAAAATTTATAGTTCCGCGTATGTTTTAGCCTTGTGAGTCCCCCGGCGGGGCTTGCGGCGCTGTAATATTCCCTGAATAACTTGGGGGTGTTACAGTTTGAACCATTGGAAAGCTAACTTGATGATTTATAATATTGAAAAGATTCAGAATTTTTGGAGTTTCCAAGAATTAATGGTGATTTTACAAAGCCGAACCATACGTGGAAAAGTCGCTTAAGAACACGGAATTCAATAGAAAGACACCGAGACGAACTCGGATGACAAAAAGTTTAGAATTAATCATTCTCGGAATGACGAAACGGTCACAATAGAGTTGCTAAGATGGACTTACACCAAAAAAAATACCAGAAAAATCAAAATTGCGGATATTACATCCACCAACAATGAAAACAAACCAAATAAAACCAAACATATAATTAATAACAGCACCCAAACCCACGACCCCAAGAAACAACAAAGAATTACACCTCAAACTTCAAACACAGAAATTAGAAATTAACATTACAAACAAAATAAACAAGCAGCAGCCATAGAGGAGAACTGACCTCCACAAATCGCACGGTAACCTGCAAAAAATGAAAAGCCAATGTTCAGAAACAGGCGATGAGAAAAACAACCCCTCAAGAAAAAAAGCTTAATAAAAAAAATGCCACGAGAAAAACAAGCCCCCAGGAAAAAAAAATCAAAACATATAAACCCACAAAAAATCCTCAGTGGCGATCAAGAAAATGACCAAAACAAGCCATGGGAGAAAAAACACTCAAAACATATAACCCAAATAAAACCCTCAGAGAAAACAAACCCTGCGGAAAGAAGGCGGACGAGAAAACAGCAAGACCCAAACAAAAAACGATGAGAAAAAAGCGAAAACATGTGGGGGGAAGGGGGGAACCCACTCAAAAACCTGAAAATAACAAACCAAATGGGCAAAGCCCAGTAGAAAAAAGAAACACCACGCAGCAACGAGATGACAGAAAAGGAAGAACAAGTGAAACAGAGATAGAGACTAACGTTTACCTGAGGATATTCCAGACGAGCCAAAATCACGAGCGTGTAGAAATTGTCGAGAACTAAAACCCTAGTTTCGATCACGAGAAGAGGAAAACAGAAAGGTCGAAGCGAAAGACTAAAGATAAAGAATAAAATTAGGGAAGGAGGCGGCAGATACATGGAAGAACAAGAAGAGACAAGGAGAAAATGGGAGAAAACCTAGGCCAGAAGAAGGTGAAAGAGATAGGAGACGGACGACGTCGACGTTATACACTCTTATTATATATGGTATATATATGTATAGGGGTGGGTTATGGAATGAAATGGATTAAGTGTAAGAAATAAGAATGTATCCTAACCTTACATCTATAAAGAATTAATGGTTCAGATTTAACTAGATTTGATGCTGACATCATCATTGATTCACCCGATTTTAACAACGAGGATATTTGTGAAATGAAATTTTTTCTCACTCCTTTCCGTTCATCTTATCCATCTTTTAAGGGATTCTGAATTTATTTTCAAAATTAATTTTCTCTCCCCTCATTTCAATCTATCCCTAATTTCGTCCGTTCATTTTCTCTCCCATATTTCTTCTCATTTCTGCTCCCCCATTCCAGAATTCTCCCGCCGTCGCCGCTGTAATAGGGGTAGCCGTCGTCGCCACCCTTATGTGCAGTCGCCGCTTTACTAGGGCACCCATCTAGTGAAGTCGACATCACCACCCTTGCGACTCTTATAGGGCACCCATCACGCAGCCACCATCGACGCTCTTCATTTTTACCCAGCCATCTCGGCCGCTGTTCTAGGGCACGGGCACACCGCCGCCGCCGCTAAAATAGGTAACGTAGTTGCAGCGCCGCTTCGCTGCCATTGTTCAGCCATGGAAGACGCCACTTCGAGCAAAAAGCAATCCGGCAGAAGTAAAGGTATGACGTTGAATATATATGGGTCGTGGAAGACGCCGCTTTGCCGTCATTGTTCCGCCATGAAAGACGCCTCTTTCAGCACCTTGAGGTGATGCTTTTTGCAGATTTAGAACAACTTTTAGCACGTTTATTATTATTGGTTTACCAATATGTGTGATGTGATTTGTTAATTAGTACTTATATATGCTTAGTTTTCATTGTTAATACGTTGCTTTAGCATTGTTACTATATTCTTTTAGCATTGCATTTTTCGAAGCACACTAAAAAATAATTTATTGCGGAATGTGGCTGTTTTATAGATTTAGCACTAACTGGTATTTCTGTTATCATATTTAATAGGTATCACTGGCACATATGGTATATAATGCTTACATAACAGTTTAGTAGCACTCTTCATGAAGTCAGTTAGCACATAATTGAAAAAGTTTTTCAAATAGTTTATGGATTGCATTGGTAATAATATTGATTTGACTTCTTATGTTATTTTCTAAAAGTTTTTAGCAATACATGTTTTGGGATCTGACTTCTTATGTTATTTTGCACACTTAAAAATGATTTGTATACAGCTCTTATATTAGCACGATTATTCTGAGTAGTTAGCACAATCTTTGTAATTAGTAAGCACATTTAATATTATTTTGCAGCATAAGTGTTTTCTTTATCAGCACATTTAGCTGATTGTTTCTGCACATTTATAATAATTTTTCAGCACATTTAGCTGATGGTTTCTGCACATTTAGAAAAAAATTTAAGCAGTAATATTTGTGCTAAGTAGTATAATGTGATTTATTAGTAAGCACAATGAATATAATTTTATTTTATTTTTTGCAATCTGTAAATTTCTTGAGAGCTTAAGTTATTATTATTATTATTATATTTTTTTACAGATAATGATAAGGGTAAAGCAAATGGAGATGGGAGAGTAAAGCGTCGAATGGACCTAATCATTTGAAGAGTCCAATAAATGAGGATGAGGAAGCTAGCGAAAAGACAGATGAGGAAGTCAACATAAAGGCAAATGTTGAAGTTAGCAGAGACGAGGAAAAATGAAGATAAAAATGAGGAGGAGGATGAAGAAAACGAAGAGGACGAGGATGAAGATAATGAGGAGGCCGTAAAGCAAGTTAACGAAGAGGACGATGAGCAAGTTAATGATGAGGCTGGTGAGGAAGACGATGAAATGGACGGTGAAGACAATGATGAAGATGAGACTGACTATTCCCAATCATTCCTAGTAGATGCAATTTGAAGATGTTCCGCATCACTTTGTCCGACAATGGTTTTTACTCTTGCACATATAAGTATTCCATTTGCGCGAATTTTTTGTTTTAACTTCTTATTATACGATATTCATTTTATCCACTCAGGATAATTCATTTCCGTGTAAATTTTAATGTTGGTATTAGAATATTGTTATTTGACATTTTTTAAGTGTAGCATCTTTATATGAATGATTTATTACACTATATATACATGGTATAATATCTATCACGTGTCACGATAAGCACCACAAATTATATTACCTAGCACGTTATTCATATCAACGTTGTACACATCTGTTGAATAGTAATTTACCACAAGTTATATAAACTAGTACGATAAGCACCACAAGATATATTACCTAGTACACTATTCATATCAACGTTGCACACAAGATATAATACCTATCACGTGTCACAACATAAGCATAAACTTGTACAACATTAATTTACCTAAATTCAAAATATACCAATTCAAACTATTTATCTTCCAAAAAAATAAAGCACAACACATATTATCAAAATTGACTGCATTGTACACAATAAAACATAACAAAAAAATCACATAATTGAAACATAACCATAACCGCACTCTATTTTTTAATTTGCAGCACACACAAAATAAATGATTAGCACAACAGTTCTGATTTTTAAAAATACAAATCAAATTGAAATCATATCATGATTGTGGGCCTCAGTAAATCCTGTAATGACATATCCTACACAACCTTCTAATCGTATGACTACACGAGCTTTACATCCAGTTCTGGTGTCCATCCTACGTTGTTTTTAGTTACCAGAAAGTACTTTATTGGCAACGTTCTTTGATCCCTCCTTGTTACATACCACATACCGCCAAACAATATTCTTATCTTTGGATTTGACGGTCGTTGCCTTGCGCACTTGAAACCCACAATCAGAAGCGTAATCCTTATAAAAAAACTTCCGCCTCTTTCAAATTCTAGAAAGCCTTACCCACGTAAGGTTTCATACCTTCTTTGCAAGAATGTACAATAAATTTGGTGACATCTTCCGACGTACTTCCCCCCGCTGAAAATTCAAAAATAACAACTCAATTAAACAACAAAATTTTTTAATATGCAAGCAGAAAACATATTACGTGCAAAACGTAAAGATTCTATGCTAAAGAGTCAATATAAATTATGGCATGCCAAAAGCTAACAAAAAGAGTGCTACTGAATTGTGCGAAAGTGCAAAAAGAAACATCCTACAATTAAGACAGCATTCAATGCCAAGATATAACACAAAAAGTGCTACTGATTGTACGAAAGTGCAACCAAGAAAGTTTCAACTAAAATACAATGCAATGGCAAAAAAAAAATCATAAATACTGCTACTGAGTTGTGAAAGGTGCCAACACATAAAGCCTTCAGCCAAAACAGAAATGAATGCCAATAAAAAACATATAAAGTGCTACGGATATGTTCAAAAGTGCAACATAAATATCCTTCACCTAGGGTTGTAATGCATTGCTATATATTAAAAAAAAATAAGACCAAAAAAACAGTGAACGAAAAATAACCACGTACAACTAAATGAGATAAATAAATATCGAACGACTGAAGAAAGAAAATACTGACGAAATTAGCAAATAAAAATTGAATTGGAATAAAAATATGTATAACTCAATGAAAAAATATGAAATAAATGAACGAAAAAAATTCAACGAATTTATTTTGAATACCAGCGAAAAAACTGCGTATAACTGAACATTGATTGAATAAGAACGAACAAACGAACAAAAATATTATCAAATTGGTTGAATTGAATATGAACAAACGAACAAAAATAAGAACAAACAATGAACAAAAAAAAATACCTGTAGAAACCATAATTCCGAATTGAATTGACGAGAAGTTATCTGCAGTTTAGAGAAACAAGACAAAAACCAAAGCTGAACGTAGGGATTATATTTGCGGCAATTTACTGTATGAAATTAGGGTATAAATGATGGAGGAATGATGAAGGATGGAGGAAAGAGATAAAAGGATGAAGGAACGAGAAAACAAAACCACGTCCAAAATTTCCGCTTACACTATCTTTGGAGATGGGAAAGTGAGATATGAAATCCCATGATTATAGGAAATACCAAACATACAATCTGTATAATTACAAATATATCCCCACAAAATATTCCGCGTAGCACACTTTGGCTAAATTCTTAGCACAACGTGACCAAATCGCAGCTATTGATCACCAAAGATCAAAGGCCCAAAATCATTCTTATTTATTACGGAAAAAAGCTTTCCTACCTGAATCTATCCCTATATATATATATATATATATAGGGATAGATTCAGGTAGGAAAGCTTTTTTTTGTAGGAAATAAGAATGATTGTAGACCATTGATCCTTGGAGATTAACGGCCCAAATTTTGTTCTGGTGTGCTAACATGAAAACTAGGAGTGCTAACGAATTTAATTATTGGGGGTACCAATGTAATTTGACTAATTTCACTTATGGGAAGTTCCTACAATCATGGGAAGTTCCTATGTTCATGGGATTTCATATTTTAGGTTAATATATATAATTTATGGGATTTCATATTTTTTAATCGTTCATATATTTTATATTTTTGGTGTATTTATTTTTATTTTTTTAAAAACTATTTGATTTGTATTTTTAAAAATTGGAACTGTTGTGCTAATCATTTGTTTTGTGTGTGCTGCAAATTAAAAACAGAGTGCGGTTCTGGTTATGTTCCAATTATGTGAATTTTTTTTGTTATGCTTTATTATGTACAATGCAGTCAATTTTGATACAATGTCTTGTGCTTTTTTTTGGAAGATAAATAATTTGAATTGATATGTTTTGAATTTAGGTAAATTAATGTTGTACAAGTTTCTGCTTATGTTGTGACACATGATAGGTATTATACCTTGTGTGCAACGTTGATATGAATAGTGTGCTAGGTAATATATCTTGTTGTGCTTATCGTACTAGTTTATATAATTTGTGGTAAATTACTATTCAACAGATGTGTGCAACGTTGATATGAATAACGTGCCAGGTAATATAACTTGTGGTGCTTATCGTGACACGTGATAGATATTATACCATGTATATATATCTTGGAACATATATCTTAGTGTGCTAGGTATTATATCTTGTATCAAAATTGACTGCATTGTACACAATAAAGCATAACAAAAATCACATAATTGGAACATAACCAGAACCGCACTCTGGTTTCCAATTTGCAGCACACACAAAACAAATGGTTAGCACAACAGTTCCAATTTTTAAAAATACAAATCAAATAGAAAAAAATAATGTTGGTTTTAAAAAAATACACTAAAAATATAAAATATTTGAACGACTAAAAGATATGAAATCCCATAAAAAATCGATATTAACCTAAAATATGAAATCTCATGAATACAGGAACTTCCCATGATTGTAGGAACTTCCCATAAGTGAAATTAGTCAAATTACATTGGTACCCCCAATAATTAAATTCGTTAGCACTTCTAGTTTCCCGTGTTAGCACACCAAAATGAAATCTGGGTCATTAATCTCCAAGGATCAATAGCTTACAATCATTCCTATTTCTTACACTTATACCATTTCACTCCATAACCCACCCCTATATATATATATATATAATTGTCAACTAGGGATTGATTATAAGGCAGTTTCCTTGTTGGAGTAAAACTTTTTGCAGTTGGTAATATATTTATGGAAACCAAACCAAACCAAACCAAACATACCCAGTATATCCCGCTCAGAGCAGGGTCTGGGGAGGGTAGGATGTATGCAGACCATGCCCCTACTTATTACGGTAGGGAGGCTGTTTCCGTGAAGACCCCCAGCTTAGTGCACAGCAGAATCTTTTGTGATAAATACAAAGGAACGCATATGATTCAAAAAAGCTTGAGACCATACCTGAGCCCATGGCTTGATCCACATGGGTCTTACCTAAGCGGAATTTGGCTACTTCACCCCCGATGAACGCTGCTCTAACAAAAGAGAGGTTGGCTCTGCGCACAGCTCCCTGTCAAAAATACAACACACGCAAAGACAATAGGATAAAATATACAATAAAAGTAAAAATGCAATGCTCTAGGACAAAGCTAACCGAGACAACCCAACCCTGAGGCTCTCAACTACAGCACCGCTCCCTACAAAAGAATCCACAACTCTGATCTGGCGCTTCCAAGCGCACCTATCCACAGTCATGGTCTCAGAAAGGTTTAAGGCCTTCAAATCTAATCTCAATTGCTCCTCCCACGTCCTCCTCGGTCTGCCTCTCCTCCTCTCCCCGACAACCATTAAACTCTCGACCCTCCTCACCGGAGCAGATGTCTGCCTCCTGCGGACGTGGCCAAACCATCTCAATCTCCCTTCCCTAACTTTTGCTGAAATGGGCGCCACTTCCAGCGCGTTCCTGAAAACCCCGTTCGCAATTCTATCTAACATTGTGCGACCACACGACCAACGTAACATTTTCATTTCAGCCACTTCCAACTTGCTCTCAAGCGACTTCTTCATCGCCCAACATTCGGAGCCATACAACATTGCAGGTCGGATTGCCGCTCTATAGAATTTACCCTTCAACTTTAGAGGGACTTTCTTGTCGCACAGGACCCCAGTCGCTGCTCTCCACCTTAGCCACCCCGACTTGATGCGATGTGTGACATCATCTTCACACTCACCTTCATTCTGAATGATCGAACCCAGATACTTGAACTTATCCGTACGAGGTACGATCTGATCCGCAATCATTACCTCAACATCTACCTCGTTGGCCTCACCACTAAAGTTACACCAGAGATACTCGGTCTTAGACCTGCTCACACGCAAGCCCTGGGATTCTAACTTAGCCCTCCAAAGCTCCAACTTCGAGTTCACCTCCCACCTCGACTCCGCCACTAATACAATGTCGTCAGCAAAAAGCATGCACCACGGGATGCCATCTTGAATCCCTCGTGAAATGACGTCAAGGATTAGAGCGAAGAGAAGAGGACTTAGCGCCGACCCCTGGTGTAGCCCTATCTCAACCGGAAAATACTGGGTGTCACCAACTGGGGTCCTAACGCACGTCCTAGCTTGGGAGTACATGTCTTGGATCGCCCTAACGAACGGCAACGACACCCTCCTCTCTACTAGGCTCCTCCAAATAACATCGCGCGGAATGCTATCATAAGCCTTCTCTAGATCTATGAACACCATATGGAGGTCCTTACGCCGCTCTCTAAACTTCTCCATAAGGCATCTGACGAGATGAATGGCCTCGATCGTGGACCTCCCAGGCATGAAGCAGGTGGTTCTCTGAGATCTCCACTTCTCTTCTAACCCTGCATTCAACCACTCTTTCCCAAAGTTTCATAGTATGACTGAGGAGTTTAATACCCCTATAGTTACTACAACTCTGAGCATCGCCTTTGTTCTTGAAAAAAGGCACAACAATACTATGCCTCCACTCTGTCGGCATCTTAGAGCCTTTGAGGAGGATGTTGAACAGCTCTGCTAGCCACTGAACTCCGACTTCCCCCAGACAAAGTCACACCTCAATAGGGATCTGATCCGGGCCTACAGCCTTAGCTATACCCATTTTCATTAGGGCACCCTTTACTTCCTCCTTGCTGATGCTCTCACAGGAACTAAACGAACGAGCAGAAGGTAGACTAACTCCTTGCACCACCGAGTCACTACCTCTAGCCTCATTAAAAAGTTCGAAAAAATACCTATTCCACCGCTCCTTAATAGCCACATCGTTCACTAACACTTGACCCAAATCATCCTTAATAAACTTAACGGGACCCAGGTCGCGCCGCCCTCTTTCCCTAGCTTTCGCTAGTTTAAAAATAGCATTCGCTCCTTCTTTGGTGTCTAGGCGCTTGTACATCTCCTCGTAAGCCTCACATTTAGCCTTAGTCACTGCCTTCTTAGCCTCTCTTTTCGCCACCTTGTACGCTACAATCTTCAAGATTCTCTCCTCCCCATCACTAACCGACAAAAGCTCCTTAAATAGCGTTTGTTTTGCCTTAACCTTGTTTTGGACCTCCTCATTCCACCACCAAGCCTCCCTAGGTCCACTAGACCTTCCCGAAGAAACCCCTACCACCTTCTCGCCCACTCTCCTAATAGCATTGGCCATGCTGGTCCACATAAGGTTAGCATCGCCCGCACGCAAAAAACCTCCTTCGCGGGTCAGAGACTCCTTGAATATTGTCGCCTTCTCACCCTTCAGATCCTTCCAGAGTATCCTAGGTCTAGCTACTATAACCCTGCTAACAACACGACCTCTCATGGATAAATCCATAGCCAGCAGCCGGTGTTGAGTAGCACATGCCTCGCTCCGGAACACCTTGCAGTCCACGCACGCCCTAGCATCCCGACTGCGCAAAAGAAGGTAGTCAATTTGCGTGTTGTGCCCCCCACTACTGAAGGTGATGAGGTGCTCAGCTCTCTTCTGAAAAATAGAGTTAGCAATAATCAACTCATGCGCAAACTCCAACCGGAATGTTATATATGGAAGAAAAAGATATACATAAATGTTATTTATATTTTCTAATACCTTGTATAAATAGGATTGAGATATGAAAACTATATATATGTTGAAGACGGAAAAATCTCACACAACTTAGCCTTTGCATTCGGAATTTTGCGATTCGATCTGATTATGAAGAGGGCAAACGACGACGTCGATGGATCGAAGAGGCCAGTCTTCCTCACGAAAGAGAAGCGGCAGAAGCTCGCCCTCCAACGCCGCGAGGAGGAAGTTGCGCAGGAGAAAAACCGAACCGAGCTTCTTCTCCAAAATAATGGCCACGACTCTAAACCCTCCGCCGACAGAGACCGTGACCGCGACCGCGACAGTGACCGGGAGCGCAACCGGGAGAGAGAGAGAGGGCGTGATAGGGAGCGGCGGCGGAACCGTGAGAGGGAGCGCGAGGATGAGCAGAAGGCTCGGGAGCGCGAGGATGAGCCGAAGGCTCGGGAGCGCGAGCGGTTGGAGAAGTTAGCCGAAAGAGAGCGAGAGATGGAGCTTTCGGCGATCAAAGAACAGTATTTAGGGTCTAAGAAACCCAAAAAGAGGGTGATTAAACCTAGTGAGAAGTTCCGATTCTCTTTCGACTGGGAGAACACCGAGGATACTTCGCGAGATATGAATTCGCTCTACCAAAACCCTCACGAGGCGCGCCTTCTCTTTGGACGTGGTTTTCGAGCAGGATTGGATCGAAGAGAGCAGAAGAAGCTGGCTGCCAAGAACGAGAAAGATACCAGAGATGAGATTCGAAAGAAACAAGGCACTCAGGAGACTCGAGAGGAAGCTGCTGCACAGAAGAGCAAGGAGCAAGCTGCAGATTCCTACGATACCTTTGATATGAGGGTGGACCGACATTGGTCCGAAAAGAAGCTTGAGGAAATGACTGAGAGAGATTGGAGAATCTTCAGGGAGGATTTCAATATTTCTTACAAGGGTTCTAGGATTCCTCGCCCTATGAGAAGCTGGGAAGAGAGCAAGTTGGGTGTCGAGTTGCTCAAGGCGGTGGAGAGGGCTGGATACAAGACACCGTCACCCATTCAGATGGCTGCCATTCCACTCGGCATGCAGCAGAGAGACGTCATCGGTATTGCTGAAACTGGTTCAGGTAAAACAGCTGCTTTTGTTCTTCCTATGCTCAATTACATAACAAGACTTCCTCCAATAAGTGAGGATAGTGAGGCTGAGGGACCCTATGCTGTTGTGCTGGCACCTACAAGAGAGCTTGCCCAGCAAATTGAGGATGAGACTTTGAAATTCGCTCATTACTTGGGAATTAAGGTTGTCTCCATTGTTGGTGGTCAGTCCATAGAAGAGCAAGGGTTCAAAATTAGGCAGGGGTGTGAAGTTGTGATTGCTACACCAGGTCGTCTTCTTGATTGTTTGGGGAGACGGTATGTAGTACTAAACCCTAAGAAGCACGGGTGCGGGGGTGCGGGTGCGGGTGCGTAGTACGGGGATACGGGGATTCGATAAATTTGAAAATATGGGGATTCGAGTGCGGGGGGATACGGCATATATATATATATATATATATATATATATATAACAAATTCAAGTTGTCTAAAGGGCTTTTTTCTGTGAGAGAGCTTAGAAGAGAGAATGAGAGAACTTGCGAGCAGCAGTGATAATAGGGTTTTTTGGTGCTAAGACCCTTTTCCCTTTATGGGCTTAAATCTCGTTTCCGGTTTTTATTTTTTAGGCCCAGTAACAATTTCGTTTTTGTAGTATGGGTTTTTTAAAAAATAAACAAAAGCGGACGCTTGTGCAGCGCTTTTTCAAACACTGGTCAATACCCTTCCCGCACCCCCGCACCCCCTCTCCCGCACCCCCCCGCACCCCTGCTCCAAAATACAGGGATACGCCACGTGGCGCACCCCGTACGCACCCCGGCGAATCCCCGGCGAATCCCCGCACTCCCGCGAATCCCATACGCAGTACGGCAGCTAACTGAAGAATCCCTGCTTCCTAGACTAAACCAGTGTAATTATGTGGTCCTTGATGAAGCTGATCGAATGATTGACATGGGTTTTGAACCACAAGTTGTTGGTGTGCTTGATGCAATGCCTTCGAGTAACATGAAACCGGAGAATGAAGATGAAGAGCTCGATGATAAGAAGATTTACAGAACCACTTATATGTTCAGTGCCACCATGCCACCGCCAGTGGAACGCCTAGCTAGGAAGTATCTCAGAAATCCAGTCGTCGCCAATATTGGAACTGCAGGAAAGGCAACCGACCTTATTACACAGCATGTTGTGATGACAAAGGAGAATGGTAAGATGGATAGACTCAGGAGATTGCTCCATGAGCTCGGATACGACAGGACAGCTATTGTCTTTGTTAACACGAAGAAAGTTGCCAACAATGTTGCTAAGATATTAGCCCAGGATGACTACAAGGTCACCACGTTGCACGGTGGAAAGTCTCAAGGTCAGAGAGATACAAGCCTCGAAGAATTTAGGACCAAGAGATGCAATGTTTTGGTAGCAACTGATGTGGCCGGACGCGGTATTGATATACCGGACGTCGCCCATGTAATAAACTATGACATGCCCAGCAATATTCAATCTTACACACATCGCATTGGAAGAACCGGTCGTGCTGGAAAGACCGGCACAGCTACGACTCTCTTGACCATGAACGACACAGATGTTTTCTACGATCTAAAGCAAATGTTGATCCACAACAACAGTCCAATTCCGCCTGAGCTTGCAAAGCACGAGGCTTCCAAGTTCAAACCCGGTTCAGTTCCTGACAGACCTCCCAAGAAGAGTGACACCGTGTTTTCTCATTGTTCATAAACTTTTGCTGTGTAGATATTATATCATATTGCTTCCATTCTCAGCGCAAACGTGTAATTTGAGCTCTTGTTATATCTTGGTTGATTATTACTATCTTAGATATGGTCCTTGTGGCCATTTTGATTGGCTGATGCTATGCTAAATATTATTTGAAGTGTTTTTATTCCTAGTTTTGTCTTCAAGTTATTATTGCACACTACATGCATAAATTGATAGTTCTCCATTCCTTAGATTGAATTATTTTGTTTTACTATGGACTAGACGTGATTAGGATGGATTTGAGTTACTATTGAAATTGAGAGTGTTATGATAAATGGCATAGGTTGAGCAGCGCAGTATGTGCATGGCTGGTGATGAACATAATTCTTCTTACTCCTCTTTGTTTGTGATAGGGAAAAATATCAGCTCAAATACTAGTTATATTCGAATATCGTTAAATGCCTGCATAATACTACTACTAGTTATATGTGTTGATAATGAGTGTGCGATGGTCAGCGTATTATGTAGATTAAAAGGTAAAATGTGTTGATAATGAGTGTGCGATGAAGATTAAAAATAAAAGATGATTATTTGATGATTGTTTGATGTAATTTTTTGACTAGATATTGTAATGGGACGAAAGAGAGTATTTTTTCATCAAATTACACTCCAACCATCAATCTTCTTAAGGAACCAAAAAAATAATAATAAAAAAAAAAGATAGTACGATATGGGGTATATTCCGGTACCGTCCATGATACATCCCCACGTAGTGCATCCCCTGACAGATGTACTACACGTGGCATGCATGGATTGTGTGCATGGATGGTGCAGATTGATGCACTATCTGGATGCACTATATGAGGTCTCTCTATGGACGGACGCGGTATATTCCTTATTTTAAGTTTTAGTTTCTGCGGCAACTACTATTCCAGAATATTGATTGTCCTTTTGATTTGATATTTTTCACTCTTTGTTGAACATTTAAGAAAGCCTCGAAGGTAGAAAGAATCTCCATTGCCTCCTGTGATAGAGTTGCCCAAAACGACCCAATCCGCTGGGTCGACCCGCGACCCGGACCCGGCTGACCCGTGCAGGACCCAGACCCGGTTGGCCCGTGCGACCCGTCGACCCGGACCCGTGGTATACACGGGTGGGGTCCGGGTCGAGCTTCTCCCTACCCGGCGACCCGCCGGGTCCGACCCGTCGACCCGGCGGAAATATAAAAAATAAAAAAAATTCAAATACTGCTATTATTAAAATTTTAACTTTTTATTGCTTAAAAGATAAAATTTTCACAATTGGTTTTGATAATGCTAGTTCTAATATCAAGTGTGCAGAACTTAATACAAGCTTGCAATCCTGTTTTAGCGGGTTGATTATTTCATACTAGATGTATATGTCATATTATAAATTTATGTGTACAAGATGCATTAAAATTTGTAGATGAGGCAATAGAACCAATTAGAAAATGTGTCTTGTTTTTACATAATCGCACTAAGGGGGGTGTATTTAATTAAGATTTTAATGGATTTTGATAGATTTTAAAGTTTGATGGATTTGATAGATTTTAATGGAATCCAACAGACTTTCATAAATTCTCTTTGATTTCAATGGACTTCTATCTGTTAGAATTCTATAGACTTTTATGGATTTTTATGGACTTTTATGAATTTTTATTGACTTTATTTTTCTTAAAAGATAGTAACCACATGAATTTCATTTATTAGCGTTCTATCTTAATAGATAGTTGTTCTATATGTGATTTTCAATCAATTGTTATGTATAATAAATTTTTTAATTAAAAATAAATATCTATTAGAAATAGAAATTTTATAACAAGACATAATTCGACGAGAAAAACTAAAGAAGTATCTCATATTAAAAAGACTAAAACATATAGAAGTTATTAAAGCAATGAGCATATATAAAATATATTTAATTATAAACTGAATTTTTTACAAGTTTTTTCCATAAAAAGTTGAAGAACAGAAGATAAAAATATTATAAGAACTTCTTTCTTGTTTAGGGATATGGTGGTAGAAATGTCTAAATGGTTCTCGGTTAGAATCGGAGCAGTGTTTCGGTTAACCGAGAATCGCAATTTCGATTATCGGTCCGGTTTTCGATTCCATTGTGAATCATTTGTTCGGTTTTCGGTCTAACCGATAACCGTTCGGTTCCAAACCGAAAATCGGTTTTATAAAATATATTTATTAAATATTATTTTTATTTTATAATTATATTATATTATATTAATTTTTGTAAATTAAAATTGGAAATTAGATTGTTTTATGAAATTATATTTTGTAATTATATTATATAATTATAAAATAAAAATAATATTTAATAAATATATTTTATAAACCGAACCGAAAGCAGATTTTATTTATGAAATTATATTTTTATATTTTATAATTATATTATATTATTTCGATTTTTTTAAATTGAAATAAAAAAAAACGGTTTTTGTGGTTAACCGAACCGGAACCGAAAATAATTGGTCCGGTTCTGGTTAACCGAAAATTTATACGGTCCGATTTCCAGTTATTATTTTAGAACATTTATGGTTTCGGTTAACCGAAAAATTCAGTCTGGTTAACTGGAGCCGAACCGTTCGGCAGCCCTATATGGTGGTAGTGGCAACGGGGTGACAGCGGAAATAGTGTTGGTGGTGGGACGGGACAGTGGCAATGGTGGTGGGGAGGCGGTTGTGGTGGAGGCGGTTGCGTCAGTGGTGGTGGGTGGTGGTGACGAATAAAAATCCATCAAAATCTTAGGGGTGTAAGAAAGATTTTAAAAGACAAATTATGTTTGTACTTTGTGCTTAAAGATGAGTACCTAGATGATTCCATTAAAATCCTTCAAATCCAAAATAAATTTGAATACCTCATAAATTCGTAAGATTTATAAAAGTTTTCATTTAATAATTTGACTTTAATGGACTTTTAAGAACTCCATTAAATTCTATATTGAATACCACAAAAATTCAATTGACTTTTAAAAGTCTCAATTAAATACACCCAGACTTTTTCAAATCCATCAAACTCTATAAAAGTCTTTAAAAGTCATTTGAAATCCCAATTGAATACGCCCCCCTAAGTTAGCTAGACAATGCAGTAAGGTAAGTCAGGTAAGTAAAGAACTACGTAGGGCTTTGATTCCTCACGAGGATACGTAGGCAATTTAATTTTAAGTGAAAACTTAAAATTAAATACAAGCCCATTTTTTTTACTCTTCTCAAGTAAAAGAACTACGTAGAGCTTTGATTCCTCACGGGATATGTAGGCAATTTAATTTTAAGTAAAAACTTAAAATTAAATACAAGCTAATTTTTTCAAATGATTTCCTTTTTCACTTATAGTTATTTTTCGTGTATAAAATGATAACAATAAAAGTTTTATATACATAAAAAAAAAAAAAAATTGGAGGCAGGTGGACCGTGACCGTGGTCGAACCCGGACCGGACCCGTGGCCGACCCGTCGACCCGCCAACCCATACATTTCGTATATGCGGGTGGGGTCAGTCTGTCCCGACCGTGGTCAGGCCCGACCGGATCGGGCCGTGGTTGGGCACCTCTATCCTGTGAGGATAGGGTACTTTTTAACTACAGAATTCATAGCCTTTATTTATGACCTTGCTGGTCCAATTTTGGTATTTCATTTATTAATTTATTTACAACTAAAAGTAAACGACATAAGATATAAATTTAAATTCCGATTGGCGATGAAAATCAAATCGGTATTGTTTGAACTCGGTTTATTAATACAATGAATCATTGATCAGATATAAAACTTTGTTCGGTTTGATTAAATATTATAGAATGCTCATATAAAATTTAAACTACTCGAGCTCGATTCGTGTCCTGCTTGATTAAAATCTGTTTGAGCTCGATTTGTGTTAACAGTCAAATCAAGATTAAGTACAATATTAAAATTTACGACAATATTTCAGATAAATTTGGACAGATATAGATTCGCCTCGTTTTGATTGCTTTACACCCCTAAGACTGGTTCTTAATTTGTTTGTTTAATTTGTCAAAAATCCAACGACTCAATTTCACTTACCCACGTCAAATGATTTACCGAACTTTCGGTAAAATTTAGGTAAATCACTTTCATTTAAGACACAAGTTCGATGTAATTTTAAAATGTTACATGCTAGTCTTAGTAGTCTATAAGTAAAAAATTTAGATTATAGTTTCTCTGACAGTCATGTAGGCTTCCAATCTCAGAATTATTTTCTTAATTATTTACTAATCATTTAAAGCCGTAAAGGTCGAGAAATATGGTGGGAAGATCACTTGGAACAATTAATATGTAGAGAGTCAAAGAATTATTGTATCTTCTGCTTTGAGTTATAGTATCTTCTGCTTTTAGAATTGGTGGGGTACTATATATTAAAAATGGATCTTATGTCTGCATTATATTTGCAAAATTTATCTATTCTTTATAATTTTGGAATAATTATTATTAAAAATATATTTATATTTAATTCGATTTAAATAAAAAAGTTTGTGTTAATAACGTGTGTTGATAGCCCATCCGCCTTGACATCCACGCATGCGCTCGGCCTAACTACGAATCGACCCTAGGCCCGGCCCTGGACTCGGGGCCCTTGTTGATAGCCCATTCGCCTTGGCATTCACGCATGCACTCCCCGCCAGCTTAACCACCTCGGTTAAGAGAGGACCAGAAGACAAAAGAATCGGTTTTCGGATAAACCGGCCGAGTAGAGTAACAAGGAGGACCGACCGAGTACATACTAAATTTACCCCCTGGTCCCGCTATGACAGGACCGGGCAGAACCGTCAAAGACTTGGGCCGACCCGATGACCAGCCCGGAGCAAGGACGAAAGGGCCAACCAGGTCCATGATAAATACACTCCAAAACACCATCATGGCATGACCGATCAGAGCAGCGGGAGACCCGAGGGCCGACCCCAGTACCGACTACTACGGATAAGCGTCGCTAGGACATGCGGAACAGGCACACAGGACATGCGGAACAGGCACACAGGACAATTAATGCACTCTGTCCTCCCTCTTCCCAAAGCAACCCCCAAAGGCCGCCACGTATCTAAGGCGCACTCTCCCTTTGACAAGTATTTGGATGCATTCTCAAACATCCTCCAGCTGTCGCCCGCTGATTGGCCAGGACATTCTATATGCATTCCATCATCAGCACTACCACCACCACCACCATTACCACCAAAATCACATACATTATTTGAAGGACCGCAACCATCAGATCGAGAACCATCATATTCGTGAGAGATTTGCATGCTTGAATCCCAATCAGTAATATAATCTATACGATTAGAATTGTAATGTATTGGAAAAGAGCTAGATTCAGGTATGTCAAATTGTGGACCAAATGGGGGGAGCTGTTGGAGGAATATTTTGGAACTCGGAAAAAATTAAAATTAGCAGTAGAGTTTTTTGAACTGGGTATTACTATAAATGCTAGTTGTATTCTGACGGCTAACAAAAATCACAGACTCAGCATTGAATTGGAACAAGTAATTTATATCAGAATCATTCTTTAACTTCATTTTCTTTTTTCCCATCACAATCAATAGAGAATAGAACATACACATGTTTTGTTCTATCAGCTTCAACAATACATTGAACATTATCTACTAATGTTGCATAACTCATATCAAGGGGCACATGCAATATTTGTTTTTCTCCATCGCGATAGTCTAAATCTTATCATTTGCCATTAAGATGAATGATAATTTTTTTCCAAAAACTCATATGTCAAATAATTTGAAAATTCTAGGTTATATTATATAATACCAAAACTTAAAATATTTACACAGATTAATTAGTATTTGAATATTTTATGATATTTCAATTATAAATAATTTGAAATTAAGCTACAGATATACTATTTATTTTTTGCAGTCGGAATAATCCTTGCTCTTTAAGGTGAAAAAGCTCTTGATGTGAGATAATTTATTAGAAAAGAAAGATAAAAATATTGCTGAGAGATAGTTCAATGGATGTTGTGGCTTGCTGGACTTGATATTTATTTAAAAACTCGACATTTATACTCGAGTTACTCGAGTAACGTGGTCAAATTACTCGACGGTCATCGTGGAACCCGAGTAACAACTGGAGTTACTCGGTATATACTCGAGTTATTCGGCTCGAGTTATTCGGCTCGAGTCACTCGATTACTACCTCGAGTTACCCGAGCCACATTTCGAGATACTCAATTACTACGTCGAGTTACCCGAATCTCATTCGACTTACTCGAGTTAGAGGGTCGAGTTACTCGCATTTCGCATTCGAGTTACCCGGTAATTACACGACCTGTCCGTGTTACTCGATATCTGTTCGTGTTACTCGATGGACAACCATGTTACTCAATTGTCTAATTCGTGTTACCCGATTGCCAATCTTCTTCAATATTGTATATCTTGTCATATTGACTCAAAATTTTGTTACTCGAAAATACAATATATGACTCGAATTTATTCGAATAAAATCAATTATGAGAATTTGAGTATAAAAAAATTGTTGCTAAACTTTAGATAAAAAATAATAACACTATATTTAAAAAGGCAAAACAATTTTTCTCACTTTATAATAATCAAAAGACCGGCTATTTTTGTCATTTTATTTAATTAAAATGGGTACAACTAATGCTTGCCAGCTTTTTACCAAACGAGCGTTTAGTACACTGTATTTGTGTGATGTCATTGTCAATGCGTTGTGTGCTACATTCGTGGAGAGACAATCATGTTTATCAAGATGTAGTAATTTGCCACAAATGAGATAATTAACCCTTTTTTTTAATAATAAGAAGTCATGACTCATGAAACTCTTATTTTAATAGGAGTCATGAGAGTTGTGAGAAATGATATACCAACCTCCACCGTTCAACGTAAGGTTGTATTCTATATATAAATATTTTATTGTAATATTAATTAATATTATTTAAAGTTGTATTATTTTTAAAGTACGCAGTATTAATCTCTACAAAGCAAGGTGTTGGTGGGGTGTTGTCGTCTCTCTAGAGTTGATACGTATGTTTTATTAAAAAGTCTGCACAAAAGCATAATTTGCTTTTAATTTGCCAATCCTATCAAATGCACTTACGACAAACAATTCTAAAGTTCCATTTAATTTTGATGATTATTTTTATTCCGTCCCTTCCAGTGAAGTGCAACATTTCAAGTAAAATTAGTGTATTTTAGGAGAATTATAGAATCTAATAAATGTATAAGTTTTATAAGTATTGATGGTAATTGTATGATGTAGATTAAAATGTAAAAAATATTGATGATGAGTGAGTGATGGAGATTAAAAAATAAAATATAATTATTCAACGTGATTTAAAGTATTTAATAAAATAATGCCCTTATAAATAAAAACTTTTTAGATCAAATTTTATATGTCGAACGGGACAGAGAGAGTAATAGATTAGGGGTTTTCTACGTGAAAATACACCTATTTAGTCACAATGTATACAATTGATGCTCGTATGTCCAATAATATAAATGATATTTATATTTTAAATAACTAGTATAAATATATGCAATTGGGTCATTTGAATTTTGAGTACTAAAAATATTTTTTTACTACATGTTTTTTTTTTGAAATTTGTGTATTTTTAATTATTTAAACTTTAGATATATATTGTACTTATACCATATGATTGAAATTCGAAATTACAAACTAAATTGCCAAGAATACATCTAAATACATATTACAACACAAAATCATTGACACCATACTCGCTACTGCCACCACCACCGGCAGGCCGCCGCCGATCAACCCTATTTTAGCAACCAGCGGTCAATAATAAAAAAGACGGCTGGCTCGCGGCGGCAGTCAAAAGAACAACTCATGGACAGGTGGCCGTCGAGCAGACGGCAAATGGTTGGAGGTTGGGTAAAGAAATCACGACTATAATTTGGTGCGGCAACCAATCGTTCTTGACTTATTTGGTGTTTAGGCTGCTGTGGCCTTAAGGCCATGACCTTCGGACCCTTGTGAAAAAGAAAAGGTGTAATTTAGCTGCAACGGGAAGGCGATTGTGAGAATAAATTTAGGCCATCTATTTATCAAGATTTATGGATAAAATTCATTCTTATTTCTTAATTTAAACTGTATTCTCATATATATATATATATATATGTATATGCACACCGAACTATCAAAATATCAAAATGAATTCAGTATACCTGTATGTATCAAAATACTATTCTTTATTTCGTTATATATCGAAATACCAAAAAATTAAAATTTCATACGTTATCCCATCGAAATATCTGGTACGATACCATACCATACACAAAATTCAGTATATCATAAATTCGATATATTTGACAAATTTTCAATATGAGAAACTCAATATTGATATTCCAATATTTTTCGCCACCCTTAATATAAATCTTCAATACAGTAACGAGGGAAGATAACTTTTGCGAGATAACTTTTGTGAAGACTTGGACTTTCTTTTTTCTTATGTATCTGAAAATGTTCGGTACGATACAACAACAACATCTAAAATTTAGTCCCAAAATAATTTGGGGTCGGTTAACATGAATCAGATTTTGAAACCGTCAATGATCGTTACATAAATAACATAAAAGGAGAAAAAGAGGGAAAAAAGTAGAGAAAAAAAGCAAATAAAAAAAGAGAATGAATGTTAAAAAAAATAAAAAATCGAAAAAAATAATTAACAAATAACATGGAATAAAAGAAAATAGAAATAAAAATACAGAAAAAAAAATCAGATTACATCCACCATCCGTATTCTTTTCCGCCACATTTGCCTCTCTATCGCCATACTTTCTCCAATTCCAAGAAACCGCATATCATGTTCAATCATCTTTATCCAAGTTTTCTTGGGTCTTCCTCTACCTTTTACAACATTACTTGTTCCCCAACTTTCTAGCCTCCTCCGGCATCACATCAATGCCTTCTCACATGACCAAACCATCATAATCGATTCCATCATCTTGTCTTCTATAGCCGCAACTCTTATCTTATCTCTAATCACCTCATTTCTGAACCGATCCTTTTTTGTATGACCACACATCCATCGTAGCATACGCATCTCCGCCACATTCATCTTTTGAACATGACACTGTTTTACAGCCCAACACTCGGTGCCATATAACAGCGCAGGCCTAATTGTCGTGCGGTAAAATTTACCTTTAATCTATGAGGCATGTCAGGATCACATAAAATCCCTGTGGCACTCTTCCACTTCAACCACCCAGCCTTTATTCTGTGAGCCACATCGCCATCTAGCTCTCCATCCTTTTGGATAATAGATCCAAGATACCGAAAGAAAGCGGATCTATGAACAACTTTCCCATCAAATGTGATCAATTTTAGTATATCAAAAATATTCGGTACGATATCATATAAAAATTTAGTATATCAAAAATTCGTTGTATTTGACGAATTTTTAGTATGAGAAACTCAATACTTCGATATTCCAATATTTTTCGCCACCATTAATATAAATCCCCGATGCAATAACAAGGAAAGATAACTGCTGCGAGATAATTTTTGTGAAGACTTGGGATTTCTTTTTTGGGACAGGACATAACTTCTCCATCTCTACTATATGTCTATATATGTGGTTACTCTTGCAAAATGGTCTTATTTATCTTAATCGGTACGACAATGCCCAAACGACACGCATGAATAAGGATTTCTTTAATAAAATTAGTTGTGATGTCGGTTATTATCTGTTGAAATCGCTATCAGTTGTTGTTGAACAACTATTAACTATCAATTAGTAGTTGTTTAGTACATATGTTCGTCACAAATTAGTTGATGAAATAATAGATTAAATTAATTAATAATATTTTATAGATAAATTTGATTGATTTTGTCAAAATCTACTCCAAAATTTAAGTTTTGTTAGATTTTGTGGAACTCTACTTTAAAAATTAATGACTATCTTCCACACTAGTTTACCAACTATACTTATTTAATAGTATTTGAATAAAATCTACCATCGAGCACGCCCTTAAAAGAAATCAATAATT
Organism: Orobanche coerulescens; assembly: GCA_033398695.1. Taxonomy (NCBI): domain Eukaryota; kingdom Viridiplantae; phylum Streptophyta; class Magnoliopsida; order Lamiales; family Orobanchaceae; genus Orobanche; species Orobanche coerulescens. Next base: position 206,391,653 of record CM065804.1, read on the forward strand.
ATAGGTGCATTCACATATAAGAGCACTACAAACATGTGATGACGCAAAATTTTTATAACACATCTATTTTTATTAATTGCACATTCTTGACTCATTTTTTTACTTTAGTTAAACGAGGCATTATCCAACTCGTGCGATGCATGGTTTTTGGTTGAATATCTACGTGTTTTGTACGTAATGTTGGGCTAGATGGTTGAATAAGCAGATGGCAAAATTTAAATGCCTTTTAGAGAAGTTTATATGTTTTTTTTATTGTTATTGTCCTTTTATTTTAGTCTATGTAATTAGTTATAGAAAATGAGGCTTTACTAACTCGTATGTTGCTCTGGGGTTGTTTTTGATTTATTCAACTCGTGCTATGCACCGATTGTATCTAAGATTTCATAGCTAAAATTTAACCATCTTGTAATTTATATTATCATTTAAAAGTTCATTTTAATCACCTTGTGTATTAGAAGGTGCATTTGCATTGTGATGTTTATCATAACTTTTGTATTTAAATTAGTTTATTTACATTAAAAGTTACAATTAAAATAGTCTCTTCATATATTTACAATTAAAAATTACAATTAAATCCCCTTCCACATTAAATTAAGGGGAATAAGTATTATATAGTATAGATTTATAAGAATATTTATTAACTTTAGATAAAAATTTAGTTACCAGACAACAAAAATTAATCGTAGTGTGTTATTTAACAAAAAAAGTATGCGGTTAACAATACAATCTAAATTTTAATAACTTTTGTAGCCATGATCAGACGATTGGTGTCAAAGACGAGAAAGAAGAAAGAGGAAAATGAGACATTCAATCATGATTTAGCGGGTTAGACGATGCAAGGTATGCTTCAGAAGGCCTAATCTTTAGCCGAAACTACCTTTCTTGGATCACAAAGTCTCGGTAGACCGGAGAGAGTCTTCCTTCTACAGGAGTGGCCTCCCCCCCGCTTCCGGGCTCTCTCATTCTAGCTACAACGCAATTAAAAATTAAAAAAATAAAAAGAAATATAAATAATGGAAATTTAAAAATGCAACTTAAAATCAAAAAGAACCCTACAAACTGGGAAAAGTAGTCCTAAACGACTAAAAAACACAGCCTCCCACGAAAAATGTTATAATCACAATCGTCGCAACGTTGTAATTATTTTAGACCATTGATTATGTGAGTGGTGGGGTAGGTGATGGAATAAATAATAAATTTAGCGATAAATGTGTGGTGAGATGGTGTGTTGTAAAGTTTAGTTGTGTAAATTGATTGTGTATGTAGCATTGTTGACCTCCCAAATATCGCAACAAGTTACAGAATTATAAAATTAACCTCTCTGTTGAGTATTGGTCCGAATCGGGTGGAAAAATAAGATTACAATAATTATAACAAATATAACTATTACACGAATCTACTCGGGATAGGGATTAGGGATTACACAACTTCTAATTTTACGAATCAAACAAACACTGAAAATTAAACTAAAACAGTGAGAAAATAGGAAGATCAAACCACACGGCCGAAGCCGAAGAAAACACTGTCGGAGAGGAAAAAAAAATTCCGGCCGGCTCAGTCCTCCGTCCCCGTAGCCACGTCCTGGACTCACAAGACCCGCGGCCAGCACCTCGAACCGAACCCACCACCGGAAACCGGAAGCAACCTCCGGCGAATCCAAGCACAAAGCAAGATCCGACTGGTCCAAAACCCCAAACCCCAAAAAAACCGAAGCACAAAGCTTAGAAAACCCCAGAAATATCAAATCCCCTTTCTCACAAAGCTCACCAAGAAAACCCCTCAAATATTTCACTCAGAAAACTGAAGGATTCAAAGGGAAAATGTATCTTGCTCTCTTTTATTTCGTTGTTCTTTCATCTCCACCGAACCCGGGATTTATAGGAGAATCGGAACAACCAAACAAAGAGAAGAAATCGGGCGGATTTACTTTCCATCGGGAGGAGCAGATCACAGCCGAGAGAAAGGAAAGAAATCGGGGGGTGAGAGAAGCAGAGTGAGAGCTGACGGCGGGGAGGGTGAGAAGGGAAATGAGGGGTAGGGTTAGGGTTTGGGGGGTTTATATATGTAGGGATATAATAAACCAATGGCCTGGATTAAAAGTGCCAGATAAACGGCCAAGATTAATCCAGCCTTAATGGGCTGCTTCCAAAAGGATTCCGGGTCGGGTCCGATTTTAAGTGGGCTGCAGGAGATAGATTATTTTGGGCCCTCATTATTTTATTCATTTGGGCCACATAATCCAACAAATCTCCACCTGGGCCAAATGAGTCATCGGGTACATAATGGAGACGGAGGTCATCATCGCCGGACATCACCTGCACACAAAACACAAAGTAAGTACAGGTAATCACAAAGAAAGCAATCACAAAGAAAGTAGGACTATCACAAAGATGCAATAAATCACTAAGAATGTAAAGCCTTCACAAAGAAGGCAATGACTAAGAGTTAGTCTTGAGTTCCCAAGTTCAGCAGATCAGTGCAGGACACAAACTTCTCCAAAGGTAAGCATTTGGTGCCCATATCTGCAGGATTGAATTCTGAAGGAATTTTTCCAAGATCAAGTTCACCTTTTTCAACAATGTCCCGAATGAAATGAAATTTGACATCAATATGTTTAGTGCGATCATGAAAGACGGGATTTTTACAAAGCTGAATTCCAGATTGACTATCTGAAAATACCACGACTTTTTCTTTCAGAAAACCAATTTCGGATAGAAGACCCTTTAGCCATATGGCTTCTTTAAATGCCTCAGTTGTAGCAACATATTCCGATTCAGTTGTAGATAAAGCAACAACATTTTGTAACTGAGATTTCCAACTAATGCAAGAGCCACAAAGGGTAAACACATAAAAGGTCGTGGATTTTCGATTGTCACGATCATTAGCAAAGTTAGAATCCACATATCCAACAAGTTTAACACCATCACCAGATTTAGAAAACTTAATGCCAACATCCACAGAGGATTTCAAATAACGGAGAAGCCACTTCAAGGCTTCCCAATGAGGCATACCAGGATTAGACATGTATCTACTCAAGCAATCGACAAAGATAAAGCTATATCGGGTCTCGTACTAACCATGAGATACATGGTGATCCTATAGCATTAGCGTAGGGAATTTTTCCATTGTTTTTCCTTCTTCACTAGATTTTGGAGATTGATCTTTGCTTAATGAGAAAATGGGCGGCAAGAGGCATGTATGTGTTTAAAGCGATCATAGAAAATTTTTCAAGTATTTTCTCTATGTAGGAAGACCGATTTAGAAATAAAGAAAAGTTTTTCCTATCTCTAACAATATTCATGCCTAAAATTTTTCAAGGCGTCTCAAGGTATTTCATGTCAAATTGATCACTAAGACAAGACCTAACATGATCAATTAATTTTATGCACGGACTCACAAGTAACATGTCATCCACATAGATAAGTAAGAAGATAGGGATAGTGGAGTCTACTTTAAAATAGAGACAAGGGTCGTATGAACTACGTTTGAATTTTAAAGAAAGCATGTAAGAGTCGAACTTCTTGTTCCATTGTCTTGGAGACTGTTTTAGGCCATAAAGGGCCTTTTTAAGAAGGCAAACGTGATCAGGCTTCTTAGGGTCTACAAAACCTTCTGGCTGCCTCATATAAATTTTCTCATTTAATTCACCATGAAGAAATGCTGTTTTAACATCCATTTGTTTTAATTCCCAATTAAAGTGAGCAACTAAAGCAAGCATGATACGCACAGTGGTGAATTTCACAACAGGAGCAAATATCTCAGTGTAATCAATTCCTTCTTTCTGAGTGAAACCTTTTGCAACCAACCTAGCTTTAAATCTGATATTCTCTACTTCATTTTTAACCTTATATAACCACTTACACCACAAGAGAACAATGTTCGTGTTTTGGAACAAGAGTCCAGTTTGGTTAACATGCAGGGAATTCATTTCATCATTCCGAGCATTTAACGAATCAGTAGCATTGTCTGTTTTTAAAGCATCTTTGTAGCTTTTAGGTTCGTTATTATCTAAGGATTCAAACACATTGCAAGCATGGGACATCATATGAAAATCATCAAAGTGATGAGGCCTCCTAACATTCTCTCTTCTAGGCCTATCTCTCGTTAATTGGTAGTTGGTTAGTTCAGTACTTTCATCAATATTCTCAATAACTTCATCACTCGGATTTCCAGAATGATTTTCATTTTCAGCATGCAAAGTTTCATCATTTTCAGGCTCCACCTCACTTAAGGTAGGGTAGTTAGAAACAAATTCTGAATTAGGCATGTGCACGGGTGCGGGTGCGGGTGCAGGATGATCAAGACAGGGAAATTCATCTTCATTGAATATTACATCCCTACTAATCAGCACCTTAAACCCTGGCTCGCTCTTAAGCCATAGCCTAAAACCCTTAACTCCCTCCGGGTAGCCTAAGAACACACATCTTATCGATCTAGGTTCTAATTTATCTTGCTTTTGATGAACATATGCAAAGACACCCAAATACACGAAGATTAGAGAAATCAATGTTACTACCAGTCCACACAGATTCTGGATAGTTACCATTCAAAGGGACAGATGGAGATCTGTTTATAATATAGGCAGCTGTAGATAAAGCCTCACCCCAAAAACGTTTTGACAATCCGGAGCTGACGAGCATGGACCTTACCCTATCAAGGAGGGTTCGGTTCATGCGCTCAGCAATTCCGTTTTGTTGAGGGGTGTAGGGTGCTGTCCTATGCCTTTGAATACCACTTTCCGCACACAAAGTATCAAACAAATTATTGCAAAATTCCAGGCCGTTGTCAGTTCTCAAAATTTTAATTTTCTTACCGGTTTGATTTTCAATTAAAATTTTCCACGTTTTGAACGTGTCAAACACATCAGATTTGTTCTTAAGGAGAAACACAAAGACTTTCCTGGAATAATCATCAATCACAGATAAAAAATATCGGTTTCCGCCGTGTGTCTAACACCGGCAGGCCCCCACACATCGGCATGCAGACATTCAAACACATTTGAACTCTTAGGGGATTCGGGAAGGTGAATGAGGAAAGTTAGCACGATGTTGCTTACCATACACACAGTTATCACAGAATGGTAAGTCAGATATTTTATCATTCCCAAAACAACCATTTTTGTGCAATATTTCAAGACCTTTACCACTAATGTGACCCAACCGTTTGTGCCATATTTCAGTTTTATCTCCAAGTACTGCATTAACGGAAAAGTTACTTACAGTGGAACAAATGTATAAATTCAGTTTACGAATGGCGAAAAAAAAGGTTTTGGGACCTCTCGTAACTTTCATAGCACCCTTACCCCATGTACCTTCAAAACCATCATCTTCAAGACATGCACATGACATTAAGTTATGAGCTAAGTGAGGAACATGCCTAACATTTTCCAACGTTATCGAATTTCCAGATTCGAATTTAAGGCACACAGTTCCTATTCCAGCAACATTTCGTTTTACATGATCCGGCATAGACACATATCGATTTTTCAAATCACGATAGCTGGAAAAAAGTTGTTTATGCGGAGTCATGTGAAATGTGCATCCAGAATCAACCAGCCAATCATTTTCACCAAGGTCAGCTAACACAGAATTCACAGAAGAATGCATAGCATCAGAAATCATAAACACATCACCAAGATTTTCACCGACAGCTAAGTTAGCCTGATCAGATTGCTGGTTTTTCTTAGGTTTAGTGCAGTCTTGAATATAGTGACCATACTCACCACAATTGTAACACTTACGATTATTAGGTCTAGGTTTAAACCGAAATTTTTCATTGCCCCTTTTCTTGTTGGCTTGGTTATTTTGAGTGTTGGAAGACTTTTTATTTTGAAAGCGTTTTTGTGGTCTTCCTTTGACAAAATTGACCTCGCCAAGATTTCTAAGGGCAGCACCTTTATTGTTTTTCAAATCTAGCTCTTTGCTTTTTAAGCCGTTCACAACAATATCTAAGGTTACCTGATCTCTACCATATTTAATGGCAGATTTCACATCACTATAAGAATCAGGAATAGCATTCAAAAGAACAATCGGAGTGTAATCATCGATGTTTTTATCTCCCGTTAACTTTATATCTTGAACCAATTTTGTAAACACGTCTAAATTGGCATCAATGTCTTTATTAAGATCAAGCTTATAGCGGAAAAATTTTTCAAGAAGGAATAATTTATTTGGCAATGAAGTTTCAGTATACATTTCTTCCAATTTTTCCCATAACTCTTTAGCCGAACCGTGTTTACCTAATTTTCTTATCACAGAGTCAGAAAGGTTCAAGATAATCGCAGAATAAGCAAACTCATCAAGTTCAGCCTTTTTATCCGCCGTCACATTAGAGGCAAACGAATTATCAATGGCTTTGAAACATTTTTGTTGAATAAGTATGCTTTTCATTTTCTGTTGCCAAATGGCAAAATCACCTTTTCCATCAAATGGTGCCACAGAGAAGGCAGAGATTGAACCCATTTTAATTTTCAAAAAAGAACAAAGTTTTGAAAAAATTTGAGGAAAAACACAAACAGGAGAAGACGGTTTATTTAATCAAACCTCACAAACACAAAGTAATCAATCACACAGATGATTAAATTTAAACGAATCTGGAAAGATCCAATACCAGGCCCCTACAAGATCCGAGGACACTTAAGCGGTCCAGGCAGGAGGGTTTAAATGCCCGATTATGAAAAAATTCCAGATTCCACACGAAGTAGTAATAAACACACAGAATATTACTATCTATGCAGCGGAAGCAAAAAAAAAGTGACAGGGCCGAGACGGACAGCCTAGAAACACGAAGTACAGCAGGCCGAAACGGACAGTCCAGGGGACAAAACGAAGAGCAGCGAGCAAGCAGATAAAATCACAAAGGAAAAACAAATCACCAAGAAACGAACGGAAATAAGAGAAAGCAGTATCCGATAAAATCACAAAGAAAAACAAATCACCAAGAAACGAACGGAAATACGAGCAAGTAAAAAAAATAGGAAGTGAGGAGAAGGGTTAGCCGATATACCTGAGTGATCCGGGTTGACCCGATTCGGACAGATCCAAACCAAAGCTCCGATACCAATGTTGAGTATTGGTCCGAATCGGGTGGAAAAATAAGATTACAATAATTATAACAAATATAACTATTACACGAATCTACTCGGGATAGGGATTAGGGATTACACAACTTCTAATTTTACGAATCAAACAAACACTGAAAATTAAACTAAAACAGTGAGAAAATAGGAAGATCAAACCACACGGCCGAAGCCGAAGAAAACACTGTCGGAGAGGAAAAAAAAATTCCGGCCGGCTCAGTCCTCCGTCCCCGTAGCCACGTCCTGGACTCACAAGACCCGCGGCCAGCACCTCGAACCGAACCCACCACCGGAAACCGGAAGCAACCTCCGGCGAATCCAAGCACAAAGCAAGATCCGATGGTCCAAAACCCCAAACCCCAAAACCGAAGCACAAAGCTTAGAAAACCCCAGAAATATCAAATCCCCTTTCTCACAAAGCTCACCAAGAAAACCCCTCAAATATTTCACTCAGAAAACTGAAGGATTCAAAGGGAAAATGTATCTTGCTCTCTTTTATTTCGTTGTTCTTTCATCTCCACCGAACCCGGGATTTATAGGAGAATCGGAACAACCAAACAAAGAGAAGAAATCGGGCGGATTTACTTTCCATCGGGAGGAGCAGATCACAGCCGAGAGAAAGGAAAGAAATCGGGGGGTGAGAGAAGCAGAGTGAGAGCTGACGGCGGGGAGGGTGAGAAGGGAAATGAGGGGTAGGGTTAGGGTTTGGGGGGTTTATATATGTAGGGATATAATAAACCAATGGCCTGGATTAAAAGTGCCAGATAAACGGCCAAGATTAATCCAGCCTTAATGGGCTGCTTCCAAAAGGATTCCGGGTCGGGTCCGATTTTAAGTGGGCTGCAGGAGATAGATTATTTTGGGCCCTCATTATTTTATTCATTTGGGCCACATAATCCAACACTCTCAAACTGAAAACTCACTAAAAACTAACTTAGGGCCTGTTTACTAGCAGTTTAATGAAGCTTATTGGTTTCTTATAGCTTTTTCGGACAGCTGATAATGTGTTTATCAGGAGCTTATTCAATAACATAGCAGCTTAATGAGACAGTTGTTGTTACCCAAAATATTATCCGGAGATGATATGCTGGAATGGGTGAGTAACAAACAAAATGCGAGAGCACGTCCGTGGGGAAGTAAATAACACAAGATCTGCCGGGTTTGTTAGGCCTGGGCTTGAATGCTCTCGCGGGATGTTATTAATATGAATACGTTGGAGTACAAATATTAATGTAAGAGTACAATTACAATGAGTGTAAAAGACCCCAATTATCTAGCTCTTGACTGCTGCTTTGTGAGTTCTTGAACTGTAGGGAGTTTTCATTTCTGCCGACCGTCTTTTGGTTAAGAGGTTCTGAGAGAGGAAAGCCGAGAGAAAAGCAGAGCCCATTTTCCAAGTGCAGGAAGCCTTCTATTTATAGGAGGAGCTGGGATGTCTTCATCCTGACGGGCGATCGTCTTTCCTGTATTATAATAAGGGGGCGATCGTCTTTATCGCATGGGTTGATTGCCTTAAAGTCTGCGGCTGCTGCTGGCAGCCAGCTGTGCGAACCAATGAGAGGACAACACGCGTCTCTTGTCGCTGTCTCGGGAGGTCCCACCTTGGACCTTTCGGCGGGTCTGTCGGTAGGTGAGAAGATGGTGACAGGCTGGGGCCAAAGGGCCTTATCCTGCAGCGCCTTTTCCGGATCTACACGCGGGCCTCTATCCCGAGATTCAGTCTTTGCTGGCTTTACGTGGCATGAGGCGATCGTCCTCGGTTGGGCACCAGAGTCGATCGTTATGTGTCAAGAGACGATCGCCCTTGATGTCGATCGCTCGGCACTTTGACTTGATCTGGGATCTTCGTTTGGCAGGTGTGCCGTGGCTCATCAAATGCTGACTCGGTCGCTCGGCCCTTACGTCGATCGCCGTCGAGATATGTTAATCGCGACATAACAATTGCCCCCAGCTCGCTCCGATGCTGAAGGTATTGGGTGAGGTGGTGTTACCGGCGATCGTTTGAAATACAGACGAGCGACTCAACTCTTTATGGACCAGATGATCGTTTTCTTAATCGGACTGATCCTTGGTTCAGCTCTTGTGATCTTCGGTTTTGCAGATTCCTCGAGGGAGGCTGACCATCTCAATTTAGAGGAACCGTGCACGGTCGCGGAGTTCGATGGACCGGCCTCCATGACCATGTCTTGTGCGCGAGCGACATTCTACCTGTAGGTTTGTCTCGCGACTCACTTTATTGTGAGGGTCCTCCGTTAGGCTGCGCCCGCCTCGTATTTAAACGAAGGGCGAGCGGTCTTGGTCTGGAGGAGTCCTTGCACGGGGCGTCGTCGGATTAATCGACTCCATCTCCGCGGCTTGTTAGCACTTTTCTACCTCGGATCGTCATGTTAGATGACAATCCTCGACGATATACATTATGACGGGGGTAGGGACGCATCGCATTGTTCGGGTCCACCATGTTAGATGATGAACCTTTGAGGGCGGGCGAGCGTATCCACAGATTTGTTTGGAGGGTCCTTCGGCTACGCCCGCCTCGTATTTAAACGAAGGGCGAGCGATCGCAGCCCAAAGGAACCTTGCATGGACGAAGATGTCGGTTCCATCGACCTCCAGGACTATGGCTGCACTCTTCTACCTCGGATCGTCATGTTAGATGGCGATCCTCGACGGTATACGTTGTGTTGAGGGAGGCGATCTCGTGCCTAGGTCCACCATGTCAGATGATGAACTTTAGATGGCGAGCGAGTCCTCCATTTTTTAGAAACGTTGCTTTGGGCAGTGGCCTTTCGTTTGACATGGTGGAAACTGGGGAAAGACCTCCGAAGTTTCCACCTCTTGATTGAAGCATAAATATCTGTCCGCCATGGTTGATCGGGAGGATCGACTCGTATGAATCCTCTAGCTCACCGTCTTTGATTCTGGCGATCAGTTTGGGAGAGTGGTGATCGTCGTTCTGACACCGACCACGACACTTGACTATCTCCAGAGTTGTCTCATGAGGTCGCGGAATTGATCGGTGTTGTGGCCGGGACTCTTGTGGTAAGCACAAAATTTGTTGCGATCCAGATGACCGTGGTCCCTTACCGCCTTCGGCTTGCTTAGCCGCTCGCGCCCCTGGATGGCGTAGAAAATATGAGCCGGTGATAGGTTGAGATTGTGGTAGAGATGAGCTTCCACATCCTCGAAGGTCCTTAAATCACCGGGTGGCTTGGTGACCGCCTTGTTGGACTTGGCGATCGCTGTCTCTGTCCTCTCGCCTTGGGGAAGGGCGAGCAACCTCCGCCTGGCCAAAAAGTCAGCGGCCTTGGCGCGGAAGATTGCGTAGGTCGGGGGGATGTCCTTTGTAAGGTGCCTGAACATGGGCGAAAGACCATTGAATCCCACTAGGACCGAGTAGAGGGCGATCTCGTCACTTACGGGCTCGCCGTTGAGTATTATCTCATCCACCCGGTCGATGTAGTCTTCGTCGGACTCCTCTTCCCCCTGCCTGATTTTCATTATGCGGTGGGGACCTTCTGGTCGAGCGACCTTGGCGGCGAAGTACGATGTGAATTCACTCGCCAGTTGTTCAAAGGAACTGATGGATCACGGTGACAATGAGATGTACCACCTATGGGCCAGGTCGCCCAGCGTTAACGGGAATATTCGGCACCTGGTCGCATCTGATGCCCCACACCCGGTCATGTAAATCCGGAACTTGCTTAGGTGAGTCTCGGGGTCCGATCTCTCTTCATACAAAAGTGTTTGGGGAGGAGCGATCCTTGGCTGTACGGGGGCGAGTTCGATCTGGACCGCGAGCGGCTCGCTCGGCCCAGCGATCTTCCCCTTGGCGCCTGCCCCAGTTTCTAGGAGCGCCTTCATGCCATCGAGCTGGCGTTGCATTGCGGCCATCGTCGTAGCTTGGTTGCTCGTGGTTTAGCTCTCGGAGCGGGAGCCGAGGTGATCGTGTACCGATCTCCTGGCTTCGAGGTAGGCGATGAGGTCGTCGCCGCCGATCTTGGTTCTTTGGCGAGGGGGAGCCAAGTGGCCGACCTGCCTTTTGGGAGTTGGGTACGCCGAACTCCTGGTGACAGATTCGGGCTCCATCGTCTCATGGCTGGGGCCAGAATACCCCGGCCGCCATGATGGGTCGCTTCCTAGGCGGCTGAAAACAGAACCGTCCCGCCTCGCGAGTGCTTCTGCTCGTGAATCGGGGCTTCCTGACGATTGCTCAACAAGTAACCCTTTGAGCTTCCGTTTGCCCGCTCGGCGGATGGCTGATGGGGTAATTGCGGGCGCATCGAATGCTCTCCGTCGCTCCCGCAGGATGGCCATGGCCTCCTCGATCTGTTCCGCGGTTTGGAACTGATCGAGCGAGAGGCTAGGGCCGTCCCTCGGGGGCGGGATCGAGAGTCTCGCGCCGTCGCGACTACCTTCCGCCGTGGTTTGGGGCTCGGATTGAGCCGGAATAAGGCGTCCGGCGGATCGAAGAGTGGCTCTCTTCGATGTGGTGGCAGACGTCATGAATCTGAAAGTTTTTCTCTGAAAAACAGTGAGTGTTTCTTCAAGTATATGCTCCGGAGAACAGTGAGTGTTCTTCGAAACGGTCGGAATAAAAACGAAGGTTCAGCCCCTTCGTCTAGCGCCAATTGTTGTTATCCAAAATATTATCCGGAGATGATATGCTGGAATGGGTGACTAACAAACAAAATGCGAGAGCACGTCCGTGGGGAAGTAAATAACACAAGATTTGCCAGGTTTGTTAGGCCCGGGCTTGAATGTTCTCGCGAGATGTTATTAATACGAATACGTTGGAGTACAAATATTAATGTAAGAGTATAATTACAATAAGTGTAAAAGACCCTAATTATCTAGCTCTTGAGTGCTGCTTTGTGAGTTCTTGAACTGTAGGGAGTTCTCGTTTCTGCCGACCGTCTTTCGGTTAAGAGGTTCTGAGAGAGGAAAGCCGAGAGAAAAGCAGAGCCCCTTTTCCAAGTGCACGAAGCCTTCTATTTATAGGAGGATTTGGGATGTCTTCATCCTGACGGGCGATCGCCTTTCCTGTATTATAATAAGGGGGCGATCGTCTTTAGCGCATGGGCTGATTGCCTTAAAGTCTGCGGCTGCTTCTGGTAGCCAGCTGTGCGAACCAATTAGAGGACAGCACGCGTCTCTTGTCGCTGTCTCGGGAGGTCCCACCTTGGACCTTTCGGCGGGTCTGTCGGCAGGTGAGAAGATGGTGACAGGCTGGGGCCAAAGGGCCTTATCCTGCAGCGCCTTTTCTGGATTTGCACGCGGGCCTCTATCCCGAGATTCGGTCTTTGCTGACTTTGACGGATGCTGGCTTTACGTGGCATGAGGCGGTCGTCCTCGGTCGGGCACCAGAGTCGATCGCTATGTGCCAAGAGACGATCGCCCTGGATGTCGATCGCTCGGCACTTGGACTTGATCTTGGATCTTCATTTGTCATGTGTGCCGTCGCTCATCAAACGCTGACTCGGTCGCTCGGCCCTTACGTCAAGATGTGTTAATCGCGACACAACAACAATGATCCCCCAGCTCCTTATTCGGTAAGCTATCATCTTAATGGAACTAAATGACTATTATAACTAGATATTGTGTTATATTATTATGATGTTGTGCAATTTATAATTGTACGGTGTTGAACTATTTTGGATATAAATATTTAATATATATTTATATATATCGAGGGAGTAAAATGGTCATTTCTGCCATTCAAACAGTTGATTCAGCAATGCAGGTAAACAACATTTCATCTTTATCCAGACAGACAGCATAATTCAAACAGATAACTTATTCCACTCAGATCTTAATGACAGAGTTGGTAAACAACCCCTTAGTCTGGGGTATTTTTTTACCATGTGTATTTATATCTCCAGTCATAGAACTAGTATAAGTTTTAAATTTATTTTGTTTCCATTTTACATTCACAATTTCCATACCCTCGTATCAAATAATTACAATTATAATATTTAAACTTTATTTATTATTGCTTAACTTTAAAAATAATAAGTTTTTTGATGAACTTTTAAACTTGATTTTGGTAGATTAGAAAAACAGATTTTTTAAAAATTTACGATTCAGTAACAACATATTTTGAAAGCACCATTAATGTGGTTTTTAGAAGCTGATGTACTGAAGATAATATTTTACATCTTAAAAGTAATTTAAAAAAATTAAATTTATCAAATGCAATTATTTTCACATCACACTACACCATATATGGCTTTCAACAACATTTTTTTTGACGTTACAAGTAAAAGTGTAGCCTTAGGTGCCTTAAAATTGATCAAATTTGATTTAAGGCTACACATTTTTCTAACGTTATTATTGATATAAATAAGTGTTACCATAGACTAAATTGAATAACTACGCTAACACAAAATTTAGTGTAACCGTTGCTATTTAAAAAAGTGTAACTAAACACTAAAAGAAATAGGCGAGTTTTCTAAAATATTTTAGGCGGTCCAAATAAATTATTTTCAATTTTAGCAGGTCAATACACTTTCTCTAAAAACACAAACTCACTCAACACACTTTCTCGCTAAAACACACTTTCCACTGCTCTCTCTATCTCTCTCTCAACGATAAACACACGCATATATAGTTAGGGTTCAATTATGGTTTCCACTGATTGATTAGGCTTCAATTAGGCTTCGATAAACACACGCATATCTTTAATTAGGCTTTTTTGTGTTTCGATTTGGGACTTTGGTTTGAGGAGTAAATTTGGGGCTTTGATTTTAAAGACTTCGGGTACTGCTTCGATTTTAAAGATATGGGGTTTAGCTTCAAATAGGGTTTCAAGTGAGCCTTCAAATTGAGTTCGTAGACTTGTGATTTCTTCTATTAGTGATTCGATCTGTGTTGCCGCGGGTCACCGACTGGTCCGACCCGACCCTAATTGAAAGACTTTATACATAAAATAGCTCAGTCATGTAGTCTCGTAGTCAGTCACGAACTAATGACTTCCATCTGCTCTCCTTTCCTCTCTTCACGACATCTCCCCTCCTTCACGATATCTCCTCTGCCGATCTGCTTCGCCGATCTTCTCCAGGTATGTTTCTAATCCGATCTTCTTCTTCCCCTTTTCTCTCTACTCCTCCCGATCTCATATGCTCTCCTCTGCTATATATATGTAACATATATATAACACACACCGACACATACATACAGTGTATATATATATATGTATAACACATATATGTTACATATATTTTATATATTTTTTTATATATAGATTATTTAAATATATTTCTACTGTTAGTTTTTTTATTATTTTTTTAAAAAATTATAAATTAATTATTTTATATTATTCCTTAATTTATAAAAAAGCCTCTTTAGTTTTTTAATAAAAATACGTTTTTTTTATCTATTTGACTAAAAAAATCTCTTTTAAATCTCTTATAAATCTATTTTTAATATAAAATATGTTTAACTATTTTGTTTTGTTCTTAAATCTGTACACTATGGTTTGCTGTATTTTTGTTTGATGAAGTAGAATGGCAACTAATCTGGCATGGAAATATGCAACATTGCCTGATCCTAACAACAAAGTGAAGTTGATGTGTAATTTTTGTGGAAAGATTACAAATGGTGGAGTTTTTCGAATGAACACCTTATGGGTAAGTTTGAATCTTGTTATTATATGCCTAGGTTTTTCTTGAATATGTGGATTGTGACAGGAAGAGCTTGATTGGAATGGGATGTTGATAAAACGCTACATTGGGAGGGAGGTATAAATGACCAAAGTTTATATCTTGTCAAGTACTTTACTAACAGATATTTGAAAGTTTAGTAGCATTGGTTAACAGCATTTGTGTATATTTTGCACTTTCTCCGGATCAATATTAATATCAGTTTGTACTAATATAAAAACTTGCAAAGTTGAGAGAGAGATTTAGACATTGGTAGTTTGGTAAATAATATATATTTTAGAACACCTTCACTTGTTTTAGTAATTTCCTTTGACAGGCGCTATGGATTTCCCATTTGTTTGTCCATACAGTCTAAACTAAAGTGTTTAATTTTTACATATGACAAGTTAGTCGCTGTATGTTTAATAGACATGTACAATATTTTTATAAACCAATATTATCAATTTTAGAGGTTCATTGAATTGTATAGTTGGTATAAGGTCAAATCTCTTTGACGTCTTTTTTATGCAGCCTTTATTTGGTATGTTCCGATATGGGGACTTGTTTCATCTATGTAACAAGGTATGGTCATGAAAAAACTATATTTGTTTTGTACACAGACACATGTAGCTGTGATCTTTATGTTGCCATTACATTATACCCATGTTTTACTGCAATGAGTTGTCAAGTCTGTTAATGTGACCGATCTTGTGATTTTTAGAGCTGAACGTGGTTTTTTAAGTGTATCATTCATTCTTCCGAACATCCTGGTTAGGAAATAAATATATACACTTAACATTTTCATTCTCAAGACACATATTTACTAAATAATTTTATCTTTGCTTGCAGTTGGATCTTTTTACAACATTGAAAGCACTTGGATTGTTGGGAATCTTTTTGATGTTTGTGGGACACAGGACTTTGTCCAACATTGCTGCAACTTCAGCCAAGTTAAAATATGCCTAAGCTGTTCTCAAACCAGGTCATCCTTGGGAGGTACCTGAGTACACATACTTTTGAGTAAATTTTGAAACTGAATGATTGAAGACTTTGGTTACGAGATTACATCAAAATATATGATCAACACTAGATTAGATCTCTAGTTTAAGTGACAATTTTACTTTTAGCGCATCTTATCTTAGTGTTTTTAGTTGATACTAAAGAAGTGCAATCTCATCTTAGTTTTGCTTTTTCCTTTTTTTTTAAAAAAATTATATTATTAGTTTTCAGAAGCCAATCTCATCTTAGTTTTGCTTTTTAGTTGATAGTAAAGAAGTGCAATCTCATCTTAGTTTTTAGTTTAGCGCATCTTATCTTAGTGTTTTACAATTTCTTGAAATTCTAGATGTGCTGCATATTGTTATTTTGTTAATAGGGTAGTTGACTTATGAAGTAGGAATTAAGATAATTTTCCATTATTATTATTGTTTGTATTTTATGTTTCTGTTGATTATTTGAGGGAAAGACTTGATACTTTTATTTACAGGTTGATGTTAAGAAAGCTCTTGAAACTGAAGGTGTTGAGGTTGCTAATAAATTGATTCATGATGGCAAAGAACATCGATCATCTTATCTAATTGGGAGACTTATTCTGAAAAAAGAACCAAAATCGAGGTCTTCAGTATCACCATCAGTATCAGTATGTGGAAGACCTGTGGGGATGATAATGTCAGTCCTTGACTGATCTCATCATTTTATATTTGTGCTAGCTAAGTGACTAAAGTAGTTTTGTTATATTTATTTATTGCGATGGTAACTTGTTCTTAGTTATTAAATCGTACTTAAGCTAATTGTTGAATGACATTTTAAGTTAGATTTTGGATGTTAGGTTATGTAAGTGCATTTGGCTGTTTGATTATGGATTGAAAATTTGGCAGTCATGTATTTTGGATGTTGTTATGGTCAGCAGTGTTTTAATGGTATTAACTGTTTTATAGTAATATATATTTTTTAATATAACATGTTGCTTTTTACCATGAAAAATGTTGGTAAAAACTTGCAAAATGTACCCGTAGACTCTAATTTATAATTCTTTCTGTTGGCAAAATATGAAAATTGTGTTGGCAAAAGTTAGAACTGGTCATATATAAGTGTAGCTATACTGTTAAAGTTGTTGGTAAATATGTCAAAGTGTTTCACAATTTAATGTTACATTAGACCTCATGAGTGTTAGCATAGGTCTACAGCTACACAAATATTTGTGTCACTAAATATATAAAATGTCGCCTTAAGTCTATAGCAACACAAAATCTAGTGTAGGCACAGACAAGAAAAGTGTTGGCATAGAGGCCTATTGTTACACTTTTTTCACATGTTACCAAAAACAATAAAAGTGTTACCTTAGACCCCTATGGTTGCGGCCGTTTTTGTAACACCTTCAAATTTGGTCAAAGTGTAGCCGTAGCCAGTTTTTTTGCCTTCAGCAACACTTTTGGGACTTTTGAACACAGTTTTTCAGGTGTTGCTGAAACCCATATATGGTGTAGTGTCACTGCAACAATTTTTTTTCTTATGTCACAATGATTTCACACCAAGTCTTAATTCCTAACATACATTTACCATATCAATCAATAACATTCAGTTATTTACCTGAAAATATCAAAATTACATCAATCTCAAACTTTAAATAGGATAGATGAAGTAATTTTTTTTTTAAAAATAATAGGTGCAAAAGATAGGAGTGAAATTCTAAAAAAGATTCTTTTCTTTTCTATATAAAAAGGTAAAGAGAAGAAAAAAAGCACAAAGTAGACAATTTTATTGGGGAAAAACATGAAATTGTATAAATAGTGTTGATAGCCCATCCACCTTGGCATCGATGTAAGCACTTCAGGCAGCTGGACCGGCCGATCAGAGCAACAAGCCGGACCGAGTATGAACCCGATTTTTGCCCGGGCTCGTTAAAGACCGGATCGGGCAGATACTCCAAGACCGACCCGATACCCAGGACGTGATGGTCGAGCAGATGAAGGATAAAAACGCCCCGACTCAAGATTACGACAGGGCCGACCTGAGCGGCGGGAGACCCGAGGACCGACCCCAGCGGATAAGCGTCGCCCGAAGCATGCGGGACAGGCACACATGCCAATTAATGCATGCGGTCGTGTCCCTTCTCGAAGCAATCCTTAGAGGCCGCCACGTGTCCATGGTGTATTTACAGTCTCACAAGTATTTTGGGCATATTCCCCAACATCCTCCAGCTGTCATCTCCTGACTGGCCGAGATTATCTATGTATAGGAGGAATGTACAGTGAAAAAAGGACTTTTGACTTTTGGTTTTTATGAGCAAGGAGAAGAGAGAGAAAATAGAGAGAATTTATAGTAAGTGAGAAAAACAGATAGACCGACACAAAAATATTCAGCTCGGCTCTATTTCATATTAAGATCATTAATAAAATTTGGTGATCCAATTCTTTTCATCTTGTTTATTATTTTCTACGTGGCTTCGATCCATTTGTCCAGATCAATCACGTGACGTTGACCAAATCAGACGTCAACAGATTGACGCTAGAAGGAGGGCGGGGGCTGAACCTCCGATAAAAAAAAATATAAATACTACTCATCGGAGATGTCTCACGAAAGTCCAAAAAACCCTCAGCCCGCGACGGAGGAAGAAAACCTCCGTAAGGTGGTGGAGTGCTTCAAACATCCCACCTTCATCCAGGGCATGACGGCCCTTATGGCACGGGTTACTGGGGGCGGAATTCTTCAAAAACCCGAAGACCATGTGGAGGCGGAATCTCAGACGACCCGCCCAGCTGCCTCGGGACGAAACAAAAAGAGGACAGCCTCTGGGGTCGCCGGGGAAAGGGCGGAAAGCCATGGCGAAAGCTCACACCCCTCTCGAAAAAGTAGGCTTTCGCGCCCCATATCCGTTTTTGATCGGCTCGGGACAGGGAAGAAAATCGAAAAAGCAGCGCCGGCTCCCATTATCCAGAGCCAGAGCCGTAAAGAAGAAAAAGCTCCCCACCAGTCCCCAAATCCGACACAAGTATTACCTCAAACTCCAGGCGATAACTCGAATGAGATCGAATTTCTTAAAAAACGCCTTACGGAGCTCGAAAACAAGCAACTCCAGCCATCCCAAAGTTCGAAATGGCTTAATAGCCAGGAGAGCCCCCTGGCCCCCAGTGTTCTAACGGAACCCCTCCGAGAGAAGTTCAAGATTCCTCAGATTCTGCCATACAACGGGGAGACAGACCCCAACGCCCATCTTGGACATTATAATTCATGGATGGACCTGTACGGGTCTCAGGACGCGTTCCGGTGCCGAATGTTCTCCTTGACTCTGGGGAGAGGGCCCAGAGATGGTATCGAACGCTGCCCCACCATTCTATTCAGACATGGGTCCAGCTCTTGGCGACGTTCCGATCCCATTTCATGGGGTCCCTAGTGCGAGTCGCCCCGCGCTCATCCATCGCTTCCATCGTACAGGGGCCGCACGAGTCCCTTAAAGATTATATATCTCGTTTCAATAAACGGATATTAGAGACGGAACCCATATCGGACGACGTGCTGGCCATTATTGCCCAGGCCGGCCTCCTCAAAAATTCTTTTTTCCGCTGGACGGTGTGCCAGAATATCCCACACACCTACCAAGAATTCTTGGAGCACGCCAGCTCCCATATAGCTGTCGAGGAAGCTATGCCGGCACCAGTTTTAGTCATGCCCTCCGACCAGAAAGGGTCCTACAAAAAGAAAGACGATAGGCATGACTACGGAGAGGCCCGTCAAGAATCCCGCCGGGAGAATAAGGCTCCTGCCTCTTCCTCGATAGCCCCAACAACTCAGAGCTATCGGGAGCGTAGGCCCGAGCTCATGGCTAATTTCGCTGAAATATATTCCATCGGGGCCGCGGCCATATTTGATCAAATAAAGGACAAGAATTTGCTCCCGGTTCCTCGGCCGATCTATAAAGATCAGAAGGACATGGATCAGACCCGCTTTTGTAAATATCATGAATCAGCGGGTCATAACACCGAACAGTGCCGGGACCTCGTCGCCGCCCTGATTGCGGTATGCGACGATACTGGCTTAAGGCGATTTACCCGGAACCCGCCCCGGGATCGCCAGGATCAGGCCGACCCGACAAGAGCCAAGAACGATCGGGTACCTCCAGCCCCCAAGTCCCCTCGGGAAATTATGACCATCATGGGAACAGCCGAGGTCGATGATCATCGGTCAAAGCGGCAGAAAAAGACATCCATTCGAGAGGCTACCACCTCTTATCAACGGACCGAGCGCCGACCAGAGGGGTTCCTATCAGTGGACGAAGAAGCCCCCCAAAACCCCCCAGCTGACAGTTACTTTCGAAGAGTCCGATGCAGACGGCTTGGACTATCCCCATTCAGACGCCCTTGTCATCACCCTGCCCATAATGGGGATCCCGGTACACAGGGTGTTGGTAGACTCCGGGGCCTACGCCAGCATCATCTACCTTCATACCCTTCGTAGAATGAAGGTAGACCAATCTTATGTCCTGCCCTGCAATGAGGACATTAGGGGATTTGCCAACTGCAGTACCTCACCACTGGGGGAAATCGACCTCGCCTTGGAGTTTGGTCAGGGGCCGATCAGAAGGACGATGATCACTACCTTCAAGATCATCGATGTGCACAGCGACTATAATGCCATCATAGGCCAACCTGTGATGGCAAGGCTGAGGGCCACTCAGTCCACGTATCACCTGTGCATGAAGTTTCCCACCCCGGACGGCGTCGGGGTACATAGGGGAGATCAAAGGGCCGCCCGGGAATGCAATCTCAGCATCCGGGCTCGCGAAATTAACGCCGCAGAGGGCATCCCGAAAAATTTACTGGAAGAAATGGGGGCCACCGGCTCCGAACAGCTGGCGGGAGACACCCTACTCGAACAGGAGACCGAAGGTCCCGGGGCCGCGCAAACCCTCGAAATGGAAACTGACCAGGACGCGGACCGGGGCCACAGGTCCGGGAAGGAGCCGATCCTAGAAGAAGATCCTGTCGACCCGCGATACCAAAATCCGAAATGGAAAATTCGCCATGCTGAGCCAACAGAAGAGTTGGACCAGGTCGACATAGACCCATCTGATCCCGTCCGAAGGCTAAAGATCGGCCACAACCTCCAAGAGCCGATCCGCTCCGAGCTAATCTTCCACCAGAGACAGAATTTGGATGTCTTCGCGTGGACCCATTTGGATGCCGGGGATTGACCCGGAACTTGCGTGCCACCGGCTGAATATCGACCCCAGTTCAAAGCCGGTTATTCAGAAAAGGAGGAAAATGGGGCACGAGCAGCGAAGAAATTTGGAAGAGGAAGTAGAAAAGCTGATCGACAATGGGTTCATCCGGTAAGCCCAGTACCCGACCTGGGTGGCCAACCCGGTCCTGGTAAAAAATCCGATCGGGCTATGGAGGCTCTGCATTGACTTCTCTAATCTGAATAAGGCCTGCCCGAAAGATAGCTACCCCCTCCCCCATATCGACTACATGGTGGATGCAACGGCCGGGCATGAGCTCATGAGCTTTATGGATGCATATTCCGGATACAACCAGATCCCTATGCATCCCACTGATGAAGAGAACACCTCCTTCTACTCAGCCTGCGGCCTATACTGTTACCGAATGATGCCTTTCGGGCTCAAGAATGCCGGCGCAACATATCAACGCCTGGTAAATAAAATGTTCAATAGCTTGATAGGTCATACAATGGAGGTGTATGTAGATGATATGTTAGTGAAGTCTTTGCGCTCGGCCGATCATGTAAAGGACCTCAATAAAATGTTTGCTATTTTGCGAGAGTACAAGATGAAGTTAAATCCAAAGAAATGTTCATTTGGGGTAGGTTCTGGAAAATTCCTCGGCTACATGGTGAGCCAAAGAGGGATTGAAGCCAACCCCGATAAAATTAAGGCAGTGACCGAACTTGTTCCACCAAATTCGGTCAAAAAGGTGCAGAGCCTAACTGGCCGACTAGCCGCGCTAAGTCGCTTTATCTCTCGCTCAACTGATAAATGTAAACCTTTCTTTGAGGCAATAAAAAAGAACAGAGATTTTTAGTGGACAGAACCTTGCCAAAGAGCCTTCGAGGCTATCAAGGAAGTCCTGGCAGAAGCCCCGATCTTACAGCGACCGGCCCAAGGGGAACTTCTCAATTTATACCTCGCAGTATCCGACTCTGCGATCAGCGCCGCTCTAATCCGAATGGAGAATGAAGTTCAACATCCGGTCTATTATGTTAGTCAGGCCCTTCATGATGCCGAGCTCAGATACGCCCCAATGGAAAAGCCGGCCTATGCGCTCGTAATGGCGTCCCGGAAGTTAAGACCCTACTTTCTGGAACATAAGGTAGTTGTCCTAACAAACTACCCTTTAAAGCAGGTCATGCACCGACCTGACGTATCCGGCCGGATGATTAAGTGGGCCGTCGAACTCGGACAGTTTGACATAGCTTTTGAATCGCGCACTGCCATAAAGGGTCAAGCCCTGGCGGATTTCATTGCAGAATTCACACCAGCGATCACACAAGAGAACGACCGATCAGAAGAGTGGTCACTCTACGTGGACGGATCCTCAACCGTCGACCGGTCAGGTGCAGGAATAGTCCTTGTCAGTCCCGACCAACGTTTGTTCTGCTCGGCCATTCGCTTAGGGTTTCCGACCACCAACAATGAGGCAGAATATGAAGCTCTCTTAGTCGGTCTAGAAATGGCGACCTCCCTTGGTCTTGCCCGCCTCACTGTTTTGAGTGATTCTCAATTAGTGGTGAACCAAATCAACGGCGAATACGAAGCCAAGGAACCCAAGATGGTTAAGTACCTCAGCCTGGCGCGGGCCCGGCTGCAAGATTTTCGAGGAACTATACAACGCATCCCCAGAACCGAGAACATCCAAGCCGACTCCTTGGCCAAACTCGCATCTAGCTCCGGAGCCGAACATATGGACGAGGTCAGCATAGGATATCATGCCTCGTCAGTCCTGGAAATGGCTGAAGTCCGGGCAGCCGAACAATCAGAACCGCAAGGATGGATTCAACCTATAATCCGATATCTTCAAAGCGGCATTTTACCCGAGGACCGAACCCAGGCAAGATCATTACGAACTCAGTCCGCCCGGTTCACTATCGTGGATGGAAATTTATACAAAGAGGATATTCGGTTCCCTTGCTGAAATTCCTATCCGAGTCAGAAGCAGAGTATGCCCTCAGAGAGGTGCACGAGGGTATATGCGGTAATCATTCCGGCGGCCAGGCATTGGCCTATAAATTGATCCGACAAGGATATTATTGGCCAAATCTTAAAAAAATGCCATCACGCTCGTACGGAAGTGCGTCCGATGCCAAATCTTCGCTCCTCAGATTCGATCCCCTCCGGAAACCCTCACTTCCGTATATTGCCCATGGCCGTTCGCCAAGTGGGGGATCGATTTGATCGGGCCCTTACCTAAAAGACGGGGAGAAGTACAATACGCCATCGTCGCAGTCGATTATTTTACAAAATGGGCAGAGGCCGAGCCTATGGCGCGGACAACCGAGCAGAAAATAGTAGATTTTATATGGAATTCACTCATCTGCCGGTTTGGGATCCCTCAATCTATTGTCTCTGATAATGCAAAATAATTTAACAACAAGAAATTTCGGGCCTTCTGCGACGGCCTCCAAATACGAAATAACTTCTCCACACCATACTATCCGCAATCCAACGGGCAGGTCAAGATGGTCAACAAAATCCTAAAGCAGCATCTCAAGAAACGCCTCAAAGAACTCAAGGGTTCCTGGCCCGAGGAACTCTCCGGAACCTTATGGGCTTACAGAACAACGCATCAGTCCACCACCGGAGAAACGCCATTCTCCTTGGCTTTCGGCTATGAAGCCGTCATCCCGGATGAAATCGGAGCGCCTACCTACCGAGTAGCCCATTTCGAAGAGCAAGATAACGATTTGGCCCTCCAAGTAAACCTAGACCTCTTTGCCGAAAAACGGGCCCAGACGGAAATACGGAACGCCGTCTACAAAACAAGGAGCGAAAAATATTACAACTCCAAGGTTCACCCTAGGAACTTCCAGGTCGGGGACCTCGTTCTTAAACAGGTATTGGGCCCAGATCCCGGGCCACTTAAGCCCAAGTAAAAAGGACCGTATAAGGTTAGCGAAGTCCTTCAGAACGGAGCCTATCGGCTGGAGTATCTGAACGGCCAGAGATTAACTTACCGATGGAATGCTATGTATTTAAAGAGGTATTATCAATAAAATTTGATGTTATTTCATTTTTAATATTGGTACACCTCATAAGACCGGCTCACCCGACACTATAAGACCGAGCTCGTCTCGACACCTAATAAGACCGGCTCACCCGGCACTATAAGACCGAGCTTGTCTCGGCACCTAATAAGACTGGCTCACCCGGCACTATAAGACCGAGCTCGTCTCGGCACCTCATAAGACCGGCTCACCCAACACTATAAGACCGAGCTCGTCTCAACACCTAATAAGACCGGCTCACCCGACACTATAAGACCGAGCTCGTCTCGGCACCTCATAAGATCGGCTCACCCGGCACTATAAGACCGAGCTTGTCTCGGCACCTAATAAGACCGGCTCACCCGGCACTATAAGACCGAGCTCGTCTTGGCACCTAATAAGACCGGCTCACCCGTCACTATAAAACCGAGCTCGTCTCGGCACCTCATAAGACCGGCTCACCCGGCACTATAAGACCGAGCTCGTCTCGGCACCTAATAAGACCGGCTCACCCGGCACTATAAGACCGAGCTCGTCTCGGCACCTCATAAGACCGGCTCACCCGTCACTATAAAACCGAGCTCGTCTCGGCACCTCATAAGACCGGCTCACCCGGCACTATAAGACCGAGCTCGTCTCGGCACCTCATAAGACCGGCTCACCCGGCACTATAAGATCGAGCTCGTCTCAGCATCTCATAAGACCGGCTCATCCGGCACTATAAGACCGAGCTCGTCTCGGCACCTCATAAAACCGGCTCACCCGGTACTATAAGACCGAGCTCATCTCGGCACCTCATAAGACCGGCTCACCCGACACTATAAGACCGAGCTCATCTCGGCACCTCATAAGACCGGCTCACCCGGCACTATAAGACCGAGCTCGTCTCGGCACCTCATAAGACCGGCTCACCCGGCACTGTAAGACCGAGCTCGTCTCGGCACCTCATAAGATCGGCTCACCCGTCACTATAATACCGAGCTCGACCGACACTCTGGAAGTCCGAGCTCACCTCGACACAATTAACAAATGATGAACAGAAAAAGCTACAGATGCTATGAAGATTTTATTCACGGGCATTACAAAGTACACATGTCAAAAAAGAAAACAAAGGAAGAATGGCACGCAGGCCATACATAAAATAAAATAAAAATCTACTCGGCCCCACCCTCCTGACCGACTGCCTGGAAGGACTGTCCTTCACCTTCGCCGTGCGGAGCCAACCCGAGATCTTCAACAACCTCGGCGACCTTTGGCTCATCAGCTCCATGAATATCAACATGCAGATCGGTCGTCTGGGATGCTATATAGGCCTCGATCTCCTGAACGGTCTTTCCTTCCTTCATGAGATCTAATATCTCGTAGCAGGTGGAGACGTAATTCAGGTTGATCATCTCCTCGAATTCAGGCATCTCCTTAAAGTCGTCGCCCCTTCGACAAGACCCTTGGCATAGCCCGAAGCCTCGCAAGTATTAACACACTCGGTCAGGTTTTCAACCTGGGCCTTAGTTTCTTTTAAGTAAGCCTCGTGCTCAGTCCTGGTGTCTAACCACCGCTTATGCACCAGATCGGCCGTCGCGATCATCTCCTCGGCCTTCACCTTCCATATATCGGCCTCGAGGGCCCGACTGTCCAGGATCTCCATATCACCCTTCATGGAGGTTATCTACTCCTCCAGGGACTTGATCAACGAAGGACAGAGATGGTGCTCTTCCTGCAAGGCCTTGAGATCGGCCTCCACCTTCTTATGCTTCTCGACCAGGGCCAAAAGCTCATCGGTGGCCTTCACGTAGGTGCACATTGCACGGCCGATCAGAGCGTTTCCAAATTGGATCTGCTCAGCCGGATCCATGTCATTGGTCACCATCTCCAGCTTGGGCGTCCAGCCCCTGATTGGAATATGACTGGACGCAGCCACCGCAGGGGAAACCCGATCGAGCATCTCAGTGGTTGGGGTAGCTGCCCGGACGTAATCAAGAAACCAGCGCGGCCGTCTCCCCTTCATCTGGGCATAAGGTTCCTCCCGGTCCTTATTAACCGGAAGATAATGACCCTCCAAGTCAATTAAGGGCTCCTTACCGGTCGCACGACCCGTCCGGACAGGGCTCGGAGCGGATACAACAACTTCAGGAACGGACGAGCCCTCCGCCTTGGTCGCACTATCCTTAGGCTCGGCCTCTACCCTTTTCCGCTTGCCCCCACGTTCCCTCCGCTCGGCGGCCTCAGCAGCCAACCTCGCCACCCGCTGCGCAGGCGTCTCTATCCTTCCAGATGGAGTTTTGGCCCTGGGGACTGGAGAAAGAAGACATGTTAAAAAAAAACTGATGAAGACATGATACCCAGATCGGTAGATTGAAGTCCGGCCGCCCAGAGGTTTTCCTCGGTAACCAGAAGGTGCGACTTCCTCTGCTCTCCGGGAAGGTCCAAAAGCTGTTCAATCCGGTCGTCAAACTCGGAGGAGGTCTCTTGCGCCGGAATGCGTTCTATACAAAAAGCAAATGATGAGCGTTAGACAAAGGAGGAACAGAACAAAAAACCCGATACTTACTCATTTTGGCAATAAAATACTCCGGGATCCGAAGCTCCGCGTCTATGACGCTAGGCTCCCACTCATCCACCGAACTCCTTCAAGGCCCCCCAACAAAAAACCACTGCTCCTTCCAACTGTGGATGGTCTCCGGCACATCCCCCACCTCCTTATGCATGGCATGCCGGGCTATCAAGTAAAACCATCCGGAGACGGATCTGCCGACCGACCTCCACAGAAAAAGGCTGTTGAACTCCTCGAAGTTGGGCTCGGGCCAGTCGTGCTGATGAAAAAGGACGAAAATCCCCACCACCCGAGCCCAAGAATTGGGGTGAATCTGAGCCAGCGGAAGACCCCACTGCCTTAACCAGCGGGAGAAAGCCAACGGAAGCGGAAACCTTAACCCGGCCAGCAAGGAACGATAGTACACCGCCGCACAGCCGGGAGGCGGGGTATGGGGACTCTCCTCAGGGGTCGGAACAAACATCTGCACCCTAGCCGGGATCTTGAACTGCCTCCGCCAAGCTGCCAGCTGCTCCTCCGTGACGGTACTGCGAATCGAAGCAGAGTCCCACCCGAGCTCTACGAAAGGGGACGACCGAGGCCGAATGCAAAACGCCGAAGGCGAAACCCCTTCCTCCTCTGGAATCCCGCCGACCGCCGTCAACGGCGCCACTATCTCCACATCTCCAGATCCCGGAGACCTCGCGACCTCGCCTTCTTCTTCCTCGACGCTCCAGTCGACGGGAGCCCCGCCTACCAACATATCCGCCACTCCCGTGCGCTCCGACGACACGGTCAAATCCTCCGCCGCCCTCTCATCTCTCAACTCCGACATATCGAATAAAAAGGAAAGAAAAGCTTACCAAGAATTTTTTCTCTGAGATCGGAAAACAATATCGGAACTTTTTTCTCTCTTTCGTCTCTGCAACAAAACACAAAAATGGCGGAGGAAGTAGTAAGGAAGAAGACATTCTATGTTTATAAGGGAAGAGGGGCATTAAATACCCAGCGCGTGACGCGACGATTCACACTGAACCGTCGCAAAAATCGAAGGCGCATGAACGTGTCGTCAAATCAGATTTCGCCACGCGTCCCCCTCATCATGACACCTAGAAACCTTGAAACTGAATCGACGCGACTCTCGAAGAGGCGTCCCTTCGAGAGATCTTATCCTCCCACAAGCCGGATCGGCCTCAGTACGAAACGACCCCAGCCCCGGCCAGCACGGCACGGCCCTGGACTCGGGGGACCCTGTTGATAGCCCATCCACCTTGGCATCCACGTAAGCACTTCAGGCAGCTGGACCGGTCGATCAGAGCAATAAGCCGGACCGAGTATGAACCCGATTTTTGCCGGAGCTCGTTAAAGACCGGACCGGGCAAATACTCCAAGACCGACCCGATACCCAGGACGTGAGGGCTGAGCAGATGAAGGATAAAAACGCCCCGAGTCAAGATTACGACAGGGCCGACCTGAGCGGCGGGAGACCCGAGGACCGACCCCAGCGGATAAGCGTCGCCCGAAGCATGCGGGACAGGCACACATGCCAATTAATGCATGCGGTCGTGTCCCTTCCCGAAGCAATCCTTAGAGGCCGCCACATGTCCATGGTGTATTTACAGTCTGACAAGTGTTTTGGGCATATTCCCCAACATCCTCCAGCTGTCATCTCGTGACTGGCCGAGATTATCTATGTATAGGAGGAATGTATAGTGAAAAAAGGACTTTTGACTTTTGGTTTTTATGAGCAAGGAGAAGAGAGAGAAAATAGAGAGAATTTGTAGTGAGCGAAAAAAACAGATAGACCGGTATAAAAATATTCAAGTCGGCTCTATTTCATATTAAGATCATTAATAAAATTTGGTGATCCAATCCT
Organism: Orobanche coerulescens; assembly: GCA_033398695.1. Classification (NCBI taxonomy): domain Eukaryota; kingdom Viridiplantae; phylum Streptophyta; class Magnoliopsida; order Lamiales; family Orobanchaceae; genus Orobanche; species Orobanche coerulescens. The sequence goes on from CM065804.1 coordinate 206,419,990, forward strand.
TTTGATCTTGTTTATTATTTTCTACGTGGCTTCGATCCATTTATCCAGATCAGTACACGTGACGTTGACCAAATCAGACGTCTAACACATAGAAAACTCAATTAAAACAAGTTGTTGATCTTTTTCTTTCTATGGCCTTGCTGTAAGCCGCTGCTATTTCTGTTATCGGGAGCTTGAGGGACTCCGTTACCGTTAACGGAGAATGGGCCATATGCGTTTTTAACAAACCCCAAAACTGATCGTCAGAGCCACTCATCGGGATTTTCCGCGCACCAACTGCACATGCATCAACAAAAGTCATCATCACCACAACTATAACAAACACACAGTCTCTCTCTCTCTCATTTCTTTCTCTCTCACACACACAACACGCACTTCTTTTCCTCTATATAAAACCTTTTGTGGCAGAAGTAGCAGCAGATTAAAAGGCTGATATATAATATATATATATATATATACAGTATAGTATATAATTATAGGAGTTTCCACCACAGTTGGTGCCTGCAAAAATAGGAGCAGAAAGGAAAATAAATTGCAGAAATCAATCCCGACTTCTGAGAGATTAATAGCCCCTAGCATAATTATGGCATGGTTACTTTTATAATTCCGTAAGTCTGAATTTCGGAATATCAATCCACGCATGGAAAGGTACGTGAGAAAGCGTGAGGGATCAGGAGAGACGGCGGAGATGGTGTTCGCGGCGGGGAGAAAGAGGAAAACGGTGTTGCAAGAATTGGAGATATCGACGTCCTCAGTTCGATTGAAAACGCGTCGTTCAGCCGCGGCGACACCGGGAAACTCAGTCTCGCCGGCGTGTTCGGGAAATTCGTCTTGCGAGAGCGTTAGTTCGGCCGGTAATGTTTTGGCATCTTGTTGCTCAAGCAGCAGATCGAGCGACGAGCTGGCCGAGGAGTGTCCGGGATTCGCAGATCTGGAAGTACTGCAATATATGGAGTATTTAATTCCAGAATATTAGTATTAAATTTATTCCGCGCATATTTAATTTAATTTAATAGCCATTGAAGTCACAGACAGCGGCGAATGAATATCGTGTCTAGAGCTTTAATTATTGTTTTCTGAATTTTTTTTTTTTTTTGAATCCCAAGGAGAATGCGGTGAATGTAGAGTATTACGCAACATCGGCTGGCCATTCGGTGGATTTCAGAGACAGGTATAAAATATTAGTAGTAATTAATTACTTTAAATATTTATATATTTATTTATTTATTTCTGAAACTGAAAAATGTGACGTTCCAACAGGACACGTCTCCAGTGTTTAATTAAAGATAAAACAAAACGTCTCACGTCTCCTCAATTCAAAATTTTAAATCTAAAAAAAAAAAAAAATCTATTTTGAAATTCCGCTAAGAAATTTTACACCGACTGACTTTCTCTCTCTCTCCCTCTCCCTTTCTCTCTCTAACCCCTTCGACTCCATGAGTGCTGGTAGTATTTATCCTTTCGCAACGAAGAGAAGTTAAGTCGTCGTCGTCGTGTTTTTTCAGGAGAGAGGAGAAGCCGCCGAGTGAGGTCCGAATTACTGAGTCAGGCGAACTGGAGTCGATGGCGCCGAGTCCGCACGAGTCGAATTTTCGCCGTTTTCCCAAGGCGGAGAAAATTCCAACCGAAGCTGAACTCGAAGAGTTCTTCGCCACCGCTGAAAAGAATCTGCAGAAACAATTCGTTGACAAGTAACCTCTCTCTCTCTCTCTCGATATATATATATATATATATCGTCTCTGTGTGTGTGTCACTCGTTCGCAGAGAAACTATTTTTAAACATGTTAATCCAAAAATTTTAATTATACTGAGTTTTTTTTTATATATATATATATGTATGTGAATGCGTGTGTGAATAATGCAGGTATAACTATGACATAGTGAAGGACGAGCCATTAGAGGGGCGCTATGAGTGGGTTCCACTTCAATTAAAGCCATGATCGACAGCTCGAGCTAGAATAAAATGTTCAGCATAATTATTATTTGTTCCTGGAGCACTCATACTCTAGATCATTCCACTAATCTGATGCCTAAATTTTAGTAAATTTAAGATGGGATGTATAGGTAGCTGCTTTTCTCTATTTCATTTTCTTTCCAAGTTTCTGCATATATATTTTGCAAATAGTGCGACTGTAGAGAAGAAGAAATAAATTAGAATCCTTTTCTCAGTTCTTAGTAATATGCTAATTATTCACTTTTTTGAGAAATAGATTGTCCCTCATCCAGAAAAGAAAAAAGAAAAAAAAAAGGATTAGAAAGCTTTTTTCTCACTATTTTGCTGAATCATTACCGTTTGTGGTAGAAATTATATCTGGTACTCCAAGAGCTCATGGCAAATTGTCCACTTGCTATATATTTTTTTTTCCACACACGCCCACGAGGGGATCGTCCCCTGTCCTGAGTACCCCCAAAGAGACTCGAGCTCACCCTCGATTTAGAGGTAAGTTGCCACAAGTAGCCGATCGCCATTGTTCCTGTTGAGTTATTCTGGCCCGTCTTCTTGGCGGTCAAGTTAATGGTTTCATCCCCGAACATTGCCTTAGGGCTCCAACCGTTCCCCCATACACTTGCTATATATATATCTATAGTTGTTATACTTTAAACAAAAATCTATTATATATCTAGTTAGGTGCTCCTGGGTGCGGATACAATTTGCCCGCAAATTGTCCACCTGCTATATAGGTCATGCGGCGATGTATAATTTGTCCTTTTAGGAATTGTATTCCGCTGTCGAACCTTGGTGGTGCGGAATACAATTTGCCCCCGCGTCTCAAGAGCATCTAGCAGAGTGGTCATCTTGCTACAAATGTACGCTTGTGGAGCGACCTCGTCGATGATGGGTAGTAAATAAAATATGGAGGCTAGCCCTGGCCACGCTTGATTTAGTTCTATGAGGAAAAAAGATAAATTGCTTTCTGGGAAAATTCTCCTTTTTGTGGGAAAAGAAAAAAAAAAAGATTAAATAACCGAATTCGTGTCTGTCCTCATTTTTTCAAATTGTGTTCCTGTTTTGGTTCCTTTTCATTCTTGTCTGTCATTCTTTCACTGCAAATTCTCTGATGCGCTTGTACTATCAACTATGCCAATCATAGTCTGAATCTGTAAATGTAGTTCCACAGTTAATTTTCCAAATTTTCCAATTTACCCCACGCCTTCTTTTCGTACAACTAATTTTACCCTCTTCCCATTTTTTTTTTTTATTTACTTGGCATTTTTTCTGGAAATAAGAATTTTCTACCATGTCATTGTCAACTGTCGTAATTTATCATTCCGTCCGTGACAGCATTAGTTTAAGCCATTTGTTTTGGGGGTTGATAGATAGGTATATAGTACAGTACAAAGACGAGAGAAGAACAGAGCTTGCCGCTTAAGCTACGGACAAGCGCTGACGATTGAGAAAGTTACTCAACCCCCACTTGGGTGCGATACAAATTACTCCCTTCGTCTGGGAAACAAATTTCCGAAGCGACACTTGCACATTGATTAAGAAAAATGATAAAATGAAATAATATAGGGTAAAAGTTTGAGTGTAGTGGTAGTGATAAAGTGGACTAAATTTGTTTTTAATGGAATAAAGTTGTTTTGTGTAGGTCCACCAATGACATTTGGTGGTAAATTTGTGTAAAGGGTGAGAGTATGCTGGTACAAAAAGTGAAACAAGAATTTGATTCACGGACAAAAATTAAAAGGGAATCGAGAATTTAATTCGCGGACGGAGGAAGTACTAAGGATGATAAATGATAAATGGCGTCGTGGAGATTAAGAAAATAAAAAGTATTTATTTGTTTTGATTTCGTAGATGTGATAAATATATGAATATGTATTAGGGTTCTAAACGTAAAGTTTCAAAAAGAACAAAAAAGAAAAACTTATTGACGCTTTAAACGAGAAAGAGTATATTATTTTCCATATGTCAAAATATAATTTGGGTTGGAAGAAAAAGATTCGGTTAAAATGGGTCGGATTTGAGTGGGTATTTGGACCCACTGAATTGGGGTTGGCTCAAAATCCGCAATGGGTTCTCTTTTTACCCAAAATATTATTTGGAGATGATATGCTGGAATGGACGAGTAACAAACAAAATACGAGAGCACGTCCGTGGGGAAATAAATAACACAAGATTTGCCGGGGTTGTTAGTCTCGGGCTTGAATGCTTTCGCGAGATGTTATTAATACGAATACGTTGGAGTACAAATATTAATGTAAGAGTGCGATTACAATGAGTGTAAAAGACCCTAATTATCTAGCTCTTGAGTGCTGCTCTATGAGTTCTTGAACTGCAGGGAGTTCTTATCTCTGTCGACCGTCTTTTGGTTAAGAGGTTCTGAGAGAGAAAAGCCGAGAGAAAGCAGCCATAAAAAACCAGACCCTAATTCCAAGTGCATGAAGCATTCTATTTATATGAGGAGCTGGGATGCCTTAATCCTGACGGGCGATCGCCTTTCTTGTATTATAATAAGTGGGCGACCGTCTTTTAGCACATGGGCTGGTTGCCTTAAAATATGCGGCTGCTGCTGGCAGCCAGCTGTGCGGACTAATGAGAAGTCTGCACGCGTCCTGAGTCGCTGTCTCGGGAGGTCCACTTTGGACCTTTCGGCGGGTTTGTCGGTAGGTGAGGTTTGTCCTTGCCGTTTGACAGCTGTTTGATAGGCTGGAGTCAAAGAACCATGTTCTGCGGCGCCATTCGCTGATCTGCACATGGGTCTCTATTTCGAGCTTCAGCCTTCGCAGACTTGGCGGATGTTGGCCTTACGTGGCATGAGGCGGTCGTCCATGATCGGGCACTTGGAACGATCGCTAGTTGCCGAGAGACGATTGCCTTGGCAGTCGATCGCTCGGCACAGGGTCCTGTTCTAGGTCCTTCGATAGGCAAGTCTGCCTTGGTCTATTTGACTCTGGCTCGGTCGCCCGGCATTTGTGCCGATCGCCTGTTGAGGTGTTTAAATCTCGACACAACAATTGCCCCCAGCTTGCTCCGATGTTGAAGATATGGGGTGAGGTGGTTTCTCTGGCGATCGTTTTAGGATAAAGACGGGTGATCCGTTGAGCGGACTTTGGTCTCGGATTTGGGCAACCTGATCGTTTGGCGAGCTATCTTCGGTCTTGTTCTTGTAATCTTTAATTTTGCAGATCCCTCGTGGAAGGCCGGTTTTTTCGATCTTGAGGAACCGTGCACGGTCACGGAGTTCGATGGACCGACCTCCATGACTGTGTCTTGTGCGCGAGGGGACATTACACCTGTAGGTTTGTCTCGCGACTCACTTTATTGTGAGGGTCCTCCGTTAGGCTGCGCCCGCCTCGTATTTAAACGAAGGGCGAACTGTCTTGGTCTGAAGGAGTCCTTGCACGGGGAGTCGTCGGATTAATCGACTCCACGTCCGCGGCTTGTTAGCACTTTTCTACCTCGGATCGTCATGTTTAGATGGCAATCCTCGATGGTATACGTTGTGACGGGGGTAGGGACGCGTCGCACTGTCCGGGTCCACCATGTTAGACGATGAACCTTTGAGGGCTGGCGAGCGTGTCCACATATTTGTTTGGAGGGTCCTTCGGCTACGCCCGCCTCGTATTTAAACGAAGGGCAAGCGATCGCAGCCCAAAGGAACCTTGCATAGACGAAATTGTTTGTCCCATCGACTTCCAGGACCATGGTTGCACTCTTCTACCTCGAATCGTCATGTTAGATGGCGATCATCGATGGTATACGTTGTGCTGAGGGAGGCGATCTCGTGCCTTGGTCCATCATGTTAGATGATGAACTTTAGGTGGCGAGCGAGTCCTCCATTTTTGGAGATGTTGCTTGGGCAGTAGCCTTTCGTTGTACTTTAGCCTTCGGGCGACCGTGTTTGATTCTGGCGATCGGACTGGGAGACTGGCGATCGTCGTTCTGATGCCGATCGCGGCACTTGGGCCTTTCCGCCCGGGGCTCCGGCTAAGTTACTAAACTGTCCAGCTTGCCTTCCTCGAACAATCTCCAGAGTTGTCTGAGGAGGTCACAACATGGATCGGTGTTGTGGTCGGGACTCTTGTGGTAAGCACAAAATTTGTTGCGGTCCAAGTGACTGTGGTCCCTTACCGCCTTTGGCTTGCTTAGCCGCTCGCGCCCCTGGATGGCGTAGAAAACTCGAGCCGGAGATAGATTGAGGTTGTGGTAGAGATGGGCTTCCACATCCTCGAAGGTCCTGAAATCACCGGGTAGCTTGGCGACCGCCTTGTTAGAATTAGCGATCGCTGTCTCTGCCCCCTCGTCTTGGCGAAGGGCGAGCAACCTCCGCCTGGCCAAAAAGTCTGCGGCCTTGGCACGGAAGATTGCGTAGGTCGGGGGGATGTCCTTCGTAAGGTGCCTGAACATGGGTGAAAGACCACTGAATCCCCCTAGGACTGAGTAGAGGGCGATCTCGTCGCTTACGGGCTCGTCGTTGAGGATTATCTCACCCACCCGGTGGATGTAGTATGTGTCGGACTCCTCTTCCCCCTGCCTGATCTTCATCATTCGGTGGGGACCTTCTGGTCGAGCGACCTTGGCGGCGAAGTACGTTGTGAAGTCGTTCGCCAGTTGTTCAAAGGAACTGATGGATCGCGGTGGTAATGAGACGTACCACCTATGGGCCAGGTCGCCCAGTGTTAACGGGAACATACGGCACCTGGTCGCGTCTGATGCCCCGCATCCGGTCATGTAGATCCGAAACTTGCTCAGGTGAGTCTCGGGGTCCGATCTCCCCTCGTACAAAGGTGTTTTGGAAGGAGCGATCCTTGGTTGCACGGGGGCGAGTTCGATCTGGACCGCGAGCGGCTCGCTCGGCTTAGTGATCTTTCTCTTGGCGCCTGTCCCAGTTTCTAGGAGCGCCTTCATGCCATCGAGCTGGCGTTGCATTGCGGCCGTCGTAGCTTGGTCGCTCGTGGTTTGGCTCTCGGAGCGGGAGCCGAGGCGATCGTGTACCGATCTCCTGGCTCGGCGGTAGGCGATGAGGTTGCCGTCGCCGATCTTGGTTCTTCGGCGAGAAGGAGCCAGATGACTGTCCTGCCTTCTGGGAGTTGGATAAGCCGAACTTCTGGTGATGGATTCGGGCTCCGTCGTCTCATGGCTGGGGCCAGAATGCCTCGGCCGCCATGATGGGTCGCTGCCTAGGCGGTTGAAAACGGAACCGTCCCACCTCGTGAGTGTTTCTGCTCGTGAATCGGGGCTTCCTGACGCTCGTTCGTCAAGTAACCCCTTGAGATTCCGTTTGCCCGCGCGGCGGATAGCCGATGGGGTAATTGCGGGCGCATTGAATGCTCTCCGTCGCTCCCTCAGGATGGCCATAGCCTCCTCGATCTGTCCCGCAGTTTGGAACTGGTCGAGCGAAAGGCTGGGGTCGTCCCTCAGGTACGGGATCGAGAGTCTCGCGTCGCCGCGGCTACCCTCTGTCGTAGGCTGGGGCTCGGATTGAACCGGAATAAGGCGTCCGGCGGATCGGAGAGTGGCTCTCTTCGATGTGTTGGCAGATGTCATGACTCTGAAGATTTTCTTTGAAGAACAGTGAGTGTTTCTTCAAGAATATGCCCCGGAGAACAGTGAGTGTCCTTCGGGATGGTCGGAATGAAAATGAAGGTTAAGATACCCTTCCTTTAGCGCTAGTTGTTGTTACCCAAAATATTATCCGGAGATGATATTGCTGGAATGGATGAGTAACAAACAAAATGCGAGAGCACGTCAGTGGGGAAGTGAATAACACAAGATTTGCTGGGTTTATTAGGCCCGGGCTTGAATGCTCTCGCGAGATGTTATTAATATGAATACTTTGGAGTACAAATACTAATGTAAGAGTGCAATTACAATGAGTGTAAAAGACCCTAATTATCTAGCTCTTGAGTGCTGCTATGTGAGTTCTTGAACTGCAGGGAGTTCTTGTTCTCGTCTCTGCCGACCGTCTTTGGGTTAAGGGGTTCCGAGAGAGAGAGATAGAAAGATGTCCGAAGTTTATAGCGTAGCCAAGAGAGAAGCAAACCGAGTCCGGAGAAAATCCGAGAAATTTCCAAGTGCAGGAAGCCTTCTATTTATGGGAGAAGCTGGGATGCCTTAGTCCTGACGGGCGATCGCCTTTCTTATATTATATTAAGGGACGACCGTATTTTAGCACATGGGCTGGTTGCCTTTAGAGCTGTTATTCGAGCCGAGCCGAGCTCGAGTACTTGATGCTCGAGCTCGGCTCGAGCTCTTAACGAGCCGAGCCGAGCTCGGCTCGATAACACTAACGAGTAAAGAGATGAGCTTGACTCGACTCGTAAACGAGTCTAACGAGCCTAACGAGCCTATCGAGCCGAGCCGAGCCCAACGAGCCTAATGTAATTATAAGAAAAATCTTAGTTATCGAGCCTAACAAGTCGAGTTCGAGCCGGCTCGTTAATAAATCGAGCAACAAGTCGAGCTCGAGCTCGGCTCATTTAATATTCGAGTCGAGCTTTAACGAGCCTTAACGAGCCGAGCCGAGCCGAGCTTTCGAGCAGCTCGTTTCGCATAACAGCTCTATTGCCTTAAAGTCCGCGGCTGCTGCTGGCAGCCAGCTGTGCGGACTAATGAGAAGTCCGCACGCATCCTGAGTCGCTGTCTCGGGTGGTCCACTTTGGACCTTTCGGCGGGTCTGTCGGTAGGTGAGGTTTGTCCTTGCCGTTTGAGAGCTGTTTGATGGGCTGGAGTCAAAGATCCATGTTCTGCGGCGCCATTCGCGGATCTGCACATGGGTCTCTATTCCGAGTTTCGGCCTTCGCAGACTTGGCGGATATTGGCCTTACGTGGCATGAGGCGGTCGTCCATGATCGGGCACTTGGGACGATCGCTAGTTGCCGAGAGACGATTGTCTTGGCAGTCGATCGCTCGGCACAGGGTCCTGTTCTGGGTCCTTCGATAGACAAGTCTGTCTTGGTCTATTTGACTCTGGCTCGTTCGCCAGGTATTTGTGCCGATCGCATGTTGAGGTGTATAAATCTCGACACAACACGTTCTACTTCTATTCTATTTAAAAAAAAAAGTATCGGGCGATGTACATGACAATAAGGGGTATATAGATGTCTTGCAAAAATTCAAAAAAAAAAATATCCTAAAAATTTACTACGCTAGTTTTTCTACACTACAGATATCAATTAACAATTATCCTAAGTACCGGTTAAAATAAAAGGTAGCGAACATCATTTTTTTTTTGGGATAAATGAAATCCTTTCTGATTTTCTTACAGTGGAGGCAAAGGAAACGAGTGGTAATGTGGTATGGATAAGTTGTGGTCCCCGTTTTTTGCCTTTAGTAAAATTAGTTAATGAGGTTGGAAGTCTAGTCTAGATGGTGGTACCTCAAGTCTTACTCTATATAGCTGTATGGTACTATGGTTGTAGGCCCCCCACCCAAGTTGATGAGAGTACTGTTACATTTAGGAGAAATGCTATATATAAACACGTTTATATACAATTTAGTACGCAATAACATCTCATCTATTTATTTATTGTGAGACCACGTTAAATAAATGATTGAAATGTTAGTGTATAGTAAAGTATGTATAAATATATGTATGTATAGCATTGCGTACATTTAGACTCTAAGATGTGAATTGTAACAAATTTCATCCCAAAATAAAATAAATAATAATAATAACAATAATTCCTCAATTCCTAAAGTTTTTTAGTAACTTTTGAACAAATAATTGTAGGTGATTCGCCATTGTTTATCGTGAGTGTATGAGAGCTATAAACATAAACCTTCTAAATAGATATTTATCGATATATATACATCCCACTAGAAAATGGTGCCTTGATTTCGAGATTTTGCTATTAAAACCGATAATCAACCGCATCTTGCTTCAAGATTCAAGATTCGAGCACCGAAATGATTCGCTTTTAAATCGGTGTGATCGGTTTCGGCCTGGTGAGCTGGTGTCAATGGGCCGATTAAATGGGCCACTTAAGTTGCCGCTGCACTCCAAATTGAACTACTTGCTAAATCGCATAATCAGTAAATTCAAATAGAAGGATTTAGACATAATTAATCCACTTCAAAGCTTGAATAAAAATAAAATCTACTTCAATAATATGATAATAACTAAGGATTCAAAAAGTCCAATATCAAATTAAACAAAAGTCAATTTCCTCCTAAAGACAAAGTCCATCAATTCATAACAACCTGCACAAAGAAAAAACAAAGTTTGCAGAATAGTCATCTGTTTTATCGGTTCGGTTCGATTTTTAAAGTCGGGATCCATATCTGAAACCGAAACCGAGCCGCATAATTCGGTGTTCAAAATTTTAATAACCGTACCAGACCAATATCTTATTGGTTCGGTTTTTCGGTTTCAGTTTTTTCAGTATTTTCGGTATTATCGTTTTTTGTTGGTTTTTCTGCTCACCCCTACATCCCACTTTTGTTTTTCGATTAGAGAACTTTGACTATTAATAAATCTTTTGTGTTGTAACCATATCCTTCAACTTGCGTGTGCCCATTAGCTCGTCCAAATGACCACCTTCTTGTTGAACCCAAAATATTTCTAACTTGTCGAGTAAGCTTAAAGCTTCTTCACATGAAATCGTTTGTACTATCATCCTCCGGATTATTTTCCTCATTTTCTTGCCTAATTCCTTCAATGATTTCTTCATCGGTTAAAGCATAAACAATTTTCTTGCCTAATTCCTAAGTTTACAACATATTATATACATGTATCTACTAATTATAATATTTATATATTATACATGCACTTTAAAATTAAAAAAAAAAATCTCCTTAAAACTCTATTTAGGAATAACCTCCATTTAAAAATATTTTTTTATATTTCAATGATACGACTTTAGAGAGGTTTTACTGTACTTTACTTACAAATCGGTGAGTTTTAACTTCTTTTGTTACCTAACAAAATGATCGAGTGGTTTGGACTAAAACATGACAAAATTTTAAAATATTCAAAAAGAAAAATTTGTCAATTATTTCGAGGAGGAGTGAGTACTATTTTACTATTTTTTTCTAAAAAAAGGTTTTTTTACAAAAAATCACTCTAAATGATTTTATTATCAATAGAAATTGAGAAATATTTCGGATAACTTGATCTTATATTGATGGGTTTGAATTCGTGACCTATTAGTATAATTAAGATGTACTTTGTTATCGTCAGATCAGGAAAACTTGATTTTATATTAGGTCGATAAGAAATTAAATATTTTTTCATGTTTGTTGATTTGATTCCTTTTACAATTCAACTCTAATTAGAATAATATAAAAATTGAAATCAATATATATAAAAATATATAATTTTAGTATCGATCTAACGTTAGACCAAATTTTCCTCACCCGACAATAGGAAAGCCCCAAAAAACAAAGTGGTTCAGTAATTTCAGTGGGTCATCACTTGTTACGCAAGCGTTCCTGTTGGGTCCGGAAAAATGCCAGCGTGCATTTTTTGCTACTCTTGATCAAAATTGGATGTCCTCCCGTGCGATGCACGACGTAAAATATTAAATATTTTATTATAATAGTAATATGTGATTGAATTTTAATAATATTGTAAAATTATTATAAAATATACATGAGTCAATATACACACACATACACATAAATTATTATTTGATTTGTTTTAATTTATAAATTCCCATCATGTGATCTAAGGGCACATGATAGGAAAACCATAATTTAATTAAGCATAGGTATTTATTTTTTCATATAGGACAATATGAGTCTTATATCTAATTTTATAAATAATAAATTATATTATATATATTATTATGAACTTTCATTAAAACTATCTAACCCATATTCTTACTAATATAGTTTTTTATATGATTTGACATTAATGTAATTATGTTATTATTTTACAATTAGAACAAAATAATTCTAAAAAATCAAATAACTGTTAAAGTACAAAACTATGAAAATAAACTAAAAATATATATTTTCTTCAATATTCTTATATTTTTATAGGGGAATATTTTAATAATCTAATATATCATTATTATATTTAAATTACTTTATATATACATATATATATATATATATGGATGTCAAATCAAAGAGCACGAAGTAAGAATTAATTTGATATATTTTTTTTATCAAAAGTAAAATTGATAATTAAGTTAAAAATAAAAAGAATAAAATGAGAGGAAATTTTTAATTGGTAGATATTATATATGGAATAACCCTCTACCTTCCCTCCAAATTGAATATCTATTTTTTTAAAATTTTTAAAATGAGAAATAATATGGAGATGACACATGTCTCTTTAAATTTTTTTGCGACTCTATTTTAATATTAAGTATGGATGTGCGTGTAATATCCGGAATTTCTACTACAGCTGTTTGATATTATTTTATCCGAGTTATATTGAACAGCGTGGAATCTGTACCGTAGTGATAAAATAAATAAAGGACTGAGATGTTAGTATCGGTATAATTGTCGTATCTGGTCGACAGTTACATTTGAGGATATCATGTATCAGGTTATCGTACTTTCGATATAGAGTATATCGTATAAGAATATTATTCGATTCAGTGTTTGTGTTCAGTGTGTCTTATGTTCGTTTTTGGTACGTCAAGATGTTGGACAGAAATTGCGGAAAATGGCTCAGTGTTCTTTAGCGCACGCTACTGGGTACAGGTAGCGCACGCTACGAAGTATTGATAGCGTACTCTAAGAGGTTCGGTTACGTACGCTAAGAAGGACCCCTAACGTACGTAACGACTTGCTGGGTTAGTTCCGGAAGGTGGCCGGCAGGTAGGCCCAGGTTGATTTTTATATTCAGTTAGTGCACGCTAACGTATGTTGGTTAGCGCACGCTAACATCAGATCGCCAATAATGGAATCTTAGCTTTCGGCGGGTGGACCCGGCCACTTACGACGCGTGTCCAGATAAGGTCAGCGGGTGTTTGTCATGTAGGGCTAGCGCACGCTAAACCGTATGGTTAGCGCACGCTAATTCCAGATCGGTCAAAGGAATCCCGATAATCGCGGATGCTTTCGGCATGTGGGGGCACGAGTGGTAGGTGTGTACTGTAGCAAGTCAACTTCGGATAGCGCACGCTAAGGTAAATGACTTGCGTACACTAAGCAGGATGTTTTACGTACGTTAATGCATGGGCATTACGTACGTAAGCTAGTTTACGAAGCGAGGCAGTAGCCTCTGGGCTTCGATAGCGCACGCTAACAAAGTCAGTTAGCACACGCTAAGGCGGTAGCGCACGCTAAACATGAGATGATAGCGCACGCTAATAATGAATATTATAAAAGGGGACAGAAAGGTGCTGAGAAGCATTTCGTCATTTTCTTCTTTCAGTCGAGAGGGAGAGAGAGTTGGGATATATTTGAGGTTCCCAAACAATGTATAATGATAATCTTTAACAACATTAGATTGAGAGCTTGGATTCAAGCCTTGTCCTTCAAGTTGTTCATGATTCTTTGGATGGAGTTCTAGTGTTCTTCTTTTTGGTTCATCTAAACCAGGTAATCTTCGCCTTCCTTCGTTAAGGGTTCGTTTTTCTTGGATGATTTCATGCGAGGAGCATGTTGGATAATCATATGATGATGTTATATGAGATTCAATGGAATTTTGATAAGAGTTTCGGATGTTAGTTAAGATTCTTCATACCATAAGGATGTTGATTCATTTAACCCGATCTAAGAAGGATTTCTGAATCTTGGTAATTATATTGGTCGATTTAGATGAGATGAATCATGATACTAGGTTGAATTCCAGATTTAGCATGATACGATCCTTGTTATCGAGTAAGTTTGATTGTTGATGTTGTTATTGATATGTGGACATTGACATGATCATTGTGATAATTATGGGGTCGTTTATCTTCAAGAGATATGGAGATTTATGTCTCCCTTCATTCGGATTCGTAGTCGCAAGATGTGAGTCGATCTTTGGAATGCATGTAACTGCACGTCATTAGCGCACGCTAAGCCTACTGGCTAGCGCACGCTATCGGGAACAACTTAGCGCACGCTACGGTAAGAGATTAACGTGCGCTAAGTCAACAGGCAGGGTAATATATTCTGTTTCGGTTATGAATTCGTGATGGTTTGATTTGGTTTGTTCTGACTGCGTTTATTCGAGGTTGTGTTGAACCGTTGAGTTCGATTGGTTAGTTTTGTCGGTTGTTGATTGTTATCGGATGTATGTTATTTGATTACTTCGATAGGTTGAGATTATTGATCGGCGATTATAACCGGATGTTGCGGTCGTGTTCGAGCGTGTTCGTGAATTGCATGGTCAGGGCCGAGGAGCTCGTAGACGAAGGCATTGTTACTGGTAGCAGCTTCATCATCATCGTATCGGTATCGAGGCAAGTTATTACTTGCTCAGTTATAATATTTAATGAATGATTTCAGTTTCATTTCGTTTATAATGCATATAGCGATGATTATTGTGAACTCTGGGTATTCGGATCCCATATCGTTCCTTCGATTCTGAGAGGTAAATCATAATGTATATGCTTTATCTCAGTTATTGGTATGTTCGAGTATCGAGGTTACATTATGGTAAAGACGAGGATATGATTATCTATAGTTCATTGTACGTTTGGATCACCGAGCATTGAGGATAATCGTCGGTGATGATTGGACATCGAGGTTTCTCCCGAAGGACTCGGGGCAAGTATTCCATATTGATTATGGTTTAATGTTATTTATTTTGGTCTCGTACATTTTCTTTCATGTTGTTGAACATGAAGTCGTCCTAGTAAATTTTCATGTTGTCGTGCATGTTATGTTGTTCATGTTGATGAACGTGTTGATTTGCATATTTGTATGCATATTGTGTTGTTTATGTTGTGTAAATAATCCGATGGGATTATGAGGATCTATGCTGAGGGCGCTGGATCGAATGTCCATCATGCGTTGGTTCGACGGGATCATCATGAGGATCTATGCTGAGGGCGCTGGATCGTTGGACAGGTTTTCCACCATGCGTTGGTTCGACGGGATCATCATGGGGATCTATGCTGAGGGCGCTGGATCGTTGTATTACCAGTATTGTGTTGATGGAATCTTGTGAATTCGCATCATTGATTTTATCATGTGTTGTTGTTCATATGTGTATTGTTGGTTATCCACCTTATGATGATCTGATAGGATCATCAAGGGGATCTATGCTGAGGGCGCTGGATCATCGGATTTCCATTGAGTATACATGATTGTTATTGTTGTGATCATATTGACGCGGTCATATGAGTATGCATTTGTAGGTCTTGTGTTAGGACCGTGTCCGTATTGCATTGTTCTGATCTCGGATTATCGATATGATTGTCGTGGCACTTCATATCTCAAGGTATGTCCCGTATTTTCCTTTGGTATTTGTCCTTGATGGACAATCGGTTATCGTCTTGGGATTTGATGATATTATTCGATGGATCGTATTGGTCAGAAATGGTATATTTCCGTATCGTGAGTTGGTTATGATAGTTTGAGAATCTTGAGTATTGTTTGAGGTACAATACAGATATTATGTTCGAGTTTATTGGTTAATCGAGTACAGGATGTGAAATGTGATAATGGTTATTCTGATGAGAATTACTTGAGTAAGTAAAGTTATGGCGGTAAGATTACGTTGGTCGTATTCTTATTTTGTATTCTCATTGGTATGTAATTATTAATGTGATGTGACGGTTATCATTGTTGGATATTATGGTCGACTCGCCGTGGGATTTATTTTTAGGTTCTTGGAGTATCGAGCTTGTAGCGGTCGTGAAGAGATGAGCTTCCTGAGGATACCGGCTATGACATGTTTTGTGTATTGAGTTTCTTGATTGGTTCTCGTGTTCATTGCTAGAGTATCTTTATGGTTGGTCTTTTTCCGCTGCGTGAGTATTCTGAAATGCTCTTTTGGTATCTGGTAACTGAGGTTACTTTGGAAATCATTTTCTAAACTTTTGAGTGTCGGCAGTTTGGCCTTGCGATTTCAAATGAGTTTTTACGACGGTTTTCATTAAATGGATTTTATAAGTCTTTGTGAATTTTTAAAGATAGTGCCGTCGTTGGCCTCTTGGGCATTTGTTAATGTTTGAGAAAATTCTTTTAGCCTTGTGGGTTCCATCTCGGGGCCCACGGCGCTGTAATATTTCCGGTTAAATCTGGGGGTGTTACAGCATATGGAATCGGAGCTTAGGTTGAGAAAAACTAGGCATTTGGGTCGAGTTGGGTCGTGTTTTTGTTGCGTCATTCGAGTTGTCGATTGACAAATGTTAGAGTCGTTAGTCTTTGTTGTTCACTCAGGCTTGTGCGTTATCGGATTTGCCAGTATCGTACTGGGCTTGTTATAGCTTTTCCAAATGATGTTAACGAGATTCTCTGGAATGAGATGTATTGTGTTCTTGAGTCGAACTGATTTGGCAAACGTGTGTTTTGAAAATATCTATGTCGAGTATTTTCTAGAGTCGAGACATGTGCCAGTATCACGGGGAATCGTCGGCTTCACGATCTGTAAGTATTTGGATTTTTGAATTTCATTGAGATTTATTGCCGTTCTAGGTTGATATGTTTTGAGATTCAGCAGATATCATGCGTTACAGTATGAGATGTCAGAGTGGGACAGGATTGATGATCTTGAGAAACTATGATTTTGGAAATCAGTATGTTGGTTAGATTTTGGAACGGAATTGTGCATTTGCGGAGAAATATTGTGCATGGTTGAGAAGAACATGTAGCATGTTAATTCATTTTGAGATATATGAACTGCTTTTGATCATTTGAAAATGATACCTTTCAAAATGAATGTTTTACGGATGTTTTACGGAAAATGATTTTTGGGCCGAGACCCAATCGATTTTGAAATAGTTTTGTAACTCAGGACTTGGAGTCCGAAAAGAGTTTTCTACTTTTTAAACTTCTTGTAATGCGGAACAAGATACGGACTGAGACCCTAATGTTTCAAAAGAAAGCTTTTCTGTTTTCTAAAACTCCCGAGATTTGTAAAACTCTTTATCAATCGTTTATTTATTTTGTTCCTACCTTTTGAGGTTTTTTGTTCACTTGTTCAAATGGAACTTCTCGGGAAGTCTTTCGTTGTGTTTGATTTGTTGATTTGTTTCAATGTTTTGTCATATCATATTTGAGGTGATCCAAGATGGATTAAGGATTGACGTTGCGAGTAGTATGTAGAGAGGAGTTTTTATCAGAGTCTATATATTTGAGATTTTGGAACTCTATCGTGTGGTTTTCTGATGGAATATCAGTGGATATTGGTGACGAGCCGAAGTGGTATACAGGAGTATGGATATGCACAAGCATTTGCATAAATTCCATTTTATTTAATCGTGTCTATTCGAAAAGAATTTTGATCGAGAACTTGGCACCAGCGAGCCGATTTAATTTTTAAAATTGATTTCGTGGTCTTACGAAAATTTATGTTTTGAGTTTTCAAGCTCTTGAAAGAACTTTCGAAAACTGTCTTCGTGACAAGAATATATGATTTCAAACTGGCTTTGGAAATGTGATTGATGTACATACGCATTTAGTGCATCGGGCATATCATATCGAGGGTACAAGGAAAAGAGATTCGAAGTTTAGTATGGTAGATTGGTTATGCAAGGATGATCGGTTGTTTGATCAGATAAGAGAAATATACTGCGTGTTGTAGATTCATGTGCAGGATGTAAATTTGGAACTTTGGACTTTGTAAAACCGGGACATACGTGCTATGTGAGTACATGGGTGCGGTAGTAGCGCAATATTACCATAGTGATCTTTGAATGATTTCTTTGTAAGTGTAAATTTGGGGATGGTGACCCCATGCTGGTTGTTTTGGATATTGAGTGGTCGTTCCCACTCCTTGTATGAATTGATATGTTCGTCGATTTGCGATTCGTTATTCTTATGCCGAAGGAAATGTTCGCCAGTTGGGTATGTTTATTGAGATCTACTGTACGTGATTGATTTGTCCTTTTGAGAATGTTATTCTTTCATATATATGTTTCTGTGGTTATGTGTTGATCGTGTTGGAGTTTACCGTGTGAAGGTATTCTCGATTTTCGTTGATCGTTCGCCGGTAATATTGGAGTTTATCACGTTGATGATATTCTCGAGTGTGTTTTGACCTCTGGTTGGTCATATTGGAATTTATCATGTCGAAAATAAATTCGGTTGATTGTTGATCATTGTTGGTGATCATCTGAGCGTTCGGATTTTGTGTCGGTGTCATTACGTTTACAGATGATCATACTAGGTATGATTATGTATACTTGATGAAACATAAATTCGAGGCCTTTGAGAAATTCCAGGAATTCAAAGCCCTAGTCGATAAACAAACTGGTAATCATATCAAAGCACCTAGCTCGGACCGAGGTGGCGAGTATATGAGTATGGAGTTTGACGAGTTCCTTAAGGAACATGGAATAGTTTCACAACTAATACCTCCAGGTACTCCTCAGTTAAATGGTGTGTCAGAAAGAAGGAACCGGACTTTGTTGAAACATGGTCCGTTCCATGCTGGGCTATACTGACTTACCGATTTACCTGTGGGGGTATGCACTCCTGACTTCCGCCTACATCTTGAATAGATGTCCTTCCGAAACCGTTCCTAAAAGTCCAAATGAGATGTGGAAGAGAAGGAAACCAAGTCTTAATCATATTAGAATTTGAGGATGTCCCGCCCATGTCAAGAAGACTAAGGTGAAGAAGTTGGAAGCTAGGTCCGCGAAGGGGGGTTTCATTGGATTCCTGTCTGGGACGATGGGATATCTATTCTACATGCCCAAAGATCGAAAGATCGTTGTTGCTTTACAATCACACTTCCTGGAAGATGAGTTCATTCAGGAAGGCAGAGCACGTAGAAATATTTCTTTGGAAGAATACAATGAAACTCCTCAGGAGACACCTATGAAAGAAAAATGGAACCAAACCTTCTATAACACAAGTACAACCACCTCATAGGTCAAGTAGGGTGTCTCAATTACCTGAGAGGTATAGTTTTATGCACTTGGAGGAACTGGGTTTCTACGAGGTTCCAGGTGATAAACAAGAGACCGACCCGCGACCAAATGACCTAGCAATGGTGGATGTAGACTCCATGAAATAGACTGTAGCAGTATTCATGTAGTTGGGACCTTCGTTTTGACGAGGCAGTCAAAGAGTTTGACTTCATGTAAAACGAAGAGGTACCTTGTGTATACAAGAGGGTTAGTGGGAGCTAGATCATATTCTTAGTACTATGTGTAAATGACATTCTACTAAAATGAAATGATGTGGGAATGCTCAGTTCTGTGAAAGCTTGGCTTTCGAGTAATTTCTCCATGAAAGACTTGGGAGAAGCTACCTATATTCTTGGTATTCGACTCTACCGGATAGAGCGAAGAGAACAATAGGTCTTTCCCAAGCCCTCTATATAGATAAAATCTTAAAACAATTTAAGAAGGATGATTCTAAAAGAGGGTTCCTACCGATGCGACATGGAATAAAACTCTCCTTGAAGATGTGTCCTCAAAGTGAGGAACAACGGAATGAAATGAGTAATATACCATATGCTTCGGCCATGGGTAGCCTTATGTATGCTATATTGTGTACGAGACCTAACATTGCGCATGCTGTAAGCGTGGTGAGTAGGTTTCAGGCAAACCCAGGCAGGGAACATTAGACTACCGTAAAGAACGTTCTCAAGTACTTTAGAAGGACTAGAGATATGGTTCTTATATATGGCGGTGGAGAACTGAATGTGATGGGATTCACTGTATTGAACTTCCAAGGACAGAAAGACGATTCTATGTCTACTTCTGGCTACATTTACTCTTAATGGAGGAGCAGTATCTTGGCATAGCGCCAAGTATAGCGCGACTGCTGATTCCACCAGTTAGGCTGAGTATAAAGCGGCCTCGGAGGCCTCCAAAGGAAGGGTTAAGAAGTTACTAGGTAAACTTCTCATGACACTGTGTGTTACGTTGCCACAGGAGTAGCACGGGCCTAGGAGCCGAGGTTTCACAACAGTACCAAACATATTGAGAGAGAGTATCATCTCGTAAGAGAATTTGTTTGCATAGAGATATATTGTGCTGCATAGAGTAGAGTCAACCGACTACGTCGCTGATCCACTGACCAAGCCACAATCTCAGATTATCTTGGAGCGTAATCTGGAGAGCATGGGTATTAGATACCATAGTGTGTGGCATTGAGTGCAAGTGGAAGATTGTTGGGAGTATGCCCTCGAATGCCACTCAGAGGATATTGAGTGAGGGCATTGTACTTGTAATTATGTAAATCATTAATATAAGGTAATGAATGTTTCTTTATTTACTGGTAGTTACTGGCGTTCCTAACTCGTAAATATACGTATAGAAACTAGTCCATGTATTTGAGAGCAAAACGTTCCACTCCTTATTGGATAAGGAGGTCGGCACTGGAAAGGTTTATAGCTCAAATACTTAATCGTTCGCAAGTCGATGAAACTTAACTGGGCATTAAGTTTATGTGAAGACTTATATGACGTGTTCTTTGACATGGAGAGTGCATGTCGAACGCTAATGTTTAGTGGGAGCACACGTTATAGGTATGCTATTTGGATTAGTATACTCGAACCGACTCACCCTCGATTCGTCACACGGATTTCACTCCGGGACAGTTAATGACGGAATCGAAAGGTTGTGATAGGTATTCGTGAACCTTCGACTTGAGGATTTAGTAGGGATGTGCTTGTGACGTCAAGATTTTCATTAGAGTAGTTCGACCATATAAACCGGAAGGCGGGGGTCAACCTCGACGTGCATCTTGATGGGCAAGTAGCAGGTCCTACTAAATACCAAGATAGAATTCTTTCTCCTATTAGTGAACGGGTTCAAAGTCCTATGCGGTTATTGGTAGATGAGATCATAAGTCTTTGGCCAAAGCATTGGAGATAGTTGTATTGGATACACGAGAGCTCGATGATCTCGATTTGCTTTAAAGCATGCATAGCGTCAAGTAACAGATAGGGTTTGACTGACCGTGACCCTATAACTTGATCGGGACATTTGAAAGAAGGGTTTATACGTATACTGGTATTCACGACAGAATGGTTCTTGAATGATCCCAATCATTCGTTCTCAGTTGGGGTACAGTGTAGGCCGCCAGGCTGGCTAGGTGGTGCTACTACTCTTTAGTTCCTCCCATTGCTAACTGATACGGACCTACCGAGTCGCGCAATAGGATTGACGACGGAATGAATCAAGCTTATTCTCTCATAATGAATATTAGATATTAAATATCTAATTAATTGGGACATTGGATGTCTAAATTGATTTATTGGATAAATTAATTTACAGCCAAATGAATTAAATAAATTACTGGGTGATTAATTTAATTCATGAAAATAATTATTTCTTGGAGAAATTAATTATGTTATTATGTATTTGATATGATTAATTAATTGGATTAATTAATTGATATAAATACATCAGAACGGATTCTGAGTTTATCTATTTGGACTCGCGAGAGTCCGAAACGGACCGAACTCCACCTACCCTTCTAGATGGCCGCCCCCCCATTTCCACCACCTTTCATCTTATCTTTTTGTTTCCATTTTTAAATGGAAGACAATGACTTGAAAGGCATCTCTCATGTGAGATGAGATCTTTAGTTGGTTGTTGGTGAACAAAGAATGAATAAAGGGAGAAGACTTGTGACTCTCTTACACACTATTGATTCCATACGTAAGTAGTAGAGAGAGAAATAGTGAGAAAGAACTTAGAGTTCATTCCAAAGTCTTCATCTTATTCTTCATCTTGTTCTTGTTGTTCTTGGAGAAAAATCAATAAATTAATTGAGAGAAATAAATTACACACTTAGAGTGTTATAATCAAAGCTTCATCACTTGATTCTAGCCGTAACCTTAGAGATTAATCAAGTGTTGTCATTCCATTCGTTTCTCCGACGCGTGACAAGTAGAGACGCGGTTTTTTCGGCGTTGGATCATCCAAGGGCTTGGAGCATTTTGGATCGTTTGGGGAATAGCTAAAGAGAAGGAATTCCATATAATCAACGGACGACAAGGGTATGATTTCGAATCTTCCTTTGTTTATTTTATATTCGTATATGCGTAGCTCGATCGATCCTCGTTTTTCAGTATATTTTTTATTATTGAATTTTCCTGTATTAAAATCATTAATTTGGAATTTTTGATGAAGGAAAATTCAAAGAAAATATTTTAAGGGTACACTACGGACGAAAATTAAATTGTCGATTATTGTTGAACTGATTGGATCAATTCTATTTATTGTTTATTATTGATTGGATCATGTGTAATCTTCTCGCTATCCATTTATTGAGTATTTATTGGATGAATGCTTTTGAATGGGGATGTGGTTCATGGACTTAGTTTGAATCGTTCGTTTTATTCGATTGGGTTGTAAAGGCCGTTTTGAGCCTATTTATTTTACTAGAAATATTTGTATCTAGGATGCAATTTTCAATGTAAAATTTATATGTAATGACGAAGACTGGAGGAAGATCCATTTCGAGAAGACGAAGATTCAAGACGAAGACTTGTAATTAGATTACGGAGTTTTTGTTTTCTAGGAACGGTCCATGAACCACATGTTGGTAGCAACTAGGTTGTGAATGGTTTTTTCATATTGTATGAATGCCACAAATGCGCTAAAATGATTAATGTGCAAAGTGTAACGTTAGTCGCGAAAATTCTCCCACAACAAATTATTAAGTTTATAAGGTTTCAAGGTTTTCCTTCCCTCCATCGAGTTTTCGGGAAATTGAAATCCAAACCGGATGTGCTATGCTTCCGAGTTATCGGGGTAGTCATTCGGGGAGGACAGATAAATTACCGGGAGAGCATTGGATGCCTTCGGTTGGAGCAAAATTTATCCCTAGAAACCTGATAGGTTGCTGAATAAGATTCAATTGTGAAACTGATTTGCGTCGATGGTATAAACTTAACTTGTTCATGAACCATAGAAACTGTATAGGTGAGGAGAGTGAACAAGGGGAAGAAGAAGATCGAATCATCCATTAGATGGGTTGGTGTTGGACACCACTTTATGAAAATTAATAAACTAGAAACCTGTTCGGTTGCCCTCTATTAAGATTTATAAAGAACTCGATCACCACTATGAAGTAGAGCGACGATACTTCCGGATTTCACATGGGAGTGTGTTGTTCCGATAAAAATAGTGGGAGCTGGGTAACAAGAATATAAAAGACCTTAATTCTATACTCAGATCATAATATAACAAGTCACTAATTAATCTGTTATACTTAATGCAGACATAACTCTCAATATGACAATGAATCCTCTCGCAATTCTACTCGAAAAGAACACCCTGATTGGACCTAACTTTGTGGATTGGCTCCGCAATCTGATGATTGTCCTCAGTATAGAGGCACTGGGATACGTCTTGGAGACGTACATTCTGGCGCCTCCTGTGCGGACCAGAGCCAATCAGGAAGAGATTGAAAACCACGAAAAGTGGGTTAAGGATGATGTAAAAGTCCATGCATATATGATGGCTTCTATGTCTAATGAGCTTCAGAGAGCTCATGAGAAAATGACTTCTGCAAGGCAGATTCTATCTCACTTAACCGAGCTTTATGGTGAGCACAGCAGAACTGCTAGATATGAGATATCCAAGCAACTGTTCGGTGCAAGGATGAAGGAAGGTGAGAAGGTTGGGGAACACGTCCTCAAAATGATATCCATGATCGAGAGATTGGAGGCTCTTGATTTTAAAATGGATACTTCTCTCCAAACCGACCTTATCTTTCAGTCTCTTCCTGATTCCTTCTCACAGTGTGTTATAAACTTTAACTGCAATGAGATTGCATGTAATTTAGCTGGGCTAATGAACAAACTTGTGACTGCTCAGTCTCAGATGAAGACTCCACGGATGAAGGAGTCTGCTCTTGTGATTTCTTCTGGACCTCAGAGGTCTAAGAACAATAAGAAAACCAAGAAACAGATGGGACCACAAGCCAAGGACTTTAAGGGAAAGGGCAAGGCCCCGATGGTTCCGAAGAACAAGAAGAAGAAGGATGCTTGTCTCAAGTGCGGTGAGTTGGGCCACTGGGCTAGAGAGTGTCCGATTCTTCATGGCACTTCAGGAAGCCTGGAGCTAAAGAAGTAATGGTCACTGTCGGAAGCGGGCATAGTGTCGAGGCAACCGACATAGGATCACTTCTTTTGAATTTAGAATCTGGATTTGTTCTGACTTTAGAAGATGTACTTGTTTTGCCCAAGGGGCATAAAAACATTATATCCATTCCGGTCATGGACCGAAAAGGCTTTTCATTTTTCATTGTTGATGGTTCCTGCAAAATTTATTTCAGAAATAAACTAGTGGGTACTGCTACATTGTTAAATAGATTATATCATCTAAATCTCAGCAACAAATTAGTTGTGAATACTATGACTAGAAAACGTGATAGGGATGAAACCAATCAATTTTTGAAATGGCATCTTAGACTTGGTTATATTGGTCAGACCAAGGTGTACAAGATGGAAAAAGATGGACTTATGGGTCCATTGGGATCGGATCCCATTCCTTCTTGTGAATCTTGCCTTAAAGGCAAAATGACTAAGTCCCCCATTCACAAGGACTTTTGAAAGAGCCGCTGATAAACTGGGATTAATCCATACCGACGTTTGTGGTGCTTTGGAAGCAGCACGTGACGGATATCAATATTTCATTACGTTTACAGATGATCATACTAGGTATGATTATGTATACTTGATGAAACATAAATCCGAGGCCTTTGAGAAATTCCAGGAATTCAAAGCCCTAGTCGAGAAACAAATTGGTAATCATATCAAAGTACTTTGGTTGGACCGAGGTGGCGAGTATATGAGTTCGGAGTTTGACGAGTTCCTTAAGGAACATGGAATAGTTTCACAACTAACACCTCCAGGTACTCCTCAGTTAAATGGTGTGTCAGAAAGAAGGAACCGGACTTTGTTGAACATGGCCCGTTCCATGCTGGGCTATACTGACTTACCGATTTAAGTGTGGGGATATGCACTCCTAACTGCCGCTTACATCTTGAACATATGTCCTTCTAAATCCGTTCCTAAAACTCCACATGAGATGTGGGAGGGAAAGAAACCAAGTCTTAATGATATTAGGATTTGGGGATGTCCCGTCTATGTCAAGAAGACTAAGGTGGAGAAGTTGGAAGCTAGGTCCACGAAGGTGCGTTTCATTGGATTCCCGTCTGGGACGATGGGATATCTATTCCACATGCCCAAAGATCGAAAGATCGTTGTTGCTTTACAAGCACACTTAGTGGAAGATGGGTTCATTCAGGAAGGCAGAGCACGTAGAAATATTTCTTTGGAAGAATACAATGAAACTCCTCAGGAGACACCTGTGGAAGAAAAATGGAACCAAACCTTCTATAACACAAGTACAACCACCTCGTAGGTCAAGTAGGGTGTCTCAATTACCTGAGAGGTATAGTTTTATGCACTTGGAGGAACTGGGTTTCTACGAGGTTCCAGGTGATAAACAAGAGACCGACCCGCGACCAAATGACCTAGCAATGGTGGATGTATACTCCATGAAATAGACTGTAGCAGTCTTCAAGTAGTTGGGACCTTCATTTTGACGAGGCAGTCAAAGAGTTTGACTTCATGCAAAACGAAGAGGAACCTTGTGTATACAAGAGGGTTAGTGGGAGCTAGATCATATTCTTAGTACTATGTGTAAATGACATTCTACTAATAGGAAATGATGTGGGAATGCTCAGTTCTGTGAAAGCTTGGCTTTCGAGTAATTTTTCCATAAAAGACTTGGGATAAGCTACCTATATTCTTGGTATTCGACTCTACCGGGATAGAGCGAAGAGAACAATAGGTCTTTCCCAAGCCCTCTATATAGATAAAATCTTAAAGCAATTTAAGATGGATGATTCTAAAAGAGGGTTCCTACCGATGGGACATGGAATAAAACTCTCCTTGAAGATGTGTCCTCAAAGTGAGGAACAACATAAGGAAATGAGTAATATACCATATGCTTCGGCCATGGGTAGCCTTATGTATGCTATATTGTGTACGAGACCTAACATTGCGCATGCTGTAAGCGTGGTGAGTAGGTTTCAAGCAAACCCAGACAGGGAACATTAGACTACCGTAAAGAACGTTCTCAAGTACTTTAGAAGGACTAGAGATATGGTTCTTATATATGGCGGTGGAGAACTGAATGTGATGGGATTCACTGTATTGAACTTCCAAGGACAGAAAGACGATTATATGTCTACTTCTGGCTACATTTACTCTTAATGGAGGAGCAGTATCTTGGCATAGTGCCAAGTATAGCGCGACTGCTGATTCCACCAGTTAGGCTGAGTATAAAGCGGCCTTGGAGGCCTCCAAAGGAAGGGTTAAGAAGTTACTAGGTAAACTTCTCGTGACACTGTGTGTTACGCTGCCAGAGCAGTAGCACAGGCCTAGGAGCCGAGGTTTCACAACAGTGCCAAACATATTGAGATGGAGTATCATCTCGTAAGAGAATTTGTTTGCATAGAGATATATTGTGCTGCATAGAGTAGAGTCAGCCGACTACGTCGCTGATCCACTGACCAAGCCACAATCTCATATTAGCTTGGAGCGTAATCTGGAAAACATGGGTATTAGATACCATAGTGTGTGACATTGAGTGCAAGTGGGAGATTGTTAGGAATATGCCCTCGAATGCCACTCAGAGGATGTTGAGTGAGGGCATTGTACTTGTAATTATGTAAATCATTAATATAAGGCAATGAATGTTTCTTTATTTACTGGTAGTTACTGGCGTTCCTAACTCGTAAATATACGTATAGAAACTAGTCCATGTATTTGAGAGCAAAACGTTCCACTCCTTATTGGATAAGGAGGTCGGCACTGGAAAGGTTTATAGCTCAAATACTTAATCGTTCGCAAGTCGATGAAACTTAACTGGGCATTAAGTTTATGTGAAGACTTGTATGACGTGTTCTTTGACATGGAGAGTGCATGTCGAACGCTAATGGTTAGTGGGAGCACACGTTATAGGTATGCTAATTGGATTAGTATACTCGAACCGACTCACCCTCGATTCATCACACGGATTTCACTTCGGGACAGTCAATGACGGAATCGAAAGGTTGTGATAGGTATTCGTGAACCTTTGACTTGAGGATTTAGTAGGTATGTGCTTGTGACGTCAAGATTTTCATTAGAGTAGTTCGACCATATAAACCGGGAGGCGGGGGTCAACCTCGACGTGCATCTTGACGGGCAAGTAGCAGGTCCTACTGAATACCAAGATAGAATTATTTCTCCCGTTAGTGAGCGGGTTATATGTCATATGCGGTTATTGGCAGATAAGATCATAAGTATTTGGCCAAAGCATTGGAGCTAGTTGTATTGGATACACGAGAGCTCAATGATCTCGATTTGCATTAACGCATGCATAGCATCAAGTAACAGTTAGGGTTTGACTGACCGTGACCCTATAACTTGATCGGGACATTTGAAAGAAGGGTTTATACGTATACTGGTATTCACGACAGAATGGTTCTTGAATGATCCCAATCATTCGTTCTCAGTTGGGGTACGATGTAGGCCGCCAGGCTGGCTAGGTGGTGCTACTACTCTTTGGTTCCTCCCATTGCTGACTGAGATGGACCTACCGAGTCGCGCAATAGGATTGACGACGGAATGAATCAAGCTTATTCTCTCATAATGAATATTAGATATTGAATATCTAATTAATTGGGACATTGGATGTCTAAATTGATTTATTGGATAAATTAATTTACGGCCTAATGAATTAAATAAATTACTGGGTAATTAATTTAATTCATGAAAATAATTATTTCTTGGAGAAATTAATTATGTTATTATGTATTTGATATAATTAATTAATTGGATTAATTAATTGATATAAATACATCAGAACGGATTCAGAGTTTATCTGTTTGGACTCATGAGTCAAACGGACCGAACTCCACCTACCCTTCTAGATGGCCAACCCCCAATTTCCATCACCTTTCATCTTGTCTTTTGTTTCCATTTTTAAATGGAAGACAATGACTTGAAAGGCATCTCTCATGTGAGATGAGATGTTTAGTGGGGTGTTGGTGAATAAAAAATGAATAAAGGGAGAAGACTTGTGACTCTCTTACACACTATTGATTCCTGACGTAAGTAGTAGAGAGAGAAACAGTGAAAAAGAACTTAGAGTTCATTCCAAAGTCTTCATCTCATTCTTCATCTTGTTCTTGTTGTTCTTGGAGAAAAATCAAGAATTGAGAGATATATATTTAAACACTTAGAGTGTTATAATTAAAGTTTCATCACTTGATTCTAGCCGTAACCTTAGAGGTTAATCGAGTGTTGTCATTCCGTTCGTTTCTCTGATGCGTGACAAGTAGAGACGCGGTTTTGTGGCGTTGGATCATCCAAGGGCTTGGAGCATTTTGGATCGTTTAGGGAATAGCTCAAGAGAAGGAAATCCATATAATCAACGGACGACAAGGGTATGATTGTAACACCCCGATAAGGCGGCCATTACAGTGCCGTGGACCCCACGCTGGGATCCACCAGGCGATATCTAAAGTAAAGATTAAATACACAATACATGTGATACCGAACCACAAAACATAATACTTACTCCGATGTGGAGTTTACAGCAGTATGGCCTACGGCCTTATTACACACAGGAACGTAAGTATAACCCATATGGAGATGAATTATACCTCAAATAACAATACATTTGTTTAAACTTAAAATGAAGCGGAAAATAACATTACACGGTACAATCATGACCGGACACGAAAGACTTGGGGCCCCCGAACTAGTATCCTTCGAACCCTTCGTCATCACCTTGATCTTCCCGTGCCTTGCCTTTTCCACGACCTAAAATACAACACAAGTATTTCGCCCAACACAGGGTCAGATATACATGATAAATGATTCTCAAGATGGTATACAATTCACGCATATGAGATTTCAAGAATAACGCCCCGACTAACGAACATACCCCTCGGGCGTATGAACGCTCAGTCGCAAAACGTCGAACACATCCACGTATAAAAATGGACTGTGAGCGACTAAGATAGTACGGCTCAAGAGGGACATCACGAAGACGCCCGATCCGAATATGTGTCGGTGCACATGTCCACCCCGTATACGGAATCCGTGATATACGTGGGACAATGTACCTAATTAGCCTCAACGAACTACGCCTCGTGTGCACCTTTCACGGAAAATATTCACGCATGACTATATATGTGCCGGCTAAAAATCCTACACAATATCCAATCTAACGTAGATATGACTCCGGATATGTCACGATGCAACATGACAACGAATTCAAGAATTTCACAAAATCCGCATAAGGATCGAGGACTCACCGAGATGACAACAAGATCAACCATATCAAGGGTCCAAAAGTAACGAACTTGGGAATACGATCCCATGATGAAAAACGGGACATCATTAAGAGCAACATCAAATCACAAGACACAAGTTCATAAGTGTTTCATATACACGAAATGCATAATCATCATAAGAATCCACACATCATTATAACCAAGCAAGATAACTTGCCTCAATACGGAGACGGGAATAGTCCTCTTCTTGTCGGAACGAACGAACGGTCCTCAACTAATATTGTGTACTCGAACAATCAACCTTGAATGAAGTATATTCTGCTCATTAATACGTTTATATGATCATCTACACCGAATTTTCACGAGATAACATCTTAATTTCCGATTGAGTAGTTTAACTTCTAAAGTGTTACTTCAAGAACTTTATCCATACCATTCAATTCTCACAATTGATTACAAGCTGATACCAAATGTTTGTTGGATCAAGAATCATTCCATAATGTTTTAAACAATAATCTCCCATCCTTTAATCTTATCAAGAACAGCTTAAGTGATTAAAAGTAAAATCTGCACTACTTACAATTACTTATGTTGAGTTAATTAGTTGTAAATCCATATCATGGTTATGAAGATTATCTCAAGTTTAGCACCACTCTTATACTCTTCCAACCGACTGGGATTCAAACAACACACCTCTGAATTCACTTAGCCTAGGTTCAAGAAGATTATTTCATTCTTCTAATGATCAACAAGGTTTCTTAAAACATTTATGGTAATTATTCCAATGAGTCATTTACATTACAATGGAACAAGGATTATTATAATACCAATGGTGTTATAAGTCTAGCAAGGAGAGTGTGTTTAAACTAAACATGATCATTACCATATTAAAACACCAAGAACACACCATTACAAACCCTCTAATCATCATGTTCATCATTAAGTTGTTGAAAGCTTAACTACAACATGTTTATTTTGATTAATTCATCACTAGGTGAAATATACTTAATCACTATCATATTAAATTCGAGATTATAGGGTTAAATCGCAGAACATACCTTGTAAATGGAGAACTATACACCAAACCACAAGAACACAATATAAGCTTCAAGAATGTCTCCAAGTTCCAATCAACAAGCTCCAAAATCAAAATGTAAAGCTCCAACACAAGTAGGAAGAAGGTAAACTTGCTCTAGGGATGAAGGGGGATGATTATATGGGTGAAAATCGGAGGTTGGTCGTGCAAAATGAAAGACACAAGTTGTCTTTTTATAACACCACGGTTCGTGACGTACGCTACACAACAAGTGTTACGTACGTAAGCTAAATCCATAGGTTACTGGACTGAAATACAAACTTCATTACGACGTTATCGCTAGAAGCATTACGACGTAATGTGGGTCAACTAGGTTGGCTCCAAAATCGATATTCGAATCCCACCCGCCCCACGCTACCAAAGTTGAGATCGGATCCGACAGACCGTTACGCACGTAATGTGCACCTGCTACGCACGTAAAGGCCTCAAAATAGCGTACGCTATGACTTACGATTAACGTACGTTAGGCTCAGGTTTTTAATAGTTCAATATGCACTTATCTCTACAACACTGAAAATTCAAACATAATACGAGTGATCATTTTATTCAAGTCTATTATGTTATATTCCAACATCAATATTCATTTCACAAATGCAGCAAGATTACAACAACATTAAATTATCCGAATAGTACAACAGCAAGTAAGAATTCCGTCGGATATTACAATGATTTCGAATCTTCCTTTGTTTATTTTATATTCGTATATGCGTAGCTCGATCGATCCGGAAAACAAGAACCCTGTATCGAAACAGCCGGGATAATCAATCCCTATATCGAATTGTGTTGATAAGAGGTTTTGACATATATGCCAATCCTCAATACAGTAAGGAAACTGTATCGAATAATTGAGGCATCAACCTGGATCGAAGACCTGTCTCGAATCCAGCATATAGTGGAACCTTTCAGTACAGCAAAGAAGTCTTATAAAGACCAAGTATGGAAACTGTCTCGAATCACCAATACAGTGATCTTCCATACAGCTCTCAACAGGACAAAGAAGGAATCTTCAGAAGTCAAGTCCCGTTGAATAAGAAGTATTTAAATACTAATGGATAAAGTATTTAAATACTGTCAGTCAACAGATCTTCAAATCCCGCTAAATCCGGATCGTGCTTTTCATCCCGTTGGAACGGAATCTTGCTCAACGGATATATCCCAACGGATATATATTTCAGAGTCTATATATATCTCATCAAGGCATTGAAGATCAGTCACCGTACCGAAACTAATTGACTGAAATTATCAAAGCTATCAAAGTTATTATCATAGCAAAACATATCTCCAAAGCTTACTGCAACTCAGATCTAAGAGATATACAGTACTCATCATCTTGAACAACACTTTATCAGCTAGAAGCTCAAAAAGTCAAAGCTGTTGTTCATACTCTGTTCTATACTTTGAACAAACCCAGATCAGCCCTGTGTGGACTGAAGAAGACGAAGCTTCAGAACTCTGTGTGAAGAAGCCAGTCAAGCTTTAGCTCAAACCAATCTGTGAACGGTTGAAGCTAAGATCTTTATATCAATCTGTGTGAACGATATATTGATTGTATACTGTTATAATTACGTAGTTGTGTACGTAGTAATTATAATAAATATTTTACTCCTGTGTGGAGGACCAGTGGATGTAGAGGGGTTTACCTCGAACCACTTTAAATAATGTGTTATTTAATTTCAGTTTTTACTGTTTTAATTACTGTGATTATTTAAGTATACACTGCACACCAAGTTGTTGTATCCACAGCAACTTACTGTATCTAAGACTTCCGCTACGCACTCAGATTTAAAATCAGTACAACTTGTTGTTTAAAATTCTTCCCAAGCTGTATCCAGTATACTTAGTGACCAACAAGTGGTATCGGAGCAAGTCACGGGTGCGGATTCCCTTGGAGTATCCTAAAATAGAGGCTCCCAGAATGTTGGAACTAAGAGGCGGGCATGCAGCAGATATTGCCACTTGGCCGGAATTGAGATGCTGGTGCAGTGGAGGTTGTCAGGTGCTGGAGGGCTATGTGATCCAATCTAGTATGCTGGAACTAAGATACTAGCGCAGCGGAAGTAAACGGAGGTGGAACATATGCTGATGTCAAGTGTTGGAGGACTGTGTGAATGAATCTAGCCGCTAGAGGGCTGTGTGATCAAATCTAGTTCGCGGAGGTTTCCAGACTATGGGGCTGAAATGCTGGCAGATACTGGGAGGGGGATTGTTGGGCTTTGGTCAGCATCCTGCCTGCATTAGCTTAAAAATGCGCGAGGCGCGACTTGCGATTCGACCTATGAGATCTGCACTAGAAAGTGGTTAAATGAATTGATTTGGACTACTCATACCAACAAGATGCATCTTCTTTTCTGGTAGCCATATCATAGAAACTCCAAAGTTAAGCGTGCTTGGCTTGGAGTAGTTATGGGATGGGTGACCCCCTGTGAAGTTTCTCAGGTGCGCGTGAGTGAGGACAAAGCGCGCTAGAAAAGACTCGTGTTGGTACAGTGAGGACAGTCTTCATCATTCTGGGGATCTACAACAGTACTATACGCAAAGGTAAAGGATTTTCCTGAGAGAAAACATTAGTCCGTTTCATGTATCTTTCCTGATTTCTTCTACCTGTAATGCTTTACAAGTCAACTCTTTTGATAAAACTCGATAAACACGGCTTCCAAACTTCCTTAGGCTTATTTCAGTTCCTCTTTGTTGCAACTCAGTCCATTCTCTCTGGGGTCTTTGAAAACTCTTTTAGTAGCCGAGCTCGGACCGTCAAATCTATTTGGAATCTTTATACGGCCAAGGATTTCTAAAAGAGCCGCTCCGTGTTCGTTGGTATGTTCTCGGTCTAATGGGGTACCATCAGATTTTTTGAGGGGCGAAATATGCAAGGACGCTTCTATATCAAATCAACATATTCTATTAATTACAATTTTGTGGGACCAAATTTTTAATGTGGGGAATGAATTTGCAATTTTGTGGGACTAAAAGTGCACTTTTCTCAAAATACGACACTCGGTGCAGCTGGCTTAAATTGATAATAAAAATGGCTCTTGTAGGTTGGTATCAAATTTCTATTCTATTTTAGCAATATATATACTGCTACTGCCCCCCCCCCCCCCGTCCCCAGAGCTTTCATCATTTGAAACTTTACTTTAGATACTCTTTGTTTCATCATTTTGCAATGTTTTTCTTTTTTTTCCTTATTCGCTGGTAGATTGTTAATATGTTTTCTCTTTCCTATGAGGTTATTCTTTATAAATTAGTGATATACCCAAATCTATAGGTCTGTTATCTTCAACATAACCGATAGAATGAGAGCGGGTCTTATTGACTTGCTGGTCGAGGCCAACGAAATACTGTGCTCAGGTATAAAGATTGAGTTCGGTCCAGCATATGAGAATGCATTCCAAATCTTTTTTTGATATATGTTGTTATTGCCTCAACATAAAGTTCCTTGGAATAACAATATGCATTTGATATTAGGCAGTGGTCTTTCTGATTTCGATTTAGTGGATGTCGGTGTGTTCTGACCTGTACGTTTGTGTTGGCCTTAGATTTGTAGTGATAATTTCTTGCCTCGTTTTCGCTTGTTTTTTCTCCAGTCTTGTATAACTTGCCTGAGCTCAAAGATTGATTTTTTCTTTTTCTTCAGCTCTGCTTTGACGCTGATATTTTTTTAGTGCTGCGTACTTCTCAACTAGGTAATTGTTTCTAAGATTTTTTTATATCCTTAGTTTGTGTGTTTGTTGGTGTACGTGCGACTATATGCATGTGTGTACCTATGTTATGTGTGTGTTTTCAGCTAGGGAACCTACCCTGGTTATTTGACTCATAATTGGTTCTGATAGTTTTTTTACATTTAGTTTGCATCACGCTAGGTGTAACAACGTCACATGTCTCTATTCGTTCGTGTGGAATTACACTATTCAGCTCGTTTATCTTATTAGGTAATTTGTTGTTATTTGAGTGTGCGTGTTCAGATGGCATGTTTTTCTATGAAATTCCTTCCTAACATGTTCATTCCTGAGGCAAATGATGCAGTAGCATAAGATTTGAATTAGTTTATGAATGTTTTGAGTTTTTTTACGGGTGCAACACCTCTTTCGTGATATCAAATTAGATTATTTTATTATTAGAGGTATATAGACTGGTCTGATAGGTATAACATCCCGTATTTCTATACGCTGATGTGGATTTATGTTATTTAGATTGTTTATAGTATTAGGTAATCTGTAGTTATTTTAGTGTGCATGTTTCCCCTAAAACTAAACGAATAATGAATTTCTATTCGAACTGGAAATTAGAGTTATTGAAATAGTTTAAAGTAGGATTATTAAAATAGGCCCACACTTTTGCACAGGCATCAATCGCCCAAATCGAAATATTTGCAGGAGCAGTATTACTACTATATTGAGTGATGTTCCGTTTATATTGTTACTATTAGCGATATATGCGTGAGATGGGTCTGCAGCAAAACATACATACTCATGTTATTTTTAGGAAAAAACACCTGACTTCCATTTGATGTTCTATTTAGGAATTTATCGATGGTGCAGCTTGCTGCTCCTATAAAATTCTGAATATAGCCTTGTCTCACACAGATACAAATGTAAATCGACATCAATTCATCAAATTGATAACTTTTTCTTATGCATTATTTTATTTCGTACTGCGACTTTTTTTTTTTTCCTTTTGGTGCTTTTACGTAAATTTTTTGTTAGGTTGGTGTAATTTCTTTGAGTGAGCCGATTTTTTGTTTGGTCTGATAGGTATAACAACGCCACGTACCTCTAATTCTTTGTGTAATTTTATTGTGTTTTTATATCTGTATATATATATATATATGTGTTTCTGAGTAAAGTTTTTTCTGAATTATGAAGCACCCTGTTCGTTGATTTTACCTGCATATTTCGTTATCTAAGTGACTTATTAATTCCGAACATGATAGGTACTAAATAGTTCCTCATTTATTTATAGGCTCTCATTTGAAATTTGGATAGACAGTCTAATAGTTTATTTATTTGAGAATGAGTCTGTATTATTTCTAATGATTAGAGATATATAGACTGGCATCCTTACGACCGACAGGACTCTTCGAAGGACGATTACGACTCCTTAAAAGGACTGTTCTGATTGTTTAACAACGTCACATACCTCTAACCGTTCTTGTGAGTGTGACATTGCAATGAACAATTACATATGACGTCTATTTCAGGACTAAATATCTGCTGTTTCTTGGGACCCCCAATAAATTTTGGCCTAGTACATAAACCTGAGCTCTTATGGGTGTACATGTTTATTATTTATATATGTGTATGTATTGAGTTGTAGTTTAGTTTACAATGCGACGAACGACTACACGCGGTTGTCTGTGTGTCATGTGATATGTTTGTGTAGTCGTCGTATGTTATGTGTGCGTGAGATTTTCTTGAGTATGTGCTTTACGTGGCCTCACTGTTAGTTGTGTTCTGACACACATAATACAATATCCAGTACGCAGGTACACACTGAGCAGCAAACCTACGCAGTGGCTCTGGGTGCTTACGTGTTCTG
The DNA here is from genome assembly GCA_033398695.1 of Orobanche coerulescens. Lineage (NCBI taxonomy): Eukaryota > Viridiplantae > Streptophyta > Magnoliopsida > Lamiales > Orobanchaceae > Orobanche > Orobanche coerulescens. Next base: position 206,455,887 of record CM065804.1, read on the forward strand.
CATTGTATGCCAAGTGTCTCTCTCTGTGTATGTTGTTTGCTGGAATTTAATTTTTTTCTCTCCTGTTCTCTAAAATTTCTACACCTTACATTTTTGTCCCAAAAACTTTGAACTTTTTTGTAAATTGTCCGTGTGAATATTCATACACGCTAGATTCTTAAAATATTCTTCTAATATGCATGTAATGTGACTAATATTTTAGTCGATGACATCTTACTGAGATTTTCATACTGTTCCCTGTATACCAATTGCAGTTGACTATTTTCTGATGAGAAATGATGCCTCTGAATTTTCTCAACAAATTCTAATGGACTTTTACTATATACAATTCTTTACTATTTCAGGCATAAAAATCTGCTGTTTGTTGGGACCTCGATTAAATTTTGGCCTCGTACGTAAACTTCAAAACATATTTTAATTTGGTTGGAAATTTATACTAACCATTTGTGACAACTACCTATGAAATAACAACAACGTCATTGAGTTGATTTGTAATATACTGTAAATCATATTCCAGTTTGATTTGAACATCCACACTAACTATCTGTCCAGTTTTTTAGGTTTTTCAATATATTCTCAGTTACTATAACCTCATCATGATGGAGTCACATCTTGCAAAACTGCTCGAGGAAATGAACCAACTGTCAAATTCCCATACTTGGGTTGGTTCTGCTACTGATATTGCTGAGTGCATTAGAGCCTTGAAAAATTATCAACCAGACTCAATCAAGGATTTGGAACAACGGGCTATTACTGAGGTCAGCCTGCAGATTCCTGAATTGAGAAATATTCTTCATTCTGAGAAAGGCACCTAGCAAAAACGAGATGAATATGACGCCCTCACTTTATCAACTAAATATGCAGAGTATGAACTGCCATCTCAATGTCCGCCAAACACTCCTGTCGAGGCCTATGATGACCTTTGGGTCCGGGTTTTTAGTCCAAGAGTACAGATTAGACATCTTTGTAATAGATTATATTCGAATGTCAGAGCACGGAAGATTTTGTACTATACTGGCCATCGATGGGATCAGTCACGTGGGTACCTTGATGAGACGCCTGCATAGAGGACCCTATTAGAGGATTACGATACAATCCAGTGCCGTCTTGAGCTTCAACATTCAATTGCCGATATTTATTGTGTTCCTAATTTGACTTACTACGTTTTCAAAAGAGAGATTGGATTGGGATTTCCTAAACTTAGAGCTCAGGAGGGTGACTAAATTGCATGTACAGTCAGTGTGGCAATCTAGCTATAGAATTGCATGTTTTCTCGATTTTCTAGCTCTGTTGTTGTTTGGCGATGCCTATTCCCTTTCTTGTTTTTTGTACATTATTGATTTTGAGTGCATTTGTTCAGTTATGTTGTTGTATAAAGAATATAGTTACACCATTTCTCAATCAGCCTGCAATTCATACAGTTATACTTTATCGCTATGTATTTGTGTTTGTGTCCTCATTTCTGCAATATTTATTTTCTTCTGTTTGTTTTTTATTTATTTCCTGGTAAACCTCCAAAGCGTATTTGCAGCTCCGTCTGCTAGCTGCTCTGCTGCGTTACTTTTTGTTAAACTTGGTTAGTTCTATGCTTCTGTTTATCTCTCATACAATTAACTTGTCGACTTTCTGAAATTTCTTATTATGTACTGTGCTACTTGCTGACTATGTTCTTTATTCAAATCAGGATATTTCAGTACATGTCATTATTACATATGTTCTTTAATATAAACAGACTTCTACTTTATTTTTTGGTACGCCTGTTCTTTTAAAACCTTACAGTATTAATTGATTTGGTTTATTTTCCTATATCATCTTCGAGATTTTTGTTAATAGTTGTTAGAATGTCAGACTCAGCTTTTATTATTTTCTTTCTCACATTTGTGCTCTTCTCTGACATCGAGAGTTGCTGCACCGCTCTCATTATCGGGTATATTTTCATATTAGCAATTTTTTTCCCCACTGTTAGGAATATTCTGTTATGTTATATTTGTAAGGATGTGGTTATAACATGTTATTTTACGATTACTCTAGCTGAGCTTCATCTTCTCCCGGATTCCTTGTCGATCTACTTTATGTTTCTCATATGCATATTCCTATGTTGTTCTCTCTCTTCTAAGTTATTACACAGGAATATTGAATATGTAGGTATGTTCCCTAATTGTACGGCCTGGCTATATTGGCCTTCTTAGTCACTCTCTATTAACTTCATTGGTATATGCTCATGTCATTAGTGAGAACAGCGATCGCTCGTTGCAGCCTCGATTCCTCAAGCCTATGATGTCATTAGTGAGAGCAAGGTTGTCTTTTTAGAATATTCTTGTTTCTGCAATACATAGTGGAATCCACGAACTTTGTTAGACTTCCGCACGGCTTGCCTTTCGAATTTTCTACTCCGAAGATGTTCAGATGAGGCCACCGAGAATTTCCTTGACTCTACATTATCTCAGATGCATGCTACCATGGATCGTTTGGAAAATTTTCATCTCCTATTATCATTACTGCGTTAATGAAATTGCGCTTTTCATTCTCAACTTTTCGCCACCTTCTCAGGTTCTTATTAGTTGTCTGATATCACAACTGCTATTTTATCAATGATTTCATTTACTACTTATTTAATCGTTATTCTCTACCATCTGCACTGTTTTTTCTTCGTAATATTTCTACTTCAATATTGACCTAATATCTTTATCTATTTTGCATTCAATGTTGAGAGCTTCCCAACTACATACTCCGCACGATACTTAGTATGTTTTGGAATAGTGTCAATTTTTCGCTCCATTTTTTCGTTTTATGCTGCTACAAAATTATTAGTAATTTGGTTTCAATGCTTCTCAGTCCGGATCCTGCTTCTGCTCATGCTTCCTGCTCTTATGTGCTGCACTCTGGTATGTCTGTTGTCTTCCTTTATTCTTACCGTTAGTACTTCATATTTGTGGTTACAAATTGTTCCTCACTTGATTTCCTATTCTGGCAGTTGCTGCAGCAACCTCTTCAGACAGAAATGCGAGGAGACGCGTCGTATATTCATCAATGAATGCCGATAAAAAAGCATCTCTATTACTTACTAGGAGAACTGCATCTGATCAACATCATGGTCTGTTTTCGTTACTTCTTCTTCACAAATGTCTCTTATTTCTCGTCAAATATTTATAGTAGGCATTGACTATTATTTGTTTGTTCAGCTTTCTCCAATAATGCAATGTGCCTTGTTAGCAATTGCGACAGTAACACCTCTCGATCAAAACGAGCAAGAGGAAAAGATCATGCTCATGCCAGTCTCCTCAAAAGAATGGAAAACATTTCTATGCAGGCTTGGTGCTTGCCCCCTGTTGATGACTGTCGGGTCTGTGGAGCTGTACGCTACCTAAGAGAGTCAAAGGGATTCTGTTGTCTGCGTGGACAGGTGTCGCTGGCTTTGCCTCAGATTACATCAAGGCTCTGGATTTTATATACATCTATGAGTTCGCCTGCTACCGCTCATTTTCGAAAATGCTGTAGGACATACAATAATACAACTGCCTTTAGTTCTCTTGGAATTACCTACGATCACACTCTAGCTCAATTTAATAAAGGTATTTACACTCTTCGAGTTCAAGGAGCTGTTTATCATTTCATGTGGGGTTTGGTCCCACAGGAGGGCCCTGGGCGTCAGCTGTAGCTTTATTTTTATGATACCGAAAATGAACTACAGAACCGGATATCTCAGTCAGGCAATTTAGATCTCAATATTCTTGAAGAAATTGTCGAAATGATAAAATTAAATCAATATGCAAATTTCTTTCGAAGCCTTCGGGAAATAAAACGGCAAAGAAAAGATATTGCGAATCTAGGTTTAACCCAAACTGCAGTAAGTTATAAACAAACATCCACAAAAATCCGGCCAAGACCCCCGAGAGTTTAAAGACAACCAAATCCGAGGGTCAAAGATGGAGGTCCCAAAAAGTAATATTTTGCAGTAAATGTAATAAACAAAAAAAAGGAACCCAAGATCGATCCAGAGGCAAAAGAAAGCCGCAAAAAAAGAAACCTTCAATCGATCGAACCAGGATAACCCACCAGCACAAAAACAGAAGGCATTTCCAAGAAATGTGTAATCGACAAAAAAATAAATCATCCACCACTCATCCAGTGATAATCGAAGCAACGCCTATCCACGAGTGCAAGGAGAATGAGCAAAACTCGAAAAACTGAAACCCTAGTTTGGAGAACAAAGCAGGAGACCAAAGAACAACACAACCGATAAGTGTAGGAAATACTATGAAACAAAGAATAAAAACTGAAAAGAAGGAGAGAGAAGCCACCCGAGCAGCCGAAGCAGAGAGCTCACTCACCGAGTGCATTATTATTACGACTGATACGATCCACTACAATATCCACTATTATTTCCATATGGCGAAAGTGGATGGCATACAGGAATTGAAAATTTACCTCCTGTTAATAGCCATTATCAAGGCCACCAGCACAATAGATGTGATGGTCAGCATGTAGTTTCGCTCAGAGATGCACAATATGGAGAAACTATATTGGCTCAGGAACTTCAAAGTACACCTTCTTTTTGCTCGCACAAATTACTTCATGTTATTTAGTCTAAATATTTGTGTTCGTGCTAGAGTAAACCAGCATTCTGGGTAGAAAAGTTTTTGAAATATGAGGCACCAAGCTCGGTGGTTTTTACTGCATACTTCGGTAATGTTTTTAGGTAGAGCTATTTCTAAATAATGGATCCTGAATAGTAACTCAACTAATTAATTAGTTATAACACTGTTGTGTACCTATACTCATATGTTTATGTGCTCTTATTCTTTGGTTGTTTTATGACTCGACATATGGATTTTATGATTTACTCGATTATGTAATGTTTTATACTTTTAGAGATGAATAAGCCAGCAATCTTGTGACCAGGAGTTCTCTTCGGAGGACGATTAGGGAGGATGTTTTGCACTACAGGTTCCTTCTTTGTTACCTGTTCATAGTTACTACTGTTTTCAAACCGTTTTGCTCAATAATACTATTTATTTTCCAGTGTTGTAAATTTCCTGTATCTCTTTAACAAATACAGTTTTCTTCTGGTTAGAGGTCTATAGGCCGGCAACCTTGCGACCGAAAGGACTCTTCGGAGGGCGATTACGGCTCCGTATAAGGACTGGTCTGATAGGTGTAACAACGCCACGTACCTCTAATCTTTTGTATAATTCTATGTGTTCATACATTTGTATATGGTAAATTCCCGGGTAGAAAAGTGGTATTTACTGAGTTCTTTATATGACCAGGGGTTTCTAAAATAGCCACTCCATACCTGTTCATGATTACTACTGCTTTCAAACCATGTTGCTCAATTTCTTATGATTAAAAATGTAATTTTCTTATGATTATAGGTATATAGGCTTGCAACCTTGCGACCAAAAAGACTCTTCGGAGGGCGATTACGGCTCCGTAGAAGGACTGGTCTGGTAGGTATAACAACGCCACGTACCTCAAATCAAATTATATCTCAACTAATTGGTTAGGCATAATAATGTTATGTACCTCTCATAGTTTTGTTGTTTGTAGCTACAAATATATGGATTTTCTTATTTTATTGAACATGTCATGTACATCTGTATTTTGATTTCAACTTTCGACCTATTTATATTGAGCATTACAAGTTCCTTCTTCATTTCTCCTTTCAAACCAATTTACCCAATTCTATACTATTTATTTTCCATTGCTGTAAATTTCTCGTATCTCTTTGAGATCATATCACGATAGATTACATCATTTTATTTTCAAGTAAAAATGCAGTTTTCTTCCGATCAGAGGTATATAGGCCGACAACCTTGCGACCGAAAGGACTCTTCGGAGGATGATTACAGCTCCGTAGAAGGACTGGTCTGATAGGTGTAACAACGCCACGTACCTCAAATCAATTAATATCTCAACTAAATAGTTAGGTATAATGATGTTATGTAGCTCTCATACTTCTGTTGTTTTGTATCTATGCACATATGGATTTTCTGATTTTATTGAACATGTCTTGTACATCTGCATTTTGATTTTAACTTTCGACCTATTTATATTGAGCATTACAAGTTCCTTCCTCACTTCTCGTTTCAAACCATTTTACCCAGGTCTATATTATTTATTTTCCATTGCTGTAAATTTCCTGTATATCTTTGGGATCATATCACGATAGATTACATCATTTTATTTTCAAGTAAAAAAGTAGTTTTCTTTCGATTAAAGGTATATAGGCCGGCAACCTTGCGACCAAAAGGACTCTTCAGAGGACGATTACGGCTCCGTAGAAGAACTGGTCTGATAGGTGTAACAACGCCACATACCTCTAATCTTTCATGTATTTCTACGTGTTTATATATCTGTATATGGTAAAATTTGTGGATAGGAAAGTTTCTCAAATATGAGACACCAAGCCTGGTGGTTTTTACTGCATATTTCAGTATGTAGGTTAGTTATTAATATTACGAACATAATAGATATTAAATAATACCTTATTTATTTTTATGGAATAAAATCAACATTTCTGTTTCATTACATGATGTCTTACGCTCGTTACTTTCCATCTATACAATTGTTCTATTTCTTCTACTGGCAGATCTGGATGCAAATCACTAGAACCGAGATAATATTGCTGCCAGAGAGTTCTACTGCTACCTATTTCAAAGCAGAGCCACCGATACTACAAATATACTTCGAGCAGGCATGCTTGTGCAGCAATATCAAATTTATTGTTACGTAAAGATTGAAACTCAATGACTGGATTATTTTAGGAGTGAGAAACTGCAACATGATCTACGGGTTGAATCATTCGAAGGAATTATAGAAAGCATGACATGCGAGGGTAATTTGAGCGGCAACAAAATCGGACAAAATTTGTACTCCCTTTGTCACACATCGGCAGTCCCAGAGACATGCAGCGGCGGTATCTAAATAAATTAGCTTTGGTGAGCGAATATGGAAAGCCAGATTTCTTCATAACAATGATGTGCAACCCTAACTAGCCTGAAATACGTGAGGGTTTGTTGCCTGGTGATGAGGCCCAGAACAGATCTGACCTCGTCGCAAGAGTTTTCAGAGCTGGGTGAGGTTGCAGCATATCTTTATGTTATAGAGTTCCAAAAAAGAGGCCTTCCTCATACTTAATGGATCCTTATTTTAAAGCCAAATTATAAAATAGTCTCCTCGGCTGCATATGATCGCTTTGTTAGTGCAGAGCTGCCTGACATTGATTTACATCCACACCTTCATGCGTGTGTTGTGAGACATATGATGCACAACCCTTGTGGACTACTGAATCCCTCAAATATATGCATGCGAGAAAGAAAGTACAAGAATAGGTATCCTAAATAGTATGTAGAAAGTACCTCTCAGCACGACGACTCCTATCCAATGTACAGGAGGAGAAATGATGGAAGAACTGCACATGTTCAGCGTCAAATCCTTGACAACAGGTGGGTTGTTCCGTACAATCCTTACTTGCTGGCAAAATTCGACTACCACATTAATGTCAAAATCTGTGTTGGAGTAAGACTCATCAAATATTAAGTACGTTTGCAAAGGCACCAATAAGATTGCATTTAATGTCGTTCCACATTCAGAGATTTCAGGCCCTGATGAGATTACAACATTCCAATCAGCTCGCTGGTTGTGTGCTCCTGAGGCCATGTGTACAATTTACGCTTTCATATTAAGTGAAATATATCCAGCTGTAATGCAACTTCACGTTCATCTGCCAAACAAACAACATGTTCTATTCTCTCCATCTCGCTATTACCTGAAGTGATAGCAAATCCAAACGCATCTAAAAGACAATTAACTGAGTTCTTCAGAATGAACGCACAATCAACCGCAGTTTTGCAGATGAATTTACTATACAAAGATTTCCCTCGTTTCTTTGTCTGGGATGCACCAAAAAAAACATGGCACCGAATACTGAAAGGAACCTGCATTGTCCGTTTGGTTACTGCCAGTCCACTTGATGATGAAAGCTATTATTTACGATTGCTTCTAAACCATGTTCGAGCCCCAACATCTTTCGACTATTTAAAAACGTATGCGAGCATACTATACCCCACATTTCGAGCAGCTGCTCTAGCACGTGGTCTGTTAGAATCAGATATAGATGTTACAAGTTCCATAGCTGAGGCATGTTCCTATTAAATGCCCTGCTCATTACGCTGTCTCGTTGCAATCATTCTGTTGTATAATACTCCATCCAATCCGCGAGTATTATGGGATGTTTTTAAATTTTTCCTCACAGATGATTACATTGCTCTGAAAAAATTTACTAACGAACAAGCTTTCTTAAAATCACTTCAATCGATAGACATGTTCTTACAATTTATGGGTCGAACAATTGATGATTTCGATTTGGTCGATTATAATGTGGGAGCATTAAGAAATCAAGTGCAAGACCGAGATTTTGAACAAGAGCTGGACTATATTGTCTCTGACTCAGATCTGCAATCATGTACGCAATTAAATTCAATGCAGAAGCAAGCTTTTAAAGAAATCATGCAAACCATTGACAGTAACGGTCCACCAGTTTTCTTTGTCGATGGACCAGCCGGTTTCGGAAAAACTTTTCTCTACCGAGCTCTTTTGGCGGCTATTCGTTCCAAACACTAGCAGTGGCCTCTTCAGGAGTAGCAGCATCCCTACTGCCCTGTGGTCGCACAGCACATTCATGGTTCAAACTTCCTGTAATTGTCGAAGATGAATCATGCACAATCAGCAAACAGAGTGTACATTGGTTATCGTTCGAGCTGTTGAAATCACCGAATGATGCCGTCGTTGCTGTGACTTTCGTATGTGTGTTGCCTTGCGATGGTAATCGTGGTATGTGTTATGTGTTATGATTTTCTGTTGTGCTGAGTGGTTACTTATTCAGTATGCCGATGGGCATAGATCGTGGTCATGGCGACCAGATGAGTGATCATGATCATGCTGCCGGTGATGCTGTTGGTATCGGTGTTGCTACTATTTTGCAGCAGGTAGCTGCACAGATGACTCAGCTGACTCAAGCAGTTCAACGTAATACAAATGTGACCCATAACATTGGTGCAAATCAGTGGCTCCGAGAAGTGGTTCATATGAATCCCCCTCGTTTCGCTGGTGCCGCAGATGCATTGGGCTGGGATGGTTGGCTTTTTCAGTTGGGAAACATATTCGAGGTATTTGATTGTCCAGAAGAACGTAAGTTGCATGTCGCTCAGTATCTTCTTAACAAGAATGCCGCTAATTGGTGGGAGGCTGTTAAGCCTCGAGATCGTGTTGTCACGTGGGCAGAGTTCCAGAGGTTCATGAGAGATGAGTTTTGTCCAGAACCGATCAAAAACCATAGGATTAATGAATTCTTTGCAACGAAACCGCAAGATGTATCGCTGTATCAAGTTATTATTGATTATAGCAAATAGCTCAGTTATGTGCAGGATTAGGTAAGGACAGGGGAAGATAAGATCTGTCATTTTACTAGGCGAATGAAGCCGGAGATTCATCAGTACATGGCGGGTTTCACTTGTACTTCTTTAGCCTATAAGCTATCTGTATCATCGGCTGAGCACATGTCTGAGTCGAAAAAACAGAAAAATGTTGGGAACTTTTCAGGAAATCAGGGGAGTGGGCCCCCTGAGGCTGGGACTTCGTGTCATCATCCTAAGAAGGTTCCTCGATTGCGTGAACAGAGGAGTAGTACCCCTGTAGTGAGTAATGTGAGCAGCACGAAGACATATTATAACTATAGTCGAGCGGGCCATACCGCGAAGAATTGTCGTTCACCGTTAGTCAGCTGTTTCGAGTGCAACCAGGTGCATCACCGAGCCGTGCATTGCGATACGTTAGCTGAGAGGTTTGGGGATCGAATTTCTGTCTCTACTCCGAAAGGACACGGAGATGCCTAGTGTGGGTTTTGAGAATTACGGCGTAGTCCGAATTGTTTGTGGTTGTACTTGCGGATCGTTTTGTGTCTATTTTCTATTTTCTTGACTGTGCATGTTTTCTTGTAATAAGTACCTCCTATTTTGTGATTGTTCAGATAATTGACTTGATTGTGCTATCTGTTTGATGACAATCGACACTTGTTGGTTTTATTTTGTCTCTGTCTGTGACATTGTGATGGTTGTCGTTGAGCGTGATTTCATGCCGTATGTTCCTTTGCGTTTCTTATAACGTTTCGCCGATGGGCATAAGTTACATGGTTCTTATGTATCTCGTTGAGGTGTTCCTGGTGGGATATTGCTTCTCCCTACTTGTTTTAAGTTTCGGGATGAAACTTCTTTTAAAGAGGGTAGTATGTAATTCCGCGATTTCGATTTTTGGTAAATTTCTTTTTTTTTGCAGGAGTCCGTTTTAACAGCTCGCTGTGACCATGTCGTCATTCTGAGAATGATTAATTCTGCACTTTTTGACACCCGAGTTCGTTTCGGTGTCGTTTGTTGAGTTCCGTTCTTCTTAGCGACTTTTTCGCACTTGAGTTTGGTTTTTGCGAATCTCATTCGAAACTGGTGTTTTGAGTTTCCCGTAAGTCCATTTAACTTTGTTAGACGTGTTGCGAACTTCGGTTAGGTTATTCGATCACGTATCGTGATTTTGGGCATTTTGGGCCATTTTGTAATTTCCCAAAGTTGTGAGTATCCGTCTTTGTATTTGTTGTTTCGACTCTTTTCTTGGTCGCGTGTGAGTATGATTGGAGCTAAAGCTCTTAGTATGATCTTATTATAGCTTTCCGTGCGTATCTTGAACTTGGTATTTCGAATGGAGGAGTCCGTCGTTGTAACCCGTTTTGTGAACTCTACTGTTATGGCTTCTGGGTACATTAGCGCGCGCTAAGCATGTCATTAATGCATGCTATCGAGCAGCAGTTTCTGAGGTCAGTAAGCTGGATTCAGGCCCGTTAGCGCACGCTAAGTGTAGGATTAGCGTACGCTTCAGACCAGTAGGTGCTGGAACTCCCAGGTAGCGCACACTACTTATAGTGCTAGCGCACGCTAGCGTGTTGCATTTATAATCTGGCAACAGATTTATTTTCGTCATTTCCCTTCGTCAAACTTGGAGTTCCGAGGGTTAAGCGATCCAGAGGTGATTTTGATGTGATTTTGAACCTTCACTCATATTGATATCACCTTCCTTGAATACCTAGTGTATATTAACAACATCTACGCGTGTTCTTCGTCTTCGATCCGAGGTAATCTCTTAGAACCCTATTTTGGGAGAATTTGGGGGTTTGTCTCAATTTCGTGATTCTAATCCGAAATTGTTGGTACTATTGTTGTTATCTAGTCTTGTTGATCTTAAACCATGGTTTAAAATTCCGTTTTCATGTTTTGGTCGGGTCGATTCGTGTTCTTGGCTATTTTGGGGGAAACCCTTGAACTTTCATCGTTTGTTCCTTTATTTCAGCGGCTTTGGGTCGCGCTATGGAATTCATTTTCATTGTTGTTATTGTCGTTCGTAGTTTATTGTCGCGAGTTGGCGTTCGGCGGAGTCGGCGAGTTCATAATCGGTTCGTGCATCCTGCTTCAGTCGATTCTCCGCGTTTGTGATTATTCGAGGCAAGTAATTGTTTATACATTTCTTGTTTTGTGGATATGATGATCGGTGATCGTCTAAGTGGGTTTGTTTGGTTGTTTGAAATGAACTTTCAAAAGATTCGGGTTAGCGTCGTTAAAGACTCTCTTTTAAAATGCGTGTGGGTTTTGTGAATGGTGTGTTTTGTGTGAATGGTTAAGTGAACCTTATGAATACGCTTGGTGTTGATGTTGTGCTTTGATAATATATACATGTATTTCTTCATTTCGGTGCGTTGTGATTTGACAATTGTGTCGTGCTAAGTATTTGTTGTCTCTGTGTGGATTATTGTGATATCCTTGGTGTACTATGTTATGTGTGTGAATGTGTGGACACGGGCGAGGTCTACGGTGACACATGGCTTGTGATCATGTGGGCAGGATGCAACAAGTGATTGATCCAACTGTGAGAGCCTAAGAAAAACTACGGTGACACATGGCTTGTGATCATGTGGTCGGGATGCAACAAGTGACTGATCCAACCGTGAGCGCCTAGGAAAACCTACGATGCCACATGGCTTGTGATCATGTGGTCAGGAGACAACAAGTGATTGATCCAACCGTGAGATGACATGGCATGTGATCACGGTGGTATAGATATGATTTTGGATGTGTTTTGCAAGGTCAAGTACCTTGGACGTGTTACCAAGATTTCGTATCTTGGGTGGTTATATTCTGTTGACTTTATGTCCGTCGAGGACACGTGACGTGGGCTATTAACCCTGTGAATTGTTGTTGGTTTTTCTTTGAGAAACTAAATCTTTGGACTGTGATCCCTTTCGATTTCTTTATTGAAAGATGAGGATTCGATAATCCTAAACTGTTTTCCGTTAAAACTCCCGAGGGCATGTTAATACATTTTATAAATCGTTCTCGTGATTTGTGATCTTTCGAATTTGGAAAGTTTCTCCAACTCTTATAAATCGTTCTCGTGATTTGTGATCTTTCGAATTTGGAAAGTTTCTCCAACTCTTTGCCTCGGGAAGAATTTTTCGTTATGTTTGAATCTTTGAGAAATCCTGGTTATTATTATTCTTGGAATATGATTTATATGACTCGTTTTTGCACTTTGTACTTGCATTAATCGGGGGGTAGATGTTTGTATTGCATTCAGGTACGTGCAGGGCCTTGGGGAGCATAACTAGTGCTGTTATCGAACTAGTTCGGACCGGGTTTCAACAAAATCGGGACCGATCCGACAACTTTTCGGATGCATTCGGACCGGATCGGTAAGAATGTCGGTTCCATTTTCGGAACCGGGACCGACCCGATAAAAATCGGGTGCGTACCCAGACCGAACCGAAAACCCAGGATCCGGACCGAACTTGAAATAAAAAAAAGTTTAGCTGCTGAAGGCTGAGGCCCTGAACACCTGAACAGCCTTAAATTACTAATTCCATAACAGGGTGTATTACCAAGTCCTAAAACCTGGTAACAGCCTGAAAATACATATCCTCTTAAAAATTTGAATTTTAAAGACAACCACATCCACATACACATCCACATACACATCCACATTGTACATTCAAATAATTACATTCATAGTTATTGCCTCAAAAATATATTTTTATTATTGACTAGTAGCAAAAACAAAAGATAAGAAAAAATGCATCTTGAACCTTGAATCTTGAATCTTGAGTTCTTGACCTTGACTCGAGTGGTTGATGTAGAGGTAGTTTCTCCCAAACAATCCTACAAACAATCAACATAGATGCACAAATTAGTATCACAAAATCCCAAAACTTATTGTTGGTTGTTTTTTGTAGTCTTAAATTTATGTCAAACAAAAGTAAGTAATACACCATAAAGGAGACCAAACAAGTGACATTTAACAAATAAAATGAGAATATTGTGGCAAGTAGAAATGAGAATATTACCTTGGCGAAGTCGTACTCTAAATGCACATCATCATCTTCTTCTTCAAGATACATCCAAAATCAAGTAAAAAACAACAATAGAAAGAAGTCAAGGAACAAAACGTATACATAATGCATCCATATGTTAAAGGGAAAAACTAAATAAAGAAATACATACAATACTTCGCCCATGCCCTTTCGTCATTCCATACAACTCTTTCACACAATCACCTCCACAAAGAAGCATCTCAACTGTCTCAACTTTCATAGAAGATCTTTTTGGATCAATAATTCTTTTGTCGGCACTAAAAGTTGCTTCTGAAGCAACACTTGTGATAGGAATAGAGAGAATATCTTTAGCCATCTTACTAAGAATTGGATATTTTAGCTCGTTAGCCATCCACCATTGTAAAACATCGAACTTATTCCCCTCGGCTGGATCTTTAATAGGTTTTTCTTCAACATAAAGATCAAGATCAGACTTCACATTATCAACTAAATCGACAGTGTCTAGGTACATCTCAAAACTTCTTTTTCCCAACCTTGAACAAGCCTGTACTGGTTTACCATAACTTTGGGTTCCATTACCTTTCCTGTATGTACTTTCATAAACCTTAAACAAAGAAGATATGCAATTTGACACTAATTCCTTATTTTCTTTCGCATCATCACCATCTGGATACATGGATATATAAACCCACATGATAAAAACCATTTTATACCTGTACAAGAAATATCATATAAGCAACCCACGTAATGAACAAACAAATAAAATAGCACTGACATATAAACAACTCAGAAAATAGCATCACTAGCATATAGAGAATCAGATTTATTTACCTTGGATCAAGAAAAGCACCAAATGATATTAAGATATTGCTTTGCGACCAATACTTGTCGTATTTCATTTTCATTTCAGTAGCCATCATTTGCAAGTGACACTTGGTGGTCAATTGAGCATTCTCATCCAATAACCTTTTGACCCTCCAAACCTCGGTCAAAAATAAATTTACAGTCGGATAAGAAGTGCCACTTATAATCTCTGTAACATCCGCAAACACAACTAGAAACTTGAAAATATCATCAACCATTTCCCAATCACTATCATTTGGCAAATAATGGAGAAATGACGCATTCTCCTCCGCATACTTTGGCCAAACAGTTTTATAGCCACAAGCAGTGGACAACATTTTCCAGGTTGAATTCCATCTTGTTTTAGTGTCGAGAACTTGCATTCTACCCACAAGTTCCAACTCTTTAACTATTTTTGCAAATTGTTTGCATCTTCCCTCAGAGTTCAACAAATATTTGGCACCTCCTCTTATTTTATCGACCACTGTTTTGATAACATCAAGGCCATCTTGAACAAGTAAGTTCAAGATATGTGCACATAATGAACATGGAATAATTGGCCACCTAAAACTAGGTTTTTCTTATTAGCAAAGTCTACCTTCAATCATGCAATACAATTATCGTTGGCGGATGCATTATCAACACTAATAGACACAACTTTATCCTTTATACGCCAATCATCCATGACTCTTATCAATTCCCTAGCAATTACCTCTCCCGAATGAGGGGGAGGTACATTAGTGAATGCCAATACCGTCTTATGAAGTTGCCATTTCGATTCAATAAAATGGCCGGTTACAGTCATGTAACCAATTTTCTGTTCACCAGACCACCACAAGTCAGTAGTTAAACTGTCCCTATTAACTTTAGACATTGCTTGTCTCATTTTCCCCTTCTCATTATTATAAAAAGACTCACAATCATACTTTACTATATGACGTGTTATCCTTCTATATCCTGGATAGATTTCTCTCAAAAAATGATTAAAGATAACACCCTTCATCATCAGAAATGGGAATTCATGCCCTAACACCATATGAGCAGCAAGCTCTCTAACCTTACCATGATTGTATTGCCATATAGCAAGACATGGACCACTATCACTACCAACTATTGTATTGCCACTTAATTTTGATTGGATGGATCCTTTTTATTTATCTCTTGTTTTAGGTGCAATTTTCTTTGAATACATTTTGTTGTCAAATGTTTATAAGCATTTGAGGTACTGCCATTTCTTAGAACAATAGTGTACTTGGCTGGACATCACTTACATTTTCGCATTTTTGTGCCATCTGGGAGAGTGACAACAGTCATCTCTGTGTGGACGATTTGATTTTTTTTCCTGCCCACGCTTCCCAAATCCATTCTTTGAAGGGTCATCCCTAGCTCCGCTCGACCCTTCAGTTTGGCTATCAGACATCAAGTGGTCATTGACAACTAAGTCCAAATGTTCCCCAATCAAGCCCCTCTATGATCTCATCATCATCATCATCATCAAAATCATCCATTTGAACGTATGAATCTTGTGACATCATGGGAATCATCGAGGAATCTTTAAATGACGTAACTTAATAAGTTCAATATTTATTACACAAATTTAAAAAATGGTAAATATAAAGTACAACAAAGTAATTAAGTTAATTGCACAAAGTAGCTAAATTAATTGTAACTAAATTAATTATAACTAAATACAGTTAAACAAAACACAGTAGCTCAAGATGAAATACAGTTAAACAAAATAATCATCCATCCCTACTCAATCGGAATATAGCTCAAGATGAAATAAAGTTATACAAAATAATCATCCATCCCTACTCAATCAGAATATAGCTCAAGATGGAATACAGATTCACATTAAGAACATCGAGAATAAATAATCTGATTCTAAATCTCTCGACAAACTATCATATAAATTATAAATACCCCAACACACACACATATAAATATATATATATAATTCAAAAAATAAAGGAAAGCAAAACCGAATAATCTAAAATCAATCTGACATAAAATAATTAACTGAACTGAAACAAAAATTAAACTGATAGAATACATGATCCTGATCTATGGTAGGGCAACAGTCGATAAAATGATGAGATTTGGGGTTTTCTTCGATATTTCTGCTCAAAATTAGAGGGAGAGTTTGAATTCTGCAATCGGAAAAGCAAAAATACTGGTTGAGGGCCCTGACTCGGTGCATCCAGGAATTGAGGATGAAAGGGGCGAGTTTCGATTTGAGCAAAGAACCGCAGATGAACGGACATGGCGATCTGGATTCTGGGACGTGTGCGGGGTGAGGGTGACGAGTGAGACGAGTGAGAGAATGTATGTAATGTAATGTTAACCTAATTTTCGCTTTTATACCAAGGACTAAAGGCCATTTTGGTTAGTCTATTTATTATCGGGTATTTCTTCAGTTTTATCGGTCCGGGTCTTATCGATTTCGGCCCAAATTTTAGTACTCGCATATGGACTCCTTAATTTTTGGGTGAGTTTCGGTTTCGGGTATTTCGGTCCAGTTTTCGGGTGGGTCTCGGATTCACTCGGACCACTAACAGCCCTAAGCAGTAAGCATAACACAGAGTTGGTACGAAGGATGATGAATGATGATCGATACTAATCACATGAGGACCCGTACGCTGTTGTATTGGTTTAGTTGTAGTTATTTCCGCTGCAGTATTTTTTCCCCGTTGTACGAGAGCGTGTTGTATTTTGACCCTTGCGTGGGTAAGTATTGAGTTTGAGTTGTATATATTAATGGAAAGACCTGATCGGTCTACTGGGTCGTTATTTAGCCTTAAAGGCGATATTTTGATGTTTGATTTTAGTTACTAGCCCGGTAGATCCTTGAGGAAAGGGTATACGGCGTGTAATATCCCTGAGTGGATTGGGGGTGTTACAAAATCAGACTCCGAGATGAATTATTTCGAATCGAAAACACTTTGAATCTGTTGAAACTTGTAAGTAATCACTAATCACTCTGACCAACTTGCAAGACATGAAGAATACAAAAGAGAATGAAGGATGAGTGAAAGAGTTGAGGTTGGCTGCGCATTGGACTTGAATATGAATTTGAGGTAGGGTTTCTTCTATCAATCGTATTTTATACCCAATTACTATGGGTATGTTTGGTAATGTAATTTGTAAAAAAATTAACGATTTTTTATCGGGTTAATGGTTGCGGTCCTTATCGGTTTCGGTTCCAACTTTAGTACCAGTATCCGGACGGTTAATATTTCGGGTGAGTATCGATTTCGGGTATTATCGGGTGATTCTCGGGCGAATCTCGGATATACTTGGACCGCTAACAGCCCTAATCTTTTTCAGATAATATCATAATAATTTTCATTTATTAATTAATAATTGAAATATTCAGCTGAAAACTGTTTTTAGTTTGCCGAGTCTAGTTGAGAATTTCCACAGTTAATAATCATTGAACCTATGAGGTCACCGCAGAACGGAGCTTAGAATAAGTAGGATGAAACAGCCACGTGGATGCATATTTTTTTATTTATTTTGTTTTTTTTCATAATTTATCAAATAAATGTTTACAATTCAATTATATGTTTATCATTTAACTGATTTGATATTTTTGAATTTTATTTTTTCATTGTTTCTAGTTTATGTTTTTTTTAGTTTTGTTTTAAGCCTAATTATTTGATTAATTGTAAAATTTTATTTTTATTTAAATAATTTTCTTATTAAAATCCAAATTATCATATATATATATATGAAAAGTGGTGATGAAAATGAAAGGAGAGACATGCCACATGGGACAAAATCCTACGTGGTAATTTCCAGCAAAAAATAAATAATTTAAAATTATTTCAATTATATTTTGCCATTCAAAATAGTTTGTTCATTTTTCCACAATTTTAGCTAAACGAAATCCTACGTGGCAAATTCCAGTAAAAAATAAATGATTTAATCAATTATATTTTGTCATTTAAAATAGTTTGTTCATTTTTCCACAATTTTAGCTATAAGCCTACGTGACAAATTCCAACAGAAAAAAAATGGTCTAAAATTATTTCATATATATAAAACAATTCAAATTATATTCTGCCACAATTTTAGCTATTTATAATATTTATCATATTATCCATTAGTTAGTTAGATTTGCAATATTTTGTAGGGCACCAATACTCATCATAAATTCTATAAAAAATTAATTGATTTAAAAATATTTCAGCTACAAATAGGGACCCGAGGGCAACTTTCAGTTAGATTTATGAGATTTCCTGGGAGCCGAATACTTATCACACAGCCACTCCTCATTCCTAAAAAACGTTGGTTATATAAACAAGAAATGACATTCCTCATACCACAAAGTCAAATACCCGTGTTTATCTCAAAATGTTTGATTCGAAAAGAATGATGATTATCGATAACTACGCAATTACAAATCTGCCACATGATTTAAATGAAAGGAGAGACATGTCACATGGGACAAAATTCTACGTAGCAAATTCCAGCAAAAAATAAATAATTTAAAATCATTTCAATTATATTTTGCCATTCAAAATAATTTGTTCATTTTTCCACAATTTTAGCTAAACAAAATCCTACGTGGCAAATTCCAGCAAAAAAATAAATGATTTAAAATCATTTCAATTATATTTTGCCATTCAAAATAGTTTGTTCATTTTTCCATAATTTTAGCTATAAGCCTACGTGGCAAATTCCAGCAGAAAAAAATGGTCTAAAATTATTTCATATATATAAAACAATTCAAATTATATTCTGCCACAATTTTAGCTATTTATAATATTTATCATATTATCCATTAGTTAGTTAGATTTACAAGATTTTGTAGGGCACCAATACTCATCATAAATCCTATAAAAAATTAATTGATTTAAAAATATTTCAGCTACAAATAGGGACCCGAGGGCAACTTTCAGTTAGATTTATGAGATTTCTTGGGAGTCGAATACTTATCACACAGCCACTCCTCATTCCTAAAAATTGTTGGTTATATAAACAAGAAATGACATTCCTCATACCACAAGGTCAGAATACATGTGTTTATCTCATGTTTGATTCGAAAAGAATGATGATTATCGATAACTACGCAATTACAAATCTGCCACATGATTTAATCATGTGCATTATGGAAAAGCTTGCACGTCAATCACCCAACGGCTGGGCAAACGTTAGCGCCAAGTAATTTGCAGGTTTCATAGGTTCTTCATTCACTGCGCGCTATTGTATATATAAACAAATTATTAATTTCTAACTACAAACAATACTACGATTCCCAGCTGTCGACTCTTCTATGAGTTGGGTAACACAACAAGCATTTTGCAGCGGCTTAGTTTTGACATGCAACATGATGTTTCTCCTCCAATGTTAGATAAACTGGTGGCTTCTAAAAATCCTGAAGCATTGTTCAGAAAATCATTGGTACATTAATATCTAATTAGTTACTAATTATTTTTATCTCATCTTCTCCTAATTTTATTACTATTTTATTTTTTTGTAGTTAAAGTTCTTCGTCGAACAAAATGAAGACGAAGCATTTGAATTAATGATTATCACCCTAAACCTCAATCACCATGAAGCCACATATTGTTTAAACTTCATGAAGCTGTTTAGTGGTGAAGAAAAACACAGAGAAGAGGGAATTCAAGGGTTGTCGATGTTGAAGGATAATTCTAAGAGCGCATATTATGTAACATCATGCAGATGACAACTGAAAAAAAGACTTTCAAAAATGAAATTTAAGCTTCCTAACTACCTTGGTGTTCCACTATTCTGTAGTTCAAGTGACGAAGAATTTCTATCGCATCTAGAAAGACAACTTCCGCACAATCAGTGCCTAGATGTGTTGCTATATTGAAGTGGTCTATATGAATGCTATAAGTACATGCGAGAACGGCGCCAAAATTTAGGAGTATTTCAATATCGTTGTAATTGTCTAGATTCACATTTCTCTATCAACTTATATTTGTGATCATATTCACTTATCTTGGGTTTCAAATTCTCACTTTTCTGCTCATGCGTGTTTCAATTACTCCAAGCATGTTAACCGATTCTCCTGGGAGCGTATAACATTGCCAATTAGATAGCTAATAGATAATTGGCTTTGTGTAAATAATTGAAACCCAGATCCTAACAACTCTAGCAAGATAAATAACTTATATTTATAAAAGTTATAAATTACCTGTATTAGATAATTCCTGTGTTTCTATGATTATTTTTATTTAATTCTAATTAAATAAAAAGACTGAATCAATTATTATTATAGATAATGACTTGAATATTTTAAATGCTCGAATCAAATTGTAAATTAATCTGATCAAAATTATTAACAGTCTTTTAAAAGATGAGGATTGTTTTAATATTTAATACTGAAATCCTAACAACTCAACAAAAATAAACACCTTATAATAAGATGTTTAGCTAATAAGATATCTACTATATATTCAAAACAATGTTCATTTAATTCTAATTTGTTCGATCTTTTAAGCCGCAGTGAAGGACTGTTTTATAATATTGTCAAAGACCATATCAAATTAATATTTAAATAACTAAAATTCGGATAATCTTAACTGAAACCTAGATCCTGAAAACTCTAGAAAGTTGAACCACTTCCGACTGTTTTATGATATTTTCGAAGACCAGATCAAATTGATACATGGATCCTACAAACTCTAGAAAGTCCAATTCGGACTGTTTTATAATGTTTTAAAAGACCACATCAAATTGATATTTAAATAACTAAAATTCGAATAATATTAACAACTAAGACCAAGATCCTAAAAACTCTAGAAAGTTAAACCACTTCAGACTGTTTTAAGATATTTTAAAATACCAGATTAAATTGATATTTAAATAACTAAAATTCGGATAATCTTAACAATTGAGACCAAGATCCTGAAAACTCTACAAAGTTAAAACACTTCAGACTGTTTCATGATGTTTTAAAAGACCAGATCAAATTGATATTTAAATAGCTAAAATTCGGATAATCTTAACAACTTAAATCTAGATCCTATAAACTCTAGAAAGTTAAAACACTTCAGACTGTTTTATGATATTTTAAAAGACCAGATCAAATTGATATTTAAATAGCTACAATTCGGATAATCTAAACAACTTAAACCCGAATCCTTTAAACTCTAAAAAGTTAAAACACTTCAGACTATTTTATGATATTTTAAAAGACCAGATCAAATTGATATTTAAATAGCTAACATTCGGATAATCACGACAATAATTGAAAACCATATCCTAAAGTCTTTTACCGAATCAACTTGCAAATTGGAGAACTAAAGATTCGGGTAATCTAAACAAGTGAAAACCATATCCTAATAATCCTACAAGTTTAAACCACTCGATTATAATGACTTAGATAATAAAATATCTATCATCAATACGATTTTATTTTATTTCAGGTCGAGATAATCAAGTCTTTTGAAAAAGATGGACTGTTATGATATTTTCGGATAACGACAGAAAATTCAATGGTGATCTGACAGGACTTTTGAAGAGTACAAAGCTAATCATATGGGATGAGGCACCCATGACTAATAAGTTTTGCTTTGAGGCACTGGATCGCAGTCTAAGGGATATGATGAAAGATCATCATGGTATGGAATCTAACAAGCCGTTTGGTGGATTGGTCGTTGTCTTTGGTGGTGATTACAGACAAATATTGCCCGTCATACCAAAGCGTAGTAGGCAGGATATAGTCCACGCATCCCTTTGCTTATTTAAGACAATTTGGAGTTCCTGTCGTGTCCTGAAGCTTACGAAGAACATGCGTCTACAGGTACTTTTCTAAAATTTTATGCTAGATAATTACTTTTTATATAAATAACTTATTTTAAATGTATATAAATTGTTGATTTTGTGCTATTAAATTACAGTCTGGCGGCTCATATGATGAGACCGAGAGCATCATGGAGTTTGCTGAGTGGCTGCTGAAGGTTGGAGATGGTGAAATTGGTGTTGATAATGATGGTGAGGTAGAATTCAAACTGCCTGATGATATTCTGATTCGGTCTATTGATGAACCAATTGCTGCAATAGTTAAGAGCACATATCCGAGCATATTAGACCATGTCGGTGATGGTCGGTACTTTTATGATAGGGCTATTCTTGCTCCCACCAATGAGATCGTCCAGGAAGTAAATTATTATATAATATCTCTTTTACCTGAAGATGCCACGGAATTCATGAGTTCAAATAGCATATGCCCTGACGAAGATGATACCGTCAATAGAGAAGATGTTTATTCTGTCGAGTTCCTGAACACTATAAGGACTTATGGGATACCAAATCATATAATTCGACTTAAGGTCGGTTGTCCTATAATGCTTCTTAGAAATATTGACCAGTCTGTCGAGCTTTGTAATGGAACTAGATTGATTGTTACTGCGATTGGCAAGCACGTTATTGAGGCTAAGACAATACATGGAAAGAACGCTGGAGTGAAGGTTTTCATACCAAGGATCGTACTTTCACCTTTTGATATTACCATGTTTCCTATTAGATTTTAGCGAAGGCAATTTCCTATATCAGTTTGTTATGAAATGACTATCAATAAGAATCAGGGACAGTCTTTATCTTATGTTGGGCCTACCTTCCAAAGTGTTTTTGTGGCCAAATTTCTATGTTGCATTTTCCAGTAACAGAAGGGGCTCAAGATTTTAGCATTGGATGAGGAAGGCAATCCCACTGACACGATCACCAACATTGTATACAAGGAGGTGTTTTCAAAACTTTGAGGTATGTTTTTATTATATTAATACACTTTATGTCTAAAGTAGCAATATACATTTACTTGATTTTATTCGCTTCTGCGATTGCATGTATATCGTTTTGCGGTTGGCGATTATTCGGATGTCTCTTTGTGATTGACACGTTGACTTTGCATTCTCTTTCATATTTTCCGATGTACTGAACCTTTGATTCTATTTAATATTATTTATTGTTTGGATGATATTTTATTTCACGTATTACTGATTTAAAGAAAATCATGTCGTGGCAACGCCACGGGTTAGTACTAGTTGATTTATTAAAATTCGATACACTCGTAAAGTACTATATAAATTGTTTGATTTTTTAAGAATTGAATTTTGATAATTTAGTTTTCATATTAATTTTATATATCAAACAAATAAAATACCTTTTGAATAGATTTTTCATATTAATTAGGAGTCACATAAAAATCGTGCACTCCGGGTAGTAAGACCTAGAGAGAGAGAGTGTGTTAGAGAGAGAAGTGGTCGAAGAACGAACTAGGAATGGTGGCTGGGAGTTCGATTCAACCACGCTTAATCTCCACCTTCTTAGGGGACTGCCGCTTTCTTCCATCGGATACTAATCGTCCACTTCAGCAACTCTTCCATTTTATCCCAGGTTCCCCAATTTACTCTCTAATTTCAATTTTCACACCCTGATTGATTGTATATATCCATTTTGGTATACTGTGTTTTCACTTTGTGGCACTTGAAATTGGGATTTTGTCTGAAATGTTATCATTTTTCTAAAGAGAGTGAGGGGGGGGGGGGAGCCAGGGACTGATTATAGTAATAATCATCAATGTATTTCTCAGGAAAAAAAGAGGAACAATAATTGATGTCGTATCCATAACTTACAGGGCTTCAAAATGTTATCATACTCGTAATCATCTCAAAGTGGTAGATAAAATCGGAAGTTTCTTAATATATTCTCTGAAAAATAGTGAATTTGAGCATTAAAATGTAATATGAACACATATATCATCGAATTATCCCTATGAAAAAGCCTAAATTATGTGAACAAAATTACTTTCGAACATATAACTTTATTCTTATACAATTATGGCTGGGGAGTTTATGCAGACACTTCGAAAATGCCATTGTCATTAGCAGCTTTAGTTTATGCAAACACTTTGAGAATGTTTTGGAGCTTGTACCTTCTTTCCGAAATATAGATGCATAATACTATATGCCACTCTGAACTTTTTAGAAGTTTCTATTACTCTGATGAATATATAAGGATATTAGACCAATTATTGCTTGAGCAAGAATAAGTGAAGTATGCATGCATAACCTTCAATATCTAGTATTTCTATGCTGTTACTTATATTCTTGCACTATCAGAAAATCACAAAAAATCCATTCTTGTTTGAGGTTGATTTTCAGGCTTCAGCCTTTTTTTTGTCCAAATTGATGTTTCAGATGGTGATTACAATATTTACTAGCTCTTTAATTTCTATTTTTGAGCAGGAAAGGGCCATGTGTCGATGCAAATGTCGAAGACGTTTTCTGGATTAACCAATTTATTATTTAACAGAAGGTACCCCCCTCCCTTGAAGTTTGGAGCTTTATTTATTTATACTTGAAACCTGTACATTTCACGTATTCTGTAGTCCATCACAAAGCATAGAGTCGGAGTAAAGAGCCCATGCATCATTGTGAAATGCATTTGATAATACGATTAAAACCTCCGTATATCACACCCCTTTAAAAACAAGGTTCCTCCCTGAGTTAGAACGTATACAGGAAAAAGACACAACTGTTAATTAAGAAATAACCAAATTGCTTTGGACCTTTGTCTTTCAGTGACGATCTTGAATCAAGTTATTGACATCATCTTTCTGGGTTTATCTTGATTTTAGCCTTGCTCCCAAGTGTACTGTTGACATTTTTTTTCCTCCTGGCAGAAGTACAGAAGAATCCACGCTTAGCAAAAGGAAACATTTGAAGCCTGGTAAAGTATCTCCGAGTCGGCTAGTTCCAAGTCACATACCAAGACCCCCTTATGTCAATTCTAAAAAACCACCTGTAATTGGAAGTAAGCCTGAGATACATGATGAGAAGGGGATTGAGTGCATGAGAGCTTCAGGAAAGCTTGCTGCTCAAGTTCTTCAGTGCGCTGGGACTTTAGTGAAGGTGAATTCTTGATCATGTGCTCATTTTATATCTTTAAATATGCTTTGCTCTTATTTATGTTGCAAACTTTCGTTGGTCTTCAAGGAGCTGTTTGTCCCGCTAAGGGATTAAATGGTCCTGGAGGAATTAGTCCTACCATTACTACTATTTTCAGATTGCTCCTATAATATCTGTTACTCACTCCGTGCCACTTTAAGAGTCCACTTTAAAAACATGATTTTATCCTAATAAAATAGTTCACTTTCGAAATAAATATTAATGTTTAATTAAAATTTATGTAATATCCTTTAAATTAATGTTTTTGGTTATGTAGATAAGAAGCGCAGCTTATTGGACATTTTTTTTTAAAGTAAGTGAGAATATATGGTTTAAAAAGAGTTGTACATTTGTTCAATTGACTAAAATAAAAAGTTGTACATTCACCAAAGTGGACTCTTCAAGTGGGACGGAGGGGAGTATTCAAGCTTAGTGTTGCTGGAGGTTGTTTCTTTTGTGCATGGATGTGCTGGTTTAACTTTTGCACCGCATTTTGTTTACAACCGAGTACTGCTTTTCTTGGCAGACAGGTATCACAACAGATGAAATTGACCAAGCAGTTCATCAAATGATAATCGACAATGGAGCATATCCATCTCCTCTTGGTTATGGTGGGTTTCCAAAGAGTGTATGCACATCCGTAAATGAGTGCATTTGCCATGGAATCCCGGATTCACGTTTTCTTGAGGTTTGTCATACCGTATCATATGTATTATAAATATTAATCCCTCTCCGATTCTTGGTATTTTCATAACTTTAAAATCATTGGGTATGTTGGCTTGCAGGATGGTGACATTATAAACATCGATGTTACCGTTTATCTTAATGTAAGTGTCTCGTTTTCCCCATTATCTCATTTTTTAATGGGCTTCCGATCAATTTTATAGCTTTTGTTCCCAGTCTAATGGAGAGTGAAAGTCCCGAAAGAAACAATTTTGATTTTGTTTACATTATAGATTTCGCATTTAATTTAGAGTTTAATAATCGTTTCTTGTCGCCACATGAAAATTTAAAACAAAAATTGTTAAAAAGATATTTAGGGTGTGGTTGGATGTCAAAAAACTTCATTTTCATTCCACTATTGATTTTTTTTTTACCCAAATTTGTGATTGGATATGAAATTTTCCAGGAAGTAGTTTATTTACCGATTCTCACTTTTTTTCTCTTCCAATCATATGGACTTTTAAAAGTGAACAAAATCACCACTTCACATTCTCCTCAAAGGCTCTGTTTGGTAAGACTGACTGTAAGGTGACTGAAACATGATTAGGTGTCAGATCTCATTGGAAGTGTTGGAGAAACCAACACTGATATTTTGTAAAATTACATAGAAGGATATGAATGTTATTATTATTATTATTATTATTATTATTACTATTATTTCCTAAATTGATGTCTAAATTAAAAGGAGAGCAAACTGTCAAATTTTGAGATTCTTCGTACCACTAATTTTTTTCTTAAAAAATATTAAAATTATTAAATAAATGTATTATATAATAATATGAATATAAAAAGGTTTAGAAAAAAAAACAATGTGTCTTGCATTGACCAATGGTACTAATATTGTCACCCATTAAAAAAAAATTAGGAGTAAAACTGGAATATAATAAAACCTTATCAGGTGACTGAAATTAAAATAAGGTAGTAGAATTATCTTATCAGTTCAGGCACCTGATAAGGTAATGAGTGGGCATTCACCAAACAGACGTATTTTAGTAAAAAGATTTAAATCTGGTCAAATAAGGTAATATCACCTTGTAAGCTGCCTGAAATGGTCTTGGCACACTCAAAATTCACTCTTACCCACTGACGTATTTGAAACTACCAATCATTATTTATCTATCTTCATATTTCATCAACTTTAATCGCTGTATTTTTATTTTATATCCAAACACACTTACAAAAATTCACCATTTTTTTCTCAATTTTTTTCACCACTATTCTTTAGTGAAAATAAAAATTTGTGGAAATGAAAGTTTATCCACTTGCACCCTTATTGTTCCAATAGAAAGATATCTGTTATCCTATAACTGTATCCCCATAAGACCCCAGAGAAAGGCATTGAGAGTACTAGAAGTCCATATACACGTAGGTTCTTAAGTAGTCTCAGGTAGCTTGACAATCTCCATATATCAGTACTGAACTTTTATAGTTTGTTGCACAACTATGTGTATTTAAACTTCATCGTTTTTTTTTTTTTTTTAATTTGCTATATCAAATTAACAATTTATGTATACAGATATCGTATATAACTCCGTTGCTAGTTTATCTTAAACCACTGATGTGCCCCAGTTATTGGATTCTTTCTATTTTCGAGGTGGTTCAATAATGCAATTTAATTACTCTCGCGAGCGTAATACGCAGGGTTATCATGGTGATACATCCGCAACATACTTTGTTGGAGAGGTCGATAAGGAGGCTAGAAACTTAGTAAAGGTATGTTTGACATATGATTCGAAAAACAGATACAGTTTTTCCTAAGAACGGAATCAGTTGACTGTTATTGTTTTAGCATCAAAAGTTTATTTTTCCGGTACTTAATGTTTGAAGAGTGGAATATTCTCTTTGTTAGAGACTAGTTCTTTTTTTGTCCTTTTAGGCAACCAAAGAATGTCTCGATAAAGCAATATCCATATGTGCACCCGGAGTGGAATATAACAGAATTGGCAAGAAAATACAGTAAGGCACTTTTTGCTAAATCTCTTTCCCCTTCTATATAAGTAATCACTTCCCGTTGCTTTCTTTCACAGTGCTGTATTACGAATTTACAATATATCCCTTTACTACTTTATTCTACGAGTATATATTATTTGGGATACAATACACTCTATTTTTTTCAAAATCACAAAGACCACTTAAAATGTTATAAACACTCCCACGGGCCTTTTTTTCTTTTGTTTTTTTGTTACTTTTGTAATTAAACCTTACACTTATACGCCTAGCTCAGATATGGTGCTTAGGCCCTGACCTTAAGCACACTATGCTTAAATATCCCATGAACCTTAAAAAAACTGAAAATGAACCCTCAAAACATAAAATGAAAAAAGAGTAATTTAAATAAGTAAAATATTAAAAAATGAACCATAGAGAACTAAAAATGGACACTAAAACTGAAAATGAACCCTAAAAAATTGAAAATGAACCTAAAAACTGAAATTAAACCCTAAAAAACTGAAAATGTCCCTGGAAAATACAAATAAAAAAAAACAGAAAAACACACGAGAACATAGGCATAAACAATGAGTTTAAGCACGACGCTCAAGGATCAGGCGTAAGCACCCGGTCGAGCGCTTTATACGCATCGATCCACTTGCATACATTTATTTTTCTTTGTGGTTAACCAAATCTTTGCTAATCTGGACTATGCAACAGCAGCAAATATCTAATTTAATTTCTACCTGCACACAAACACTTAAAGTGACCATGCAGATAAGTACCAGTACGGAATTGTACAGCAATTCCTTGGCCATGGAGTTGGGCGAGTTTTCCACACTGATCCAGTGATTCTTCATTACAGTAATTCATTCTCTTTACTTTCATATAAAAATTCTCCATAGTAATATTCCTATTCTTATCATACTACTGCACTTATAATTTACTTTCCTATCTCCACATATTCTTTTAAACGGCGTTATGATCTTGCATATCAGTATCTTACTTGGTTTTTATTGCGTTTGTTAGGGAATAATGATCCTGGACGAATGGTGCTGAACCAAACATTCACCATCGGTAATATCTATATTACCACAACTTATTTCACGTCCAGAAACTTATATTGTTTTCAGATATTGAAAAATTATATCTGAACTATTGAGCATCTGATCATATTTCTCGTGTCTTCAACTTCGTTTGCAACTTAAATGATACACATCGACATCGTACTTTTTATTGTCGCGTTTGTGTATTTTTATCATGATTTTGCAGAACCAATGCTGACAGTCGGCAGCATAAACCCGATTATATGGGATGATAAATGGACTGTGGTCACAGAGGATGGGAGCCTTTCTGCTCAATTCGAACATACAATTTTAATAACCAAGGATGGCGCCGAGATTTTAACACAATGTTAAAGAAAAAAATTGTCCCACTAGAGTTCATAATAATAATGAAAATCTCGGGATATTTTTCTTCCTGTAAACATTACTTCTTTAGCTTGAAAAGTCTTGTTCGGACGTGATTCGTAGCCAGGAACCACACATACAAAAAAAACAAAAAAAAAAAAAAAAAAACCGGAACTGAGCTATTTTGGTTAGTTTTTTATTTTTCTTTTTGGTTCTAGAGGTCGGTTTTGGTTACTTTTAAGTATTTCTGTTATTGGTTCCAATTCCTTCAACTTTTCAGGCTAACCCGAAACGTTTTATACATTAAGATATAAATATCAAATGCTTAAAATGTAAGTTGTAACCCTGTTAAGCTATTAAGTAATCCGCGCCTCCAAAGTTGCAAAGACCGTGCCCTTCATCCCCTTCTGTCTGATTGAGCCGCCGTTCAATGATTCTCTTGTAAGTTGAAAACTAGATCAAATGTTAAACTACGCATTATTTTGAATGGCATGCGATTTGGGAAATTATGTTAATATTTGGCTGGTACTCCCTCCGTCCACAAATATAGTCGGCTGGGTATTTGTGCACATATTGAGGAAATGATAATTAAGTTGATGCATTAAGTTCTACATTTATGTTCCACATATTTTTGTGTTATTGGTTGTTTTAGAAGTTGAGTGCATATGTCAGTTGAATAGATATTAATTAGGGATGTTGATTGAAATGAATATTTTTTTTTTTAATATCATATCATACTTATTAAAAGATAGTTGACCGTCTTTTTGGGGTAGATTATGTAATGGAAAATATACCAAATGAGATCTGATTAGGTCTTCTGTCTATGCGCAGATTTGGTGTTTAAACTTTTCGTATTTAAATAGTATTCAAGTATTATTAGTATAATAGTACTTATATACTCGACCCAGTGAGTCTATTTTGCTCATGTAATGTGAGTATTTATACAAAAAAATCATATATAACGTGAGTATTATTGTATTCATGTGCTCGATCAAACGAGTACAGTAATGCTCATTCTTAAGTCATGTTTAAATGTAGTACAATACTCGTATTATTCAAGCAATGAGTACCGTTGTACTCCTATAGCTATTAGGAGGAAGGAAATGGAATGGGTGATATCATTGAAGAAAGTATTAAAATGTCAATGGGTCTATGCAAATATCATTGGAGAGTATTTGGGATATATGGATATGAAAAGTGTGTAAAGTAAAATCTTTATAAATGAATACTCTATTTAGGATTAAAAATTCATTGTCCCAATCTGGGCCCAGTTACAAAGAAGAATAAATTGTATAATTGTCATTATTCAAATTTACTATCTCGTTATGGTAAATTTGAGTTGATTTAAAATACGTGTCTAAGGTTCTCTATGCATAAAAAAGAATTCATCCTGTAACTTGTTTGTGCTCAGTAGCTCGTCCACCTGGCTACATTCTTGTTGTGGCTACATTCTTGTTGACTCCAAAATATCTTCATTTTACAATATTATGTTTGTTAAAATTTTCATAGGTACACATGTATTTGATAATTATAACATTTATATATTTTGCATCCACTTTAAAGTTAGAAAAAATATTTATCTTAGATTTTTATTTAAGAATAACCTCCACTTTAAAATAATTCCAGAAAGTATGATTTAATAGAGAGTTTACTGTAAATGGCCGGATAAATTTCTTTTAAAAAAGAATGTATAGAGATAATAATTACTCCCTCCGTCCACCAAGAAGTTACCCTTTTGATTTCGGCCCCGGTTTTAAGAAATTAGTTGAATTTGTTGTGTGATTGGAATAAAAAACTTACCCCTTTGTTTTTTTGTTTGAGATTGCTAACCTTTGTGTATTTGAGAGTGTCATTTGTGTAGTGGATGCGTCGTTAGACTCTTGGAGGGGGGGGGGGGTTCCATTTGTAAATTGCGTATTCAAGCATCGTACTTTTATATGTACGGGATGTCATTTTTAGATCGGGAATACCAAACCGACTAAAGACCAATCTACTCGACTAATTTTAACTTGTAAATCAAATCAACCTATACTTGTCGTTAGAGATGTCTAAATAGTTCGAATCGTCGATTTTGGTTCAAAACAACAGGTTTTAGAATTTGCCAAATAAATTAATTTTTTGACATTTTAAATAAATTAAAAAATTTCGAGGGTAAAACAATCATTTATGTAATTTAGATTGTGGATTCAGGACAAAATGTAAGCACAACAAAGTTTTATATGGGCCGAAAAATTTACATAGACAAACAAATTTATCCAGACATGACTTAGCGAAATATTGATAAACAGTCCCTTACACCAAAATGTAACATATTCGTGGCCGGTTCAGTTGATTTTTGGTAGGTTTGGTGTATCCATATCGTGAACCGGCTCCCGACGACTTGAATACGGTTTGTGATTTTCACAAACCGTAAACAAAATATTTAAACCGCCAATTTTATTATATATATATATATATATATATTTGTCAGTTTCCCAGTTCGAATCGCCTGAACGTGCGATTCGGAGGATATTTGTCCACCATTTTCGAATTTAAAGTCCAAATGGACCGTCCACATTATCAGAATTTTAAAAGAACTTAAACAAAATATCGAACAACACCGATCATTATTAGAATTTTAAAAGAACTTGAACAAAATATCGAACCGCACCGACTTATTCTTAATTCGATTGAACCAGAACAGACGGTCTGAATAATCATTCCCAACCATCAGTTTAGCGGTTCGATTTTCAGGGCCGGCCCAAGCATAAGGCAACCCAAGCCCTCGCTTTGGGCCTCAAAAAAAAAAATTTATGCCTTACACGGACCCCAAATTAAGGATCATATATTAAAAAGGGGCCTCAAAGGTCAAAACACACGAACTGTTTACAGCGCAGTTGGCAATAGTCTTACTCCTTAACTAGAGGGACACAGAGAACCCTGCAAGCCTCTTTTTAACGGAAATTTTAGTTTTCATGCATATTAAAGTTAAAAATAAAAACATATTTATTTTTGTGGGATTCGAACACAGGTTAAATCCTATTAATTAGCCAAAAATTTACCACTGCAACAACTTATAAATAATAACATTAGATAGAAATAAAATATATAAAGAGAAGTACATATATATTTCTTATTTTTATGTTATCTTTTTCTTTAAAAGGCCTCACAAAAAAGTTCGTTTTGGGCCTCTAAATAGGTTGGGCAGGACCTGTCGATTTTGGCTCGAAGTTTTGCAAATTCTAAAACCTGTTGTTTGGAACCAAAACCGACGATTCGAACTATTTAGACATCTCTAACGACAAGTATGGGTTAATTTGATTTGCAAGTTAAAATTAGTCGAGTCGATTGGTCTTTAGTCGGTTTGGTATTCCCGGTCTAAAAATGACCATCCCTACATAAAAGTAGGATGCTTGAATACTCAATTTACAAATGAAAAACCCCCAAGAGTCCTTCTAAATAACTGTGACTTTTGATAATATAATGAAACTTGAGTGGGAGTCCTTATTTGGCAATTGGCATAAACAACCTTTCTTGAGGAGTTGATTTAGAATGTTTTGTATTTGTTGTTCTTTCTTTTTCAAGAGTTGTTTTAAAATGAACCTTTTGTTTTGGTAACATAGGAACTCACACAAGATTATAAATTTGTTCTTTTTTAATGTGTTGCTTTGTCAATTCATAAATTACACATTTATATTTTTTTTCAAGTTTCTCTTACTTGATATGCACAAATCTTCAAAGAGAGAAGGTAGTCCACATTTGATATAACGAAATAGTATAACCAAGATATTGCAAAGAAAGAGAAATGACTTATATCATCTTTTTTAAGAAACGTGATCGTCAAGAGACTCAAGCCAATGAAGGTAGTTCAAAATCTTCAACCAACCTAAAATCAAACTAATCAATCTCATTCAACTCCTATAGATAATAATTCAACTACATGTATTGAGCGTGATCCGGAGAAAATAATTTAATTATGGGAATATTGTGTTAATGCATGGGACTATATAAGACGTATATATCTAAAGTTGGGCCTTATCAACCTAAAATGGAAATTCATCCTGTTACAAAGTGTGACATTCAAAATCGTAGTTTTCAGAAAAGATGGTTTGAAAGGTTTTATTGGTTGGAGTATTCACCTTTCACAAATAAGACATGTTTATTGCTTTCTTTTCATAAGTGATGTTAATATGTCCTGCTCTTCTGCATTAGTTAAGGGAGGATATGACAATTAGAAAAGGATCATTGGAGGAGTTAGATGTGCATTTCTTACTCATGTTGGTTCTGCAGCTTCATCACCACATACTAAGTGCTTAAGAAGTGCAGAATATTTGATGAGATTAGTTGGACATATACACAAACTTATGCATTCTCAAACAATTATTGAGAAGGAGTGAAATTGTCTGCGCTTAAAGACCATGACCGTAAGCCTCTGATGGCTTACACTTCAAGGTTGTGCTTTTAGAGGTCATAACGAGTCTTCATCTTCATCCAACCATGGGAATCTTATTTAATTGGTGAAGGCTTTTGCAAATATGAATTTAATGAAGTTATTCATGATAATGCTCCGAAAAATGCCCAATACATTGCTCCATAAATTCGAAAAGGAATTTTGAATATTATGGTCAATAAAGTGCGTCAAATGATTCATGAGGAGGTTGGAGATAAGTAATTTTGTATTGTTGTTGATCAAGCAAGATATCTCGAAGCGAGAGCAAATGGCCATTATATTGAGGTTCGTGAATGATCATGGAATTCTGACCGAACGTTTCTTTTTTGCGATTAAAAGTGTTAGTGACACCCCTTCAGTAACTTTTAAAGAAAGATATAAGTGATATTATTTCTCATCATGATCTCTGGATTAAGAAAATGAGATGTCATGGGTACGATGGTGCTAGTAATATGCGTGGTCCATGGAATGGACTTCAGGATTTATGTATTAGAGATTGTCCATATGCCTAATATGTTCATTGTTTTGCACATCGTCTCCAACTGACATTAGTTTCAGCAGCTAAAAATGTCGATGTTGTTTGTGAGCTCATTTCTCACTTGGATAATGTTATTAATATTATAACTTCTTCACCAAAGCGTGTCACTCAAACGCGTGCTGCTCAAAGAGATAATTCAATTTTTATTAATTGCAGAAGAGCTTGACTCTGGATGTGGTGCCGATCAAATTGGTAATTTGCAGCGAGCTGGAGCTACTCGGTCGAGTTCACACTACAACTCCGTGAAGAGTTTGATACACATGTATGGTGCAACTTGTAAAGTGTTTGAATGTCTCATTGGACATTCTCTGAAGTCCAATGGGTTTACAAAAACATGGTAAGCTTTGAATTTGTATTCACTCTACACCTAATGCATAAGACTATGAGAGTTGCTGATTCTCTTTGTTAGATTTTTCAAAAAAAAAAATGTTCAAGATATTTTGACTGCTATCGCGTTTGTCTCTACTACTAAATTATTCTTCAAGAATTGAGAGAAAGTGGCTCGGAATAATTTCTGAAAGAAGTGGAACTTTTTGCTTGAAATGGAACTGATTTCCCCAATTTGGATTCCCTCATTCTCGTGGGCAAACTACAATTAAACATCATTATCATTTTGATATTTTTAATGGAGCAATAGATTACATCTTGATGGAGTTGAACACAATATTTAATGATGTTTGTGTTGAATTGATTTCTCTCAGTGTGGCCAAAGATCTTAAAAATTCTTTCAAGTCATTCAAAAGTGATGATATTTGCAAGCCTTCGAGGAAATTCTACCATGGAGACTTTACTGATCAAGATATTGCTTCATTAGAGTATGAGTTGAGACATTATAAGCATGATGTGATAATGAAGCAAGAGTTTCAAGTTTCTACACTTGTTGTGTCAACTACTTACTAAGAGGGAAAGGTCGAAGGTCTACGTTATGTTAACTAGACTCATTCATCTAATTTTGGCATTGCCTGTTTCTATTGCCATAACTGAACGAGTATTTTCCGCAATGAAGCACGTGAAAACGGCACTTCATATCAAGATGGATGATGATTTACTTGAAGATTCGCTGATGCTTTATATTGAGAGATTTAGTTAAAGATATATGTATAGACTCGATTATTGATGGATTTTATGTATTGAAGTCTTGCAGGGCATAACTTATGTGAGCATCAAAATATTTCGGTAAGTATAAAATTTAATGCGTTGAAATATTTATTTTCCAGTCCACTCCTCAATCAAATTTTGGATCCACACCTGCATACAACATACAAATCCTTGGAATCGAGATGAAGAATTGGTTAATAAATCTCTCTGGCCTTGGTATATTTATTTTTGTAAGTAGTTGTGGATAGGCCTGGCGGCTGGATTGGTTTCGTATTAATATGTTCGGGTTGGTGGATAGGCGGCTAGAATGTATAAATCCAAACTTGAACTCATCTAATCTGTGTAACCCGAATTCGATCCGCATAATCCATTTAATGTAATACCAATATAAATATTGTTATTATTATTATTATTTACTAATTAACTCTTGCAAAATCATTTATCACGTTATTTTATTAACACTAAACAGATAGTTAAGCAAATTAATCTTACAAACCATCAGAAATAATACAAGTTTAACAAGAATCGGTCAATTTTCAAAAAAAATATAATCCAAATCCAAAAGACATAAACATATTCAAATCCAAACTAAACTTGTCTCAATATGTATAATTCCGAAGAAAGTTGTCCAAAACTAAATAACTTTCCATCTCCAATTGAAGAGTCGAATAGATGCCTCAAAGGCTTGCGACCAAAAGTTAATGCTATTACTAAACGGGTTATACAGGTTATGCGGGTTAATCGAAATTGACCCATTTGTAACCTGTTTATTGTTTGGATTAAACGGTTTGATTCATATAACCCCCTACCTATTTAAACTAAACTAACTCAATTATTTTTTAGGTCGGTCATGTTGGGTTGTCGTGTTAGGTTAGGAATTGTCAGGTATAGAACTGTAAAAAAACAAAAAATCGAGAAAACCTATTCAAACCGAACTGCAAAAAAGGGTAATCGAACTGCTTAGAGCAAGCGGGACGAGTACACATTGTAGTGTATTGATTCATTATTCTGATTTTTGTGAACCGACAGGTACTCAGACCGATCCACCTATAGAGATACTTTTGTATTTTTTTTGTATGAATAGAGTAAGAACACTCTTATTTATTTTTTTACTCTGTTATTGTGTTATTTGGCAAAAAGTTCTTTTAAAAGCACGAATTGCATACGAGACAACTAAAATAATATAAAACTTAGTAATTTAGTTTAAAAAAAATATCTTATTATGATGGATTGACTCAAATATCCAACCTACCCAACTTAATTTTGAGGGTAACTTTGGTATCCATCATATATAAATCAATTCATAATTCGATATTTCTCGGATGCCAATCCATAAACAATCCTAGTTAGGCATAATTTTGGGTAAAAACATGAGATTAAGAAAAAAAAAAGTAAAAAGAAAAGAAGTTGTGCGTGTTTTCATACAAACGAGTGCGAGCGAGCTGAAAAGAACCAAGACGTGCGCCACACGACATGCAACCTTTTTTTCTTTATTATTTATTACTAGTATATGGTAAAACTCGAAGCTTTAATCGCCATATCATTGTAATTTATAAGTAAAAATTTAAAAATAATTTAATCTTTGTTAGGGTTGATCACTGGAATCGTCTGCAATGAACACACCAATAAACAGAATTGATGAGGATAAAATTTAGCCACTCGAACTCATTTAGAATTTATGTACTTGTACTCGTCCTAATTGAAGATAATTTTACTACTTAGTCGAGTTAAAAACTCGTATAGCAGTATTATATATATTTATAGACAATAAAACTATATTTGTTAATTAAATTTATTAATGTAAAATATTCGCTAGTTATACATATTAGTTGGGTTCAGCCATTCGGAGTTCCGCATCAAGGCAGAACAAAATAAAACCAAAAAGATGAGGCAAAGATTCACCCACTCGAACCCATCTAATATAAGATTGACGTGGTATTCAAAATTTATGATAAATACGATTAATACAAGTTTGATAGTTGATCAAATTAGATTCTCCAATAAGAAATAAAGTAATTATTTTGACTAAGGGTTTGTTTACTTTTTACTTAATCAGCTTAATACTTAATCAACTTAATGGATCAGCTATATTTTGATGTTTACTTTTTACTTAATGATCTTAATAATATCGTTTTCATTAAGCAACTTTTGGGGTGTCCTTACCATTAAGACGGAAATACTTCCCCAATATACCAAAAGTACCCTCTTTAATAATAAAAGAATTGAGTATATATAGTATAAATTATCATATAATCTTAATTATAATTGAGTATATATAGTATAAATTTAAAATATATATTAATATTATACATTTAAAATTCATAAAATATAAGCTATTTATTGATAAAAAAATTAATATAACTATATATATTAAAATATAACTTAATATATTTAAAAAATATTGTCTGATTATTTAAATATACCTGAAAATTATAATATGATTTATGAATATAAATATATTATAATATAAATTAAAATATATATTATTTTATATTATATAAATTGATTTTTATATTGACTATTAAAAAATTAATATAACTATATATAATAAAATATAACTTAATATATTTATAAAAATATTGTCTGATTATTTACATATATCTAAAAATTATAATATAATTTATGAATATATATTATAATATAAATTAAAATATATATTATGTTATATTATATAAATTAATTTTTTTTTATATTGACTATTAAAAAAATAATATAACTATATATTAAAATATAACTTAATATATTTATAAAACTATTGTCTAATTATTTAAATATATCTGAAAATTATAATATAATTTATGAATATCTATTATAATATCAATTAAAATATATATTATCTTATATTATTTAAATTGATTTTTTATATTGACTATTAAAAAATTAATATAACTATATATATTAAAATATAACTTAATGTATTTATAAAAATATTGTCTAATTATTTAAATATATCTGAAAATTATAATATAATTTATGAATATATATTATAATATAAATTAAAATATATATTATGTTATATTAATTCAATTGATTTTTTTATATTGACTATTAAAAAATTAATATAACTATATATATATATTAAAATATAACTTAATGTATTTATAAAATATTGTCTGATTATTTAAATATATCTGAAAATTATAATATGATTTATGAATATATATTATAATATAAATTAAAATATATATTATGTTTGTGTGTGAAATAATTATGGGGTTGAAAAATACACATCGAATTCTAAGCATTTATTTATTTTCTCCATTGGTGGAGTTCTATGTTTAATCGATGTGGGATTCAAAACAATGAATTCTATTTATTTAGGTTATCCATCGTTTAAATACCAATTTAAATCAATGTGGGATCCAAGACTTTTAGATAAATAAGGATTCAAAAATAATAGAATGCCACCTAAGAG
Source organism: Orobanche coerulescens (assembly GCA_033398695.1). Classification (NCBI taxonomy): domain Eukaryota; kingdom Viridiplantae; phylum Streptophyta; class Magnoliopsida; order Lamiales; family Orobanchaceae; genus Orobanche; species Orobanche coerulescens. Next base: position 206,494,619 of record CM065804.1, read on the forward strand.
AGAGAATTAATGTGGTGCTTTGGATCCGTAACGCTATTATATATATATATATATATAGATACCAAATGTTCGCCCGTTCGATATACTAAATAAAACATCCTATTACTTACAAAATACTCTTTTCGTCTCCCAAATTTGTTCTTGAGGATTTTCGACATGAACTTTGATAAGAAAAACTTGTTGAGTGTATTATGGAGTGTAATATAATTGGAGAATGAGTTTCATATTAACGTAGTGTCAAATTAATCAGTGTTCATTATATGAATAAATTTAGGGGATACAACGAAAAGAAAAGGTATAAATCTGGGGAATGTAAATAGTATGTGCTTAGGTCGTAATATATGTGTGTGTTGTATATGTTTGCTATTTTTAATAATTATAATTAAATAAATATAATTTATTTTGTATGTAAGTAATATGATCTTAAATCTAATTGCTTAAAAGTAAGTTAATTTATTTTTATTTTGAAGTAATTAATTTTACTAAAAATTAATATCTATATTTTTTATTTTGGGCAATCGATTAATATAAAAAAATCCATCAAATTTACTATATTCAATATGGATGTTTAAGTGAAGACTGTGAAATAAAATTATTGTGGTTCATCTTTCGTTAATTTGATATATTTTTTTTAAATATTTATAAGCTTAAGTTAAAAAATATGAATAAATAATTTTTTTATTGGTAGATGAGTGTAAGGTGTGGTATAAAACTCTCACAATACACATTCAAAAATTTTATTTCTTTTTTTTTTCCTATATATATATATACACACACACACACACACATATGTGTTATCTATACTTCTATAAAAAGAATCGCGACATGTGTCATTTTTTTAGATTTTCTGATTCTTTAAAAGTATAACAGAATAAATTTGGGGAACGTAAGTTGTATGCGATTAGGTCCTAATATATATAAGTGTTTTGTACATTTTACTATTTTTAGTTATTATAATTAAATAAATATAATAATTTATTTTTTATGTAAGCAATATCTAATATATATATATATATAAAGATTTAGTACCTTAATTTAATGTGGAAGTGTAATTGTGCAAAAAAAATATGTATAATAATTAATTATCATAATTTTGAAGTGAAAAATGTAGTCATGCGATAATTAATCCGATTGATGAGATTAATGTCAGGTCCATGTGAAGTGTCCATGTAGTTATTGAAATACAAATGCATGTATTCATTTAGTCACTTAATGATTGTAGATGTTACTTGGGAGATCAATATCGATCATCGTGTACTAATTACAACAATTAAGAAAAAGACACTTGGAGAGTCTAATTTAATTATTATAGTATGCATTAGGAAAATTAATTGGGTATCTCTTTCAACTTATTCTTTTAAGTATAAATAGCATAATTCATCAACCCCACAACAAATTATTCCACCGCCACATCCACCGGTGCACCGGAACCGATCAACATAACATCGTAATCTTATTTTATTATCTTTATCGTTACTAATTTTTTTGTTTGTTTGTTTTATAGAATCTCATCTTTAGGTTCCTCCATGGTGTAAGTTTATTTACTTTTTTTTATACTTTTTCTTCACCACTATCATCTATTTCTATCCTAATCCATAATCAACCACAAACAAAAACCAAAAGAAAAAAAAAATGAAAAAATGAAGAAAAAAATAATAATTACAATGATCTCAGTTAATCTTCATAGATCTTATTTTTTGTAATCCTTTAATCACATTGGCACAACATCAAAAACCTTCAAAAACAAATTCAAAACTATCCTACCTCATCTCCACACAATACATAACCGAAAGAAACACAAATCATCATCGATGTATATAAGAGAAGAACCTACTTGAGACCCTCCAAAGGATCTTGAAGCTAAAGATTCTCCTGAAACCATAGACAAGGGTTAAAGTAACATTTTGTTTTGTTTTCGATTGAAGGATAATGATTTGAAGTGGGTTTGTGATTCGTATTTTATTGTTCAGTTTTTTTTTTTTTTTTCTTCAGATGAGAGCAAAAGAAATTGGGAAAGTGAGGCGGATGTTACAGGATTAGGGTTGTCTGTATATGAGATACGGGTAGAGTTATTATGTATTTTGGGTTGCAAATTAACTTGGACAATAATAATCTAACTCACGATCGAAGCAACAATATATCGAACACTTGGAATTTTGAAGAGAAAACGATAGTAGCAGTATGTGTGTTTATGGTGTTTTGGTTCGAATGATATAAGAGAAAATCAACAGGAATTGATGTGTTTTAATTGTATGTTTTGTACGAGTGGGAGGAGATGTACAAAGAAGAAACACATTATATAAAAAAAACGTACGAGAGGGACCGGTTTATCACATTAGGTAAGTCTTAAAGGGAACTTAATTGGGTCTTGATTGGGCCTTAACTGGGGGGTCGGTTATGATTATTATGATAGCACCGAGATTTAAGGAATAGTTTCTAGATTACTTTTCACTTTTTTTGTAACAGAAATTTTGGATAATTAAATGCATTCTTTCTATATTAAAAAAATATATAAATAACACATAAACAGAAAAGGTATAATGAAGTTTAGGAGCTACGGTGGTTTTTGAAATTTTAGTGCATGTATTTATTTCGCGTAATATGGTAAAAAGATTTTGGTTTGTCTTTATTGGGTCATGTCTAAGAACTTATATTCAACTTAATATTTTCATTGTTAACAAATGAATTGTATTTAGTAACTACTTATTACCATTGAATGGTTTAGTATTAAATTATTTGACCACCTCGATCTTTCTCATAAGGTAAAGAGTTCAATTCACCTCAAGTAAATAGACGTGTAACTGAGTAAATTGACCCGAATAGTTACTACGTATATTGATATTTGTGGTTAGATGTTTCGTGTAACGTTTAGCAATTGACGTTTGCAAGTATTCATCATCATTAGAGATGATAAAAACATTATACGAGTTCCAGTTTAACAAATTGAAATTAAAATATGAATCGGGAATAGAAATGAATATGTAAATAAGAAAAAAAAATGGTAAAAATTAGTTAATTTTAAAAATATGTATACTTATTATTCGATTTAAGATTTGTAATATATCAACAAACACTTATTGAAATGAACGATCATATGTTATACTCCCTCCATTTTTCTTTAGATGTCGTTTGACTTTTTGACACACATTTTTAGGTGCTTTGAGCGTATAGTTAAAATTATTATTTTTAAATAATTTTTTTGTGAATTAAAATTTAGATTGTATATTTTTATTCAAAAAAATAAAATTTAAAAAATGATAAATTTAAATAACCGGTCAAAGCACCTAAAAATATGTGTCAAAAAGTCAAACGACATCTAAAGAAAAATAGAGGGAGTATATTATTACTTGGGTCGTGCCTTTTTTTGTCTAAGGTAAATGGTATATATTGTCAAGTTAGGCTCGTTTTTTGATCGCATGAATCAATCGAATCGAATCAATCGAATGGATTCAACGGAATCGAATCGAATCGAATCGAACTAATCGAATGGAATCGAATCGAATCGAATCAAATATATATTAAGGGTAAATAATAATAATAATAATAGTAAATAATAATAATAGTAATTAACAACAACAATGATAATAGTAATATTATTAGTAATAATAATAATAATTAAGATTAATAATAATAATAATAATAAGAAGAAGAACTGGCTTGAATCGAATCGAATCTGAATGGACTAATCGAATCGAATCGAATCGAATCAAAATGAAAATAAGTTCAAAAGAACAGGGCCTTATTCAACAATTTTACGTAAAACAATTTTTGCAATAATATATTACTATTTCTAACACCATTACTTGATTAGATGGTCTATTATTGCTTCATTTTTTTTAAGTTTATTGCATGTATGATTATTCTTTTGTAGTACGTTTTAATTTGATTTTTCTTATGACAATTTAGGAGAAATGATAAATATACTTAATTAAAAAAAAACGACACAAAAAATGATAAATATTAATATTTTGTCAAAATACTTATCTTACGAAAACATTTGTGTGCATCACACGGGTCCTTAGGCAGCCCAAGTTATATATGACAATGATGTGCACTATTCGACTTATATTGATATATTTTAATTACTTTCCACCAAAAACATGTTAACATCAAGATCTACGAAAGTATCTATCATTTACATGAGTTATTTAGTACTAAATAATAAATGTTCCGATATATAAAACTTATATTATAAACATTGACGCAAACTTGATAAAAAATATACAAACATCTGCACAAACATTACGTACAAAACACGTAGAAATTCAACCAATGACCCAGCCGGTGCATCGCACGGGTTCGTAAGGCCTCGTGATTCTTAAAAGTGAGTCTTTTTTTGCATCAATTAATGTTACTGAAAATTAATATCCATATTTTTTTTAGGGATCTCTCTTTTTTAGTACCAAAGCATAAAAGTAACAAGTTATATATCCCCCATTCATAAAACTATAAGTTTTTGATACCAAAATGTGTTAAAAGACTTTATTACCCTTAAAGTCTACCACTAAAAGATAAAAAAAACATAAAAAAAAGAAGATTATTAAAACGAAACAACAATAAAAAACGGTCCCACAACTCAATATTTTCCTCTGCAAAAAAACTCTCCTCCTCTCTGCAAAAAAACTCTCCCGTCGTGAAACCCTTCGCCGGCCAGAAAATGCCGAACTCCGACTACCACAGAGAATCTGAAGACGCCAGAAGTTCCGCTAGTGACACTCCATCTGAAGAGGAATTCGTCAATGAGCCGCCGGTTAGTGTATTTTCATTCACACACGATCGTGTCACGACGGTTGTTCATCTTCCCACGATCGTGCTGAAGAAGATGAGATCATCGTGTACACGATGGTCTTTCGTGGGCACGATGGTTACACACGACGGTCGTCGATCGTGTGTGCCGTCGTGTGCTAGAAGACCAAAGGCTCCTGCCTTGCACACGATCGCATGCACACGATCGTTGCCCGTCGTGTGAACCGTCGTGTGGCACACGATGGTCTTCACACGACGGGCATCGATCGTGTGCATGCGATCGTGTGCAAGGCATAATTTTTTTTTCGTTCTCTTAAGCATTCTATCATATTCTTATGAGTTGTATGTCCATATTGCAGTCTGGTTGCGTATGGAAGAGACCTACATTGAGTTTTGTTACACGTCAAGTGAATCTTTACATACGGGAGGCGGTATTTAAAGAGATCATTGAGACACTAAGAAGTATGGGCCGCAATTCCGCCGTTGCTGATCGAGCTATCGAGAGCTTGACCGAGGGGGTCCTGGGGCGCTTGATTAAAGTTAAGAGGAATGAGAGTTCAAATACTGCCCTACATCACTTGATTGCCCGTCAATTGGAGGGTGATCAAATCCCACCGGATGAGTCGTGGTTCCAGGTTTGCGGGAGGACCATTCGTTTTACGGCCCGTGATTTTGCCATGATCACTGGACTCCATTTTGAAAACTCTACCTTCCATCCCCAGGACGACCATCTCCTTCCGTCTGACGGTATTTTCCACAGAATACTTCATGGCAAAAATATTAAGGTTAGTGTTCTGCGGAAGAGGTTCAATGCTCGAGATTTTGGTAGAGACATAAGAGATTATGTGAAGGTTGTCAATTTGCTTATATACTACTACTTTATCCTATGCCGTGACGACATGATGGTCGAGACATGGGCATGGGCATTAGTGGAGGATTTCGAGCAGTGGGATATGTTTCCTTGGGGTTCTTATGCCTTTGGGGTTCATTTGCACACGATCGTTGCACACGGTGGCTTCCCATCGTGTGCAGCGATCGTGTCCGTAAGAACATATCTGGATTTTTTTCATCGTTCAAATACTAATGCATACATTCTTTATGAACTCAGAAGCACGACAAATGAAGTCCTATTTCAACGTCAACTTTTATTTTCGAACAATCTTGTGATTTCTATAAGATTTTTTGAGAGACCCTTTGTCAAAAATAAAATGGTTGTGTTGTTTTGATGTATATGTTTGTAGTTAAATTTTGGTTGTTGGACATTAATATCGATTGGAGGAGGAAAGTAAAAAAGAAAAAAGAGAAGAAAAGTAGTTTAAATTAAATAAAAAAAAGTGAGAAGTCAACAATACAACAAAAGAGAAGACATTTTAGTCTTTTTAATCAAAATGGTACCAAAAACTTATAGTTTTATGAATGAGGATATAGAACTTATCAATTTTATGCTTTGCTATTAAAAAATTGATTCTCACTTTTTTTTATGTAATCTTCTTTTGTGCAATGGATTGTTAATGTAAAAAACCAACAAATCTACTATATCTAATATAATTGTCTACTTGAAGATAGTGGAATAATAATTAATTTGATATATTTTTAGTTGATTTGATATATATATATATATATATTTTAAATATTTATAAGTTTAAGTTAAAAAATATGAATAAATAATATTTTTTATTGATACACGAGTGTAAGTTGTGAAATAAAACTTACACAATACATATTCAAAAAATTTATTTATTTTCTTCCCTGAAAATTTAAAAAAACATATATATATATATATATATATATATTTATTAAAAGAATAAAAAATTCAAAAATCGACACTTGTCGTGATTCTATTTTTAATAGAAATATAGATCTATTAATATTTTATTATTATTATTATTATTTATTTATTTTATTTATCTTTTCCAGTCGCCGACTTTCCTTTCTCCTGTGGCGCAACTCACACATTCCCTCCCCCAGCCCCCCGCCCCCCAAAAGTAAAATTCATTAACCTATATAACCCCCTGAAGAGCTCCTCACACTCGAATCAAATCCCGAGAGAGAGAGAGAGAGAGAGAGAGAGAGAGAGAGAGATGAATAACAAATTTATTTTCGCTTAGATGAGAAAAAGCGAAAGATCCCAAGCTAAGAGATTCTAGACGCAATGGATTCGATGACAGTTAATTGGAGAGCACTTGATGCTCTCGTCGTCGACTTCGCGAAGGCCGAGCGGTTAATCGATGATTCATCGCCGACGCCGTCCTCCTCCACCTTCAAGTGGCGTCTCCTGATTTCTCAGATCAGGCGCTCCTTGGAGTCCGGCGACATTGATTCCGCTATCGACCTCCTCCGGGCCAACGCTCCAACTTTACTCGACGATCACCGCCTCCTCTTTCGTCTGCAGAAGCAGGCATGTTATCTTGCGAACTCCTTTCAACTACATGTGGCGTGTTTTTTTTTTTTTTTTTTGGATTTTAAGCTGTTTTATTATTATTATTATTATTGATATTTTGTTTGCATAGAAATTTATTGAGCTATTAAGGAAAGGGACTGATGAGGATCGTGATTCTGCAATCAAGTGTGTGCGAACATCTCTTGCCCCGTGTGCTCTAGATGCTTACCCCGTGAGTTCCCTTTTTTCTTTTCTAGAGTCCCTGATTGATTGGCCATATGTATTGCATGTTAGTTGAGAGATCAATTACTAAGATACTTTAGGGGAGTGGAAAAATTAAAATGGGCACACACCACATGTGCCCGCGTGGTGAATGACTCTAAACTCGTGACTCTGAACTTTTTTTTTATTTGATTTGCAATGGTTTTATGGCTGAGAATTCCTGTTTTTCATACCCAAGAAGTTAGTTAGCAGTGGCCATCCATTTGCTATCTTTTGCCACTAATACTTGTTTGTTTCTGATTAAAGGAAGCATATGGAGAATTTAAGCATGCTCTTCTTGCTCTTATATATGACAAAGATGACCAAACATCTCCAGTGGTAAATGAGGTGATTCCCTTTATTTTGATGTTTTATAGCACAAAGTCTCATGTTAATGCATTTTTTTTGGGGGTTCTCTATAGGGTTGATGGATAAAAAAACTTAAGTAAGTGTGCACAAATGTCTCTTTTGAGTGCTCTATGCAGTGATATTTGTAGAATTGTTATGAAAAGCGTTAGGCCCTAGTAGAGCAGTAGGCTGGGGCCTATGGCCTAGGAGTGATTCGGTGAGATAGCTGGGTTAGGCGGGGCCTAATGTGAAATTTGGCAAGGTGGTTAAGGGCCGCCTAGCGCCTATGCAGGGATTATCGGGGTAGCCGGAAAATATACAACATTGTTTAGTAGGCATAATTGGCCTGAATTTTTCAGTTTATTGGCTCTTAAGGTGCCGAGCACATAAAATGTAGTGTGGATTTTGGCTGCATGGGCTGAAGAAACTATTTAAATACACCGGCGGAGAGGGAGATATAAAGAATGGAATGTCTTTCTTCAATAAAATTCTCTTCGGAAGATCTATTGTCATTATTATTTATCTGATTGATTGTTTGATGACTGCCTAAAGAAGCTTGAACAATTTACTTACTTTTTATTGATAGCATTTTGTTTCTTCTTTTTGTAAAGGCGTAGCTATTAAGGATTCTATCACATTCAATAATGCCAGATGTATAAGGATGTGATATTTTTATGGAAGATACTGGCTTACTTTTTCATCATTCTTAATAAGGAGTTAGTTAGCGCATTGTCAATGTTCTGATTTACAAACGCTGTAAAATACCTGATGCTTGTTTTAAAGCAGCTGTCATTATATCGTCTTTCTCTTGTGAGTAAATGCAGAATATGCCTATGTACTTGGTAAATGCTGATGACTTTTTCTGTCTTGTTTCAGTGGGCCGAAAGGAGAAGGTTTGAGATTGCGGGGCTGCTTGCTTCTGTTCTACGGGCCCATTTCCGTGCATATGATCCTATGTTTTCAATGACGTTGAGATATTTAATAAGGTAGCTCCCACTTTTCTTCCATATTAATCTAGAGGCATTGTCCGTATGCTATTTTAATCGGCTTAAACAAAAAGCTTTAGGCACGAGTTCCCACTTTCAAGAACTAGTGTGCAAATTTGTACTTGGACTTTTTTTTTTTCCGTCTATTGATGCCCTTTTCAATTGTTGCATGCAATATGCAGTATACACAAGGAATTTTGCCTTCATCAGGGAGTTTCTTCACCCATTAGTGATCTTACTGAGAGGTTGCTCCTTGAGGAGCGTGACCCCCCTGCAACACCACAAGAAAGTTTGACCGAAGCACCTCCATTTGATGAGGTGAGATATTTGAAAGGGGCTGTTTTTACATTTGGCATCTCAGAAAACCAGCCTCACAGATTTTTGTTTTAAATTTTTACGAATTATTTATGAGTTCTTTTTGTTGAACTTATTAATGTATTTGGCTTGTCCACCAGGTGGACATACAAGCTCTTGCTCATGCAGTGGAGCTCACTAGACAAGGTGCAGTAGATAGCTTGAGGTTTGCCAAGGGTGATTTACACCAGGCATTTCAGGTGAAAATGTTAAAAACTTAGCAGATCTATCTGTGTATGTGTATTTTTAACGTGACATTGTTTAAAATCATATTCTTGTTGAAAAATACCTGCTAAGGACAGTTAATTTTTAGTTTCAATGGAGAACTTCATTTCTAGTAAGCATGTAGTGCATGGCATGTATCCTCCGTATGCTAATTATTCTTTAGTAAATGGACGGTGCGATAGATACAATGTGAGGATGCCTCTTGACCTAAATTTTCTCAATCCATATACAACCATTATATTTTCACAATATCTGTGTTCTTCACTGAGTTTCATCTACTGAACTAAAAAGGAAAAAAACTCCAGAGTAGATTTCAGATCCCACTGATTTCTGTCGGTGTGTGTGTTGGGTTTTTTTTGGGGGGTGGGGGGTGGTGGGAACCAAGTAAGTGTTGACGGGGGATCACGATGGCTCAGTACAGGGAAATCTTCTTGTCGAATGATTTTGCTACAAGCCTATGCGTACTCTTGAGTACAGGAGACCTGCTTCTGGTTTGGAGTGTAGTGTCAGAGAAGGGTTCATTGGGAAAGTTTGCTTTTTCCTAAGTTACAGTGAGCATGTAGTATGGTGAATGAGCACCATGACAAAAATCATAGTGCTATCAGTTGGGAATCATAGTCCTTGCTTTACATAGTGATGAAACTTGTTCAATCTCTTTTTTTGTGTGGGAACTTGTTTTACTCAGATATATTCCTTTTTTGCCACAGAACGAATTGTGCCGGATGAGAGTAGACATTCCTGTTCTTGATGAGCTTGTTCATGAGTACTGTATTTATAGGGGTATCGTGGACTCTACTACTGTAAATTCTGGTAAATATCTGCTCCTTTCCATTGCCGCCTTGAAATTTGGAAATTTGGTTTTGTTCTGCTTCTAATTTTTGTTTTCCTTTCATTTATGAATTATCTATAACAGAATTGCATGCTACGTCTGGAATGGCAAATGACGATCAATTGGACCCTGTCAGTAGTATAACTGAAAATTGTTCAATTGGTTCTGACAGTGATATGTCAGTTGGCAGTACTCACATGGAGGGTTCTCAATGTAAAACGGAACTGGTAAGCACACAACATGTTGATATGGAGGTGAGATACCCATGTGAGACAACCAGCTTTAACAAAGACTGCAGCACCAGTAGAACTCGTCAACCTGAAGACAGCAAAGTTGTGCAGGGAAACAGAAGTCGTGGAACTGGCGAGAGACGCAAGCGCAAACGATGGATGGGTAGAGATGAGAATCTAGAAGTTGTTTCTGAAGCTTTCAGTGGAAGCGGCAAAAATGAGCTCAGTACTACTAACTTATTTGGCAGCACACACACTGTAAGAAAATTAAAGGTTTTGGGTTCTAATTTCAGTACATCCTGTATTGCGCTTTTAGTCAGATCTGGTGCTCTGCAGGATTTTAAAGTGTCATCAAAGACACACAGTGTAAACAGTAAGGATAAGATGGAAAAGTTTGAGATTATCTTGGGCATAAAGGAATTAGCGAGCGAGGGTATGGCCACAGAGGTTATTGAAGAAATAAAGGCTCTGGATTCAGATTTTTTCACTCAAAATTCTGCACTGCTTTTCCAACTGAAGCAGGTTAATGTCACTGTTTACAATTATTCGGTTTCAAGGGCATATTTTGTCCTTTATACTATAATAATAATAGGGAAACAACAGTCTGATTGTGATACTTGCTGTAGGTTGAATTTCTCAAGCTTGTCCACGCTGGTGATTATTCCCGTGCACTGAAGGTTGCCTCATCTTATTTGGGCCCTTTGGCAGCTAAAGATCCAGCTTTCCTTAAGCCCATGAAAGAGACATTGCTTGCTTTCCTCAGATCAACTGAAGAACCAATTGACAAACACTTATCCTTAGATGTCCTTGCAACTTCTCTCCAGGTTTTTCCCACCTCGTAAAAATTCTGATCTCGGTTTGTGCTGTTTTTCTTTTTAACTCCACATTAGAGTCATGTTCCATAATGTAGGTGCCGATTTTACAATATCAATCACGTAATGTGACATGACTATAGCAATCATCTTGACTCATCACAGTCTCGTGATATTTCCACTGGGAAAATCTAAGATGTTGATGGTTTTGGTATTTCATCTCATTTCTTCTTCATATGAAGGTTGCGACACGAAGGGCATCCTGCATAAAACTTCGCCATTTTATTTTTTGTTTGAATTATAGTGTTAACTAAGTTTAGACAATCAATTGGCACTATCATCTTCATGCCACCGATCCCAACATAGTTGGAATTAAGGTGCGCTTGATGATGATGATTAATATTTTACTAGCTGTTAATCAATTTGTCCTAGTACTTCCTCTGTGGCCATTGATTACTAGCAAATTGAATCGAAATCATTATCACACTGTGAAAGCAGAATAACTATACTTGAGGGGTATAGAAGTCATGTGCTAGGTTTGTGTTCTGAGAATGGTTTGGGTGAGACTGTGTATAATTGCCAATTTGTTGTTTTGTGGAGTAAGCATGGTGGAGGATTCTGTTTCCATAATTCTTGGGTTTCTTTTCTCATGCACATCATGTAGTTGATTTTTTTCCCCTTGCCAACACTATGCTGGTCTCTTGGCTAACAAACTTAGTGCTTCTTTATTCTACTGCATAAGACTCCATGTTGGTTTGGAATAGTGGCTGCTATTTCATTTTACCCATGTCAGTTAGTTTTTTTTTTTTTTTTTTTTTTTTTTTTTTTTTGCTCAAACGGTCTGCTTCTTTCTGAAAGTGAATTTCACTGATGAAATTCCTGACAAACTTCACTGGATCATGTAATTTTGATTCAATTGATTCTCATTGAGTTTTGACGCTTCTTTTCTAGAACATGATAATTTTAACTATTCAAATGGACGTTTGGGATCGTAGGATATAAAAAAATTGAGCCATTATGCCTATGTATGATGTATCATGTGCGGTACTGGTGAATATAGATGTAAGTTTTCCACGCTTTTTGTTTTTTCTATCATTGGAAATGTTAACATGTGATTGTCTCGTGGAAAGGTTGCTGTTGGTAGAAAGTTGGGTCTCGAAGAACCCCAGCTTATGAAGATTATAAGGGCCACACTCCATGCACACAGCGAATGGTTCAAGCTTCAAATGTGTAAAGACCAGTTTGAGGGTCTTCTGTGGATCAACTCCTTGAAAGAACTCGGTAGTCCTTTGCTAGGAGATGGTGCTACTAAGTCCGCCGTTGATACCTGCACCCAAGGATCTTCGCCACTTATGGTATCTTCTGGCAATATGGGGATACAGGAAGATGGTAGCAGTCCTATTCAAATCTCTTCCAGTGATTTTGGATGCGATGAAAGTGCGATATTGAAGGTTATGGTAAGTTATTTTTATCGTTTTTATCTGCATCATTGTTACTTGCGTGTATTTCAGGATCAGGAGACCTGTATGGGGTTTGTTAGACATGGACCGTTTTTAATAAAAAGAAAAACCAAAACGATAATCTTGGAAGTAATATTTAATTACAAGAAGACCCTGCAATCTTTCAGAATTACAAATAATCCTTTGATATATTATATTCTATTTTATAAATTATCCTATCAAGAAGGAAGTTTTTGTCCGAGTGAATGCGAACCTCAAGTGGATGTTTTTCGTAACTCAGGGCAGTATAAGTTTGAAAGATTACTAGATTTATTCTATTTTAATTAGGCTCTCAACCTCAGAGGTAATTTTGCAATTCATCTTGCATATGCGGCATAGGAATGTCTTTCTGATATTTATCATTTTGCTGCGCTTTGATTCTAGCAACCTGGGTCTTTTACAAGGGAAACTCGTGCCCGCCATCACCATCACACCCACTAGCTTAAACCCCAAAAGAAGCACAGAACTCAATTCTAACAATTACCAACCACTCAAAAAATAACCCTTGAGGTTTATTCTAATAATTAAGAAACATTCCTGACCTTATATGGTAGGTTTTGTAATTATCCCCAGAATGATGTGGTCATTTATGTTTGTGCGGTATTTTAACATGAGCATGTCTCGGTACTGTTTCAGGAATTTGTTGCACTTCCCAGGGCGGACGCAATCCATCTTCTTGCACAGTTCAACGGAAATGCAGAAACCGTGATCCAGCAGATGTTTACTTCCTAGAATTTGACATAGTTTATATATATATATCTATAGCAAGGCAACTCATTATTTTTATCATTCGAACTTCTATTCGTATTTTTTTGTTTGTCGTCGTCGTCGTTGGTTGCTGTTAGAGACTTTTTTGGTTGCAACTGAAAAATAGTACAAATCTCTAATGGAGTTTGTGAATATAGAAAAGATGGTAGTGCAGATGAAACGGAACACGAGACGTTTGATTATTCTTTTTAAGGTTGCTGAATAAGAGTCTAGAGAGAGTTTTCCTTTAGCTAACGACGAGCTTTTTCGTGCAGTGACTGGTTGAATTTTTTTTTTTTTTTATTTTGCTATGGCTGATTTTATCTGGGATTCTGGTTCTTTCATTTTGCTATGAGTGATTGCATAATATCGAGATATGAATCATGTATTTGATGAATCAAAATTGTAATGGGTAATCTCGTATTCACGTTTGGTTTCAAATACGATAGCGTGCAAATATGCATAATATTCAAACACTACATAATTTTGTTTTTTAACTGTGCGTATTTTTATTAGTTTAAATAACATAATTTTTTCCATATTCCAAGTAATTTAATAGAATCAATATTATAAGTATTCTAATTATTTAACATGCTACACATAAAATTATTTCTATCACACTGTAAAATGCTGAAACATAAAATTGCAACGATAAAAATTATTTCCCATCTCAGGTAATTGATGTTTTTTTCCCGGTTGAATTTTGGCTATGAACCATATTATTCAAAGTACGTGTTTATCAATTAAAAACAATACCATGGAATATCCTTTTCAATGAAGAATTTAGGACAAATTACTTCAAATTTAGACTGTCTTTTCAGTCTGCAAACACTTTCTGCCCATGCTTTATGAGTAGGATAATTTACAAATTTGAAACAAAAAATAATACTACTACCAAATAATTAGTCGGAACAGTGAAAGGGCTGCTCTTATTTTTCATAACAAAATAAATAAATTAACATTCACCTTCACAACAGCTGTGTATTACAAATCCTTTTAAGCATATCCTCTGCTCAAGTTAGAAGTCCCCTAATTCAAGTATTCTCCCAAAAAAAAAAAAAGGTTCTGCCGCCACTCTAGCCTTGTCGAGTGTCTCGAACCCACCACTGTAGTTCGATTTGTGCAAGTACTCCAACTGAAGAACCTACCCATAAATACTCTCGACAAGCAACGGATCTTTACTATTCTGTTTTTTTTAACGGCTCACCAGGACAAATATATTTTATAATGATACATTTCAGGCTTCAGCCCGTCACAATGCTAAAACCAAAAAAAAAAGTACTTATTTACACGCGCAAAAGCCACTTCACAAGCGTAAGACCACCACTGTCCCTGCACACAAGATTAATGCTGGTTTATTTTAGTGCGCTCATAACTAAACTAACTAGTAAGAAAGTGCAACTTCTTGTTGTAATTGGTGTGTCTTGAATAATATCTCACCTTCAAACGGAATGAAAGAAGTTGTGCACGGAGCAGAAACAGATGACACCAGAATAATTACCTTCAAAATTGTCTTCCGTTCCATCACCTGACGCGCGCTTCCCTGTAGTTGAGGATAAGGTCATCCGGTTTTTTCCATATGTACGCCCGTACAGTGGCTAAGCTCATGTCTGGAGGTAAGACCTAGTGAATTCAAGACAAATATTACTATCACAAAGCACATAGATTCTACAACTCATCATATAGATATATATACTTCCGATTCAGAATAAGAGTCGTGCAAAATTGAACTTTGACCATTTCTTTTGGATGTCGTACTGATTGATATAAAAATTATACCCTTGATTCATTTTTTTAATATTTTATAATATTATCTTTTTGATATAATTAGAAAGTAACTCATGAAAAGCGAAATCGACACTTATTATGAATCGGAGGGAGAGTATATGTGTGTGTGTGTGTGTGTATATATATATATATATAGGGGCGCGTTATATGCAGTACCAATATTAGATCCAGTACTTTACAGTACTAATTTATGCATGAGTTTTGTATTAATTATGCATGAAATATATGTATCTCGTGCATCAAAATTTCAATGCATTAATTGTCACAAAAAATTAATGCATATAATCTAATATTTTAATGCATCGATATTTTGATGCATATATTGCATATTTTAATGCATTAAAATTTTGATGCACGAAATGCATATATTTCATGTATAATTAGTACAAAACTCATGTATAAATTAGTACTGTAAAGTAATGAATTGAAATTTTGATGCACGAAATGCATATATTTCATGCATAATTAGTACAAAACTCATGTATAAATTAGTACTGTAAAGTAATGCATCTAATATTGGTACTGCATAGAACGCGCCACTATATATATAATATATATGTGTGTGTGTGTGTGTGTGTGTGTGTGTGTGTGTGTAGAGAGAGAGAGAGAGGGGCTTCAAAATGTTTTTGCCCCCCACAAAACATGGTGGATAATATAAAAAATCTGACAACCCATGAACTGGAAATGATACCCCCTCCGTCCCAGTTGACGAGGGTAATTTTTAGTTAAGGTACAACCTTTTAATTTTGGTCATCTTAACGAAGGTACAACTCGTTTTAAACCATCTATTCTCACTCATTTTTATTTATTTTGTTCAATAAACTAATATTGTAATTTATATAATGAAAAACTTTAATTCTAGGGAATATTATATAAACTTTGATTAGATATTAAGATTTATTTTGAAAGTACCACTTGAAGTGGGACAAAATCATGTTTCGAAATTACCCTCTCCAAGTGGTACGGAGGGAGTATATCAGAAGGAAACCATCCCATTCAAAAGTCTTTCAACGCGACTCTAATCCTATACTCAATGACAGGGCCGCAGGAGCACTAAATTCATCTCCAGACATCTAATTCTGAAGTCCATTTAGTCATTCATAAGTAGATGTTTCGACTTGCCTGGTTATTGCACATAATCTCTATAGAAGGCTTTAGTTTTTGCCAAGGTTTCAGCCCCGAACGAAAAGAACCATCTCCAACAGCTGGACTTGAAATCTGACCACCAGGCATCCCCGGAGCATTATTTCCATCCCCATTCATAATATCCATTGGCTTATCTAGAACCATCTTTTCTACGACATAGTTGACAACCTATTAAAAAAAAACATTAATGCAACCTCAGGGCATAGACTTAAAAGTTGTATGCTGCATTCAATTGTTGAAGGATCGTTCACTAAAATACTATGCTGAATATACGAATTCAACAACTGCTAGTGGGGCCTATTGTGCGAAGAGGAAGTTAAACCAACTCTTTGTATGGACGAGAAACATTTTTAATATGAATTCCAGCACAGCCCAGATTATTCAACTGACATTTAAATTTGTTAGTTTCTGCTTCAGAAACTACTTGGCTAGCATTACATAGATTCATGACTTTGCATCTCGTGTGGGAATACTTACAGCCCAGTAAGAATTTTCAGCAGAAGACCGGAAAAAGATGGGAATCTCAAAACTACTAATTACCAAGAGAGTAATGAAATTATCGGACAAGGTAGAATAAAGGCTGTATGGACAGAAATATTACAAACGTTTAGAATAAAGATATGTTACTGAATTCAGCTCCTGACACTAATTGCCAAGTACAACATCGGATGCAAACCACCACTAAGAATGACCACTTGAAGTTACTAATTCCAGTTCCTAGGACCGTTGCTTATGAGATAATCGACCAAACCAGTATGCATGACGTAAACCAAATTAATGTTAAATTTATTTTTTACTCTTCGTCTTTGCCCTGGGAAATGAAAGGATTGTCAACTGCTAATTTCACAAAATCAGCCTTAACAGAGGAAATTCTCACTTTATGTATTCTCAAAATGCGAGGAGCACTAAGTTTTCCTTGTGTAAGGATCTGCACGGTAGAACCTTCACATGGCTGCAGATAGAAGCTACATCTGCAATAAACAAAATTTACATGTAACTGATGTACCAAATAAGTTACATCCGGAAGGGGGGGGGGGGGGGGCAGATGCTCAGAAACACAGTCCAAATAAATTGGCTGGAAAAGATATGAAGGGAATTTGGTTCATGTTTGGAAAACAATACTCCATATATCTCACCTAAACATAATAATTCCAAGTGACAGAAGAAAACTACAACTGAACTTCAAACGAGAGAGAATTTGATGAGACAAAATCAGAATACATAAGCAGCAAGCGAAAATTCGAGCATCAGCACAACACGCATAAATCATAAGACAGTACAGACTCACCAAAATTAATATAGAAAAGGATCATCTATCTAAAGATCACCATGTTTCAGAAAATGAATTAGAAGCCAAACAATGAGGAAGTTAAGATCAAAGACCAAAATGTATCCTAAATTTCGTCAGTTTTCCAATGCTTCCGCACGTGTGCGATAGAAAATGAAAACTCAGAAAGTTCACCTAGAAACCAATTCAAACAAGAAAAAGAAAATTTAGAAAATTACTTGTTGTTCTCCCTTGGAGGCAGGCGGTTGTTCAGCACACAATCAAGAACCCACCAAGGAAAATCTTTTTCATCTTCGGATCCATCTAGGTCAGTAATTTTCTTTCTCCACGGGCCACCTTGAGTGCCTTCAGTAACAATGGAAGGAGGAGCAGCTGAAGAAAATTTGAATGGCGGATATACCGTCGAGTCATTTTCAATGAAACCATCCCCTCCTTCAACTCTAGATAAGGTTACAGTCCTTGTAGACAAAACGTTTCCAGATGGAAGTTCTCCGTTTGCGGAAGTCTGAGGTCCAAATTTCTTCCCCCGTCTAGTTAACCAGTGTGCCAACAGTCCTTTGAGGGTTTCCCTTGCCAAATTAACCTAGATATTTATATAATTCGTCAAATACACTCATTTAGAAAAAAATGGGGAGCACATACAAATTAAAAGGATAAGAGGGACAGAAACCCTGCAGTTCATAACTCATCACAAATGAAACAATCAGAAGCAAGTCCTAACTAGCAAAATCAAAACTAGCCGACTAAGCGAGTAGCCAAGTACTATGTACAGACAGAAAACAGCCCACAGAAACTATTGATGATGCCGAACAATTACACCTATGGCAGCACCCAACATGTAAATCACACTAGAAAGTAGAAGGTGAAGACAGACAATTCATTAGATACTGCACCAATGTAGTACTCGAAGATAGTTATCATTTAAATACCTTGTCATCCTCAGGCTTTCCTGCAATGCTGAGATCAAATGAGTACATCTCAGCAGAAAAGCATTGTGGGGTGTCTAAGTGCACAGACAAACTCCCAAGCCTTGTATCTACAGTGAACCATGCAGGAACACTGACCTGAACAAGCATAGAACATCAAAGGGTGCAGAGGACAATTCAAGACATAGCAAGCACAATATATGATGCATACCATCTCGAACAATTCTTCTTTCTTCTCCTCAAATGAAACCTATATACACAAAGTACAAAAATGTCAAAAAACGTAGAAAGTAGTCAGGCAAGGGACCTACAAGAAAGGCCTAGATCCAAAT
Organism: Orobanche coerulescens; assembly: GCA_033398695.1. Lineage (NCBI taxonomy): Eukaryota > Viridiplantae > Streptophyta > Magnoliopsida > Lamiales > Orobanchaceae > Orobanche > Orobanche coerulescens. The sequence continues at coordinate 206,513,516 of CM065804.1, forward strand.
CAAAACAGACAACAGAATATATGTGATATCATCAGCAGTCTTATGGTCTCCCAGAGACAAACCAGCATGCAAAGAAACATAGCACTAACCTCTCCATAGTTTTCAATAACCACGCCTCTTGTAATTTCCCATAACTTCACTGCGCCGGCGGTGTCCTAAAAAAAAGGAGGTTTCGGAAATCAGTTTAAGACACTAAATATACAATGAGAAATAATAACTAGGGAGAAACTGAATTATGGATGGGCTGACAAATATATCAAAGTTACCTTAGTCAGGACATGTCTTCTATTATTTAGAATCTCATGCCTCACTATTGCTGAAGTTCCATCAATGCCAAAAGATGGTTCCCTATAGACAGGAGCCTAAAAACCAATATTAATAGTGAGTTTCTCATCATTAGCAAATTAATCCACCAAAATAAACAGGCCTAATGGGGGAGCCAAGGGGGTGGCATGAAACACCAATTCAGAGTGAATAACAATTTACTCAAAATTATTCCCAATTCTTGGTACCTCATGGATTCCAATAATTAAAGGCCCGACAGAAATACCTACTCCACAAATCACAACATAAAACTAAAAGTATGTGCATGACAAGAAAAAATAAAAAATCGTGCTACAAAATTCATCAGTTGCAGACTGTTTGGCAATACCATAGATTGCTTTCTGTTTCATTGTAGAACTTTCAGCTCATACATACTGCAGCCTAAGACTGAAGAATGAGTCACCATGAAGCAACACTTGTTCGCCTCCAGATTTATTCAATCAAAAAAAGAGATTGGCGCAATTTTAAAAGGGCAAAGTATTAAACTCAATGTTTTCTTCATTATTGTGCTTAAAGGCAACAGAAAAGGAATATTAACTCACAGGTGCGGAACCTTCAAGTGAAACCCTCGCCCTCGAAAATGACAAGTTTCCAGCTAAAAATGAACCACCTCTTTCAAAAACTTTCATGGGATTATGTGCCTCCGCTGGCCACCTATGTACAGAAGAATCTGTTGTGGCAACCCATATATCATCACCATGCAACGCCAATTGCAATATAGGGTGATCTTCGTTACAAAGCAATACACTTTCTCTTGTTGCCAAATCTGTCAAATGCAACTAAAAGTACAGATAAAAATTAGCATGAAGAAGGTGAGGAATATTAGAAAAATAGGAGGGGGCAAATATTTTGGAGCTGCACTCACGGAAAGATCCCTTCCACCACTATAAACATGACTAAATGTTGGAGAGCTGGCAAGCGCCCAGACTGAGTCTGTGTGCACAGCATAGGAATGCACACATCGCTGTTGGCCAAGATCCCACAACCTGTGAAGTCAGAATAAATGGTTATTATATCAAGAAACTGCAAAAACTGTCATGCCGTAAAACATATAAGAAAAATGAAAAAAAAAATATAACTTTGAACTCCATGCATTTACAAAGATTTATTCACAAGTATCTCACTTAAGACTCTGAAACCAAACTTCCATGGTATAAAAACAGCAGCCATGAATTTTTAGCAAACACATTTGCAAATGACAACGAAAGCAAACGAACCAGGATCAAGACCTTATGGACCATGAGTTGTCACATCATATCTTGTTAAAAAAAAAAAGTTGTATTCATAAAATTTGGTGCATAACTACTCCTAGAAAGCAAATTCAAACACTGCAGTTACTAGTTCAACTACCAGAAAAGATAATTCTAGAAAGGACAATGGAAGTCTAACCCCGAGCAACAACAAAGCTGCTCTTAAAGAACAGGTAAAAAACAATGGAAAACAACATGGTTTATGATACTTAGACTCGTCATTGTTGCTTCATGTGGTTATTGGTGATTGTAAAGACTGCATACCTGATCATAGAATCAGAAGAGCCGGATACGCAATATCTGCAAATCATCAGAAACACTATCATTAAAGTTTGCAGATACTTCCATCAAAACAAAAGGTATAATAGATGCAGGAATGGCAGTAGGGGAGGCTGCATGTCTCCCATGGTTATTGGGTCAGGGAGTGACGGTGAACGACTTATCATAAATGGACATGGTTGAGCTCATAAGGGGAAGCAGTTGAATGTACAATATTCTCCCCCCTCCTACGAACCTGCCAGTAGAATCCAACAGTAGCGCCCTAATATTATCTGTGTGCCCTCTAAGCTTCATGGTTTTAGAACCACTTCTTGGGTCCCAAACACGCACAACCTATGATCAATTCATCATACAAAACTGGAGCAGTTCAATTATAATAGCCAAACAGTAATAAGGACATGTGATTACATACATACGTACGTACGTATACAGAGCTGGAGCAGTTCAATTATAATAGCCAAACAGTAATAAGGACATGTGATTACGTGCGTGCGTACGTACGTACATACATACATACACACACACACACACACACACATACACACATACGGACGGATTGAACTTTTAGCATTACATACAATTCACGAATCATCCAAACAACCAGGCTTACTTACCTTCTCAGTTCCACCAGAAACAAGGACTGTTCCCCGATCATTTGTTGCTAATGCATAAACTGACTCTTTATGGCCTTTTGCAGCAACGGGAATGTATCCTTGACATTGAGTGGAATGCACGGAAATGTTACTGCTTGAGCTGATAGGCCGAAGACTTGTGTTAGACAACGAAGAACCCAAACCGTTAACAGTTGTAGAGCTATCATCTTCAGCTGCATCATTTGATTTGGAGATGGGAGCAAGTGCAGCTTCAAGATCCCATATAAAAACCTCTCCCCCAAGCCCAGCCGAGGCTACAAAGTTGCTCTGTAATGCATTAAGCAAAATGATCAAAACTGATAACAAGGTAGTATATCAGGCATCCATGCACTTATCAAGCGGCATAATAGCTATATCCAGAAAATTAGCCCATTTACAAGGAATATTACCTTTTCATCCACTGCAGCTAGGCAAGTGACATAGTCAGAGTGCTGACATAATGTCCGAACACATTTTCCACCAGATAAACAATTCCACACCTAATATTACCAAGAAAGAGAAAACAAAAACATCAAAAGCAAAATTAAACACAAACTAAGCGATAGAGTCAAGGTGCGCAAACCTTAACAGTTGCATCCGAGGAACAAGATACTAATGTGTTACCACCTGCAAGAACAGCATCGTTGACCTGTCCAGCAGACCGTTTAAAACATAAGTGCCTAACAATATACAGAAATAAAATTCAACATATATGATTTCAATATGTTGTAATTTTCAAGAAAATGAAGAGTCCAAACCTAGAAAAGCAATATGTGATTATTGGAACCATCCTTTCCCACAATAGACTATTGTACAATTAAACTACCTAATACTGGTATTATTGTTCTCCCTGGATAGAAAGTCTGGTAATAAATTATAACCTTAAGTTCCATATGTTTCTAGAGGTTACAGCTCAACCATCAATAACACCAGATAAAGCATAAACTTTATAATAGTACAAGGGACCATCAGTCGAATATCCACTTGCTTAACTACTCACATCAGGCAATGCATATAATAGTGTAATTACAAAATACCAACATGCCCACATGTTCTTGATTATCCAAGGTTATTTGTACAATAACAGTTGATGTGATTTAAGTGTCTTAATTGATTGGTCAGCAGGCAATATGTCTTCAATAGAAAATTTGAAGAAAAAGTTGTTGATCATCATCATCTGCACCTTAATCCCAACTATGTTGGGTCAGTGGCATGAAATTTATAGTATCAATTAATGGTCAATATTGGTTAACACTTAGATAAATATATTGATCAAAGATGAGAACAACCCACCCAATCAACATGAGACTCAAATGTAGCAGAGCAGGTCGCACCATCTTCACCCAGTGACCATCTCTTCAATGTGCTGTCACGGCTGCCTGTAATGATGAAATCACACCCATCTGGTTCCGGTGACTTCAATACAGTCAAGCAGTTTATACCAGCACAGTGCTGCAAACGAAAAGTACGTAATAGAATATACTAAAATTAATATCAATGCAGAAATCCAGACATATCATGCTTCACATTCTTTGGTAACAATATGCAGCGGGATGGTCACAAATGAAAACATATTTTTGCATAATAACTTCCAACTCAAGGTGTGGAAGCTATGTGTTTTCCTCGTGGGAAACCAGTGTTGTGAAACTCGCGCATATGCGCGCGCTTAAGCGCAACGCGACGCGATGCGCACATTTTGGGAGTCGCATCAGCTATGCGATGCGGTTTTGAATATACGAGCGCTTATGCGCGCTTCTGGTATTCTCTTATGCGCTTATGCGCGCTTTTTTATCCCCAGCAATTTCATCTCCTCTCTTCAAGTTATTCTCTTCTTTTTCTTTATAGGCATGGTAGATATATGTATATAAAGTGTATATATATATAACATACATAGTATATATATATATATATACATATATATATATATATGTATATATAGTATATATAACATACTGTATATAGTATATAGCATATACTATGTCTATATAACTGATTATTTAGTGATTATACACTGACTGTACACTTATTTCAGATGGGTGATAATAAAGACGTGGCATGGAAATATGCAAGGGCACTGTCAGATGAAATTGAATTTAATGAGGGGATAAAAATCCTAATACTGACCACGACTTGGATGATGAAGATTTTGAAAATCTTGAAGAAGAGCCTGAAGATTACTTATAAATATAACAAGTTGTTTAACTGCATATATGACCTTAGACCTGGCAATTCGTTCGTGTCGTGTATTTTCGTGTCGTGTACTTTCATGTTTCGTGTACCAAAAGTTCAAACCCATACACGACACGAAATGAATTCGTGTCATGTTGTGTCGTGTACCGCGCAAATTCGTGTCGTTTCGTGTTGTTTCGTGTCAGGCACATAATATAACATAAATATTAAAATATTATAAAAAATAATAATTTTAATATTTTAATATTATTTTTATAGGTTTTAGTAGACGAAATGAAACGAATGGCAACGAAAATACGAATGTTTACACGAAATTTATGAAAGTTCACATTATATTTTCAATTTTTAAAGTTTAGTATAAACAGAATTCATAAAATATATATTTTTATAAAATTAAATATAAAATATTATATTTATTTATTTATTTATTTCGTGTACCTCGTGCCGTGTCGTGTACCCAAAGGGTAAACACAAAACCGACACTAAATCTCGGTCGTGTACTTTCGTGTTCGTGTATTTCGTGTCGTGTACTCAAAATGCAAACCCAAACACTAAATTTTCGTGTTGTTTTTTCGTGTCGTGTGGTAAATTTTCGGGTCTATATGACCTGAAGTCCTAAAATACTGATCTACAGGGCATTACGGCTGTAGTTGATTTTCTAGCTTTATTATGATACCATGACTTCTTATTTGTGCCTTAAGTTTGAATCTGGTTATGGTTAACACTTTTTATGACAATTTAATTTGCTTATAATATGTTAAATTTATTGTTACGCATTTTTTTTTCAATTTTTTTTTTTCAAAAAGCACGCTTATCGCGTTGCGCGTTACTCCAGGAGGCCTTTGCGCTTCAGTGCACATATCGCGTTTAACAACACTGTGGGAAACTCATAAGTCAATGAAACAACAGATAATGAAGTTAAGTCAGGTCAACCACACATTCTCTTGTATAATTGGGCTGAAACTTAACGATATGGAAGAGCTACTCCATAATATTGCATCTGAAAGTGGATAATGATAGCTGAAGACAACGGACAAAAAGGGCATATAATGATGAAAGTTTTCAGTATTGTGAAGTTAACATTTCCGAGGATAAGTTATGATATCTTCGGACAATGAATGAAAAGTAGCCTTTGGTGGATCCCATTAAGATACTATAACGAGGGTTTACATTTTGGAGATTAAGATCAAGGTACTACATAAATGTAGCGCAAGGGTACAGCAACTAACAACCACCTATAAATTAATCAAAATTGAGACATTTGATTACAAAGAGGCATCACCTTTGTATCGTCTGCATCGTTTAGAACATACGTCAGCCTCTTTTCCTTGCGTGTACGAACTGAACTATTTCCATTTCCTGCACTTGCAACCCGGTGCATGGCAAGATCCCTGAATCATATAGAAAAAAGGACTAATTGCTCTCTAAAGTCGAAGAGAAAGAATAGTGAGGATCATAAGACACATGATACATTTCAGGCACACCTAACTTTTTTCTTCTAGCGTAAATCTGAAAAGGGCCAAATCGAGCCAGATATTGGCACACAGACCTTAGACATCGCGTTGATTTTACATCTTAAGAAGCAACACAAACTATGTTCCTAATTTCTATATATTTCAAGTCATATAGCATGCAATATGTCGCCAAAGTCCACTCCGAATAGCCAAAAGATAGTCTGCCTATGCACTGATGTCTGCGCCATTCTCCATCTTTGACTTAAAATAAACCTCCACTACGAGGTAGTTCTGTAATACCAGTAGTTTGTTTGTCACTGCATTTAGCATTTATAATCCAGCAGGTAAGTATCCGACAGTTCAACTACTAACTTGTGGTCGCAAGGAAATTTTGATCTTCAAATTCCTCGACCCAAAACCCATTTCCAGAATAAACAATCAGCATAATGCAAAATAAAACGAAACGTCACTATATTCCATAATGTATATAAAATGACCAAGATATTACAAAAGCTCCGTGATAGTTTTTTACCATTTCAGCAAATGACTACTTCTTCAGACGAAATTCTCTAACAAAATTAGAACAAGTACCAGCAAATGATAGTTCAAAAGTGGTAAACGGCTAGAACCAGAACGCTGAGAGTAATAAGAGAACACCAAAAAGCACATTAAACTACAAAACATAAACATGAAAAAGGTCAATGAAGTTGAATATTAATAAAATCAGAAGTTGAATACTAAAAAAATCAGAAAACTCGAATCTAAAAACTTCTATGAAAAGCTCAAAGTCAACAATCACAAAAATACCAAGCAAAAACCAAGAAGAGACTGAATAGCCTGCGACTCTGCGTGCGTTCGTAGCAAAATTAAGAATATAAAAATATAAGATTCGGGAGAAATAACAAAGCGATCGCGACGATTGTAAGCGTCGGCTAGTTCCAATAGGAATTTAAGTCCACTATAAATAAAAAAAAAAAAACTAATAGGATTAAGGATTAGTTGAGTCGAGTTTCAGAAATCAAAAACCAAAACAAGAGAACAAAAAAAGGAATATGACGAATAAATTACCTTCTCTGATTGCTCCGAAAGTGAAATTCACCGCTAGATACGAGCCAGACGAAGGACGACGCAACGGTTCGGGCTTTTCAGCAAAGTTGGAATTAAATTTTACCAACTAGAAAGCTAAGGATCGAGCGGTTGGATAAAAACGACGGCGGCGAGATAGCTGGCGGTGGAGGAACGGATTCGGGAGATAGGGCCGAGAATGGAGGGAGGAGTGCTTGGTCTCAGTAATTTTGTTTTCTAGTATTTATTTTCACAAAATTAAAGACGAGTCTCGAGAAGGGATTCCAGCAGTGTAATTTGATGTAGTAAATTCCAAATCAACTTTTTTTATTACAAGTTAAAAAAAAAAGATTATTATTACTCCTATTATGTATCAATGTCCTGTTGGATGTTTGATCAAACTGTTTTAAGAACAGTCTTTACCTAATAAATGCAGAAGTCAAAGTTCTCATAAATTTGCACCAAAAGATTGTAATTAATTACTTAATTTGGATCCAATATTTAAGCGTCACAATTTTTTTTTTTAATACCGAGGTTCTAAGCTTACACCTGACTGGTTTTTGGGATAACAGTCTCGGCCCTACAGTACTGCTACCAATTAAATCGCGAGATGTGTATCTGACTCCCAGTTTCTTAAATATCATCAACTACAGCGCACAAGGAGTCGTCCCCCAAGTAATTGTTCTATGCTGGACCCCCTCAAATCCAACCGCATGGATCCCACCGAGATCTGGCCTCTCACACTGCCGCTTGAAGCCCTCAATATTTAATTGTTCCACCAGTGTACCCCGGAGGGCTAGGGTCTCTTCTTTGTAGCAAAAAGCGAAATCCCTCGCCCCCAGGGCCCCCACCCCCGACCCGACAGAGATTGGTGGAGGAATTAAATCATGGTGACTCAACGGTTCACTAGGTGGGAGGAACAGTGTCTGGTGCCCACAAGGAGTTATCCCCCACATTAGAGGGATAAAACTCCCACAATGCGGCTGTCAGGACTCGAACCTGCGGTTCGCTAGGGTCTCCTCTTTAATCATAGATTAAAGAGTCATAAACCCTTGAAAATTCTTGTCTTCAAAGAAACTCGTGAAGTGGAAGACCAATGGCCAGTGAACCAAGGTCAGTGGTTAGCGTCACAATTTGTTGGAACTTGGGATTCCGGTACCCTCGAAAATCAAATCAAGCTACAAAATTGATTTAAGCTCCATTCATTTATATAACTAGTTAAGTTTGAAAACAATATTTCATTCGACAACATATCGAGTTTGGCTCAATTTGAATATAAATTTAAAGTTACTTACAAAATAATTAATTTACTCGACTTCGATTCGTGTTTGGATCGATCAAAGCTCGTTCGAGCTCAGCTCAATCACAAATCAAATCAAGATTATATATAGTCTTTAAAGTTTAATAAAATTTTGAAATAAATTTAAACAAATATATATTCGTTCATTTGGATAGACTTATATTATTCCTATATATATGAGATCATTTTGGATAATGATAGATGTAACAACTACTACCAAGGCATTTCATCTACAATATAAATAGACTCTCTGAACTTCAAGATGGAAGTAAAAACAAAAATGAAAGCTGCAGCAAACAAGAGAATGCGGATACTTTGGGTGGATTTGTAAATTAAAAATTAGCGATGGTTATAAACTTGAGAGAAGAAATGAGAAATTGGAAGAGAACAAGACTAATGTGTGTATTTTTATGAGAGTCAAAAAGCTTTATTTATAGGTATACATCTAGGGTTTCGGGGATATAAAGGTCATTCATTAATAAATACATTAATTACAACACTCCCCCTTGAATGACCTTTAATACATGTTGCCTCATTAAAACCTTATCGGGAAAGCTCAGTGGAAAAAAAAACCGATCGAAGGAAAAAGAGTACAGCTACTCCCCCTGAAATTGATTACATAAGATCTTTGAGTTGACGCATTTCGATCTCGTGTACCAGTCTTCTGAATGTCGGCAACGCCTTTGTGAATAAGTTCGCCGACTAATCACTTAAGTGAATATTTGATGTATCTACCTTTGAGATACAAGTGACATCGTCTTCATACAATACTTCCTCTTGAATATTATGATGTTCAAAACTCATTCGTAAAAACCCTGTGGGAAAAAACTAATAGAAAAAAAGAGTATATAGTATAAATTTGCTCATGTGTTGCATTAGTTGCCTCGTTAAAATATGTATTTTGACAAAGTATACATGTATTTTCATGTAGCCCATATAGACACGTGAAATTATCATATGAGAAATCCTCTTCCGGAGGTACTTTAATCACGCACTAATTACATATTGATCCAAATATTCATGCCTTGATAATAATTTGGATCCTTGAATTAGAAATTCATCGTAGCATGGTCATTGGATGCAAAATACATCATGTAATTTGTTTGATACTCATTAGAGAATCAATATATAACTAGTTTGATACTCGTCAAAGGATCAATGAATCTCTTCGAAAGACAATAATAAGAATATTGTCATTTGAAATTCTACCAATCCTTTAGGGATTGTTTTAATAAGATTTTGCAAATCAACTTCAATATCATTCCACAAATAGGATTGATCAATTCAATGTTAATATGGCATATTATGTTTTTTTTTTCCGTTGGAGATAAACATATCACCTAAAATATTAATTACTCTTCAAGAGCATGTTATATTCTTCAAAGAATTGTGCTACTTCGGGAACAACAATTTAAAATAATATAAGGACAATGATTAAAATAATTAAATAATGAGAATGGAAGATAACAATGCTCGAAATAAAGCATAGAAAAATGCAATCTCAATGTTTTAAGATTCTTCTGGAATACTAATTTATTTTACATGATCATCATAAATATATTATAAAATTATGATGAGATATCGTTGTGTTGTTGTTCAGGAACTTCAAGTATTTATTTTTAATTATCTTCAAGATTATTGAGAATATTGCAATTTATATTTCTTCTAAAAACGACAAAATTAATGCAATATAATTGGTTTCATAATCAAATCATGTAGCAACAGAAATACATGCATTACAAAAAGTTTATAATAACCAAAACAAGTCGATGCAATTGAGCAAATCGCAATTTCTGCACAAGTAACAAAGTACTTCCATTTTAGTATCATGATTTGCAGTTTATGAAATATGCATATTATTAACATTAGTTTTCATATCCATTGAATTTATTTTCTAGAATTATGACACAACATACTTCAATAGTAGAATCATAAGAAAACGAATCAATTGAATCTGTCATATTTTAAACCATTCGTAGATAATTGATCAAGCACCGAACCAAAATATTCATATCATATTTTAAACTGTACCGTATGTTAATCCATATTTATCCAATCAAAATATCATCAAAAGTTATTTTCGAAAAATTCTTTCAATTTTCGTAACTTTCCATCGGTAATAATGTTAATACAATATCAAATTTAAATCTATAACTTTCGTACCTTTAGGAAGTCGATCCCCCAAAAGAATGGAGAAGGTAGAACCATAGATCTAAAAAGAACTAGAGAAGATGAGGTAGAATTATGGTGCTGATAACGTGATGTGATCCATTTATTTGTATTCTGTGGATCTGGATCTTAATCACCAACGAGTCTCCCTCGCTTCAGCGTAAAGGATCATCACTTAATTCATTTAGTTCACAAAGAACTCTAATTCTCTTGTGGTTCATATACAATAGGTAGGGATGGACTCGGTTCCAATCGGTTCGGTTTTTGACCGAAACCATTAACCGAACCAAATATTCAGTTTCGGCTTGGTTCATTTTTTTTGGAAGTTCGGTTCGGTTAAATTTGGTTTTATAAATATTCGGTTCGATTTTGGTTTGGTTTGATGTTTTTTCGGTTCTTCACAATATAAATTCAAATATTATATTCAATAGAATAAGTTATATATAACAACAAGCCAACAAACGTTATATATATGCTCAAGATAAGAGGTAGACTTGCACAGCAATTTACAAATATCTTAAAAGATATAACAATCACAAATCACAATAGATCATTCTCTAAACCCAAATTAGTTGAATCACGAATTACACGAGCATATTATCGGTTCTCTTTTGATCCATGAGGGTCTTAAAAAATAAAAACAATTACATTAAAATATTAAACACATGAGGGTCTTAAAAAAGAAAAAAACAAATTACATTAAAATCTCAAACACATAAAACTCATAAAAAGATGTCATTTTAGCATGTGACTTTGACTTCGGTCCATTTCGGTTCGGTTCGGTTCTGCCCGACCCCGAACCGAGAATCGAACCAAACCAATTCGGTTCGGTTCTGTTTTTCTATTTTTCGATTCGGTCTTCTGTGGTTTCGGTTCTTCGGTTCTTTTTTCGGTTTGGTTTTCAATTTTCGGTTCCAAAACGCCACCCCTAACAACAGGTATATGAAATACAATCACTCGTTTAGCAGTAACATTCCGACCTGTGTGGATCGAATAGGACGAAGCTTTGGAACTGTGTGTGAAGAAGCAAGTCAAGAGTTATCTTTGACCAATCTGTGTGAACGATTGAAAGCGACGGTCTTTGTATCAATCTGTGTGAACGATACAAGGATAAGTTTGATTATAGACATGTAGTTGTGTACGTAGTGTTTATAATAAACTTTTTACTCCTGTGTGGAGGACTAGTGGATGTAGAAGGGTTTACCTCGAACCACTTTAAATACCGTGTTATTTACCTTCTGCACTTACTGTTTTCATTACCGTGATTATTTTATAAGTATACACTGCATACCCTGTACACACAAAGCAAACAGGAGAAAACCCAGTTGCTGTATTTACAACAACTTACTGTTTCAAGACTTCCGCTACGGACTCCTATTTGAAAAATGTACAGCTTGTTGCTTAAACACTTTCCAAGCTGTATTCTATATACTTAGTGGCCAACAGCGGTATACAACCCCAACAATATCCCACTTATACTCACAACATGCTTTAAGTATACTACTCTATTACATAGTCTATCTCCCACTTATACTCAAAGCAATGCTTCTATACACTGTAATCCCATTCTCTCCACATGTCCTTCAAAAACTTTTGAGGATAAACCTTTCGCGAAAAGGTCAGCTATATTATCTTCCGATGCAACCCTGGCTACAATTATGTCTCATTCCTTTACGAAGTGTCGTATGATATGGTACTTGTGGTTGATATGTTTACTTACCTTATGGGCTCGTGGTTCCCTCAAATTTGTGAGGGCATCGGTATTATCACAATAAAGTGTAATACCCTTTGACAAATCAAGAATCACATATAAGTCCTCCAGGAAGTACTTGAGCCATACCGCCTCTTTGGCCGCCTCAGAGGCTGCCACGTACTCGACTTCCATGGTAGAGTCCGAGATGCATTCCTGCTTCACACTCCTCTAACTAGACGTGCCCATGGTTCACGAACCGCCGGTTCCGGGCCTAAAACTGGCGGTTCCTGGCCCCCTGTAGGTCGAACTGGAACCAGACTGTGAAGGAGTTCCACAATTCCGGGTCGGGCTGAAAAACCGGCAGTTTCGGTTCCGGTTAAACCCGACGGTTCCGGTCGTAAACCGTGACTCTATGAAATTAAAAAAATAATTATTATAAAAAAATTTATATAAAATAAATTTATTCCATACTCCAAAACTTAGCCAATGCTCAATAGAGATAGCCCATAAATGGAGGACGAAAATCGCATTAGGCCCAGTACATATTATCTCTCATTTTATAAGGTTGAACTCTTAGGGTGCGTTTGGTATAGAGAATGGAATTGCAGAGAAATGATTCCAGAGAAATGATTGCAGAGAAAGAGAATTGGTCAGGAGAATAGGAATTGACTATCCTGTTTGGTAGCACAGAGAATTCAGCAGAGAAATGCAACAGACGGTCGGTGGTGGTGGTGGCGACGGTGGTGGCGGCGGCGGTGGTGGTGGTGGCGACGGTGGTGGAGGCGGTGGTCGGTGGTGGCGACGGTGGTGGTCGGTGGTGGTGGCGGCGGTGGTGGTGGTGGCGGTGGCGGTGGTGGTGGTCGGTGGTGGTGGTGGCGGTGGTCGGTGGTGGCGACGGTGGTGGTGGCGACGGTGGTGGTCGGTGGTGGTGGCGATGGTCGGTGGTGGTGGCGGTGATCAATTCTCTCCATGTCTCTCCAATTCTCTTCCTACCATAGAGAAATGAATTCTCTCCAAATACAAAGGACTCAATTCTCTCGGAAATACCAACCATTTCCATTTCCATTTCTCTCCTCAACCAAACAAGAGAAATGAATTCCATTTCCATTTCTCTACTCTCAATTCTCTCTACCAAACACCCCCTTATTTTCTTGAACTCTCTCCCGATGTGGGACAATTAGCTGCATTTCTTCTATTCCAAATGTCCCACATCGAAAAATAATAGAAATAGTGGAGGAGAGTTGGTTTATAAATGAGAATATATTCAAGTAATTTGTTTACCTCACATCTTAATATTTTCTTCAAACTCTTTCAAGTTTGAAGATTATATAGTATTATTAATAAAAACATCCGTTTATCATTATGTATATTTAATATTTATAAATTAATTAATTATTAAAACTGGCGGGCTAACCGGCGGTTTGAACCTTAACCAGACCGTTCGGTGCCGATTTCGGTTCCAATTGGGGCCGGTTGGGCGGAGGTCCGATTTAAAACCGTTCGACTCTGGGCTGGTTCCGGGCCTAAACCGGTGGTTCGTCCAGTTTGGGCACGTCTACCTTTAACTAATGGCTCCACCTCTCAGAGTAAACACATAACCTGAAGTAGACTTGGACTTTTCTTTATCTGATGAAAAATCCGAGTCAGTATAACCCACTGGACATATGTCATCTGATTGTTATACTAGCATGTACTCCCTAGTCCTTCTCAGGTACTTGAGTATATACTTGACAGCAATCCAGTTGTTGAGTTGGTACCGCCACTAGAAGGGGGTTGAATAGTGCGGTGAAGAGTAATGAACTCTTTTTGTGCAGAAGCGATAGATAAGTGCAGAAAATAAATGACACATATGTAATTTTATGTATCATCTAATAATGATATAAATACATTTTTGTTTATTGTTTAGAAAATTGATTTATTTAAAATGTATTTTTTTTGTGGTTACTAGAAAATGCATAGGTGGATACTATGGTTATGTATGAGAACTCATCAAGATATCAAATGAACATGTTTGTACGTTGTTCAATTCTTTTATGTTAAACAAGCTTGTTTGGCCGACTCTAGATGCCCTGATCTTCCACCCATAATTTTTGTTGTCGATACAAATTAGCACATAATCTCTTGAAGAAAATTGTTGTACTTTATACTAGCAGTTACTGAGCATTAAATGCAATCTAAATGTTTGCACAAAATGTCCTTGTTTGCATATGTTGATTTTATTTGATAACAATATACTGTATCGTTATTATGACTTGGTTCTCCTCTTCTTCACTTCATGCCAATATAGTCTGGCTTGTGTTTCCGCTATCAATGACGTATTGTACCACTCTTTATGCATGTAATCTGTTGCCCAAACATTCAATATGATAGCTGAACACTAGTTGTTGATTTGGTGCATTGTTTGGATATGTATCTTCTATACCACAAATCTTTAGTAACATAGTTTTATTCTAGGTCTACTATGATTGGATACTTTTTGTGGTTTGACTTTTTCTGACAAATTTCTACAAAGAAACTCATTGCTGCATCACCTGATATAATAATAGGTGGAATGTGATCTTGGATCTTTAGTTTTCGGCGTACTAAAGTCTCCAAGTCAGAAATGAAGTTGTTAATAGAACCAATATTCCTGTCACCTAGCAGTCTTTGTATTTAATTTTTTTCAACCCGTTCCATTGTAATACAAAACCATTAATATTATTTTCATTACCTGATAAGAAACATCCTTATAAAACTCCGAGTCAACAAGCTTTATGTAATACTAAACATTCATAACACATGTGTAAAAATAAGTTTAATTGTCCATAAAATGTGATACTAACATCAATTTATTTGTGTGGATATATATTCGGTTCCATATAGTTAGTTACAATCACAATTTGGTTTGGAAGGCAAAAGAATTTGTAAAAATATTTGGTATTTAGATTAATTCATAAAGGTAACTAATGTCATTGAATTTGGTAATTAGAAAATATATTTAGACACAAATCTAATACTATTTGAAATGTTTGCATTAGTGTTGTAAAATGGCAGAATTTATCACCACCAATAATAAAAATAGTTCAAACACCCACAAATATTTGGATGTTTACATTTTTTGCTTGAGTTACACAAATAAAGACAAGCATAATTACAGGTATCCATGTCTAGGCATATCGTAACCTAATGTCACTAATTCAACATCTATTTTTTATAAACAATCTTATTAAGAAAGAAGAGTACAACATTAGGAGTATTAAAAAAATAATTTATAGGTAACCATCATATATTTATCAATTGAAGTTCCGCAGTCTGTTTTTTTTTTTTTTTTTACCAGCAACCGGTTTAGTGGGTTAGTATTAGAACGAGGTTAGACTCCGTACTCCAGGGGCAGCACAGGTACGAATACCCGCTCTACCACCAGAGCCACTCTCCTTGAAGGAATAAAACCCTCGATCACCTTGGGGAAACTCCCACAGCAGGGCTCGAACCCGAGACCACCGCTATGGGATAAAACCCGGATACCACTCTGACCGAAGCCTCGGTGGTTCTTAATCGCGTCTGTTACCATATAGACTTTTCATGTAGCTCCATAAGCCCATATTCCTTTTAGTATTTCTATGTGAATGAATTCAGTATCCACTCCATACCAAAAAAAAAAGGAAAATTAATTTAGTATGCTTCTCTCTCTATCATGAATTAGTAAAAAAAATAAGTGAAAAAAAAATAGTCACGTTGCAAGGTGATTGTGATGGAAACATTCCGACATCGCGGGTTCAAATCCGTGTGGTGACAATACTTTCTTTGAAATATCGAGGTTTCTTTACGGCCGTGCCTCGTTGGCCTCTCGCAGGCCGCCATTAGTGCACATCCCTCGATTTAACACTCGCCTGATCAAGGGACATCTGATACAGGTGGGGGGAGTTTCTCGTCTCTCCTTCAACAACAAAAAATCAGTAAAAAAATATATAAGCAAAGTTTATAACTGAAAGGGAGTTTAAAACTGAATCGTATCCACTTAATATGTAATTTAACTATTTAATTTTTCAGAAATATGATCTATAAAATTGAGCCACAGAGAATTAGAAATGCGACAAAATGGTGGAATTGAACCATTAAAAGAAACTGAAATCGTGCCTTTTCTGCCAATTTCACTTTCTAGAATTCTCAAACTTCCAATCGAAGTATTCTTGAATTTTTTTCATTTTACCAATTTTTCCGAGTTTGATTCTTAATTGGTGAAATTCAATGGAGATCTGCAGTTTTTTTATCGTGCAAGGAGTGAATTTTGTATATATAAAGTGGTGGATTTTAAGGGAACGGATATCACTCCCCATTTCCCCTCAAGAATCGCCCTGCTGCTTCGATTACTAGACGTGTTTTATTAGGATAGACGTGTTTATTAGGATTGTATAGATGATGTGTGGTAACTGGTTATGGATGTAAATGCGTTGTATCTATTTTACTTTTGTAGATAAAGTGTGTATATGTATACACATATAAACTTCCCTTAGTAAATCGGATGCTAAAACGATGGCGCATCATCGCTTAAGCCCACGTGGCTCGACTGCGTTCCCTTAGCCATACCGACTTGAATTCAAACTAGCCTCCATAGCAGTCGAATTTGATACCGACGTGGTTACCACATTCAGAGAAGTGCTCGAGGAGCTTCCAACAAGCCAATCCATTTTCACCTAAAGCCGACAAAAGTCAAAAAACACCATGCACGAAGTGTAACAAGGATGGTTGGTACTCATGTATTTTACTAGTCTAATAGGGGTGAGGAAGAGTAACAAGGATGGTTGTCACGTTTAGGTAATTAAAAGGGCTACAACGAGAGGGTGTGTCGATGCAGTCGACATTCAGGACGTACAAAGGAATTAAAGGAGCTATTGGGATATAGGTTTCTTGGGGTTTTATTGGTAAAAACTAAAAAGTGTATCATCCATCATATATTATACTATAGCCAGGAACAAGTCCAAAAAAAAAAAAAAAAAAATCTCTTAAAAGCAATGCAAGTTAACAGCATGAATTCAGCAAAACAGACCATAGAGAGTTCAAACCTATAAACATGGATCAGATTCAAGAAAACCAGACACACAGAGACGTCGAAAAGATAGAAATAACAAAACAAAACAAACTTGTAAACTGATGATAGTTGCCAAACATGGCTGGACGAAAGAAGCAGATAATCATCGTCTCATCTCATTTCAGCTCTCAACTTCTTCTCTACTCAAGTAACCAGCAGGTAGGGCTTCACAATAGAACCTCGTCTTTATGCCAGGCTGCGTAATAACCCTAGTCACCCCTACAGTCTGGAGGTTCGCATCACGGTCGGGATCAGCATCCTGGTTGGTTTTGAAAAATAATAATAATCAGAGTAATAATAATAATTAAAAGAAAAGGCATCATATGGTTGAGGTAAAAATCACACACACCGTAAAACTAGTGTTTATGATTCCAACTCAACTTGCAACAAAATCGCTCGAAATCTGATGGAACAAACGCACAGAGAGGGTAATATAAATGGAAAACGAATGATAAGGGCTCTTACAGTAGCAGCAAAATACTCGGCTGCATCAGCTATAACAACAAGCTTATCTTCATCACCAATATTCTGCCCTAGGACCAACACATCAGAGCAATTCGGGCATTTAACAAAGCACCTCCTAAGCGGGGATCCCAGGGGACCCTGTCAATGATCATAATCACAAACAGAAAATTGAAATGAATATTAACACTTTATATGAGGAATTAAAATTGCTGGATATGTGTATTGACCTTGTATGGAGTGCATAACTTAAAATTTTAAAGATTTAAAAAGCATGCAGATATTCTGATAAAGCCTTCTTTAAAAAAAAAAATACATAAAAAAAAAACATACATCCAGACCACACAAGATGCTTTGACATTGCTACATTTCATGGACTTCTTCATCATCCAAAACTACCATAGATTCACCAATCATCCATCAATATATATACAACAACAACATTACCCCAATGCCTCAACGGCTCCCGCAAAAAGCGGGGTAAGGGGTATCGGATGTACGCAGCCTTACCCCTGTCTAATACAGAGAGGCTGTTTCCGGATGATCCAAAATGAAAATTGCATCGAGAATTGCATGGAATGACTAGTACTTCATGAGAAAAAAAAGTGCAGCCATTTTAGTGAGTCATTTTGTTTTTTTCCATTATAATCCAGAACTAAAGAATAAGGAGTTTTTGGCTCCATTGGAAACAATGGAAAATCCATCAATATATATATAATAAATAAAATAATTAAACACATCTACTAGAAACTATTTGACAATGTTTAGAAGAAAACCACATCATAAATAATATACTATGACCAACTTAACGAAAAAGTTAGCATTTCATTCTATACCAAACCAATAAACAAACGGGTTGGGATCCTCTGCAGCACAGCACCGTGCTGTGCTGCATCCCAACCGTTCGATCACACACACCCACACATGTGTGTGTGCGCGTGTTCCATCCAACGCACAGCAGTGCACAGCAGGTGCTGTGTACTGCGGGGACCCTCACCCTAAACAAACATAGCATGGGTAGGAGTCTCCTTCGTGTTCTCTGGATTATTCAATTAAGTCATTCTTGAATTACACAAATAAACACTATCGACCAACAATAGAGTCGTTTATTTCCTCCAAGCCACACAAATCGTATATTGTTTTCCATAGGCGTAGAACCCTAATCACCAATTATGCAGTTATTAAAACAATAACAAATTATTACAGGAGATTCTGTAATGCATTCTATACACGTACAACTCAAACCCTAAATATTCATCTAAGGACAATAGATTAAATATCGACGGCCACACGATGATAACAGCGCTAGAAGTATAGGGAAGAAGAAGAACAACAACAAGAATCAGAACAAAGACGAAGTTACGGAATTACATCAGGTGAGTAGTAAAAATGCAGATTCTCAAGTCTTCGGGAACTTGGAATTTGTTGTTCACACGAATCGCAGATGAGATCAAAAGACCGACCGGTTCAATTCTCACTTGAGCGTCGGCAACCCCCGCCGGACGTATAACTTTTTTGCGGCTTGGTCGCCCTGATCGCCGATTTTCCATATCTCCCCTGGTGCACCAATGTACCACCCAAAAAAAATAACATACGGTCAGATTTTTTTTCTTTTTTTTTTTCATAAAAAAAAGCCAAAACAACGTCGTTTTGACCAAACGGCATCAAAACGACGTCATTTTGGTACAATTTTTTTTTTGGTTCAAGAAATTTTTGGTGGTGCACGTGCACCACCAGACTTAGGGTGGATCCGCCCCTGCTCCGCGGCTCCTTTTCTCGTTTGGAATAGGGTTACGTTGAAGAGAAACTTTAGAGAGAATGAAGATGAAGTTTTATTTATAGGACAACTTTATATGGTACCATTATAATTACATATTATATCGGTAATATAATATTTATTCACAATACAAGATAATATGTTTAATCTAGTTATAATGTATCACGCATCTTCTCGTATGTCGTGTCATATGCATAACACTTAAGTAGAACTAATGAGAGGAAAGCTTCCACAGTTTGGTGGAGCTTGGATTATATTATCATTGTTTTATACTATATTCCAATATAAAACTTATGGATACCATTTCAAATATAATATCTTATATCTCATTCATCATTTGCAATTTGTCAAAAATCAATAGTTACATCTTTTGTCACCTAACAAGTTTTTTTCTTTAAATAAGGATTCATATATCATAAAAAATGTATCTTTCTCATTATTTAAAAAAGTCCAATAGGAGAAAGATGGAATTTTCAGAATCCTCATAGAGGTAAATTATTTTCTCATCCGATCAAAACCATATGCGTTATAGGTGGATCCAAACTGATATGTCATATCAATTAGTTAGAGATTTAGGAAAACAAAAAATCAATACACTGTATGGAGGGACAAGTCATAAACTTCGGGTAGTCTTTCAATGGCTTCACAAAATTAGGGAATAAGAGTAACAAACGTCATATCTTTTCGCGCAGTTAGATCCAGTACTATAATGGGTTCAACTGGATTAATGTTTCAAACACAATCCATATATGACTGTATGATGTACATGGTAAAAATAGTGATGTCTTTATTGTTTTTCCAAGTGGTTATGACACACTAAACGAGATATTTAATATTACGTTATGGGCATATTAGAATTTTCATACCCAACCTATAGGTTTGTTGAATATTGATAACTTCTTTAACATTTTTCTCGCTTTTCTAGATCAAGGGGTAAATCATAAGTTTATCTCTCATTCACCAAGACACAACAACAACAACATTACCCCAATGCCTCAACAGCTCCCGCAAAAAGCGGGGTAAGGGGGGATCAGATGTACGCAGCCTTACCCCTGTCTTAACACAGAGAGGCTGTTTCCGGATGATCCAAAATGAAAATTGCATGGAATGACTAGTACTTCATGAGAAAAAGAAGTGCAGCCAGTTTAGTGAGTCATTTTGTTTTATTCTCATTCACCAAGAGAAATATTTATATCTGCCAGTACAGTTGCTGAGCTACTCATGAAGTTTCAAGCATGTGTTCCAGTTCATAATTCAATGGAAGCTAAAACTCATCAGCCATAGATTGTCGGTGTCAAGAGAAAAAAAGTTTAGATCCTTTAAATCTCTCATTATGGACCCAAATGTTGGCTGGGGGTGGCAGAATTACGGAATTTTATACTCTCGAGAAGCACCCTCATTTTATGCGTTCCATATGTATTTTTTTCTATTCTATTTTGTCAACGACTCACTCCATTTTTCGCTAGTTTCACTATTTTCCACTTTGATTATTTTGTGCTTCTCTCAGAGCAATAATAAATCACTTTTGCCTATGCAAATACAACCTTCCCACGAATATGTGGCATATGCTTCTCTATGAGCATTTTATTGTCATGTCAATGATTTCGTCCGATCACACCATGTGGTATAATCAACATGAGATTTTCTTTAATTAACCGGTGATAACTTCTAGTATTACTTGCTCAAATTTTCTCCAATTGTATTCAATAATCATGGAGATTCAATATTATGTTCATCGACTGCTTCTTCTTCATGAACTGGATTTGAATAATTGATCAACTACTCCTTTATTGGTCCACTTTAAGTATACAGGATACAACTTGGGAAATGTTTAAGCAACAGGCTGTACGTTTTACTAATCAGAGTGCGTAGCGGAAGTCTTAAAACAGTAAGTTACTGTCGATACAGCAACTCGGTCTAATCTCCTGTTAGCTTGGTGCGTACAGGTTTTTGCAGTGTATACTTGTATAAATCACAGTTTATGAAAACAGTAACGGCGAAAGGTAAATAACACAGTATTTAAGTGGTTCGAGGTAAACCCCTCTACGTCCACTGGTCCTCCACACAAGAGTAGAACGTTTATTATAAATACTGCATACACAACTATGTATTTATAATCAAACCTATCCTTGTATCGTTCACACAGATAGATACAAAGACTGTCGCTTTCAACCGTTCAAACAGATTGGTTAAAGCTTCCTTCTTGACTTGCTTCTTCACACACAGTTCCAAAGCTTCATCTCTATTCGTCCCACACATGTCAGAATAACTTGTTGAGTTCACACAGAGCTCAGTTTTTACACAAAGGTAAAAGGTAGGTAACCAGGTAAGAACAGCAGCTTGAATATGAAGCTCTTGAGCTGATGATGGCTGTTCTTGATGACTGAGTATATTTCTTCTTTCTCAGATATGGATTGATGCTAGAAAGAAATATACTTTCTCTTGTAAGCTTGATCTGATGATAATGAATATTCAGTCTTTCGATGGTTTGAATATCGCTTGTAAGCTTGTATGTCTTCTCTGTAATACCCGAGATTTCTGATGTGTATTTAAACCTCGTGATACTGTATTTATTTCATTTTGATCTGAGAATTTTCCTCCGTATTTTATGATCTTGTGTTGTTGAGCGTATGATTTCATGCATGTTGTTCATACTTGCATTTTTGTGCACTTGTAGGGCACGCTAACATCTTAGCATTAGCGCGCGCTAATTGAGTTAACTAGCGCACGCTACGTATGAGTTGTAGCGCGCGCTACACGTAGTCAGCATGATTGAGACATGTTGGTAGGTGATATAAGGCCGCGGATTTCGTTGGGATTATATCGGGATGAACCTGGACGGCTTTCTGGGAAAGTCGAGTCAATGGTACTTAGCGCACGCTAATGGTATGAGGCTAGCGCACGCTAAGTCTAGTACAGTGAGGTCAGTGAACTTTCGTTCAGTCGTTAGCGCACGCTATAGATAGCTGTTAGCGTACGCTAATTGTTGATTTTAGTGCACGTAAGGCTGTTTAGCGTACGCTATGCCGAGACACGTCAGGGATAGTAGACTGATAGCCCGTTAGCGCGCGCTAATTTGAAGGAGTAGCACGCGCTAATAACCATTTCCTATATATAAGACAGCACCCTCCTTCATTTTCAGACTTCCACTTCAACACACAACATAATTCCGCGACTTTGAGAGTTACCCTCTCCATCTTCAACCTTCATATCAGCTTCCTAACACATCATTGGAGACAAGGGTCTTTGAGGATCGGTGTTCTAGCTTTTGGGCATAGAGTTCATCAAGTTATTCCAACTTATCCTTCCGTTTAAGGTATGTTACGATTCACCAAGCTAGGATTTATGTTCTTAGCTATACTTTGAGCTTGCTTCGGAAATCATTGAACTAGTGAAAGATCTTTTGAGTCTAGCACCATATTTTTGAAGATTAGAAACCGATTATACCTTGTTTTTTTCCTCGTTGTTAAGAATGTTGATCGAGCCTTGATGGATAAAAACCTTAGGATGTAGTATCATTACCTCGTTGGAATCATGAGCATGATGTTAGTTAGATTTTACGATTTCCTTTGATGTTCCACCGATGAAATTCATGTTGCTAGGGATATTTGTTTTGACAATATTCTTCATGTTCTTGAGAATGATGAATTGGCCATGTCTTTGAACTCAACCCGGATCACCGTAGTATCGTTTTCCTTGCATGATACTTGGGCATGCTTGTCATCTTGAGTAACATTTGTGGTAGAATCATATTAGCCGAACATATGAGAACTTGGAATTGAATCCCACATTTAAACCCAAAATCTTTAATATCTTGAAAACCCTTGAACTCATAAACATCGGCACTTCACCTCCGAAGTGATCGTTCAACTCTCCTGAAGTGTATTATCGTTTTCGGTTCAGCTCTCATCTAGTATACTAACCATGAACCGGCCTTACGTCACTATTTTACGATTCTAATATAAGTATTCGGTGATCGTACGTTTGTATCGAGTAGTATGTTAAGTTCCTTGTATCTCTTTTTGAACAAGGTCCGAGCCTTGCATAGGGGTCGATCGAGGGGCGGTGGCATACGGACGCGTGACATTCGTTGGAGTATTTTATTCTTGCCATTTTCGAGGCAAGTATTATATATTGAGTTTGGTTTATATTAGAACTTTGATCATGCATACGGTTTTGTTTATGTTGTCGAATATGAGGTTATTTTCTTTGATTTGTTGTGGTATTCGTTATCAATTTTTTGTGTTGATGAACATATTAAACTGCATATGTGTATGCATGATTGCATGGTTTATATTGTAAATGATCCGAGGGGGGTCATGAGGATCTATGCTGAGGGCGCTGGATCGAATGTCCACCATGCATTGGTCCGACGGGATCATCATGGGGATCTATGCTGAGGGCGTTGGATCGTTGGACGGGTTTTCCGCCATGCGTTGATCTGACGGGATCATCATGGGGATTTATACCGAGGGCGTTGGATCGTTGGATTACCCTGTATTATGTT
This sequence comes from Orobanche coerulescens, assembly GCA_033398695.1. Lineage (NCBI taxonomy): Eukaryota > Viridiplantae > Streptophyta > Magnoliopsida > Lamiales > Orobanchaceae > Orobanche > Orobanche coerulescens. The sequence goes on from CM065804.1 coordinate 206,537,686, forward strand.
GATGGAATCGTGAGGATTCGCATCGTTGTATTCCGATGACGGAAGTCCGTTTTGTATGTTTTATGATGCATTGATGATTTATGTATTATGGTACTTGTACTAGCATCGTTTGCTAATCCCTTCGGGGGTGGACATTTGTTTTGATGTTCAGGTAGCCGAAGAGCGGGGAAGCAGCCACAGTACCAACATGACGATAAAGTAGCTCAGTGATGTGGTTGATGTTATTTTGTTTAATGGTTATTTTCCAGTACTCGAGTACGCATATGTTATTGTTGATTTTGGGGATGTTTTGTAATAATGGACTCATTTGAATTGTCGAACGGGTTTGAACTTCTTTTACTTTGATGTCACTTTAGTATTTATTTCGTATTTCTCAATTTAGCCTTGTAAATTATTATACAAAGAATTTACGGCGCTGTAATTATTCCGAATATATCGGGGTGTTACATTCTCCTTGGTTAGTTTGTGGATCCCGTCGATCTTCAAACTCTGGGGATATATATAGCCTTCTTGGATATATCCGTTGAGATAGATCCGTTGAGCAAGATTCTGTGACAACTAGATAGTTGACTTGAATAGACCATGATCCGGATATTGCGGGATTTGAAGATCTTTGTCAGCTTTAGTATTTAAATACTTTATCCTTTCAGTATTTAAATACTTCTTTATCAAACGGGACTTGACTTTAGCGAATACTAAAGATTCCTTTCCAAACGGTCTCCAGTCTTGTTTCGATGAGAATGTTGTATCCAATTATGCTGTAGGCATATTGGAGTAGTTGCTACTGTATGGAAAGATGCTGTATTCAGATAGCTTCTATACTTGGCGTTTACTAAGACTTTGTAGCTGTATCTTGGTAGCGCGAGAGCTCGCTGTATGCTGGCGCTATGAGAAGGTCTTCGATACAGGATTGACAACTTCGATCGACTTTCGATATAGCGGCTTGCTGTATGCTGGGCATTTATCATTTTGCTGTATGCTAGCTTGCTGTATCAAGCTTTGTTGTTTGGTAATTATGAAAACAACATTGTTTTTCCCAACATCCTTAGAGTAGGATTTGTTTTTATCAAAGACATTTTCTCGAGCATTAATATTTGAACAACTGATCGACTACTTCTCCAGAGTATGAGCTATTTAACATTCATATGGTATAACCAACCACGATGGTGATATATAATATTTAAATTGCATATATGTAAAACCATTCGTCTTGTGATAATTGAACTCATCACATAGAAGGTATTGTAAATATATAAAACCATACGTCTTGTGACAATTACACTTATCATATAGGTTGCATCGCCATCCATCTTGTGGTAATTAAACTTGTCATGTGGACGGTATCACCATCCATCTTGTGGTAACTAAATTTATCATGGGAGATATCACCATCCATCTTGTGATAGTAAACCTCATCAGACGTGAGGTCACCAACCATCTTATGATAATAAACTTATCACATGGAGGTATTGTAATATATAAATTACTGGAATCCCATTTAGACATAGAAGATCATTTAGAGTCATCAACCCAAAATCTCATTTTCAAACATAAAAATCAAAGACTCAAACCACACAAGTACCATTCGCCTAGAAGCCCATCAGATGCCATTCCTTGTCCATGTTGCGTATCGGCGCTCCACTCTCTTAGTGACTGCTTATTGACGTGAACCCCAACTATGCCGGCAACACTCACCTTTCAGCAGCCGCACCCTGCACGCCTATGGGACACCGACATACACCCAATCAACAAGAGCCACACATTGACATGGCAAATGATACCGGCTACACTACCCAACCTTCTCTAACATCAGGTACCATTTATCACAAAAGTAACCAATAACAAAGCTTACATCACATAACCATCAATCATCAATCATCCCAATTAGTCAAGTAATAATCCACACTGAAGCCATACTGAAGAAAATGGGGGAGGGACTCCTAAAACCCTTCTTCATTTCTTCCCATTCGCGGAACCACAAGGTCATCAGACTTCCTCTGCTTCTTCGACTCGGGCACACGCTCCGACGATAACGAAGCTAGTTCACGGGCCAAGGCTCGATCTTGGTAGTCCCTCAACGAAGTGCAAGTGAGTCCCGACATATACATGCGAATCTATTGCTTCATTCGTCTGTCAAAATGAAAGATCCTCTCTTCCTCGGTTCTCACCCGATCTCGCACATAACTAAGTTGTTTGCTATAGTCGATGATAGTCTATGATACTGAAATATCTTGCGGCTCTGCCAAATAAAATTCGTGAATCCTCTGCTCTCTAATCGGTTTCGGACAGAACTCAGCTTCCATAAATGCCTGGAACTCCGCCCACGTGACATCACGATCACGAGGCTTAACAGCTTCCCACCAATTAGCGGCATCTTTATCAAGAAGGTACTGCGCAATAGGTACCTTTCGCTCTTCAGGACAATCGACAGCCTCGAATATCTTTCCCAACTGGAAAAGCCAACCATCCCATCCCAACGCATCAGCAACACCGGCGAATCGAGGGGGATTCATACGAATTACCTCCCGAAGCCACTAATTTGCGCCAGTGTTCTGGGTCACATCTGTAACGCGCTGAACTGCCTGAGTCAACCGAGTCATCTGTGTAGCTACCTGCTGTAGATAGTAGCAAGACCGACAACGATATCATCACCAGAAGCATGATCCCGATCACGCACCCGGTATCCACGACTACGACCTCTGACCCTCGGCATACTGAATAAACAACCACTCAACACAACAGGAAATCATAACACACAACACTTACAACGATTACCATCGTAAAGCAACACACATACAAACACCCCAGCAACGACGGTATCGTTCGGCGACCTCAGCGGTCCGAACGATATCCAGCATACAGTTACTAAACATCACGAAACAACCACCTTTTGAAAAAAAAATTGGAAACACTAGTTGATCTTGAGTATCACTTTACAAAAAGTTGAACGAACATCATTGTCGAGACTTTGAAAACCACCTTGCGTTTGAACAAAAATGAGGACACTTTTCTTTTAGTGAAAAACTTTCAGAAATATTCGACCCTCGGGTCTAAGCAAAGCATTTCTAAATAATTTAAAATGTCTCAAAATATTTTGGTCCTCAACTGGAATAATTTGAAATATATTGCGGCACTAGAAAGCACTTTGAAAGTACCGCGAGCAAATAATTCATTTTAAAGGTACGTCTCGAAATTTATTTTCTAAGATACTCAAGGTTTTCGAAAATCTATTAGGCTAGAATGCCTAAAAACTCACATGTAACAATATTCACTTACATACACCACAATACACGCATCAACTCGCTCAAAATCAAGGCAGCACGTGTCTTTTATCGGAAAACAAACAGTCAAATATCACAGTCAACAGGACATAAATAGCGACAACACTCCTCATATAAACAAAATATGAGAGTCACACAAACGCATCACGAAACCAAGAATCTGCATAAGGATTCCATCACTTAACAAATAATCAAACAAATAGCTCGTGTCACACGAGGCACAATACAAAGAAGGGAGACTTACGGCCACAGGTCGCACGAAGATGATGATCGCCCCACGATACTAATCACGACCAACAAACTCAGACGACGCGTCGCGACATGACTCAGTCAGACAAAATCTGACGAGACAAAAACTCAACAGACACCACTAAACCCGACAGCCTAGGTTTGCACAACCTAAAGCTCTGATACCATTTATGTAACACCCCCAATCCGCTCAGGGATATTACACGCCGTAGAACCTTTCCTCAAGGATCTACCAGGCTGGTAATAATATCGAACAACTCAACAATGCCTTTAAGGCTAAAATGACTCAGTAGACCGATTTGGTCTTTCAATAAATACATCCAACTCAATCACAATACATGCCCACGCAGGGGTCGAGTACAACACACTCCCGTACAATGGGGAAAGAATACTGCAGCGGAAAATAAAATACAACTAAACCAATACGACATCAATGGGTCCTCGTGTGATTAGTATCGTTCATCTTTCATCATCCTTCATGCCGACCCTGTGCTATGCTCCAAAACCTGAATGCAATACAGACATCCACCCCCCGAATACTCGCAAAACTCCACTGTTTTGCTAGTGCAAGTATAAAATACGAAAACGAGCCATACATATCATACTCCACAGAACATGACAATTATAAACATACTTCCCGAGGTAAATCACTTGATCAAAACGGTTAAATCGAAAGATAGGGATAAACCCGATATACATCTTGTAAAAACATTTTACGATCTTTGGAGTTTTGAAAACATTTGGGATTTTAAGAATTCTCAAGCCTTTCGAAAACATTTAGGGACACAGCCCAAAAGTTGTTTTCCCAAAACAAAGTTACGATAACAACACACGGGGTGCATGACCCGATCATACCATAACAACCTGTTTCCACAGATTATTCGCGTCCCGTGCTAGCAAGCCACGGACCTCAGATGCTCCCGTAGAACAAACCCGAGTGAATAACCGACAGGGAAACCATATCAAATCACATGTCACCGTAACAACAGTCACGTGACTACAAGCACAGATACACACTTAACCAAACCAAGACCAAAAGTTATCGCGGCATCACACTAACAAGCTACGAACCTCGGAGTCCCTGCAAGACATACCCGATGATAACCCCATCAGTTATCCCGGCATCGGGCTAACAAGCCATGAACCTAGGAGTCCCCGCAAGACATACCCGGTGGATAACCCTACGGCCACGCCCGACCCATACTAGCAAGTATGGATCCCGGAGATTCAACAATCCTACCCAGAGGCACATCACATATGTTGGTCCCTTTTTAAATTATACTGGATACAGCTTGGGAAAGTGCTTTAGGCAACAGGCTGTATGGTTTTCGAATCTGAGTGGTAGCGGAAGTCTTAAAATAGTAAGTTGTTGTCGATACAGCAACTCGGTCTAATCTCCTGTTAGCTTGGTGCGTACAGGGTTTTTCAGTGTATACTTGAATAAATCACAGTTATGAAAACAGTAACGGCGAAAGGTAAATAACACAGTATTTAAGTGGTTCGAGGTAAACCCCCTACGTCCACTGGTCCTCCACACATGAGTAAAACGTTTATTATAAATACTGCGTACACAACTATGTATTTATAATCAAACCTATCCTTGTATCGTTCACACAGATAGATACAAAGACTTTCGCTTTCAACCGTTCACACAGATTTGGTTGAGGCTTCCTTCTTGACTGACTTCTTCACACAGAGTTCTGAAGCTTCGTCTTCCTCAGTCCACACAGGGCTGATTCTGGGTTTGTTCAAAGTATATGAACAGGGTATGAACAACAACTTTGACTTTATGAGCTTCTAGCTGATGAAGTGTTGTTCACGATGTTGAGCACTGTATATCTCTTAGTTCTGAGTTGCAGTAAGCTTTGGAGATATGTTTTGCTCTGATAATAACTTTGATAGCTTGATAATTTCGGTAACTTGGTAACTTGGGTCACTGATCTTCAACGCCATGATGAGATATATATAGTCTTCTGGAAAATATATCCGTTGAGATGTATCCGTTGAGTGAGATTCCGTTCCAACGGGATGAAAAGCATGATCTGGGATTTTGCGGGATTTGAAGATCTCTGACAGCTTCAGTATTTAAATACTTTATCCTTTCAGTATTTAAATACTTCTTTATTAAACGGGACTTGACTTTAGTGAATACTAAAGATTCCTTTCCAAACGGTCTTCAGTCCTGTTCCGATGTGAATACTGTATCCATTTATACTGTAGGCATATTGGAGTAGTCCGGTGCTGTATGGAAAGATGCTGTATTCAGATAGCTTCCATACTAGGCGTTTACTTAGTCTTTGTTGTTGTATCTTGGTAGAGCGAGAGCTCGCTGTATGCTGGTGCTATGAGAAGGTCTTCGATACAGTATTGACACCTTCGATCGGACTTTCGATACAGCGGCTTGCTGTATGCTGCGCATTTTTCATCTGCTGTATGGAGCATAGTTGTTTGGTAATTATCAAAACAACATTATTTAACCCAACAATTTCCCCTTTTTGATAATTTCCAAAACATCTTGATGATCCCAAAACTTTGATGCCAAGACCTCTTTAAGCTAATACAATTTCTCCTTCTTTTTCGATAACCACTTGTTGGTAATTTGAGAGGACTTCGATACAGGATCCCACTGTTTCCCTCTCTTTTTGATAATGTCTTTAGCAGACTTCTTGATCTTCTGTCAAATGATCTGGTCTTCAGTACTTAGTCTAAAAGAAATGTGAACTGCTCGCAGGCAAGTTCTAAAAATGATAACATCAAACAGGTAAGTGTATTTACATCGTAAACCTATGATTGGCGCGCAGGCACAGTATAATCTTAGTTGAGTACAATTGAACCTATGAACTGTTCGCAGACGAGTTCTTACAGAAATACACAATAAAATAAAATTATCAATCATAATTGATGTCCTGTAGTGTAAGTAATGTATCCGCGAATAATACAGCGTTCCCCTTTAAAAGGTACATACATGTTTCAATTCTTACATTAATGTTAGGATTAACATTGTATTCATGGGTCGTACTGTATTCCCCATTAATTAATGCACACGTCAGCTGTAGGTAGGTTTCATGCCTTCTTTGTCCTACAGTGCTGTCTTGACTGTTCTGAGTGTACAGCTAATTAATGGCAGATACTGTATTCTTGGGTCTTACAGCATTCCCGCTCAATTAATGAGTAAAAGCATAAGAACTTACATGGAGTCTAGCTGTAGCGTTCCCAATTCTTGTTGAAGCATAGAAATCAAGTAAATTTGGGTCCTGGTGTGATAGTGCCTTTCGGTACCCAAATTTGCCGGACAACAATTAGTTTGTTGTAGGCTACTTTTGGTCCATTATTTCGATATCTACGTGGGGCAGGCACGTAGTCGTTGTAATCATGATAATTATAATGCATGAAAAATAGAGAATTATAGTTGTTATTCCAGTACGATTGTCGTCTCGGAGGTGGAGCCATTTTCTTTGGCCTAACAGCTTGCCTTCTGGGTCTCCAGTTGGATTCCCAACGCTGTTGTTGATACTGCGCTGCGACGTGTTTTCTTGATGGATAACGGGGCTCCTGTATCCAATATCTAGGCGCGCTGTACTGAGAGTACTGCCGTACGGGCCTTGGATAATTGGGTACAACCTTCCTCCTGAACGGCTGTTGGCGCTGTTGATATGCTCTGGGAGCATGCTGTTGAGTGCGCCTCACAGGTTGGATCGGCTTATGATTCCGCTGTCTAGAATAGGATTGCGGGGGCAGAATGGCAGCTTTTGCTATTTGCGGTGCAACGGGTTCCTTCACAGGACTTGGAATTTCCTTCGATACAGGAATAAGTTCCTCACTCCTGACGAATACCGTACTAGATTTTTCTTTGTTGGAGAACGAGTTTTACCCTAAACCACGTTTATCATGAGCATATTGCCCAGTGCTTAGGATCTCTTCCATTCTATTAGAGGATTTCTCGAAAGAATTCAAGATTGTCTCTAATTCTCCTTCACGTTTCTCGAGAGATTTTACTTTGGCTTCGAGTAGAGCTAAATCATTTGTCTTGCTTTCAAGATGAGACTTGGTCTCATTTAGATCGTGAGCAAGTTGATGATTGCTCTCCATGAGTTTTTCTAAATTGACTTTGCTGTTTTCGCAATCAACTGACATATTTTCGTAATTATCCTTCAGCAAGTCGTTTTCTTCCTTCAGCTCTAAGTTAGAAATTTCAAGCTGTATGTTTTCTCTTTTTCAATATCTCATGGGCCTTTTGAATGTTATTAAATTCATTCAACATGTTTTCAAAGGTATGAGATGCATTTACAGGAATAGTTGAAGTAGAGCTTACCTCATCATCATCGCCGTCTTCATTTTCCTCTTTAACTTCGGCCATAGAGCACATATAGGCTCTATCTTCTAGCTCATCATCTGACGAGTCACTATCAGTGACCACCTGAAGACACTCTTCGGTCTTTGTTGATGTGGGTGAAGCTTTTGATTCTCTAATGAAGGCCTTGAGTTTGTTTTTCATCCTGTTTCTCCAGTCATCAAACTCATTAAAGTGAAACATAGATATCCTTTTTGACATAAAGGTATCCATTTAAGAAGATGGGAAATACAAAGACTGTTTTCGAAAATAAGTGTTTTTAAGGATCTGATTCAGTTAAAAATACGACTGATTCTTTTTAGAATCAACCGCTCCGATACCAATTGTTGGTCCCTTCTTAAAGTATACTGGATACAGCTTGGGAAAGTGCTTTAGGCAACAAGCTGTATGGTTTTCGAATCTGAGTGCGTAGCGGAAGTCTTAAAATAGTAAGTTGCTGTCGATACAGCAACTCGGTCTAATCTCCTGTTAGCTTGGTGCGTACAGGGTTTTTCAGTGTATACTTGAATAAATCACAGTTATGAAAACAGTAACGGCGAAAGGTAAATAACACAGTATTTAAGTGGTTCGAGGTAAACCCCTCTACGTCCACTGGTCCTCCACATAGGAGTAAAACGTTTATTATAAATACTGCGTACACAACTATGTATTTATAATCAAACCTATCCTTGTATCGTTCACACAGATAGATACAAAGACTTTCGCTTTCAACCGTTCACACAGATTTGGTTGAAGCTTCCTTCTTGACTGACTTCTTCACACAGAGTTCTGAAGCTTCGTCTTCCTCAATCCACACAGGGCTGATTCTGGGTTTGTTCAAAGTATATGAACAGGGTATGAACAACAGCTTTGACTTTATGAGCTTCTAGCTGATGAAGTGTTGTTCACGATGTTGAGCACTGTATATCTCTTAGTTCTGAGTTGCAGTAAGCTTTGGAGATATGTTTTGCTCTGATAATAACTTTGATAGCTTGATAATTTCGGTAACTTGGTAACTTGGGTCACTGATCTTCAAAGCCATGATGAGATATATAGTCTTCTGGAAAATATATCCGTTGAGATGTATCCGTTGAGTGAGATTCCGTTCCAACGGGATAAAAAGCATGATCCGGATTTTGCGGGATTTGAAGATCTTTGATAGCTTCAGTATTTAAATACTTTATCCTTTCAGTATTTAAATACTTCTTTATTAAACGGGACTTGACTTTAGTGAATACTAAAGATTCCTTTCCAAACGTTCTTCAGTCCTGTTCCGATGTGAATACTGTATCCATTTATGCTGTAGGCATATTGGAGTAGTCCGGTGCTGTATGGAAAGATGTTGTATTCAGATAGCTTCCATACTAGGCGTTTACTTAGGCTTTGTTGCTATATCTTGGTAGAGCGAGAGCTCGCTATATGCTGGTGCTATGAGAAGGTCTTCAATACAGTATTGACACCTTCGATCGGACTTTCGATACAGCGACTTGCTGTATGCTGCGCATTTTTCATCTGCTGTATGGAGCATAGTTGTTTGGTAATTATCAAAACAACATTATTTAACCCAACAACATACATCAAGCACACAACAATAATCACTTATCAAGCCAAACAATATTAAGCATCACAACCTCCTTTCAAAGGAGTAACAACCAATATCACCCGTCACGTATTCACCGGACAAACACACATAACAGCACGTAATCTTCGGTAGATGATTACGGTTTAATACATTCACTAAATGTGATCACAACATCCTTCAACATAAGAAACTAACACACATAATCCGAGAACACATCCATTCACGAAGTATACGAATTATCGTTGAAAGACAATATTTATCGAGAACATACCGATCCTTTTTAACGTTCATTAAACATTGGATTTCGCATAAAATCATTTATCAAAAATTATGCCTACGAAACATGAAATGTATGGGCAAGATACTTGCCTCGAATAATCGCAATGCAGAGAATCGACCGAAGTGAGGAGACTCGGACCGACTACGAACCCGCCGACTCCGCCGAACGACAACCCGCAACAATAAACTACGAACGACAACAATAAAAACGAAAATGAATTCCAAGGTACGACCCAAAGCCACTGAATTCAAGTAACAAACGATGAAAGTTCAAGGGTTTCCCCCAAAACGACCAAGAACACGAATCGACCCGACAAAACATGAAAATGGAATTACCAACCGAAATATGGATATTCAATCCATAGGATATGTTTAAAAATATCATTTTACAACAATTGGTTCATCAAAAACGGATGGAAAACGAAATCAAGAACAAATCCCCCAAAAAGTCAACTCGAAGGAAATCAAGAAATATACCTTGATTCGACGAAGAACAATGGATTAAATGATGTTAAACATAAGAATACTACTAAAATTAATCATACCCATCATGGATTAATCAACAATACGGAACGAATCGGACAAAAACGCAAAAACCCCAAAATTTCTCAAAATAGGGTTCTAGGAAATCTCACCTTGATTCGCTGGATCAAATGATGATATATGATGATCAATCAATGATATGAACTCAAGAACTTCGTTGATTTGTTGTTCAACAACATGGATCCAAGATTCCCAAGGCTCCAGCCGCGGAAGAGAAAGAGATAAATGGGAAAATGATCAAATCGATCGCCGCCATATTTATATCGGGTGCCCTAGCGTGGCGCTAGGTCGCCGAGCTAGCGGCGCTTATCGCCCGGCCGCAATCCGTAGACTTCGACTTGATCGCCGCCAGGTAGCGTGCGCATCCTTCAGACGTAGCGTGCGCTACCCGCTTGGCCATAGCGCAGGATGTCCGGCAATGAGCGTGTGCTACCCGCCGATCCCCGAGTTCGTAACCTCATCGCCCTACTGCCTCGGCCGACTAGCGCGCGCAGCCTAACCGGCCAGAGCGTGCGCCGCTCCCACCGTAGAAGGCCGTCACGCCCCACCTTAAGGCAAGCAGCATCTACCGCATCCGGCCGAAGCTGCCGGACGGGCGCGGCAGCATGCTCGCGTACATGGACTCGACCAAGCTCACAGAGGACTACCCCTATAATAGGCTTAGACGGAAAAAGCCTTGTGATGAAGTAGACATTGAAAAGCCGAGGAACCCACTATCCGTAAAGAAGACCCTAGAAGCATCAAGATGGAGACCAATCAACTCCGTAAGGTCAAAGAGGGTTCCGTAAGGTCGAAATCGGGTCGGGTTGCTACGGCCGACCGGGCCTTGGCCGGGCCGGGACACTTCGGGCCGGGTCGGGCCGGACGTTCCAGAGGGGTCTGGGGACTCCAAGAAGACTTCTTAGAATTGTTTAGAATTGTATAGATCATTCTAGATGATGGCATTCTTGTAAATACTTGGAATAGTGATGTTTTGTTGGTAATTTGTTAGCCTAGGAGGATTAGTATAAATACCCCCTTGGGGCTCATTTGTAACTCATCTTGAGAAAGCTGATTTGCTACAGTGCAATAAGAGAAAACCTTCCCCAAGCACTTCCTTACTTCCTTCCTAGTAATCTTGTGTGTATTGATAGGCTTGCTACTTAGGCTTGAGACAACCTAAGATAGTGCCGCACGGAGAGGACTTAGCGAGGCGCAAGTATAACCCCGTGACAGTTGGTATCAGAGACAGGTTGAGACAACCAAGGCGGATTTTCGAAGATTGCTAGCTGATCGTGCAAGGAGTAAGATGGCACAATCATCCGACGTTACCCAACCCAACACTCAGGCCGAGAAGACCAAGAAGGGTAGAGACAAGTCTGTCGACCGGATTGCTGCCATGGACAGCCGAGTGACTCGACTGGAGGAGATCTATGATGAGGTTGCGAGGAGGGTGGATGACTTAGAAGAAGCTGGTGAGGAGCTGCACAACCAGGTTCTTTCTACTATCAATGCTTGTGATGGGGACATGAAGAAGGAGTTGGCCGATTTTCGGGCCATGATATTGGCCATGCAAGAGAGCATGGAGGTTCTCAAGATGGAGATGGCAACAGTGAAAAGGGCGATTGCCAACGGAGAAGGACATGTGGGTGCGACACCCGCACGAATTGACATCCCAAGGCCTGGGAAGTTCAACGGATCGAGAAACGCCAAGGAGATTGACAATTTCGTATGGAACCTGGAGAAATACTTTGGTGCCTCAAACATTCGAGATGATGACACCAAGTTACGGACGGCGCCCTTGTACTTGGCCGACACAGCCGTGCTGTGGTGGCGGACCAAGCAGGCTGACATTGAGAGTGGTGCGTGCAGGATGGCTTCCTGGGAAGACTTCAAGGCCGAATTGAAGAGGCAATTCTATCCCGAGAATGTGGAGTTCGAGGCTCGGGGCAGGCTGAAGAGACTCAGCCACACTCGCACTATCAAAGACTATGTCAAGGAGTTTCAAGAAATTGTGCTGGAGATACCAAGCTTGACGGCGACCGACAAGCTGTTTGCATTTATGGACGGACTCAAGCCTTTTGCGAGGCAAGAGTTGGAAAGGCGCAATGTTCAGGATGTGGCGACCGCCATTGCTGTGGCCGAGAGCTTACGGGAGTTGAAGACCAGCGACAAGCCAAGGACTTTCCACACAGATAAAGGCAAAGGTGGGGGAGACCGCCCATCAAGGTTCAGGCCGAACAAATACTGGGGCAAGCAACCAGTGGACGAGAACGATAAGCCGAGAGGTTGTCACATTTGTCATAGTACCTCTCACATGAAGTACGATTGCCCACTTCGGAGGAAGAAGGTCGCGGCCATGCAAGAGACCACGGAGACCGAGGTTGCGGATGGTGCGCATATGGGCTCATTGAGTTTGCTCAATGCTGTCAAAGCCGTTGTGGAGCCGGCGAAGGGACCCAGAAAGGGGTCTATGTTCGTGGATGCCTTGATCGGAGGCACACACATCAAAGCCTTAGTGGATACAGGAGCTACGCACAATTTCATGCGGGACGGCGTAGCCAAAGTCTTACGACTTACCGTCACTCCAACTAATGGATCGATCAAGACAGTGAACACCCATGCTAAACCGGTGACCGTGAAGCACGAGGAGTGAAAGCAAAGATAGGTGATCGGCAGGAATGATCACCTTCACCGTAGTGACCATGGATGACTATGATTTGGTTCTTGGGTTACAATGGTTCGATCAGTTCGGGCAGATTCCGCCATTTTCGATTCCTTAGTCATTTTGACTCCGACAGACACAGCCATTCCGCCAGAGGGAAGCGAAGGGAACAGCACCCTTTCAAAGAATGCAACTTAGTCGAGGCCTTCGAAGGTGAAGAGACCTTCACGCATTTTACGTTCCCGATGATGGAAACGATATTGAAGGCAAGGACGTACCAAAGGAAGTTCAAGCCGCTTTGGAGGAGTTCCAGACGTGATGCCCGCGGAACTACCTAAGAAGTTGCCGCCTGACGGGATGTGGACCACAAAATTGAACTTATTTCCGATGCGAAGCCACCTTCAAGGACACCCTATAGATGTCACCACCGAACTTAAGGAGCCGCAGAAACAATTGAAAGAGTTGTTGATTCCAAAATGATCCAACCATCCAAATCTCCTTATGGATCCCCGCTTTTGTTCCAAAGGAAGCATGATGGATCCTTACGTATGTGCGTGGACTATAGGGCACTCAACAAACCGACGGTTCGCAACAAGTATCCCATTCCACTCATTGAGAGCCGTTTGACCAACCGGGAGGTGCTAAATACTTTTCAAAGATCGACTGAGATCCGGATATTGGCAGTCCGGATAGTCAAGGAGACGAACCCAAGACAACCATGGCGACTGTGTATGGTTTGTTTGATTTCCTTGTGATGCCGTCGGCTTACAAACGCCTAAATGACCTTTGCACATTGATGAACAAGGTATTTCAACCATACATAGACAAGTTTGTTGTCGTTTATTTGGATGATATCGTCATTTACTCATCATCAATGGAGGAGCATGTAGAACACTTGCGACAGGTGTTCCAAGCATTGCGGGACAATGAACTTTATGCAAAGTTGGAGAAATGCTCGTTCGCCCAACAGGAAGTGACTTTTCTGGGGCATCGTATCAAGGATGGCCGCATAATGATGGACGAGGCCAAAGTGAAAACAGTTCGAGATTGGGAGCCGCCGACCAGCGTAACCCAACTCCGATCATTTCTGGGACTCGTGAACTACTACCGGAAGTTCATCAAGGGATACTCTCGGATAGCAGCACCATTAACGGACCTATTGAAGAAGGACCACAAATGGGAATGGACGGACAAGTGCCGAGAGGCCTTTGAGAGACTCAAAGGCAAAGTGACGGAGCTGCCAGTTCTTGCCTTGCCAGACCATGCCAAGGCATATGAGGTTCAGACCGATGCATCTGATTATGCCATCGGAGGAGTTTTGATGCAGCTAGGGCATCCCGTCGCCTATGAGAGCAGAAAATTGAATGACACCGAGAGACGGTACTCGGTACATGAGAAGGAAATGACCGCCGTGGTTCATTGCCTTAGAGCCTGGAGGCATTATTTACTTGGGAGCAAGTTTGTGGTACGAATGCACAACGTAGCCACAAGTTATTTTCAAACCTGAAGAAGCTCACGCCAAAGCAAGCAAGATGGCAGAATTCCTAGAGTTCGATTATACCTGGAGTATAAGCCGAGTACTTAACCGAGTAGCCGATGCATTGCGGAAGGCCGAGCTTGGCACTTGACCAAGGCCGAAGGAAGCATCAAGGACCGCATACGCGAGGGACCGAGGCAGACCCTTTCGCAGAAACATCATGCAACTTGCCAGAGCGGCAAGACAAGACGGTTCCTGGGAACGAGACGAGCTACTCTTTACCAAAGGCAATCGCTTGTACGTGCCCAAATGGGGAAACTTACGGAGGGACATCATGAAGGAATGCCACGACACACTATGGGTGGACACCTGTGTATGCACCGTACAATGGCTTTAATTGACAATTCTTACTTTTGGCCCAGGATGCGTGAGGACGTTGAGGCATACGTCCGGACATGTCTTGTATGCCAACAAGACAAGGTGGAGCAACAACAACCTGGTGGACTACTTCAACCCTTGCCCATACCGGAACACCCTTTTGAAAGCATTTCAATGGACTTCATTTCGGCTTTGCCTAAATCGGATGGGTACGGGTCGATCATAGTTGTGGTGGACAGGTTCTCAAAATACGCAACCTTTATTCCAAAGACCGGCGGACGTAACGGCTCGAGACGGCCAAGTTGTTCTTAAAGCATGTGGTAAAATATTGGGGCATTCCAAGGACAATCGTGAGTGACCGAGACCCACGTTTCACAGGAAAGTTTTGGTCGGGACTTTTCAAGCTATTGGGCTCGAACTTAGCATTCTCAACAAGTTTCCACCCACAGACGGACGGGCAGACAGAACGAGTTAACGCACTGCTTGAGTGCTACTTGCGGCACTATGTGAGTGCCAATCAGAGGGACTGGGCCAAACTCTTAGACACGGCCCAATTCTCATACAACTTGCAGAAGAGTGAATCAACGGGACGCAGCCCTTTCGAGCTCGCGACAGGGAGACAACCGGCGACAACGAACAACATTGCCACCGGATACTCGGGACAGAGTCCCGCCGCATATACCTTTGCTAAGTCATTACAGGAGGAATCGGACTTGGCTCGAGCATCATTGGACAAGGCAGCCAAGAAGATGAAGAAATGGGCCGATCTCAAGCGACGAGCGGTCGAGTTTAACGAAGGCGACTTAGTTATGGTGAAACTTCTCCCGCAGCTATTTAAAGCATTTCGGGCTGTGCATAAGGGACTTATCCGAAGATACGAGGGACCCTACAAGATCGAGCGGCGTGTTGGGACAGTTTCCTATCGTGTGGAACTTCCGCCGAAGATGAAGATACACCCGGTCTTCCATGTTAGCCAACTGAAGCCTTACCATCAGGACATGGAGGATCCGGGCCGAGCTCAGTCACATCGAGCACCGACTGCCGTGATTACTTCCTTCGACAAGGAAGTAGCCGAGATCATTTCACATCGGGACGTTCGACGAAGGGGCGTGGCCCCATACACCGAGTACTTTGTGCATTGGAAGGGACTCCCAGACGCTGAAAATAGCTGGGAACATGAGGATCACCTATGGAAATTCCTAAGATTGAAGAATATCGGACAAAGATCGTGCCGAGGACAGTCCACGACTTTGGTGGGGAGAATGTCACGCCCCACCTTAAGGCAAGCAGTATCTACGCATCCGGCCGAAGCTCACGGACGGGCGCGCAGCATGCTCGCGCGTACATGGACTCGGCCAAGCTCACAGAGGACTACCCCTATAATAGGCTTAGACGGAAAAAGCCTTGTGACAGCAGTAGACATTGAAAAGCCGAGGAACCCACTATCCGTAAAGAAGACCCTAGAAGCATCAAGATGGAGACCAATCAACTCCGGAAGGTCAAAGAGGGTTCCGTAAGGTCGAAATCGGTCGGGTTGCTACGGGCCGAATCGGGCCTTGGCCGGCCGGCCGACACTTCGGGCCGGGTCGGGCCGGACGCTCCAGAGGGGTCTGGGGACTCCAAGAAGACTTCTTAGAATTGTTTAGAATTGTATAGATCATTCTAGATGATGGCATTCTTGTAAATACTTGGAATAGTGATGTTTTGTTGGTAATTTGTTAGCCTAGGAGGATTAGTATAAATACCCCCTTGGGGCTCATTTGTAACTCATCTTGAGAAAGCTGATTTGCTACAGTGCAATAAGAGAAAACCTTCCCCAAGCACTTCCTTACTTCCTTCCTAGTAATCTTGTGTGTATTGATAGGCTTGCTACTTAGGCTTGAGACAACCTAAGATAGTGCCGCACGGAGAGGACTTAGCGAGGCGCAAGTATAACCCCGTGACAGTGCGCTACCTTCCAGCCGTAGCGTACGCTACGCCGGTTCCTGCCGCACTCGTCTGGCTAGTGCCCGCAACCGTCCGGCCAGTGCCCGACCACCATGACTCGACGACTCGATTATCCGAAATCGCACGGAACGAACACGACAAAACGCTCGTGGGCAACAACATCGACCTAAAATGAAATACCATGCAACAATTAATCACATGCGACCATGAAAAGGGTCAAGACAACAAATACGAATGTGGATACCCACAACTTTGGGTAAATTACAAAATGGCCCAAAACACCCGAAAATCACGATACGTGATCAAATAACCAAATCGAAGTTCACAACACGTCTAACAAAGTTAAATGGACTTACGGAAAACTCAAAACAGTAGTTTCGAACGAGATTCACAAGAATCGAACTCGAGTGCAGAAAAGTCGCTGAGAAACATGAAACTCAACAAAACGATACCGAAACGAACTCGGATGACAAAAAGTGCCGAACTAATAATTCTCAGAATGATGAAACGGTCCCAAGCGAGTTGTCAAAACGAACTCTCGCCAAAAAAATAAAATGACCGGAATTCGGAATTGCGGATATTACATATGAGGTTGAGCTGATAATCGAGAGCTCTAAAAATCCCGTGGCTGATATGTGTTCGGTTACATGTTACTATTCTTCTAATTGTTCTCTTTTGTGGGTTCACCGTCTTTACTTTGGACTCCTCCACTAGCACCGTGGTTGCTTGGCCGCCGACCGATGCTAATAATGCTCCGCTCCCATTTCTACAACCCAGTGGCAGAAGCAGAGCATTTACTCAGGAGGGTCCGGAGTTATAAAATTACGAATTTCGGGCAACTATATATATATATATATATATCTTCCCCTATTTTATAAGGAAATTTCCATCCGCCGGGGTCCGTGAATCCCCTTGGACCCCCCTCCCTCTGCCCCTGCTACAACCCCACCTCTTCCAACATGTAGTAATTAAAGTTGGTCGAAATTCAATTCATGGAGAGGTATATTTGCATCCATCCATAAGGTAACTTTCCTGTGACAATATGTGTCTTATCTTATACGAACAAAAAAAAAAAAACAGAAAGGAACACACGGATAAGAAGAAGAAGAGACGATAGGAAGAAGAAACAATTATGGAGGTAAGAATAAACTGTTGGAATTATTAATGATTTTAATTTTATTTTGTAAAATTAAATATCATAAGATCGATCTACGTTCCGAGTAGATGATCGTGGTATATTCACTTTCTCTAAACCGATTCCCGGTGAGTGAGAAATAGTAAATTAAAGTTTGTCACTTAATTGTGAATTAATAAGGGATGGAATCCCACATTGAATAATGAACCATCATTATTCTAGTATATAAGGAGTTACCTTTATGTATGTAATAATTAATGGCACATGTGTATGGGCTTAAAGCCCACACGCGCGCACACGCGCACGCCGCCGCTGCCGCCCGCCCACCTCGCCTCGGCCGCGGCCGCGTGCCGTGGACCGTGGACCTTGGCCTTTGCCTTTGCCTTGATCTTAGACTTGGATCTTGGTCTTTGGGCTGGTCTTTGGGCCTGTTCGTGGGCTTGGCCGTGAGCTAGGCCTTGGGCTAGCTTAAAGAATTTTTTGGACAAGCTCAACAACGTAGTTGGGGTCGTATGTGTACATAAGGATGTCCAGGTACATCCGTCAAATGGTTAAGGAGCTGATTATAGTCCAGGTGCATCCGGACTGTTCAAACTCAGCCAAAAACGGGCAGTAACCTCCCAGGTGTTATGAGGAGGTGTTAAGGCTGCCTGTTCAAATTCAAAACGGGCAGTAACCACTGCCTTGAATTGTGTAACTCCTGTGTTCAATGCAGGCATGAATGCCTGCATTATGACAGCCATAAGGGCTGTGTTTAAATCCCCTGCAGGTGAGATGGCCTATAAATAGGCATGCATCTCATTTGCATATGACACACAGAAAAATATGAAAAAATATTCTGCATAGCTCTGCATTTCATAAGTCAGTTCAGTTCTCAACTCGTTCTTGTTCGCCGGATCTCGCCGGAATTGTGGTGCTACATCCGTCGAGACGAAAGTCGTTTTACCTTTGGAGACAAATTGCTAAACCGAGGAGCACTACCGGGGCAATATTTGTCTTGCGGGAAGAGGCCTCCTCGACTCGACTTAATTTACGGTTTTATTATTCATTTTCTTGTATTTTCAATTCTGTATCGAGTTCTGTAATTTTCTTCTTCGTTGAGTCCTGTAGTTTCTACATTTTGAGTTGTAATTTGTTTTTCCAGTTGTATTTTATTTTCCGCCCAGCAAGTTTGTAACACAGATTTATCAACAAGCGCAAGACAAATATTTACTTGCTAAATCATACAACTGGAGATGACGGCCGCTGCTTCCACCTACTCCAACACCACCGCTGCCTTTGCCTCTGCGACCGCCGCTTCGAACGTGTCAAACACCATTGCCGCAACCATGTCCAGCATGATGAGCTCAACTGCCTCATCAACAACTCCATGGGTGTTTTCGAACCCCTTTCTAACTACCGGTGGATCCACCTCGAGTGGCACCGTAGGTTCCACTTTAGTGGTACCGTTGGATCCATGTTAGGATCTAGTGTTGGAGCCCACGGGTTCAACACGAGTGGTTCCTTTTTTGGAACAACCTCGGGGCCAAGGATGATGCCTGCCACCGAGAAGCCGCCAAAGTTTGGTGGAGCCGACTTTAAAAGGTGGCAACAGAAGATGTTGTTCTATTTGACAACATTGGGCTTTGCGAACTTCCTTAAGGAAGATGCGCCACCGGCGCCAAATGCTCAAGAGACTAGTTTCACAGTCCGAGCTGCCTATGACAATTAGCACAATGGAGACTATCTTTGTAAAAACTTTATTCTGAATTCCTTAGAAGATAGTTTGTACAATGTTTATTCTGTTGTAAACACATCAAAAGAGATGTGGGAAGCACTTGAAAAGAAGTACCGTAGTGATGATGCAGGTACAAAGAAGTTCGTAGTCGCCAAGTATCTGGACTACAAAATGGTTGACTCAAGGCCAATCATAGAACAAGTGCAAGAGTTCCAACTCATCATTCATGATGTCAATGCCGAAGGAATGGTCCTGCCGGACACTTTCACTGTTGCAACTGTGATCGAGAAGTTGCCCTCCAGCTGGAAAGACTTCAAGAGCTATCTCAAACACAAAATAAAGGAGATGAATCTTGAAGACTTGATTGTGAAACTGCACATCGAGTCAGACGTGCGCAAAAATGACCACAAACCAAAAGACCTGATAGATGCTAAGGCCAATCTGTTGGAGCATGGCGGTCCCTCCAATAAAAGAGCTCATCAAAGTGTCCAAAACAAGAGCAAAGGGAAGCAACCAGTAAAGAAGTTTGATGGAGATTGCTTCAACTGTGGAAAACATGGGCATACGGCGAAAGACTGTCGAAAGCCGAAGGCCAACAAGAAGAAGAAACATGTTGCCAACATCGCCGAGACTAACGGCGGATGGAAAGAGGATGACCTTGCTGCTGTGGTCACTGAAGAAGTCAACCACGTTGAGAACCAAGGTGGTTGGTACGTCGACATCGGTGCTGTAATACCCGGTTGTAATTCAGTCATTATCATTCAGTAATTTCATTCGGTAATTGTCACTATGTAATTTTTCACTTGTTAATAATCGTTCATCATCCACATTCATTCATCCGTGTTCACCGTTCGGTTTAACTTCGAGTTGTATATCGTTATTGTTCATTACTTCAACCCTACTTGGGAATCTAGACAAGGGTATTATCTTGATTGTTGTCATTAATTCATTAGTCAATGTTGACGTTGGAATTCATGTCATTTCAAATCTCCTCATTGTTCAAATTGTGTTTTTGTTGGGCGAACCCTTGTAATCATTGCTTGGAAACACCGCTTTGGAGTTTCCGCACTTCCATTTCGTGTTATTGTTTCCCAAATATTGATTCATATTGCTTTTACTCTCTTCCCGGGTCATTTTTCATCATTTTAGGACCCAAGGGAGGTGTGGGCCGCGGCACAAGGGAGTGTGCGCCGCGGCACACACATGTTGCAACTTCGGCCAACCCGCCTGTACCGGGGGCCGCGGCTCATGTCGGCAGGGCCGCGACACACTGCCGAGTCACTGCCGCGGCACATTCGTCCGGGCCGCGTCACACACACTCATGTTGCATTTGGCCGACCCGCCTGTACCGGGGGCCGCGGCTCATGCCGGCAGGGCCGCGGCACACTGTCGAGTCACTGCCGCGGCACACTCGGCCGGGCCGCGGCACACTGCCAAGCACTGGGGGCAGTTTTTGGGCTTGTGCCGCGGCACACAGTGCAGGCTGCACTTTAATTGCGTTTTTTTTGGGAGGAACAACCCATTTTTCCCATTTCTTCCACCTATATCCGAGAGAGAGGGCTTGAGGGGGAGACTTTCCATCATCTATCACTTGAGCATTTGATTTTCTTCATCTCCTTTCGATCGTGAAGCCTGGATAGTCGATCTAACGCGTGTTCTTCGGATCATAGTGCTTGGATCTTCAAGAGGTAATTTCTTCAACATCTTGGATTTCGATTTGGTATTGAGATATGATGTTTTGGATGTTAAGATCATGTTGTATGAAGTGATATACACATGATAATGGATATGTTTGATTATTCATTGGATTATTGAAGGATTATTCAAGAACATTTTGAATATTGAGTTGGATTTGGGGGTTTTCGATTAATCGTTGTTGTAATCACGAATTTGGATATTCATATTGGATTATTGATCGTATTGAAGATGTTTTGTTGGATTGAAACACTTTGTGGGGATTTGATGTTGGTATTATTGAAGTTTGGTTGTAAACAATCGAAGTTTGGCCACAAAGTGTTCGATATAATGCCCCAATGAACTTGGTTTAGTCGTATCGACGTTTTGAGTTCGTTATATTCGTGTTTGATTCGTATGTTGAACGTATTGTTGGTAATTGTGTTATTCAAGGTTGTTCGAGCGACCGATATCTCATTTAGGACGTTGTTCGTGGAAGGACATTGTCATCGGTATTGTGTAAGTTAATTTTTACTCGGTTAAAAGGATATTCATTCATTTTGTTGTTGTTCATTCATAATCATAACTCATTCATAATTGAATTAACCGTATTGAGACTTGTAATTATCGAATAGTCACTTCATTCACGAGGAACGACGGTTCCAATCATTTCATTGAACTATCAATCACTTCACTAATATTTTCATCTCGGTGAGTCATTCTTGATTTTGTTGAATTATTATTCGTTGGTATTTCATTATGGTCATTCTCGTTCATATGACCTTCTGGGTTTATATTGCGTGGCCGGGTGCGGATGTGTGGAATTTTTAGTCGAGCACGCGATGGTCATGTATTGGGATCGATACATTGGACTGTGCACACGGTAACGATTACCTCCGTGAGACTAATTAGGTACAGGGACGGGTGTGTCCGGTCATCCGTCTTGTACACTTGCACAGAACACTACGGGCGTACTATGATGCTCCTCTTCAGCGTAATTCATAACTAAGGATATTTCATAACTAAAGATATATCATGATTGTGTATTTTCAACCCCTAAGGATTGTTGTTCTGTGTAACTGACCCCGTTGGGGGATTTTGTTTTCAGGTCACGACAAGGAAAATGCACGGGAAGAGCATGTTGACGGCGAGGAGTCCCAGTGATACTAGTAGGGGCCCCCAGTCAGTCCGGTCATTTCAGTCATTCCGGTTTCTTTCAGTCATCCTTGTTTTTCTTCATATGTATTCCGCTGCAAATTCCGTTTGAGATGTTATTTATTCATGGTGGTGTATTTTATCTTCATATAAAATATACTAGTATTCTATATTGTCCTGGTGTATTGTACTTAAGCTC
Organism: Orobanche coerulescens; assembly: GCA_033398695.1. Classification (NCBI taxonomy): domain Eukaryota; kingdom Viridiplantae; phylum Streptophyta; class Magnoliopsida; order Lamiales; family Orobanchaceae; genus Orobanche; species Orobanche coerulescens. The sequence goes on from CM065804.1 coordinate 206,560,276, forward strand.
CTCATCAGAGTATTTGGTAATATAATGTGGTTCGGTACTACAATTATATTATTTAATTCATCAGTTTTCATTCGCCTGGTGGGTCTTAGTCGGGGATCCACGGCACTGTAATATCTAGGGATGGCAATTTACCCGCGGGTAATGAATAACCGCGGGCACCCGACCCTAATAGGTGCGGGTTTGGTGGGCATTTGGTATCCATGGATAGCTTAGTGGTATGAAATTACTATCCATTAGGTTCGCGGGTACGGATATGGATAGTTACTATCCATACCCGCGAAACCCGTCTACCCGCGAAAAACACCCGCGAAGATACACGCGAAATACCCACAAAAATACCCACGAAATACCCACAAAATACCCGAACATAGCCCGACCCACACTCATTATTTCAAACATTCACACAACAAAGAAAAGGAAAATAGGTCTATTTCAACTGTTGACTTCGAATAATATGCTTTTCATTAGAATTTAAACTTTGTTTTTAGTTGATGATTTTTGATATTAATTTCGTGTTTTGTGATTTGTGGATTTAAACTTTGAACTTTGTGGGTTGGAGGATTTGAATTTCTGAGTTTGATTTATGAATATTAATTTATGTGAAATTTTTATTTATATTGAATTAATTTATTTGCATCGCGGGTATCCGCGGATAGCGGATTATGGATACCCGATGGGTGGCGGGTTGCGGATACCCGACGGGTGGCGGATACCCGCGGGTCGCGGGTGTGGTTGGCAAATCCTACCCGTCGCGGGTCGCGGGTCGGGTCGCGGGTACAGGTTTACCTCGCGGGTACGGATGTGGATAAGCACTATCCGCGCCCGCCGTACCCGACTGCCATCCCTAGTAATATCCGCCTAGTTTGGGGTGTTACAGAGTTGGTATCGGAGCGTGGTTTTGAATACTACCTTCCGAGTCATGTCTCATTTGAAATCATCGTCATCGGACTAGTATCATTGGACTTTCGCGTCACGTGTGACCTGTGCAGATGCCGAGCCAATCAGACCGAAAGAACTGTAAGACTTCTAACGCCATGGTATAATTTCTGGCAATAATCATTCATTCATAATTCATCAGACAACAATCCTCAATCATCATTTTCTTTTGACCAGGACGGTCATGTTAACTCGTTAATCACTCAATTCATTTCATTACTCAGTTTTTGATCTGGAAGATCATATCATTAATCTTGTTAACTTGTTCGAGATAATCATTTCAAGAATTTCACCTGATAATCATGTCACCTCAGTTAATCATTCATATAATCACTGTGTTAGAGCGTGTATGCTCATTTTCATCATTTCATGGCGTAATCATAACGTGATATTCATGCGGGAGATTTAATTATCATGTGACTTTCCTACTTCAGTATGGAGAGAGCAGGCAGAGGACGTGGAGGACGAGGCCGCGAAGCGGGCCGAATTCCTAGAGATCGTGTGAATACACGTGCGAACGCGAGGAATAATGCTAACTCATCAAGCAGCGACGCTGCTACTCATTCACCTGGACGTGATCATTCACTATCGGGGAGTCGTACCCGGGACACCGCTCAGTCAGAAGGTGTTCGCGTTGACCCACTCGCTTTTATGCAGGGCATGATGGCCCAAATGACTCAGATGGCACAACTAATGGAGACGATGCACAAGTCAGCTAATCAAAATCATCAGGCTCCTCTGCCGCCACCTCAGAGGCAAGAGAGGAGTGTGGGCAGTATCATCGGCGACATCTCTCGCCAAAGGCCACCTACTTTTGAGGGCTCATCTGAGCCGGCGGATATTGTTCATTGGCTCGAGCGTTTCGAGAAGTTATTTGCTATGGTGGAGTGTCCCGAAGGACACAAAGTTTCAGTTGCGTCTTACTATCTGGGTAAGGGCGCTCATCCTTGGTGGTTGTCGTTGAATCCCACCGACGGATCATGTACTTGGGATCAATTCAAGACTCTCATGATGGAGAGATATTATCCGGCCCCACTCAGAGAGGCCAAACTGTCAGAATTACTCACTCCCGACCTTTCAGCGGACGATGTTGTTCTCGCCATCGCCGAGAAATTTCAGGAACTTCTTCCTTTCGCCTCATCTATCATTCACTCAGAGGCGGACAAAATCAAGTATTTAAGCAAGAGGCTGAAACCCCGTATGAGACTATAGTTGCATAATCATCATTGCACCACTCTGGCCGAATTTATTGAGAAAGCTCTTACTTATGAGCTTACTGCTAAGGAAATTGCTAAGCAGCAACCTTCGTCTGCTAGCATGAAATCGAAGAATCGTAATCAGTCTGAATGCGGTCAGACAACCTTCAAGAAGCCTCGTGCGGGCACCACTTTCTCTGAGCGACCTCCTGTGGCGCCCAGACCGGCGGAATCGTAGTCCCGAGCGGCCAGTTCGGCCATCACCTGTTTTAACTGTGGGGATCTTGGTCATGTCAGCACCAAGTGTCCGAGACAGACTGTCACATGTCATAATTGTGGGATTGCTGGGCATAAGGCCCGTTTTTGCCGAAGGGACTCCAAACCTACTCCGGCGTCATCTCAGGCCCCGGCGATCAATTTGTTCAAAATCGTGCCACTACCAAGGCTGCTCAAGATGACAGGAGCGAATAAAGGTGGAGCCTTTAGCCATCAGACGGGAGCGTCCGGTGCCGGGACTAGCAAGCCCCGGATTTATGAGATGAAGAAGACCGACGATCCAGAGGCTCGGATAATCTCAGGTACCCTCGATATTCTATCTCAACCTGTGTGTACCCTTTTTGATACTGGTGCATCACATTCATTCATTTCCGAGTCATGTTTGAGTAGACTACGTCTGGGTAGTGCTACTAGTTGTGAGCCTTATGTCATTGGTCTACCTGATGGTAGACGAATTATCGGAAATCGTGAGATTCAGAATTGTCCGATTCAGCTTCATGGCCATGTATGGCTAGCTGACCTAATCGTGGTAGATTTGCCGAGAGACAACGTCTTCTTGGGTATTGATTGGATGGATCGTCATGATGCCATCATTAGTGTCCGTAAGCGTATGGTCACTATTATTTCAGACGATGGGGTCGAATGTGTATTTTAGGGAGGTAATCCCGGTTGTTCCGGTAAGGTCATAAACTTGATGAAAGCACTGAAATTACTCAGTCAGGGGTGTGTTGGTTATTGGTGATATATGACCAAAACCGAGAAATCACCAATAATGTTGATGGATATTCCGATAGTAAGAGAATATGCCGATGTATTTCCAGACGAGTTACCTGGTTTGCCTCCACAGAGAGATGTGGAATTCACGATTGAGTTGGAGCCCGGTACGTCCCCGATATCGAAGGCCCCGTACCGGATGGCCCCGACCGAAATGCAGGAGTTGAAGAATCAACTTGAGGAGTTGTTCGAGAAAGGTTATATCCGACCGAGTGCGTCCCCGTGGGGAGCACCAGTGTTGTTTGTCAAGAAGAAGGATGGTTCATTTCGCTTGTGTATTGATTATCGGGAGTTGAACAGGGTGACAATCAAGAATAAGTATCCTCTACCCCGTATTGATGATCTCTTAGAACAACTTTAGGGAGCTTCAATATTTTCCAAGATTGACTTAAGATCTGGATATCATCAGTTGCGAATTCGAGAGTCGGATATCGCAAGAACAGCGTTTCGTACACGCTATGGTCATTATGAGTTCGTGGTAATGCCGTTTGGGTTAACTAATGCACCTGCGGTATTCATGGAGCTAATGAATCGGGTTTTCATCGACTTTTTGGATCAGTTTGTTGTTGTCTTCATTGATGACATTTTGATTTATTCTCGTGACCGAGAGGAGCACGAGGTTCACCTTCATCAGGTTCTCGACGTGTTGAGACGAGAGCAACTTTATGGAAAGTTTTCCAAATGTGAGTTCTGGATGTCCGAAGTGATTTTTCTCGGGCATGTAATTTCATAAGATGGAGTGCGTGTTGATCCTCATAAGACGGAGGCTATCCGAGACTGGCTACCCCCGAAGAATGTTAAGGAAATCCGAAGTTTCCTCGGACTAGCGGGTTATTATCGGCGATTTGTGGATGGATTTTCTAAAATTGCTCAACCCATGACGAACTTGTTACGGAAGGATAAGAAATACATGTGGTCCGACGCGTGTCAACGGAGTTTTGAGGAACTCAAGAGCCGGTTAATGTCAGCACCTGTACTTTCCTTGCCGCAAGGGACGGAAGGATTTGTGGTTTATAGTGATGCGTCCGGGAAGGGTCTCGGATGTGTACTCATGCAGAATGGGAAGGTTATTGCCTATGCTTCACGGAAATTGAGACCTTACGAGTTTAATTATCCGACCCACGACCTGGAGCTAGCAGCCGTGGTGTTCGCTTTGAAAATTTGGCGTCATTACCTTTATGTCGTTACTTGTCAGATATTCACCGATCATAAGAGTTTAAAGTATATATTTACTCAGAAGGAGTTAAATATGCGACAGAGACGGTGGTTGGAACTAATCAAAGATTACGACATCGAGATCCTTTACCACCCGGGCAAGGCAAACGTTGTCGCCGATGCCTTGAGTCGTAAGTCCGTTCAGGAGCAGATGCTTGCTCGTTTAACAGTTCAGAAGGAGCTTCAACAGGAATTCCTTAGACCCGAGATCGAGGTCTGGCTTCAGCGAGTTCAGGGACAACTTTGTATGTTAGAGATTTCATCGTCACTTGAGGAGGCAATCAGAGAGAATCAGGGTTCAGACCCATCATTGTTGCGCATCCGTGAGGATGTGGCTCAGGGGAAAGCCCCTGGCTTTGTGGTCCACGAGGATGGACTTTTGCGTTTTAAGATTCGGTTGTGCGTACCGGCGAATGACGAGTTAAAAAACTCGATTTTGAGAGAAGCTCATGCTACCCCTTATTCTGTTCATCTGGGGTCTAGCAAGATGTACAAGGACTTGAAACAAAATTACTAGTGGAGTAATATGAAGCGAGAAGTCGCAGAATTTGTTTCGAGATGCTTAACCTGTCAACAAGTCAAGATTGAATATCAGCGACCGACGGGTATGCTGAAACCTCTCCCTATTCCATAGTGGAAGTGGGAAGACATTTCTATGGATTTCATCACGAGTTTGCCGATGAGTCGTCGTGGCATGAATATGATTTGGGTGATTATGGACCGCTTAACTAAATCAGCTCAGTTCCTTGAGATTAAGGATACGTGGGGTCCCGAGAGACTTGCCCAGCTGTTCATCAAAGAGATAGTGAGACTGCACGGTACTCCTAAAAGTATCGTTTCCGATCGTGACGGACGGTTTGTGTCTCATTTTTGGAAATCAGTTCATCGTGCCATGGGAACTCAGCTTAATTTCAGCACATCTTTTCATCCTCAGTCCGACGGACAATCAGAGAGGACTATTCAGACATTGGAGGACATGTTGAGGGCATGCGTCCTCGATTGGAAAGACGATTGGGAAGCCCAACTACCATTGATCGAGTTCACGTATAATAATAGTTGGCATGCTTCGATTAAGATGGCACCTTACGAGGCCTTGTACGGTCATCGTTGTCGATCTCCTTTGTGTTGGGATGATCTATCCGAATCAATCGGCACCGAGCCCGATATGCTTATAGCCGCCCGTGAGAAGGTAGCTTTGATCAGGATTCGTTTGTTGACCGCTCAGAGTCGACAGAAATCATATGCAAATAATCATCGTCGACCACTAGAGTTCGAGACAGGTGACCACGTGTTGGTCAAGGTATCCCCAAGTCGAGGTATTTTATGTTTCGAAAAACGGGGAAAGTTGAGTCCGAGATTTATTGGACCGTTTGAGATTTTGGAACGAGTAGGCGAGCTAGCTTATCGTTTGGCCTTACCTCCGGCGTTGAGCCGAATTCATAATGTGTTTCACGTCTCTCAGTTGCGGAAGTATGTTGCCGACCCGAGTCACATACTTCAGTTCGACGAAATCGAGATCGCAGATGATCATTCGTATGAGAAGCGTACCATACGAGTCTTAGAGCGGCGAATCAAACAGTTGAGGAATAAGGCGAATCCTTTGGTTAAAATTCAGTGGTCTAAACACGGAGTCGAAGAGGCTACTTGGGAAACCGAGGATAGTATGCGGGAGAGTTATCCCGAGTTGTTTGACCCTTAGATTCGGGGACGAAACTCTTTTAAGGGGGGGTGTATGTAATACCCGGTTGTAATTCAGTCATTATCATTCAGTAATTTCATTCGGTAATTGTCACTATGTAATTTTTCACTTGTTAATAATCGTTCATCATCCACATTCATTCATCCGTGTTCACCGTTCGGTTTAACTTCGAGTTGTATATCGTTATTGTTCATTACTTCAACCCTACTTGGGAATCGAGACAAGGGTATTATCTTGATTGTTGTAATTAATTCATTAGTCGATGTTGACGTTGGAATTCATGTCATTTCAAATATCCTCATTGTTCAAATTGTGTTTTTGTTGGGCGAACCCTTGTAACCATTGCTTGGAAACACCATTTTCGAGTTTCTGCACTTCCATTTCGTGTTATTGTTTCCCAAATATTGATTCCTATTGCTTTTACTCTCTTCCCGGGTCATTTTTCATCATTTTAGGACCCAATGGGGGTGTGGGCCGCGGCACAAGGGAGTGTGCACCGCGGCACACACATGTTGCAACTTCGGCCGACCCGCCTGTACCGGGGGCCGCGGCTCATGTCGGCAGGGCCGTGGCACACTGCCGAGTCACTGCTGCGGCACATTCATCCGGGCCGCGGCACACACACTCATGTTGCATTTGGCCGACCCTCCTGTACCGGGGGCCGCGGATCATGCCGGTAGGGCCGCGACATACTGTCGAGTCACTGCCGCGACACACTGCCGAGCACTGGGGGCAGTTTTTGGGCCTGTGCCGCGGCACACTCGGCCTGGGCCGCGGCACACAGTGCAGGCTACACTTTAATTGCGTTTTTTTTTGGGAGGAACAACCTATTTTTCCCATTTCTTCCACCTATATCCGAGAGAGAGGGCTTGAGGGAGAGATTTTCCATCATCTATCACTTGAGCACTTGATTTTCTTCATATCCTTTCGATCGTGAAGCCCGGATAGTCGATCTAACGCGTGTTCTTCAGATCATAGTGCTTGGATCTTCAAGAGGTAATTTCTTCAACATCTTGGATTTCGATTTGGTATTGAGATATGATGTTTTGGATGTTAAGATCATGTTGTATGAAGTGATATACGCATGATTATGGATATGTTTGATTATTCATTGGATTATTGAAGGATTATTCAAGAACACTTTGAATATTGAGTTGGATTTGAGGGTTTTCGATTAATTGTTGTTGTAATCATGAATTTGGATATTCATATTGGATTATTGATCGTATTGAAGATGTTTTGTTGGATTGAAACACTTTGTGGGGATTTGATGTTGGTATTATTGAAGTTTGGTTGTAAACAATCGAAGTTTGGCCACAAAGTGTTCGATATAATGCCCCAATGAACTTGGTTTATTCGTATCGACGTTTTGAGTTCGTTATATTCGTGTTTGATTCGTATGTTGAACGGATTGTTGGTAATTGTGTTATTCAAGGTTGTTCGAGCGACCGATATCTCATTTAGGACGTTGTTCGTGGAAGGACATTGTCATCGGTATTGTGTAAGTTAATTCTTACTCGGTTAAAAGGATATTCATTCCTTTTGTTGTTGTTCATTCATAATCATAACTCATTCATCATTGAATTAACCGTATTGAGACTTGTAATTGTCGAATAGTCACTTCATTCACGAGGAACGACGGTTCCAATCATTTCATTGAACTATCAATCACTTCACTAATATTTTCATCTCGGTGAGTCATTCTTGATTTTATCGAATTATTATTCGTTGGTATTTCATTATGGTCATTCTCGTTCATATGACCTTCTGGGTTTATATTGCGTGGCCGGGTGCGGATGTGTGGAATTTTTAGTCGAGCACGCGATGGTCATGTATTGGGATCGATACATTGGACTGTGCACATGGTAACGATTACCTCCGTGAGACTAATTAGGTACAGGGACGGGTGTGTCCGGTCATCCGTCTTGTACACTTTCACAGAACACTACGAGCGTACTATGATGCTCCTCTTCAGCGTAATTCATAACTAAGTATATTTCATAACTAAAGATATATCATGATTGTGTATTTTCAACCCCTAAGGATTGTTGTTCTGTATAACTGACCCCGTTGGGGGATTTTGTTTTCAGGTCACGGCAAGGCAAATTCACGGGAATAGCATGTTGACGGCGAGGAGTCCCAGTGATACTAGTAGGGGGCCCCATTCAGTCCGGTCATTTCAGTCATTCCGGTTTCTTTCAGTCATCCTTGTTTTTCTTCATATGTATTCCGCTGCAAATTCCGTTTGAGATGTTATTTATTCAGGGTGGTGTATTTTATCTTCATATAAAATATACTAGTATTCTGTATTGTCCTGGCGTATTGTACTCAAGCTCCTCATCGGAGTATTTGGTAATATAATGTGGTTCGGTACTACAATTATATTATTTAATTCATCAGTTTTCATTCGCCTGGTGGGTCCCAGTCGGGAGTCCACGGCACTGTAATATCCGCCTAGTTTGGGGTGTTACAGGTGCGACCGCCCACGTTGTTGCTGATAGGAGCCAGTTTAAGAACTATCAAGCTGTTGAGGGGAGAAAGCTCAACATGGGGAATCCAGCTTCATCTGAAATTATCGGAGTTGGAGAAGTGGACCTCAAACTTACGTCCGGACAGACACTCACCTTGAAGAATGTGCTTCATGTTCCGGATATGAGGAAGAATTTGATATCAGGCTCTATACTAGTTAAAAAGGGGTTTAAACTAGTGTTTGAGTCAGATAGAATTATCATAAAAAAGTATGATAGGTTTCTTGGTAAGGGTTACTTCACGGAGGGACTCTTTAAACTTAATTCTTTGGCTAAACGCCATGTAACCAAGTCCAGTAATGCTAATGAAAATGCTACTGCTTCCTCTTACTTGACTGAGTGTTCTGATTTATGGCATTGTAGATTAGGTCATGTGAATCTAAATGTTATAAAAAGATTAGTAAACTTAGATTTACTAAAATTAAATGAAGTCAATACTCAAAACAAATGTGAGACTTGTGTTGAAGCAAAAATGACGAAACTTCCGTTTCATTCGGTAAAACGAAACACATAACCCCATGAATTAATTCACACAGATGTGTGTGATTTAAAGTTTGTGCAAACTAGAGGTGGTAAGAAGTACTTTATCACTTTTATCGATGACTGCACAAGATATTGTTATCGTTATCTTTTGAGAAGTAAATATGAGGCTATTGAAGCTTTTAAAAAATTCAAGAATGAAGCCGAAAATCAATTAGGCTGCCGTATCAAGATGGTTCAAAGCAATAGAGGTGGCGAATATGTAGCCCCGTTTGAGGAATTATGCAACGAAAGCGGTATAATTCATCAAACAACAGCTCCATATGCACCACAATCTAATGGCGTTGCTGAACGTAAGAATCGAACACTTAAAGATATGATGAATGCCTTATTGATTAGTTCAGGGTTGCCCTAGAACATGTGGGGGGAAGCTGTCTTGACAGCCAACTACATATTGAACAAGATTCAACGCAAAGATAAGGATATTACTCCTTATGAGTTGTGGAAAGGTAGAAAACCTTCAAACAAATATCTCAAAGTGTGGGGGTGTTTGGCTAAGGTTGAGGTACCTCTACCTAAACAAGTTAAAATCGGACCTAAGACGGTCGATTGTATCTTTATTGGGTATGCACTGAACAGTAGTGCCTATCGATTTGTTATCCACAAGTCAGAAGTTCCTGAAATGACTGTGGGAACAACAATTGAATCAAGGAATGCTGTATTCTTTGAAAACATATATCCTTGTAAGGATAATGATAAAGTTGAGAACAATTCTAGCAATAGAGTTGAAGATGAAGGAACAAGTTCAAAACCTGTGGATGTAGATCCAAAGCCACGTAAGCGATCAAGATCTAATCCGGAAGATGTAGAACCGAGACGTGGTAGTAGGGTTAGGACACCAAAGACATTTGGACCTGACTACATAGCATTCATGTTGGATGAAGAACCAACGTCGATCAAAGTAGCTTATGCCGCACTGACGGGTTGCTCGGAAAGAAGTCGCTCAGTGAAATTGACTCAATTTTACAAAACCAAACTTGGGTTTTGGTTGATTTACCTGAAGGTTGTAAGCCCTTAGGATGCAAATGGATCCTTAAAAGAAAGTACAAGGCCGATGGGTCAATTAACAAGTATAAAGCTCGTTTAATAGTCAAAGGTTTCAAACAGAAGGAAGGGTACGAATTTTTCGATACCTATTCACCTATAACGAGAATTACATCTATTCGAGTGCTTCTCGCGATTGTTGCTTTGCACGATCTTGAGATTCATCAAATAGATGTTAAGACTGCTTTTCTGAACGGTGATCTGGATGAAGAGATCTATATGGAACAACCTGAAGGGTTTGTACTACCTGGACAAGAGAAAAAGGTAGGCAAACTGGTTAAATCTCTATATGGATTGAAACAAGCTCCACTACAATGGCACTTGAAATTTGATAATGTAATGTTATCAAATGGTTTTAAAATAAACGAGTGTGATAAATGTGTTTATATTAAGAACACTAATAACGGTTATGTTATTGTGTGTCTTTATATTGATGACATGTTTTTTAATCATGGGTAACAATATACAAGTGATTAACGATACTAAGAACATGTTAAAAAAATTTTTTGACATGAAAGACATGGGGCTAGCCGATGTGATTCTTGGAATGAAAATTTTGAGAAAATCAGATGGAATCATCTTGACACAATCTCACTATACCGAGAAAGTTCTCAAGAAGTTTAATGCTTTTGATAGCTTGCCGGCTAAGACCCCAATATATTTAAATGATCACTTGAGAAAAAATCGAGGGGAACCCATTGCACAAGGAGAATATGCACGAGTCATTGGGTGTTTAATGTATCTTACAAATTGCACTCGACCCGATTTAGCTTTCGCTGTAAACAAATTGAGTCGTTATACGAGTAATCCAAGCAAAGAGCATTGGAAAGATCTCGTTAGAGTTTTGAGGTACTTAAAGTATACTCAAAACCTTGGGATGCACTATTCGAGATACCCCCGGTACTTGAAGGGTACTGTGATGCGAATTGGATATCCGATACAAAAAGTTCATTTTCTACAAGTGGTTACGTGTTTACCATTGGGGGTGGAACTGTCTCGTGGAAGTCCGCGAAACAAACGTGTATAGCCCGATCCACCATGGAATCGGAATTCATAGCTTTGGACAAAGCTGGTGAAGAGTCCGAATGGCTCAGAAACTTTCTAGAAGATATTCCATGTTGGTCTAAGCCAGTGCCTGGAGTGATGATTCACTGTGATACCCAAACATATTGATAATAAGTGTATGGTAAAAATTAAAGGAGATAGTGTGATTATTTGATATGATTGAAAATATTTAATAAAATATAATATTTCTAAATGATTATTTTTTGAGTGAAAGGGAGGGAAAGAGACAGGGTACATATATAGGGATTTTATCATCAACATGTACTCATTAAAAATCCCTATAGACATACTCTTTGTCCTTTAGAGTAAGAAAATACCCCTAGAAAGAAAAGGATTTAATGAGTTCAATAGTGAAAGATGATTGGTAAATAGTCAAAGAGTAAGGGCGTGTTTGGTTTCCTGGAAAAGGAAAATATTTTCCTTTAAAATTTTCTATTTCTTGTGTTTGTTTCAAAAATAAATGATGGAAAATCATTTTCATTGAAATGTAATTTTCCCTTGAGATTATGAAAAGCTTTTCCAACCCTACCCAAAGAAAAACATTTCTCTTCCTCTCTGGAAACATATCTACGCAAGTCGTTGATGAACAAATTAAAACTCGCAAGTGTACGAATCTCTTTTGTAGGTAGCGACAAGTAACTCCGAGGTCGATCTCACGAGGAGTTGGAAACGGTTTGAAGTTCGATTATGTTTGGCAAATAATTGAATTAACAAAAGTAAAGTAAATTAAAAACACGGTAAATGATTCGATTGGGATGTAAGATCGTAACACAAGTGCGGAAAATTAAATTAATACCTAAGCGTTAAAAACACTGAATTTAAGGTTGGATTATTAGAATCACCGACACACACGTTATCAATCATTAGTTTCGATACTCAAAGAATTTAAGGTTTGGGATAACCGATTACTCACAATTAAGAGAAAACCCGTTTGATGGCGGCAAATTCTAAAAATCGCGATTGTTCTTTTCGAAAACAAGATAAACTCCTTTGATGGGAATGAATCCCTACTAACAATCGACTAGCTAAATACCTTTGATGGGGTAATTCGCTAAAAGATCGTGGAAAAAGGTTAGAACATTCACAATCGCTTCTATCGGGTTGTTTGATGGCGAATACTGACAAACCCCTCGATTTTGACAATAACAACAACTATGAAAAATGTTTGATGATCTAAATCATAAGTTCTCTTGCGTCTAAATAATATTCGTGCACAAATATCATCAAGAACGCCGATAGATTACGAAGAACAAAGAAAGAGGAACAATCCCAAACTTATACCCGAAAAATCAATCAAAACTAACAACCAAGAACAAGTGTGTGGTTCAATCTAAACACCCATATGATAAGATTAGCTACTCATGATCATTTTAACAATAATAGCAAAAATCATAGAATAAAACATGGTAGAAATCTTCCCTTGAGAAAACGAAATCGAAGCCCGAGGAAGGTTTGATGTTCTTCCTTAAAAAACTCACAAAATCTTCATATAAGGAATAAAAATCACTCACAAATGTATCTCTAGATGTTTAGAATACTCAAAAGCTGATAAAAATTGAGTTTGGATCGAGTTTTTCGGCGTGGTGCTTGTTGTGTATAGGGTTTCCCTATATATACCCGTCAAAAATCGCCAAAAAGTGCAGAAAATCGCATTTTATGCATAACAGGGGATTGGACCGCGGTCTGGATGATTTTGCTGGGCGCTGCCTCATGGGCTGAATTTGGGACCGCGGTCCGGATGCGGTCCGGACTTGGATCGCGGTCTCAACTCTTCGGACCGCGGTCCGGACTATGTTGTCGTGGTCTAGAAGCCATGTCTCCTTCAAGACACCTCAGAATTTAGAGTATAATATACCGTTGCGAAGCTAATTTCATGAGGAATCCATACATATATAGAAGACATCCTAATTCGACGTAATAAACCTGGAAATTAGAAAATACGACCGACATTGCTTCAATCTACATTGTTTAGGCCTCGTTCTTGCTCTTGATCGTCATAAACTCCAATATTGGCCATAAAAGCGCATATTTCACCACAATCTTCGTCTCGATACCTACAAAACAAAAACACAATATACCATGCGTAAAAAGAGCAAAAACACTTAAAAACAAAGGAAAGCGCGACTCGATAGAACAAAATGAGACGATCAAAAATCGACTCATCAGTCCTCCTCCTCTACAACTCTCCTCGCCGCAGCTCTCCCACTACTAGGGATGGCAAAAAAAACCACGGGTTCGGGTACCCGTGGGTTTTTACCCGAATGGGTCCAATTCGGGTAACAAAATTCGGGTCCGGGTCCGGGTCTGGGGCGGGTAGAGAAAAATAATTTCGGGTCCGGTTCGGTTCCGGGGTATGGGGTACCCACCCCGAACCCGCCCCGATATATATATAAATATATATATATAATATTAATACTTAATAAATTAAATATATATTAGTAATTAAATTAGTAATATATTATATATATTAAATTAGTAATAAATTTAAATTAGTAATATATATTATATATATATATAATATTAATACTTAATAAATTAAATATATATTAGTAATTAAATTAGTAATATATTTTATATATATATTAAATTAGTAATAAATTTAAATTAGTAATATATTATATATATAATATTAATTCGAGAAAAAAATTAATCGCGGGTACTGGGTACCTGTAACCAGCGGGCGGGTGCGGCAGGCGAAAAAAATTTGGCGGGTGCAGGCGGGTGCAGGGCCGCTTTTAATCATGGGTCCGGGTGCAGGTAGGCAATACCCGGCCCCGACCCGCCCCATTGCCATCCCTACCCACTACAGCTCTTCTCACAAGTCCTCTTCCTCTACAGATCTCCTCGCCGCCGTCCCACATCTCTCCTCGTGTAACACCCCCAAAACCGTATGGAATATTACACGTCGTAGATCCTTCCCACGAGGATCTACCAGGCTAAACATCACAAAACGACCAAGTGTTTGCCCGGCCGAGGCAAACAATACAACGATACAAACCGTTAAGGTCAATTATAAATATCTACACGGACCGGTGAGGTCGTACGACTGACACAAACAGAAAAATACAACTATTCACAATGAATACCCACGCAGGTAGACCTGTCAATTCGTTCGTGTAGTGTATTTTCATGTTGTGTACTTTCGTGTTTTATGTACCAAAAGTCCAAACACATACACGACACTAAATGAATTCGTGTCATGTCGTCTCGTGTACCGCGCAAATTCATATCGTTTCGTGTCGTGTTTTCGTGTCAGACACATAATATAAAATAAATATTAAAATATTATAAAAAAATAATTTTAATATTATAATATTATTTTTATAGGTTTTAGTAGACGAAATGAAACGAATGGCAACGAAAACACGAATGTTTACACGAAATTTATGAAAATTCACATGATATTTTCAAATTTTAAAGTTTAGTATAAACATACTTCATAAAATATATATTTTTATTAAATTAAATATAAAATATTATATATATTTATTTATTTATTTCGTGTATCTCGTGTCGTGTCGTGTACCCAAAGGGTAAACACAAAACCGACATAAGTCTCGGTCGTGTACTTTCGTGTTCGTGTATTTTCGTGTCGTGTACTCAAAATGCAAACCCAAACACTAAATTTTCGTGTCGTTTTCGTGTCGTATTTTCGTGTCGTGTGGCAAATTGCCGGGTCTACACGCAGGGGTAAAGATACAAACGGAAAGCGGATTACGACTCTGATGATACAACACAACTCGACTCAACTCCCAACTCTTGATTAGTATCGTAGCCCATCCCTTCCCGTGCCGGTCCTGTGACTGCTCCCCGAACCTGCAAGCACCTGGACACAAAACAGACATCCACCCCCCGATTACTCGGGGGTTAGCAAAATTCCACTATTTTGCTAGTGCAAGTATAATACGATATGAAATGTAACAAACAAATAGCAACCACAAATTTGATACGGAAATCAACTATCAAAATGTTCCCGAGAATTTTTAGAATTTCGAACTCAAGCAAAGAAGTATTTGAAAAGAAGCTCGTCATCTCGGAGATTTTTAAAGTAGAAATTCTTTTGAACCTCGTGCCCCAACTTACAAAACCTTTTCGAAAACGTTAGGGCCTCAGCCCGATTCTCGTTTCAAAATACACTAGTTAAGATATTGTAATGGGTCTGTAACCCAACTTTAAAACGTTATCCAATCAATCACTGTTACACGATAACTGTTTGTACACATCATGTACCGAACTCCAGAGGCCTCGACGGACCCTACCCGGACCACACGCATTGTTCGTACATATCATGTACCAAACTCCAGGGGCCTCGACGGACCCTACCTGGAACACCCATATTGTTCGTACACATCATGTACCGAACTCCAAAGGCCTCGTCAGACCTTACCTGGACCACACGCATTGTTCGTACATATCATGTACTGAACTCCAGAGGCCTCGTCAGACCCTACCTGGATCACACACATTGTCATGACACAACTCATATTGATCAACTCAACACATCACCACGAACAACACACATTATTACTAATATGTCAAACCATTCAACAATACACCGTAATACATATTCAAGTATATAGATCAAAACGACACAAATATCATAATCATCACGACAACTCAACCATGACCAGTCACGCCCGACACAAACCATATGCTTAACACAACCAACATGATTCCACGACGTTAACCAAGTGAGGATATCATCACTACCGTCAATCGTTCACAATAATCAGATCACACGAAGCATATTCACGAAGGTAAACCAAATCATCATAAACCTAACACGAAGTCTCTATTCACAAGACACAAATTGTATAGCAAGATACTTGCCTCGATAACCGATACCGACACTCCGACGAACAAGAACAACGAAAATCCCTCCAAACTATCGAAGGAAACTCATTGGGACATTAAATCGAACACTAAATGTTCAATAACTCTCAAGGACACTCGAATCGCCAATAGAGTTAAACAAACTCGCAATATGGATATACAACCCATAGAACACGATTAATAATACTCAATAACTTCAACTGATTCATCAAAATTGGACGAACAACGAAAATCAAGAAGGAAATCCCGAAAGTCAATCCTAGGAGATTTCGAGATTTTGCCTCGATCCGATGAAGAACAAGGATTAGACGATGATTGACACGAACTAAGCTTCCCAAAACGATACATGATGATACCTCCAATCACCACCCAGGAGTCCCAGCCGAGAATCACGGAAGAAGAAGGAGGAATGGTGATAAATGAGAAAAACCCGTCGGTAGGCCTATATATAGCCGCACATGTTACGGCCGTAATATAGGTCACAAGTCGTCCAGGAATAAGTCTAGAGGGGGGGTGAATAGACTTATTGAAACTCTTAAACTCTTTTTCACAAAGAGTAAGTTTCTTCAGCTGATAGATATGCAAATGACTTAGAGTCGTCTGATCTCAATACGTGCGGAAGTCAGCTGATGACGAATACAAAACAACTAATGAAACACTTAACAATGAATGCAGCAATTAAAGTATGATGCTAGAAAACAGTAAAATACGCATGCAGTTTAGTGGTCTCAGAGGTGGGGTAATCCTCTACTAATCCACTTTTCTCCAAACCAGTTGGAGATGAATTCACTATAATCGTCAACCAGTGATAAATATTACAGTGATTCAACCAAATTACAATAGCTTCCAACCAGTGGAAATCCTTTCCGTTGCAACTCCCTTGACTGCCTTGCACCTCTTGATCCGCGATCCTTGGATGCCTTTACAGTCTCGAACTTCAACCAGTGAAGTACCCCGAACTTAGGATTAAAGACACGAGTTTTTGTCTTCTACAACTAAGAGCTTCTTCAAGTATGAACTTTTGAGAACTGCTCTTTTCACGATGCTATAGTTCGCTTTTAGATTGCTTTGAATGCTTTGATTGCTTGAGATTATGTTCGCACCGGTAGTTGCTCAACTTCAAATCTTCGGATATATATAGGTGTTGATCCTTGAGCATTCTTCATAGCCGTTGCAAATCCTGTAACAAATCAGTCCGTTGGAGAGAGACTTCTTTGTTTATTCTTTTCTGAACGTTGCAAGGCTAGATTCCCATATTTTAATCCATCGATTGACCGTTGTGAAGACTTTGCATGTGATGCGCCGAATCCTTTGAATATAATAAGATTAAAGTCTTCAATGGTAGGCCTGGATGAATTATTCAATTCATATCCTTTGCGGGAATCTCTCCAATTTGTCTCTTCACATTGCATGTGACTTTCCGTAATATTTGACTTTTCAACGCATGCTGACGTGGACTTGGAGTACTTGGCTGGTCTCAAGTTGGCTGATGAACAGTCATCTTCACTGCAGTTTTGGACTTCTCTGATGGTGGCTGATTGGGACTCGCCTAATCAGATGACTTGTCTGAAGTCACTTGACTGCAGTCTGGTCAAACATTTCTGATGATTTTTGTTGACCAGAACTTCTCTAACTTAACTCGGTTGTACTTCTCTGATGAACACAGCTGTACTTTTGTACTTACCGATTTGAGCCTAACTTATCTTGGCCTATAGAAGATACTCATTTGGTTCTTCTTTACATATGCAAGATACTCATTTGGTTCTTCCTTACATTTTTGCCAAGTAATAAGTATTTGAATTACATTAATGACATCATCAAAATCTAACAAGTATTTCTAACAAATTCCCCCTATTTTGATGATGGCAAAACTTAAGCAAATATTCAAATGAACAAGTCTACACTTGAGTGCAAGACACAAACTAAAATCAGTCTAGTTTTGAGACAACTGGAAATTGTCATTCAAAAGACTGTTATAAATTTCTGTATTGATTACAAATACATGTCTTTGACAGAATAAATAAAAAAATTACAATTACATCCAAGACCTATCTGCCCCTTCCTCTGCGAACAGCTTGCTTGGGAGGTCTAAATAGTTTTGCACCGATTGGTCTAATTTTTATGGGTGCAAGACCATATTTCCTCCTTATGACTAGGGCAGCAAAGTCTTGGTCTTCTTTTGAAGAGAACTTGTGCTCTTCACACAGCTTTCTGATTTTATCTTGAAGCTCTAGCTCGTTAAGCTCGTTGTCCAAATGGGTCGGTGCTTCCACTGCTCTAAATGGAGGAATCATAGGATAAGCACACCATTTGGCTGCATATTTAAGCATGATCTTCCATAGAGTGGGCCATCTAGCATTCAAGTAGTTGATGAATGATTGTTGGGGCGAGCATTCTTTATCTTGGAGAATCTCCCAGAGATAGAACTGCTCTGTGAATTGTTTCTTTGCATCCGCCCAATTGGTCATGAATTCTGCTGGTAAAAATTCTTCAACATACCACAACTGCTTGCCTTGCCATTCGAATCTTTGCTCTTCCTTCTCTCTTCTTCTTCTTCTTTTCTTCTCAACAGACTGCTCTTCAGGTTGGATCTCATTTCTCTTCAAACTTGATGGTCCTTCTTCAATTTGGAGAATTTCTTGCCTCTTCTTCGATCTAAGCTCTGCAGCCTGAACAACAAAAACTTCTTTTTGTCTGCTTCCTCCTGTATTCTTTCTTCCCCTTTTGACTTATCTTCCCCCTCAAACCTATCTTCCCCCTTTTTGCCAGCATCAACCAGGGCGGTCAACTGCTGTTCCATTCTATGCATCCAATCAGACATGCCAAAGGGCATTCTGTTGTTTGTAGGAGGAGGAGGTTGAGGGACGTTCTGCTGCAGCAAGGTGTCGATTTTTACATTGATAGACTGTAGATCAGGGGTGATCTGAGAAGCGAGCAGCTCTCCAATAGTGTCCTTAGCAATTTTTATGATCAGCTCGGTCATCGCAGGTGAAATCTGTGATGATGGTGGAGAGTACTCGTCTGAGCCCTTTACTCCTGCAGGTAGGTGCCCGAACGACCCACCTGTCTGCAGACTCCTGTCTGCAGCTGGCATTTCAGATGGGGTATGTTTAGGGGTCCCCGATCTGGAGTCTTCAACTAGGTTTGCATCTAGGCTGGTATACCGAGCAGGCGCCCCAGCCTTATCTGCAGCCTCCTTTTCTGGCTCCTTCGCTTGCTCCTCCTCTTTTTCTTCTTCTTCTTTTTCTAACTCCTTCTCTCCTTCCTCCTTCTTTTCTTCCTCTTCAACATTCTCTTTCTCTTTCTGAGCCTCTTTTTCTCCTCCTTCATCCTTATCATCATCATCATCATCATCATCATCATCATCATCATCATCATCCTTATCATCCTTTTTATCTTCTTCATCATCCCTATCCTTTTCATTATCCTTATCTTTTCCATCATCCTCCTTTTCTTCTCCATCCTCCTTATCAACTTCTTCTCCTTCTTCTTCTTCTTCTTCTTCTTCTTCTTCGTCTTCTTCTTCTTCATCTACTAATTCCACCGTTTTTTCAACTTCTTCTTCTCCAGTTTCCTTTTCAACTAAGATATTTTCTTCTTCATCATCAATGACAATAATTTCTTCTTCTACTTCTTCATCCACTTCTTCTGTTTTTATCTCATTTTATTCTTCCTCCTCTTCTTCTTCTTTACCAAAAGATCCGTCAAAAATGCTATACATAATAGAGTGGATAAATTGGTCCATGTTGGTTTTGAAATTGGACATGAACCAATTTTCCTGAAGAATCAAAATTGTGTCTCACACTTTGCAAAAATGTGTCAGCACATCTTCTGTGGCTTGGGAATATCCCCAACCACTGGTTTCAATATAAGCTTCAAGTTGAGTGAAAGAAAGTGATTTAAAAGCTTTCCATTCTTCAAAAATATGGACAAAAGAATGTTTTAGAGCTTGCGGTTTAACCAACTGAAGTTGCTCTAGTGATAAGTTAAAAGTGTTGTTGTCAAGTAGGTGAAAAGTATAATTTGCCTCGGGTATGGAAATTATTAAACCTGCTTACTCTTCATTTGAGATGTACTGGGGGTTGAGAAGAGGGATGATCTGGGTCTCCAGGCTGCCCGGAGCAGGCTGGTCCTCCAGGTGAATAGGTGACCTGGCTGCAGGACTGGGAAATTGTTCTGGATGCTCCTCGTCACTGAATTACAAGCGTCTGGGCCTCTTTGGTGATGGTTCTGGTGAAGAATGGATGATGGATGGCTCACCAGGGGCTGGTCCCCTTCTCTTGAGACGAACAGCAATGGGCGTATTATCTGACTCTGAATCCGACTTGGTTGCAGGTGGGTTGCCGTCTGCAGGCTGGTCCGACTCGTCTGATGAAGGGTATTTGTAGGGCTGTGAATCAGACAACTCTTTTAGCATCCGAGCTGCTCTTCTACTGCTTCCTAGTCTACTCAATCTCTCTTGGTCTAGATGACCAAGTCTCTTGTTGATGTGGAAGGGGTCAGTATTTCCCTTTGCCACACCCAGCTTCTCAAGGATCCAACTTAACTACGTTCCAAATGCCAGCTTGGATCTGAACTTCTTCTCATCAACAAGCCATTCGGCCTTGTTGACCTCGCGTACCAGCTGCCTGAAAATGTCGTCTGACCAGTCAATCAGCTCGTCCTGTATTAGTGCTCCCAGCACCATGAATTTAGCCGATGACAGTTGGTCGTAACTCCCTGCCATACCCTTGACAATTTTGTTGGTGATGTCCAACACATACCGATACATCTTTTTAATTTCGCTCCTCTTAGCGGTGAGCTGTAGCTTCTCCGGCTGGTCGACTGCCTTAATCTCAGGTATCGGCTACTTTCTGCTTGAGGGCCTCGACCGCTATGCCACGACTCTTCATTCCAAACACTTTTTGAATCGTCTCCGGCGATATGTCAACTTGTACTCCGCCGATGGTGCTCCTAATTCCTGCTTCAATCACATGGGCTTCGCGGAAAAATGCGAGAACGTCCTCCTTGTACAGGTGTTTGGGACTAATATCCAAAAATGGATAGATCCCATTCTTCTTCATCGAGTGGATAAGAAAGAGCACATCGTTGTTTTCCAGATTTGATTCCAGGAGACCTTCAAAATCAACGACCAGAGAGAAAATGATCTGGTCCTTGACAGCCTTCATGTTTACGACTTCAAAGTAAGCTTCCATTTATGCAATATAGGAGATTTCTTAGTGTATTTAGAGTTCAAAGGAATTTCTGCTCTGTAAATTAGGGTTTTTTGAAAGACTGGTAAAGGTAAAGTGAGGGGTTTTTCGTCCTTATAAGGAAGATGAAGCGGCGTTGGAATTAAATAATTATTTTTAAATCGGTGGTCCACCTTTTGAGATTCCCTTTTTAAAATTCAAATTTTAATCGGTGGTCTAGGTTTTGAGTTTGAAAATGGACGGTTGGATTTTAATTGGTCACAGTAGAGGTCGGTTTAACCTGTGATTGCCACGTGTATTTAAAGCATATAGTGTTATGCCACTTGTGAACCAAAAAAAATACTATGATATTATTATACAAATAGCAGATAATAATATAATATTCAGAAGTCGGTTAAGATTAGGAAACTTAGCTGGTTGACCGTTGACTGTTGACTGCTCTGCATCAGGTGAGTTGACTCCTTTGACTTCTTGCCTGAGATTTTGATCAGCTAGGTTCCTTTGTCCGTCCTCCGTCTTCTTGTCCGCATCAGGTAGGGTCTGATTCCTATAATCAGCTAGGTCTGTCCTGTAATACCCGGTTGTAATTCAGTCATTTATCATTCGGTAATTGTCACTATGTAATTTTTTCACTTGTTAATAATCATTCATCCGTGTTCACCGTTCGGAATAACTTCGAGTTGTGTATCGATATTATTCATTGTTTCAACCTTACTCGGGAATCGAGACAAGAGTATTATCTTGATTGTTATAATTGATTCATTAGTCGATGTTGACGTTGGAGTTCATGTCATTTCTAATCTCCTCATTGTTCAAATTGTGTTTTGTTGGGCGAACCCTTGTAATCATTGCTTGGAACCACCGTTTTGGGGTTTCCGTACTTCCATTTCGTGTTATTGTTTCCTAAATATTGATTCTTATTGCTCTTATTCTCTTCCCGGGTCATTTTTCATCATTTTAGGACCCAAGGGGTGTGTGGGCCGCGGCACAAGGAGTGTGCGCCGCAGCACACACATTTTCCAATTTTGGCCGAGCAGCTTGTACCGTGGGCCGCAGCACACTGCCGAGTCACTGCCGCGGCACACCTGTTCGGGCCGCGGCACACTCGTGTTGCAATTATTGGCCAACCCGTCTGTACCGTGGGTCGCGGCTCATGCCGACAGGGCCGCGGCACACTGCCGAGTCACTGCCGCGGCACATTCGTCCGGGACGCGGCACGCTGCCGATCACTGGGGGCAGTTTTGGTCCTGTGCCGCGGCACACTTCGGCCGGGCCGCGGCACACAGTGCAATCAGCACTATAATTGCGATTTTTGTGAGATTCAACTCAATTTTTTCCATTTTTCTTCAACTCATCCGAGAGAGAGGGCTTGAGGGGGAAGATCTTCATCATCAATCACTTGAGTATTCGTTTTTCATCATTTTCATTCGGTTGTGAAGCTCGGATCGTCAATCTAACGCGATTTCATCGGATTAAAGTACTTGGATCTTCAAAGGTAATATTCATCCAACCTCTTGGATTTCGATTTTGTATTGAGATATGATGTTTTGGATGTTAAGATCATGTTGTATGAAGTGATATATGCATGATTATGTATATGTTTGATTATTCATTGGATTATTGAAGGATTATTCAAGAACACTTTGAATATTGAGTTGGATTTGGGGTTTTTCGATTAATCATTGTTGTAATCACGAATTCGAATATTCATATTGGATTATTGATCGTATTGAAGATGTTTTGTTGGTTTGAAACACTTCTTGGGGAATTGATGTTGGTATTTTTGAGGTTTAGTTATAAACAATCGAAGTTTGGCCACAAAGTGTTCGATATAATGCCCCAATGATTTTGGTTTAATCGTATCGACGTTTTGAGTTCATTATATTCGTGTTTGATACGTGTATTGAACAGATTATTGGTAATTGTGTTATTCAAGGTTGTTCGAGCGACCGATATCTTAATTAGGACGTTATTCGTGGAAGTTTTATTCTTGTCAACGAACCGAGGCAAGTACTCTAATTAGAATTGTTTATATTATGACAGTTATGATGTGATTGTATTGTGTAAATGTGTTGTGATTATATGTCCACCATGCGTTGATCCGACGGGAATCATCATGGGAATCTATAGCTGTGTGCGCTGGATCATTGGACAGGTAGTTCCACCATGTGTTGGTCCGACGGGATCATCATGGGAATCTATAGCTGTGTGCACTGGATCGTTGGAATATCATCAGTATGTTGGAAACTGTTATGATATGATATGTGTTGTTGATATTTTCTCGTTGGAGAAACTTGTTACGATATAATTGTTGATTATATCACTGTTGTATGATTATTGTACTTGTACTAGCATCGTTGTGCTAACCCCTGCGGGGTGAACATTTGTTTATGTTCAGGATCCTGGAGAGCGGGGAAACAACCACTGGAGCTGCATGATGACGAGGGCGCAGAGTGATGTTCCGGCCGGGTTTTATTGTCTGTTGTTTGTTGGTTATTTCAATAAGTACTCGAGTGCGTCGTCAGTTTAAGACGTTTGGATTTGGGTGATGTATTAATAACCCTTCATTGGATAATTGTATTCTCGATATTGAACAAGACTGTTGTATTTTATTTCAGTAATTTCATAAGTTGGTATTTGTTATTGTCATTTCGCTTCTTCAGCCTTGTAAATTCTTACGTAAAGGATTTACGGCGCTGTAATATTCCTGAATATATCGGGGGTGTTACAGAATATGGTATCAGAGCTAAGATTATGTATATCTTGGCCATTGGGTTAAAATAGGGGTCATTTACGTCTTTTGAGGTAACCGGCCGTGAATGACATCACTGTACTGCGTACGTCTTCATGCGAAAGGTGGTTGTAAGTTCCTAAACTCTATCTCGTTGTTTACATGTTGTATCTCCTTATACTTGAACATTAGAATGATGTTGTTTCCTGTATATTGAGTATTTATACTTACAGTATGTTGAGAGGCGGACGTGGACGTGGTCGCGGTCGTGGACGCGGACGAAGGAATGCTGAAAGGGAAGTGTCGCCTTCTAATCAGGCCAGTCATAGCTCAGGCGAGCCGCAACGATCTATCAATAACGAACCGGAACTTGCTGTACCAGAAATCCTTCGTCAAGTTGTGAACCAGATGTCTCAGTTCGCTCAGGTCGTGGACCGAATGCAGGTGGCGGCAGGATTTCAGCAGGGAGATGGATAACAAAGGATTCCAGAAATGGGAAATCAAGGTGACCGATGGTTACAAGAGGTGGCGAAGATGCAACCACCCAAATTTGACGGCTTTTCCGAAACTCCCACATGGGACCATTGGTTGAAGGAACTGGAGAAAATTTTTGCTGGAATAAATTGCCCAGACGATAGAAGAGCTCCTATTGCTCAGTACTTTTTGATAGGGGAAGCATCCGAGTGGTGGGAAGCTATCCGACATGCAGATCATGATGCTGATTGGATAGAATTTAAAATGATGATGGAAGCTCAGTACTACCCTCGTCCTGTGAGGGAAGCCAAAGTTCGGGAGCTTTTCTCTGCTCAGCCATCAGACGAACCCGTATCCCAGACCATTAAGACGTTTAATCAGCAGTTAGCGTTTGTTCGACATCTGGTCAGAACAGATGCAGAGATGATGATTCACTTTGAAATGAGGATGAAACCAGAAATCCAGAGGTACATGTCCGGTTTTGAATGTACCACTCTCCGTCAATACCAGGATAAGGCGTTGGCGTACGAAATCAAAGAAGCAGCAATGGAGAAGTTTATGGAGTCAAAGAAGCAGAAAGTCTCTGGTACTTTTACAGAGCACAAGAACAATGGACCTCGCAAAGCCCAGTCATCATTTCATTCTTTCAAGAAACCTCCGCACCCATCTAAGAGCGGAAAGAATTTCGGAACAATGTTAGCGACGACGGATACAGCTAAGAAGTGCTTTAACTGTGGTCGCCCAGGCCACCTTTGGCGTGATTCTTTGCGCACCCCAATTACATGTTTTGATTGCGGACAGGAAGGGCACCGTGTGATGTTTTGCAAGGATGCCCCCAAGTACCATGGAACCCGTACATCACAGCCACTTCAGAAGGAAGCTAGTATCCAACAGACGCAGCAAAGTGTTCAGATGCCTCAAAATTTTGGCCGCGGACGAGGCAGAGTAAGACCGAAGGGGTACATCGAGTGCCGGATCTACTCCCCCACGTCTGTACGAGATGAGGAGGACAGACGATCAGGATGCTGGTGTCGCATCAGGTACTGTTCAGATCCTTTCCCAGCCAATTAGCGTTTTATTCGATACGAGAACTACGCATTCATTTATATCCTCATCTTGTGTAAATCGTTTCAATATTTCTGGTTTTCATTAGTGTGAACCTTATGTTGTTGGTTTACCGAGTGGAGAGATGATTGTTGGGAACTTAGAGACTAGAGATTTCCCTGTATCATTTGGGGGCAGAGAGTGGCTCTCAAATCTAATTGTAATAGAAATGCAAGGAGACGACCTGATACTCGGAGATGATTGGCTTAATCGTTATGGAGCTATTGTAAACTACCGAAGGAGGAATATTTCGCTGATCGCTGACGATGGTTCCGAAATACTGTTTGAGGGATGGAAACCGGGAAGCTCAGGAAAGTTGATCAAAGCGATGAAAGCTGTCAAATTGCTGAAACAGGGCTGTACCGGATACTGGTGCTATGCAATGAAGAAAGAAGACGAAATTGTGGAACTTTCATCCATTCCTGTTGTGAACGAATTTCCAGATGTATTTCCTGACGAGTTACCTGGACTACCTCCACGAAGGGATGTAGAATTTACCATTGGTGGAACCGGAGCTACACCAATTTCTAAGGCGCCGTATCGTATGGCACCTCTTGAGATGTATGAACCGAAAAGCGGTGAAGGAGTTACTGGACAAAGGCTATATCCAGCCAAGCGTTTCGCCCTAGGGAGCGCCAGTTCTTTTTGTCCGAAAGAAGGATGGATCGCTTCGATTGTGCATCGACTATCGAGAACTGAACAAGATGACGATTACGAACAAGTATCCGTTGCCACGGATTGATGATCTGTTTGACCACTTGCAAGGAGCAACAATGTTTTCTAAAATCGATCTGAGATCAGGATACCATCAGCTGAGGATTAAGGAATCTGATGTTCCGAAATTAGCGTTCAGAACTTGCTACGGACATTATGAGTTTGTAGTGATGCCGTTTGGTCTCACTAACGCACCTGTTGTATTCATGCAATTGATAAACCGAGTGTTCATCGAAAATTTGGATAAATTTGTGGTCGTGTTCATTGATGACATTCTGGTGTATTCTAAGAGCCCAGAAGAGCATGCGCAACATTTGCGGATTGTATTAGAACTTTTGAGAAGCGAGCAACTGTACGCCAAACTCTCTAAGTGTGAATTCTGGCTAAAGGAAGTAATGTTCCTCGGTCATGTGGTATCAACTGAAGGAGTCCGAGTAGATCCTCAGAAGATCGAAGCGATTTTGGATTGGAAGCCTCCAAAGAACGTGAAAGAAGTCTGAAGTTTCTTAGGACTTGTTGGGTATTATCGTCGATTCGTGGAAGGGTTTTCCAAAATCTCCCGCCCACTTACTCGACTCCTGCAGAAAACTCAAAAGTTTGAGTGGAACGAGTCGTGTCAGATTAGTTTTGATGAATTCAAGGAGAGATTGATGACAGCACCAATTTTATCACTTCCACAGGGGACTGGAGGATTCATAGTTTACAGTGATGCTTCGAACCAAGGACTCGGATGCGTATTGATGCAGAATGATAAGGTGATCGCTTATGCTTCACGACAGCTGAAACCTTATGAAGTAAATTACCCAACACATGATTTAGAGCTAGCGGTAGTAGTTTTTGCTTTGAAGATCTGGAGACATTACTTGTACGGGACTCATTGTCAGATTTTTACTGATCACAAGAGTCTCAAATACATCTTCAGTCAGAAAGAGCTGAACATGCGGCAAATAAGATGGTTAGAGCTGATTAAGGACTACGACTTGGAGATTTTGTATCATCCAGGCAAAGCGAATGTGGTGGCAGATGCACTTAGCCGCAAACCTGTTTCTATTCAGATGC
Organism: Orobanche coerulescens; assembly: GCA_033398695.1. Taxonomy (NCBI): domain Eukaryota; kingdom Viridiplantae; phylum Streptophyta; class Magnoliopsida; order Lamiales; family Orobanchaceae; genus Orobanche; species Orobanche coerulescens. The sequence goes on from CM065804.1 coordinate 206,587,656, forward strand.
TGGAGACTCTGACTTCCCAACTTAGCCTTCAACGAGAGATGATTAGAGAAGGAATTGAAGTGTGGTTACAAAGAGTCCAAGGACAACTGTGCGTGATGGAATTAACTTCGTCATTAACCGAAGAAATCAAATCTAGTCAGACAGATGATCCTCTGATGATTCGGTTACGTGATGAAGTGATCAAGGGAAAGGCCCCCGGATTCCTAATTCATGATGATGGAGTTTTGAGATTTCAGAACCGACTCTGCGTTCCTGATGTCGATGTTCTGAAACAGACGATTATGAAGGAAGCTCACAGCTCGCCCTATTCTATCCACCCGGGCACCAGTAAGATGTATAAGGACTTGAAACAAAATTTCTGGTGGGGCAACATGAAGAAAGATGTAGCAGACTATGTTTCGAAATGCTTGACTTGTCAGCAGGTTAAGATCGAGCATCAACGACCTGCCGGGATGTTGAAGCCGCTTCCGATTCCTGAATGGAAGTGGGAAGACATATCGATGGACTTTATTACTAGTATGTCGAGAACCAAGACAGGAATGAACATGATTTGGGTGATAGTTGATCGTTTAACCAAATTAGCTCATTTTCTAGGCATTAAGGATACGTGGAGACCAGAGAGGTTGGCACGAGTATTTATTTCGGAGATAGTTCGATTGCATGGTACACCGAAGACCATTATTTCTGATTGAGACGGCCGTTTTGTGTCTCAGTTTTGGAAAGCAGTTCATAAGGCCTTGGGGACCGAATTGAACTTCAGTACAGCTTATCACCCGCAGACTGACGGACAATCCGAAAGGACCATTCAAACGGTGGAAGACATGCTAAGGGCATGTGCCTTAGATTGGTCAAACGATTGGGAAATTCATCTACCGTTGATTGAATTTACTTACAACAATAGTTGGCATGCTTCCATTAAGATAGAACCGTTTGAAGCATTATACGGGAGGAGATGTAGATCGCCCCTATGTTGGGATGATTCATCAGACTTAATCGGGACAGAACCAGAGTTGATCATACAGACTCGAGAGAAGATAGCCTTGATTCGTGAAAGGTTGTTGACCGCCCAGAGTCGCCAGAAATCTTATGCAGACGTACGCCGTCGCCCTTTGGAGTTCAGTACGGGAGACCACGTACTTTTAAAGGTTTCTCCTACTCGAAGAATCTTTCGTATCGGAAGGAAAGGAAAGCTGAGTCCGAGATATATCGGACCATTTGAAATCCTTGAGAGAGTTGGAGAGTTGGCATACAGATTGGCATTGCCGCCGTCATTGTGCCATGTTCATAACGTGTTCCACGTATCCCAGTTACGGAGGTATATACCGAACCCTAGTCATGTCATTGATTTCGGGGAGATCGAAGTCGCTCAGGATGGGACGTTTGAAGAAAGACCGGTCAAGATACTCGAGAGTCGAGTTAAACAGTTGGGGAACAAACCAATCGTCTTGGTCAAAATTCAGTGGTCTAGACACGGAGTCAAAGAGGCTACTTGGGAAACCGAGGATAGTATGCGGGAGAGTTATCCCGAGTTGTTTGACCCTTAGTTTCGGGGACGAAACTCTTTTAAGGGGGGTGTATGTAATACCCGGTTGTAATTCAGTCATTTATCATTCGGTAATTGTCACTGTGTAATTTTTTCACTTGTTAATAATCATTCATCCATGTTCACCGTTCGGAATAACTTCGAGTTGTGTATCGATATTGTTCATTGTTTCAACCTTACTCGGGAATCGAGACAAGAGTATTATCTTGATTGTTATAATTGATTCATTAGTCGATGTTGACGTTGGAGTTCATGGAATTTCTAATCTCCTCATTGTTCAAATTGTGTTTTTTTGGGCGAACCCTTGTAATCATTACTTGGAACCACCGTTTTGGGGTTTCCGTACTTGCATTTCGTGTTATTGTTTCCCAAATATTGATTCTTATTGCTCTTATTCTCTTCCCAGGTCATTTTTCATTATTTTAGGACCCAAGGGGGTGTGGGCCGCAGCACAAGGAGTGTGTGCCGCGGCACACACATTTTCCAATTTTGGCCGAGCAGCCTGTACCGTGGGTCGCGGCACATGCCGGCAGGGCCGTGGCACACTGCCGAGTCACTGCCGCGGCACACTCGTGTTGCAATTATTGGCCAACTTGTCTGTACCGTGGGCCGCGGCTCATGCCGACAGGGCTGCGGCACACTGCCGAGTCACTGCCGCGGCACATTCGTCCGGGCCGCGGCACGCTGCCGATCACTGGGGGCAGTTTTGGCCCTGTGCCGCGGCACACTTCGGCCGGGCCGCGGCACACAGTGCAGTCAACACTATAATTGCGATTTTTGTGAGATTCAACTCAATTTTTTCCATTTTTATTCAACTCATCCGAGAGAGAGGACTTTTGGGGGAAGATATTCATCATCAATCACTTGAGTATTCTTTTTTCATCATTTTCAATTGGTTGTGAAGCTCGAATTGTCGATCTAACGCGATTTCATCGGATTAAAGTACTTGGATCTTCAAAGGTAATATTCATCCAACCTATTGGATTTCGATTTTGAATTGAGATATGATGTTTTGGATGTTAAGATCATGTTGTATGAAGTGATATACGCATGATTATGGATATGTTTGATTATTCATTGGATTATTGAAGGATTATTCAAGAACACTTAGAATATTGAGTTGGATTTGGGGGTTTTCGATTAATCGTTGTTGTAATCACGAATTCGAATATTCATATTAGATTATTGATCGTATTGAATATGTTTTGTTGGTTTGAAACACTTCTTGGGGAATTGATGTTGGTATTTTTGAGGTTTAGTTATAAACAATCGAAGTTTGGCCACAAAGTGTTCGATATAATGCCCCAATGATTTTGGTTTAATCGTATCGACGTTTTGAGTTCGTTATATTCATGTTTGATACATGTATTGAATGGATTATTGGTAATTGTGTTATTCAAGGTTGTTCGAGCGACCGATATCTCAATTAGGACGTTATTCGTGGAAGTTTTACTCTTGTCAACGAACCGAGGCAAGTACTCTAATTAGAATTGTTTATATTATGACAGTTATGATGTGATTGTATTTTGTAAATGTGTTGTGATTATATGTCCACCATGCATTGATCCGACGGGAATCATCATGGGAATCTATAGCTGTGTGCGCTGGATCATTGGACAGGTAGTTCCACCATGTGTTGGTCCGACGAGATCATCATGGGAATCTATAGCTGTGTGCGTTGGATCGTTGGAATACCATCAGTATGTTGGAAATTGTTATGATATGATATGTGTTGTTGATATTTTCTCGTTGGAGAAACTTGTTACGATATAATTGTTGATTATATCGCTGTTGTATGATTATTGTACTTGTACTAGCATTGTTGTGCTAACCCCTGCGGGGTTGAACATTTGTTTATGTTCAGGATCCAGGAGAGCGGGGAAACAACCACTGGAGCTGCATGACGACGAGGGTGTAGAGTGATGTTCCGGCCGGGTTTTATTGTCTGTTGTTTGTTGGTTATTTCAATAAGTACTCGAGTGCATCGTCAGTTTAAGACGTTTGGATTTTGGTGATGTATTAATAACCCTTCATTGGATAATTGTATTCTCGATATTGACAAGACTGTTGTATTTTATTTCAGTAATTTCATAAGTTGGTATTTGTTATAGTTGTTTCGCTTCTTCAGCCTTGTAAATTCTTACGTAAAGGATTTACGGCGCTGTAATATTCCTGAATATATCGGGGGTGTTACACGTCCTTCCTCTGATCTGCTTCAGCTTGCTTTTTTTTCTGTACTAGATTCCCAATCTAGTAAAACAAGTTCTCTGCTGAGCTCCAAAAACCTTTCTTCTGGCAAAGGTTTGGTAAAGATATCAGCAATTTGATAGTCTGTGCTGACTCTTTCAACTCTGACTCTCTTGTTAAGCACGTGATATCTAATGAAGTGATGCTTAACATCAATGTGCTTGGTCCTTGAGTGCAAAACCGGGTTGTTGGTTATTGCAATAACACTGTTGTTGTCACACCAGATAGGGACTTCATTGGCAATGATATTGTAGTCCCTCAGCTATTGTCTGATCCACAAGATCTGGGCACAACAACTACCTGCAGCTAGGTATTCTGACTCTGTGGTGGAGATAGAGTTAGAAACTTGCTTCTTGCTAAACCAAGATATCAGTCTGGTTCCTAGGAATTGACACGTTCCACTAGTGCTTTTCCAATTAATTTTGCATCCTGTGAAATCTGCATCTGAATATCCTGATAGCTCGAAGTTATCGTCCTTAGGATACCATAGTCCAACATTGACTGTAGACTTAAGGTATTTAATTATTCTCTTGGCTGCATCTTGGTGCGATTGCTTAGGCTTGGATTGAAATCGCGCGCATACTCCTACGGCATAAGATATGTCTGGTCTGCTTGCAGTGAGGTATAGCAATGATCCAATAAGTCCTATGTAATGGGTTGAATCCACTGATATGCCTCCCTCGTCTGCATCTAGGTGAGTACTTGTGCTCATAAGAATTCTTGCTGGTTTGGCTGATTCCATTCCAAATCTCTTGATTAGATCTCGGGTATATTTGGCTTGGTTGATGAAAATTCGATTTTCCATCTGCTTGACTTGTAATCCAAAAAGAAATTAAGCTTTTCCATCATACTCATCTCAAACTCTCCTTGCATGAGATTTGAGAATTTCTCACACAGCTCTGGGTTGGTTGAGCCAAATATAATATCATCCACATATATCTGAACTATCAATATGTGGCCTTCGTGCTCCACTCTGAATAAGGTCTTGTCTACCTTTCCTTTGCAGAAACCATTCTTCTCAAGAAATACAGATAAGGTTTCATACCAAGCTCTTGGTGCTTGCTTAAGTCCATAGAGAGCTTTCAACAGGTTGTAGACTTTGTCTCATTTGACAAATCCTGGGGGTTGCTCCATATAGACTTCTTCTTCTAGGATGCCAGTTAGAAATGCACTCTTTACATCCATCTGGTAGACTTCAAAATCCTTGAATGCAACATATGCGAGGAATAGTCTGATGGCTTCTAGTCTTACAACAGGTGCATAGGTTTCATCAAAATCTATTCCTTCACATTGTGCATAACCTTTAGCAACAAGTATGGCTTTATTCCTAACAACAGCTCCATCTTCGTCGCTCTTGTTTTTGTACACCCATTTGGTGCCAATAACCTTCTTATGATCTAGTCTGTCTATTAATACCCAAACGTTGTTCCTTTCCATCTGTTCCAGTTCCTCTTGCATGGCATTGATCCATGAATAATCTTACAAAGCTTGTTCTATTGTCTTGGGTTCTATCTAAGACATAAAGCACGAGAACATAGCCATTCCTGCGGGTAGAGTAGACTGTCTTGTCTTAACTCTATCAGTCAGCTTCCCAATGATTTGCTGGATTGGATGGTCTTTGAGCCACCTGGGGATATCTTCTTCTTCAGGTCTGTTCCCCCTGTAGATATGCTCTGGTGAATTTCCTCTCTGTCTGCATCAGCTTGGATCTGGTCTCCTTGGTCTGCAACTGATCAGCTACCGTCTTGTCATCTGCAGGGTGGGTCTGGTCTACAAATGAGTCTTTATCAGCTACAGATGGGTCTTCATCAGCGGCAACTGGATCAGGTAGGTTTGGTGATCCTGTCTGATCTGCAGTTGGGTCTTCAGCAGCTACAGTTGCGTCTTCAGGCTGGTCTGCAGATGAGTCCACCATTCCAGTGTCATGGATAATGACTTCTTCGAGGGTTGCTGATTTGAGCTTATTCTCAATTAGCTCAACTTGCTTTCTGTACTCAACAGTAGATTCGTCAAATACAACATGGGGTGTTTCTTCCACAACTAAGGTTCTTTTGTTAAAAACTCTATATGCCTTGCTTCTTTGTGAGTATCCCATAAAGAGACCATCATCAGTTTTAGCATCGAAGGCATTTATACCGTTGTTGTGGATGAAACACTTACAACTAAAAACATGAAAGTAAGCAACAGTAGGAGTTCTGTTATTCCAAACCTCATAGGGAGTTTTGCCATGTCTCCCTACTATCATACTCCTGTTCTGAGTATGGCAAGCTGTGTTGACAGCTTCAGCCCAGAACCTCTTGGGCAGGTCTGCTTCTGCAATCATGGACCTGGCTGCTTCCTTCAGGGTTCTGTTTCTTCTTTCAGCAACACCATTCTGCTGGGGGGTCCTGGCTGCAGAGAGATCATGCTGGATTCCATTCTGATCGCTGTAATCAGTGATCGCCTTGTTGAGAAATTCTCCTCCTCTGTCTGATCTGATCTTGATGATTGAGAGGGATTTCTCATTCTGAATCTTTCTCAGCAGCTCAAGTAGCTTGGTTAAGGTTTCACTTTTCTTGTACAGGAAGATAATCCAAGTGTACCTTGAATAGTCATCCACTATTACTAGTGCATGTTTTCTGCCACTTAGAGTCCTCGGCTTGATAGTACCAAATATATCCATGTGTAGTAGATCTAAGATCCTTGTGGTGAGGGTTGTAGGCTGAACTGGCTTGAATGATGCTCTGGTTTGCTTCCCTTTCTGACACGCATCACAGAGAGCTTCCTTCTTGAATGCTTCATCTGGAAGTCCTCTGACCAGCTTCTGAGAACTAATCTTGTTGATGGCTTTCAAGTTCAGATGACATAATCTTTTGTGCCACAGCCATCCGTTCTCAGCTATTATCTTAGATAGAAAGCAGGTATTGGGAGTTCCTGTGTTCCAATATATCATATAGACATCTCTCCTTCTGAATCCTTGTAGCTTCACTTCTCCAGATAGGATATCTATCACCATACAATTCCAGATGGTGAAGACTACTAGATTCTTCTCATCGCAAAACTGGATTATGCTCAGGAGATTATACTTGAGCCCTTTGACATAGTGAACTTTGGATATGACAATATTTTCTCGGTGCAGCTCTCCAAAGCCCTTAGTTTGTCCTCTAGAGCTATATCCAAAAGTTACGTCAGGACCTCTTTCTTTGGTGTATTTAGTCAGCATCTTCTTGTTCCCGGTCATGTGCCTCGAGCATCCGGAATCTACAAACCATTCTTCACCTCCAAAGTTTGAATTTGTGGAGATGTGGTAGTAGTCCTTCCACCTTTTCTGCAATCATACAAGCAGAGATTTAGGTACCCAAATCTGTGTGGGTCCTCTCGGGTTAGATGGTTTCCTGGAGAATTGATTTCTCCTTGGATTGTTAAAATTGTTATTATTATTACCCTTGTAAGGTGTGCAAGGTCTAGGTCTGTATCTTCTGTTGGGATTGTATACCGAATATTCCTCAAAATATTGATAGTGTGTGCCATTTCTAAACCTTGGCTGAGACCATTTATTAAATCTTTGAGGTCCCCACACTTGTTCATTTTGGAAATTAGGATAACCTTGAAGTTTCCATCTTCCCCTCCCATTTTGAAATCTGTTTTTGGGGAGTTGTTAATACTAGTGGGCATGTTGTCTGGGCTGCTGCTTCTGCCTTGGCCAATGCCTAGTTGCTTGTCTAGGTGGCTGCCTTGTGAACCCTGGCTGCAGCCTAGACTTGTGACTTGGTTGTTGCCTGTTTTTAAATATCGGTTTGTATATAGGCTCAGCAGTCGAGACAATTGTTTCTCTCTTGATGAAAGTGGTTTTAGAACTAGAGGGAGTGTGAGGATCATATCCAAGGCCTGATCTGGAATATAGTGGCCTTTTATCAGTACACAATTCGTCCAGAGTTAAAGATGCTTTCAGGGAGGTTATTTCCTGCGCCTGAGTCTTATTTACCTGAGTCAATTTAGTAAATTCGGCTTTGACATGAGCAAGTGCATCTGATTTTTCACTATTCAAAACAGTTAATCGTTGTATCTCAGCTGTAGTGACATTAGCCTGGTTTTTCAAATTAACTGCAGCCTGGTTTTCAAAATTAGATTTTACTTTATTCAGTTCTAGGCTGAGTTTTTCAAAATCATTTTTCAGCTGCCTATTCTCATCTTGCAGTTGAGTCTTCTCGGTTGATACAGTTAGGTGTGCAGATTTTAGTGTCTCAAAATCTTTAAGTAGCTGATTTACAGATTCGTGCAGATCCATATCTTGTGACATGGCTGAACTATTATTTGAACCAGAGGGTTTTGATGTTACCTCTTCATCAGCTAGGTTGGCCATCAGGCAGTCATACTTTTCATCATCATCAGAGAAGAATCTGCTGCTTGATTCTACAAGCTCTTGATCTTCTCCAATGAGGGCCTTCCTTCTGTCTTCTTTTCTGCTCACCTCGTTCTTGCTCTCGTCCTTCTTAAGATCAGGACAGTCGATTTGAATGTGTCCTGTCTTGTGACAATTGTAGCACTCCACCTTCCAGCTTCCGGCTTTCTGGTTTCTTCTGGGATTCTCCTTATAATTCTTCCTGTATTTGGAGTAGTTCTTCCGAAAGTTGCTGAACCTCTGCATTATGAACGCCATCTCTTCCTCAAAATCTAATAGATTTGGAGGCTTTACATCAGATAAGCTCTTGGCGGGGGACTCGGCTACAAAGGCTATTCCCTTCTCTGCAGGCTCGGTTGAGGATGAACTTGGGAGCTCGAACTCATAAGCCTTCAGATCGGAGAACAACTCTTGGATCTTTATTTTATTAAGATCCTTGGATTCTCTCATGGCCATTGCCTTCATGCTTCATTCAGGATTGAGAGATCTTATTAGGACCTTCAGCGCCATTTCCCTGTTGCCATAAGATTTACCAAGGGAGTTGATCTCATTGATGATCTCAGTGAACCTTGTGTCCACTTGGTCTATTGATTCGCCATTCTTCATTTTAAAATTGTCAAATTTTTTAGTAGCAATTGACAACTTGTTCTCTTTGATCAGCTCCGTTCCCTCACACATTAAGGCTAATGTGTCCCAGATTTCCTTGGTATTTTTGCAGTTTTTGATCTTGACCATAGTGGATTTGGCAAGAGTTTGATACAGCACGTCTCTGGCCCGGTTGTCAATGTTGGACAGCTTTCTTTCTTCGGGAGTCAGCTCTGTCCTCTTCTTTGGGATCTTCTCTGGCTTCCCTGCTGCGATCTCCTCTGGAGTGTTGTCCTTCTCGAAGGTGAATGGCCCGTCCTCTATGATGCACCACATGTCATCATGGATTGAAGATAGATGTGCTTGCATCCTTATCTTCCAAAGATCATGCTCGTCAACTGAAAACACAGGTAGTCTAGAATGCATGTGTTCCATTATATGATGAGAGTAAAAATATATCTCTGATATAGATCTGGTTCGTGAAATAAATAAACCAACCTCTCTGATACCACTTGTAGGTCACAAGTCGTCCAGGAATAAGTCTAGAGGGGGGGTGAATAGACTTATTGAAACTCTTAAACTCTTTTTCACAAAGAGTAAGTTTCTTCAGCTGATAGATATGCAAATGACTTAGAGTCGTTTGATCTCAATACGTGCGGAAGTCAGCTGATGACGAATACAAAACAACTAATGAAACACTTAACAATGAATGCAGCAGTTAAAGTATGATGTTAGAAAACAGTAAAATACGCAGGCGGTTATAGTGGTCTCAGAGGTGGGGTAATCCTCTACTAATCCACTTCTCTCCAAACCAGTTGGAGATGAATTCACTATAATTGTCAACCAGTGATAAATATTACAGTGATTCAACCAAATTACAACAGCTTCCAACTAGTGGAAATCCTTTTCGTTGCAACTCCCTTGACTGCCTTACACCTCTTGATCCGCGATCCTTGGATGCCTTTACAGTCTCGAACTTCAACCAGTGAAGTACCCCGAACTCAAGATTAAAGACACGAGCTTTTGTCTTCTCCAACTAAGAGCTTCTTCAAGTATGAACTTTTGAGAACTGCTCTTTTCACGATGCTATAGTTCACTTTTAGATTGCTTTGAATGCTTTGATTGATTGAGATTATGTTCGCACCGGTAGTTGCTCAACTTCAAATCTTCGGATATATATAGGTGTTGATCCTTGAGCATTCTTCATAGCTGTTGCAAATCCTGTAACAAATCAGTCCGTTGGAGAGAGACTTCTTTGTTTATTCTTTTCTGAACGTTGCAAGGCTGGATTCCCATATTTTAATCCATCGATCGACTGTTGTGAAGACTTTGCATGTGATGCGCCGAATCCTTTGAATATAATAAGATTAAAGTCTTCAGTGGTAGGCCTGGATGAATTATTCAATTCATATCCTTTGCGGGAATCTCTCCAATTTGTCTCTTCACGTTGCATGTGACTTTCCGTAATATTTGACTTTTCAACGCATGCTGACGTGGACTTGGAGTACTTGGCCAAGTTGGCTGATGAACAGTCATCTTCACTGTAGTTTTGGACTTCTCTGATGGTGGCTGATTGGGACTCGCCTGGTCAGATGACTTGTCTGAAGTCACTTGACTGCAGTCTGGTCAAACATTTCTGATGATTTTTGTTGACCAGAACTTCTCTAACTTGACTCAGTTGTACTTCTCTGATGAACTCAGCTGTACTTTTGTACTTAGCCGATTTGAGCCTAACTTATTTTGGCCTATAGAAGATACTCTTTTGGTTCTTCTTTACATATTGCCAAGTATTAAACTTAACATAATTTGGCCTATGGAAGATACTCATTTGGTTCTTCCTTACATTTTTGCTCAGTAATAAATATTTGAATTACATTAATGACATCATCAAAATCTAAAAAGTATTCCTAACAAATTCTCCCTATTTTGACGATGGCAAAACTTAAGAAAATATTCAAATGAACAAGTCTGCACTTGAGTGCAAGACACAAACTAAAATCAGTCTAGTTTTGAGACAACTGGAAATTGTCATTCAAAAGACTGTTATAAATTTCTGTATTGATTACAAATACATGTCTTTGACAGAATAAATAAAAAAATTACAATTACATCCAAGACCTATCTGCCCCTTCCTCTGCGAACAGCTTGCTTGGGAGGTTTAAATAGTTTTGCACCGATTGGTCTAATTTTTATGGGTGTAAGACCATATTTCCTCCTTATGACTAGGGCAGCAAAGTCTTGGTCTTCTTTTGAAGAGAACTTGTGCTCTTCACACAGCTTTCTGATTTCATCTTGAAGCTCTAGCTCGTTAAGCTCGTTGTCCAAACGGGTCGGTGCTTCCACTGCTCTGAATGGAGGAATCATAGGATAAGCACACCATTTGGCTGCATATTTAAGCATGATCTATCTAGCATTCATGTAGTTGATGAATGACTGTTGGGGCGAGCATTCTTTATCTTGGAGAATCTCCCAGAGATAGAACTGCTCTGTGAATTGTTTCTTTGCATCCGCCCAATTGGTCATGAATTCTGCTAGTAAGAATTCTTCAACGTACCACAACTGCTTGCCTTCCCATTCGACTCTTTGCTCTTCTTTATCTCTTCTTCTTCTTTTCTTCTCAAAAGACTGCTCTTCAGGTTGGATCTCCTTTCTCTTCAAACTTGATGTTCCTTCTTCAATTTGGAGAATTTCTTGCCTCTTCTTCGATCTAAGCTCTGCAGCCTGAACAACAAAAACTTCTTTCTGTCTGCTGCCTTCCTCCTGTATTCTTTCTTCCCCTTTTGACTTCTCTTCCCCCTCAAACCTATCTTCCCCCTTTTGACAGCATCAACCAGGGCGGTCAACTGCTATTCCATTATATGCATCCAATCAGACATGCCAAAAGACATTCTGTAATTTGTAGGAGGAGGAGGTTGAAGGACTTTCTGCTGCAGCAAGGTGTCGATTTTTGCATTGATAGACTGTAGATTAGGGGTGATCTGAGAAGCGAGCAGCTCTCCAATAGTGTCCTTAACAATTTGTCTGATCAGCTCGGTCATCGTAGGTAAAATCTGTGATGATGGTGGAGAGTACTCGTCTGAGCCGTCTACTCCTGCAGGTAGGTGCCTGAACGACCCACCTGTGTGCAGACTCCTGTCTGCAGCTGGCATTCCAGATGGGGTATGTTCAGGGGTCCCCGATCTGGAGTCTTCAGCCAGGTCTGCATCTAGGCTGGTATACCGGGCAGGCGCCCCAGCCTTGTCTGCAGCCTCCTTTTCTGGCTCCTTCGCTTGCTCCTCCTCTTTTTCTTCTTCTTCTTCTTTTTCTAACTCCTTCTCTCCTTCCTCCTTCTTTTCTTCCTCTTCAACATTCTCTTTCTCTTTCTCAGCCTCTTTTTCTCCTCCTTCACCCTTATCATCATCATCATCATCATCATCATCATCATCCTTTTTATCTTCTTCATCATCCCTATCTTTTTCATCATCCTTATCTTTTCCATCATCCTCCTTTTCTTCTCCAACCTCCTTATCAACTTCTTCTCCTTCTTCTTCTTCTTCTTCTTCTTTTTCATCTACTAATTCCACCGTTTTTTCAACTTATTCTTCTCCAGTTTCCTTTTCAACTAAGATATTTTCTTCTTCATCATCAATGACAATAATTTCTTCTTCTACTTCTTCATACACTTCTTCTATTTTTATCTTATTTCTTCTTCCTCCTCTTCTTCTTCTTCTTTACCAAAAGATCCATCAAAAATGCTATACATAATAGAGTGGATAAATTGGTACATGTTGGTTTTGAAATTGGACATGAACCAATTTTTCTGAAGAATCAAAATTGTGTCTGACACTTTGCAAAAATGTGTCAGCACATCTTCTGTGGCTTGGGGATATCCCCAACCACTGGTTTCAATATAAGCTTCAAGTTGAGTGAAAGAAAGTGATTTAAAAGCTTTCCATTCTTCAAAAATATGGACAAAAGAATGTTTTAGAGCTTGCGGTTTAACCAACTGAAGTTGCTCTAGTGATAAGTTAAAAGTGTTGTTGTCAAGTAGGTGAAAAGTATAATTTGCCTCAGGTATGGAAATTATTAAACCTGCTTCCTCTTCTTCTGAGATGTACTAGGGGTTGAGAAGAGGGATGATCTGGGTCTCCAGGCTGTCCGGAGCAGGCTGGTCCTCCAGGTGAATAGGTGACCTGGCTACAGGACTGGGAAATTGTTCTGGCTGCTCCTCGTCACTGAATTGAAAGCGCCTGGGCCTCTTTGGTGATGGTTTTGGTGAAGAATGCATGATGGATGGCTCACCAGGGGCTGGTCCCCTTCTCTTGAGACGAACAGCAATGGGCATATTGTCTGACTCCGAATCTGATTTGGCTGCAGGTGGGTTGCCGTCTGCAGGCTGGTCCGACTCGTCTGATTAAGGGTATTTTAGGGCTGTGAATCAGATAACTCTTTTAGCATCCGAGCTGCTCTTCTAGTGCTTCCTAGTCTCCTCAATGTCTCTTGGTCTAGATGACCAAGTCTCTTATTGATGTGGAAGGGGTCAGTGTTTCCCTTTGCCACACATAGCTTCTCAAGGATCCAACTTAGCTGCGTTCCAAACGCCAGCTTGGATCTGAACTTCTTCTCATCAACAAGTCATTCGGCCTTGTTGACCTCGCGTACCAGTTGCCTGAAAATGTAGTCTGACCAGTCAATCGGCTCGTCCTGGATTAGTGCTCCCAGCACCATGAATTTAGCCGACAACAGTTGGTCGTAACTCCCTGCCATACCCATGACAATTTTGTTGGTGATGTCCAACACAGACCAATATATCTTTTTAATTTCGATCCTCTTGGCGGTGAGCTTTAGCTTCTCCGGCTGGTCGACTGCCTTAATCTTCAGCCAGCTATCGGCTATTTTCTGCTTGAGGGCCTCGACCGCTATGCCACGACTCTTCATTCCAAACACTTTTTGAATCGTCTCCGGCGATATGTCAACTTGTACTCCGCCGATGGTGCTCCTAATTCCTGCTTCAATCACATGGGCTTCGCGGAAAAATGCAATAACGTCCTCCTTGTACAGGTGTTTGGGACTGATATCCAAAAATGGATAGATCCCATTCTTCTTCATCGAGTGGATAAGAAAGAGCACGTCGTTGTTTTCCAGATTTGATTCCAAGAGACCTTCAAAATCAACGACCAGAGAGAAAATGATCTGGTCCTTAACAACCTTCATGTTTACGCCTTCAAAGTAAGCTTCCATTTCTACAATATAGGAGATTTCTTAGTGTATTTAGAGTTCAAAGGAATTTATGCTCTGTAAATTAGGGTTTTTTGAAAGACTGATAAAGGTAAATTGAGGGTTTTTTCGTCCTTATAAGGAAGATGAAGCGACGTTGGAATTAAATAATTATTTTTAAATTGGTGGTCCACCTTTTGAGATTCCCTTTTTAAAATTCAAATTTTAATCGGTGGTCCAGGTTTTGAGTTTGAAAATGGACGGTTGGATTTTAATTGGTCACAGTGGAGGTCGATTTAACCTGTGATTGCCACGTGTATTTAAAGCATATAGTGTTATGCCACTTGTGAACCAAAAAAAATACTATGATATTATTATACAAATAGCAGATAATAATATAATATTCAGAAGTCGGTTAAGATTAGGAAACTTAGCTGGTTGACCGTTGACTGTTGACTACTCTGCATCAGGTGAGTTGACTCCTTTGACTTCTCGCCTGAGATTTTGATCAGCTAGGTTCCTTTGTCCGTCCTTCGTCTTCTTGTCCGCATCAGGTAGGGTCTGATTCCTATAATCAGCTAGGTCCATCCTTCCTCTGATCTGCTTCAGCTTGCTTTTTCTTCTGTACTAGATTCCCAATCTCGTAAACCAAGTTCTCTGCTCAGCTCCAAAAACCTTTCTTCTGGCAAAGGTTTGGTAAAGATATCAGCAATTTGATAGTCTGTGCTGACTCTTTCAACTCTGACTCTCTTGTTAAGCACGTGATCTCTAATGAAGTGATGCTTAACATCAATGTGCTTGGTCCTTGAGTGCAAAACCGGGTTGTTGGTTATTGGAATAACACTGTTGTTGTCACACCAGATAGGGACTTCATTGGCAATGATATTGTAGTCCCTCAGTTGTTGTCTGATCCACAAGATCTGGGCACAACAACTACCTGCAGCTAGGTATTCTGACTCTGTGGTGGAGATAGAGTTAGAAACCTGCTTCTTGCTAAACCAGGATATCAGTCTGGTTCCTAGGAATTGGCATGTTCCACTAGTGCTTTTCCTATTAATTTTGCATCCTGCGAAATCTGCATCTGAATATCCTGATAGCTCGAAGTTATCGTCCTTAGGATACCATAGTCCAACATTGACTGTAGACTTAAGGTATTTAATTATTCTCTTGGCTGCATCTTGGTGCGACTGCTTAGGCTTGGATTGAAATCGCGCGCATACTCCTACGGCATAAGATATGTCTGGTCTGCTTGCATTGAGGTATAGCAATGATCCAATAAGTCCTCTGTAATGGGTTGAATCCACTGATATGCCTCCCTCGTCTGCATCTAGGTGAGTACTTGTGCTCATAGGAATTCTTGCTGGTTTGGCTGATTCCATTCCAAATATCTTGATTAGATCTCGGGTATATTTGGCTTGGTTGATGAAAATTCCATTTTCCATCTGCTTGACTTGTAATCCAAGAAAAAAATTAAGCTTTCCCATCATACTCATCTCAAACTCTCCTTGCATGAGATTTGAGAATTTCTCACACAGCTCTGGGTTGGTTGGGCCAAATATAATATCATCCACATATATCTGAACTATCAATATGTGGCCTTCGTGATCCACTCTGAATAAGGTCTTGTCTACCTTTCCTTTGCAGAAACCATTCTTCTCAAGAAATACAGATAAGGTTTCATACAAAGCTCTTGGTGCTTGCTTAAGTCCATAGAGAGCTTTCAACAGCTTGTAGACTTTGTCTCCTTTGACAAATCCTGGGGGTTGCTCCACATAGACTTCTTCTTCTAGGATGCCATTTATAAATGCACTCTTTACATCCATCTGGTAGACTTCACAATCCTTGAATGCAGCATATGCGAGGAATAGACTGATGGCTTCTAGTCTTGCAACAGGTGCATAGGTTTCATCAAAATCTATTCCTTCACACTGTGTATAACCTTTAGCAACAAGTTTGGCTTTATTCCTAACAACAGCTCCATCTTCGTCGCTCTTGTTTTTGTACACCCATTTGGTGCCAATAACCTTCTTATGATCTGGTCTGTCTGTTAGTTCCCAAACTTTGTTCCTTTCCATCTGTTCCAGTTCCTCTTGCATGACATTGATCCATGAATAATCTTCCAAAGCTTGTTCTATTGTCTTGGGTTCTATCTGAGACATGAAGCACGAGAACATAGCCATTCCTGCGGGTAGAGTAGACTGTCTTGTCTTAACTCCATCAGTCAGCTTCCCAATGATTTGCTGGATTGGATGGTCTTTGAGCCACTTGGGGATATCTTCTTCTTCAGGTCTGTTCCCCCTGTAGATATGCTCTGGTGAATTTCCTCTCTGTCTGCATCAGCTTGGATCTGGTCTCCTTGGTCTGCAACTGGATCATCTACCGTCTTGTCATCTGCAGGTTGGGTTTGGTCTGCAAATGAGTCTTTATCAGCTACAGATGGGTCTTCATCAGCGGCAACTGGATCAGGTAGGTTTGGTGATCCTGTCTGATCTGCAGTTGGGTCTTCAGCAGCTACAGTTGCGTCTTCAGCCTAGTCTGCAGATGAGTCCACCATTCCAGTGTCATGGATAATGACTTCTTCGAGGGTTGCTGATTTGAGCTTATTCTCAATTAGCTCAACTTGCTTTCTGTACTCAACAGTAGATTCGTCAAATACAACATGGGGTGTTTCTTCCACAACTAAGGTTCTTTAGTTAAAAACTCTATATGCCTTGCTTCTTTGTGAGTATCCCATAAAGAGACCATCATCAGTTTTAGCATCGAAGGCAATTAGTTGTGTTTTACCGTTGTTGTGGATGAAACACTTACAACTAAAAACATGAAAGTAAGCAACAGTAGGAGTTCTGTTATTCCAAACCTCATAGGGAGTTTTGCCATGTCTCCCTACTATCATACTCCTGTTCTGAGTATGGCAAGCCGTGTTGACTTCAGCCCGTAACCTCTTGGGCGTGTCCGCTCGCAATCATGGACTGGCCGCTTCCTTCAGTGGTTCTGCTTCTTTCAAAGAACACCATTCTGCTGGGGTCTCGCCGCAGAGCTCATGCTGGATTCCATTCTGATCGCTGTAATCAGTGATCGCCTTGTTGAGAAATTATCCTCCTCTGTCTGATATGATCTTGATGATTGAGAGGGATTTCTCATTCTGAATCTTTCTCAGCAGCTCAGGTAGCTTGGTTAAGGTTTCACTTTTCTTGTACAGGAAGATAATCCAAGTGTACCTTGAATAGTCATCCACTATTACTAGTGCATGTTTTCTGCCACTTAGAGTCCTCGGCTTGATAGGACCAAATAGATCCATGTGTAGTAGATCTAAGATCCTTGTGGTGAGGGTTGTAGAATGAACTGCTTGAATGATGCTCTGGTTTGCTTCCCTTTCTGACACGCATCACAGAGAGCTTCCTTCTTGAATGCTTCATCTGGAAGTCCCCTGACCAGCTTCTGAGAACTAATCTTGTTGATGGCTTTCAAGTTCAGATGACATAATCTTTTGTGCCACAGCCATCCGTTCTCAGCTATTGTCTTAGATAGAAAGCAGGTATTGGGAGTTCCTGTGTTCCAATCTATCATATAGACATCTCTCCATCTGAATCCTTGTAGCTTCACTTCTCCAGATAGGATATCTATTACCATACATTTCCAAATGGTGAAGACTACTAGATTCTTCTCGTCGCAAAACTGGCTTATGCTCAGGAGATTATACTTGAGCCCTTTGACATAGTGAACTTTGGATATGACAATAATTCCTCGGTGCAGCTCTCCAAAGCCCTTAGTTTGTCCTCTAGAGCTATCTCCAAAAGTTACGTCAGGACCTCTTTCTTTGGTGTATTTAGTCAGCATCTTCTTGTTCCCGGTCATGTGCCTCGAGCATCTGGAATCTACAAACCATTCTTCACCTCCAAAGTTTGAATTTGTGGAGATGTGGTAGTAGTCCTTCCACCTTTTCTGCAATCATACAAGCAGTGATTTAGGTACCCAAATCTGTGTGGGTCCTCTCGGGTTAGATGGTTTCCTGGAAAATTGATTTCTCCTTGGATTGTTAAAATTGTTATTATTATTACCCTTGTAAGGTGTGTAAGGTCTAGGTCTGTATCTTCTGTTGGGATTGTATACCGGATATTCCTCAAAATATTGATAGTGTGGGCCATTTCTAAACCTTGGCTGAGACCATTTATTAAATATTTGAGGTCTCCACACTTGTTCATTTTGGAAATTAGGATAACCTTGAGGTTTCCATCTGCCCCTCCCATTTTGAAATCTGTTTTTGGGGAGTTGTTGATAATAGTGGGCATGTTGTCTGGGCTGCTGATTCTGCCTTGGCCATTGCCTGGTGCTTGTCTAGGTGGCTGCCTTGTGAACCCTGGCTGCAACCTAGACTTGTGACTTGGCTGTTGCCTGTTTTTAAATATCGATTTGTATATAGGCTCATCAGTCGAGACAATTGTTTCTCCCTTGATGAAAGTGGTTTTAGAACTAGAGGGAGTGTGAGGATCATATCCAAGGCCTGATCTGGAATATAGTGGCCTTTTATCAGTACACAATTCGTCCAGTGTAAAAGATGCTTTCAGGGAGGTTATTTCCTGCGCCTGAGTCTTATTTACCTGAGTCAGTTTAGTAAATTCGGCTTTGACATGAGCAAGTGCAGCTGTTTTTTCACTATTCAAAACAGTTAATCGTTGTATCTCAGCTGTAGTGACATCAGCCTGGTTTTTCAAATTAACTGCAGCCTGGTTTTCAAAATCAGATTTTACTTTATTCAGTTCTAGGCTGAGTTTTTCAAAATCATTTTTCAGCTGCCTATTCTCATCTTGCAAATTTGAGTCTTCTCTACGATCTGATTAGGTGTGCAGATTTTAGTGTCTCAAAATCTTTAAGTAGCTGATTTACAGATTCGTGCAGATCCATATCTTGTGACATGGCTGAACTATTATTTGAACCAGAGGGTTTTGATGTTACCTCTTCATCAGTTAGGTTGGACATCAGGCAGTCATACTCTTCATCATCATCAGAGAAGAATCCACTGCTTGATTCTACATGCTCTTGATCTTCTCTGATGAGGGCCTTCCTTCTGTCTTCTTTTCTGCTGACCTCCTTCTTCCTCTCGTCCTTCTTAAGATCAGGAGTCGATTTGAATGTGTCCCGCCTTGTGACAATTGTAGCACTCCACCTTCCAACTTCCGGTTTTCTAGTTTCTTCTGGGATTCTCCTTATAATTCTTCTTGTATTTGGAGTAGTTCTTCCGGAAGTTGCTGAACCTCTGCATTATGAACGCCATCCCTTCCTCAAAATCTAATGGATTTGGAGGCTTTACATCAGATAAGCTCTTGGCGGGGGACTCGGCTGCAAAGGCTATTCCCTTCTCTGCAGGCTCGGTTGAGGATGAACTTGGGATCTCGAACTCATAAGCCTTTAGATCAGAGAACAACTCTTGGATCTTTATTTTATTAAGATCCTTGGATTCTCTCATGGCCACTGCCTTCATGCTCCATTCAGGATTGAGAGATCTTATTAGGACCTTCAGCGCCATTTCCCTGTTGCCATAAGATTTACCAAGGGAGTTGCTCTCATTGATGATCTCAGTGAACCTTGTGTCCACTTGGTCTATTGATTCACCATTCTTCATTTTGAAATTGTCAAATTTTTGAGTAGCAATTGACAACTTGTTCTCTTTGATCAGCTTCGTTCCCTCACACATTAAGGCTAATGTGTCCCAGATTTCCTTGGCATTTTTGCAGTTTTTGATCTTGACCATAATGGATTTGTCAAGAGTTTGATACAGCACGTATCTGGACCGGTTGTCAAGGTTGGCCAGCTTTCTTTCTTCGGGAGTCAGCTCTGTCCTCTTCTTTGGGATCTTCTCTGGCTTCCCTGCTGCGATCTCCTCTGGAGTGTTGTCCTTCTCGAAGGTGAATGGCCCGTCCTCTATGATGCACCACATGTCATCATGGATTGAAGATAGATGTGCCTGCATCCTTATCTTCCAAAGATCACACTCGTCAACTAAAAACACATGAAGTCTAGAATGCATGTGTTCCATTATATGATGAGAGTAAAAATATATCTCTGATATAGATCTGGTTCGTGAAATAAATAAACCAACCTCTATGATACCACTTGTAGGTCACAAGTCGTCCAGGAATAAGTCTAGAAAGGGGGTGAATAGACTTATTGAAACTCTTAAACTCTTTTTCACAAAGAGTAAGTTTCTTCAGCTGATAGATATGCAAATGACTTAGAGTCGTTTGATCTCAATACGTCCGGAAGTCAGCTGATGACGAATACAAAACAACTAATGAAACACTTAACAATGAATGCAGCAGTTAAAGTATGATGCTAGAAAACAGTAAAATACGCTGGCAGTTATAGGGGTCTCAGAGGTGGGGTAATCCTCTACTAATCCACTTCTCTCCAAACCAGTTGGAAATGAATTCACTATAATTGTCAACTAGTGATAAATATTACAGTGATTCAACCAAATTACAACAGCTTCCAACCAGTGGAAATCCTTGCCGTTGCAACTCCCTTGACTGCCTTGCACCTCTTGATCCGCGATCCTTGGATGCCTTTACAGTCTCGTGTTAGGATTGTATACTGCAAAGCATACTTTATGCTTGTATTACCTTATTTCCCTATTACTACCTATGAGGATATTAATTATATTTAATCACATGTTTTGCATATTAATTCACGTTATGGTTATGCAAATGAAATGTCTAATTATTTTATATTGTAGATAATGTGGTGTGTTGGTTTCACACGGAAGATCACATTATCGGTGCCTTATAAAATAATATAATAGTTCACAACCTATATAATTATTAGACAAATTATATAAAGGGTTGTAGTGTATGCTTGAGAATAGTTGGTCTTGACTATTAGCATACATTAGCGTATTGCATACGTTGAACAGGATCGATGTGAGATAGTGTCTTCCGTACTGACTGTAAGAAGAACGTAAATCTCGGATAATTATTATTTCTTAACTCTAAGTATATAATATTTAATTGTGTATTTATAATAATTATTGCTTTGATTTACCATAGGTGAGAGTCAAAATGATCGACTCAATAAGCCTCGTATCTTGGGCAATAATATTGTTTATACGACAATTATTATTATTACTAGAAATCGTGTCCCGACTCGTGCGGGTTGATGATGTCCCCTTGAGGAGCTCGATAATGATTATTATATTAAACCTCGCAGTGGATTTAAT
Source organism: Orobanche coerulescens (assembly GCA_033398695.1). Taxonomy (NCBI): domain Eukaryota; kingdom Viridiplantae; phylum Streptophyta; class Magnoliopsida; order Lamiales; family Orobanchaceae; genus Orobanche; species Orobanche coerulescens. Next base: position 206,608,818 of record CM065804.1, read on the forward strand.
TCCGATATAATAATAAGGTTCGAGTGGTACTACTCTTGGATAAGATATTAGTTAATTAAAGCTGTCAGTAGCTTATAATTAATTAATGGACATTCGATATCTTAAACACGAGAAATAATATATTTAATAAGGAGCCCAATTTCGTAATTTGGGATTTTGGTAGGAAGTGCAATATCAACTTTTTAGTGGACTAAATTGATATTAATTGATTCATCATATATTAGGAAGAGTCCTAATAAGGTAAGATGAATTAATTGGGAGTCCTTCCATAATCCTCCTTTAGATCCCTAGTAGTAGTACAAGAGCCTATAAATAGGACATTATGGGGTGTTGGCCGATTTACTACATGCTTGTGAGATTGTGTGATCAATTTTTTTTCCTCTTGTGTTTAATTGTAGATCTAGACTTGTGTCTTTGATTCTACAATTTAGATAACACAATTAATTTGCTAAGAGTGTTCATAAAATACTAGAGAGCAAAGAAAATTATAGTGATCACATATCAAAGTTGTTTCGGCCGATCCATAAGGTGTCCAAGCAAGTTCCGGTAGCTCGTTGCCCACACAACGTCCGGTTCAAGGCGGATCATACTCTAGAAGATCTGAAGGTAGAGATACAAGGCGATCAAGAAGGAAATAACAAACCGCTTAAAAAGGTAATATCCTATGATCTTGGATCTAGATTAGGATATTTTAATTAATCAACATATTTAATTAATAAATAATAAATAATATTTAAATTACTTATTAGTCTTGGTAATTAATTAATTAGCATGCCTAAATAGATCTAATGCTCGTAGATGCGTAAAACGCCATAATCATATTTTCCCAAACTTCGCTTCCGCTGCGTTTTCCTTTCCAACAATTGGTATCAGAGCCGGATTTTTAGGCTTTTGCTACTTTAATTAATTTTAGTGATTAATTGATAGCAATTTAAATATTCATATATTTTGATGTTGGAATATTTTTCTAGATGTGTTCTTGCAGGTGATATGATCCAATTATCATGGTTTATATAAATGGTGCATTTATTTATTTATTTTATTAATTATGCAATTGTTGGTTTGGCCCGTTTTTTTAGGCATGTAATGGTTTTTCCCGTGAGAAAATCCGCGGGTAGTTCTAGGTGGTTTTATTTTTTTCGTGTAATCTTGATGTAATTTCGATGTATTTTATTTCGTATAAAATTATAATCGAATTCGGAAAAGAAGGGATCACGAAGAAATAGAGTAGAACCGGATCGCGGATCAGCATGGCCGCCGACAGCAGAGGTCGCCGCTGAAGGCAGAGGCCGCCGAGCGGCCGCCAGCGCTGCACTGTCCGGCAGTTATTGTTCGGGCCGGCCGCCCAGCTTTAGTCCGTCCTGCTGCTGGCCGTTCGTTGGCCCCATTGAAGTCGGGATTTAAAATTAAATTTTTTTATGTAATTAATTTTGCATAAAAGAAAAAATTTTAATTTTGAAAATCCACGGCCCGGCCGGGGAGAAGCGACGAGATGCTTGATTCAGTGGGAGAGATCGAGCCGAAGATTTTCTCGGATTCAACTCAAGGAAGAAGACCATGATAATTGGATAAATTTAATTATCCATGCTTTATTTTGGTTTTTATTGTTTTGATGTATGGCATGTATGGATGTATGCGTGATATGTTTCCTTGCATGTTAGGACGAGAAAATTAAAAACCTTAAGGCTAAAATAACTAAGTGATTAAATTGATTTTTATTTTTTAAAATCAAATTGGCCTCCATAATTAATTTAAATTGTGAAGTAATTAGCATGCGCGTTGACATTAGAGTCTTCCTCCATATCGGATGTGCTAATTATAGGTTCACTAGTTTTAAATTTCAAAATGATAACATAAGGTAAATATTACTTTTTATGATAGGACCTCTCCATCTGTAGGACTATTATTTAAAAGATAATATTTTAAGGATGTTAAATTATGGTGTTCACTTAGGTGTATTAATTAATAAGCTCCCCATCGGAGTCTATGTTAATTAATACATGGCCAAGAGGAACCAACTATTAATTTTACTTGTCATAACGTAATTTGACTAGATAGTAAAATTAAAGACGTAAAACTCTACTTGAAAAATGTATGTGTAAACGTCCACACGATCGTGGCTTGCATGTGCGGATTTTTTGAGGTGTTGGTTGCTAGCATATATATTGTGTTTTTGAGGTTTTTCGATATATTTTGCTATGCATTATGTGATGGATGTTTTTTTAATTTTTTATTCTCAGATGTCTTTCAATCCACTATTGTTATTCTCAAAGAAAATAAACTAGATGGCACTAACTTTGCCGATTGGAAAAGAAATCTAGACATTGTCTGATCACGAGGGGCATAAGTTTGTCTTAATCGAGGAGAGCCCTCTAGAACTGAGACCGGATGCCACTCCCGAAGAGTTGGCGGAATTCGGAAATGGAAAAAGTCGATGAGATGGCTCATTGTTACATTTCGCTTCACCGACAAATGTATTGAAAGATCGCATCGACGATGGGTTCGGCCGCGAAATGATAAAAAGTCTCACCGAGATGTTTGGTCATCGTAACCGGCGGCTAGACAAAATGCTATGAGGGTATTGATGACAACCCAAATGTCCAAGGGACTCCAAGAAGGGATCATGTTCTAAAAATGATGTCTCATTTGAACGAATCGAGCATATTGGGGGCTACTATCGATGCGGAAACGCAGTCGATATTATCTTAGGCCTTACCTAGAAGCTTTGAGCGGTTTCGCCTCAACTACAATATGAACCGTAGGACATATAGTTTGGCGGAACTTCCGACAGAGCTTCATCAAGGTCTCTTCAAACAAGGTTATCATCAAATTCTTGCGGCAATGGTGCTACTTCTTCCAAACCCAAATGGGGAAAGAGGAAGAAGCAGTTGGCTGAAGCAAGTGGCAGCCTCAAGGTGAAAAGCAAGGCTCCTCACCCCGAGGCGAACAAAAGCCAAAGGGAAAGTGCTACAAGTGCGGTTAAAGGACATTTTAAAGCGGATCGCCTCGCTCTTAAGAAAGGTATGTCTCGTGCACTAGTAGTCAAAACATGTTTGGCAGCTTGTTCTTCCACTTCGTGGATAGTTGATTCAGGCTCCACTGATCATGTTTGCTTTGACTCGCATGGTTTTCAGGTAACCAAGCAGCTTAGTGCGGGCGAGATTACCATCAACTGGGGCGATTATTCCAGGCTTATGGCTGTTGCAGTTGTAATATCCGGGATTTTTATTCTGATTTATTCGAATTTTTCTTTTTCTTAGACCGGAAATTTCTCGGTTTCCGAGCGTTGGTATTATTTTTCTCGACAATCGATTTTGTGTTTATGGCCATAGGTGGTGATTTGTTGTATGTTAATTTCATTTCGGATCGATGTTGTTGTCCGCGAGCGTTTCGTCGTGTTCGTTCCGTGCGTTTTTAGGAATCGAGTCGTCGAGCCACGGCATACTGGCGCCGGCCGACGGTTATGGAGGAACTGCACGGATGCCGGGCAATCGGGCCGGCTTGGGCAGGGACCGGCCTAGCGACGCTACGGTCGGACAGTGCCGCGCTAACCCGCAGAGTAGCGCACGCCATCGCCGGGAGGTAACGCACGCTAATCGCCCAGTGCATTTAGGCAGGGTCTGGACTTCGCCGACCGGCCAGGGTAGCGACGCTACCGGACAGTGCGCGCGCTAACTCGGCAGTTAGCGCACGCTACCGCTCGGCCGGCGACGCCACTGGCCGGATGATTAGTCCAAGAGGTCTGGGACGGGCCGATTGCGCACATCGCCGCCGATGTCTTGCGACGCTATCGGACCCGCCAAGATTCTCGACTGTGGCCGGCCGATAGCGCACGCTACCCGGACAACCTAGCGCACGCTAGTCAGTTGCCAGTATATATATGACCGAGCAGCCCTGTTTTCACCCATTTTTCATTTCCCTTCCTTCATGTCCGCGGCTGGATCTTATGAGAGATAGGAGACATGTTATTGAACAACAAATCCACGAAGATCCTGAGTCCATATCATTGATCGATCAATCCATAACATCCTTCAATCGACCGAATCAAGGTTAGTTTTTCCTAAAATCCAAACTTTGGGAAATTTGGGGATCTTGGTAGATTTCGTCCGTTTGAGCCTTATGAACTTAAATTACTGATGGATAATTGTATATTAAGTTGTATTCTATCATTTTCATCATCTTTCCACGGTTTTACCATTTCCGATTCGTCGATTATATGAACTTCCGTTTGACGCCTTCAAGGTGTCCGGGGAAATGCCGCAGAGAAGAATTTGGTCGTTTTGTGATGTTTTTCCTTGTATGATTGATTGTTTATTCGATGATAGGATATTAGGGACGATTTCCCTACAAAAATCTGGTTTTGAGCCTTCCGATCGTTGTTTTCGTTGGAGTTCCGGATTTTGCCAACCGACCGTACCTTCGGAGTATCCGCGAGAGATTACCAAGGCAAGTACCTTGATATACGAATTGTAACTGCGTGAAATCATCGTTGTCGAAGTGTATGAATCTATACGGATATATATATATATATGTGTGTGTATATATATATGTGTGTATATATATATAGATTTATATATATTTATATGTTAAATATATGTATGTATATACGTATATTGATATATATGCCTATGTTGGTGAACGACGAGTGGTGAATGCTAACACTAGTTGACGTACTCAACTTGGATTGATGGATGAACTATAGTTATTCATATAATATAGTAAGGTTATATGTGTATATATATATATATATCTATATCTATATATCTATCTATCTATATATATTCGGTTGAGTCGCAATATAAGGATATATGTGTAGCATTGGTTGGTTGTGCCGAAGGCTTATTGTGTTGGGTCTTGATTGATAACGTGCGTGTTATTGTTTATTGTGTGGTTATGGACTGGCGGATAAATTGTGTGAATTGGTGTATTGATTTGATAATTGTTGAAATGATTGATTGTGTACTTGATGTTTATATTAATGTGAATGCTTGTTGTGAGAGACGTCGTATCCGGGAACCTCTGAGGGCGGGGTGTGTACTCCGGCCTGGTGTACGCTGCAATGTGCGGCTCCATATGTTTGGTGAACACCAGTGTTACCTAATGCGCGTGCAAGGGGCGGCTCTGTTAGGAGTGATCGCCGGCGCGGTGACATGTTCAAGGGGCGGCCAACATAGTGGAGTGAACGCCGGTGCACAGGTGTGCAAGGGAGGCGCCTGGCAGGCTTATTGGTAACAGATATTCGAGTGATAGCTAAGACCCCGTTACCGATCAATCCTCGTATTTCAAAGTTCTTTCAACCCTTTTCAAATACTGGTCTCGATATAGACTGTGATTCGTGTTTTTGAAAGCTTGTTTCAAATTGTTTTTAAAACGTTGGTATCAGAGTTAATTAACCAAAGATGTTTGACGAAATCTCCGAGGGTTAATTAATCAAGGGTCTTGAGCAGGAATTGTCGAATGAGAGGTTGTGCCTTTGATTGTACTGTGATGATTATTCTGTGCATTGGGTCGAGGACCCCGAATAACGTTGTAATGGTTTTCTTGCAAATTGTTTTCCACATGTTGGGTCGAGTATCCGAGAGTTTTTGAAGTATTTTCTAAAAGTATTTCCAATTTGATTTTCAAAACCCCATGATGGCCTGAGTCAATAATAATGTTTTCAAACTTTCTTATCAAAATACTTTTCCTTTTATAAAAAGGGATTTTTCTGACTCCTTGGGCTCGTTTAAAGTTTCATTGGTGTTATGTTCCGTACAGAGAATATGACTATGTGATTATCTTTCACTTTGTGTATGTGATGCTATTCTGTGTGGACTATGGGAATGTGTGGTTTGTGTTAAGGCTTCACGACTGTTGAGATTTGTGTTGTTATTATTCGTATATCTTGTATATTATGTACTTGCACTAGCAAAATTCAGTTGCTAACCCCGAGTTTTCGGGGTGGGTGTTATGCGCTCAGTTTTGGCGGCTCGGGAGCAGTCACGGGATTGGCTTGGAAGGAGATGGAGGACAATGATACTAATCACACCAGAGTCAGAGTCTTTTCTTTTGTTTCATTCTGGTCGGTATTTCTCTGTCGTTCGAGTATTCACCCTTGCATGGGTGTAGTTTTCATTTATTAAATCGAGTTATCATTCCTTTCGGTGTTCAAGTTTATTATTGTCATTGTAATATGAATGTCGTTAGTTCTGAATTGGTTAATGACCTTGTCGGTCTGCTTTGTATTTAATTTTGACCCCGGTCGGTCAATTATTGAGTAGTCTTTTGGAGTTTAGCCTGGTAGATCCTTGTGATAAGGGTCTACGGCGTGTGACATTCCCGGTCGTATTCTGGGGGTGTTACATATATGGTATCGGAGCTTAGGTTTGCGAAAAACCTAGGCCGTTGGGTCAAGTCCATGTCTTGTGTAAGTCGCGCGTATCATAGTTGTGATTAGTATCGTGGTTCCGACATCATCTTCCGGCAATCTGTGATTGTAAGCCTCCCGATCGTAAGTCCCTTTATATACGTATTTGATTATATTGTGCTAATGTGTTTAATGTGAACTAGGGATTGGAACTTGTTGGTGATATTATTGTTTTAGGATATAACATGCGTATACGGTCCGAGCAAAAATGGTTATGTAATATGCTTCGGAAGTCGAGCATATTTATCTGTTTCTGCACTTTATTAGAATAAATTTATGAGTGTTAATTTTATCCGCTGCGTGAGTATTTTGAAATAGCTTTTGGTATCTTGCAAGCCGAGTTTTGATATTTTGGTCTTGCACGTTTTGATAGTATTCTTATGACGGTATTTGATATTTTTATAAATGACTTTAGTGAGTATTTGAGAATATTACCAACATCGGCCTTTTTGGCAATTTGAACATTTTTTTTTAAAATGATTTTTAGCCTGGTGGGTTCCGGCACGGGGCCCACGACGCTGTAGTATCACGAATATTTTAAAATGGTGCTTTGAAATTTTCTAACATTGTGAAAAGCCATGATTTAATGTCGTCATGTTAAATGGTCACGTATCTCGGTGGAAAATTCTTTCGAATAAACATTTTGGTAGAAGAGGAAAGATTTTCAAAATTGTGGTATTTGGGAATCTAACACTTTTGAAATATTTCAAACTAGTTAAAATTCAATTTTGAATTTTTTTACATTACTCGAAAATAATTTTTAGAGTCGTTATATAAACTTCCTCTTCCGAAATAAAAGACAGTATTTATGAGTCTTGGGCGCAACGTGACTAGCCCTCTTTTCCAAAAATTTGTTTTCATTAAGTGCATACATATAATGATCGTCCTCGTCGAAGGACTCGAAATTGACTTCATAAAACTTAACGCTTTACGTTATTCTATAGATGCCAACTAAACCTTGTGTTGATAATTGTGGTATACTGTGCAACTGATTATTGATAACGCTGAACGGTACTATCTGTATTAGTATGTCGAGCCTTGGCGGACGTAAGTGTGATGACGGAAGTGGAAGCGACAAGGTGGTTCGTACGACAACTATTCATGCTACAGTGAAGGAGTATCAAGATCAAACGATATCCTATGAAATATCCTCAGTGATCGAGCCCACGAGCGAAGCAAAGAGACCGAGGACATCGGGAAAATTTTTGGGCGGTGAAGAGTTTAAGGCTCCCAAACCCCCATGTCGTTCGAACGTATCATCTTCGCGGTCGAGGGTGAGCGCTGGGAATCCCAAGCCAGCATCGGTGACTCTCGGTAAGAAGAGAAGGTGCTTCAACTGCAATCGTCAGGGACATGATCGTGCAAATTGTCCCTCTCCACTCTTGACTTGTTACCGGTGCGGTTGTGAAGGTCATCGGGAGAAACACTGCGAGAGAGTTTCCGAATTGGCAAGGAAAGTTGCCCTTTCGGCAAGTAGAGCGAACGACTGGGGAGTGCCCCAAAACCCTATGTCTCCTTCTGGAGAGGCTAGCACAGCAGGATGAAGATTTTACGCTATGTCTTTTTTTCAACAATCGTGACTTCGATCGTATTTCGTTTCATTACTTTACGTTTCCAACTCTTGTTGTTCTAAGTTTCGGGATCATAATGTCCTCTTAGTATGGGGGAATGTATTACCCGTACTCTTCTTAGTATTTTCGGTATGGGATGACTTTCGTTGTTGGCAATTCATCTGTGAACCTTTCGACCATTTTAAACTGCCTTGTACTTACTAGGTCAGTTCATCGTATTTCTGGAACCTTGCACTCGCGCTTTGCTCGTGATGATTTGGGGCTGAGCAAGTAGTTATTTCCTTGATTGTTCCGCCGCTCTCTATTTTAAGTTTCGGGACGAAACTTATTTTAAGGGGGGTGGAATGTAATATCCGGGATTTTTATTCTGATTTATTCAAATTTTTCTTTTTCTTAGACCGGAAATTTCTCGGTTTCCGAGCGTTGGTATTATTTTTCTCGACAATCGATTTTGTGTTTATGGCCATAGGTGGTGATTTGTTGTATGTTAATTTCATTTCGGATCGATGTTGTTGTCCGCGAGCGTTTCGTCGTGTTCGTTCCTTGCGTTTTTAGGAATCGAGTCGTCAGGCCACGACAATGGCGCCGGCCGGACGGCTATGGAGGAACTGCACGGATGCCGGGCATCTGGCAAGCAGGGCAGGGACCGCCTAGCGACGCTACGGCCGGACACCGCGCGCTAACCCGCAGAGTAGCGCACGCCATCGCCGGAGGTAACGCACGCTAATCGCCCGGCAGTCTAGGCGGTAGGGTCTGACTTCGGCCGACCGCCAGAAGAGCGCACGCTGACAAATGGGACAGGCGCGCTAACTCGGCAAAGTTAGCGCACGCTATCGGCCGGCCGCGACGCTACTGGCCGGATGATTAGTCGATGAGGTCTGGACGGGCGATTGCGACGCCGCCGCCGATGTCTTGCGACGCTATCGGACCCGGCCAAGATTCTGACTGTGGCCGGCCGATAGCGCACGCTACCCGGACAACCTAGCGCACGCTAGTCAGTTGCCAGTATATATATGACCGAGCAGCCCTGTTTTCACCCATTTTTCATTTCCCTTCCTTCATGTCCGCGGCTGGATCTTTTGAGAGATAGGAGACATGTAATTGAACAACAAATCCACGAAGATCCTGAGTCCATATCATTGATCGATCAATCCATAACATCCTTCAATCGACCGAATCAAGGTTAGTTTTTCCTAAAATCCAAACTTTGGGAAATTTGGGGATCTTGGTAGATTTCGTCCGTTTGAGCCTTATGAACTTAAATCGATGGATAATTGTATATTAAGTTGTATTCTATCATTTTCATCATCTTTCCACGGTTTTACCATTTCCGATTAAATCGATTATATGAACTTCCGTTTGACGCCTTCAAGGTGTCCGGGGAAATGCCGCAGAGAAGAATTTGGTCGTTTTGTGATGTTTTTCCTCGTATGATTGATTGTTTATTCGATGATAGGATATTAGAGACGATTTCCCTACAAAAATCTGGTGTTGAGCCTTCCGATCGTTGTTTTCGTTGGAGTTCCGGATTTTGCCAACCGACCGTACCTTCGGAGTATCCGCGAGAGATTACCAAGGCAAGTACCTTGATATACGAATTGTAACTGCGTGAAATCATCGTTGTCGAAGTGTATGAATCTATACGGATATATATATATATATATGTGTGTATATATATATGTGTGTATATATATATATATAGATTTATATATACTCCGGCCTGGTGTACGCTGCAATGTGCGGCTCCATATGTTTGGTGAACACCGGTGTTACCTAATGCGCGTGCAAGGGGCGGCTCTGTTAGGAGTGATCGCCGGTGCGGTGACATGTTCAAGGGGCGGCCAACATAGTGGAGTGAACGCCGGTGCACAGGTGTGCAAGGGAGGCACCTGGCAGGCTTATTGGTAACGGATATTCGAGTGATAGCTAAGACCCCGTTACTGATCAATCCTCGTATTTCAAAGTTCTTTCAACCCTTTTCAAATACTGGTCTTGATATAGACTGTGATTCGTGTTTTTGAAAGCTTGTTTCAAATTGTTTTTAAAACGTTGGTATCAGGGTTAATTAACGAGGATGTTTGTGAAATCTCAGGGTTAATTAATCAAGGGTCTTGAGCAGAATTGTCGAATGAGAGGTTTGTGCCTTTGATTATCTTGTGATGATTATTCTGCATTGGGTCGAGGACCCCGAATAACGTTGTAATGGTTTTCTTGCAAATTGTTTTCCACATGTTGGGTCGAGTATCCGAGAGTTTTTGAAGTATTTTCTAAAAGTATTTTCAATTTGATTTTCAAAACCCCATGATGGCCTGAGTCAATAATAATGTTTTCAAACTTTCTTATCAAAATACTTTTCCTTTTATAAAAAGGGATTTTTCTGACTCCTTGGGCTCGTTTAAAGTTTCATTGGTGTTATGTTCCGTACAGAGAATATGACTATGTGATTATCTTTCACTTTGTGTATGTGATGCTATTCTGTGTGGACTATGGGAATGTGTGGTTTGTGTTAAGGCTTCACGACTGTTGAGATTTGTGTTGTTATTATTCGTATATCTTGTATATTATGTACTTGCACTAGCAAAATTCCAGTTTGCTAACCCCCGAGTTTTCGGGGGGTGGGTGCCTGTTATGCGCTCAGGTTTTGGCAGCTCGGGAGCAGTCACGGGATTGGCTTGGAAGGAGATGGAGGACAATGATACTAATCACACCAGAGTCAGAGTCTTTTCTTTTGTTTCATTCTGGTCGGTATTTCTCTGTCGTTCGAGTATTCACCCTTGCATGGGTGTAGTTTTCATTTATTAAATCGAGTTGTCATTCCTTTCGGTGTTCAAGTTTATTATTGTCATTGTAATATGAATGTCGTTAGTTCTGAATTGGTTAATGACCTTGTCGGTCTGCTTTGTATTTAATTTTGACCCCGGTCGGTCAATTATTGAGTTGTCTTTTGGAGTTTAGCCTGGTAGATCCTTGTGATAAGGGTCTACGGCGTGTGACATTCCCGGTCGTATTCTGGGGATGTTACAGCAGTGGGAGTCGTGCAGTTGAAGATTAATGATAAATTATTAGTTCTGAATAATGTATTATTAGTACCAGATTTTAGAATGAATTTAATTTCGGTTTCTAAATTAAAATGCGATGGTTATTCAGTTTCTTTTGATGATGATGCCATTATTAAGAAAAGAAGCGGTGAATATATTTGCAGAGGTACTTTTAATGATGGACTATATATTGTTAATACTGCACAAACTCCTATGCATAAATCACTTAACTCCTTGTCTAAACCTAAAAAGAGAAAAGAACCTTCAAGCGTAAACCAAACATATCTGTGGCATTTACGGTTAGGACATGTAAACCTTAGAAGGATTCAAAGATTGGTAGATGATGGCCCATTGGATGATCTCCAAGTTGAGTCATTTCCAATTTGTGAATCCTGTCTGGAAGGTAAGATGACCAAAAGGGTTTTTAAAACCAAGGGAAACCGTGGTCAGGATGTGTTAGAATTGGTTCATACGGATGTATGTGGTCCAATGAATATCCAGGCTAGGGGAGGTTTCGAATATTTCATCACGTTCATAGATGATTATTCGAGATATGGATACATCTTTTTGTTGCGACGTAAGTCTGAAGCTTTTGACAAGTTCAGAGACTTCAAGGCTGAAACGGAGAAGCGTCATGGGAAGAGTATCAAGTCACTACGATCTGATCGTGGTGGCGAATACCTTAGTGGAGAGTTTTTGGATTTCTTGGCGAATGAGGGGATTTTGTCCCAGCTCACCGCGCCGGGAACTCCACAACAAAATGGAGTGGCTGAAAGAAGGAATATGACTCTTTTGGAAATGGTTAGATCAATGATGAGTTATTCAGATTTACCTATTTCGTTTTGGGGATACGCCTTAGAAACAGCGGCGTACATTCTAAACCTGGTGCCTTCGAAATCAGTTCCAAAAACACCCACAGAACTGTGGAGTGGGCGTAAGCCCAGTCTAGGACATGTTCGAATTTGGGGTACTCCAGCACATGTGCTGAATAAGGAAGCTGATAAGTTGGCATCTCGCACAGAAGTACGAGTGTTTGTGGGATACCCTAAGGGAACGAAGGGTGGCTTGTTCTATAGTCCCCAGGATCAGAAGGTCATTGTTAGCACCAATGCCCGATTTCTGGAAGAGGATTATATGATTAGTCACAAGCCCATGAGCGAGATAATTTTGGAAGAGCTGAGGGGCGAGATTCCGACTATACCAATCGTACAAGCGCCAACTAACACTGCACTACGTATCGATTCTGAAACTTTTACACCAAATCAGGATTTGCCTCGTCGTAGTGGGAGGGTTATTCGTCAGCCCGAACGATTCATAGGCGTGGGAAAGTCTTCGGACTCAATCCCAGACGAAGATGAATCGGTTCCCTGGACCTATAAGGAGGCAATCCAAGATAAAGATGCTGACTCCTGGCAAGAAGCAATGGAATCAGAAATGGGATCTATGGATTCCAATCAAGTGTGGGAGCTAGTAGAGCTACCTGATGGTATACAAGCCATTGGGAGTAAATGGGTCTACAAGCGAAAGAAAGGACGTGACGGGAAGGTTGAAACCTTCAAAGCAAGGCTTGTTGCAAAAGGTTACACTCATAAAGAGGGTATCGATTATGATGAAACCTTTTCGCCGGTAGCCATGCTTAAGTCAATCCGGATTCTTTTAGCTATAGCTGCGCATTTGGATCTGGAGATTTGGCAGATGGATGTCAAGACTGCATTCTTGAATGGGAGTCTAGACAAGGAAATCTATATGCGCCAAGCAGAGGGATTCATTGCTAAAGGAGAAGAGCACTTGGTGTGCAAACTTAAGAAATCCATTTATGGACTTAAGCAAGCATCTAGATCTTGGAACACTCGTTTTGACGAAGTAGTCCAGTCATATGGATTCGTCCAATGTCCGAGTGAGAGTTGTGTGTATAAGAAATGCGATGGAAACGTGTTGGTGTTTCTTGTCAGTATGTAGACGATATCCTTCGATTGGAAACAATGTGAAGGAATTGTCGGACGACGGGTATGGCTATACGAGCGATTCGATATGAAGGATCTAGGAGAAGCAGGACACATCCTTGGAATCGGGATCTTTCGTGATCGGAAGAAGAGGATGTTGTGCTTATCCTGCATCCTATATCGATACAGTGCTGAAGCGGTTTAGCATGGAGAATTCCAAGAAAGGTTTTCTACCTTACAGACATGGAATTCAACTATCTAAGAACATGTGTCCTAAGACACAAAAGGAGATAGATGACATGAAGATGGTCCCTTATGCATCCGCTGTGGGAAGTCTCATGTATGCTATGCTTTGCACTAGACCAGATATCTGTCATGCCGTGGGCATGGCTGCTAGATATCAGTCGAACCCAGGACCAGGACACTGGATTGCTGTCAAGCACATACTCAAGTACCTGAGAAGGACTAGGGAGTACATGCTTGTATATCAATCAGACGACCTGTTTCCGGTGGGTTACACTGACTCAGTTTTTTTCATCGGACAAAGAAAAGTCCAAGTATACTTCGAGTTATGTGTTTAGCACGGGAGGTGGAGCCATTAGTTGGAGGAGTGTGAAGGTAAATGCATCTCGGACTCTACCATGGAAGCCGAGTACGTGGCGGCCTCCGAGGCGGCCAAGGAGGCGGTGTGGCTCAAGTACTTCTGCAGGACTTAGATGTGATTCCCGATTTGCCGAGGGTATTACACTTTATTGTGATAATCTGGTGCGATCGCAAATTCGAGGGAACCACGAGCCCATCAGGCAAGTAAACATATCAACCGCAAGTACCACATCATACGACACTTCGTAAAGGAAGGAGACGTAGTTGTAGCTGTGGTTGCATCGGAAGATAATCTTGCTGACCCTTTCACGAAAGGCCTACCTTCAAAAGTTTTTGAAAGGCATGTGGAAGGAATGGGATTACGGTGTATGGCATCATTGCTTTGAGTATAAGTGGGAGAAATGAGAGACTATGTAATAGAGTAGTATACTTAAAAGCATGCTTTGAGTATAAGTGGGAGATTGTTAGGATTGTATACTGCAAAGCATACTTTATGCTTGTATTACCTAATTTCCCTATTACTACCTATGAGGATATTAATTATATTTAATCACATGTTTTGCATATTAATTCACGTTATGGTTATGCAAATGAAATGTCTAATTATTTTGTATTGTAGATAATGTGGTGTGTTGGTGTCACACGGAAGATCACATTATCGGTGCCTTATAAAATAATATAATAATTCACAACCTATATAATTATTAGACAAATTATATAAAGGGTTGTAGTGTATGCTTGAGAATAGTTGGTCTTGACTATTAGCATACATTAGCGTATTGCATACGTTGAACAGGATCGAGGTGAGATAGTGTCTTCCGTACTGACTGTAAGAAGAACGTAAATCTCGGATAATTATTATTTCTTAATTCTAAGTATATAATATTTAATTGTGTATTTATAATAATTATTTCTTTGATTTACAATAGGTGAGAGTCAAAATGATCGACTCAATAAGCCTCGTATCTTGGGCAATAATATTGTTTATACGACAATTATTATTATTACTAGAAATCGTGTCCCGACTCGTGCGGGTTGATGATGTCCCCTTAAGGAGCTCGATAATGATTATTATATTAAACCCTGCAGGTGGATTTAATTCCGATATAATAATAAGGTTCGAGTGGTACTACTCTTGGATAAGATATTAGTTAATTAAAGCTGTCAGTAGCTTATAATTAATTAATGGACATTCGATATCTTAAACACGGGAAATAATATATTTAATAAGGAGCCCAATTTCGTAATTTGGGATTTTGGTAGGAAGTTCAATATCAACTTTTTAGTGGACTAAATTGATATTAATTGATTCATCATATATTAGGAAGAGTCCTAATAAGGTAAGATGAATTAATTGGGAGTCCTTCCATAATCCTCCTTTAGATCCCTAGTAGTAGTCCAAGAGCCTATAAATAGGACATTATGGGGTGTTGGCCGATTTACTACATGCTTGTGAGATTGTGTGATCAATTTTTTTTCCTCTTGTGTTTAATTGTAGATCTAGACTTGTGTCTTTGATTCTACAATTTAGATAACACAATTAATTTGCTAAGAGTGTTCATAAAATACTAGAGAGTAAAGAAAATTATAGTGATCACATATCAAAGTTGTTTCGGCTGATCCATAAGGTGTCCAAGCAAGTTCCGGTAGCTCGTTGCCCACACAACGTCCGGTTCAAGGCGGATCATACTCTAGAAGATCTGAAGGTAGAGATACAAGGCGATCAAGAAGGAAATAACCAACCGCTTCAAAAGGTAATATCCTATGATCTTGGATCTAGATTAGGATATTTTAATTAATCAACATATTTAATTAATAAATAATAAATAATATTTAAATTGCTTATTAGTCTTGGTAATTAATTAATTAGCATGCCTAAATAGATCTAATGCTCGTAGATGCGTAAAACGCCATAATCATATTTTCCCAAACTTCGCTTCCGCTGCGTTTTCCTTTCCAACATCTCGAACTTCAACCAGTGAAGTACTCCGAACTCAGGATTAAAGACACGAGTTTTTGTCTTCTCCAACTAAGAGCTTCTTCAAGTATGAACTTTTGAGAACTGCTCTTTTCACGATGCTATAGTTCGCTTTTAGATTGCTTTGAATGCTTTGATTGCTTGAGATTATGTTCGCACCGGTAGTTGCTCAACTTCAAATCTTCGGATATATATAGGTGTTGATCCTTGAGCATTCTTCATAGCCGTTGAAAATCCTGTAACAAATTAGTCCGTTGGCGAGAGACTTCTTTGTTTATTCTTTTCTGAACGTTGCAAGGCTGGATTCCCATATTTTAATCCATCGATCGACCGTTGTGAAGACTTTGCATGTGATGCGCCGAATCCTTTGAATATAATAAGATTAAAGTCTTCAGTGGTAGGCCTGGATGAATTATTCAATTCATATCATTTGCGGGAATCTCTCCAATTTGTCTCTTCACGTTGCATGTGACTTTCCGTAATATTTGACTTTTCAACGCATGCTGACGTGGACTTGGAGTACTTGGCTGATCTCAAGTTGGTTGATGAACAGTCATCTTCACTGCAGTTTTGGACTTCTCTGATGGTGGCTGATTGGGACTCGTCTGACCAGATGACTTGTCTGAAGTCACTTGACTGCAGTCTGGTCAAACATTTCTGATGATTTTTGTTGACCAGAACTTCTCTGACTTGACTCGACTGTACTTATCTGATGAACTCAGTTGTACTTTTGTACTTAGCCAATTTGAGCCTAACTTATTTTGGCCTATAGAAGATACTCATTTGGTTCATCTTTACATATTGCCAAGTATTAAACTTAACATAATTTGGCCTATGGAAGATACTCATTTGGTTCTTCCTTACATTTTTGCCAAATAATAAGTATTTGAATTACATTAATGAAATCATCAAAATCTAACAAGTATTCCTAAAAAATTCCCCCTATTTTGATGATGGCAAAACTTAAGCAAATATTCAAATGAACAAGTCTGCACTTGAGTGCAAGACACAAACTAAAATCAGTCTAGTTTTGAGACAACTGGAAATTGTCATTCAAAAGACTATTATAAATTTCTGTATTGATTACAAATACATGTCTTTGACAGAATAAATAAAAAAATTACAATTACATCCAAGACCTATCTGCCCCTTCCTCTGCGAACAGCTTGCTTGGGAGGTCTAAATAGTTTTGCACCGATTGGTCTAATTTTTATGGGTGCAAGACCATATTTCCTCCTTATGACTAGGGCAGCAAAGTCTTGGTCGTCTTTTGAAGAGAACTTGTGCTCTTCACACAGCTTTCTGATTTCATCTTGAAGCTCTAGCTCGTTAAGCTCGTTGTCCAAACGGGTCGGTGCTTCCACTGCTCTGAATGGAGAAATCATAGGATAAGCACACCATTTGGCTGCATATTTAAGCATGATCTTCCACAGAGTGGGCCATCTAGCATTCATGTAGTTGATGAATGACTGTTGGGGCGAGCATTCTTTATCTTGGAGAATCTCCGAGAGATAGAACTGCTCTGTGAATTGTTTCTTTGCATCCGCCCAATTGGTCATGAATTCTGCTGGTAAGAGTTCTTCAACGTACCACAACTGCTTGCCTTCCCATTCGAATCTTTGCTCTTCCTTCTCTCTTCTTCTTCTTTTCTTGTCAACAGACTGCTCTTCAGGTTGGATCTCCTTTCTCTTCAAACTTGATGGTCCTTCTTCAATTTGGAGAATTTCTTGCCTCTTCTTCGATCTAAGCTCTGCAGCCTGAACAACAAAAACTTCTTTCTGTCTGCTACCTTCCTCCTGTATTCTTTCTTCCCCTTTTGACTTCTCTTCCCCCTCAAACCTATCTCCCCCCTTTTTGCCAGCATCAACCAGGGCGGTCAACTGCTGTTCCATTCTATGCATCCAATCAGACATGCCAAAAGGCATTCTGTTGTTTGTAGGAGGAGGAGGTTGAGGGACGTTCTGCTGCAGCAAGGTGTCGATTTTTGCATTGATAGACTGTAGATCAGGGGTGATCTGAGAAGCGAGTAGCTCTCCAATAGTGTCCTTAACAATTTGTCTGATCAGCTCGGTCATCGCAGGTGAAATCTGTGATGATGGTGGAGAGTACTCGTCTGAGCCCTCTACTCCTACAGGTAGGTGCCCGAACGACCCACCTGTCTGCAGACTCCTGTCTGCAGCTGGCATTCCAGATGGGGTATGTTCAGGGATCCCCGATCTGGAGTCTTCAGCCAGGTCTGCATCTAGGATGGTATACCGGGCAGGCGCCCCAACCTTGTCTGCAGCCTCCTTTTCTGGCTCCTTCGCTTGCTCCTCCTCTTTTTCTTCTTCTTTTTCTAACTCCTTCTCTCCTTCCTCCTTATTTTCTTCCTCTTCAACATTCTCTTTCTCTTTCTCAGCCTCTTTTTCTCCTCCTTCATCCTCCTCCTCCTCATCATCATCCTTATCACCCTTTTTATCTTCTTCATCATCCCTATCTTTTTCATCATCCTTATCTTTTCCATCATCCTCCTTTTCTTCTCCATCCTCCTTATCAACTTCTTCTCCTTCTTCTTCTTCTTCATCTACTTATTCCACCGTTTTTTCAACTTCTTCTTCTCCAGTTTCCTTTTCAACTAAGATATTTTTTCTTCATCATCAATGACAATAATTTCTTCTTCTACTTCTTCAACCACTTCTTCTATTTTTATCTCCTTTTCTTCTTCCTCCTCTTCTTCTTCTTTACCAAAAGATCCGTCAAAAATGATATACATAATAGAGTGGATAAATTGGTCCATGTTACTTTTGAAATTGGACATGAACCAATTTTCCTGAAGAATCAAAATTGTGTCTGACACTTTGCAAAAATGTGTCAGCACATCTTCTGTGGCTTGGGGATATCCCCAACCACTGGTTTCAATATAAGCTTCAAGTTGAGTGAAATAAAGTGATTTAAAAGCTTTCCATTCTTCAAAAATATGGACAAAAGAATGTTTTAGAGCTTGCGGTTTAACCAACTGAAGTTGCTCTAGTGATAAGTTAAAAGTGTTGTTGTCAAGTAGGTGAAAAGTATAATTTGCCTCGGGTATGGAAATTATTAAACCTGCTTCCTCTTCTTCTGAGATGTACTGGGGGTTGAGAAGAGGGATGATCTGGGTCTCAGTGCCGCCAGAGCAGTGGGTCCTCAGTGAATAGGTGACCTGGCTGCAGGACTGGGAAATTGTTCTGGCTGCTCCTCGTCACTGAATTGCAAGCGCCTGGGCCTCTTTGGTGATGGTTCTTGTGAAGAATGCATGATGGATGGCTCACCAAGGGCTGGTCCCCTTCTCTTGAGACGAGCAGCAATGGGCGTATTGTCTGACTCCGAATCCGACTTGGCTGCAGGTGGGTTTCCGTCTGCAGGTGGGTTTCCGTCTGCAGGCTGATCCGACTCGTCTGATGAAGACAACTCTTTTAGCATCCGAGCTGCTCTTCTACTGCTTCCTAGTCTCCTCAATGTCTCTTGGTATATATGACCAAGTCTCTTGTTAATGTGGAAGGGGTCAGTATTTCCCTTTGCCACACCCAGCTTCTCAAGGATCCAACTTAGCTGCGTTCCAAACGCCAGCTTGGATCTGAACTTCTTCTCATCAACAAGCCATTCGGCCTTGTTGACCTCGCGTACCAGCTGCTTGAAAATGTAGTCTGACCAGTCAATCGGCTCGTCCTGGATTAGTGCTCCCAGCACCATGAATTTAGCCGACGACAGTTGGTCGTAACTCCCTGCCATACCCATGACCATTTTGTTGGTGATGTCCAACACATACCGATACATATTTTTAATTTTGCTCCTCTTGGTGGTGAGCTTTAGCTTCTCCGGCTGGTCGATTGCCTTAATCTTCAGCCAGGTATCGGCTGCTTTCTGCTTGAGGTAACCGGCCATGCCTTGCAGCCGTAACAGGCCCTCAATTGCGGCCGTAACTCGGTCAGGCCTTACGGCCGGAACTCGATCGTTCCGACAGTCCGGTTAGGTGTTCGACAACGTCTCGGTCACACCAACACACCGGCTATGATTCAAAACAATAACGAACAAATTATGAAACGTAACATATCACACCACACACACACATTTAATCAAAGAAACGCACGCAACAACAAATCTCACTCGATGAACACTACAACAGAGTATATCATACCGTTCATGATAGAAAAACGAAATCCACATAATCATAACGACACGAAATAACCGACACCAACCGACAAATATTTCAAGGCAACCGGAATAAAAATTTCGGGTATTACATTCTACCCCTCTAAAAATAAATTTCGTCCCGAAACTTAAAACAAGGTCATCACAGTCCTACAAAACAAAACACAATGACAGGTATAAAAATACCAAATCCACGGTCTCGTGGTCTGCTGTCACGTCTCCGTAGGTTCAACAACCCACATAGAACTTATTCAAAATAAAATATCAATCATCATGCTCCAAACATAAAAACATCACATAACATATCTCCACACGAGAAACAATCCGCAATACGAGCACAAAATACTATCACTGGACGTCACTGGGCCCTCCAGAAGTAGGAATGGAACTCCGGTTCTCTACCATCTTAGCAACGATCTCGCAGTACTGAACTCGATGCCCCTCGCGTCCACAATTATAACAAGTCACTGGAGGTTTCTTACAATGCGCATATGCTCATGGCCCATAATATTACAGTTGAAACACCTTGGAGCACTACTAGAACTCAAAGACACTGGCTTGGCTCTTTTAGATTCTCCAGTCGACCGAGAAGGTCCCATACTCAACTAATACGAGGGTTGAGGTTTAGGAACCCCGATTCCATTGCTTCCCGAGGCATCATCAGCAATCTTCCGTTTCCTTGCCACGGATGCAGACTCTGCGGACATTATAGCCATTTCAAATGATAAAGCTCGATCCTGATAGTCCTTCAACGTACACATAAAAGGAGTCATACACTGCCGAACCTGAGGTTTCATACGCATATCGAAATAACGAACTTTATCTGCCTCACTTCGCACTTGATCCCGAACATAACACAACTGTCGATTGTAATCGACTATTGCCTAAGATATCAACACGTCTTGGGGCGTAGCCGAGAAAAACTCGACAATCATGTGCTCTTTAACAGTCGGCGGACAATACTCGGCCCCCATGGAAATTTTGAATTCAGACCAAGTAGTTGTATGATCACTAGGCGCTACGGCCTCCCACTAGTGTGCAGCTTCCTTGTCGAGTAGGTATTGAGCAATAGGTACTCTTCTTTCATCGGGACAAGCTACAGCATCGAATGTTCTGTCCAACTGGAAGAGCCAATTCTCCCAGCCTAACGAGTCCGAAGAACCTACAAAACGGGGCGGGTGCATTCTCATCACATCTCGTAACCACTTACTAGCTCCATTATCCTTATCTGGGATCCCATCTCGGTGTACGATCTGATTCATATGCGCCAACTGGTCAACCACCTGACGAAGGATGGTGGCGGCGCCAGTGTCAGCATTACCTCTGGTTGATTGCCGTTGATCACGCGATTGGTCATCTCGACCATCTGTACTGAGCTGATTGGCGCTCGACAACGAGCGAGTCGCCCTCTCATGCTCCTGATTACAACCACTACCATGCTCACATCCTCGGCCACGACCTCTCGGCATACTGAACGGACAACCATCCAGAATAACATAGCAAAACATCACATAATCAACATAGGACAACAAACAGCAGCACGATAAAACATTAACTCCAAGTCATTATACGAATACACGAACTAACACCGCAATAATAGAAATTAAATTCAAAAGTAATTCACGCGATCACATCAACAGAGATGTACGAACTTTATCTCAGCAAACACAGTTAAAACATTATACATACCATTGTGGTCCAACATGGGTAATATTCTTAAAATAAGTTTTTCGAGGTATTTATTCGAATGATAATATTTAAAATTCGTGAGTTTGAAAGATTTTGCTGAAATAAAATTTTTGAAAACACTTTTAATACCTCGATCGTTTAATCAAAACCACGAACCCATTATGAAAACTATTTTGTTTGAAATTAATTGCAAAACAACACGTTAAAACTTCAATCTTCTCGATAAACGATATCATCAAAATGACCTTATCACTATATATCATTATCACTGTTAACGACATACAGGGTAACCGCATGTTACCACGCCAACCGTCACGAATAATAACGCACATGATAATCCTCGGCCATGCCCCTCGGCATCGACCCCCCAAAGGTTTCGCCAAACCAATCCCGGAAGGAAAACCTCTTATGCTCGCACTCAATATTTCCACAGATTAACTACCACATCAGGATAATGTCATAGAGTAATACAATCAAATCATACGATGCAGTCACAACACTTAAGTATACAACCAAAATTTTCTAGCAAGAATGGTAACAATCAACAACACCTCAACGATACCCATACAGGATAACTAACCGAGTGCGACATTACCGATACAATGGTTAAAATTCACAGTCGTCACTGGCGGACCATATGACTATGTCAACTGAAATCAAATGATCGGTAGAGGGCGCAGATACAACTATAACAACAAGGTTACTATCGTGACAGTCAAAAGCTTACGGTCGTAACATGTATTTTACGACTGTAACAACTATTAGCTTACGGCCGTAATGGTAAACATCTTACGGCCGTAATCACTAGCTGCATGACAGCAGAATTGTCCCAGCAGCCCCGACACGGCTCTGAAGGTTAAGTATCGACTCCTAACAAGGTATTTCATCATTTAGAAAACACTACAACATTATCCGACGAGCATAAAAACATAACAAACTTATCGCAACGACTTAGTCCCAACACACAAACATATAACATTTTAAATTCCAAAAACCAAAATCGTTTTGCTAAACAAAAAGTTTCCAAAAATCCTTTCGATCATAACCAAAAATGACGGTAATATTTTGCAATGTCTGAAGTACTTTAAAACACATTTTCCAAATACCGTTTGATGGTGTCATTGAAAATACATGACTAACTTGTCAAAATTCAACTGATTTCAAAATCCATACAAACCGTGGTCTAACCTCACCAACAAAATATTTTCAAAAATCGATTTCCACAAAAATGCTCAAACCCGTAAAGTCCTTCAGAAAAACGTTCTCAAACCTACCCGCAGCGGGCATACTTACAACAACCCCAAAACAATCGAACTTAAAACCACATGCCCAAACGACAAACAGGATCGCCAATTCAATCAAATACATCTCGTGGGCATCAAGTTTAAACATAGAACAATACCATCCATCTGAGTTCTCACAAACTCTACCGTCGATAACTTTTTCGAAACCCATCAAGGTTCACAACTTTCACATCATACCACCCCACATGGTGGTTCAAAGTCAAAACATCAATACGTCCAGTTCTATACTCACATAATGTGTCACAAGTATCGAATACAAACCCCATTACACAACACCGTGCAAATAAAATTATGCACCATAATTAACTCACATAGATGAAATCATGAAACACATATGCCTCGCATAAAAGAGGAGACTTACACCCACAGGCCGCACGGAGATGACGGTCACCCACGATACTAATCTCATCCGACAACATATCCGACACGTTGTGACTATGCACAACTCAACTTGTCACCCGACAATTCGAATGACAAGACAACATATTACTCGACAAATCACGACTCGACTTGACCCGACAGCCTAGTTTTCCGCAACCTAAGCTCTGATTTCATAAATGTAACACCCCAAAACTGTATGGAAATATTACACGCCGTAGATCCTTCCCACGAGGATCTACAAGGCTAAACATCACAAAACGACCAAGTGTTTGACCGACCGGGGCGAACAATACAACGATACAGACCGTTAAGGTCAATTATAAATATCTACACGGACCGGTGAGGTCGTACGTGTAATATCCACAATTTCGATTTCCGGTAATTTTCATTTTTCCGGCGGAGGTCCGTTTCGACAACTCGCTTGACACTGTTTTGGAATTTCGAACCTATTTTGTTCTTGGAGTTTCTCTGCTTAGACGGGTCTCGATGATGTTTTTACGTAATTTCATCTTGTGTTATATTTTGTCTCATGTGTATTTGATTCTCGTTAAACTCGTTCGATTTCGTCATTTTCTTACTTCCATGAGTTCGTATGATTGAGTAGAGCATGTTGTGAGTTTTGGATTGTTAATCCGACGTTGTATCGTGATTTTCGGATGTTTGCGCCGTTTTTGTAATTTCCTAGAAGTTTAGGGAATTTGTTCCTTGTTCGACTTTGGTTGTGTACCTCAGATCGTTTTGGGGTTCCGTACTTCCATTTCGTGTT
Source organism: Orobanche coerulescens (assembly GCA_033398695.1). Classification (NCBI taxonomy): domain Eukaryota; kingdom Viridiplantae; phylum Streptophyta; class Magnoliopsida; order Lamiales; family Orobanchaceae; genus Orobanche; species Orobanche coerulescens. The sequence goes on from CM065804.1 coordinate 206,632,664, forward strand.
ATTGTTGCCCAAATATCGATTCCTATTGCTTTTATTCTCTTTCCGGATCATTTTTCGTCATTTTAGGGCCCGAGGGGGGTGTGGGCCGCGGCACAAGGATAGTGCGCCGCGGCACACACATTACCCAGTTGTTGGCTGAGTAGATCAGACTGTGCCGCGGCACAAGGATTGTGTGCCGCGGCACACGCAGTCAGCCGCGGCACACTGGTCCGGGCCGCGGCACACCCGTGTGGCACTTGCCGGCCAAAACCTACTGTACCGCGTGCCGCGGCACAGTCCGGCAGGGCCGCGGCGCATGCCGAGTCTGGGCCGCGGAACACTTCGATTGAGTCGCGGCACAACGAGCGGTCATCCGATCACTGGGCGCAATTTTTGGCCCTGTGCCGCGGCACAGTTTAGCTGAGCCGTGGCACACAATGCGGTCAGCGCTATATCAGCGTTTCTTTTGTGCGGATGCAGTTCATTTCTTCCATCCTTCCACCGTACGCGAGAGAGAGAGGGTTGAGAGGTGGATTTTTCTCCATCTACCATTTGATTGTGTGTTTTTCTTCATCTTCTTTCGATCGTGTAGCTCGGATTGTGGATCTAGCACGTGTTCTTCGGATTATAGGGCTTGAATCTTCAAGAGGTAAGAACTCCTTTAACCCTAGTATGATTTTGGGGAGGGTTTGGTGATGATCTTGTATTTTAACCCGATTTAACCGATGTTGTTGTTAAATTTCGATAGTATACTCGTGACCCTTGATTTTCTTGTTATTGGTTGGGATGAAATCCCGTTATTACACCGTTGACCGATTTCATTTCCTTATGCGCTCGTGGTGTCCGATGAATTGTCCCAACGGGTAGAACTAGGAGGAATTTCTTCGTATTCATGATCTTGAGATTGATTGTATATCATTATTGTGTTAGGGTCGGATTTGAGAGGATTGTTCGGACCGAAACCTATTCCTTCGTCGTCTCCTTTGCGTCGTATTACCAAGGCAAGTACCTCGATATACGAATTGTAACTGCGTGAAATCATTGTTGTCGAAGTGTATGAGCTTATACGGATGTATATGTGTATATATATATATATATATATGTGTATATATATATATATATATGTGTGTGTTTATATATAGTTATATGTTAAATATATGTATGTATATACGTATATTGATATATATGCTTATGTCGGTGATCGACGAGTGTTGAATGCTAACACTAGTTGACGTACTCAACTTGGATTGATGGTCGAACTATAGTTATTCATATAATATAGTAAGGTTATATATATATATCTATATATCTATATATATAAATATATATATTCGGTTGAGTCGCAATATAGAGATATATGTGCGGTGTTGATTGAGTTTGATTGATAACGTGCGTGTTATTGTTTATTTGTGTGATTATGGACTGGCGGAGTAATTGTGTGACTGGATGTACCGAGTTGAAAATTGTTGTGACGTTTGTCCGTGTGCTTGATGTTTGAAACAATGTGGATACTTGTTGTGAGAAACGTCATATCCGGGAACCTCTGAGGGCGGGGCGTGCACTCCGTCCTGGTGTACGCTGCAATGTGCGGCTGCATATGGGTGGTGAACGCCGGTGTTACATAATGCGTGTGTCAAGGGGCGGCTCTTGCGGGAGTGATCGTCGGCGCAGTGACATGTTCAAGGAGCGACCAACATAGTGGAGTGAACGCCGGTGCACAGGTGTGCAGTGGAGGCGCCTGGCAGGCTTATTGGTTACGGGTATTTGAGTGATAGCTAAGACCCCGTTACCGAACGATGTTCGTATCTCAAATCCTTTCAACTCACTTTTAAATGTTTGTCTTGATATAGACCGCGATTCGTGTTTTTAAAAGCTTGTTTCAAATTGTTTTTAAAGCGTTGGTATCAGGGTTAATTAACCAAGGAGGTTTGACGAAATCTCCGAGGGTTAATTAATCAGGGGTCTTGAGCAGGATATGTCGAATGAGAGATTGTGCCTTTGATTGTATTGTGGTGCCATTATGTATATCGGGTCGAGGACCCTGTGAAATGTTGAGATGATTGATTTCGTGATGATGTTATTTGAATTGGGTTGAGAACCCTGTGAGATGTTGTAATGATTTCGTCTGTGACAGTGTTCCATATGTTGGGTCAAGGACCCGAGAGCTTTTTAAATTATTTTCCAAAAGTGTTCCCATTCGATTTTCAAAACCCCTAGACGGCCCGAGTCAATAATAATGTTTGCAAACTATCTTATCAAAATACTTTCCCTTTTTACAAAGGGATTTTTCTGACTCCTTGGGCTCGTTTAAAGATTGGTGTTATGTTCCGTAAAGAGAATATGACTATGTGATTATCTTTCACCTTGTGTATGCGAGTGTTATTCTGTGTGGACTATGGGAATGTATGGTTTGTGTTAAGGCTTCACGGCGGTTGAATTTTGTGTTGTTACTGTTCGTATATCTTGTATATTATGTACTTGCACTAGCAAAATTCCAGTTTGCTAACCCCCGAGTTTCCGGGGGGTGGGTGCCTGTTATGCGCTCGGGAGCAGTCACGGGATTGGCTTGGAAGGAGATGGAAGACGACGATGCTAATCACACCAGAGTCAGAGTCTTTTCTTTTGTAGCATTTTGGTCGGTATTTCTCTGTCGTTCGAGTATTCACCCTTGCATGGGTGTAGTTATCATTTATTAAATTGAGTTGTCATTCTTTTATGTGTTCAAGTTTATTGTTGTCATTGTAATATGAATGTCGTTAGTTTCTGAATTGGTTTATGACCTTGTCGGTCTGCTTTGTATTTAATTTTGACCCCGGTCGGTCAATCATTGAGTAGTCTTTTGGAGTTTAGCCTGGTAGATCCTTGTGATAAGGGTCTACGGCGTGTGACATTCCCGGTCATATTCAGGGAGTGTTACATTTATGGTATCAGAGCTTAGGTTTGTGAAAAACCTAGGCCGTTGGGTCAAGTCCATGTCTTGTGTAAGTCGCGCGCATCAGAGTTGTGATTAGTATCGTGGTTCCGACATCATCTTCCGGCAATCCGTGATGGTAAGCCTCCCGATCGTAAGTCCCCTTATATATGTATTTGATTATATTGTGCTAATATGTTTAATGTGAACTAGGAATTGGAACTTGTCGGTGATATTATCGTTTTAGGATATAACATACGTATGCGGTGCGAGTAAAAATGATTAGGTGGTATGCTTCGGAAGTCGAGCATGTTTATCTGTTTCGGCACTTTATTAGAATAAATTTATGAATAATAATTTTATCCACCGCATGAGTATTTTAAGATGGCTTTTGATATCTTGCAAACCGAGTTTCGATATTTTGGTCTTGCATGTTTTGATAGTATTCTTATCACGGTATTTGATATTTTATAAATGACTTTTGCGAGTATTTGAGAATATTACCGACATCGGCCTTTTTGGCATTTTGAACATTTTTTTTAAATGATTTTTAGCCTGGTAGGTTCCGGCACGGGGCCCACGGCGCTGTAGTATCACGAATATTTTAAAGTGATGCTTTGAAATTTTCTAACATTGTGTAAAGCCATGATTTAATATCGTCATGTTAAATGGTCACGTATCTCGGTGGAAAATTCTTTCGATTAAACATTTTGGAAGAAGAGGAAAGATTTTCAAAATTGTGGTATTTGGGACTCAACATTTTTGAAATATTTCAAATTAGTTACGAATTAATTTTCGATTTCTTTTTTTTTCTTTTATACATCACTCGAAAATAATTTTTAGAGTCGTTATATAAACTTCCTCTTCCGAAATAAAAGACAGTGTTTACAAGTCTTGGGCGCAACGTGACTAGCCCTCTTTTTCAAAAATTTGTTTTCATTAAGTGCATACATATAATGATCGTCCTCTTCAAGGAACTCGAAATTGACTTCATAAAACTTTGTGCTTTACGATAGTACCGTTATTCTAAGGATGCTAACTAAAACTCGGGTTGATAATTGCGGTATATTGTACAACTGATAAACTAATACTGTTGATCGGTGTTATCCGTATTAGTATGTCAAGCCTCGGCGGACGTAGACGTGATGATGGAAATGGAAGCGGCAAGGTGGTTCGTACGACCACGATTCATGCTACGGTGAAGGAGTATCTAGATCAAATGATATCCTATGAAATCTCCTCAGTAGTCGAGCCCACGAGCGAAGCCAAGAGACCGAGGACATCTGGGAAGTTTTTGGTCGGTGAAGAGTCTAAGGCTCCCAAACCCCCACGTCGTTCGAACGCGTCGTCTTCGCGATCGGGAGTGAGCGCTGGGAATCCCAAGCCAGCATCGGTGACTCTCGGTAAGAAGGGAGGGTGCTTCAACTGCAATCGTCAGGGACATGTTCGTGCAAATTGTCCCTTTCCACTCTTGACTTGTTACCGGTGCGGGTGTGAAGGTCATCGGGAGAAGCATTGTGAGATAATTTCCGAACTGGCAAAGAATGCTACCCTATTGGCGAACAGAGCAAGTGACTGGAGAATGTCCCGAAACCCTATGTTTCCTTCTGAAGAGTCTAACATGGGAGGATGAATATTTTGTATCATGTCCTAATCGTTGTTGGTTTGAACAATCGTGACTCTGATCGTTCTCCATTTCATTGCTCTATGTTTCCAACTCTTGTTGTTCTAAGTTTGGGATCGAAATATCTTTTAGTATGGGGGAGTGTATTACCCGTACTTTTCTTAGTATTTCCGGTATTGTGTGACTTTCCATTGTTGGTAATTCAATTATGATCCTCTCGACGATTTTAAACTATCTTGTTCTACTTAGCCTGCCGTCCTCCGAACGAATTTCGGAGCTGTTTTGTTAAATCCCGTGGATTATTGTGATCTTTCCATATCTGAACTCAATCCTTGCAAATTTTGTTCGAAACTATTATCCCCACGCGTGCAATTAACACTTCTAAATGTGTTATGAACTTGGATGCGGTTGGTCGAGCTCGAAACATGGTTTCAGGACGTCTGAGCCGTCTTGTAATTTTCTTAACTCTTGGACTTATTGTCTCGAAATTCATACTCCTCCACCTCGACTTATCGTGTTCACTTACATTTTAGAACCTCGCATTCGCGCATTGCTCGTGATGATGTGGGGCTGAGCAAGTAGTTATTTTCTTGATTGTTCCACCGCTCTCTATTTTAAGTTTTGGGACGAAACTTCTTTTAAGGAGGGTAGAATGTAATATCCGCAATTTTGATTTACGGTAATTTTCATTTTTCCAGCGGAGGTCCGTTTCGCCAACTTGCTTGACACTGTTTTGGAATTCCGAACCTATTTTGTTCTTGGAGTTTCTCTGCTTAGACGGGTCTCGATGATGTTTTTACGTAATTTCATCTTGTGTTATATTTTGTCTCATGTGTATTTGATTCTCGTTAAACTCGTTCGATTTCGTCATTTTCTTACTTCCATGAGTTCGTATGATTGAGTAGAGCAAGTTGTGAGTTTCAGATTGTTAATCCGACGTTGTATCGTGATTTTCGGATGTTTGGGCCGTTTTTGTAATTTCCTAGAAGTTTAGGGAATTTGTTCCTTGTTCGACTTTGGTTGTGTACCTCAGATCGTTTTGGGGTTCCGTACTTCCATTTCGTGTTATTGTTGCCCAAATATCGATTCCTATTGCTTTTATTCTCTTTCCGGATCATTTTTCGTCATTTTGGGGGCCGAGGGGGGTGTGGGCCGCGGCACAAGGATCGTGCGCCGCGGCACACACATTACCCAGTTGTTGGCCGAGCAGACTGTACCGTGTGCCGCGGCACACAGCCGATTCAGTGCCGCGGCACACTTGTCCGGGCCGCGGCACACCCGTGTGGCACTTGCCGGCCAAAACCTATCAGACTGCCGCGGCACGGACACCCGGCAGGCTGCGGCACATGCCGAGTCCGCGGCACACTTCGATTGAGCCGCAAAGACAACGAGCGATCACCCTATCATCTGGCGCAATTTTGCCCGTGCCGCGTACAGCTTTAGCCGAGCCGCGGCACACACGCGGCCGCTATATCAGCGGATGCAGTTCATTTCTTCCATTCTTCCACCGTACGCGAGAGAGAGAGGGTTGAGAGGGGGATTTTTCTCCATCTACCATATGATTGTGTGTTTTTCTTCATCTTCTTTCGATCGTGTAGCTCGGATTGTGGATCTAGCACGTGTTCTTCGGATTATAGGGCTTGAATCTTCAAGAGGTAAGAACTCCTTTAACCCTAGTATGATTTTGGGGAGGGTTTGGTGATGATCTTGTATTTTAACCCGATTTAACCGATGTTGTTGTTAGATTTCGATAGTATACTCGTGACCCTTGGTTTTCTTGTTATTGGTTAGGATGAAATCCCGTTATTACACCGTTGACCGATTTCATTTCCTTATGCGCTCGTGATGTCCGATGAATTGTCCCAACGGGTAGAACTAGGAGGAATTTCTTCGTATTCATGATCTTGAGATTGATTGTATATCATTATTGTGTTAGGGTCGGATTTGAGAGGATTGTTCGGACCGAAACCTATTCCTTCGTCGTCTCCTTCGCATCGTATTACCAAGGCAAGTACCTCGATATACGAATTGTAACTGCGTGAAATCATTGTCGTCGAAGTGTATGAGCTTATACGGATGTATATATATGTGTATATATATATATGTATATATATGTGTTTATATATAGTTATATGTTAAATATATGTATGTATATACGTATATTGATATATATGCTTATGTCGGTGATCGACGAGTGTTGAATGCTAACACTAGTTGACGTACTCAACTTGGATTGATGGTCGAACTATAGTTATTCATATAATATAGTAAGGTTATATATATCTATATATCTATATATATATAAATATATATATTCGGTTGAGTCGCAATATAGAGATATATGTGCGGTGTTGATTGAGTTTGATTGATAACGTGCGTGATATTGTTTATTTGTGTGGTTATGGACTGGCGGAGTAATTGTGTGACTGGATGTACCGAGTTGAAAATTGTTGTGACGTTTGTCCGTGTGCTTGATGTTTGAAACAATGTGGATACTTGTTGTGAGAAACGTCATATCCGGGAACCTCTGAGGGCGGGGCGTGCACTCCGGCCTGGTGTACGCTGCAATGTGCGGGTGGTGAACGCCGGTGTTACATAATGCGTGTGTCAAGGGGCGGCTCTTGCGGGAGTGATCGCCGGCGCAGTGACATGTTCAAGGAGCGACCAACATAGTGGAGTGAACGCCGGTGCACAGGTGTGCAGTGGAGGCGCCTGGCAGGCTTATTGGTTACGTGTATTTGAGTGATAGCTAAGACCCCGTTACCGAACGATGTTCGTATCTCAAATTCTTTCAACTCACTTTTAAATGTTTGTCTTGATATAGACCACGATTCGTGTTTTTGAAAACTTGTTTCAAATTGTTTTTAAAGCGTTGGTATCAGGGTTAATTAACCAAGGAGGTTTGACGAAATCTCCGAGGGTTAATTAATCGGGGGTCTTGAGCAGGATATGTCGAATGAGAGATTGTGCCTTTGATTGTATTGTGGTGCCATTCTGTATATCGGGTTGAGGACCCTGTGAAATGTTGAGATGATTGATTTCGTGATGATGTTATTTGGATTGGGTTGAGAACCCTGTGAGATGTTGTAATGATTTCGTCTGTGACAGTGTTCCATATGTTGGGTCAAGGACCCGAGAGCTTTTTAAATTATTTTCCAAAAGTGTTCCCATTCGATTTTCAAAACCCTAGACGGCCCGAGTCAATAATAATGTTTGCAAACTATCTTATCAAAATACTTTCCCTTTTTACAAAGGGATTTTTCTGACTCCTTGGGCTCGTTTAAAGATTGGTGTTATGTTCCGTAAAGAGAATATGACTATGTGATTATTTTTCACCTTGTGTATGCGAGTGTTATTCTGTGTGGACTATGGGAATGTATGGTTTGTGTTAAGGCTTCACGGCGGTTGAATTTTGTGTTGTTACTGTTCGTATATCTTGTATATTATGTACTTGCACTAGCAAAATTCCAGTTTGCTAACCCCCGAGTTTTCGGGGGGTGGGTGCCTGTTATGCGCTCAGGTTTTGGCAATCGGGAGCGATCACGGATTGGCTTTGAAGGAGATGGAAGACGACGATGCTAATCACACCAGAGTCAGAGTCTTTTCTTTTGTATCATTTTGGTCGGTATTTCTCTGTCGTTCGAGTATTCACCCTTGCATGGGTGTAGTTATCATTTATTAAATTGAGTTGTCATTCTTTTATGTATTCAAGTTTATTGTTGTCATTGTAATATGAATGTCGTTAGTTTCTGAATTGGTTTATGACCTTGTCGGTCTGCTTTGTATTTGATTTTGACCCGGTCGGTCAATCATTGAGTAGTCTTTTGGAGTTTAGCCTGGTAGATCCTTGTGATAAGGGTCTACGACGTGTGACATTCTCGGTCATATTCAGGGGGTGTTACAGTATGACTGACACAAACAGAAAAATACAACAATTCACAATGAATACCCACGCAAGGGTAAATATACAAAATAGCGGAAGGCGGATTACGACTCTGACGATACAACACAACTCGACTCAACTCCCAACTCTTGATTAGTATCGTAGCCCATCCCTTCCCGTGCCAACCCTGTGACTACTCCCCGAACCTGCAAGCACCTGAATACAAAACAGACATCCACCCCCCGATTACTCGGGGGTTAGCAAAATTCCACTATTTTGCTAGTGCAAGTATAATACTATACAAAATGTAACAAGCAAATAGCAACCAGGAATTTGATACGGAAATCAACTATCAAAATGTTCCATAGAATTTTTAGAATTTCGTACTCAAGCAAAGAAGTATTGAAAAGAAGCTCGTCATCTTGGAGATTTTTAAAGTAGAAATTCTTTTGGACCTCGTGCCCCAACTTACAAAACCTTTTCGAAAACGTTAGGGCCTCAGCCCGATTCTCGTTTCAAAACACACTAGTTAAGATATTGTAATGGGTTCGTAACCCAACATTAAAACGTTATCCAATCAATCACTGTTATACGATAACTGTTCGTACACATCATGTACCAAAATCCAGAGGCATCGACGGACCCTACCCGAACCACACGCATTGTTCGTACACATCATGTACCGAACTCCAGAGGCCTCGACGGTCCCTACCTGGAACACCCACATTGTTCGTACGCATCATGTACCGTACTCTAGAGGCCTCGTCAGACCCTACCTGGACCACACAAATTGTCACAACACAACTCATATTGATCAACTCAACACATCACCACGAACAACACACGTTATTACTAATATGTCAAACCATTCAACAATACACCATAATACATATTCAAGTATATAGATCAAAACGACACAAATATCATAATCATCACGACAACTCAACCATGACCAATCACGAGTGGTACGAGGTAATACGCAAAAAGCTTTCTTCTTGTGTTGATGGATTCTTGAGAACACCAATACTTGATATTTGAAGTAAGATACATTTCTTCTGGTCATTCTTTCTTTCTCATGTAAGCACAAAACTGTGTTTTAAAAAATAGATTGATTACCCCTGTAAAATTAAATAGGTACATTACCCCATGTGTTCTCAAATAATAATATGATTAAATAGGTACATTACCCCATATGATTGACGAGGCAGGATGCAATTTTTTTTAAAACACATGGGATAATGTGCCTATTTAATTTACATCGGGGTAATCGGCATATTATTAAAAACACATTGGGGTAATCGGACACATGGGGTAAACGACCCATTTCTTAAAACACGTGAGTAATTTGTCAAAAACTGTGTCCTGAGTTTATGAAAGTTCATTTTTTTACTGTACACAGAAGAATAAGGATTATGAAGCCCATGGAGACATTCTACCTGCTGTGGCCCACAACTGGACTAGTAGTGCTTTTCCTCTTCTGGAAATGCTCCAAACAATTGTCCCAGTGATACTGCTTCATCTTCTAAAGGCAAATGTAATATCTTTGTTTTCCCACCTTAAGATAGGAGATCGGAGTGGTTGTAATGTATTCCATTGTTTGGTCATGGCAGGCCTTACTTCTGGCAAAGAAACAACTGGTGAGGCATCTTGTGCAAAGTCCCTTACAGAACCGGGGACTCCCTGCCACTTCTACATGAGTAGTTTCACACCAATTGGAGCTTTTTTTCCCTCTCGAGCGTAGAAGTAATACAGAAATCCCGACACCCTGTCGACCCATAAGACATAGGTGGTTGTCGTTAGAAAGCGCACGAGGTTTTCGTGAACTAACCCCTGATGGTTATGTCGGCTGACCCACGTTACCACGATGGGTTCAAAACCACAGATGTTAGGCTGTCTCGACGAACAAAAATAAGTAGAACAATGCACGTACATGGTTGCCGCATTGGTTCCCAAGCAGCCCATTCTGGGTCATTCAGCACCGGATCCCCTAAGAAAGTCGAAAAGATTACACTAGTTAAATATGGCCTGTTGGGTAAAGCTACCACTCTTATTCCATCAGTCAAAATAATTCCTGCATTATCGGATTGGGCCAAAACCATCCACTTTTCTAGGGGATCCGGTGCTGAATGACCCAGAATGGGCTGCTTGGGAACCATTGCGGCAACCATGCACGTGCATTGTTCTACTTATTTTTGTTCGTCGAGACAGCATAACATCTGTGGTTTTGAACCCATCGTGGCAATGTGGGTCAGCCGACATAACCATCAGGGGTTAGAAGTTCACGAAAACCCCGTGGGCTTTCTAACGACAGCCACCCATGTCTTATGGGCCGACAGGGTGTCGGGACTTCTGTATTACTTCTACGCTCGAGAGGGGAAAAAAGCTCCAATTGGTGTGACAAACTACTCATGTAGAAGTGGCAGGGAGTCCCCGGTTCTGTAAGGGACTTTGCACAAGATGCCTCACCAGTTGTTTCTTTGCCAGAAGGCCTGCCAAGACCAAACAGTGGAATACATTACAACCACTCCGATCTCCTATCTTAAGGTGGGAAAACAAAGATATTACCTTTGCCTTTAGAAGATGAAGCAGTATCACTGGGACAATTGTTTGGAGCATTTCCAGAAGAGGAAAAAGCACTACTAGTCCAGTTGTGGGCCACAGCAGGTAGAATGTCTCCATGGACTTCATAATCCTTATTCTTCTGTGTACAGTAAAAAAATGAACTTTCATAAACTCAGGACACAGTTTTTGACAAATTACTCTCACGTGTTTTAAGAAATGGGTCGTTTACCCCATGTGTCCGATTACCCCAATGTGTTTTTAATAATATGCCGATTACCCCGATGTAAATTAAATAGGCACATTATCTCATGTGTTTTAAAAAAATTACATCCTTCCTCGTCAATCATATGGGGTAATTTACCTATTTAATCATATTATTATTTGAGAACACATGGGGTAATGTACCTATTTAATTTTACACGGGTAATCAACCTATTTTTTAAAACACAATTTTGCGCTTACATGAGAAAGAAAGAATGACCACAAGAAATGTATCTTACTTCAAATATCAAGTATTGTTGTTCTCAAGAATCCATCAACACAAGAAGAAAGCTTTTTGCGTATTAACTCGTACCACTCGTTTCCCAGGACTTTGATAGAGTCTATGGCACTAATCAACCCCAAAATATTCCCTAGTTTAGCATCACGATCCACTGCCTAATCAGGGTATAAGTCACCATCTCTAAAGAAGTTGATTGTCCCATCCTATGCTCCTTTAAAAATTTCTCCACAGTCAACAACCACAATGTCATCATTTCCATAGCAGTCATCTGTTGTTGTAAAATCCTCCAATCCTTTGATCACTGTACCAAAGACAAGGTGATTTTTATCCAGGTGGCTACACTCGTGATGGTGAAAAATTGGGACCACTTGGTATTTGGACCAACATTAGCAATTGATATCATCCTTTTCCTTGAGTTTTTTAGCTCTAAAATCTCATCTTCAGTTTTTACTCCATAAATGAGTTCTCTAACTACTCTGTTTCCAGCAGTAAGGGCATGTCTGATTTGAAGGGCCACAGTGACATTAGGTGGTGGAAGAACCTGCATTTCCAAGGAGAAAACGTGTTAGGGCAAAACAATCCACACCGCACTTGTAACAAATGGCTAAGGAAAAACTGGATCACCAGTCACCACAGTTTAAACAATACCTATGAATAAATTAACCTCAAAGAATATATATATATATATATATAAAATAACATTGAGTAATTTCTTTCCTGTACATGTGAGTTTGTTAAGCCTTTATCCAAATACAAAGAGTTGGCACAACAATATTTTACTTTTAATGCTCTATTTGGATTGGTAGATTTTTAAAGTTGGGTATTTCAAATCCCTAATAACGAATCCATTAAGTTAGTACACCATTAAAAAGAATCCAGCAATGCTCCTAAAGATCTCTGATCTTCAGCTTGCATACCGAAAGGAAAATGAATTACATTTGGAACCAATTCTGAGTCAGTTATAAAGAGAGCACCGAGTGGTGAATAAAGCATTTAGACACTACATAATTCAGCAAGAAATATCTGAACAAATTATATGACTCTGATCATCTCTTACAGATATAGCCTGGATAAATAAAATTGAGAAAGATTTTAACATTTTTTTCAGTTCGGAAAACTAGTACAAATAAATAGATTTCTTCTAAAGAAATCAGGCCTTTTGAGAATGTAAAAGTTCTGTAACCTGTTAAAGCAGGTGGGAGTATCAAAGGAAGAAGAGTTAAGCATGTGATATGCCTTCAAAGTTCAAGTGAAGCGAAGAGATAGTTCTGTTATATTTTGCTATTCTAGTCCGCGGAGAATTGGTTTTGGGCAACAAATTTTGATTTTATAGGAAGTGCAAACCTATTTTTGCTCATAGTCAAGGGAATTTAAAAAGTTCATATGTTCTCAATAAAGTTAAAAATGATGAGCATCTGTGCAGTTTCTAGGAGAAAATTAGCAACTTCAGTACACAAGAAACTGAAATAAATTAATCCATTCTGAGTAATTAAATATGTCAATGGAAAACTGGGGACATTTTTTTTCACTGATCTAGACATGGACAAAGAGACACAGTAAGTTTCTAGATGATTTGGAAGGATTTGAGACTTTGTTTTCTGTACAGTAAAAAGAATCAATATAATACTACATTTGATAACGAGCATGCCCCAAATTATAAATTGCTCCCTGCCTTTTTTTTTAAAAAGTTGCTGTGAAGAAAACAGATAACATGATGATTTTTTCATGTTGTACAAGAGGGAAAACAAGTTGTAGTACACAAGTAAAAAAAGAAATCCAGCTTTAAGATCTCTTAGCTTAGCCTTTGCATTTGGCACCAATTTTCATTTAGCTAAAAGGAAAATATTGGGGGTGGGGGGGTGAACGAATCATTTAGACACTACAAACTAAACAAGAAATATCCAAATGAATAAGTAAGAATTTGATCATAGGTTACAGGCATAACCTGAATCATTAAACTTGCCAAAGATTTTCTAACATGTTTCAGTTGGAAAACTAGTACATGTAAACTGATATCTTCAAAAGAAGTCAGGCCTTTCATCAACCATTTACGATGTTAAGAATGTCAAATGTCAAAGTCTGGTAACCTGTAAAAGCAGTGGAGTGTCAATGGAAAAGTTAAGCATGTCATATGCCTTCAAAATTTAATTGAAGCCAAGAAATGGTTTGGGCAATATTCTAGGATGTTCGCAACTATTGTTACTCATACAAAATCTGTTTGAGTTTTGCTTTTCATCTTTTATGGTCATTATACTTTTTCCAATTGACAAAACCATAGTGGAAACCAACGGAAGTTAAGCTCATGGCAAACTAGAATGCACATTAAAGCTAGCCACTGAAGATCAAGAATAAAGCTGACAGAGCTTAGATAGTTGAGCTATTATTGTCAAGGATGGCAGTTAACAAGAAACTACACTAAATCAGAACCATACTGATGAAAGTGATCATTACTGGCAGACAAGCCTGGAAGTCAATGCCTTAAAATTTCAGCTCAAGCGAATAAACTGATTCCAAATACATCTTTGAAATGTAATAACCTATAATCAGTGTTTTATTAAGAAAATTCACATTATAATTGCTTAGTCTAGTGCGTGCATCACAGGATCTATCAATTTAATACAGTGGAAAATGCAATTACAGACTGTAGATTAATAGCGTAAAATCAGAAAGAGAGCAAGGAGAGGCAGGACTACTTTGACAGAGAGAAACTATTACATTGCTTGGGAACTGCTTAGATATTGATGACGACAAACGGGAACTGTGATAGGAAGTAGACCCTACCCCATTTTCTATTTGCTAGTCTTTTCTAGGCAGTTGGAAAATATAAAAGGTTGAAGCTGAAGGGCTGCAGATTTTGGAAAGAAGGTCTACATATTCGGAGTGAAGTTATCAAGTTTCGCAGACTCGGCTCTGAGGAGTCGAAAGTCAGGACTAGTTATCCCTTCTAAATATGTATTTCAATTATTTGATTAAATTATTATTCAACTACAGATTTCTGCAATGGCCACCTCATAGATTCATAGTGATACACTTGGATAACATTTAATGATCACCTTTCGTTGTATTCTCTTTTTCTTTTGAAAATTCAAACACATAAAAGAAAAGTAAAATGCAATACCTCCCATATAATCATAAGACCATCTGAAACACAATTAACTTCATTAATAACCACAAGAGATAACAGTGAAGGGTCACAAAATATAGAAATGAATTGTTCATTCAGAAACCTTTCTGAGAAAACAAATAGGACATGTAAGACTGAATTACAAGAGAAAAAGATCTACTTGAAGCTCACCAGATGATTGGAGAACAGCCTATTGTTTGCAAATATTCTAGAAACACGAATTGATTCAAACTCTAATGTCATGCCATGAGGACTGGTGATGTCGGTGCTGATATAACTAGCACAGTAGTACCCAAAAAAGTGAAAAGAAAAAAAACCTTTAGGGCTCCTTCTTGCAGCAACTGCAGTGTTTCCAAAGCCTCTTATGCCGTCTAAAGAATAATCAAAATATACACAGTTAGGGAAAATCCATTGACAGGTGGACATGAAAAGCAAAGCACACAGTTCTGAGACAAAGGCAACCTGACTGCTGCACAAAAGACCACCCTTAATCACTGGAGGCAGGTGCGTGTGCTGGTCACTCATCAAAGCTACTAAAGGGCTGACAAAAATTGTGACACCTGGCAGCACCAATGCAGGTAACTGATAACGTAAGAACTTGCCAGCTCCCCTTGGTAAAACCACCATTGTAAATTTCCCAGGAAGCATCATCTTTATATCCTTCAACAGACCGCCACTAAATGAAGCATAACCATGTGTCAGTTTCACTAACTTCAATAAAGTAATGTCACAGTCCTCATTTTTCACCCTCCACAATTCTATGAATAAAAATTGAAAAGATGAACATCAAATTTACTGTGAGCTAGGCTGTACCTAAGGTCATCAGGATGTACAACAGTTGCAGTATCACCAAGCATCGTTCCCACTCGAGTAGTTGCCACAAAAATCTCTCCCGAACCTCCTTCCAAAGGATATGCAGATACCGTCAGCACCCCAAACTCAACAGGTTCTTCAGACTCCTTGATTTCTGTTACAGAAATTCTGTATGTTCCATCTAAACATTCAAAAGATGCAGAAAATCAGGAGACTACTTGTGAGCTTAGATAAGTCAGGATTACCAGAAAAATGTATCTTACCTCAATACCAGATATTGCTGTCCTGAAGGCACAATCCCAGTTGACTAGACGATGATCCCTAAATAGAAAACAGGGATGATTAGAGTTTATGATATAAATAGCCAACTAAATACCATATATTAAGCAAACAAGCAATAACTAACATACATGCTAAGACTAGTGGTGCCACCGGGCCGTGAACCGCCGGTTCCGGGCCCGAACCGGCGGTTCCGGTTCACCAGAAGAGGTGAACCTGAACCGGCCCGGGTATTCTGTAAAAGGGCCGGTTCGCGGGCCCGGAACCGGCGGTTCCGGTCCGGGCCGAGAACCGGCGGTTCCGGTCCGGGCCGAGAACCGGCGGTTCCCGGGTTGAACCGCCGGTTCCGTTTTTTTTTTTTTTTAATTATATATGTAATATTATTTATATCTTATTTTTTTCTAAATTAAATGATGAAATTTCTAAATTTTGTAATTTACAAGTGGTGACTCTTTGAAATTACTTAAGTTAATTTAATAAAAATATAATAAGTTATTAAATAATTTAGAAATTTAGAAATTCTTTATGTTGTGTATTTTTTTATATAATTTATAGTAACTTGTAATATTTTTATGACTTTTTTTTAAATTAAATTACTTGTGTTGAAAATTTGAAATATTGAAAACTTGAAATGCAATAAAGTAAAAATAGTTCTAAAATATTTACAATCAAAATAATGCATACAAATTGATATATTCATTGATTTCTATGATTCTATCTATGTACAAAAGAAATGTTACAATGATACAATCTTTAAAATTGAATAAGTAAACTAACTAATACTAACTAATTCACTATATAAAAGAAATGTTACAATTATGATACAATCTTTAAAATTGAATAACTAAACTAACTAATTA
Source organism: Orobanche coerulescens (assembly GCA_033398695.1). NCBI lineage: Eukaryota > Viridiplantae > Streptophyta > Magnoliopsida > Lamiales > Orobanchaceae > Orobanche > Orobanche coerulescens. The sequence goes on from CM065804.1 coordinate 206,649,201, forward strand.
CTAACTAAACTAACTAATTACTAACTAAACTAATAAAAGAAATGTTACAATGTTACAATGATACAATCTTTTTTTACAAGGGGAAAAAGAATGAATAAATAAAGAGCTTGAACTCAATTTTAATATTTAATCCGTCTCAACTAGCTTGAAATGTTATTTTTTTTGAAATGTTTTTTTGAAATGATTTTTTGAAATAAAAATTTGAAATGTTTTTTTTTAAATAAAAATTTGAAATGTTTTTTTTAAAATAAAATTTTGAAATGTTTTTTTTTTTGAAATAAAAATTTGAAATATTTTTATAATTTTTATAAAATGCTAGTTGGGACGAATATTAAAATTGAGTGGCCTACGTATCTTCATTGAATAATGAAGAATCAAAGCCCACGTAGTTCTCTTACCTTAACTTACCTAGTCGTAGGCCTCGGCGTCGGATCTTTCGGACTCGGTGTATGAATCGTTTGGGCTCTCGTCGGCTTGATCCCATTGGTTCTCTTGAGCGCGCAACTCGGCGTTGGACCAATCATCAAGCAACATGGTGGCCTCCATGTTTCGAGGATCCATGTTGCTTCTTCTTTCGTCCAAGACAAGTCCACCAATGCTAAATGCTTGCTCGACGGAGACCGTGGAGGCCGGAACCGCGAATAACTCCTTGGCCATGGTGGCGAGGATGGGGTATTCCTTCTCGTGCATGGACCACCATTTCAAGATGTCGAATTTTTGACCACCTACGTTTTTGAAAGCAAATGTACTAGACAAATATGTATCTAATTCGTTAGAAGTATGACTCCTTTGTGTTTGCATAAATGAATAGGCGGCTTGAGCGAATTGGTTGTCGATAAAAGAAGTACCTCCTAATGAGCCTACATGAAATTGGTCTTGAAAACTACTACTAGTGCTTACATTTGAAGAGTATGATGGGTTTGCTAGTGTATATTTTTGATCATATTCACCAAATAAGACCCTAATTGTGCTTTCTATTCTAACTTTAATGTAATCTACATTGGGAATGTAAAATTCCATTGGTTCATTATTTGCTAATGCTTGATATAAAAAGGCATTTCCTTAAAGGCATAATAATAAATTTCTAACATGCGATTAACACCGACTAGTTTAAATGTAGGATCTAAAATTTTAGCAATTAAAAAAACATCGGGAATTTCTAGAAAATATTTAAGCCACTTAATGACCATTTCATATGCTATTTTACTTAAATCTTGGTTATGACTACATGCATTTAAAGCAATAGCAATATACATACAATGTTCTAAAACTTTAACACTAGTGCAATAATAAACACCGGATAAATCTCTAGTTGCACTATCAAAAACTTTTAAAAGTTCAAATAATTTAGCACATTTTTGCCAATAAGAGGGCAATAAAAGCAAGTTAACCTCGGGAGTGGCTCTAAAAAAATCACATAAATGATCAACATGATTCAAGGTAGAAGCAAGCATGGCATATGTTGAATTCCAACGTGTAGAAACATCTTTGACAAAATTCGTATATTTAATCTTTTTAGTACGACAATATCTTTGCCATTTGTTTCCAATTGACGCTTTTCGATGCAACATATTAACGGCATTTCTAATGGGTTCAACACTTTCATTAATAAGAGCATAAGCATCTTGTACACAACGGTTTAAAATATGACAAATACATCGAGCATGAAAATACTTACCATTAAAAGAGGGTGAGCATGCGGCAACTAACTCGGGAATGGAGGCGGTGTTAGCGGATGCATTATCGAATCCAACCGAAAATATCTTATTTAAAAATCTATACTCATTTAAAACGGAAATAATCAATTGAGCAATATTAGTAGCATTATGTATTTCATTAAAATCTCTAAATGCAATTAAGCGTTTTTGAATTAACCAACTTTCATCAATCCAATGACAAGTAATACCCATATAAGAATTTTTTTGATAAGAATCACTCCATATGTATGAAAATATAGAAACATATTTATTTAAACGTAAAAAATATTTCATTAAATCACGTTTTCTTTCTTCGGCTTGTCGTCTTATACGCTTGCACATAGTAGTTCTACCAATTTTTTTTGCGGCGGGGTTATAAGCATTTTGCATAGCATGTTCAAAAGTCAATTTATCGGCAAACATAAAAGGCAAATGTTCCATAGAAATAAAACGAGCCATTACTTCTTGAGCATTTAAATAATCATATTTCCATAAAACATTACCTTGTTCATTACCTTGTTGATTACCTTTGAAGGCTTGGGGATTTAGTTGAGTTTGAGTTGTAGGAATTCCCGCCTCGAATTTATGCATATTGTTCATGTGCCTTTGGAGGGTGCCATAACCTCCTCCCGCCGTCCATTTGTAAACGGCGGGACAATAGTTACAATATGCCATGAACTTCTCGGGAGCACCGGGAGCATCATTTGGATCTTTTTCTCTAGGAACCTTTTTAAAATGTTTAAGGAAAATTTTAGAATTAAGTGCTTTAGGCTTACCCTTACCTCTAGTGGGGAGGTCCGTCTCCACATCATTTGAAATTTGAAAATTTGAATTTTGTTTATAGATAAAATTGGGGGGAGTTGGGAAAAATTTGAATTTGAAAAAATTTGAAATTTGAAAATTTGAATTTTTTTTATAGATAAAATTGGGGGGAGTTGGGAAAAATTTAAAATTTGAATTTTGAATTTGGGCGGAAAAAACTGTTCGGAAAACAAAGTTCCGGCGAATCGGGCGGTTCGGCGAAAACACGGTTCGGCCCGCCGGTTCACGGGCTGGAACCTTCAACCAGAATCGCCCTTGCGAGCAGTTCCGTTCGAACCGCCCGCGGTTCGGTTCAACCGGACCGTCAAACCGGCCGAACCGGGCGAACCGCCGGTTCCGGTTAAAATGTGGCACCACTAGCTAAGACACTAGGAAACACCAAATCACTAAAAAAAATTCACTGATAGGAGAGAGTCAAACTCCAACAACTGGATAATAGCTAAACTTGGTGCATGTAAAAGTCGCCAAGTGACCTCATGGAACAAGGACTACTAATATAAGTAGTTAAAAAATGGAGAATCGCCAAATGCGAGCGCATAATTTGACAGATCAAACAAATCCCATTGTACTAAGTACTAAAATTGGAAATATTCAGGGGCCAGAGACAACTTCCAGTTAGCATCATAAACATAACAAAATTAGCTGCAGACCAAGGGAATTATTGTGACGTGGGCATACCTATATATGAGACCCTCCTCGTGAAGTCTCACAAAAGTCTCACACAAAGCAATTGACCTCTTCTCATCCACGATAGAGTACTATTTATTGATAGACAATGAGCAAAACGATCATCACTTAACTGTTTTTATCGTATCGTATTAAACGAAGCATAACATCACCAAATCAAAGATGAAGCAGTAACAAAAATGATTACCTCACGCAACCAATCTAAAAATGCACCCAAGCACGGAAGTTTTAGTACGTTGCCCCTGTACCCGTTCTTCCAGATCCGCACCTAACATCAAACTCTATCTCAAGTCAAATAACAGAATTTCTATAAATGTAGATGCGTCTGTGTCAACAAGATATTAGGTTCCCGGAGCAATTTAACATGATCAAAGCTAAAGTCAAAGGATATTCAACCAAAAAGCAGAAAAACTGTAAAATCTCCAATAAGCAGCTAGGAAATGAAGACTAAACACAGAAAAGAAAGCATCAGAGTTATGTGAAGATAGAACTGGCATTGGTACCCACAAAATCTAAAATTAAAAACAGGGCGTACTAGATTTCCTATTTTTTACCCTCCCAACTGCATAAACATGAATATTGTTTTTTGAAAGTGCATAAACATGAATATATTCTGACATTCATATAAAAAAGAGTTGATTACCGCACATCCTCTGTCAAAGAGAAACAAAAATATAAATCACATGCATGCAGACAAAAATTCATGCATAATCGTTCTGAATCAATAAACACGATGAGTTTTATTTCTTAAAAAATCAGTCTCCCTAAATGCTTGAGAATATAAGGAAAGAGATTATAACACAACGTAACAAATTCAAACGATAACTAAAAAACGCAGATAACTGTGTGTATATGTGAACATACGCAATATTGGGGAAAACCAACACTAGCGTGAGGAATAAGGCCTTCCTCCCCTGTGCAACGATAACTAAAAACACAGATAACTGTGTGCGTATATGTGAAAACATACATAATATTGGGGAAAACCAAAACCAGCGTGAGGAATAAGGCCGTCCTCTCCTGTGCAACGATAACTAAAAAATGCAGATAACTGTGTGTGTATATGTGAAAACATACGTAATATTGGGGAAAACCAACACCAGCGTGAGGAATAAGGCCTTTCTCCCCTGTGCAACGATAACTAAAAAACGCAGATAACTGTGTGTGTATAGAATTTGATGATATTAAAGGGATTTATATATCTTGTACACACCAAAAACTGAGCAAACAATAAATAGTAAATAGAGCTGAAAGGGAGCTCAAGAAGCTGGAAATGTAGCTCAACATAAAGCAGGAAATTAAGGAGGAAAGGCAGGAGGAAATTAAGGAGGAAAGTAAGGGGAATATTTTATTCCCAATACTCCCTCTCAAGTTGGAGCATGTAAGTCTCGAGTGCCCAACTTGTCGAGTAGGAATCTAAGCTGCTGAGTTCCCAATCCTTTCGTGAGGAGGTCTGCTATTTGCATTGTAGTATCTATGTGATGTGGCTGAATTTCCTTAGAATCAACACGTTCCCGAACGAAATAACAAACATTTCCACGTGTTTAGTTCGTTCGTGGAAAACAGGGTTGTTAGCTATGTGGCGGGCAGCCTGGTTGTCACAAAATAATGGGGTTGGTACGGGTGAAGTTACACCAAGCTCCCTTAATAGCCAACGAAGCCAGAGAACTTCGCTAACAGTGGATGCCATAGATCGGTATTCTGCTTCGGCGGATGAACGAGAAACGACAGATTGCTTTTTAGTTTTCCACGATACAGGAGCGCCTCCAAGAAGTAGTAAATAGCCGGTTCTGGATTTTCTCGTATACGGGCATCCCAGCCAATCGGAATCACAATACGCCGTGAGATTGCAACCTCCATTTCGAGGAAAAAGGATGCCTTGCCCAACGGTGGCTTTGAGATATCTCAAAACTCTATGTGTGGCATCCATATGAGGCTGCCGTGGGTCGGCAACAAATTGGCTCAACACATTTACAAAGTATGCTATATCGGGTCGAGTCGCTTGTAAGTAAAGGAGTCTACCGATGATGCGACGGTACCGGTTAGCATCGACTTTTGGTTCATTTTCACACCTGTCCATGGTGATTCTGCTAAATCGGCTTGGTTTACATCCTTGAAGACCACAGTCCTTAAGGATGTCCATGGTGTATTTTCTTTGGCTGAGAACCAATCCTTCCGCGGTGCGAGACACTTCAATTCCAAGAAAATACTTGAGGTTACCGAGGTCCTTTATGCTGAAGAGCTTGTCAAGCTTGTATTTAATGTTTTGAATCTCGGTAGGGTTGTTACCGACCATTATTACGTCATCCACGTATATGAGGGCAGCAATAAAATTATTTCCCTTTAGGCACCGTATCTTTGCACAAATCCACCGTTATTGTGTCTTCCATTTCTCCTTCGGTGCTGATAATATCCACCATTTTTGTCTGGATCGAGCTCTCTGAAGCTGGCCAACTCAAAAATTCGAAAAAGGAAAACTAGAAGGCTTCTTCAAGTATGGGAAACACGGACTCAAACGAAAAAGGAAACGAGAATGGATGTGTTAGTGCTTGCTGCAGAAGATGAAACGTTTTAAATGCGTATACTGAAGAGAGAGAGAGAGAGAGTACGTACGTGAAACATGTTGCCCGTTGCCACTACACACGGCAGCACCTTACGGCCGTAACATGTGCGGCTATATATAGGCCTGCCGACGGGTTTTGCTCTTACGGCCGTAACTCGGTCCTTATGTCCGTAATCGGCATCTGCTTACGGATGTAAGCGACACCTCCCAGGCCACTGCCCAAAACGCTCGGCATATTACGGCCGTAACAGGGTATTACCGCCGTACCCGGCACTCCTTACGGCCGTAATCGATCCTCCCTGGGCTACTACTCAACCTGTGCATGTACCTTACGGCCGTAACCAGCAAGGCATTGCGATCGTAACCGGCCATGCATTGCAGCCGTAACAGGCCCTGAATTGCGGCCGTAACTCGGTCAAGCCTTACGGCCGGAACTCGATTGTTCCGACAGTCCAGTTAGGTGTTCAACAACGTCTCGGTCACACCAACACACCGGCTATGATTCAAAACAATAACGAACAAATTACGAAACGTAACATATCACACCACACGCACACATTTAATCAAAGAAACGCACGCAACAACAAATCTCACTCGACGAACACTACAACAGAGTATATCATACCGTTCATGACAGAAAAACGAAATCCACATAATCATAACGACACGAAATAACCGACACCAACCAACAAATATTTCAAGGCAACCGGAATAAAAATCTCAGGTATTATATTCTACCCCTCTAAAAATAAGTTTCGTCCCGAAACTTAAAACAAGATCATCACAGTGCTACAAAACAAAACACAACGACAGGTATAAAAATACCAAATCCACGGTCTCGTGGTCTACTGTCACGTCTTCGTAGGTTCAACACCCACACAGAACTTATTCAAAACAAAATATCAATCATCATCCTCCAAACATAAAAACATCACATAACATATCTCCACACGAGAAACAATCCGCAATACGAGCACAAAATACTATCACTGGACGTCACTGGGCCCTCCAGAAGTAGGAATGGATCTCCGGTTCTCTACCATCTTAGCAACGATCTCGCAGTACTGAACTCGATGCCCCTCGCGTCCACAATTATAACAAGTCACTGGAGGTTTCTTACAATGCGCATGCTCATGGACCAGAACATTACAGTTGAAACACCTTGGAGCACTACTAGAACTCAAAGACACTGGCTTGTCTCTTTTAGATTCTCCAGTCGACCGAGAAGGTCCCATACTCAACTAATACGAGGGTTGAGGTTTAGGAACCCCGATTCCCTTGCTTCCAGAGGCATCATCAGCAATCTTTCGTTTCCTTGCCACGGATACAGACTCTGCGGACATTATAGCCATTTCAAATGCTAAAGCTCGATCCTGATAGTCCTTCAACGTACACATAAAAGGAGTCATACACTGCCGAACCTGAGGTTTCATACACATATCGAAATAACGAACTTTATCTGCCTCACTTCGCACTTGATCCCGAACATAACACAACTGTCGATTGTAATCGACTATTGCCTAAGATATCAACACGTCTTGGGGCGTAGCCGAGAAAAACTCGACAATCCTGTGCTCTTTAACAGGCGGCGGACAATACTCGGCCTCCATGGAAATTTTGAATTCAGCCCAAGTAGTTGTATGATCACTAGGCGCTACGGCCTCCCACCAGTGTGCAGCTTCCTTGTCGAGTAGGTATTGAGCAATAGGTACTCTTCTTTCATCGGGACAAGCTACAGCATCGAATGTTCTGTCCAACTGGAAGAGCCAGTTCTCCCAGCCTAACGAGTCCGAAGAACCTACAAAATGGGGCGGGTACATTCTCATCACATCTCGTAACCACTTACTAGATCCATTATCCTTATATGGGATCCCATCTCGATGTACGATCTGATTCATATGCGCCAACTGGTCAACCACCTGACGAAGGATGGTGGCGGCGCCAATGTCAGCATTACCTCTGGTTGATTGCCATTGATCACGCGATTGGTCATCTCGACCATCTGTACTGAGCTGATTGGCGCTCGACAACGAGCGAGTCGCCCTTTCATGCTCCTGATTACGACCACTACCATGCCCACATCCTCGGCCTCGACCTCTCGGCATAATGAACGGACAACCATCCAGAATAACATAGCAAAACATCACATAATCAACATAGGACAACAAACAGCAGCACGATAAAACATTAACTCCAAGTCATTACATGAATACACGAACTAACACCGCAATAATAGAAATTAAATTCAAAAGTAATTCACGTGATCACATCAACAGAGATGTACGAACTTTATCTCAGCAAACACATTATACATACCATTGTGGTCCAACATGGGTAATATTCTTAAAATAAGTTTTTCGAGGTATTTATTCGAATGATAATATTTTAAAGTTCGTGAGTTTGAAAGATTTTGCTGAAATAAAATTTTTGAAAACACTTTTAATACCTCGATCGTTTAATCAAAACCACGAACCCATTATCAAAACTATTTTGTTTGAAATTATTTGCAAAACAACACGTTAAAACTTCAATCTTCTCGATAAACGATATCATCAAAATGACCTTATCACTATATATCATTATCACTGTTAACGACATAGATGGTAACTGTATGTTACCACGCCAACCGTCACGAATAATAACGCACATGATAATCCGCGGCGATGCCCCTCGGCATCGACCCCCCAAAAGTTTCGCCAAACCAATCCCGGGAGGAAAACCTCTTATGCTCGCACTCAATATTTCCACAGATTAACTACCACATCAGGATAATGTCATAGAGTAATATAATCAAATCATACTATGCAGTCACAACACTCAAGTATATAACCAAAATTTTCTAGCAAGAATGGTAACAATGAACAACACCTCAACGATACCCATACAGGATAACTAACCGAGTGCGACATTACCGATACAATGGTTAAAATTCACAGTCGTCACTGGCGGACCATATGACTATGTCAACTGAAATCAAATGATCGGTAGAGGGCGCAAATACAACTATAACAACAAGGTTACTATCGTGACAGTCAAAAGCTTACGGTCGTAACATGTAGTTTACGACCGTAACAACTATGAGCTTACGGCCGTAATGGTAAACATCTTACGACCGTAATCACTAGCTGCATGACAGCAGAATTGTCCCAGCAGCCCCGACACGGCTCTGAAGGTTAAGGATCGACTCCTAACAAGGTATTCCATCATTTAGAAAACACTGCAACATTCTCCGACGAGCATAAAAACATAACAAACTTGTCGCAACGACTTAGTCCCAACACAAACATATAACGTTTTAAATTCCAAAAACCAAAATCGTTTTGCTAAACAAGAATTTTCCAAAAATCCTTTCGATCATAACCAAAAATGACGGTAATATTTTGCAATGTCTGAAGTACTTTAAAACACATTTTCCAAATACCGTCTGATGGTGTCATTTGAAAATACATGACCAACTTGTCAAAATTCAACTGATTTCAAAATCCATACAAACCGTGGTTTAACCGCACCATCAAAATATTTTCAAAAATCGATTTCCACAAAAATGCTCAAACCCGTAAAGTCCTTCAGAAAAACGTTCTCAAACCTATCCGCAGCGGGCATACTTACAACAATCCAAAAACAATCAAACTTAAAACCACATGCCCAAGCGACAAACAGGATCGCCAATTCAATCAAATACATCTCGTGGGCATCAAGTTTAAACATAGACATCCATCTGAGTTCTCACAAACTCTACCGTCGATAACTTTTTCGAAACCCATCAAGGTTCACAACTTTCACATCATACCACCCCACATGGTGGTTCAAAGTCAAAACATCAATACGTACAGTTCTATACTCATATAGTGTGTCACAAGTATCAAATACAAACCCCATTACACAACACCGTGCAAATAAAATTATGCACCACAATTAACTCACATAGATGAAATCATGAAACACATATACCTCGCATAAAAGAGAGAGACTTACGCCCACAGGCCGCACGGAGATGACGGTCGCCCACGATACTAATCTCATCCGACAACATATCCGACACGTTGTGACTATGCACAACTCAACTTGTCACCCGACAATTCGAATGACAAGACAACATATTACTCGACAAATCACGACTCAACTTGACCCGACAGCCTAGTTTTCCGCAACCTAAGCTCTGATACCATAAATGTAACACCCCAAAATTGTATGGAAATATTACACGCTGTAGATCCTTCCCACGAGAATCTACCAGGCTAAACATCACAAAACGACCAAGTGTTTGCCTGACCGGGGCGAACAATACAACGATACAGACCGTTAAGGTCAATTATAAATATCTACACGGACCGGTGAGGTCGTACGACTGACACAAACAGAAAAATACAACAATTCACAATGAATACCCACGCAAGGGTAAATATACAAAATAGCGGAAGGCGGATTACGTCTCTGACGATACAACACAACTCGACTCAACTCCCAACTCTTGATTAGTATCGTAGCCCATCCCTTCCCGTGCCAACCCTGTGACTACTCCCCGAACCTGCAAGCACCTGGACACAAAACAGACATCCACCCCCCGATTACTCGGGGGTTAGCAAAATTCCACTATTTTGCTAGTGCAAGTATAATACGATACGAAATGTAACAAGCAAATAGCAACCAGGAATTTGATACGGAAATCAACTATCAAAATGTTCCAGAGAATTTTTAGAATTTCGAACTCAAGCAAAGAAGTATTTGAAAAGAAGCTCGTCATCTCAGAGATTTTTAAAGTAGAAATTCTTTTGGACCTCGTGCCCCAACTTACAAAACCTTTTCGAAAACGTTAGGGCCTCAGCCCGATTCTCGTTTCAAAACACACTAGTTAAGATATTGTAATGGGTTCGTAACCCAACTTTAAAACGTTATCCAATCAATCACTATTACACGATAACTGTTCATACACATCATGTACCGAACTCCAGAGGCCTCGACGGACCCTACCCGGACCACACGCATTGTTCGTACACATCATGTACCGAACTCCGGAGGCCTCGACGGACCCTACCTGGAACACCCACATTGATCGTACACATCATGTACCGTACTCCAGAGGCCTCGTCAGACCTTACCTGGACCACACGCATTGTTCGTACACATCATGTACCGAACTCCAGAGGCCTCGTCAGACCCTACCTGGACCACACAAATTGTCACGACAACTCATATTGATCAACTCAACACATCACCACAAACAACACACATTATTACTAATATGTCAAACCATTCAACAATACACCGTAATACATATTCAAGTATATAGATCAAAACGACAAATATCATAATCATCACGATAACTCAACCATGACCAATCACGAGTGGTACGAGGTAATACGCAAAAAGCTTTCTTCTTGTGTTGATGGATTCTTGAGAACACCAATACTTGATATTTGAAGTAAGATACATTTCTTCTGGTCATTCTTTCTTTCTCATGTAAGCGCAAAACTGGGTTTTAAAAAATAGGTTGATTACCCCTGTAAAATTAAATAGGTACATTACCCCATGTGTTCTCAAATAATAATATGATTAAATAGGTACATTACCCCATATGATTGACGAGGCAGGATGCAATTTTTTTAAAACACATGAGATAATGTGCCTATTTAATTTACATCGGGGTAATCGGCATATTATTAAAAACACATTGGGGTAATCGGACACATGGGGTAAACGACCCATTTCTTAAAACACGTGAGAGTAATTTGTCAAAAACTGTGTCCTGAGTTTATGAAAGTTCATTTTTTTACTGTACACAGAAGAATAAGGCTTATAAAGCCCTTGAAGACATTCTACCTGCTGTGGCCCACAACTGGACTAGTAGTGCTATTTCCTCTTCTAGAAATGCTCCAAACAATTATCCCAGTAATATTGCTTCATCTTCTAAAGGCAAAGGTAATATCTTTGTTTTCCCACCTTAAGATAGGAGATCGGAGTGGTTGTAATGTATTCCACTGTTTGGTCTTGGCAGGCCTTACTTCTTGCAAAGAAACAACTGGTGAGGCATCTTGTGCAAAGTCCCTTACAGAACCGTGGACTCCCTGCCACTTCTACATGAGTAGTTTGTCACACCAATTGGAGCTTTTTTTCCCTCTCGAGCGTAGAAGTAATACAGAAATCCCGACACCCTGTCGACCCATAAGACATGGGTGGTTGTCGTTAGAAAGCCCACGAGGTTTTCGTGAACTTCTAACCCCTGATGGTTATGTCGGTTGACCCACGTTGCCACGATGGGTTCAAAACCACAGATGTTATGTTGTCTCGACGAACAAAAATAAGTAGAACACTGCACGTACATGGTTGCCGCATTGGTTCCCAAGCAGCCCATTCTGGGTCATTCAGCACCGGATCCCCTAAGAAAGTCGAAAAGATTACACCAGTTAAATCTGGCCTGTTGGGTAAAGCTGCCACTCTTATTCCATCAGTCAAAATAATTCCTGCATTATCGGATTGGGCCAAAACCATCCACCTACTTAAGGTAGGTAGTGATTGGCCTGTAAGAAAATAACAGCTCAGGTCTATGTTCAGTCTGTAACTTCTACGCTCAACAACAACATCATCTAAGCCTTAGTCCCAAAATGATTTGGGGTTGGCTAACATGAATCAAACTTTGAAACCGTCAAGGATCTAAGCCTTAGTCCCAAAATGATTTGTGGTCGGCTAACATGAATCAAACTTTGAAACTGTCAATGATCAACATAAAAGGGAAAAAAGTAGAGAAAAAAGTAGAGAAAAAAAAGGAGAATGAATATTAAAAAAAAATGAAAGATCCTGAAAAATAAATAAAAATATAACATGAAATAAAAGAAAATAAAAATTAAAAAAAAAAAGAGAATCAGCTTCCATCCACCACCCGTATTCTTTCCCGCCACATTTGCCTCTTTATCGCCATACTTTCTCCAATTCCAAGAAACCGCATATCATTTTCAATCATCTTTATCTAAGTTTTCTTGGGCCTTCCTCTACCTTTCACAATATTTCTTGTTCCCCAACTTTCTAGCCTCCTCACTGGGGCATCAACAGGTCTACCAAATCATATCAGAGCCGATCCTTTTTTGTATGACCACACATCCATCGTAGCATACGCATCTCCGCAACATTCATCTTTTGAACGTGACACTATTTTAGAGCCCAACACTCGGTGCCATATAACAGTGCAGGCCTAATTGCGCGGTAAAATTTACCCTCTAATCTATGAGGCATGTCAGGATCACATAAAACCCCTGCGGCACTCTTCCACTTCAACCACCCTGCCTTTATTCTGTGAGCCACATCGCCATCTAGCTCTCCATCCTTTTGGATAATAGATCCAAGATACCGAAAGAAAGTGGATCCATGAACAACTTTCCCATCAAATGTGATCCCCGCCTCTCTATCACTATTTTCGCTAAACCTACACTCCATATATTCAGTCTTACTTCTGCTCAGCCTAGAGCCTCGAGCTTCCAAAGTATCCCTCCAAAGTTCCAATTTCTGTTGCACTCCAACCTTCGTTTCATCAATCAACATAATATCATCTGCGAACATCATACACCACGGAACGTCATTTTGAACTTCTCTTGTCAATTCGTCCATGACTATGGCAAAGAGAAAAGGACTAAGAGCATATCCTTGATGCACCCCAATCGTAATAGGGAATTCTTCTGTCCTCCCAACATTAGTACGTACACTTGTACTACCTCCCTCATACATGTCCTTTATAATGTCAATATATTTTCGCGATACACCCTTCTTTGCTAAGGCCCACCAAAGTACTTCCCTTGGTACTTTACCATATGCTTTCTCTAAATCAATAAAAAACCATATGTAGATCTTTCTTTTTATCTCGATAATATTCCATCAACTGCCGGATAAGATAAATTGCTTCCATGGTCGATCTTCCAGGCATAAATCCAAACTGATTTTTTGTTATCTTCACACACACTTCCTGATCCTTTGTTCAATCACTCGTTCCCACAACTTCATGATATGACTCATTAGTTTAATTCCGCGATAATTAGAACAATCTTGAACATCACCTTTGTTCTTATACAAAGGGACGAGAATACTTTTCCTCCATTTCTTTTCGACTTTTCTAGGGGATCCGGTGCTGAATGACCCAGAATGGGCTGCTTGGGAACCATTGCGGCAACCATGCGCGTGCATTGTTCTACTTATTTTTGTTCGTCGAGACAGCATAAGATCTGTGGTTTTGAACCCATCGTGGCAATGTGGGTCAGCCGACATAACCATCAGGGGTTAGAAGTTCACGAAAACCCCGTGGGCTTTCTAACGGCAGCCACCCAGGTCCTATGGGTCGACAGGGTGTCGGGACTTCTGTATTACTTCTACGCTCGAGAGGGGAAAAAAGCTCCAATTGGTGTGACAAACTACTCATGTAGAAGTGGCAGGGAGTCCCGGTTCTGTAAGGGACTTTGCACAAGATGCCTCACCAGTTGTTTCTTTGCTAGAAGTAAGGCCTGCCAAGACCAAACAGTGGAATGCTCGTAAGAGGCGGTCTAACTTAGTTAGAGGAAAGCTTGCTCATCAGAAGGATAAGCAAGGCTCTGACACTCTGATTTCCTCTCTTAAGGTGGGAAAACAAAGATATTACCTTTGCCTTTAGAAGATGAAGCAGTATCACTGGGACAATTGTTTGGAGCATTTTCAGAAGAGGAAAAAGCACTACTCGTCCAGTTGTGGGCCACAGCAGGTAGAATGTCTCCAAGGGCTTTATAAGCCTTATTCTTCTGTGTACAGTAAAAAAATGAACTTTCATAAACCCAGGACACAGTTTTTGACAAATTACTCTCACGTGTTTTAAGAAATGGGTCGTTTACCCCATGTGTCTGATTACCCCAATGTGTTTTTAATAATATGCCGATTACCCCGATGTAAATTAAATAGCCACATTATCTCATGTGTTTTAAAAAAATTGCATCCTGCCTCGTCAATCATATGAGGTAATGTACCTATTTAATCATATTATTATTTGAGAACACATGGGGTAATGTACCTATTTAATTTTACACGGGTAATCAACCTATTTTTTAAAACACAATTTTGCGCTTACATGAGAAAGAAAGAATGACCAGAAGAAATGTATCTTACTTCAAATATCAAGTATTGCTGTTCTCAAGAATCCATCAACACAAGAAGAAAGCTTTTTGCGTATTAACTCGTACCATCTATTGCACTAATCAACCCCAAAATATTCCCTAGTTTAGCATCACGATCCACCGCCTAATCAGGGTATAAGTCACCATCTCTAAAGAAGTTGATTGTCCCATCCTCTGCTCCTTTAAAAATTTCTCCACAGTCAACAACCACAACGTCATCATTTCCATAGCAGTCATCTTTTGTTGTAAAATCCTCCAATCCTTTGATCACTGTACCAAAGACAAGGTGATTTTTATCGAGGTGGCTACACTGGGTCGTGATGGTGAAAAATTGGGACCACTTGGTATTTGGACCAACATTAGCAATTGATATCATCCTTTTCCTTGAGTTTTTTAGCTCTAAAATCTCATCTTCAGTTTTTACTCCATAAATGAGTTCTCTAACTACTCTGTTTCCAGCAGTAAGGGCATGTCTGATTTGAAGGGCACAGTGACATTAGGTGGTGGACGAACCTGCATTTCCAAGGAGAAAACGTGTTAGGGGAAAACAATCCACACCGCACTTGTAACAAATGGCCAAGGAAAAACTGGATCACCAGTCACCACAGTTTAAACAATGCCTATGAATAAATTAACCTCAAAGAATATATATATATATATATATATATATAGGAAAATAGATCATATGAAAACTAATTACCTTGTGAAATCTAGAAACTTTTGTAGGCCATTGATATTAGTGATTTAACGGCTGTAGATGAGTAGAATTATATGTATTTATGTATTTTTTTATTGCATTATTTGTTGCATATACTAGCGACCAGCTTGATGCAACAAATAATAACAAATATGCAAGGAAATTACTTAATAATGCAATTGGTTTCTAGATTTCACCATTAAGAGTGTTTCCATCATAGTCAATCCTTATATATATATATATATATATATATATATATAATAACATTGAGTAATTTCTTTCCTGTACATGTGAGTTTGTTAAGCCTTTATCCAAATACAAAGAGTTGGCACAACAATATTTTACTTTTAATGCTCTATGGATTGGTAGATTTTTAAAGTTGGGTATTTCAAATCCCTAATAACGAATCCATTAAGTTAGTACACCATTAAAAAGAATCCAGCAATGCTCCTAAAGATCTCTGATCTTCAGCTTGCATACCGAAAGGAAAATGAATTACATTTGGAACCAATTCTGAGTCAGTTATAAAGAGAGCACCGAGTGGTGAATAAAGCATTTAGACACTACATAATTCAGCAAGAAATATCTGAACAAATTATATGACTCTGATCATCTCTTACAGATATAGCCTGGATAAGTAAAATTGAGAAAGATTTTAACATTTTTTTCAGTTCGGAAAACTAGTACAAATAAATAGATTTCTTCTAAAGAAATCAGGCCTTTTGAGAATGTAAAAGTTCTGTAACCTGTTAAAGCAGGTGGGAGTATCAAAGGAAGAGTTAAGCATGTGATATGTCTTCAAAGTTCAAGTGAAGCAAAGAGATAGTTCTGTTATATTTTGCTATTCTAGTCCGCGGAGAATTGGTTTTGGGCAACATTTGATTTTATAGGAAGTGCACACCTATTTTTGCTCATAGTCAAGGGAATTTAAAAAGTTCATATGTTCTCAATAAAGTTAAAAATGATGAGCATTTGTGCAGTTTCTAGGAGAAAATTAGCAACTTCAGTACAGAAGAAACTGAAATAAATTAATCCATTCTGAGTAATTAAATATGTCAATGGAAAACTGGGGACATTTTTTTTTCACTGATCTAGACATGGACAAAGAGACACAGTAAGTTTCTGGATGATTTAGAAGGATTTGAGACTTTGTTTTCTGTACAGTAAAAAGAATCAATATAATACTACATTTGATAACGAGCATGCCCCAAATTATAAATTGCTCCCTGCCTTTTTTTTTTTTAAAGTTGCTCCCAGGCTTGTCATAAGCCATGTAAAGAAAACAGATAACATGATGATTTTTTCATGTACAAGAGGGAAAACAAGTTGTAGTACACAAATGAAAAAAGAAATCCAGCTTTAAGATCTCTTAGCTTAGCCTTTGCATTTGGCACCAATTTTCATTTAGCTAAAAGGAAAATATTGGGGGTGGGGGGGTGAACGAATCATTTAGACACTACAAACTAAACAAGAAATATCCAAATGAATAAGTAAGAATTTGATCATAGGTTACAGGCATAACCTGAATCATTAAACTTGCCAAAGATTTTCTAACATGTTTCAGTTGGAAAACTAGTACATGTAAACTGATATCTTCAAAAGAAGTCAGGCCTTTCATCAACCATTTACGATGTTAAGAATGTCAAATGTCAAAGTCTGGTAACCTGTAAAAGCAGTGGAGTGTCAATGGAAAAGTTAAGCATGTCATATGCCTTCAAAATTTAATTGAAGCCAAGAAATGGTTTGGGCAATATTCTAGGATGTTCGCAACTATTGTTACTCATACAAAATCTGTTTGAGTTTTGCTTTTCATCTTTTATGGTCATTATACTTTTTCCAATTGACAAAACCATAGTGGAAACCAACGGAAGTTAAGCTCATGGCAAACTAGAATGCACATTAAAGCTAGCCACTGAAGATCAAGAATAAAGCTGACAGAGCTTAGATAGTTGAGCTATTATTGTCAAGGATGGCAGTTAACAAGAAACTACACTAAATCAGAACCATACTGATGAAAGTGATCATTACTGGCAGACAAGCCTGGAAGTCAATGCCTTAAAATTTCAGCTCAAGCGAATAAACTGATTCCAAATACATCTTTGAAATGTAATAACCTATAATCAGTGTTTTATTAAGAAAATTCACATTATAATTGCTTAGTCTAGTGCGTGCATCACAGGATCTATCAATTTAATACAGTGGAAAATGCAATTACAGACTGTAGATTAATAGCGTAAAATCAGAAAGAGAGCAAGGAGAGGCAGGACTACTTTGACAGAGAGAAACTATTACATTGCTTGGGAACTGCTTAGATATTGATGACGACAAACGGGAACTGTGATAGGAAGTAGACCCTACCCCATTTTCTATTTGCTAGTCTTTTCTAGGCAGTTGGAAAATATAAAAGGTTGAAGCTGAAGGGCTGCAGATTTTGGAAAGAAGGTCTACATATTCGGAGTGAAGTTATCAAGTTTCGCAGACTCGGCTCTGAGGAGTCGAAAGTCAGGACTAGTTATCCCTTCTAAATATGTATTTCAATTATTTGATTAAATTATTATTCAACTACAGATTTCTGCAATGGCCACCTCATAGATTCATAGTGATACACTTGGATAACATTTAATGATCACCTTTCGTTGTATTCTCTTTTTCTTTTGAAAATTCAAACACATAAAAGAAAAGTAAAATGCAATACCTCCCATATAATCATAAGACCATCTGAAACACAATTAACTTCATTAATAACCACAAGAGATAACAGTGAAGGGTCACAAAATATAGAAATGAATTGTTCATTCAGAAACCTTTCTGAGAAAACAAATAGGACATGTAAGACTGAATTACAAGAGAAAAAGATCTACTTGAAGCTCACCAGATGATTGGAGAACAGCCTATTGTTTGCAAATATTCTAGAAACACGAATTGATTCAAACTCTAATGTCATGCCATGAGGACTGGTGATGTCGGTGCTGATATAACTAGCACAGTAGTACCCAAAAAAGTGAAAAGAAAAAAACCTTTAGGGCTCCTTCTTGCAGCAACTGCAGTGTTTCCAAAGCCTCTTATGCCGTCTAAAGAATAATCAAAATATACACAGTTAGGGAAAATCCATTGACAGGTGGACATGAAAAGCAAAGCACACAGTTCTGAGACAAAGGCAACCTGACTGCTGCACAAAAGACCACCCTTAATCACTGGAGGCAGGTGCGTGTGCTGGTCACTCATCAAAGCTACTAAAGGGCTGACAAAAATTGTGACACCTGGCAGCACCAATGCAGGTAACTGATAACGTAAGAACTTGCCAGCTCCCCTTGGTAAAACCACCATTGTAAATTTCCCAGGAAGCATCATCTTTATATCCTTCAACAGACCGCCACTAAATGAAGCATAACCATGTGTCAGTTTCACTAACTTCAATAAAGTAATGTCACAGTCCTCATTTTTCACCCTCCACAATTCTATGAATAAAAATTGAAAAGATGAACATCAAATTTACTGTGAGCTAGGCTGTACCTAAGGTCATCAGGATGTACAACAGTTGCAGTATCACCAAGCATCGTTCCCACTCGAGTAGTTGCCACAAAAATCTCTCCCGAACCTCCTTCCAAAGGATATGCAGATACCGTCAGCACCCCAAACTCAACAGGTTCTTCAGACTCCTTGATTTCTGTATGTTCCATCTAAACATTCAAAAGATGCAGAAAATCAGGAGACTACTTGTGAGCTTAGATAAGTCAGGATTACCAGAAAAATGTATCTTACCTCAATACCAGATATTGCTGTCCTGAAGGCACAATCCCAGTTGACTAGACGATGATCCCTAAATAGAAAACAGGGATGATTAGTGTTTATGATATAAATAGCCAACTAAATACCATATATTAAGCAAACAAGCAATAACTAACATACATGCTAAGACACTAGGAAACACCAAATCACTAAAAAAAATTCACTGATAGGAGAGAGTCAAACTCCAACAACTGGATAATAGCTAAACTTGGTGCATGTAAAAGGCGCCAAGTGACCTCATGGAACAAGGACTACTAATATAAGTAGTTAAAAAATGGAGAATCGCCAAATGCGAGCGCATAATTTGACAGATCAAACAAATCTCATTGTACTAAGTACTAAAATTGGAAATATTCAGGGGCCAGAGACAACTTCCAGTTAGCATCATAAACATAACAAAATTAGCTGCAGACCAAGGGAATTATTGTGACGTGGGCATACCTATATATGAGACCCTCCTCGTGAAGTCTCACAAAAGTCTCACACAAAGCAATTGACCTCTTCTCATCCACGATAGAGTACTATTTATTGATAGACAATGAGCAAAACGATCATCACTTAACTGTTTTTATCGTATCGTATTAAACGAAGCATAACATCACCAAATCAAAGATGAAGCAGTAACAAAAATGATTACCTCACGCAACCAATCTAAAAATGCACCCAAGCACGGAAGTTTTAGTACGTTGCCCCTGTACCCGTTCTTCCAGATCCGCACCTAACATCAAACTCTATCTCAAGTCAAATAACAGAATTTCTATAAATGTAGATGCGTCTGTGTCAACAAGATATTAGGTTCCCGGAGCAATTTAACATGGTCAAAGCTAAAGTCAAAGGATATTCAACCAAAAAGCCGAAAAACTGTAAAATCTCCAATAAGCAGCTAGGAAATTAAGGAGGAAAGGCAGGAGGAAAGTAAGGGGAATATTTTATTCCCAATACTCCCTCTCAAGTTGGAGCATGTAAGTCTCGAGTGCCCAACTTGTCGAGTAGGAATCTAAGCTGCTGAGTTCCCAATCCTTTCGTGAGGAGGTCTGCTATTTGCCTTGTAGTATCTATGTGATGTGGCTGAATTTCCTTAGAATCAACACGTTCCCGAACGAAATAACAATCCATTTCCACGTGTTTAGTTCGTTCGTGGAAAACAGGGTTGTTAGCTATGTGGCGGGCAGCCTGGTTGTCACAAAATAATGGGGTTGGTACGGGTGAAGTTACACCAAGCTCCCTTAATAGCCAACGGAGCCAGAGAACTTCGCTAACAGTGGATGCCATAGATCGGTATTCTGCTTCGGCGGATGAACGAAACGGCATTGCTTTTTAGTTTTCCACGATACAGGAGCGCCTCCAAGAAGTAGTAAATAGCCGGTTCTGGATTTTCTCGTATACGGGCATCCCAGCCAATCGGAATCACAATACGCCGTGAGATTGCAACCTCCATTTCGAGGGAAAAGGATGCCTTGCCCAACGGTGGCTTTGAGATATCTCAAAACTCTATGTGTGGCATCCATATGAGGCTGCCGTGGGTCGGCAACAAATTGGCTCAACACATTTACAGAGTATGCTATATCGGGTCGAGTCGCTTGTAAGTAGAGGAGTCTACCGATGATGCGACGGTACCGGTTAGCATCGACTTTTGGTTCATTTTCACACCTGTCCATGGTGATTCTGCTAAGTCGGCTTGGTTTACATCCTTGAAGACCACAGTCCTTAAGGATGTCCATGGTGTATTTTCTTTGGCTGAGAACCAATCCTTCCGCGGTGCGAGACACTTCAATTCCAAGAAAATACTTGAGGTTACCGAGGTCCTTTATGCTGAAGAGCTTGTCAAGCTTGTGTTTAATGTTTTGAATCTCGGTAGGGTTGTTACCGACCATTATTACGTCATCCACGTATATGAGGGCAGCAATAAAATTATTTCCCTTTTGTTGAATAAAAAGGGAATGGTCGGCCTTGGATTGAGTGAAGCCGGGGTTAATTAAGGCATTTGTGAATTTTTTATACCAATTCCTTGACGCTTGGTTCAAGCCGTAAAGAGATTTTCGCAACCGACAAACTCTTGTTTCTCCTTCCTTAGCAAAGCCTTGGGGAATCTTTCATATACACTTCTTCATTCAAATCCCCGTGTAGAAATGCATTGTTGACATCGAGTTGATGGATCGCCCATTCTTTTTTAATAGCAACGGCCAACAAGGTTCTAACGGTAACCAATTTGGCTACCGGTGCAAAGGTATCGTGGCAGTCGACTCCTTCCATTTGAGTAAAACCCTTTGCCACCAGACGAGCCTTATACCTTTCAACTTCTCCATTCGGCTTGTATTTCACCTTGTACACCCATTTAGAATCGATGGCACGTTTATCTTTAGGTAATTCTTCAAGAGTCCATGTGCCATTTTCTTCAAGAGCTCGAATTTCTTTCTACATGGCCTCTTTCCATCTCTCGTCTTTGACGACCTGATGAAAAAATTTAGGCTCATCGTTCGAATCGATAGCCGCTAAAAAAGCTTTGTGAGATTTAGAAAATTTTTCATACGAGACATAATTAGATGAGGGGTGTACCGTCGAGGAGTCTTGACTTGGTGGGGTTTGTACATGGTCGACCGATGGGGGGAGCTGAACCACAAAGTCTTTTAGATGTCTCGGCTGTGTTCTGGTCCTCTTTGTTAGAACCGGTTCTGTAACACCCCCAATCCGCTCAGGGATATTACACGCCGTAAAACATTTCCTCAAGATTCTACCAGGCTGGTAACAAAACCGAACAACTCAACAACGCCTTTAAGGCTAAAATGACTCAGTAGACCGATTTGGTCTTTCAATAAATACATACAACTCAATTACAATACATGCCCATGCAGGGGTCGAATACAACACACTCCCGTACAACGGGGAAAGAATACTGCAGCGGAAATAAAATACAACTAAACCAATATGACATCAAACGGGTCCCCGTGTGATTAGTATCGTTCATCTTTCATCATCCTTCGTGTCGACCCTGTGCTTTGCTCCAAAACCTGAATGCAAAAATAGACATCCACCCCCCGAATACTCGGGGGTTAGCAAAACTCCACTGTTTTGCTAGTGCAAGAACAAAGTGCAAATACGAGCCATACAATTCACATTCCACGAATAACAATAACCAGGAATCCTCAAAGTTCCAAACGTAACGAAAAGCACTTCCCGAGGCATGAGTTTGGTAAAACATTCCAAAACCGAAAGATCACAAATCAAGGGAAACAATTTATAAAACAGTTTAAAATGCCATCGAGAGTTTTAATAGAAAACAATTTAGGATTTCCGAATCCTTCTCTTTCCAAAAATCAACAGGGTCACCAAAGGTTTTGTTTTCGCAAATGTAAAACCGACAACAATTCACAAGGCCGAGCCCAACATCACGTGTCCTCGACGGACATAAAAATCAACAAAACATAATCGCGCACGCGCATCGCCAGACCGGACGAAGCCACAAATCCCACTCGAGGCCTCAAGGACCCTCGAGCCGCTAGCGAAACAAATCACACACACGCATCGCCTAGGACCGGGATGAAGCCACAAATCCCACTCGAGGCCTCGAAGGACCCTCCCGAGCTGGCTAGTGAAACAAGTCACACACAAATCACAACCATAAGTTATCCCGACATCGCGCTAACAAGCCACGAACCTCGGAGTCCCCGCAAGACATACCCGATGATAACCCCCACAAGTTATCCCGGCATCGGCTAGCAAGCCCCGAACCTCGGAGTCCCCGCAAGACATATCCGGATTGGATAACCCTACGGTCACGCCCGACCCATACTAGCAAGTATGGATCCCGGAGATTCAACAATCCTACCCGGAAGCACATCACGTATAACAAGCACACAACAATAATCGATTATGAAACGAAACAACATTAAGCATCGCAACCACCTTTCAAAGGAGTAACAACTAACATCACATCATGTCAAATCCGCAATACACTCAATGAAGCCATATACGTACACACGCATTATCAAACACTACATCAACCCCAAACATATCCAAAGGATACACGTAGTCACTTACAACCCACACACTTACAAAACACACGCGTTTTGAAAGAGAGCCTTTAACAAGGCTAATCGAATCTTTTGAAAATAATTTTCGAACGACCAAACAAACACATTTAGACGATCACCAATTATCATATCCACAAAACAAGAATAGTATGGGCAAGGTACTTGCCTCGAATAAGAACAACGCGGAGAATCGACCGAAGTAGGTTGACACGAACCGACTACGAACCCGCCGACTCCACCGATCGCCAACTCGCGATAACAAACTACGAAGGACAATAACAACAATGAAATGAATTCCATATCACGACTCAAAGCCGTTGAATTCAAAGAACGAATGACGAAAGTTCAAGTGTTTTCCCCAAAACGGCCAAGAACACGATTTGTCCCGACAAAACACGAAAACGGAATTCCAAGTCGAAATATGGATATACAATCCATAGAATATGTTTAACAACATCATTTAACCACAATCTATCCAACAAAAATGGATGGAAAACGAGATCGAGAACAAATCCCCCAAAAAGTCGATTCGAAGGAAATCAAGAATTATACTTTGATTCGACGAAGAACAATGGATTAAATGATGTTAAACACAAGAATACTACCAAGATTAATCATACCCAACATGAATTAATAAACAATACGGAACGAATCGAACAAGAAAACAAAAACCCCAAAATTCACGAAATTAGGGTTCTAAGGTGAGATTACCTTGATTCGCTGGATCAAAGGATGATAACGGATGATTGATCAATGATATAACCTCAAGAACTTCATGGATTTGTTGTTAAACAACATGGCTTCGCCACCTCCGAATCGCCACCATGTAAAAGGAAGGAAATGAAAACGAGAGGAAATGTGATCGCTGTCACATTTATATCGGGCCGGACTAGCGGCGCTAGTCGTTGAGCTAGCGTGGCGCTTATCGCCTGTGCCGCGAGCCGAGCCCACACCGCCCTACCGACTCGGCCAGAAGGCGCAGCCTTTTCCGGCCAGAAGCGCGCGCTACTCACGGCCAGAAGGCGCAATGCCCGACAAGAGCGGCGCTACCCGCCGATCGTCCCCGAGTCCAAGACTCCAAGAACCCTCCGCCCCCCTGAGCACAGACTGACTGGATCAATAATAAGATGCGCTTACACTGCCGGTTAGCGCGCAGCCTCTTCCGATCAGAAGCGTGCGCTTACGCCGGTTCGCTTGCTTGCCGGCCAAGGCCCAACACTTCCGACCGTGCCGGCCGCACTGTCCGCCGTTGCTCAAAGGCCATTACCCGATGACTCGATTTCAAAACGATTTTAACGAACACGATTTAAAAGCTCATGACAACATCATTGACCCGAAATGAAAACATAATGCAATAATTAATCATACGCAACCAAGAAAAGGGTCGAGACAACAATTACAGATACGGATACCCGTAACTTTGGGTAAATTACAAAAATGGCCCAAAACGCCCAAAAATCACGATACGTGATCGAATAACCAAACCGAAGTTCACAACACGTCTAACAAAGTTAAACGAACTTACGGGAAACTCGAAACAGCAGTTTCGAACGATATTCGCAAGAATCAAACTCAAGTGTGGAAAAGTCGCTAAAAAGCACGGAACTCAATAAAACAACACCGAAACGAACTCGGATGTCAAAAAGTGTAGAATTAATCATTCTCAGAATGATGAAATGGTCATGAGCGAGTCATCAAAATGGACTTCCGCCGAAAAAAAAGAAATTACCGGAAATTGAAATTACGGGTATTACAGGTTCAGCACCCTTATCGTGAATAGTCTCACACTCATCAACTTGAGCATGTGAAGAATGTTGAGTATCACGTGATTCGTTTTCCACTGTTTGTTGAGGAGGTGGATCAAAAAATCCATCACTTGAGCCTTCATCGTGAGGCCCTGAATTAATGTCATCACCTTGAGTGACAATTTCTTCCTCATTGACAACGAATTCTTGAGGGTCTGGTTCCTCTTCGTAGGTGGGTCCAAAAGGTAATTCCCACTCTTCTTGATTAATATTTATTTTTCCAAAAGGAAAAATTGATTCATGAAATTTGACATCCCTCGAAGTAACTATCCTTTTATTTTCAATATCATACAATTTGTACCCCTTAGTCCCTTGTGGATATCCCAAGAAAACCCCGGGTCTCCCCCTCATTTCAAACTTATCTCCCTTTGTTTTTGTGCTTCTATAGTATGCGAGACACCCAAAGATTCGCATGTGATCATAGTCTGGTTTGTGACCGAAAACAATCTCGTATGGAGTTTTATTTCCAAGGACTTTGGCGGGCAATCGGTTTTTGACATATGTGGCGGTTAACACACATTCTACCGAAAACCGTTTTGGAGTGTTAGACTCGAATCTGAGGGCACGAACAACCTCTAAAAGGTGTCTATGCTTTCGCTCCACCACTCCGTTTTGCTGTGGAGTGTGAGGGCAAGTCGTCTCAAGAATAATTCCTTGTTCATTATAAAATTTTGTCATTTCATTGGATGTGAACTCTCCCCCATTATCACATCTAATTCTCTTGACGGTCTTGCCGAATTGTGTTTTTACCATATTATGGAAGTTTATCATGCATCTACTTGCTTCATATTTAAATTTTAGTAGAAAGACCCAAACTGCTCTACTAAAATCATCAACGATGGTCAAAAAATAATTAGCTCCCGAGAAAGAGGGGGTGCAATACTTTCCCCAAATATCACAATGCAATAATTTGAAGCAATCATTTGTTTTATTATCATTGTTCGAAAAGGGAAGTCTGGTGTGTTTTGCCTTTGAATAAGAATCACACGATTTACCGAAGGAAGCTTTATTAAGGAAATCAATGTAAGCTAGCTTTTCGTCAGATGCATGACCCAATCTTCTATGCCATGTATCCCCGGATATCATCATGGCCTTTCTTCGATCTTTGAATAACCCCATTCGGTACAAACCTCTTTTGCACTCACCCGCACCAATCAAGCTCCTCGTGTGAAGTTTCTGCATGACACAAATGTCAGGGAAAAAGGTTATGGCAGACTGTAAGTCCTTACTCAGTCGGCTCACAGATAACAGATTACAAGTGAACTTTGGAACGTGTAAAACATCCTTTATTTTTGTTCCCCCTGGTAAGGTACATTCACCCTTCCCTTCAACGGGTATGGCATCTCCGTTAGGGATAACCACAGGGGTTTCAAACCGACTTTGGGTTATATTTTGAAGTATGCGGCTGCTGTGGGTGATATGTTCGGTTGAGCCCGAGTCTATCACCCAGTCATCATCATTTCTACCTGTCATGCATGCCATGGGTCAATGTTTTAAAACTCGAAAAGCGTTTTCGAGGCGTTTTGCAGTCATGAAGCGAAGCGTACGCCTCGAGGCGGTCTGAGGCGGACGCCTCAATCTTTAAGGATAAAAATCAAAAAAAAAATAACATAACAAATAATAAACAACAATATCATAAGTACTAAATGTTATATGTCAAAAGACATCACAAACTAGATAATATGCAACATAAAACTAGGTAGATAAAACATAAAACAAGTGTATTCAAGCAAAAACTCCAAAAAGTCATAGATTAAAAAAAAAAAGCAGCAATAATTATCATTATCTAATGAAATATTGAATCATCTATGTCCAATGGTTTAAAAAACTCATCGAACTCGTTATTCCCATCTTCGCCACCACTTGAGGGATCATCCATGGAATCATCGTCATATCTAATTGCTCTATCATCCTCCTCTTCATCACGATCTTCCCATTCTGATTCCTCATCGATTAATTGCAATCCTTTACGTTTATGATCTATCATAAAAATAAGATCATATTAATTATAATGTTCAATTTCATTAAGTAATTTTGGTGGACAAGGCCTAAGGGAACAAACCATTTTTCCTAGTGTCTGATTGTGAATTTTTTTGTTGTGAACTTCCACTCGCTTGATTAATTTCTTCCACCTCAACGTCCACATCTTGAGCATCTTGTATCGCCAATAATGGAACATGATTCCCAAATTCTTCGCCTTCATCCGCAATCCATTCATCATCCGATGGCATTTCATCAAGAACTAATGGATTTTGATCTTCCTTAAGTTAAGTGCCTATCTTTTAATTTCTTGTTGTACATGACGTACATCAACTTGTTTAATTTTCCGTTGCCAAGCGATTTCTTTTCTTCGTGTGTATCTAAATCACACACACGCACACACAAACACACACACACACACACACACACACACACACACACATATATATATATATATATATATATATATATATTAGCCATAATAGCAAAGAATTAAAAGAAGTGTAAATAAATTTCATTACGTCAGCTTACATGATTAAAAGTGCTCCAATTACGCTCGCATGCCGAAGAGGACGCCGTAAGACTTAAAACTCTAACCGCAAAGCTTGTCAATTCAAGTGTTTCATCTCTAAATTGGAGCCACCAATCAGCTACATAACATAGGTAATATTTAAGAATCTACGAAAATATAAAAAATAAAACATAATTAAAAAAGAAGCAATATTTAATTATTTACTAACGAGGAGATCGCTTAGTAGCCAATGACTTTGCTAGTGGATTACCGAACAAGCCCTCTGCTTTTTTGAATTTATCAATTTGTTCATCAGCTTTCTCTCTATCCACTCTGTTTGTAACAAGTTTACCTAAGCAATTATACAAGCCCAACTTGACCTCCGAACGAAGGGAGAAACCTTCAGAATATTGGAAGCGAGGATTTAAAAAGTACGCTGCTGCATGTAAATCGCGATGCATTTGAAAATCCCATTTTTCATCAATAATACTCCATATTTCTTTGTAAGCTCCCAACTTTCCACCCAAATTTTTTGCTATATCTTCTTTAGCTTTGTCCATTGTACCATACAAGAAACCCATTCCCGGCACTTTTTCAGAATCCGTCATCCTCAACACTCCTACAAGAGGCTTTGTACTTCTTACTGCATATGACATACTTGTCCAAAAATTAGGATTAAAGATACACCTCTTTACGGTTTTACCCTCCGGTTTTTTTGACAAGGCATGCCTTGACCATTCAGAAGAAGCAAACATGGCTTCCAAAGGTTGCCTCAAATTTATCATACTTTGTATTGTTAAGTAAGCTGTGGCAAATCTAGTAGCAGCCGGGCGAAGAAGATCCTTCTTTGCGTGTTCCCTCATCAATGCTAATGCCCATCCATGATTATAGATAAAATTACTCACCTAAAATATAATACATGATACATCAATATAAAAATAAAATATTAAAGAATTTAATATATATATATATATATATTAATATATATATATATATTATATATATATATATATTATTAATTAATTAGTAGTTACCTTCTTTGCTTTTATCAACGCGTTCTTATGTTGAGGCAAATCACCAATCTTTTCTAGCATTAAGTCGATACAATGCGCGGCACAAGGTGTCCACCACAAACATGGTTTGTTCCTCATTAGCATTTCCCCCGCAGCCTTATAATTGGCTGCATTATCAGTGACTACTTGAATCACAAGTTCCTCTCCAACTTCGTTAACAACTTCCTCAAAAAGTGCGCACAATAATTTTGCATCTTTCACAACATTCGAAACATCAACGCATTTTAAATAGACGGTACCATAGGGGTTATTAACGAGAAAGTTAATCAACTGCCTTCCCCTCATATCTTTCCAACCATCGGATAATATGGAAACACCCGTTTGTGCCCATGTTTTCTTCACCTCATCTACAACCGCTTTTGTAGTTTTCACTTCTTCATTCAAGATCCACGAACTAAGCTCATATTGTGTTGGAGGTTTTAAGCCACGTCCATAGTTCCAAATAGATCGACACATATTAACAAAAGAAGCACTCTTGGCAGCATTGAAGGGGATTCTGTTTTCAATGAAAAATCTTCCAATATCCAAACAAACTCTATTCCTCATTTCTTTCGCATTCGTTTGGTTGCCCATATCTTGAGCATCCTCTTCCTCCACTTCAACAACAAAGTGATCAATCGGTCCCCTTACACCCCTTGTGTGAGGAGTACTTCCCGAACTCGAACCTCCTCTTCCCATCTAGCCTTACTTATTGTAATAAGAGCCACTGTCCACCATCTCCTCAAAATCCCTTTGAGCACTGATTTTTAATTGCTCTCCTCTCTTCAAATAATCTTTAATTTCTTGCTTCACTTCTTTCGGTACACTACTACATGGATTTTCATCTTTATGTGTACCGGCAAGATGATCCTTCATTCCTTTCACACCTCCCTTAATAGTTTTCAAACAAAAATTGCATTCAATGTATTTGTAATGCTTTCCTTCAACTTGAATTTCTTTACCATACTTCCAAGCTGGGCCTTTTCTTGAACCGCCCTTCGATCCTCCTCCCATCATAATTCTGTCAATACCACAAAAATCAACCCAAAAAAAATCAAAAAATAGAGTAAGAAGAGTTATTAAGCAAACATAGTAAGAAGAGTAAGAGGTGTTTAACCCCAAAAAATATGTACCAGGTGACAGAGAGGCACGTCGAAGATATCTCCAGCATGCGTGTGTGTGCGCGACTTCGCTGCCGGCGACAGAGAGGAACGACTGACTGGAAGAGAGCAGAGGAACGAAGAAAAGTGTGATTGGAAGAGAGCAGAGGAACGGCCGACTGGAAGAGTGCGATTTTTGGCTTTTTAATTTAGGGTTTTATTATTATAAATAACGAAAAAGTAAAGAATTAAAAAAAAAAAGTAAAAAACAATCAAAAAGCGGTCAACAAGCCAAAATTGGTCAGTGGACACAAGGCGTCCGCTTTTCCGCCTCAAGGCGGACACGTTTCGAGCCGTACGCCTCACCCGAAAAAAACGTACGCTTCACCCAGTGACCCCCAGAGCGTGCTCCTCGGATCGTTTTTCGGCCGCTTCAAGTCAAGGTGTGCCTCGAGGCGTACGCTTCGACCGATTTTTAAAACAATGCCATGGGTGTGGTACCTCCTTTGTTGGTGTTTTCCATATCTGCAAAGTGCTTTAGAAACGTTTCATATTGCTCACTTGTCAAACCTGGAATAGGGCACGAAGTTGCTTCAACACATGCGGTCCTGGGCTTCGTATCCTCACGCTTCCGGTTGTCCAGCCACCAATCAGGGTATCCTATCCGCTTGAAACAGCCATCGCGGACGTGTCCATCCTTCCCACACATCTTTTGAAGGAGGCTTGTCACATCGTTGACCGGAGCCATTTTCCCATCGGCCCGGGACAAACGCCTTGAACGCGGCCAGCATCGGCAGAAGGTCGCTTATCAACTGTTATGGCCCTTTGTCTTTCATCTTCAGCGACAAGGTGGTAGGCATTGCCTAACGTAGGTGTCGGATTCATCGCAAGGATCTGCGTTCTGATGACTGAAAATTCGCCGTTTAAGCCCATGAGAAACTCATAAAGCCTTTCTTTTTCTTTGTGTTCAACCAAGTTCTTTCCCATATCACATAAACATCCATTACAATTTCAACGAGGAATGGGGAGTGCAGACTGCATCTCATCCCAGATGCTTCTGAGTTTGGTGAAATAGGTCGAAACAGAAGTATTACCTTGAACGGTGGCTGAGAGTGTTTGCTTCAATTCATACGCCCTAGGGGCGCTTTCTTTTCCGAATCGTTCCTTCAGATCTGACCATATCTCAGCTGTCGTATTAGCGTACTTCACGCTACATATAATCTCCTTCTCCGTAGCAGTCGTCAACCACCCTTTTATCATGGCATCGCAACGTAACCATGGCATGTAAGTCTGTGATGTCTTCTCTGGCTTTTCAATCGATCCATCAACGAACCCAATTTTATTTTTTGCAAAGAGAAAATTCTCCATCTCTTGTGCCCAATCGTTGTAATTGCCATCATTCAACGCATCGTTTACCTGCATTTGTTTGGGATAATCTGATGGATGGATGTAGTATTGCGAGTTTGAATCCAAGGATTCTCCCTCGGTTTTCTTCTTGCCGGTATCATCTTCTCCGGGCATGATTGATTTGGGTTAGGGTTTTCTTGGTTGATCATACCATATAGAATTTGATGATATTAAAGGGATTTATATATCTTGTACACACCAAAAACTGAGCAAACAATGAACATTAAATAGAGCTGAAAGGAGCTCAAGAAGCTGGAAATGTAGCTCAACATAAAGCAGGAATTAAGGAGGAAATTAAGGAAGAAAGACAGGAGGAAATCAAGGAGGAAAGTAAGGGGAATATTTTATTCCCAATAGTGTGTATATGTGAAAACGCTCAGAAGTAATTGAAATCCTCGCCTCGCGCCCCCACCCCTACCCGACAAGACGGGAGAATTAAATCACACGACTAACCGCCATTGTGGGAAGAACATGTCTGCGCCCATGCGAGCCTATCCCCACATCGGAGGATAAACTCCCACACCGCTGGGCCGCTGTGACTCGAACCTGCCAGGACTCAAAAGATACCTAATATTGGGGAAAACCAACACCAGCGTGAGGAATAAGGCATTTCTCTCCTATGCAGAGAGTTTTAAAACCTTCAGCAGTTTTAGGCACCGTATCTTTGCACAAATCCACCGTTATTGTGTCTTCCATTTCTCCTTCGGTGCTGATAATATCCACCATTTTTGTCTGGATCGAGCTCTCTGAAGCTGGCCAACTCAAAAATTCGAAAAAGGAAAACTAGAAGGCTTCTTCAAGTATGGGAAACACGGACTCAAACGAAAAAGGAAACGAGAATGGATGTGTTAGTGCTTGCTGCAGAAGATGAAACGTTTTAAATGCGTATACTGAAGAGAGAGAGAGAGTACATACGTGAAACATGTTGCCCGTTGCCACTACACACGGCAGTGCGTGTAACTGCATACGGGTACCGTCCATGGTACACCCCCATGTATTACATCCTCTATCGCACGCCACGTGTAGAGCAAACTCTTGTTCGAGGAGGAAAGACTGGAAGGTAGCAGCAATACTTCATCAGAAGGTGCGGTTTTGATATCTAGGAACGGGAAGAAGAAAAACTCTTCGAAGTATCCAACGTGCTGGAAGTGTGGACAGTCTGGGCATGTCAAGAGAAATTGTCCAGGTAGAGCGAATTCGGTAAAAAGCTCCAATTCTGCTAACAATGTCTCCGTCGTCACTGACGGTGAAGAATTCTTTTGAGAAGTTGGCATCCCCATGGTATGCCCGTTACCATGGAATGGGATGCGTCCTTTTGTTAGCGGGTTCATGGATTTACACATGGGCATTGGGTTGGCATTGATGCAAGATGTGTGGTGAAGATTGATGTCGAGGGCTGATGAACTTCCGGGTGGCCAACAGGAAAGTTGTACCATAAACCTTTCAGCAAGTTTTTCGACATGTGCCGAGGTAAAATTCTTAGAATGGATTATTCTAAGTGGTGATACTCTTTTATGGTGGAGTATGATAGTTCTCTGAGAATTATGATTGTTGGTTCAAACAATGGTTGTCGGTGTGACAGCGGAGACTTTCTTTTATTTAGCCAATGTGGAGTTTGTTGAGAATTTGTTGGCTATAATAAAAGAAAAGTTTGGAAGGTTATCCCACGTCGGTGGAATAATGAAAGGTAGAAGGGACTTCAAGCCTATAAAAAGAGGTCCAAGGCTAAGGATTAAAATGCACCAATTAAATACACTTTAAGTATTTAATTCTTCTTTCTTTCTTTCTCTTGTCTCAGAGTGTGAAAGGTGTGAGTTAAATCTTTGGAGAGTGTGAGTGTAATTGTGGGTTGGCTTGAGAGATTATAGCTGTGTGATTGTAATAATTTTTCACATAGTGGAGTTTTCTCTCTGGAGGCCCGTGGTTTTTCTCCGGTTTTGGAGTTTTCCACCTATATTATTGTGTTATTTATTTTTTTCTTTATTTTCATTCTTTGGGAGGCTTGTTGGGAATTTTGAGGCCGTTTTCCCAACAGTCGCCGCACCGCAGTTGTACAACACACTCCAAATGTTTCAACTTCAAATCGGCCAGGTAGTTTGAATCCTTTTCGCATTTTAACTGTTGTTGCAGCAGTGTTTCGAGGCTGTTAGTCCCTTGTTTTGACTATGATTCCGTGAGATAAGTTGTAGAATTTGGTTTCTAGTTTGTCTACGTGAAAACCTTGTGTCAAAATAGCAAACGAGTCAAAAGTTATGACCTTTTTAGTGACGGTTTGCGAAATTGAAATTTCAGTGCTTCTGCTTGAGTTTGTTTCAATTCGTTTTATATGTTATAAAATGGTTTTGGAAATTAAATTTTTATGAGAGATTGACTTGATATTGAAGTTGAAATCTGCCAAATTTGATGATTTAAGAAGGATTGTTCGATTTATTAAAAATGTTAGAAGGCGATGAGCAGTACTGTTGTTGCAGCAGTATTTCGAGGCTGTTAATCTCTTGTTTTGACTATGATTCCGTGAGATAAGTTGTAGAATTTTGTTTCTAGTTTGTTTATGTGAAAACCTTGCGTCAAAATAGCAAACGAGTCAAAAGTTATGACCGTTTTAGTGAAGGTGTGCGAAACTGAAATTTCAGTGCTTTTGCTTGAGTTTGTTTCAATTTGTTTTATATGTTATAAAATGGTTTTGGAGATTAAATTTTTATGGGAGATTTACTTGATATTGAAGTTGAAATATGCCAAATTTTGTGATTTAAGAAGCATTGTTCGATTTATTAAAAATTCTTAAGTATAATTTATATTATTACATATTGATGTTAGAAGTCGATGAGCAGTACTGTTGTTGCAGCAGTATTTCGAGGCTGTTAGTCCCTTGTTTTGACTATGATTCCGTGAGATAAGTTGTAGAATTTGGTTTCTAGTTTGTTTTTGCAAAAACCTTGAATCAAAATAGCAAACGAATCAAAAGTTATGACCGTTTTGGTGAAGGTTTGCGAAACTGAAATTTCAGTGATTTGCTTGAGTTTGTTTCAATTCTATATGTTATAAAATGGTTTTGGAGATTAAATTTTTATGAGAGATTAACTTGATATTGAAGTTGAAATTTGACAAATTTTGTGATTTAAGAAGCAGTGTTCGATTTATTAAAAATATTTAAGTATAATTTACATTATTACATATTGATGTTAGAAGTCGATGAGCAGTTTAGTTACCTACTGTAGTGTTATTGCAGTAGTATTTCGAGACTGTTAATCCCTTGTTTTGACCATGATTACATGAGATAAGTTGTAGAATTTGGTTTCTAGTTTGTCTTCGTGAAAACCTTGCATCAAAATAGCAAACGAGTCAAAAGTTATGACTGTTTTAGTGAAGGTTTGCGAAACTGAAATTTCAGTGCTTTTGCTTGATTTTGTTTCAATTCGTTTTATATGTTATAAAATGGTTTTGGAGATTAAAATTTTATGAGAGATAGACTTGATATTGAAGTTGAAATCTGCCAAATTTTGTGATTTAAGAATTATTGTTCGATTTATTAAAAATGTTTAAGTATAATTTATATTATTACATATTGATGTTAGAAGTCGATGAGCAGTACTGTTATTGTAGCAGTGTTTCGAGGCTGTTAGTCCCTTGTTTTGACTATGATTCCGTGAGATAAGTTGTAGAATTTTGTTTCTAGTTTGTTTACGCGAAAACCTTGCATCAAAATAGCAAACTAGTCAAAAGTTATGACCGTTTTAGTTAAGGTTTGCGAAACTGAAATTTTAGTGCTTCTCCTTGAGTTTGTTTCAATTCTATATGTTATAAAATGGTTTTGGAGATTAAATTTTATGAGAGTTTGACTTGATATTGAAGTTGAAATCTGCCAATTTTTGTGTTTTAAGAAGCAGTGTTCGATTTATTAAAAACGTTCAAGTATAATTTACATTATTACATATTGATGTTAGAAGTCGATGAGCAGTACTGTTGTTGCAGCAGTGTTTCGAGGCTGTTATTCCCTTGTTTTGACTATGATTCCGTGTGATAAGTTGTAGAATTTGGTTTCTAGTTTGTCTATGCGAAAACCTTGCATCAAAATAGCAAACGAGTCAAAAGTTATGACCATTTTAGTGAAGGTTTGCGAAACTGAAATTTTAGTGCTTCTCCTTGAGTTTGTTTCAATTCTATATGTTATAAAATGGTTTTGGAGATTAAATTTTATGAGAGTTTGACTTGATATTGAAGTTGAAATCTGCCAAATTTTGTGATTTAAGAAGCATTGTTCGATTTATTAAAAATGTTTAAGTATAATTTACATTATTACATATTGATGTTAGAAGTCGATGAGCAGTACTATTGTTGCAGCAGTGTTTCGAGGTTGTTAATCCCTTGTTTTGACTATGATTCTGTGATATAAGTTGTAGAATTTGGTTTCTAGTTTGTCTACGCGAAAACCTTGTGTCAAAATAGCATACGAGTCAAAAGTTATGACCTTTTTAGTGAAGGTTTGCGAAACTGAAATTTCAGTACTGCTTGAGTTTGTTTCAATTCGTTTTATATGTTATAAAATGGTTTTGGAGATTAAATTTTTATGAGAGATTGACTTGATATTTAAGTTGAAATCTGCCAAATTTTGTGATTCAAGAAGTATTGTTCGATTTATTAAAAATGTTTAAGTATAGTATGCGCAGTAGCATTTTACATTTTCAGATTTATTGATCTGTTTTGTGGAGTTGTTTTGAAGGGGTTAAAGACTTAATTTCAAGTTGGTCAAAAGACGAAAGTTGTTTATTTGTGTCTTGTCTAGTTGTATACCAAATATAGTATGCACTGAATTTAAGAGTTTTGAGTTAAAAGCGAACACAGATGACCAAGACCACATGTATGGATACACTACATCACTATTCTCATAAAGTTAACAAACACTTGATTAGCAAGATGAAGAAAAAATATGAAAATGATCACATAATTCCCGTATATATAAAAATATGTTTCCAACTTTATTCAGAAGTTATTTCTTTCCGTGTCTTCTGTTCCATATAATTCGCACAGTATTAGCCAGATATGATTATCTTGACAATTTGTCATACAATTCAAATGATTAGTCAACACTTTTTCATTTTTTAACCTTTTAAGTTATTAAAATAGTTTTCCTACTTGCTCTTCTATTTATGTAACATACCATAGCCGGCTTCTCAAGCGCCTCCTTACAGTACAACACGGGTGCAGCTGCAACCACGTTAGTTGTAAATGCGCCTATAAAATAAACAAAATTTATTTTAGTAAGCTAATCAGCCAATAATCAGAAAAAAAAAAAATTATTGGTCATTATTTCAAACTTCCCGCACATGCTAACTTTTAGTTAAAAGATCAACCTGAGTTTTGTGAGGTGTTTTAACACATGGATTTTGAATCTGGTGCATCTTTCTTTTCATATGTGTTATGCTAGTTGCTAAAAATTTGGACATTTTCCTTCAATTTGTTTTTTATCTTGTGATATATACTTCAAATACAATTATGCATATGTTGAAATAATTTATGAACAATATTATTCACTACTGATTATGTTAATTACTCTTTGGTACACCATATTATAATTTGTGTGGATTTATCAATGTTTAGGTGTATTAGATAATTCTAGTTTTAGCATGGATAAGAGCTGGTTAAATTTGGATCCAAGAAGTGAGGAGTATCAAGGAAAAGTTAAGGAGTTTATCTTAAACTCTAAGAGGTTTGCAAGGAATCCTGATACGGTCATATGTTCTTGCGTTGTTTGTAGAAACTGTAGCCCACAAAATGATGAAACAATACTGTTTCATTTGACTAAGTATGGTTTTGATCCTTCGTATAAAGTCTGGGTCGCTCATGGTGAGCCTATCATACCAACAAGAGTTGCACAATTCAATGATCGTGCAACGTTACCACGTGCTGATGAGGATCATGAGAAGCTAGAAATAGATCAGATGTATGAAGATGTTTGTTTTCAGTTAGATGTTGGAGGTGAAACTCCATGTTTAATAAATGCAGAAGATAAGTACAAAAAAAAAATCACTGAGGCTGAAGTTCCTCTTTACCCTGGTTGTACGAAGTATACAAAACTATCAGCCACGTTAGAAATGTACAAGATGAAAGCTGAATTTGGTCTATCCAATATTGGTTTTGATAACTTTATGAGGGTTTTCCGTAATATGCTACCCGATGAAAATAGTTTTCCCGAGTCACTATCCACAGTAAAAAAGACACTTAAAGATTTTGATTTAGGGTATGAGAAGATTGATGCATGCATAAATGATTGTTGCTTATATAGGGGAAGCGAGTATGAGAACTTACAAAAATGTCCAAAATGTTTTGCTTCGAGGTATAAAGTAAATCCAGGTACTGGAAAAATAAAAGAAGGGGTCGCTGCAAAAGTTTTGCGATACTTTCCTATACTTCCGAGACTTCAACGGATGTTCCTTTCGGCAACCGTTGCAGAGAAGTTAACATGGCACTCTACTCATCACAGTCAAGATGGTAAAATGCGTCATTTCGTAGACTCAATTTGTTGGAGTACAGTGGATACAAAATGGCCTTCTTTCGCATCTGATCCGAGAAATTTGAGATTTGGACTGGCAACTGATGGGTTCAATCCGTTCGGTAATCTTAGCTCAAAATATAGTCTTTGGCCAGTGATTCTAGTCGTCTATAATCTTCCACCAAACATGTGTATGTCTTATGAATACTTAATGTTAAGTTTACTCATTCCAGGCCCTAAACAACCTCGAAATGACATCGACATATATTTGCAGCCATTAATTGATGATCTGGTTAAGTTGTGGGAAGGTGTTCTTATGTATGATGCCTTCACTAAAGCCACATTTAACCTTAGAGGTATGTTATTGTGGACTATTAATGATTTTCCATCCTATGGAAATTTATCTGGGTTAACTACAAAAGGTGAGTTC
Source organism: Orobanche coerulescens (assembly GCA_033398695.1). Taxonomy (NCBI): domain Eukaryota; kingdom Viridiplantae; phylum Streptophyta; class Magnoliopsida; order Lamiales; family Orobanchaceae; genus Orobanche; species Orobanche coerulescens. The sequence continues at coordinate 206,687,384 of CM065804.1, forward strand.
GCTTGTCCTATATGTGGTCCTGATATTTGCTCTCATTGGCTGCCACTTGCAAAGAAGACTATTTATATGGATACTAGACGTTTTCTTTCATCTAACCATAGGTTTCGGTTTAAACATAAGTGGTTCGATGGGAGAAAGGAGAGAAGAGTGAGACCTAAAATATTTACACGGAGAGCTATTGTTCATGCTTTGGTTGAGTTCATAAATAAGTGGGGAAAAAAAGGGGACACTGAAGAAACTAAAAAGAGGTGATCCAGCCAAGTTATTAAAGAAGAAGTCAATATTTTTTGACTTGCCGTATTGGGAGGTCAGCATTTTAAAAACTTGGTATTAGTCATTGCAAAATAAATTGTTTAATGATTTTGATTATGAATTATATGTTGTATTTGCTGCTTTATGTAGGAACTACCTGTGCGTCATAATTTGGATGTCATGCACATTGAAAAAAAATTTATGTGAGAGTGTTTTAGAAACTACCTTAGATGTGAAGGGAAAATCTAAAATTGGGGCTGCTTGTCGTAGAGATCTAGAGTTGCAAGAACTTCTAGAAGATGTTTCAGTAGAAGAAAAAAATATGTTGGATGTTTCTCAACCTTACACTTTAACAAAACCTGAGAAGAGAAAATTTTTTTGGAGGCTATGGATGCAGACGTTTCCTGATGGATATTACTCCAACATTGGGAATTGTATCAAGATTAATGAATCTAAAATTCTTGGACTGAAATCCCATGACCATCATGTCTTGATGCAGCAACTTCTGTCCATTGTTGTGAATGGGCTTTTACCAGTAGGTATTAGAAAAGCAATATTTCGCTTGTCTTCATTTTTTCATGAGTTATGTCAAAGAGTACTTGACAAAAAAAGATTGGAAGAGATGGAAGACGAGATTATTGAGACATTGTGTTTGTTCGAGAGATACTTCCCTCCATCATTTTTCGATATAATGATTCACTTCACGATCCACATAGGAAGAGAAGCAAAATTATGTGGTCCAGTCCATTATAGGTGGATGTACCCTTTTGAAAGGTACTTCAGTGCTGCTAATTTTTTATCCTTTTTCTAATCTTTTGTCTTTTCCTGATGTGTTGTGTTGTTGTTAACTTAGTGTCTATATTTCTTAAACTCTTAGATACATGAAGGTCCTTAAAGGTTATGTTAAGAATCGTGCAGCTCCAGAAGGAAGTATTGCAGAAAACTACTTAGCAGATGAGTGTGTTCGATTCTGTGGTCCATACATGAAACACTCATCTGTGTTTAGTAGTAAATGAAAATGGAATGATGTTGTTGATGATGACACAATAATTGAAGGATCGACACTCTTGAAAGGTCGATCGATTAAATTGTCTGATGAATTGCATAAGGCTGTTCATCTCTGTGTGCTTAATAATAGTCAAGAAATTGTACCTTACATTGAGTAAATAAAAATATTTGTTCAATTTTGAAAGCCTTTCTTAAAGTTAAGAGTCATGATAATGTTATGCTTCTTTAGGGTTCATAAGGAAGAGCTAAAGTGCTCTGATCATCGTTTGGTGACCAATTCTAAATTGCTAGAGAAAGTGCATTCGAAGAAATTTGTTGAATGGCTACAAGCCAAGGTTTGATTTATTAATAAGAGGCTTACATGTTTTAGTGTATAGATTAAACTTTAATGAACCTAACTATAAAATTTGATTAATAATTATTTTCATATTAAAGTTCAAGCTGGTAGTACTTGTCTCGAGTCTGACGAAATACTCTCTTATCTTGTAAAAGGGCCAAGGCATTGTGCAATATCCCATACGAGTTTTGTTATAAATGGAAAAAGATTTCACACTATGGATGCTAATGTTTCTACACAAGACTACGGAGTGCATATAGAAGCAGATACTTTATCTAATTATTATGGGATTATTAGACACATTTTTGTCTTGGATTTCTACAAATTTCGGTTGGCTGTTTTTGTTTGCGATTGGGCCAACATGGCTTATGGAGTGAAGAAAGTGGATGGATTCACCTTAGTTAACCTTCACGAGGGTTTGAGTAATAAAGACCCATTTATTTTAGCATCACATGCCCAACAAGTATTGTATTCTAGAGATAATGAAAAATCCAGCTGGTATGTGGTGTTGAAGGCACCACCAAGAGGTTTTAATGATCTCGAACAATTTGATGAAAGTTTTTATACATCTTTTGTTATTCAAGAGACATCTGCACTTGATATAGACAATGAAGATGGTGTTGAAACCTGATTGTAATGTAGCATAGTTATCATTTTCTGTAACCATGTCACTTATTATATTTTTGTACTGATATTTTGAACAAATAATGTACTGGTGTTATGTAATCACATTTTGTTTAAATACTGATATAATGATCTTACTTTATATGATTAAATGTACTGTCCCAAACTGACTTTATATGATTATACGAAGTAGGAAAGAACAGGCTATGGCAATAGGAAATAAAAGAGGTAGAGCAGAAGGGGCTGATATTGACACACCAAATCAACCCTCAGATGAAATTACACAACCACGTGTTGATTCTGAGCTTACTCCTACCGACAAGGGAAAAAAAAGGTGAGAGGTAAAACTACCTTACAAGTCATCCCAACAGGAGAATCAGCGCGTCAAATGGTTGAATGGAATGAAAAAGGACAGCCTATTGGACTAGTATCAATAAGGCTTAGCTCAACTATTGGGGTTTTAGTGAGAGAGGAGGTGCCGATCAACATATAGAGTTGGCATAAGGTGGAAGATCAGACCAAAAATGATGTCTGGAGTCTGTTGTTGGTAATATATTTTGTCACTAAGAACTTCCTTTTAATTTTAGTATATTAATTCAGCAGTTTGTTTCCTATTGTAGTAATTAATTCTCCTTAACGATGAAAATGATTATAGTTTGATATGTTGTGTTGCAGTAAAAATATCATGTGGATCTTATTTATAAGACATGCGTCTTGCAACAAATGGGAAGGCTATGGAGAGCATATAAATCTGAACTCTCGGGTAGTATTGTAAATGTTGTAGAGGCTCGACGTGCTAAGACAGAAACTATACGGCTACTCGGTCTCCTTAGACCCGCTTATGTGCCACATAAAGAGTGGGATGCGTTTGTGGTTGAACGTTCTTCAGAGAGATGGAAAGTAAGTCTCTTAATACAATTAATAAAATATTTGGGGTTAAAATTATAATTTCAAAAATTTATAAAGTTTCTGGGACAATATGAAATTTTAAAAAGTGATTTTTTTGGAAAATATACAAAATCTGAAAAGTTTAATTAATTGAAAAAAGGGAAATACTTCATACCATGTCATGTATATTACAAATAATAGTTGATTGCATATATGATTGGCAGGAAAAGAGTGACAAAATGAAGGCAATAAGGGCCAGAAAACTTCTTCCTCACACTATAAGTCGGAAAGGTTATGCCAAAAAGGAATATGAACATGTAAGTTCAAATTGTTTGATGTATCTATATTCTAGATAAAATACTAATCTGTGAACTAACATAAGTGCTTGTGTTCATTAAAGAAAATGGAAACTGGAGAATCATTGTGTAGAACAAGATTGTTTATTAAAGGCCACGAGAAGTACAAAAATGAGCATGTGAAGGCCAAATGTGTAAGTGTTCTCATTCAGCTGTTGGTTTGTCAATATAAAGATTGTTTATATTGTGATATTGCTAATTGTTGCTTCCTGACATTCATATGTACTAGGCTGAGATGCAAACTAAACTTGACGAGCAACCTCCTAGTGAAGGGCCTGTACCCGTAAAGTGGGATGTATTAACTCAAGTTCTTGGTAAGGAAAAAAATGGTCGTGTTAGGGGTGTAACACCCCAAACTAGGCGGATATTACAGTGCCGTGGACCCCCGACTGGGACCCACCAGGCGAATGAAAATGAATGAATTACACAGAGTAAATGTAGTACCGAACCACATTATAACATTAATTACTCCGATGAGGAGTTTCATACAACACACCCAGGATAATACAGAATACATGTATATTTTGTATGGAGATAAAGTATACAACACTGAGTGAAATGAATATTCAAATGGAATGTCTGCAGCGGAATAAATGAAGGAAACATAAATGACTGAAAGGACTGGGCCCCCCTACTAGTATCACTGGGACTCATCGCCGTCACCGTGCTCTCCCCGTGCTTTAGCCTTGCCATGACCTGAAAAACAATATCCCCCTACGGGGTCAGTTATACAGAACAACAATCCTCAAGAGTTGAATATACACAATCCTGTCGAGACATACGTAATCAAACATGCTATATGAATCAACTAACAGTACGGCTCAAAGGAATGGCGCCACACTACGTCCGGGATGGAAATGTGTCCGTGCACAAGCCACCAACGAGTATCGATCAAATACACGTGTGGTCTTATACCTAATCAGTCTCACGAAGCCATCAACTCGTGTGCACAGTCTAATGTGAGGCCACCAACCAACAAACGACTATAATGTGCCCGACATGAAAATCCTACACATACCAACCGGCACGCCACTGCGACCCGGAATGCCACGATATAACCAAAAGTGACATCAAAATCAATAATGACTCACCGAGATGAAATGACAGTGAAATGAATGATAGCTCAATGAAATAATTGGAACCGTCGTTCCTCGTGAATGAAGTAATGAAGTGACAATTACAAGTTTTGAAACGGTTAGTACCTTATGAATGAATTATGATTATGAATGAACAACAACAAAAGGAATGAATATCCTTTTAACTGAGTAAGAATTAACTTACTCAACACCGATGAAGAAAGTCCGTCCACGAACAACGTCCTAAATGAAATGTCGGTCGCTCGAACAACCTTGAATAACACAATTACCAATAATTCGATCATTACACGAATCCAATACGATCATAACCAACTCAAACGTCGATACAACAATATCCAAACTCGAATATATCGAAACCAACTCCAAGATGAGTATTCCAAACCATCAAAACACTTTCAATGATATCAATAATCCCATAGGAATCCATAGTTTGAGTTAACGACAATATCTAATCGAAAACCCCCAAAATATCAAAGTCAACCCCCAGAGAGTTCTTGAAATCCGAAATATGTGCCAATAAATCCGTAGGAATACATTAATCCATGGTAGATAATCCATATCTAACATATTCCAACAACAATCTAAGTTCATATGAAGAAATCGGAAGGAAAACCCAAAATCCAAAATTCTAGATCCAAGAGATTAATACCTTTGATTTGATGTGATGAAGATGATGAAATGATGATTAATCCGAATGATGAGCTTGAAGATGATGATTAATGATTACACCTCGAAGAATACTCTCCAAATCGCCCGAAATCGCCCAAAACCGATGAGAGAATGAGAAGGAATGATAAATGACGAAATCTGGGCTACACTGTCCAATTTATAGAAATCCCAGTTTAGCGCGCGCTAGCCCTTGTGTGTAGCGTGCGCTAACGGGTATTTTGGGTAGTCCAGTACCCATTGTCCGAAAACGGTAGCACGCGCTACGTACCTTTTTGTAGCATGCGCTACGCCTATACACTTAGCGTGCACTAACCCCAAAATGTTAGCGTGCGCTAACGAATTATCTGATGCCCAGTACTGGAGTCCAGAACCTTCTGTCCTCTGATATGATCTCGGTAGCGTGCGCTACAACCAACGATTAGCGTGCGCTACTACACCGTTTGCGTACGCTAAAAACCACTCTTAGCGTGTGCTATGAATAAATTCAATTCAGTCTAGTAGCCACTGGACTCAACTTGATCCGACCTTAGCACGCGCTACACCGACTGCATAGCGTGCGCTACTCCGGCTCACTAGCGCGCGCTACTTACCATTCGTAGCGTGCGCTACCTACAATCCCAAGCTGCCGATCCGGTGCCTTACGGTGCTGCTCAACTACACTAGCGTGCGCTAGTGTTGAGAGGTGGCGTGCGCTACCAGTACTCAATTAGCGCACGCTAAAGAGAGTACGTAGCGTGCGCTACTCCTCACACACAACACACTATGAAATGACAACGATGGTAAACACCGCGCGATTCTCCAACTAGATTGATGATGAATGACGATACAATTACTCTGAACGATGAATACAATGATTGAATATGAGTGACAAATGATCATAAATGAGAGAAAAAATACTGAGTGACAATTACTGAATGATAAATACTGAATGATAATGACTAAATTACAACTGGGTATTACATACACCCCCCCTTAAAAGAGTTTCGTCCCCGAAACTAAGGGTCAAACAACTCGGGATAACTCTCCCGTATACTATCCTCGGTTTCCCAAGTAGCCTCTTCGACTTCGTGTCTAGACCACTGAATTTTAAACAAAGGAATCGTCTTATTCATCAACTGTTTGATTCGCCGCTCTAAAACTCGTATAGGACGCTCCTCATATGAATGATCATCGGCGATCTCGATTTCATCAAACTGAAGTATGTGACTCGGGTCGGCAACATACTTCCGCAACTGAGAGACGTGAAACACATTATGAATTCGGTTCAACGCCGAAGGTAAAGCCAATCGATAAGCTAACTCGCCTACTCGATCCAAAATCTCAAACGGTCCAATGAATCTCGGACTCAACTTCCCCTCTTCCCAAAACGGAAGATACCACGCCTCGGGGATACCTTGACCAAAACATGGTCACCCGTCTCGAACTCTAACGGTCGACGATGATTATCTGCATATGATTTCTGTCGACTCTGAGCGGTCAACAAACGACTCCTGATCAAAGCTACCTTCTCACGGGCGGCTATAAGCATATCGGGCTCGGTGCCGATTGATTCTGATAAGTCATCCCAACACAAAGGAGATCGACAACGACGACCATACAAGGCCTCGTAAGGTGCCATCTTAATCAAAGAATGCCAACTATTATTGTACGTGAACTCGATCAACGGTAGTTGGGCTTCCCAATCATCTTTCCAATTGAGGACACATGCCCTCAACATGTCCTCCAAAGTCTGAATAGTCCTCTCTGATTGTCCGTCGGACTGAGGATGAAAAGCTGTACTGAGATTAAGCTGAGTTCCCATAGCACGATGAACTGATTTCCAAAAATGAGACACGAATCGTCCGTCATGATCGGAAACGATACTTTTAGGAGTACCGTTCAATTTCACTATCTCTTTGATAAATAACTGGGTAAGTCTCTCGGGACCCCACGCATCCTTAATCTTAAGGAAATGAGCTGATTTAGTTAGGCAATCCACAATTACCCAGATTGTGTTCATGCCACGACGACTCGTCGACAAACTCGTGATGAAGTCCATAGAAATATCCTCCCACTCCCACTCTGGAATAGGGAGAGGTTTCAGCATACCCGCCGGTCGCTGATGTTCTATCTTGACTTGTTGACAAGTTAAACATCTCGAAACAAAATCCGCGACTTCTCGCTTCATATTACTCTACCAGTAATTTTGTTTCAAGTCTTTATACATCTTGCTAGACCCCGGGTGAACGGAATAAGGGGTAGCATGAGCTTTTTTCAAAATCGAGTTTTTCAACTCGTCATTCGCCGGTACGCACAACCGATTCTTAAAACGCAGAAGTCCATCCTCGTGAACCACAAATCCGGGGGCTTTCCCCTAAGTCACATCCTCTCGAATGCGTAACAAAAATGGGTCCACACCCTGATTTTCCCTGATCGCCTCCTCAAGTGGCGATGAAATCTCCAACGTACAAAGTTGCCCTTGTACTCGCTGTAACCAGACCTCGATCTCGGGTCTCGAAATTCTATTTGAAGTTCCTTCGAGCTGTTGTCGAGCAAGCATCTGCTCCTGAACGGACTTACGACTCAAGGCGTCGGCGACAACGTTCGACTTGCCTGGGTGGTAAAGGATCTCGATATCATAATCTTCGATTAGTTCCAACCACCGTCTCTGTCGCATATTTAACTCCTTCTGAGTAAATATATAATTTAAACTCTTATGATCGGTGAATATCTGACAGGTAACGCCATAAAGATAATTACGCCAAATCTTCAATGCGAACACCACGGCTGCTAGCTCCAGGTCGTGGGTCGGATAATTAACCTCGTAAGGTCTCAATTGCCGTGAAGCATAAGCAATAACTTTCCCGTTATGCATGAATACACATCCGAGACCCTATCCGGATGCATCACTATAAACCACAAATCCCTCCGTCCCTTGCAGTAAAGAAAGGACAGGTGCTGAAGTTAACCAGCTCTTGAGTTCCTCAAAACTCTGTTGACACGCGTCGGACCACGTGTATTTATTATCCTTCCGTAAAAGGTTCGTCATGTGTTGAGCGATTTTAGAAAATCCCTCCACAAATCGCCGATAATAACCCGCTAATCTGAGGAAACTTCGGATTTCCTTAACATTCTTCGGAGGTAGCCAATCTCGAATAGCCTCCGTCTTCTGAGGATCGACACGAACTCCGTCTGATGAAATTACATGTCCGAGAAACGTCACTTCGGACATCCAGAACTCACATTTGGAAAACTTCCCATAAAGTTGTTCTCGTCTCAACACGTCGAGCACTTGATGAAGGTGAAACTCGTGTTCCTCCCGGTCACGAGAATAAATCAAAATGTCATCAATGAAGACAACCATGAACTGATCCAGATAGTCGATGAAAACTCGATTCATTAACTCCATGAATACCGCAGGTGCATTAGTCAACCCAAACGGCATAACCACAAACTTATAATGACCATAGCGTGTTCGAAATGCCGTCCTCGCGATATCCGACTCTCGAATCCGCAACTGATGATATCCAGATCTTAAGTCGATCTTGGAAAATACTGAAGCTCCCTGAAGTTGATCCAAAAGATCATTGATACGGGGTAGAGGATATTTATTCTTGATCGTCACCCGGTTCAATTCCCGGTAATCAATACACAAGCGGAACGAACCATCCTTCTTCTTGACAAATAACACTGGTGCTCCCCACGGGGACGCACTCGGTCGAATATAACCCTTCTCGAACAACTCCTCAAGTTGGTTCTTTAATTCCTGCATTTCGGTCGGGGCCATCCGGTACGGTGCCTTCGATATCGGGGATGGACCGGGCTCCAACTCAATCGTGAATTCCACATCCCTCTGTGGAGGCAAACCAGGTAACTCGTTTGGAAAAACATCGGCATATTCCCTCACTACCGGAATATCCGTCAACATTACTGATGATTTCTCGGTTTTGGTCATATAGCACCAATAACCAACACACCCCTGACTGAGTAATCTCACTGCTTTCATCAAATTAATGACTTTACGAGCAGTAGGGATTTCCTCCCTGAAAAACACATTCAACCCCATCGTCTGAAATGATAGTGACCATACGCTTACGGACACTAATGATGGCATCATGACGATCCATCCAGTCAATACCCAAAATGACGTCGTCTCTCGGTAAATCTACCACGATTAGGTCTGCTAGCCATACACGGCCATAAAGCTGAATCGGACAATTCTGAATCTCACGATTTCCGATAATTCTTCTACCGTCAGGTAGACCAATGACATAAGGCTCACAACTAGTAGCACTACCCAGACGTAGTCTACTCAAACATGACTCGGAAATGAATGAATGCAATGCACCAGTATAAAAAAGGGTACACACAGGTTGAGATAGAATATCGAGTGTACCTGATATCATTCGGGCCTCTGGATCGTCGGTCTTCTTCATCTCATAAATTCGGGGCTTGCCGGCCCCCGAACCGGACGCTCCCGTCTGATAGCTCTTGGCTCCGCCTTTATTAGCTCCTGTCGTCTTGAACGATGCTGACTGAGTGGCCTGATTCTGCACCGCTGAATGTCCTGGGGCCTGAGATGACGACGGAGTGGGTTTAGAGTCCCTACGGCAAAACGGGCCCTATGCCCTGCAATCCCACAGTTGTGGCACGTGATGATCGCCGGACACTTGGTGCTGAAATGACCTGTTCTTCACGGTTGAAACAGGTGATGGCGAGCGCCGCTCGTGGCCGAGATTCCGCGGGTCTAGGCGCCATAGGAGGTCGCTCGAGAAAAAGTAGAGCCCGCACGTGGTTTCTTGAAAGTGGCACATTGCCGTCGGTGATCACGGTTCTTAGACTTCTTGCCGGTGATGAGGGTTGTTGCTTAGCAATTTCCTTAGCGATAGCTCGTAAGTAAGAGCTTTCTCAATGAACTCGGCCAGAGTGGTACAATTATGATTAAGCAACTGTAGCCGCATACGAGGTTTCAGCCTCTTGCTGAAATACTTGATCTTGTCTGCCTCAGAGTGAATGATAGATAAGGCGAACGGAAGAAGTTCCTGAAATTTTTCGGCGATGGAAAGAACATCGTCGTCCGCTGAGAGGTCGGGAGTGAGTAATTCCGACAATTTAGCCTCCCTGAGTGGGGCTGGATAATACCTATCCATCATGAGAGTTTTGAACTGATCCCAAGTACATGATCCGTCGGTGGGCTTCAACGATAACCACCATGAATGAGCGCTCTTACCAAGATAGTAAGCCGCAACTGAAACTTTATGCCCTTCAGGGCAATCCACCATAGCAAATAACTTCTCGAAGTGCTCAAGCCAATGAACAATATCCGCCGGCTCAGATGAGCCCTCGAAGGTAGGTGGTCGCTGGCGAGAGATATCGCCAATGATACTGCTTACACCCCTCTCTTGCCTCTGAGGTGGCGGCGGAGGAGCCTGTTGATTTTGAGTAGTGGAGTTATGCATCGTCTCCATTAGTTGTGCCATCTCGAGTCATTTGGGCCATCATGCCTGCATAAAAGCGAGTGGGTCAACCCGAACACCCTCTGACCGAGCCGTATCCAGTGCGGCTCCCGATAGTGAATGATTACGTCCAGGTGAATGAGTGGCGGCATCACCGCTCGATGAGTTAGCATTATTTCTAGCATTCGCGCGTGTATTCACACGAGCTCTCGGGTTCCGGCCGCACCACGACCTCTTCCCCGCGTCCTCTGCCACCCTTTCCATGCGAAGTGGAAAGTCGTATGATGATTATATATCTCGCATGAGTATCACATTATGATTATATTATGAAATGATGAAAATGAGCATACGCGCTCAAATACAACGATTACATGAATGATCAACTGAAATGACGTGATTATCTGATGAAATTCCTGATATGATTATCTTGAACAATTTAACAAGATTAATGATATGATCCTCAAGACAAATAACTGAACAATGAAATGAAATGAGTGATTAATGAATTAACATGATCGACTTGATCACAATTGAAAATGATGAATGAGGATTGTTAACTTATGAATTATGAATGAATGATTATTGCCAGAAATTATACCATGGCGTTAGAAATCTTACAATTCTTGGTCTGATTGACTCGGCATTTGCACAGGTCACACGTGACGCGAAAGTCCAATGATACTAGTCCGATGACGATGATTTCAAATGAGACAATGACTCGGAAGGTAGTATTCAAAACCACGCTCCGATACCAACTCTGTAACACCCCAAACTAGGCGGATATTACAGTGCCGTGGACCCCCGACTGGGACCCACCAGGCGAATGAAAATGAATGAATTACATAGGGTAAATGTAGTACCGAACCACATTATAACATTAATTACTCCGATGAGGAGTTTCATACAACACACCCAGAATAATACAGAATACATGTATATTTTATATGGAGATAAAATATACAACACTGAGTGAAATGAATATTCAAACGGAATGTCTGCAGCGGAATAAATGAAGGAAACATAAATGACTGAAAGGACTGGGGCCCCCTACTAGTATCACTGGGACTCCTCGCCGTCACCGTGCTCTCCCCGTGCTTTAGCCTTGCCATGACCTGAAAAACAATATCCCCCTACGGGGTAGTTATACAGAACAACAATCCTCAAGAGTTGAATATACACAATCCTGTCGAGACATACGCAATCAAACATGCTATATGAATCAACTAACAGTACGGCTCAAAGGAATGGCGCCACACTACGTCCGGGATGGAAATGTGTCCGTGCACAAGCCACCAACGAGTATCGATCGAATACACGTGTGGTCTTGTACCTAATCAGTCTCACGAAGCCACCAACTCGTGTGCACAGTCTAATGTGAGGCCACCAACCAACACACGACTATAATGTGCCCGACATGAAAATCCTACACATACCAACCGGCACGCCACTGCGACCCGGAATGCCACGATATAACCAAAAGTGACATCAAAATCAATAATGACTCACCGAGATGAAATGACAGTGAAATGAATGATAGCTCAATGAAATAATTGGACCGTCGTTCCTCGTGAATGAAGTAATGAAGTGACAATTACAAGTTTTGAAACGGTTAGTACCTTATGAATGAATTATGATTATGAATGAACAACAACGAAAGGAATGAATATCCTTTTAACTGAGTAAGAATTAACTTACTCAACACCGATGAAGAAAGTCCGTCCACGAACAATGTCATAAATGAAATGTCGGTCGCTCGAACAACCTTGAATAACACAATTACCAATAATTCGATCATTACACGAATCCAATACGATCATAACCGACTCAAACGTCGATACAACAATATTCAAACTCGAATATATCGAAACCAACTCCAAGATGAGTATTCCAAACCATCAAAACACTTTCAATGATATCAATAATCCCATAGGAATCCATAGTTCGAGTTAACGACAATATCTAATCGAAAACCCCCCAAAATATCAAAGTCAACCCCCAAAGAGTTCTTGAAATCCGAAATATGTGCTAATAAATCTGTAGGAATACATTAACCCAAGGTAGATAATCCATATCTAACATATTCCAACAACAATCTAAGTTCATATGAAGAAATCGGAAGGAAAACCCAAAATCCGAAATTCTAGATCCAAGAGATTAATACCTTTGATTTGATGTGATGAAGATGATGAAATGATGCTTAATCCGAATGATGAGCTTGAAGATGATGATTGATGATTACACCTCGAAGAATACTCTCCAAATTGCCCGAAATCGCCCAAAACCGATGAGAGAATGAGAAGGAATGATAAATGACGAAATCTGGGCTACACTGTCCAATTTATAGAAATCCCAGTTTAGCGCGCGCTAGCCCTTGTGCGTAGCGTGCGCTAACGGGTATTTTGGGTAGTCCAGTACCCATTGTCCGAAAACGGTTGCGCGCGCTACGTACTTTTTTGTAGCGTGCGCTACGCCTATACACTTAGCGTGCGCTAACCCCAAAATGTTAGCGTGCGCTAACGAATTATCTGATGCCCAGTACTGGAGTCCAGAACCTTCTGTCCTCTGATATGATCTCGGTAGCGTGCGCTACAACCAACGATTAGCGTGCGCTACTACACCGTTTGCGTACGCTAAAAACCACTTTTAGCGTGCGCTATGAATAAATTCAATTCAGTCTAGTAGCCACTGGACTCAACCTGATCCGAACTTAGCGTGCGCTACACCGACTGCATAGCTTGCGCTACTCCGGCTCACTAGCGCGCGCTACTTACCATTCGTAGCGTGCACTACCTACGATCCCAACTGCAGTCCAGTGCCTTCTGGACTGCCTGCTCAACTACACTAGCGTGCGCTAGTGTTGAGAGGTGGCGTGCGCTACCAGTACTCAATTAGCGCACGCTAAAGAGAGTATGTAGCGTGCGCTACTCCTCACACACAGCACACTATGAAATGACAACGATGGTAAACACCGCGCGATTCTCCAACTATATTGATGATGAATGACGATACAATTACTCTGAACGATGAATACAATGATTGAATATGAGTGACAAATGATCATAAATGAGTGAAAAAATACTGAGTGACAATTACTGAATGATAAATACTGAATGATAATGACTGAATTACAACCGGGTATTACAAGGGGTCTGGGAGCAGGTGTTACTCCTTCAAGGATAGATGCTCAACTACAAAGTAGCTCTTGGAAACGAGTATTAGTAGAGAAACTTGAGGAGAACTGTGCGCGGACTAAGATTATAGAGGACTTCATTTTTAACTTGGTAAGTTTTGTGGTTTAACAATTTTATAGAGATCTCTGACACCTGGGTAAAAATAGTTAGCCTCATCCCATGAAGTGATGGCCGAAAGACAAGCCTTATAGCGTTACAAAAATTATTATATGACTATAATTAGATTATGGATGTAGTACCGATGTTCCCAAATCGGTAGGGCTTAATGATGCTCGCACATCTATGTCGAAGTCCTCAAGGCGCTTGAGATGTTTGTTGGCCCATTTCCAAGAACGACATAGGGTTCTAATATTTCACTGGACTGAAATTCATTTTCATTATCCTTTCCAATGCGTGTATGCCTTTTTTCAGATATATTCTCTACCATGTTACAAAAATTAGTCAACTGGTGACTTCAAATTTAATTATCATAAAAAATACTCATACACAACAACTAAAATCATCAACTATGGAGAGAAAACAGTGCACACCCAAAAAACAAGCATGTTTATAGCTTCCCCAAATGATGTAATAATTTAAAGCATGAACTCGTTTTAATAGTGTTGGGAAAACAAGAACCCTGTATCGAAACAGCCGGGATATTCAATCCCTGTATCGAATAGTATTTGATAAGAGGTTTTGACATATATGCCAATCCGCATACAGTAAAGAAAACTGTATCGAAGTGTTGAGGCATCAACCTGTATCGAAGACCTGTCTCAAATCTAGCATATAATGGAACCCTTCAGTACAACAAAGAAGTCTTATAAAGACCAAGTATGGAAACTGTCTCGAATCACCAATACAGTTATCTTCCATACAGCTTTCAACAGGACAAGAAGGAATCTTCAGAAGTCAAGTCCCGTTGAATAAAGAAGTATTTAAATACTCAAGGATAAAGTATTAAATCCGTCGATTATGAATCTTCAAATCCCGCTAAATCCGGATCGTGCTTTTAATCCCGTTGGAACGGAATCTTGCTCAACGGATACATCTCAACGGATATATATTTCAGAGACTATATATATCTCATGAAGGCATTGAAGATCAGGGACCGAAACCAAAAATCTATCAAAGCTATCAAGTTATCATCAGAGCAAAATATATCTCCAAGCTTACTGCAACTCAGATAAAAGAGATATACAGTGCTCATCATCTTGAACAACACTTCATCAGCTACAAGCTCATAAAGTCAAAGCTGTTGTTCACACTTTGTTCTATACTTTGAACAAACCCAGATCAGCCCTGTGTGGACTGAGGAAGACGATGCTTCAGAACTCTGTGTGAAGAAGTCAGTCAAGCTTTAGCTCAAACCAATCTGTGTGAACGGTTGAAGCTAAGATCTTTATATCAATCTGTGTGAACGATATATTGATCGTATAACTGTTACAATTATGTAGTTGTGTACGTAGTAATTATAATAAACATTTTACTCCTGTGTGGAGGACCAGTGGACGTAGAGGGATTACCTCGATCCACTTTAAATACTGTGTTATTTACCTTTAGTTTTTACTGTTTTATTTACTGTGATTATTTAAGTATACACTGTACACCTAGTTGTTGTATCCACAACAACTTACTGTATCTAAGACTTCCGCTACGCACTCAGATTTAAAATCAGCACAGCTTGTTGTTTAAACTACTTCCCAAGTTGTATCCAGTATAGTTAGTGGCCAACAAGTGGTATCGGAGCGGTTGATTCTAAAAAGAATCAGTCGTATTTTTAACCGAATCAGATCCAAAATCACTTACTCTTTAAAAACAGTCTCTTTCATTTCCTTACTTTCACATGGATACTTCTATGATCAACAAAGTACCTATGTTCTCTATTAACGAATTTGATGATTAGAGAATTAGAATGGAGGCTCATCTTGCAGCAATGCACGAAGAGATGATTTTTGTGATACAGGATGGTCCTGTCACGATCATGAAGGTAAACACGGCCGCAAGGATTGAAGGCCAAGCCCATGCTGAGATGCTCGAGAAGGATCGCGAGCAATGGACCACAGATGAAAGAAAGCGAGCCAACCTTGACAATGTGGCTAAGAACGCGTTATTTGTCACCCTTGACAAAGGCACGTTCTCAAAGGTAAAGAGCTGCAAAGCGACCAAGGAAATCAGGATAAACTCAAGTTGATTTGTGAGGGAACTGAGCTCTCAAAAGAAAACAAGATTTCAAAACTGACTCAGCAATTTGAATCTTTCGAAATGAAACCAACTGAGACACTTGAGGAACTTGACCTCAGATTCACTGGTATTGTTGGTGAACTTGAAGCGTTGGGCAAAATTTATACCCAAAAGGAGAAGAATTTAAAAATTTTCAGATCTCCCAGCCCGATGGGACATTAAGACCACAACTATGCGTGTGTCTTGCAATCTTAATGAAATAACTACTTTTGATCTCTTCTCTGACCTCAAAGCTTTTGAGTATGATATTGACAGAAGAGAGAAAGCTGAAGAATCTCCTTCAAAGGTCACAGCACTAGCCGCTGTATCGAGTCGTCGACACAGCATGCCCAGCTCGTCGAAGCCTAGTCACAAGAATGCTGACAGTGACGACGACATCATGTCTCAAGATGAAATGGCGCTTCTCATGCACAAATTTAAAAAGTTCATCAAGCAGACTCCCTACAGGCCCAAACCTGTCCAAAAGGTAAGTACCGAAAATTCATCCGGTAATTCTAACCTGTGCTATAATTGCAGGAAATCAGCGCATTATGAAAATAAATGTCCTCATCCCAAAGTTCAAAAGTTGTCGGAGGCCGAGCAACAAGAGAGAGATGAAAGAAGACGTGCTTGGAAAAACAAGCTCAATGCCCTGATTGGAGAATCAGAATCCTCCCCCACACCATCCAAATATGAAGAATGTCTTCAGGTGGTCACCGAAAGTGATTCATCTGATGATGAGTTCGATGATAAAGCATATATGTGCTTTATGGCCAAAGACATTCCGGAAGGTGAAGATAGCGATGATGAGGTAAGTTCAACCTCAGCTATTCCATCAAATGCATCTCATACTTTTGAAAACATGATGAATGAATTTAAAACATTCAAAAGGCCCATGAGACATTGAAAAACGAGAATATCTGACTCAATTGTCTAACCTAGAGCTGAAAGATGAAAACGATTTGCAGAAGATAAATTATGAAAATATGTCTCTTGACTGTGAAACCAGCAAAGTCGATTTTGAAAAACTCATGGAGAGCAATCATCAACTTGCTCATGAACTAAGTGAGGTTAAAACTCACAACGAGAGCAAGACAAATGATTTGGTTCTACTTCAAGCCAAAGTCACAACTCTCGAAAAATGAGAAATTGAACTTGAGACCACTCTGAAATCGTTCGAGAAATCGTCTAAAAGAATGGAAGAAATTCTGAGCACTGGACAACATGCTCATAATAAAAGTGGCTTAGGATACAACTCATGTTCAAACAAAGGGAAAACTAGTACCGTGTTTGTCAAGAGTGTGGAACACATTCCAGTATCAAAAGATACCCCTAGTCCCGTGAAAGAACCTACTGCACCGCGAAAACCGAAGGCTGCCATTCCGCCCCCACAATCCTATTCCAGACAGCGGAATCATAAGTCTTTCCAACCTGTGAGGCGCACTCAACAGCATGCTCCCCGAGCATATCAACAGCGCCAACAGCCGTTCAGAAGGAAGGCTGTATCCAACTACCAAAGGCCCACACGACAGTACTATCAGTACAGCACGCCTAGGTATTGGATACAGGAGCCTCGTTATCCCTCGAGACAGCAAGTGCCCACTCATTATCAACAACAGCATTGGGAATCCAACTGGAGACCTGCAAGGCAAGTCGTTAGGCCAAAGAAAATGGCTCCACCTCCAAGACAAGACTCAGATCGATTAATAATAATAACCCTGAATTTTTCATGCATAATAATTATCATGGTTATAGCGACTACGAATATGCCCCTCGTAGATATCGCAACACTGTACCGAGTATGACCTACAGTAAACCAATTGCTGCCAGGAAAACTTGGGTACCTAGAGGAACTAACATACATGGACCCAAAAATCAAAGGGGACCTAAATCTACTTAATTTCTTTGTTACAGGACATTCTAGAGGAGGATACCTGGTACTTTGATAGTGGATGCTCTCGGCACATGACCGGAGATAGGAGCAAGCTATCAGATTTTGTAGAAGGTCGCGGTCCAAAAGTTCGTTTCGGTGATAAATCTAAAGGAAGAACAAGAGGGAAAGGAAACCTACTTGTCGGAAAATTCAATGTCACCGATGTTGCATATGTTGAAGGCTTACAGTATAATCTACTTAGCATTAGCCAGTTCTGTGATAAACAGTTCTCGGTGAAATTCTATGTAGATCGCTGTAGAGTCAAGAACATCCAAACCAAGGAAGTTGTGCTTACAGGAAGCAGATCAGGTAACATGTATATTGCTGACTGGAAGCCTATGAGCTCCTCAATTCCATGCTTTGTTGCCAAAGGCACTGCAGATCTTAGCTGGTTATGGCACACGAGGATGTCTCACGTCAACTTCAAGATGATCAACAAGCTCTCAAGACAGGGGATGGTTAGAGGTTTGCCAAATGTGTTATTCAAGAAGGACAGCGTCTGCGGACCATGTCAGAAAGGCAAGCAAATCAAGTCAACCCTGAAGAGCAAATCCTACCTTTCAACCCAAAGAGTGTTGGAAATGCTACATATGGATCTCTACGGTCCTGTGGACCCAGTAAGTTTGGGAGGTAAGAAATACTGCATGGTTGTTGTTGATGATTATTCCAGGTATGCTTGGACAATTTTCCTTAGCAAGAAGAAGGAAACAACATCAAAGCTGCCCGAGCTCCTGAGAAAGTTGCAAAATGAAAAGGCATTGAGTATCGTGTCCATTCGTTCCGACAGATGTACCGAATTTACTAACCACTTTATAGAGCAACACTGTTCGGAAAATGGGATACAACACGAATACTCAGCTGCCCGTACTCCTCAACAAAATGGTGTTGCCGAGCGAAAGAATAGGACGTTGAAAGAAGCAACAAGGACAATGATCACCGCAAGCAAGTTGCCACAGCGTTTCTGGGGTGAAGCAACCAATACAGCATGCTACACTCAAAACCGCTGTATCGTCAACAAGCACCACAATAAAACAGCATATGAGGTATGGAACAACAAAACTCCGTTAGTTTCATATTTTCACATTTTTGGATGCAGGTGTTATGTGTTGAATAATAGGAAGGACCAACTTAGAACCTTTGATAAGAAATCAGATGAAGGAATATTTGAAGGATACTCCTCCGTCAGCAAAGCTTACAGAATCTTTAATAAAAAGAAGCTGACGATCGAGGAATCAGTTCAAGTAGTGTTCGACGAACCTCATCATGACCCTACATGAGTAGAAGATGTTACCCAAAACATCCAACAACTCTCTATCTTGGATCCTCCAACTCCCATAGAACCTGTCGTTGATTTAGAAATCAACCCCACAGCTGTAAGAATCGATGTGGATGAAGCCGACGCTGTACAAGTTGAAGCGGTATCCACAGAATCTCTCGATACAGTACGGGATCCTGGATTAGAACCCGACCGAAGATGGTTGAGAGATCACCCGCAAGAGCTGATCATTGGAAACATAAATGCTAGTGTTTCTACTCGTAGGAGAATACATAGTACACAAGGAAATGTACTTTGTGCACAAGAAGAACTTGATACTGAGATATCACAGTTTCCTGAATGGAAATCTCAATCCGATCTTAGAAGACTCAATATGTGCACTATCGCTGTATTCTTAGCTCAGTCCGAACCTGTTTCGACCATAGACGCTCTTAATAATTCTCATTGGATAACTTCTATGGAAGAAGAGCTTAACGGTTTCGAAAGAAACAATGTATGGTATCTTGTACCTAGACCTACACATCAATCGGTTATAGGAACCAAATGGGTATTTCGAAACAAAAAGGATCGAAATGGACTTATTATAAGGAATAAATCCAGACTAGTCGCACAAGGCTATAGTCAGGAAGAAGGCATAGACTATGATGAAACCTTCATCCCTGTAGCGAGACTAGAAGCCATTAGGATATTTTTAGCCTTTGCCGCCCATAAGAGCTTTTTTTGTATACCAAATGGACATCAAGAGTGCATTCCTGAATGGCGACCTTGCCGAAGAAGTTTATGTTGAACAACCACCAGGGTTTGCCAACACAGACAGTATCGACTTAGTATACTGGCTAAGAAAAGCGCTGTATGGACTTAAACAAGCCCCTAGAGCCTGGTACGAAACCTTGTCCCAGTATCTAACCAACAATGGATTTGAGAAAGGTGCTGTGGACAAGACCTTGTTCAAAATACAGGAAGGTGATGACCTTCTTATGGTGCAAATCTATGTGGATGATATAATTTTTGGTTCAACTAACCTTGCTTTGTGTCAAAGGTTCTCTCATCTCATGCAAAGTAAATTTGAAATGAGTATGACGAGGAAACTTAGTTATTTCCTAGGTTTGCAGGTAAAGCAGTTGCCTACAGGTATTTTCATCAACCAGGAAAAATACAGCAAGGAGCTTCTCAACAAATTTGGAATAAACAATTCCAAATCATCGTCAACCCCCATGAGCACTTCCGTGCAAATTAGTGCTGATAAAGCCGGAAAGCCGTTTGACCAATCACTCTACAGGAAGCTCATTGGTTCGCTCCTGTACCTAACTGCTAGCAGGCCCGATATCCAGTTTGCTGTTGGAGTGTGTGCGAGGTATCAAGTAGCACCTAAGGAATCACACTTCAATACAGCTAATCCTGAAGTACATTAAAGGAACAGTCGATGTAGGACTATGGTATCCTAAGGAAGGCGGATTCGATTTAGTTGGATACAGCGACTCGGATCTCGGAGGTTGCAAGCTAGATAGGAAGAGTACAAGTGGAACTTGTCACTTTCTTGGACCTAGACTCGTTTCTTGGTTCAGTAAGAAGCAATTGGCTAACTCACTTTCCACTACCGAATCAATACTATGTCTTTGTAGGCTTGTATGCAGATCCTTTAGATGCAGCAACAGTTGTCAGATTATGGAATTGAAGCCAGAGAGACTCCAATTATATGTGATAGCACGAGTGCAATTGCAATAACGCACAATCCTGTCCTGCACTCGCGCACTAAGCATATCAACATGAAGCATCATTTTATAAGGAATCATGTCGAGAACAAAGATGTTCGCCTTGAAAAAGTTCATACAGATATTCAGTTGGCCGACATCTTCACCAAGCCACTCGACACAGCCATATTCAACATGCTTAGACAAGAATTGGGAATGCTACAGCCCGACTCCCTATAAGTAATTTACTATTTTTACTCAACAATTGAGGGGGAATGCTGTAAGACCCAATAATACAGTATCCAACGTTAATTATCCGTACACTCAGAACCGTCAATACAACACTGTAGTGAGCAAAGATATATGAATCCTACAGCTGATGTGTGCAATAATTAAGGGGGAATACTGTAGGATCCATGAATACAGCATTAATCCAAAAGTTGTTGTATGGAATTTAAAACCTATATGTACCTTTTTAAGGGGGAACGATGTATCGACGCGGACACAGCACATACTATAGGATTTCGATTCAGTATATATATATATTATATTATATCATTTCATTTTAAAATGATTTTTGTCCACGTGCCCTGTTTTTATGTCAAACGTCATGTACATTAAATGCCTTACACGACATCTGGACAACTGAATCTCAAAAACCGCGATGTTTTAAATTGTTTATTGTTTTAAAACCGCTGTTTCAGGCATTTAGGGTGACACAAATGTCAGAAGTGGGACCCGCTTATATTTTATCCGTTTTAATAGATTAACGTACCAGTTACACTCAGTCCATCTTAACCGTTAATTTCAAAAACCGGTTCCCATCCCTTAAAATCTGACCATTCGTACTCTGCTAAACCCTATTTCGCCGCCCAACTATAAAAGGACTGATACTGCCATTAGAGACTCTTTACGTTTTCTGCAAAAATTAAGAGTTCTCAAGCAAAAACAGCCTACACAGCTTTCTGCATTTTACTGCATATTACGTGTTTTCCTCTTCACTTTTTCTTGAAAAACCATCAAATGGCTGGACAAACATCTTCGCCCGCTCTCAAGAAAACCGCAAACATCATCGTTGGACGGATCTTCTCAAGATCTGTTGTCATTGAACGCCTTCTCGCTGAAACCAATGATGTCGAACCCATGGAGTACATCATCACTTGTCTTCGTCAACAAGGCCTCTATCGCCTTGGAAGTCAAACTGCTGACAAGTATGATATTCATCTAGTGGAGGAATTTTACCTCAACGCCGCCGTACGCTTTTTCTCGCTGGCCCAAGTAGGTCACGTTGCTGACATAACCGCTACCATTCAAGGAGTTGAGATCTGTGTTGATAGCGATCTGCTCCAGAATATCTACAGGCTACCTGCTGATGGCCTGATAATGGATCAACTTGAGACGTGTAACACCCCCAGATTTAACCGGAAATATTACAGCGCCGTGGGCCCCGAGATGGAACCCACAAGGCTAAAAAAAATATTCGCAAGCATTTAAAAATGCCGAAGAGGCCAACGACGGTACTATCTTTAAAAATGCACAAAGGTTTATAAAATCCATTTATCAAAAACCGTCGTAAAAACTCATTTGAAATCGCAAGGCCAAACGACCGACACTCAAAAGTTTAGAAAACGATTTCCAAAGTAACCTCAGTTACCAGATACCAAAAGAGCATTTCAAAATACTCACGCAGCGGAAAAAGACCAACCATAAAGATACTCTAGCAGCGGAATACAAGAACCAATTAGAAAGTCAATGCACAAAATATGTCCTAGCCAGTATCCTCCGGGAAGCTCATCTCTTCACGACCGCTACAAGCTCGATACTCCAAGAACCTAAAAAGAAATCCCACGACGGGGTCAGCCATAATGTCCAACAATGATAACCGTCAAATCACATTAATAATTACATACCAATGAGAATACAACATAAGAATACGACCAATGTAATCTTACCGCCATAACTTTACTTACTCAAGTCATTCTCATCAGAATAACCATTATCACATTACACATCTCGTACTTGCTTAACCAATAAACTCGAACCTAAATCTGTATTGTACCTCAAACAATACTCAAGATTCTCAAACTATCATCACCAACTCACGATATGGAAAATATACCAGTTCTGACCAATACGATCCATCGAATAACATTATCAAATCCCAAGACGATAACCGATTGTCCATCAAAGACAAATACCAAAGGAAATGCGGAACATACCTCGAGATATGAAGTGCCACGACAATCATATCAGTCTAATCCGAGATCAGAACAATGCAATATGGACACGGTCCTAACACAAGACCTACAAATGCATACTCATATGACCACGTCAATATGTTCAAAAACAATAACAATCATGTATACTCAATGTAAATCCATGATCCAGCGCCCTGAGCATAGATCCCTGTGATGATCCTACAAGATCAACATCAGGTGGAAAACCTGTCCAACGATCCAGCGCCCTCAGCATAGATCCCCGTGATGATCCTACAAGATCAAAATCAGGTGAACGACCTGTCCATCGATCCAGTGCCCTTAGCATAGATCCCCGTGATGATCCTACAAGATCAAAATCAGGTGAATGACCTGTCCATCGATCCAGCGCTCTCAGCATAGATCCCCGTGATGATCCTACAAGATCAAAATCAGGTGGACGTTCGATCTAGCGCCCTCAGCATATATCCTTATAATCCCAACAGATTATTTACACAACATAAACAACACAATATGCATTCACATATGCAATTTAACACGTTCATCAACATGAACAACAAAACATGCACGACAACATGACAATTTACTAGGACGACTCCATGTTCAACAACATGAAAGAAAATGTACAAGACCAAAATAAATAACACTAAACCATAATCAATATGGAATACTTGCCCCGAGTCCTTCGGGAGCAACCTCGATGTCCAATCATCACCGACGATTATCCGCAACGCTCGACGATCCAAACGTGTCATAAATACTCAAATCCTCGTCTTTATCACAATGCATCCTCGTTATCCAAATATACCAATAACCGAAATAAATCATATACATTATGATTTAACTCACAGAATCGGAAGAACATTATCCAATCCAAATACCCAGAGTTCACAATAATAATCATCGCTATATGCATTATAAACGAAATGAAACTGAAATCATTCATTAAATATTATAACTGAGCAAGTAATAACTTGCCTCGATACCGATACCACGAAGCTGCTACCGAACACATTGCCTTTGTCTACGAGCTCCTCAGCCCCGATCAAAAGCAATATAATGGACATACTCGAACACGACCGCAACATCCGGTTATTATCACCGATCAATAATCTCAACCTATCGAAGTAATCAAATAACACATATCCGATAACAATCAACAACCGACAAAACTAACCAATCGAACTCAACGGTTCAACACAACCTCGAATAAACGCAGTCAGAACAAACCAAATCAAACCATCACGAATTCATAATCAAAACACAAAAATACTGCACTGTTGACTTAGCGCACGTTAAACGCATAACGTAGCGTGCGCTAAGTTGTCCCGTTAGCGTGCGCTAGCCAGTAAGCTTAGCGTGCGCTAATGCTGTACAGTGGCATGCATTCCAAACATCGACTCACATCTTGCGACTACAAATCCGAATGAAGGAAGACATAAATCTCCATATCTCTTGAAGATAGACCCCATAATTATCACAATGATCATGTCAATGTCCATATATCAATAACAACATCAACAATCAAACCGACTCGATAACAAGGAACGTATCATGCTAAATCTGGAGTTCAACCTAGTATCATGATTCATCTCATCTAAATAGACCAATATAATTACCAAGATTCAGAAATCCCTCTTAGTTCGGGTTAAATGAATCAACATCCTTAAAGTATGAAGAATCTTAACTAACATCCGAAACTCTTATCAAAATTCCATTGAATCTCATATAACATCATCATATGATTATCCAACATGCTCCCTACATGTAATCATCCAAGAAAAACGAACCACCATCAAAGAGATACGAAAATTACCTGGATTGGATGAACCAAGAATAAGAACACTTGACTCCATTCCAAAAATCATGAATAACTTGAAGAACAAGGCTTGAATCCATGCTCTCCATCTTAATCTTGTTAAAGATCATCATCTCACCGTGTTTGGGAACCTCAAGAACCTCCCAAAGCTCTCTCTATCGACTGAAGGAGAAGGAATGGACTAAATGCATCTCAAAACCCGTCTGTCCCCTTTTATAATATCCATTATTAGCGTGCGCTAACATCTCATGTTTAGCATGCGCTACATCCTTAGCGTGCGCTAACTGACTTTGTTAGCGTGCGCTATCGCAGCCCAGAGGCTACTGCCTTGCTTCGTAAACTAGCTTACGTACGTAATGCCCATGCATTAACGTACGTAAAACGTCCTTCCTAGCGTACGCAAGTCACTGACCTTAGCGTGCGCTATCCGAAGTTGACTTGCTACAGTACACACCTACCACTCGTGCCCCCACATGCCGAAAGCATCCGCGATTATCGGGATTCCTTTGACCGATCTGGAATTAGCGTGCGCTAACCATACGGTTTAGCGTGCGCTAGCCCTACCTGACAAACACCCGCTGACCTTATCTGGACACGCGTCGCAAGTGGCCGGGTCCACCCGCCGAAAGCTAAGATTCCATTATTGGCGATCTGATGTTAGCATGTGCTAACCAACATACGTTAGCGTGCGCTAACTGAATATAAAAATCAACCTGGGCCTACCTGTCGGCTACCTTCCGGAACTAACCCAGCAAGTCGTTACGTACGTTAGGGGTCCTCCTTAGCGTATGTAACCGAACCTCTTAGCATACACTATCAATACTTCGTAGCGTGCGCTACCTGTACCCAGTAGCGTGCGCTAATGAACACTTAGCCATTTTCCGCAATTTCTGTCCAACATCTTGACATACGAAAAATGAACACAAGACACACTGAACACAAACACTGAATCCAATAATATTCTTATACGATATACTCTATATCGAAAGTACGATAACATGATACACGATATCCTCGAATGCAATCGCGACAGATACGACAATACCGATATCGACATCTCATCCTTTATTTATTTTATCTCTATCAGATTTGATTCCACTGCATAATATAACTCGGATAAAATAATATCAAACAGCAGTAGTAGAAATTTTGGATATTACATTCTACACCACTTAAAATAAGTTTCGTCCTCGAAACTTGCAATCCGTCATAAAACAAACAAACATACCATTCAACCCAAAATATCCCAAAACCATCACGACAATGATCAATCATCATCACTATAGAATAACCACAACAGCATACTTATCAATGCGCAAAGTCGAGGATCTCCTGAGATACTAGCTAGTGACCTTACTGTAAAGCCTCAACACGCTTACAATATCAATTCCATAAGTCTCAACCAAATATATTATCTTCGGATGAAACAATCTGCCCGAATCAAATCCTGTCTGCTTGATTACATAATCAAGTCTTAATTCCGATAAAACGAATAATATCTGATGTATCTGTGAAACAACTGCTCAATACAATGGCAACGAATCCCGAAACATCGACAATCTGAACGCTCAGATGATCACCAACAATGATCAACAATCAACCGAATTTATCATCGACATGATAAATTCCAATCTGACCAACCAGGGGTCAAAACACAATCGAGAATATCATCAACATGATAAACTCCAATACGACCAACGAACGATCAACGAAAATCGAGAATACCTTCACACGGTAAGCTCCAACATGATCAACACAGAACCACAGAAACCGATATATGAGCGAATAAAGTTCACAAAACGACACACCAATCACATACAATGGATCTCAATAAACATACCCGACTGGTGAACATACTCCTCGGCATACGAACAACCAATCACAAACCGACGAAAATAACCAATCATACCAATGAACTCACATAGCACAATATGCTCCAGTTTCACCAAACCCGAAGTTCCAAGGTCATATTATGTGCATGATTCTACAACACACGACATATTTTCCTTATCTGATCAACCAACCGGTCATCTCTAGATAACCAAAATGCCATACCAAAGTTCAGATCTCTATTCATCGTACCATAGGAATGTCATAACCAATTCGCGAGTCACACTCACAACTTTACCATGATATGCACTATGCACAAAATGCATATGGTTATCAACCACATTTTCAAAACCAGTTTGAAATCACATAGTCTTGTCAAAAGACAAATTTTTGAAAATTCTTTCAAGAGTTTGAAAACTCAAAACATAAATTTTCATAAGACCACGAAATCAATTTTAAAAATTAAATCGGCTCGCTGGTGCCAAGTTCTCGATAAAAATTCTTTTCGAATACACACGATTAAATAAAATGGAATTTATGCAAATGCTTGTCCATATCCATACTCCTGTATACCAATTCGCTCACCAAATTCACTGATATTCCATCGGAAAACCACACGATGAAATTCCAAAATCTCAATATATAGACTCTGATAAAAACTCCTCCTCCACATACTACTCGCAACGTTAATCCTTAATCCATCCTGGATCACCTCAAATATGATATGACAAAACATTGAAACGAATCAATACAATAAAGACTTCCAGAAGTTTCATTTGAACAAGTAAACCAAAGCCTCGAAAGGCGGAAATAACATAGGTAAACGATTGGTAAAGTGTTTTACAAATCTCGGGAGTTTTAGAAAACAAGAAAAAGCCTTTTGAAACATTAGGGTCTCAGCCCGTATCTCGTTCCACATTAGAAAAAGTTTAAAAAGTAGAAAACTCTTTTCGGACCCCAAGTCCTGAGTTATAAAACCATATCAAAATCGATTGGGTCTCGGCCCAAAAATCATTTTCCGTAAAACCTCCGTAAGACATTCATTTTGAAAAGTATCATTTTCAAATGTTCAAAAGCAGTTTCATGTATCATAAAATGATCTATCATGACTACATGTTCTTCTCAACCATGCGCAATATTTCTCCCAAATGCACAATTTCGTTTCAAAATCTAAACAACATACTGATTTCCAAAATCATAGTTTCTCAAATCATCACTCCTGTCCTACTCTGACATCTCATACTGTGACACCTAATATTCTGCTGAATCTCAAAGCATATCAGCTATAGAACAGCAATAAACCTCAATGCAATTCAAAAATCCAAATACTTACAGATCGTGAAGCCGACGATTCCCCGTGATACTGGCACATGTCTCAACTCAAGAAGATACTCGACATAGATATTTTAAAAACACACGTTTTGACAAATCAGTTCGACTCAAGAACACAATATATCTCATTCCAGAGAATCTCGTTACCACCATTTGGTAAAAGTTTACAACAAACCCAGCACCACGCTCGTAAATCACATAACGCACAAGCCCGAGTGAACAACAAGAAAAACTCACGGCTCTAGTATTAGTCAATCGACAACTCGAATGACGCGACCAAAACACGACCCAACTCGACCCAAATGCCTAGGTTTTCTCAACCTAAGCTCCGATACCATATTCTGTAACACCCCCAGATTTAACCGGAAATATTACAGCGCCGTGGGCCCCGAGATGGAACCCACAAGGCTAAAAAAAATATTCGCAAGCATTTACAAATGCCCAAGAGGCCAACGACGGTACTATCTTTAAAAATGCACAAAGGTTTATAAAATCCATTTATCAAAAACCGTCGTAAAAACTCATTTGAAATCGCAAGGCCAAACGGCCGACACTCAAAAGTTTAGAAAACGATTTCCAAAGTAACCCCAGTTACCAGATACCAAAAGAGCATTTCAAAATACTCACGCAGCAGAAAAACACCAACCATAAAGATACTCTAGCAGCGGAATACAAGAACCAATTAGAAACTCAATGCACAAAATATGTCCTAGCCAGTATCCTCCGGGAAGCTCATCTCTTCACGACCGCTACAACCTCGATACTCCAAGAACCTAAAAAGAAATCCCACGACGGGGTCAGTCATAATGTCCAACAATGATAACCGTCACATCACATTAATAATTACATACCAATGAGAATACAACATAAGAATACGACCAACGTAATCTTACCGCCATAACTTTACTTACTCAAGTCATTCTCATCAGAATAACCATTATCACATTACACATCTCGTACTTGCTTAACCAATAAACTCGAACCTAAATCTGTATTGTACCTCAAACAATACTCAAGATTCTCAAACTATCATCACCAACTCACGATACGGAAAATATACCAGTTCTGACCAATACGATCCATCGAATAACATCATCAAATCCCAAGACGATAACCGATTGTCCATAAAAGACAAATACCAAAGGAAATGCGGAACATACCTCGAGATATGAAGTGCCACGACAATCATATCAGTCTAATGCAAGATCAGAACAATGCAATACGGACACGGTCCTAACACAAGACCTACAAATGCATACTCATATGACCACGTCAATATGTTCAAAAATAATAACAATCATGTATACTCAATGTAAATCCATGATCCAAACTCGAGCATAGATCCTCGTGATGATCCTACAAGATCAACATCGGTGGAAAACCTATCCAACGATCCAGGCGCCTCAAGATAGATCCCCGTGATGATCCTACAAGATCAAAATCGTGAACGACTCCGTCCCATCGCTCCAGCTTCAAGATAGATCCCGTGATGATCCTACAAGATCAAAATCGTGAACGATCCGTCCATCGATCCAGCGCCCTCAAAGATAGATCCCCGTGATGATCCTACAAGATCAAAATCAGTGAACGACTGGCCCATCGCTCCAGCGCCCTCAAAGATAGATCCCCGTGATGATCCTACAAGATCAAAATCGGGTGAACGACTGGCCCATCGATCCAGCGCCTCAAAGATAGATCCCCGTGATGATCCTACAAGATCAAAATCAGGTGGACTTTCGATCCAGCGCCCTCAGCATAGATCCTCATAATCCCAACGGATTTTTTACACAACATAAACAACACAATATGCATTCACATATGCAATTTAACACGTTCATCAACATGAACAACATAACATGCACGGCAACATGACAATTTACTAGGACGACTCCATGTTCAACAACATGAAAGAAAATGTACAAGACCAAAATAAATAACACTAAACCATAATCAATATGGAATACTTGCCCCGAGTCCTTCGGGAGCAACCTCGATGTCCAATCATCACCGACGATTATCCGCAACGCTCGACGATCCAAACGTGTCATAAATACTCAAATCCTCGTCTTTATCACAATGTATCCTCGTTATCCAAATATACCAATAACCGAAATAAATCATATACATTATGATTTAACTCACAGAATCGGAAGAACATTATCCAATCCAAATACCCAGAGTTCACAATAATAATCATCGCTATATGCATTATAAACGAAATGAAACTGAAATCATTCATTAAATATTATAACTGAGCAAGTAATAACTTGCCTCGATACCGATACCATGAAGCTGCTACCGAACACATTGCCTTTGTCTACGAGCTCCTCAGCCCCGATCAAAAGCAATATAATGGACATACTCGAACACGACCGCAACATCCGATTATAATCATCGATCAATAATCTCAACCTATCGAAGTAATCAAATAACACATATCCGATAACAATCAACAACCGATAAAACTAACCAATCGAACTCAACGGTTCAACACAACCTCGAATAAACGCAGTCAGAACAAACCAAATCAAACCATCACGAATTCATAATCAAAACACAAAAATACTGCACTGTTGACTTAGCGCACGTTAAACGCATAACGTAGCGTGCGCTAAGTTGTCTCGTTAGCGTGCGCTAGCCAGTAAGCTTAGCGTGCGCTAATGCTGTATAGTGGCATGCATTCCAAACATCGACTCACATCTTGCGACTACAAATCCGAATGAAGGAAGACATAAATCTCCATATCTCTTGAAGATAAACGACCCCATAATTATCACAATGATCATGTCAATGTCCATATATCAATAACAACATCAACAATCAAACCGACTCGATAACAAGGATCGTATCATGCTAAATCTGGAGTTCAACCTAGTATCATGATTCATCTCATCTAAATCGACCAATATAATTACCAAGATTCAGAAATCCCTCTTAGTTCGGGTTAAATGAATCAACATCCTTAAAGTATGAAGAATCTTAACTAACATCTGAAACTCTTATCAAAATTCCATTGAATCTCATATAACATCATCATATGATTATCTAACATTCTCCTTACATGTAATCATCCAAGAAAAACAAACCACCATCTAAGAGATACGAAAATTACCTGGATTGGATGAACCAAGAATACGAACACTTGACTCCATTCCAAAAATCATGAATAACTTGAAGAACAAGGCTTGAATCCATGCTCTCCATCTTAATCTTGTTAAAGATCATCATCTCACCGTGTTTGGGAACCTCAAGAACCTCCCAAAGCTCTCTCTATCGACTGAAGGAGAAGGAATGGACTAAATGCATCTAAAAACCCGTATGTCCCCTTTTATAATATCCATTATTAGCGTGCGCTAATATCTCATGTTTAGCGTGCGCTACAGCCTTAGCGTGCGCTAACTGACTTTGTTAGCGTGCGCTATCGCAGCCCAGAGGCTACTGCCTTGCTTCGTAAACTAGCTTACGTACGTAATGCCCATGCATTAACGTACATAAAACGTCCCGCCTAGCGTACGCAAGTCATTGACCTTAGCGTGCGCTATCCGAAGTTGACTTGCTACATTACACACCTACCACTCGTGCCCCCACATGCCGAAAGCATCCGCGATTATCGGGATTCCTTTGACCGATCTGGAATTAGCGTGCGCTAACCATATGGTTTAGCGTGCGCTAGCCCTACCTGACAAACACCCGTTGACCTTATCTGGACACGTGTCGCAAGTGGCCGGGTCCACCCGCCGAAAGCTAATATTCCATTATTGGCGATATGATGTTAGCATGCGCTAACCAACATACGTTAGCGTGCGCTAACTGAATATAAAAATCAACCTGGGCCTACCTGTCGGCTACCTTCCGGAACTAACCCAGCAAGTCGTTACGTACGTTAGGGGTCCTCCTTAGCGTATGTAACCGAACCTCTTAGCGTACGCTATCAATACTTCGTAGCGTGCGCTACCTGTACCCAGTAGCATGTGCTAATGAACACTTAGCCATTTTCCGCAATTTCTGTCCAACATCTTGACATACCAAAAATGAACACAAGACACACTGAACACAAACACTGAATCCAATAATATTCTTATACGATATACTCTATATCGAAAGTACGATAACATGATACACGATATCCTCGAATGCAACTGTCGACCAGATACGACAATTATAATCGACATCGACATCTCAATCCTTTATTTATTTTATCTCTACTGCATTTGATTCCACGCTGTACAATATAACTCGGATAAAATAATATCAAACAACAGTAGTAGAAATTTCGGATATTACATTCTACACCACTTAAAATAAGTTTCGTCCTCGAAACTTGCAATCCGTCATAAAACAAACAAACATACCGTTCAACCCAAAATATCCCAAAACCATCACGACAATGATCAATCATCATCACTATAGAATAACCACAACAGCATACTTATCAATGCGCAAAGTCGAGGATCTCCTGAGATACTAGCTAGTGACCTTACTGTAAAGCCTCAACACGCTTACAATATCAATTCCATAAGTCTCAACCAAATATATCATATTCGGATGAAACAATCTGCCCGAAGTCTTAATTCCGATAAAACGAATAATATCCGATGTATCTGTGAAACAACTGCTCAATACAATGGCAACAAATCCCGAAACATCGACAGACAATCTGAACGCTCAGATGATCACCAACAATGATCAACAATCAACCGAATTTATCATCGACATGATAAATTCCAATCTGACCAACCAGGGGTCAAAATACAATCGAGAATATCATCAACATGATAAACTCCAATACGACCAACGAACGATCAACGAAAATCGAGAATACCTTCACACGGTAAGCTCCAACATGATCAACACAGAACCACAGAAACCGATATATGAGCGAATAAAGTTCACAAAACGACACACCAATCACATACAATGGATCTCAATAAACATACCCGACTGGTGAACATACTCCTCGGCATACGAACAACCAATCACAAACCGACGAAAATAACCAATCATTACCAATGAACTCACATAGCACAATATGCTCCAGTTTCACCAAACCCGAAGTTCCAAGGTCATATTATGTGCATGATTCTACAACACACGACATATTTTCCTTATCTGATCAACCAACCGGTCATCTCTAGATAACCAAAATGCCATACCAAAGTTCGGATCTCTATTCATCGTACCATAGGAATGTCATAACCAGTTCGCGAGTCACACTCACAACTTTACCACGATATGCACAACTTCAGGATGATGGTGGCAATTCTGACCTGTGAAAAGGTCAACTGGTGCCAGATAATACTGAAGCGCTTGCAAGAGGAAGTATGCAAGCCTGCCACCCAGAAGAAGTCATTTGGTTTAATGCTAAACCATATCTTGACAAAATGCGGACTGTCGCAATCCGCTGATGCAAAGAAGTATAGCTCCAGGATATACCTAGGAGACGTCAAGCCTACTGCGTATAACCAGAGCACCATGGTCTGCAACCACCCGAAAACCAAATATATGCCAGTTTCTGCAGACCCAAGAGATGAGTCTTTGAAGTCCCAGGACGTGGAGTCTTCAAAGAAGAGAAAAAGATCTCATATCAAGAAACCCATTGCTGGTGAGAAGCCAAAGAAGAAACTAAGGAGGATTTCTAAAGCCAAATCTACCAAGCCCTCCGAAGCAGTTTCTACCGTGGCTCAACCCACTGAAGAACAACCCCAGGGCCCAACCCCTGTGGAAGAGGTGTCCACTACTGTATCGACAGTAGATCCTGAGCCATTGGCGGCTAGGACGGATGATGGGACATCTGCCAACGAAAAAGACTCTAGCGAGTCGGCTGCCCCTACGGAGCCAAACGCTACCTCTCCTATGCGGGATTCCACACCTGTACAGGATCAATCTTCCTTTGGGGCACCATCCCCTGTAAGGAATACCACTTCCCTACAGGATCCCACACCTGTAGCGGAACCCCTCGCTACAGCGTACCCAGACGTTGTACGCAGTCCCTCCCCTGACACCATTATTCACAAAACCCTTCTCTCTGTTCAGATCGACCATGCTTATGAAAGATTTCTGAAATGGAAAGGCTACAGGCTAGCACCATATGAAACACTATACAACTGGAGCGATTGGAGCCAAGAAGAAAGATTTGTATCAGAAGTGACGGACTCAACGGAAATTGAGACCCTGATCCGATGGGACAATCCTTTCTGCAAAGAACTGATTGAAAGCCATCTTCTATAGAAATCTGACGCAAGGAGGAAAGGTAAATATAAGTCAGAGCAAATCCAAAAGTCGACGATGACAATGACTCAGACGACGACGACGATGCTTTACAAGCTGGTCTGAGAATGAGTCGTGAAGAGGCTCAAGATAGAGACGCCTCTCCACCAAAGGACGACGAAGGGCCGTCAATTCGAAGAAAGCCCCCTTCGCCACAACAAGAAAACATTCCCGATGAGGAGGAATCAGTCCCTCAAGTCGAAGAGGAAGGAACAGTTTTGGAACAGGCACCCGAGCCTTCCGCCACTCAAGAAGAAGAAGTTGTCACTGAGAGACAACAGGAGGAATCAGTCCCTCCCGTATCCATGTCTACCGACGATCCTTCGCAACAGGAGGACACTCAACCCCCTGCCGCCAAACCAGAACAAGCTACTCCCGCCCCTTCAACCGTGGAATCCGAGGATGGTAATACACCTGAGGATGTCCAACTTAGTTCACGCCCTACCGTGAATCTAAGGAGGTTGAACTGCTCTGAAGATTTCGCCCAACCAGATTCTCCGATTTCAGCCGCTAGAAAAGAGCACCTGCGTGCTCTTGGTCTTCAAACTGTATTCATCCAGGATGCAGTGAATGCTTTATCTTCAGTTGAAAAAGCCTTGAATTAGATGCATACTTCTGCCGTGGAAGAGATGACCACCTTACAGCATGAAGTTTCTCGAGTAGTCGAGGCCTTCATTATTTTGCCAGAAGTATTCAAACAAGCACTGAAAATCATGGAAGACAAGCAAGAGAAACTCCTGAAGGAATAGGCAACCAAAACGCGCATCGCTGAAGCCAAGACCGCATGTTCTATGATCGAAAATAGTTCTCAATTGCGAGCCCACGACAAATGTATCAAGGACATGTCGCAGGCACTTTCCTCCCTTGTAGAAAGAATGACTAACATCGAGACGAAACAGGATGATGCATTAGAGATCCTAGGACGTCTTGATGACGCCAAAAAGGGGGAAGAAGCAAGAGAAGCTGCAAGGAGAATCAGGTTACAACATGAAAGGGAATTTGAGGCCGCTCAAGACAGCATCACTGCTGAGTTAAACAAGCTAGCCCCTCCCTCTCAGAGTTTTAAGATTTCAGGCTCCCGACCTGAATTTCATGATCTAAATGTCCCGTGGCAAAGTCTAATCTAGAGACCTTCTGAAATTCGTCTGCCGACCAACCGCCATCCTACTGCCGATGAGGTGAAGCAATGGAGGAAGAACGAACTGATGAGATACTTTGTTAAACTCATCAGGGAATCCGCCATCTTCAAGAGCTATAAAACTTTAGCGGAGGCCGCAGACAAATTTACGAAGATGCTAGAAGAAGGAAAACTCCCTCTCCAGCTAGATATGAAGAGCAAGCACAAAAGAGGAGATCGGATCACCCATCCAGAAGACTGGATTCTTGCCTTTGATAGATCCTATGAAGGAAGAGCTATATACCAGGATCAAGGCAACGATTCCCTACAGAACTGGTGGCGTGGTACCGAGAATGATCCAGGGAGAAAGCCATGGAGACATGCGGACTACAGATAGGAGCTGAAATCCTTGTAAATTATTTTTGTTTTGTAATTTCTCTTTGAAACGGCAAACTATGTACTCAATTTATTTTGAATATCAATAAAAGTGTTTGTTTGTCTTGAAAGATTACAACTCGTAATCTACTGTGCTGATGTATGATTACTTAAATTGTTTGATAACAATCTCAAGTATAGAAACTTGATTGAAAATTAAGCTGTACGAACTTGTCTACGAACAGTTCATGATTTTAGTTGTAAGCTTAGAAAACATTGTAAGATTGTGCCTGCGCGCCAATCATAAGCTTAAGTTGTAAAAATTCTTAGCTGTATCGAACTCGCCTGCGAGCAGTTCATTAATTAGACTAAGTTGCTGAAAGACAGACCTTTTGACGAAAGACCAAGAAATCTGCCAGAAGTCATCAAAGAAGATTATTTCATGAAGAAGGTTTTGGCATCATCAAGAAGACTTGAATGTTAGAAAGTTAAAGTCTTGGCAAATTGTCAAAAAGGGAGAAATTGTTGGGAAAACAAGAACCCTGTATCGAAACATCCGGGATATTCAATCCCTGTATCGAATAGTATTTGATAAGAGGTTTTGACATATATGCCAATCCGCATACAGTAAAGGAAACTGTATCGAAGTGTTGAGGCATCAACCTGTATCAAAGACCTGTCTCGAATCCAGCATATAGTGGAACCCTTCAGTACAGCAAAGAAGTCTTATAAAGACCAAGTATGGAAACTGTCTCGAATCACCAATACAGCTATCTTCCATACAACTTTCAACAAGACAAGAAGGAATCTTCAGAAGTCAAGTCCCGTTGAATAAAGAAGTATTTAAATACTCAAGGATAAAGTATTTAAATACTGTCAGTCAACAGATCTTCAAATCCCGCTAAATCCGGATCGTGCTTTTAATCCCGTTGGAACGGAATCTTTCTCAACGGATACATCTCAACGGATATATATTTCAGAGACTATATATATCTCATGAAGGCATTGAAGATCAGGGACCGAAACCAAAAATCTATCAAAGCTATCAAGTTATCATCAGAGCAAAATATATCTCCAAGCTTACTGCAACTCAGATAAAAGAGATATACAGTGCTCATCATCTTGAACAACACTTCATCAGCTACAAGCTCATAAAGTCAAAGCTGTTGTTCACACTCTGTTCTATACTTTGAACAAACCCAGATCAGCCCTGTGTGGACTGAGGAAGACGAAGCTTTAGAACTCTGTGTGAAGAAGTCAGTCAAGCTTTAGCTCAAACCAATCTGTGTGAATGGTTGAAGCTAAGATCTTTATATCAATCTGTGTGAACGATATATTGATCGTATAACTGTTATAATTACGTAGTTGTGTACGTAGTAATTATAATAAACATTTTACTCCTGTGTGGAGGACCAGTGGACGTAGAGGGGTTTACCTTGAACCACTTTAAATACTGTGTTATTTACCTTTAGTTTTTACTGTTTTATTTACTGTGATTATTTAAGTATACATTGTACACCTAGTTGCTGTATCCACAGCAACTTACTGTATCTAAGACTTCCGCTACGCACTCAGATTTAAAATCAGCATAGCTTGTTGTTTAAACTACTTCCCAAGTTGTATCCAGTATACTTAGTGGCCAACAAATAGATTTAAGTGAAAAAGGTAGTTTCATCTGTTTAGCCCTCATACGAATCACAAAATCACCAAAATTGTCACTATTATTCTCGAAAAATAAATATGCTTGAGTTTTGTGCAAGATTCATGAACCAATCTCTTATGCCAAGTTTCTGGACTTATAACTCCCCTGATCCTAAATTTTTATTTTTTGGTTCATCTATGATGAAATTGTTTGTTATTGTTTTGAAAGAGTCAAAGTGCTACTATTCCTGGGGGCAGTGGGCATGGTTGTAGAGGTGATGTTGGAAGTAAGCGCACAAGCAGTCCTGATAAAGCACAAGTAAGTTACTAAATTACTGGTGCATTATTCCAGATCATTGAAAACTTAATTAGTTGTTAATCTATAAATACTTACTTGCGTGTGTATTTATAATTTAAGATGTACCTGATAATGGTGAAGAAAGAATTAACCATAGCCCTATGACTGTAACTTCTAAGGTAAGTTTATAATTATATCTGAGATCTGTTTTGCTATGTATGGAAAGATAGTGTGTTGCTATGACTAAGGTCTATTTTGCTTTGGTAGTATTTCCTTGAAATTTCTTATGAATAAAGTAAGTGTTGTTGTGTATAACTTGGGGTTAGTTTATAAAAATATTCAGGCCTGTGAGTTGTGACTGTGATTTCAGTGCTGCATGTTCTGGGAGCACCCTTGGCGTATCTCAGCGCTGCATGTTCAGGGAGCACCCTTGGTGTTTTATAAACATATTCAGTCGGTACAAGGGAGCACCTTTGGTGTTTTATAAACATACTCAGGCCTGGCAGCAGCAAAAATGAAATTTCCCATCTCTCATTTTGTTTTATTTTCAAATGTAAATTTACTTGAGATAAGTTGTAAATTTCCCATCTCTCATTTTGGTTATGGTTCATCAGGTATTGGAGGATATAACAGCTATAGTAGGCAATAATTTGATAGGCTCTGCTCGAAATTTTCTTCCCAAAGTCAATATTGCCAATCTATTTCTTGTTTCAATGTATGCAGATAGATTCTAATCTATAAAGCATAAGCATATTGACCGTTGAGAGGCATTAGTTGCCTGTAGTTGTATTTGTTTTTGATTTGATAGTTATCTAAGCTACTACCCAAACAAAAAAGTTTTGCTTATATCCCCCTTTAATTATTTTCTAGATGTTATATCTCATTTTGTTTGAAATGGGGCACTATTTGAGTTATGACTGTGTTTTTTGTTGTTGTAGTCGGTACAAGGGAGCACCCTTGGCGTATCTCAGTGCTGCATGTTACTCGATTGGGAGGGAACAGATGAAATTGTGGCTAGAGGCAAAATATCAACAGTGGATCCAACAAGCAAGGTGCATGGATACAAGCTTGGACCAGACTATTACAAAGTCGACATTGAGGAAGCAGTCAATCCTAGAGCTAAATTCTATCGTTCCCAGCCCGAATTTTCTTCTATGGAAGATGCAGCTGGAAGCACCATTATGTGGCCAATCAAATACATTATCCCTCACACTTGAGTATTTATAAACTTGTGTTCTCTTCTGCTTATAAACTTATGTGATAATGCGTGTATGATATGGATGTTGTTGCATTTCTTTTTTTAACAGTAAGTGTAGAGCTTTGTATTTGGTTGTTATTGGCTTGTTCCAATAACTTAAGGTCTATTTAGATTGGTTGGATGTACTTAGTTTGGTAGTTGTTATTGTTTGTTCTTAGTTTGGTAGTTCGGATGTTGACTTCATATGTGATGATGAATTTATTCTATATTAGTTTTAAATATAATTAAAATCCAGGAAATTGTAATTTTTTTTTCAGATTTTTTTTTGTTTTATGACAGTAACCAAATGACATTGAATATGTTAGCATGATGTTAGAAAGCCATCATCAAAACATATATGACTACAGAAAAGTGTCATTAAAAGCATTATAATCAATGTTCAAAAACGTCATAGAAACAGTTCATGACGCCTTTTAAACATGGTAATAGCAACTTAGAATGACAAAATACAAGCGTCATTGCAAACATTTTATGACATTTTCGAAACGTCATGCTTAATATATTTATTACGATTATATAATGTCATTTAAAGGTTTATAACGACAGTTTCCCAACATCATTGATCCCACAATTGATGATGATATATAATAGTCATGAAATAATAAATAGATGACTATTGAAAACTGTCATACTAAACATTCAATGACGTTTCATTAACATTATAATAGCGGCTTGTAATGACGAAATACAAGCGTCATTGAAAATATTTCATGACAATTTACGGACGTCATGCGTCATATATTTATGATGACACATGACTGTCATTAAAAGGTATATGCGACGTTTTTTAGACGTCATTGATTCAAACACTTTCCATGACACCAAGTATAGACGACAGTGTAGATGACGGGGCTAAAACGTCATGGAAACCATTTTATGACGTTTTTTCAACGTCATTGAAAGGTATTCTGTAGTAGTAAATAATGAAAATGAATTCCAAAGTACGACCCAAAGCCGCTAAATTCAAGGAACAAACGACGAAAGTTCAAGGGTTTCCCTTAAAACGGCCAAGAACACGAATCGACCCGACAAAAACATGAAAATGGAATTCCCAACCGAAATATGGATGTTCAATCCATAGGATATGTTTAACAACATCATTTAACAACAATCAATTCATCAAAAATGGATAAAAAACGAAATCAAGAACAAATCCCCCAAAAAGTCAACTCTAGAGATTCAAGAAAAATACCTTGATTCGGCGAAGAACAATGGAGTAGATGATGTTATAATCACCTAGGATGCTCCAAAACACCTTTGGATTGAGCAAAATCGGCCAAGATCGCGAGCCCTAGTCGCCCTTGGCTCAACCCCGCGGAAAGGAGGAGAAATGAGATGGAAATGATGTATCACGACTGCTGTCCAGTTTATATACACTGGACAACTTAGTGTGCGCTAATCTTTACAATTAGCGTGCGCTATCGAGGCACACTGTTGGCGTGCGCTAACCACAAGTGTTAGCGTGCGCTAACGGGACCTTCAGACCCAGTCCAGTAGCCCCTGGACTGCCCTGAACTACCAGGTAGCGCACGTTATCCTCACCCTAGCGTGCGCTACTAATGCATTCGAGCGCGCGCTATGATACTAAATAGCATGCGCTGATCAACATCTGAACCCAGTCCAGTAGCCTCTGGACTGTTTCAGCACCACCCGTTAGCGTGCGCTACCACACCTGTAGCGTGTGCTAACAACCGCACCATAGCGCATGCTAACCAATAAGTGTAGCGTGCGCTAACGACTCAGAAGGACAGCAACAGTGCTCTCAAAGCTGGTTACAACAACGGATCCCTCCGATCGGAACACCAAGTTCAAGATACGCACGGAAAGCTCCAGAATAAGATTATACTAAGAGCTTGAGCTCTAATCAAACTCACACGCGACCATGGAAAGGGTCGAGACAACAATTGTAAATGCGGATACCCACAACTTTGGGTAAATTACAAAATAGCCCAAAATGCCAGAAAATCACGATACGTGATCGAATAACCAAACCAAAGCTCACAACACGTCTAACAAAGTTAAACGGACTTACGGGGAACACCAAACAACAGTTTCGAATGAGATTCACAAGAATCGAACCCAAATGCGGAAAAGTCGTCAAGAAGCACGGAACTTAGCAAAACATCACCGAAACGAACTCGGGTGTCAAAAAGTGCAGAATGAACCATTCTCAGAATGACGAAACGGTCACAGGCGATCCATTAAAACGGACTCCTGCCAAAAAAAAAAATTTACCGTAAATCGAAAATTGCGGATATTACAGCGACAAAACACGACTCGACCACTCATGACTCGACTCGACCCGACAGCCTAGGTTTCCACAACCTAAGCTCTGATACCATATTTGTAACACCCCCAGAAATCCACCGAGAATATTACACGCCGTAGACCCCTTAATAGAGGGATCTACCAGGCTAAATACCACGGGACAACAAACGTCTGACCGACCGGGGTCAAACTACATACTGACACTGACCGATAAGGTCAAATATTAACACACACCGACCGATAAGGTTACACGACAAGAAAAAAATCTGAATAACAACTTATTACTGGACTTACCCACATAGGGGTCACGATACAATATAGCGGAAGACTGGAAATAACACAATAATACAATAACATCATACTGAACTCTAACTCTTGATTAGTATCGCGGCTCGCCTTCTTCTGTGCCATCCCCGTGATTTCTCCAATGAACTAAGCATACCTGAAATGTATGAGACGCATTTCCCCCATTTAAGGGGTTAGCATTTGAATGGCTAGTACAAGTATTCAGGCCATACAACATATATCGCGCAAATATCACTTATATTAAAATGACAACAGCCGTGAAAGAAGTTCCCGAGAGGTTTTCAATGCTTAAAGTACAACTCAAGTCTTTGAAAATAATATATCAACTCGGGAGTTTTGGAAAACGACAGAAAGTATTTTGGGACTCCAAGTTCAAGATTATAAAACCCCTTTTTTCGAAAATAATAGGGTCTCGGCCCAAATCTCGTTCATCTAATAAACAATTATATAATTAGGAAATCCTTATGGATGTCAAGTCCTTAGTTGAAAAACCATTTCAAGACAAATGGGTCTCGGCCCAAAGTCATTTTCCGCAAAACAACCTTTACACAATCGTTGGGATCTCAACCCAAAATTTCATCAAAAAACACAGAACACGAAATCACTAACAAGGTTCGTTTTCCAACACCAAAATCTCACAACCCAGGAAGTAAACACACACGACGCATTTTAGTGCCATTCTATCCAAGTACTAAAATCCTATATATAATGTATCTCAACATCAAGAACAAAAACGTTGTGATATTCCGAACATATCACAGTTAAGAAAATCGCCTAGGACCGGGGTGAAACCACTGGTCCCATTCGAAGCCTCTAAGGACCCTCCCGAACTGGCCATAATTACAAATCAAATCACGCACAGGCATCGCCTAGGACCGGGGTGAATCCACTGATCCCACTCGAGGCCTCTAAGGACCCTTCCGAGCTGGCTAGCGAATCAAACTCGTGAATCCAGAGTGAAGTCATAGATTCCCTCGAGGCCCCGTCGGACCCTCCCGAGGTGAGCAAAGCACACACAAAAACATTTGAAAAACGCATTGTCTCCATCGTTAGTCACAATATATATATCCAAGGCACTTACTAGAAATGGCCACTTATCCGACAAATAACTACGAGCGACACAGCTTAACAACAACCTAACAATTCTAGACGCATCGCTACACATCAACAGGTATAACAACCGATCAAACCATAACACCAATTCAATCCCGACTCTATGACACACAACCCAGTGATCCCCAAATCCTTACAACGCACGTCTAAGTGTACTATCTAATTGATACCACATCTCCAGTGACAAAGACTCTACAACAAGAAACAAGTTGACTCTAACATATCATAACTTCTATAACGGCCCACATCATGCAAGATCAATAAAAGTGAATAACCAACACAAATTCATTGTACAACCTCAATTCACACAATATAAATCATATAGACAAGAATACTTGCCTCGGTAATTGATGTCGAAAGCTCCGACGAACATGGCTCACCCGATCGATCGATTGATTCCCAACCCTTATTATAAATAAATAATAGATAATTTAATATAAGGTCCAATTTAATATCTTATAATTACAAGGTAATTAACTAGACGATATATTACCTCAGTTGTTCCCTTTTAATTTAATTGATCGGACCAAACGACCAACGGTAATCAACCCGGATCCAAAACTCGATTATTGCTCCGAACACAACTCCAACCTCGAACTCATTTCGTAAGTCCAATATACGATATCAAGGTTTTTCCTCTTCTCGCCTCCATCAACTCCATCATGTATATATACATATATATATAATGCGTATATATACATACTTCCTCCGTTCTCTTATTATTGCAACATGTTGACTATTATACTGTTCACATACTCTCTTTTGACTATCTTTTGTGATTTATACATATGAAAAAAATATAGTCATGTGAGATCTTGTTAGATTCATTTCGAAATATATTTTCAAAATATCAACTTCTTATAATTTTTAGAAATAAAGAATTGAAGATATTAATAATTAACGTTATGCATTGGCAAGCATGAAAGTCCATGCAGTTATAAGAGAACGGATGTAGTACATCACATACACACACCTTAACATATACACCTATATATATAATGAATATATATCACATACATCACATTCCCACACACATACAGCACACACATCACCAACACACACACACACACACACATATATATATATATATATACGCGATACACACACATACGTATTCCTGCAAAACACAACACATACCCACACAACACAAACACCGTGAATCTAACTGTCGGAGTCGACTTTTTACTTCCGGCCACCTGACTACAGCAACTCACGGTTGGACCTCACCTATCTTCATTTTTGGACGCTCCACCCCATCGTACTCGACGGAAATCCAGCCCCAAAATCGCCGGAAACTCAAGGTTTGCTACCTAAACTCAGAATCTGCCCATGTACGAGCTCCGCCGCGTCGCCGCCTCCGCCACCGGCAGTCCTTCCAAAAGTGTATGCCGGATCCAGCTTGAAACGAAGCTCACCGCTAGAATACCCGACCTACCTCCTTTCAACCCATCACCGTAAAACTCTCGAACCAACATCGACCAACTCTAAAAAGAAAGAATACCGTAAGCCTTCCCCTTGGTGCCGTCAGAACCCGATGCTCCAGCCAACTCCGATTGTTGAAAGGGTGGTCGGTGTTTCCTCCGTCCGGCACTTCTCCTCCGATCGCAAATCATCACTGATGAAGGAGAAAAGTGGAGTGTTTTTCTTGGAGTAGGTGAGGATAATGAGGGAAAAAGGAACGTGGGGAAGAGATGAGGAGCGGAAGAAAGAGAAGGTAGAAAAAAATGGGAGAGAGAGTGAGGGAGTGAGAACGTGAGGGAAAAGAGAGAGTGGAGTCGAAAAGGAATCTCCTCCAAATATTATTATTATAAATATATATAAAATGGGTTGTTGGGTTTATTCGACCCAATAAGGTTCGACTATAAATTAACCGAGTAAAAACGGATCAATTTGAGATTCATTATTCAGT
This sequence comes from Orobanche coerulescens, assembly GCA_033398695.1. Lineage (NCBI taxonomy): Eukaryota > Viridiplantae > Streptophyta > Magnoliopsida > Lamiales > Orobanchaceae > Orobanche > Orobanche coerulescens. Next base: position 206,732,095 of record CM065804.1, read on the forward strand.
CCCTTGGTTCGATTATCCAATTAATACGTTGCGTCACATAACACCAATACTAACTCGCCAATATATTAGTCTAATGTCTCTGTTCGATAATTTAATCAGCTAGCTAATCGAGATGAAAATGAAATAAATCAAAAAATTAATACCGTTAAAATTCCAATTTTAAATTTCCAGATATTACAGCCGCAAATCCGCGGCCAACCATCCAAATGCCTAAAACATCCCAAACCATAGCAATCCGCCACCTCTCTTGTGAAACGAGATCAAACTAGTCATCAAACAAACCATCAGAGCCGAGGTCGACCCGCCCAGAAGATCAACAGATCAAAAATCGCCACCCCAATCCACGTCAGAAACCCAAATCCATCAACCCTTTTCAGCCCCGCCATCGCTTTCCACTTAGGTCGATGCTGCTTCCGATGGTATGGCCATCCGATTTACAGTCTAGAACCTAAATTCTCAACCCGAGTTATGAGCCGCGCTCGAAATCCCCGAACCACGCGACCTGCACGTACCCTTCAACCCTGAGTTGTGTGAGTGTGTGTGTGTGTGTGTGTGTGTGTTTCTTTCTGGGCGGAGGGTTTCATGAGAGAAGGTTATCGAGGGAGAACAGAGGGAGAGGGAGGGATCGAGTGAGATAGAGGAGAGGTGAGGGTGAAATGTCAGCCGAGAGTTAGGGCTAAGGGGTTTTATATACCCAGCCTCTTTTTGAGTATTTCAGTTGAGTCCCTCATATTCCAGACTTTTCGATTTGACCCCAAATCAATCTTTCAGTGTATTCAATTTCAGTCCCTCAGTTTTGTCAATTCTTTTAATTTGATTCCAGCCAGTTTTGTTTATATTTAAAATCAGATCCTTTTTACTCAATTATAAATTCAAATAATTTATTTTGGACGCTATATTAATAATAGAATTTAATTATTATTTTAGGAGACGAGGACTTGGAGCCTAGGACTTGAACTGCATTCGCATCTCAAATTTTCAAGGATCATCATCGTATTTCGAGGTGGGGACTTTACGCTTGTTTTATTTAATGCATGGTGTTACTTGTATATATGCTTGTTTCTTGCCAAATAATTATATGCTCAAAGTTTGCATATTATTTACGTTGTAGCCTCCAATCAGTAGTAGGCATAATGTGCTCAAAGTTTGCATGTTAATTACGTTGTAGCCTCCAATGAGTAGTAGGCACTTTTCTCAAAGTTCGCATATTAATGGCCCTCGGGCAATCACCAGGTTCAGGCATGTCATATCTACTTGACAACATTTATGTATTTAAATTTAACAAAGCCTTCCCTCCTCACTGAGCGAGTTGAAAGCTCACCCCATTATTTAAACCTTTCAGGTTGAGGAGTCTGGCGTGGCGGGCAAAGGCGTGGCATGATAATAATATATATATGCTTCTTCATTTATTTCATTTAGTTAAAATTATAACTTTGGCTTCAATGTTATGGATGTTTTGAAATGTTGAGAATTTATTTTATAGTTACTTGCGAAATAGTTGACCTTATTTCAATTTCCGCTGCAATTATTCAAGTATTTTCCTTAAGGATATTTAATATCCCTTATATTATTTTAAAATGATATTTTGAAAAGTGGTCGCTACAGTACTTGATGACCAAGGTGGTCGAAGGTGGAGCTTACAAGCTACAAACACCAGACGGACGAGACATAAGCAATAGCTGGAATGCCAACCATCTGAAACAGTATCACGCTTAAAACTTTTTCATGATTTCAATATATTTTCGGTCTTACGAGACCGGCCCTACAGCCATATTATGTCTAACACTTCTACACAGGTCCTTCTCAGAATTACGTCTGGGCTTGATCCCCGAAATAGGGTATGTAGGCAGCTCTACGGAGCACAGGCCATCAAAGCAACGCCCCTAAAAATAGGCGGAGGATGTTTATACAAGTTGAAAACCCAACAAATAAGCGGGTCGACCCGTCGGTAACTCATTATGCATGAAGTATAAGACAACCAAGATAATCGGAAGAAGATAAAAAGCTTCAATCATAGATATCACTCAAAGTCTAAAGCCTTACAAACAAACCTAGACTTGAGCTATGAGAAGATAAAAACTACATGAAAAATAAAACCACAGTCAAAAATAAGAACAACAAACAACAAATAATAATGGCATAAAGATCAATCTTCAGGAGGAGGGACGGAGTCTCCATCCTGACCTGCCTACTCAGCGTCCTCAGCCTGTATTTGCTTGAACTCTTCATATTCAGCCTTGTATCTCGAGACATCCCATGTTCCCGTGGGAAAACTCTCATACTCCTCAACTAACATGCCTCGGATTCTGAATTCCGCTTCGAGACACATGTCGGTCATCCGATCTTCTAATATTTTTACCTTCTTTTCAAGAGCGGCGTAGTCGGTAGCAGCACACCGGACGTCCTGATCCCGAGCAAACAGCTTGGCCTTCAAATCGGCAATGTCCCGTCCGGCTTTTTCATGAAGGGACTTGACTTCCCTTACTTCATTCCGCAGTTGGCTTTTCTCGGATCGAAGCCCAACAACCTGCTCACCCAACTCTTTTATCCTCTTTTTCGCGAAAATAGTCTTCTGAAGAACCTACAATATACGAAGACCAAGTCAATACATTAGTTGCACGATAGTTTTTGGTAAAGTTGTGGTAAATAATAGACACACTTACCATAAAGACACCTTCTAAACTATCAGCACCAAAGGAATCATCCCCCATGGCCTCAAGCTGATCATTGTCTTCATAAAATAACAACTTTTCAACCTCCCCGATATGAGGAGCAAATTCAGAATGAGCAGCAGCAGAAGAAGGAAATGAAAAAGTGATAGAATCGGACAAGTCTGTCAGATCAAATGCACCACCATGCTTTTTCTTCAGCACGCGAGTCGGGGGAGTAGGAAGAGCAATAACCTCTTCAATCTCTTTGGGGCCTTCATCACTTGTGCCAGCAGCCATATTTTTCTTGCGACACTGGCGATATAGTTCCATGGCATTCTTGCCGGCTAGTGAAGGGAGAAAAAAGTCAGACATGTTTTCGCCTATCAATAAGACAATCAGAACATGTTAGCCAAGATATATCCAAATCAATTAAAAAAACTACACAAACTTGTAGACCGACAATACCTGTAAGAAAAGAACTAGTCGAAACATTCTGCACAGATACAATGTTGCGATAATCACGATCCTCTTTAGAGAATCTAAAGAACCAGGCAATCTTCTCCTGAGTAGCCTTGGAAAGTATAGGTTTCCTTCTCTTTAAGCACTCTGCACAAGGAATAAAAGTATGAATCAATCAGACAAGTTAGAAGCATATAAGGAAACTAAATATCCTAACTCGTCAAAATCAGGCACTCACGGGCAACAGACCATGCTTGTGGAATGCCGTGATCAGTCGGCAGTCCCAACACATCAAAAGGAACAAGAAAGTAACGTTCCTTCCACCTCTTATCACAATACTTAAGGCCAAGAATCAAAGGCATCTTCGAACAACTCAAAAACTGGTATTGGCCGTAGTCGCTTTTATGCGCCTTAAGGCTGTAGGCAACTAGGATGTCCTCATAAGAAAAGCTAACTTTTCTCGCCTCAGTGAACGCCTGGATGGACATCAAAACACGCCAGACATTCGGCATCAACTGACTTGGCGCGATAACATGGAACTTACAAGCTTCTAGCACCAGTCGGGGAAGCGGAAACCGAGCACCTAGCACAAACGGAAGATCGTACATCACCAACCAACCGGGATAAATCCAATCAGCCCTCTCTAGGTAAGAGGGAGCAACCAGACAAACATGTCTTGGGATGTCGTAGCTCTGTCGAAAACTCTTGAGATGCTCTAAGGTGATCTCAGACTTTGGATTCCTCCCCAAGAGCAATTTTTTAGGTTGGCTATCTCTAACCGGCCCAACGCAGTCTACGCCAATACCAGTGGTATAGGCATAACTGTCCTAGCTATCCTCCCAGCCTTTCAAATCATAACACGGTACGCCGGTTAACACCTCACCTCTAATGTCTCTATCATCGGACTCCCCGACCCTCTCACTAGTCGACCCGCTAAACTGAGTTCAGTCGAAGAAAGACATTATGACTAGATGTTCTATTGACAGGTTACCTAATGGTAAAATAAGAGGGAATGGCGGATGGTGTCAGTCGAAAGAAGTTGACAAAACTACTTGGATAACCATCCAGACATATAATTAGTTAAAATCATCACAATTAAATGAAATAAACAAACCAATCATACAAAACAAGTCAACAAGAAGACAACAGAAACACATCTTATGGGTCGACCGGACATAACAAGGCTATACTACCTACGTGGAAGAAGCCATACCAGACCATCGGTCTCTTACACTATAAAGCCTCTACGGGGTTAAACAAGGGAAACCAACCTCCTACATGATTATAAGAGGGTCTCATATTGGACCCAAACGGTCTCATATTGGAACCGGCCTCTACGGTCTCATATTGGACCCAAACGTTGACTCGAACGCAACACTGATAATCTCGATTACTTGACCTCATTAACTCTCCAATTAGAAAAATTCTAATTAGAGGGTGGGGGACAAAATGTAGTGGACAAATTTTGTTAATCCATCCCAAGCCCAAAAAAGTCTTTCCTACCAGCCCAACTAACCCAACAGACTAGACAATTTATCTAAGATAAATTCGTTGGACCCTTGGCTTGGAAAGATCCTCAAACCAAACCGAATCCAGAGGTTCACCACGTCAGCCACATGTATTCGAATGGTCAGATAGCCTGACTTTTGAACAAGTCGAAAGCCAAAAAGCAAGCTAAAGTAGCGGACGAATAAAGTTGAGGGCCAAGGAGGTCAACGTAACGGACATGTGACAGACCAGCGAATCAACGGGCATGTGACAGACCATCGAATCAATAGGCATGTGACAGACAAGCGAATCAATGGACATGTGATAGATAAGTGAATCAACGTGACGGACGAATAAAGGAATAGGGATCCCAAGCTGTCCTATTGTTTAGTATATTTTGAGTAATATTTTTATTAGTATTTTATGTATATAATTGTGTGTTCTGTGTGATAATTTATTCGTTTTACCATATATTTATATTATTTCATTTTCTTAGAATTTTCTATAATTTTATGTCATTTTTGGATAATTAATTGGAATTAAATTATATCTCGCAGTTAACCAACCTAAGACAAGACAGATCAATTGGTTCAAGGGCGATATTTTTACAAAACTCAAATATAGTCACGACTGGTCTCACTTTATTTGTATCGTCGAGACGATCGTTTTAAAAAAAAATTCATCCAAATCCGAGTTCGTATGAAGAAGTTATGACCGTCAAGACAATTAAATAGACGACCATATCGCGTGCCACAACACCCGATTGGACCGGAATTTCAACTCTGTGCTGATGTCATCCATGACATCAGCACTCATGGCAGCCGTGTATTATTGTTGGGGGTGGAATTTTTAATTGTAAAAATGATTATTTTATTGATTTTGAAGTAGTATAAATAGGGATGATTGTGTAGTGTTTGGAGAGGAGAAAAAGGAGAAAAAATAGAGAGATATTATTGTAAGGAGAAAAAAATATTGTGTAATAAAATTATATTTGTGTAATAATATTATGGAATATTTATTTATTTGTGTTGTTATTATGAGTGAGTAATTTTCTTTACTTGGGGTTATGATGAAACCATGTCTATAATATTATTAATATTTATATAATAATTCCAAATAAATATTTTTAACGATTATGATTTTCGCTTCAATAAGGGAATATTATTTCATCAATTATATCACGTATTTTTGATAGTTATAAATTCCCCCTTACTTTGTGATTATTGATATTAGTCAATTTCTTTGATTATTTGTTTTCCATTAAATTGGATACATATAATGCTTAGAAATTACATTTTTAAGCGAAGGAAAATCTATATTTGAATTATAATTTTGTACTTATTGTCAAATCTATAGGGAAATAGTGAGATTGATTTAGAATCTATTCCCGAATTTCTTGGAATTAAAATATAAAATAAATAATAAATAGACATTGGTGGACTCTAAACCCTAGTAAATTATTTAAAATCAATTTATCTAAAATCTACTTAAAAATTATGTTATTTAATGCAATTATTATAACCATTCAAAAATAAATTATTTGGGACTAGGTTAGAATTTAATATAATTTGGTTCAAAACGATAGGAATCATTTGACTTCACTAGTATAGTCCTCCTGTGGAATCGACCTTGCACCGCATATCTACATCGAACAAATCGTGGCGCATGCAGTATAAGACTAAAGAATCAAACCAACAACAAGTTTTTGGCGCCGTTGCCGGGGAGGCGCAAACGAAGTACAAGAAGACCGTCGTCACCAAGTTAGTTGAATTCTTCTACTAGTTATTTATTTTACTGCTTTTCTTTATTATTATCTGTCTTTTTAATATCTGTTAGTTGTAGAATTTATTTTATTCATAAAGAAAAATCTGAAAAAATAATAAAAACTTTTAATAATAAATATAAAAATATAAGTAATAATAATAAAAGCTACTGTTCATTTTCGTAAAAATAATAATAAAATAATAAAATAATAAAAAGTCCAAAAATATATAAAAATATAAAAAATTTTAAAAATTTAAAAATTCAGAAATTATTTATTTTTATTTAAAAAAAAGATCTGGAAAATAAAAAAAAGTTTCAGACTTGAAGGTAATATTTTTGTAATTTTGGAATATTAATATTTAAAAAATCAAAATTTTTAATTTAAATTCGAAAAAATAAAAAAATAATAAAATATATTAAAAATAATCTGGAATATTATTTTCCATAATAAATAAAAATCGGCATTATTTTATTTTATTTTTAAAAGTAAAACTCTAGTTTTATTAAAAAATTTAATTTTCATAAAAAGCTAAAAAAATCAATTAAGAATTAATAATTTAAACAATCTGGAATATATATAATAAAATAAACTTTCTGAACTTTGAATTTTTTTAATAAAAACAGAATTTATTTTTTTAAAATAAATTACAATATTTTAATAAAAAGGGAAAATACTAAAAAAATTAAAAGCCCGAAAATTTAAAAAAAAAAAAAAAAACAGAAACGATAATTTGTAAAAAAACTATTTCTATTGTTTGCATAAAATAAAAGTTTGTAATTTTAATTTTTTAATTACCTTTTTTAAAAGGTAAAAACTGCTTTACCTTTTATAAAAACTTTTATAAAATTGTTTTAAAACTGCTTTGCATAAAACTGCTTTTAAAAATCTGATTTTTTTATAAAAATAAATAATATATCTTGATATATATATATATATATATTAGCTCAATATTATTAGTCTAAAAATATAATAAAATTATAATAAATATAAAAATATAAAATAAATATAAAATAATAAAAAAAAATCAGAATTTTTTTTTTTAATTTTTATATCTTGTCTTTAGTTCTAATAGAATCTTCTAGTGGTAAGTTTAGTTTGTGTTTTTAGTTGTTATTTTCTACTTACATTATTCTTAGACATTTAGTTTAGTTGTAATATTTCTCCGTATAATTTAGTTTATCAATAGATATTGCTTCCGTAGATCAATTAGTAAATTTATTCCTTTGCAATCTATTACATCCTATAATTTTAGTAATAATTATAATAATTATCATTATTATTAATAATAATAAAAATATAAAAACTTAAAAAAAATTAATTAAACAATAAAATCCTTTAAAAGATTCAACAAGGGATTGATATTTTTCACTCACTACTTTATTCGATTTGAATAGAGAAAAGCTAAATATCAATCTTGTACAAACTGATTTTGAAAATCGATTGAATTTTGGCAAAAAGGCATCTGTTGTACATGTCAAGAAAGTTGGATTTTAAGTGCGACTGCCAGACGCTCCAACGATCTGGAAGTTCGATCGACTATCATAATTTGGTTTGTATGCAAAGTTAAAAAAATTGTAATATCGGTGAATGCAAGTTTGGCAACGAAATAATAAAGGTCGATTAACGAGAAGAAGATTGTCCTTAACTAAAATTGAAGTTCAACAAATAAAACCGATACCAAAATGGACGAAATCGAAAATCGGAATAATCAAGTTGCAAAAGAAAAACTTTAATAGAATATTTTTCTCCAGTGAGTGCTAATTCTCCTCTTGCATAGTGTTGCCTACGACTAATGCAACTCATTTCGAACTTAAACCATCAATAATTCAACTTCTTCCATCTTTTCACGGTTTGGAAAGAGAAGATCCGTATATGCATGTCAAGGAATTTCTCGATATTTGTTCTACTTTCCGATTCCAAAATTTCTCGATGAATCACAAACTTAGATTATTTCCATTTTCTCTCAAAGATAAAGCAAAATTCGCTAAATTCTCTTCAAGCAAGAACAATTACTAGTTGGGACCAACTAGTGAATAAATTTCTCGCAAAATTTTTTCCAATGTCCAAAATCGATAGTCTCGAAGAGAAATATCCGAATTTTTCCAAAAAGAAAATGAAGAATTTTACGAGTGTTGGGAAAGATTTAATGATTTAATCCTTAAGTGTCCCCATCATGGTTTTGAAATATGGCGTTTGGTAAAATATTTTTATGACGGTTTAACTCCAAACAATCGCCAATTAATCCAATCAATGCATGGTGGAAAATTTCTTCACCTTATCGAGACGAAGCTTGGAATGCACTTGAAAATATGTCAATTAATTCACAACAATGGAATTCACTCGACTCTAGAGCCAAATCGATGCATACGACCCCAAAAAAGGTGGAATTTACGAGGTTAAACAAGATGTTGAAATAAAATCTACTATAGATGATTTAGTACGAAAAGTGGATGCGTTAGTCTTGAAGCAATCCATCCCTCACAAACTCAAAAATGAATTTTGCATTTCATGTGCGGAATCATTTCATTCATCTCAATCTTGTCCCTCCGGTCCACAAAATCAAGAAATTTTTAATGAAGAAGTCAATGTGTTACATTCATATGGAAAATCTTCTGATACCCATTTGCTCCAACTTATAATCCAAATTGGAGGAATCATCCAAATTTTTCCCGAAGCAAAATATGCCTCCAATGAATCAAGGAGGACATCAAATGAATATGCCAAATCAACAAAATGTTCGTCCCTAATCAATATCCTCCAAATACTTATCAAGATCCTTCTATAGTGCCAAAGAAACCATCTTTGGAAGATACGTTGCAACAATTCATGCAATCTACTCAACAAATGTTCCAATCAACTCAAAGAAGTCGCATACCAAACTCACAGGCTATTTCTAAGCTTGAAACACAAATTGGTCAACTTGCAACAACTTTAGCCGAAAGAGAAAAGGGAAAATTTCCGAGTCACCCATCCCTAATCCTAAAGGACAATATGAAGTAAACTCTTCTAACGCAGGTTCACCCATAACTACCCTTAGAAGTGGAAAAGAAATACAAAAGCCCGAATATGATCCTAAGAAAAATCAAATGAACCACAAGTTTCAAAACCAAAAGATTCTAAGGAAAAGAAAAGCCTTATGTTCCAAAAGCTCCATTTCGAAAGACTTATTCCAAAAGATAAAAGTGTGCAATACAAAGATATAATGGAAATATTTAAACAAGTTCGAATAAATATTCCATTCCTTGATGCTATTAAACAAGTGCTCGCTTATTCTAAGTTCTTGAAAGATCTTTGACTGTAAAAGAAGAACAAATGTTCCAAGAAAGGCATTTTTAGTCGAACATGTTAGCTCAATAATCCAAAATAAAACTCCCGTTAAGTATAAAGATCCCGGTAGTCCTACAATATCTTGTGTCATTGGAGATCACATCATTAAACGAGCCTTGCTTGATTTAGGAGCCAGTGTGAATTTATTACCATATTCGTTTATACACAACTTGGATTAGGGAGCTAAAATCAACATCCGTGATACTTCAACTAGCCGATAGATCTATAAAAATACCTCGAGGAATCGTAGAGGATGTTCGATTCAAGTAGATAAATTCTACTTTCTGTTGATTTTATAGTCATAGACACCGAACTCGTTGAGAATACCAAAGATCAAATCCTGTTATTTTAGGAAGGCCATTTTTAGCTACTTCAAATGCATTAATTAACCGTAGAAATGGCATCATAAAATTTTCTTTTGGAAATATGACTGTTGAACTAAATATGTTTAACATTTCTCAACAACATGATGATCTTGATGATGTCTGTGAGGTAAATATGATAGAGAGTATGGGTCCTTATTTCTTTCCAAAATGGATGATGATGATCTTTTTGAAAGTTCTTGCTCATTTCGCTCGATTTTGACATCGACAATTCAATTAATGAAGTAAATTCTTTACTAGAGTCTACACCATTATTGGATAATGATAAATGGAAAGCTAAAACCGAACCACTTGAGAGCCAAATGAATAATGAAGTAACTATTGAGGATTCAAAGATAGAGCTCAATCCATTACCCGAATCTCTAAAATATGCATTTTTAGGGCCATCGAAACCCCGCTGTCATCATAGCATCTCGATTTAGATGAAGAACGAGAAGATAAGTTAATCAATGTTCTTAAAGAACATAAAGAAGCAATAAATGGACCATCTCCGATATTAAAGGTATTAATCCTTCTATATGCATGCATCGAATTCACCTTGAAGAAAATGCGAAAACTTCCCGAGAATTTCAAAGAAGACTAAATCCTAATTTGAAAGAAGTTGTAAGAGCTGAAATAATCAAACTCTTAGATGTAGGGATCATCTACCCTATTTCGATAGCTCTGGGTCACCTGCTCATATGGTTCCAAAGAAATCGCATAACCGTAATCACGAATGAAGAAAATGAACTTGTTCCAACCGAATTCAAATCTGGATGGAGAGTCCGTATTGATTACGTAAAATTGAACTCGTTACAAGAAAAGATCACTTTCCACTTCCTTTTATTGATCAAATGCTAGAAAGGTTAGCCGCCATGCTTATTATTGTTTTCTTGATGGATATTCGCTATAACCAAATTCCCATTGCTCGAAGATCAAGAAAAACCACTTTTACCCGTCCTTTCGGAACTTTTGCTTACCGACGAATGCCATTTGGTTCTGTAATGCACTGCTACTTTTCGGTGTATGATGAGCATTTTTCCGACATGGTTGAGCGTTTTTGGAAATTTTTATGGATGATTTTTCCGTATTCGGGTCTAGCTTTGATGAATGTTTACACCACTTAACCCAAGTGTTGGTTAGGTGTAAGGAGAAGAATCTTGTCCTAAATCGGGAAAAATGTCATTTTATGGTTAAAAAGGAATTGTCTTAGGACATGTGATTTCGAAAAGGAATTGAGGTGGACAAATCTAAAGTTGATTTAATATCCAGTCTTCCACCCCCACGAACGATTAAAGAAATTCGGTCATTCTTAGGCCATGCCGGTTTTTACTGTCGATTCATCAAAGATTTTAGTAAAATCTCAAGGCCATTATGTAATTTACTTTCAAAAGACACACCTTTCGTATTTGATGATCATTGTCTAAAAGCTTTTAAGACACTCAAATCTATGTTGAGCTCGCACCTATCATCAAATCTCCAAACCGGAATCTTCCTTTTGAAATAATGTATGCATCCGACTATGCCGCTGTAGTATTGGGTCAAAGAGAAAATAAATTGCCAATCGTAATATATTATGCAAGTAGAACTCTAAATGATGCCCAATTAAATTATTCTACAACCGAAAAGAATTGCTTGCGATGTTTTTGCTTTAGACAAATTTCGACCTTACTTGATTGGTTCAAAAGTCATAATTTACTCCGATCATGCTGCATTAAAATATCTTCTTTCTAAGAAAGATGCTAAACCTCGCTTGATCCGTTGGATTCTATTGTTACAAGAGTTTGACTTAGAAATTCGAGATAAAAAAGGTGTTGAAAATGTTGTTGCTGATCATTTGTCTAGGGTAATCGTGAATTTTACTGATAAAGAACCTCCCATTAATGAAACTTTCCCTGATGAACAACTCATGTCTGTTTCTCAAATACCTTGGTATGCAGACATTGTCAATTACCTTGTTACTGGTAACATGCCATCTCATTGGAATAATCAAGATAAAACAAAATTTTTAAATGAAGTAAAAAAATTCTTTTGGGATGATCCATATTTGTTCAAATATTGTCCTGATCAAATTATTAGGAGATGTGTGCCAGAACATAAACAACAAAATATCATTTCCTTTTGTCATGATCATGCATGTGGAGGTCATTTTAGTTCAAAGAAAACAATCGCTAAAATTCTCGCAATGTGGTTTTTATTGGCCAACACTTTTCAAAGATACACATTCATATTAAAAGACATGTGATAGATGTCAAAGAATAGGTCGAATTTCTAAACGAAATATGATGCCTTTAAACCCAATTTTAATTATTGAAATATTTGATGTTTGGGGCATAGATTTTATGGGACCTTTTCCAATTTCTTTTGGCAATCTTTACATCCTTGTGGCCGTCGATTATGTTTCAAAATGGGTAGAAGCAATTGCTTGCAAAACAAATGACCACAAAGTCGTGGTAAAATTTTTGAAAGAAAATATTTTTTCCAGATTTGGAACACCACGAGCAATTATAAGTGATGGAGGAAAACATTTTTGTAATAAATTTTTGATTCATTTATTTAAAAATATGGTGTTACACATAAAGTTGCTACTCCTTATCACCTCAAACAAGTGGCCAAGTTGAAATTTCAAACAGAGAAATCAAACATATTCTTGAAAAACTGTTAATCCTACAAGGAAAGATTGGTCTTTGCGATTGAATGATGCATTGTGGGCTTACCGCATCGCTTTTAAAACTCCCATCTAATGTCTCCATTTAGGCTTGTCTTTGGAAAACCATGTCATTTGCTGTTGAATTGGAACATAGAGCATCTGGGCCATAAAACGATTAAATTTTTCATTAGACATGGTGGAATTCATAGAAACTTCAACTAAATGAATTGGAAGAAATCAAATGATACGCATTTATGCAAGGAAATATAAGGACAAAATGAAATTTTTTCATGATAAACACATTTTGAGAAAAACTTTTTCTCCCGGTCAAAAAGTCCTTCTTTTAACTCTCGCTTGTTATTATTTCCGTGCAAGTTACGTCACGGTGGTCCGGTCCATTTATCATTCATACGGTCTATCCTCACGGAGTGTAGAAATTGAAAATCCAAAAATGGTAATATTTTCAAAGTAAATGGTCAACGGTTAAAACCATATTTGGAATTAAAATCTTTTGAGGTAGAAGAGATTCTTCTTAAGGACCCCGATATTGTGGATTAATACTCCATTGTGTTTGCCGGTCAAGTGGCGGATAACGGTACTCCATGGCTAGTAAAGTCGGATTTTCGCTTCCCACAATAACCGATTTTGTAGATATTTTTATTTTATTTTTAATTATGGAAGAAACTTTGAAAACAATTGAAAAAGATTTCCTTTCTTAGCAAAAAGTCATTTTGAAACTTTACCAAGCGAGTTGAAAGAATGAGGTTGCTTATGAATAACGGCATACCTTTTGATATTCGATTCATTATTGAAGCCAAAGTGAGAATAGCGGGTGAGTTCACTAAACACCAACTAGATTTTTACCAGGGCTTGGAAAAAGTTCATATGCCAAGAAACGACGAGCAAAGAAAATCGCCGTTTGCTACAAATGTGCTAGGTGGAACTGATTCAAGATGTCGATCTTTAGGAATTCCTTCCACAAACAGAGAAGATAAAATTCAGTTCATCAAGGATGGTCCGAATAAGGAGAATTTAGATGATATCGAAATTTCTCTTGACACGCATCCTAGTGGACTCGCATAATACGGATTCAAATTTGTGGAATAAATTCAAACCGAATATGAACAACGCCTTGGGAATATGACGTTAAAAGACCTGTTTGCCAATTTGTAAGAAAATTGGATGGGAAGCTTCTCCCGACTCATAGAAGGTGTTTAAGCCGCTTTCGAACGTAAAATCGGAGGAAGATGTGAGCCACAATCACAACTACCGTACATACACGTGAGTATCTTTATTTTTGTCGCTTTTTTAGATTTTCCGAATAAAAACGTGATACGCAATAAATGCATTCATTATTCTATTGAGTAGTTGAAGCGCAATTAACGCGGTCAGATTTGATAAATCTTTTTACTTTATTTTGCATCTATAAATAAACATTGCAGCTTGTTTCTTTTCGCATCCCTCAAACTTGTATTCTTTTCATTATCTCTCTAAGTAATTTTCTTTTCAAAAAAAAAAATGGAATCATCATCTTCCGCAAAAAGATTTAACTCCATCCGCATTTTTGGTGGAGCTAGTCATGGGAAAGAGGCTTGCTTTATCAAGCGACCCACAACTTGGTCGTACCTTAGGAAAAAAATGCATTCATGTAGTTTACGGAGGAGGAAGTCTAGGATTAATGGGACGTGGCCGCTTCACGCCTATCCGGAAGGAGTAAGAGTGTTGGGAATCATTCCAAAACCTCCGCCGAAAGTAAAATCACCGAGCAACTATTGGAGATGAGTTCAGAGCCGTGAATATGCAAGACCGCATAACTCACATGATAAATAATGCCGATGCCTTTATCACCCTTCCGGTGGTTTTGGCACTCTTGAGGAACTTTTTCATGTGGTTACCAGAGCTCACTAAATGTTCATACGAAACCAATAGGTCGCTAAATGTCAATGGTTTCTTCGATGGTTTACTATCTTTCATCAACTACTCTTCCGAAAAGGTTTTATTTCGAGCGTGCTAAACGAATCATAGTTGTTGCAACAACACCGTAAGAGCCGATCAAAAACTTATTGCATTTGTTCCTAACTGCACTACTCTAGCTAATATTGTTTGGATGGAAGATTTCACCGTGCGGAAACGCAAAATTGATACATTCCTTTCCCTCCGATATCCCACTTCATCCCTCTTGTTGTTTTTACTTTTTAGCGAGTGTAAAAATCGTGAAAATGATGGCGGCTTAAGGAGTTTTCTTTTCGATCTCTTGACGCGCATCTATCCAATGATTTATGTATTGTTATTTCTATTACTGTACTTTTTCTGTTTGTTTTTAATAAAAGCATTGATGGCAGCGTAAGGCGACTCTTCGGACTCTCTTGAAGCGCATCTAGGTTGTTTGTGTTATACTTCCGGATATATAGTTTCTTTTGTTGTTTTGCCACACTTATTTCTTGCAGGTCCAAAAAAAAAAAGGCTTGAGCAAAGCGTCGTCTTTCATAAACAGGGAAGTCTTATTTAAACCCTTACTCCATTGTTCTTTTTACACAATAAGGATATTGCTTATCATTAAGTGTGGGGAAGGTGTATATCTATATCTATATCTATATATATATATGCAATATTAAATAAAAAAAGTGAAAATCACGGCACCATTTTCTTGAGAAAACGTTAGTGAAAAAATCATTTTGGGATATTTCACCGGTTTTGATAATGGATTTGGATGAAGGTGTATGGGATTCAAGACACAACACCCTTTTGTGAGTTTTGAGCCTTAGAGCAATCCTTATATATACGCTCTATATTTTTTGTTGTGTGGTCAAACATATTGTGTTCATTCTAGAACTTGCTCATTTATACATTTCGAGACTACATTCATAAACTCTTGCATTAAGATGATAAAGGCAATTAGGATTAACCCTTGTTGGCTTATATTTTTCCCACCCATTACATTTTATCCTTAGAAGCCCCATTGAGCCTGAGCCTATTTCTTTGATCAAGCACATTACTTTAGCCATTATCCATTCTTGTTGATGACTCATCCATTTGCACCCTCTAGTCAAAGATTTAATTGTGAACTAGATGTGTGACAAATAGGGGCCGATGTTCATAAGAGTATTGTGGAGATTAAGAGCTTTTGTTGAAAGTGAAAGGGTGTGAAGTACATTGGAGTATTGAACCAAAAAAAAAATATAAATAAAGGCCAAAAAAAAAAATCTAAAAAAAAAAAAACGGCCTAAAAAAAAAAAAAAAAAAAGGGAGGTCAAGTGCGAAAATCATCACTATATATACATAAAATAGCACTTGATCTATCCTTTAAGTGATACATAAATCCTTCCAGAAGATCCATTGCATACTTTTCCTTACACAAGAGTATGACCTTACCAGATGAATATTCAAATACCATGTACAGAATAACTTGGGGATGATGGGTTGAGAGTTTTCATTACAGAAGGGGGGGTGTTGATTGTTATTTGTAGGATTTGTTATGCATCTAAATTCACAATTGATCTTGGCTAGCAAACCTCATAATTTTCCCTTTATCCTACCCATTCCCAAAGTCACGTTACAACCAAATGAAAGACCTTTTGATTTATGCATGAGTTTATTTTTAAGTAGTGGAGATTTGATTTTTGACCAAGCATATGGTAATGACACATTATGCTTTGATATGAGTGAACTCTTCTCGAATATCCCGTATAGACACTTGAGTGAAGAGTGATATCCACTGTGAGGGTATTGAATCTTTTGGCATTCGATTCTCAATGAAGTTGTTAGAATTTGGTGCGGCATCCTATTTTTCTCTGATCTCACTTGGGTCATGATCACTTGTTCTCTCTTGATATTGGTTTTGTCATGATTTTTTCAGCATATGAGTATTATAACTGGGTATAAGATTTGCCCGAGGACGTGCAAAAGATAAGTGTGGGGAATTTGTTTATTATATTTTGAGTAATATTTTTTTTAGTATTTTTTTTATAATATTTTTTTATTTGTGTGATAATTTATTCGTTTTACCATATATTTATTTTATTTCATTTTCTTAGAATTTTCTATAATTTTATGTCATTTTTGGATAATTAATTGGAATTAAATTATATCTGCAGTTAACCAACCCAGACAAGACAGATCAATTGGTTCAAGGGCGATATTTTTACAAAACTCAAATATAGACACGACTGGTCTCACTTTATTCGTATCGTCGAGACGATCGTTTTAAAAAAAAATTCATCCAAATCCGAGTTCGTATGAAGAAGTTATGACCGTCAAGGACAATTAAATAGACGACCATATTGTGCCACGTGTCAACACCGATTGGACCGAATTTCAACTCTGTGCTGATGTCATCCATGACATCAGCACTCACGGCAGCCGTGTATTATTGTTGGGGGTGGAATTTTTAATTGTAAAAATGATTATTTTATTGATTTTGAAGTAGTATAAATAGGGGATGATTGTGTAGTGTTTGTAGAGGAGAAAAAAGGAGAAAAAATAGAGAGATATTATTGTAAGGGAGAGAAAAAAAAATATTGTGTAATAAAATTATATTTGTGTAATAATATTATGGAATATTTATTTATTTGTGTTGTTATTATGAGTGAGTAATTTTCTTTTACTGGGGTTATGATGAAACCATGTCTATATTATTATTAATATTTATATAATAATTCCAAATAAATATTTTTAACGATTATGATTTTCGCTTCAATAAGGGAATATTATTTCATCAATTATATCACGTATTTTTTATAGTTATAAATTCCCCTTGCTTTGTGATTATTAATATTAGTTAATTTCTTTGATTATTTGTTTTCCATTAAATTGGATACATATAATGCTTAGAAATTACATTTTTTAAGCGAAGGAAAATCTATATTTGAATTATAATTTTGTACTTATTGTCAAATCTATAGGGAAATAGTGAGATTGATTTAGAATCTATTCCCTGAATTTCTTGGAATTAAAATATAAAATAAATAATAAATAGACATTGGTGGACTCTAAACCCTAGTAAATTATTTAAAATCAATTTATCTAAAATCTACTTAAAAATTACTGTTATTTAATGCAATTATTATAACCATTCAAAAATAAATTATTTGGGACTAGGTTAGAATTTAATATAATTTGGTTCAAAACGATAGGAATCATTTGACTTCACTAGTATAGTCCTCCCTGTGGAATCGACCTTGCACCGCATATCTACATCGAACAAATCGTGCGCTTGCGAGTATAAGACTAAAGAATCAAACCAACAACACCTATATAAAGACAAGACAACCGACCCAATCAATTCATTGAATCATAAGTCGTTCTCTACTTAACTTACGCTCTCTAATAATTCTCTCTCATCCTCTTGCGCTCTCAACCACCGACTTATCTCCATCACTAGCCGGACATACCTGATCGTCCAATATCATCGATCTCCCGTGCTCTCAACCACCGCCTTACCTCCATCACTCACCGGACGTACTTGACCGTCCAATACCACCAACATCATCAACTGCTCCATTATTTATTATATTTAATTCGTTTATTTCGATTTTATTCAATATAAAATTGCTTACTGACTTGAGCGCCGGAGGCTCTTCGACTGACACCCCATCGGTGCTCTCTGAGGGCTCTTACGTGTTTTGTATTGACAAGTTGCTAGTTCCTGATTCAATCAACCTGCCTGACGTGCCTGACGTCATCATCATCAATTGTAGAAATTACCCCCTACAAAGACCAAACCTCGACTCGGCTCGGCTCGTTTGCAGCTCTAGTTGGGGACTTGGAGTATTTCGAAGGATATATGTGCCCGGTGGGATCGTGGTAGTTGCTTCTTTATAGAATTGGTTGAGATGATTTCTTCTTTATCACTCGATATCTGCTATCAATGAGCTCCCCTCGCAAGTCTGCTATCAATTCATATTGCTTAATGAGTTACAACCGTAACTCATCCTCATTACGGTTGTAACACCAAGTACATATAGCCGTAACTCCTGTTGCATATGGCCGTAACTAAATTCCTGCATTATCATGCAACTCACCTCACGATCTTATCCATGCATATGGTCGTAAAATCTCCACTTACATCCATAACGAATCTCCACTTATGGACGTAATGAATCTCAACTTACGGTCGTAACCAGGGGTGGAGCCACATAGAAGGTTGAGGTGGGCTCCACCCGAGTTTTATTTTTCTATGAATTTTTTTTATTATTGAAAAAATAAAGCCCACTTTTAATTTTAGCCTAGCCCAGGCTTCTTTCCTTACCCGTCCAGTGTCTTCTTTTCCCTTATTTCCTCTACATTCATTTTTTCTTATGTTCCCATATTTATATGGGTGGAAAAAAATTCCACTGCTCCCCTGAAAAAAAAAGGCTCTGCTGCAGCCCGCACAACAGTCGCAAGCTCATCAGATTCCAATCTCAGGCTCTCCTAATTTCAGTCTCAAGCTCGCCGGATTTCAGGTTTGTTTTTTTCTTTCTATTTTTCTACTTTTATTTTTAAATGGTTTATAGTTTATTCGATGTTTTTTATTTCTTAACTTACATGCAGATTTACAATCTTCTTCTACATGAATACTTGGATAAAAATTGGTGATAGTTTTTTTTCCATTATAGTTAACATATGCCATAATTTATAATATGATAACAATCAGAAATAATTAATCAATTATTTCCTCCCAAAAACAGTAGTTTAGCCGGAATTAAATCAGCAATAATGTCTTGCATGTATTATATTAGTGAAATTAGATATTGATTGAAATGAGGAGATCAACATCAATGATTTCAAAAATATTGGTTCGAGCAATTAAATTATCCATACATCAAAAAATTATAAACTAAAATAAACGCATGGATAATTAAATTATCCAATTATCATGGTCATCTTCCTTGAATTGAATCTAAGAAAATCTTCAACTCGATTTCTCCCACTGGATCAAGCATCTCGTCACTCCTCCCCGACCGGGCCGTGGATTTCCAAAATTAAAGTTTCACTTTTATGCAAAACTAATTACATAAAAATAATTCAATTTTAAATCCCGACTCTCCAGCGGACGCAACGAACGGCGGTGAAACGGACCGGACCAAAAGCTAGACGATCCGACCCGAACCGGCGAACCGACCCGAAAAAGGCTGCCTGCGGCCCTCAGTAGAAGGCCCGTGTCGCCGCAGCATCCATGTGCCGCCGGCACGCCCGTGTCGCTGCTTGCCGCAAATGCCCAGCAGTTGTTTGTCCTTGCTCTCTACTTCTTCGTAATTTTATCTTCTCCGAATTCGATTACAATTTTACATAAAATAAAATACATCGAATTTACAGCAAGATTACACGAAAAAAATGAAATTTTAGATATACCCGCGGATTTTCTCACAAAACAACCATTACATGCTTTAAAATCGGGCAAAACCAACAATTGCATAAATAATAAAATTAACAATTCACTTAATCATGATAATTGGATCATATTCCCTCCAAGAACACATCTAGCAAAATACTCCAACATCAAATTATATGAATATTTAAATTGCTATCAATTAATAACTAAAATTAATTAAAATAGCAAAAGCCTAAAATCTGGCTCCGATACTAATTGTTGGAAATAAAACGCAGTGGAAGCGAAGTGGGTGAAAGTTTGATAAAAGCGTTTTACGCATCCATGAACACAAAATCTATTTAGGCATGCTAATTAATTAACTACTAAAATTAATAAGTAATTTAAATGCAAAATTACCAATTAGGGGTATGAACTTTCCAAAATTTTACACTTATGGTAACAATTTTTTTTGTATCATTTAGGTGTATGAACTTGTCTCCATCCAACCAAGTTAGGGTATCCGTGAAAATCCGTCAATTAAATCTAACGACTTGGTGACTTGTCTGTTAAGTGACATGTGTCACCTTATGATTGGTCCACATAATAATAAAAAATAATAAAAATATAAAAGTTTAAAAAAATATAAAAAATAAAAAATCTGGATTTTTTTTTAAAATACAAACTTTATTTTTTTTAAAAAAATCTTGAATATTAATATTAAAAACATTTTTATTTGAAGTTCGAAAATAAGAAACAAAAAATAAAAAAAATAGAAATTTGATGATTTTGTTATTCTTTAATTAGTTTTTAAGATTTTTTTTTAAAAACAAAATAGTTTTTTTATGAAAAGAAAAATTTAGGAAAATAAAAAATAGAAGGTTTTTAAAAAAATAATAATTCAATTTTTATTTATTTAAAAATAATATTCCAGTTTTTTTTAAGAAAATAGTTTATAAATTAGATCTAGATTTAATTTTTTATTTTTTATTTTCGAACTTTAAATAAAAACATCAAATTTTTCGTATTAATATTCCAGATTATTTTAAAAAAATAAAGTTGGATTTTTTTAAATTAAAATCCAGATTTTAACGGACAAGTCAGCAAGTCCGTTAGACTTGACTGACGTATTTTCACGGATACCCTAACTTGGTTGGACGGAGACAAGTTCATACCCTTAAATGATACAAAAAAAAAAATTGTTACCACAAGTGCAAAATTTGGGAAAGTTCATACCCCTAATTTATAATTTTACCGCAATTTAAATATTATTTATTATTTATTAAATAAATATGTTGGTAAATTAAATATCCTAATCTTGATCAAAGATAATAGGATATTTAGTTTTGAAGCGTAGTGGTTGCTTGCTCCTTGATCTTCTTGTATTTCTACATTTAGATCTTCTAGAGTATATTTCGCCTTCGTTCAGATGTCGCGTGGGCAACAATCTGCCAGACTTTCTTGAATCAACAAAGTGGATCGGTCGAACTCCTTATTGCTTAATGTCACTCGATTTCCTTTATTTATTTTCTAGTATTATTTAAACACTTAGAAAATTGATGTGTTATCTAAATTGTAGAATCGAAGACACATGTCAAGATCTATAATTAAACACAAGAAAAATTGAACTCTCAAGCTTGAAGAAGCACAATTCCACTAGTACAAAAAGTCATATAGGCCACACTTAGAAAACGTGTCCATAGTCTTTTAGCCATGGATTTTTTTTACTCTAAAACTGTTACCGTAGGTGGCGTAACAAAAGGGTACCTCTACGGATACACCCACTTTGAGTGACTATTTCACATTAATTTTCGTAGCTGTTCCTCTGTAACCGTGTCTATACAATACCCCCTTTTTGTTTGTAGGTAAAGCATTTGTTCCATAACCATAGCCATAGGATCCTTACCGACACACAGTTTGATTTTTAGTAGCTATTGTTTTCTTTTTGGATACTGAAAAATTATAAAGGGTGGTCGTATTTTTCCTTTTAGATACTGAAAAATTGTAAAAGGTGGCAGTTGTTTTCCTTTTGGACACTGAAAATTTATAAAAGGTGGTCGTTGTTTTTCTTTTGGACACTGAAAATTGTAAAAGGTCGTCGTTGTTTTCCTTTTGGACACTGGAAGATTGTAAGAAGTGGTTGTTTGTTTTCTTTTTGGTCACTGAAAAATTATAAAAGGTTGCCATTGTTTTTATTTTGGATACTGAAAATTTGTAAAAGGTGGCCATTGTTTCCTTTTGGACACTGAAAAATTGTAAAAGCTGACCGTTATTTTCCTTTTGGACACTGAAAATTTATAAAAGGTGGTTGTTATTTCCCTTTTGGACACTGAAAATTTATAAAAGATGGCCGTTGTTTTATTTTTTGACACTGAAAAATTATAAAAGGTGGTCGTTGTATTCCTTTTGTACACTGAAAAATTGTAAAAGGTGACCGTTGTTTTCCTTTTGGACACTGAAAAATTGTAAAAGGTGGCTGTTGTATTCTTTTTGGACACTGAAAATTTGTAAAAAGGTGGCCGTTATTTTCCTTTTGGCTATATATGTCAATTTTTGTCTCGCAAAATCGAAGTGTCAAATGAATATAACATTTGGACACACAAACAAACCAAAGTAGCTAAATAAAATGCCTTTCGGCCTCGGGTTAATTTTTGTGTTGCATTCCAATGTGACCATATCCTCATAAATGGCCACATATTATATGTTTAGATTTGAAACCATGACCAAATGGTGCCTTATGGCTACAAAACAATAACCGTAGTGGCCATAACTAGCCCACAAGCTTATTTTTATCCTTTGGCCACTGTAAAAACAAAAATTATGGCCAGTTATTAATATCTCAATTGGCTATATATGTCACTTTTTGTCTCGCAAAATCTAAGTGTCAAATGAATATAACATTTGGACACCCAAACAAACCAAAGTAGCTAAATAAAATGCCTTTCGGCCTCGGGTTAATTTTTGTGTTGCATTCCAATGTGACCATATCCTCATAAATGGCCACATATTATATGTTTAGATTTGAAACCATGACCAAATGGTGCCCTATGGCTACAAAACAATAACTCTGATGGCCATAACTAGCCCACAAGCTTATTTTCATCCTTTGGCCACTGTAAAAACAAAAACGTGGCTAGGATGTAACTAGAAAAACGTGGCCTATGTGACCTTTTGTACTAGTGTTCGGCCGACCCCTTATGTTGTATTTATAGATATTATATGCTACTCTAGGGATCTTAAGGAGGACTAGGGAAGGACTCCTAATAGACCTCAAATTTTCATATTAAGCCTTTTCTAATATATTAAGTATATTATTAATATCAACTCAGTCCACTAAAGAGTTAATATTGCACTTCCTACCCAAATCCCAATTTATGAAATCGGGCTTCTTATTTATTTATATATATATATATATATAAATATATATTATTTTTTGTGTTTAAGATATCAAATATCCATTAATTAATTTAATCTACTGACAGCTTTAATCAATTAATATCTTATCCAAGAGTAGTACAACTCGAACCTTATTATTATATCGTAATTAAATCTACCTGCACGGTGTAATATAATAATCATTATCGATCTCCTCAAGGGGACATCATCAACCCGCATGAATCGGACACGATTTCTAGTAATTAATAATAATAATTATCATATAAATAATATTATTGCCCAAGATACGAAGCTTATTGAGTCAATCACTTTGACTCTCACCCGTGGTAAATCAAAGCAATAAATATTATAAATACACAATTAAATATTATATACTTAGAATTAAGAAATAATAGTTATCCGAGATTTACGTTCTTTTTACAGTCAGTACAGAAGACAGTATCTCACTTCGATCCAGTTCAACTTATGCAAATATAATGCATACTAATAGTCAAGACCAACCAATCTCAAGCATACACTATAATCTTTCATATAATTTTTCTAATAATTATATAGGTTAAGACACTGATAATGTGATCTTTCATGTGACACCAACACATCACATTATCTACAATATAAAATAATTCGACATTTCTTTTGCATAACCATAACATGAATAAATTTGCAAAACATGTTATTAAATGTAATTAATATTCTCACGGGTAGTTACAGGGAAATAAGGTAATACAAGCATAAAGTATGCTTTGCAGTATACAACCCTAACAAAATACTCATTGCGTTTTTCAGATTCTGTAGTATTTGGTGTTTCGGATGGACTTGCCAGAGAATGAGAAGATTCAGATTCCATTCTTATGATCCACTGCAAAAAAAAACAGTCGACGGAACAAATCAGAATTTCTGTCTCTCCCATAACTAAACAAAATAAATAGTAAAACAGAATTCCCGAATCAATCCAAACAAAATTTCACCAATATGTCACAATCAAGAAATACCCACACCAAAAATAAAGAACAAATCGCCTTAAGTTCTCTAAAAGTCTGCATATTTTTTTGCTCAAAAAGGTTTTCCTGTACGTTCATCAGTAAATATTTCTAGACACTGCGTAACTTTATTACATTGGAATATACTATGACTATCCTATGGACTTCCCCTGTTTCGCAGATTTTTTCAGAACAAGGGTGGATAGGATTCTATTAAATAACGGAACAATTCTGTTCGTAGGAACAAAGAGATGTGGATTTATTCTATACTCGAAGCTAAGTTAGCGAAATAAGAAATTGAGGATTAAGATTATGAATTATATTCAATCAAATTCAAACTCTATAAATTGAAGATTAAGAAATAAGAATCACCACAAAATTAAGACACACTAGAACTCGAACTCACCACGAAAATTTGGACTGACTGCATGTCGTACAGTTTGTCCCGCTGTGAAAGAGCTCTGTCATACCAGTTGCTCCGCCGTGAAAGAGCTCGTCGTCTGTAACACCCCGATATATTCGGAATAATTACAGCGCCGTAAATCCTTTGTATAAGAATTTACAAGGCTAAGTTAAGAAAATGCGGAGATAATATTAAAGCATATTAATGAAAAGAAATTCAAACCCGTCTGACAATTTCAATAAGTCCAATATTACAAAACATCTCCAAAGCATCAATAACATAAGTGTACTCGAGTACTGGAAAATAACCATAAAACCAAAATAACATAATCCACATCACTGAGCCACTTCATCGTCATGTCGGTACTGTGGCTGCATTCCCACTCCTCGGCTACCTGAACATCAAAACAAATGTCCACCCCGAAGGGGTTAGCAAAACAATGCTAGTACAAGTATCATAATACATAAATCATCAATGCATCATAAAACATACAAAATGGACTTCCGTCATCGGAATCCAACGATGCGAATCCTCACGATTCCATCAACACAATACAGGGTAATCTAACTGTCCAGCGCTCTCGGTATAGATCCCCATGATGATCCCGTCGGACCAACGCATGGTGGAAAACCCATCCAACGATCCAGCGCCCTCAGCATAGATCCCCATGATGATCCCGTCGGACCAACGCATGGTGGACATTCGATCCAGCGCCCTCAGCATAGATGACCCCCTCGGATCATTTACAATATAAACCATGCAATCATGCACACACATATGCATTTCAATATGTTCATCAATACGAACAATTAATAACGAATACTACGACAAATCAAGAAATTAACTCATACTCGACAACATGAACAAAACCATATGCATGATCAAAGTTCCAATATAAACCAAACTCAACATAAGATACTTTCCTCGAAAATGGCAAGAATAAAATACTCCAACGAATGTCACGTGTCCGTATGCCACCGCCCCTCGATTGACCCCTATGCAAGGCTCGGACCTTGTTGAAAAAGAGATACAAGGAACTTAACATACTACCCGATACTAACGTACGATCATCGAATAACTTGATTAGAATCGTAAAATAGTGACGTAAGGCCAGTTCATGGCTAGTATACTAGATGAGAGCTGAACCGGAAATGATAATACACTTCATGCGAGTTGAACGATCATTTTGGAGGTGAAGAACCGATGTTTAAGAGTTCAAGGGTTTACAAAGTGTTAAGGATTTCGGGTTTAAATATGGGATCAAATTCCAAATTCTCATATGTTCGGCTATGATGATTTACCATAAAATGTTACTCAAGATGACAAGCATGTCCAAGTATTACGCAAGGAAAATGATACTACGGTGATCCGGGTTGAGTTCAATGACATGGCCGATTCATCATCCATACGAACATGAAGAATATTGTCAAAACAAATTCCTCTAGCAAAACAAGAATTTCATCGGTGGAACATCACAGGAATTCATAGAATCTAACCAAAATCATGCTTAAGATTTCAACGAAATAAGGATACTACATCCTAAGGTTTTAATCCACCTAGATTAGATCAACACTCTAAGTAATGAAGGAAAATAAGGTAAAATTGGGTTTCAATCTTCAAAAACATGTTGCTGGATTCAAAAGATTGTTAGCTAGCCTAAGGATTTCCGAACCAAGCTCAAAATATAACTAAGAATGTAAATTTCGGCTTGGTAAACCATAACATACCTTATTCGGAAAGAAAGGTTGAATTATCTTGATGAATTCCTCGTCCAAGAGCTAGAACACCAATCCTCAAAGCTCATTTGTCTTCAATGGTGATGTTAGGAGGCTGGTATGTAGTGTTTGGGTGGAGGGAATGATTCTCAAAGTCCCAAAAATCGAGTATGCAAAGTGGTGTAAACTGAAAAATGAAGATGGTTGCTGTCCTATTTATAAAAAAAGGTTATTAGCGCGCGCTACTCCTTGTGGTTAGCGTGTGCTAACGGGCTATCAGCCTACTGTCTCTGACGTGTCTCGGTATAGCGTACGATAAACAGCCTTACGTGCGCTAAAATCAACGATTAGCATACGTTAACAACTACTTGAAGCGTGCGCTAACGACTGAACGAAAGTTCACTGACCTCACTGTACTAGAGTTAGCGTGCGCTAACCTCAGAACATTTGCGTGCGCTAAACACCATTGACTCGACTTTCCCAGAAAGCCGTCCAGGTTCATCCCGACATAATCCCAACGAAATCCGCGGCCTGATCTCACCTACCAACCTGTCTCAATCATGCTGACTACGTGTAGCGCGCGCTACAACTCATACGTAGCGTGCGCTAGCTAACTCAATTAGCGCGCGCTAATGCTAAGATGTTAGCGTGCGCTACAAGTGCATAAAAATGCAAGTATGCAAGAATTCATACGCTCAACAATATAGGATCATGAAATACGGGGAAAATACTCAGATCAAAATGAAATAAATACAGTATCTCGAGGTTCAAATACACATCAGAAATCGCGGGTATTACAGTGCAGATTCGTCGTCGACTCATCGCCATAAAAAAGCCTTAGATTGAAAGGAATTTGAAAGGGAAGGATTTAGGAATTTGAAAGAGCCTCAGATTGAAAGTGAATGCAGTGTTGTGTTTGTGTAACTTCTGTGCATGACTGCGTGAGGTGAGACTCAGTAGTCAAGTTTGTGAATTAGGTTTAAATTTGGTTAATATTAAGGCAAAATGCATCCTTAGATCCCTGAACTATTAACTTTTCTTTCATCAGGTCCCTGAACTATTTTTATGTTTTAAGAAGGACCTAAACTATTGAAAAACGAATTCACGTGGTCCATAGTTGACGGAACGTTAGTATGAATATATTTTATGAACGTTGACTAATTGCTTGAACATCAATGAATATATTTGGCAAAATGCATCCTTAGGTCCCTGAACTATTAACTTTTCTTTCATCAGGTCCCTAGGTCCCTAAAATATATTTTATGAACGTTAATAATACTAGAAATGTTATAATACGGCAAAATGTGGCAAAATATATTTTATGAACGTTAATATGAATATATTTTATGAACACCGAACGGAATTGCTTGAACGTTGACTAATTGAATAATGAGTACTTTACGCCTAATTTTAATATATTTTAATTGAGCTCAATTTATTTTATCAAAATTCAGTTTTATTCAAGATTATTCAATTCAATTTAATATTATTCATTCGACTTAAAATCAATATTATTAATTACTATTATCATTATTTGTGTTCTAAGTAATTATATAAAATAATTTTTATTATAATTTTTTTATTTTTTATTATAATTATTTATATTATCAATAACATTATATAAATAACAATTATATATATATATTATCTAATTTTATTATCATTAATTACTATTACTATTATTATTATGATTATTAATATCATTATTATCAATAGAATTATATATTATTTGTAATATTATCAATAAATTTATTATTAATATTATTGATATCAATATTCCCAATAGTATTATAACATTTCTAGTATTATTAACGTAACTTTTATTATTATTATTATTTTTTTTGTTGTGATATAACTAATTTTATTATTGTTGTATATATTTTTATGTGATATAATTATTATATTAATCTTATAAATAGTATTATATATAATATACATAATATACAATATTATTGTAGATGTTATATACATATATATATATTCTAATCTATATTACTCGTTATTATTATTATTATTTATTCGGTCATTTCGATTCAGTTCAATTCAGTTATATTATATATGTATCCTTGTTGTTTATTAATACACGGTACATGGCATGCTCAAAATTAATCTATATTCTTAGAAGTTTGGAAATTTAAATTATAAATAAAATTATTTAGAGTAAGTTTGTTGTGACATATAGTAAAACCTCGATAAATGAAAGTTCGATAAGCAAATAATCTGAACAAATAAATATTTTTCCCGGGGCAAGTCTTTATAACATGTTCAAATTATCGCTCGATAAAATGAATAACATCGCTAAATGAATATTTTTATCCAATCCCAATATTATTTATTCATTATTTTTGTTATTTTATCGCACACCATAAATACCATAATGTGATTTTCAGCACTCATATTAAAACATAAAAATAGTTCACGGACCTGATGAAAGAAAAGTTAATAGTTCAGGGACCTAAGGTTGCATTTTGCCTATTAAAAAATTCAACACAGAAGTCCGCTTTCCATTCCAATCGCACTCACAAGCGCGTGCAATATTCATACTAACGTTCCGTCAACTATGGACCACGTGAATTCGTTTTTCAATAGTTTAGGTCCTTCTTAAAACATAAAAATAGTTCAGGGACCTGATGAAAAAAAAGTTAATAGTTCAGGGACCTAAGGATGCATTTTGCCTAATATTAATTATTAAGATAATATAATTTATATATATATATATATAATATTACAAGTGATGGTATTTAACAATATACCGTGTTTACGGTACATGCCGTACCGCGGTATATATCGGTATGTAATAGTATACCGTACTATCGGTACGGCACGGTATACCGCCGGTATGCAAGTATTTAAACCGTTTCCGTACCGAAAATGTCTGGTATGGTATTATACCGTACCGTACCTTATGGTATACCGATAATTCGGTAGTTTTTGGTACGGTAACTGCAGTATTTCGGTATTATTTCTCACCCCTAATCATCAATCTGTCCAGTGGTATCACTATCCGTTCTGTACTCCGTCACCTTGTTCCAGCAAGGAAGATTCTGAAACATGAGAAGTTCCGGTCAAAATTTCGTGAAGATCCAACATGAGGACCTTTGGGAGATAGGTTAGGAGGAATGACTCTGGCGATACCAAGTTTTGCTTCATCATTCATGACTTGAAGACTGGTGGGAGTAACCATATCAGACAGTACAGAGCGATTGTCAAATGAGGGATCTACAACTGATAGAGGAATCACAATGAGGATTAGGGCTCGTTTGGTAGCCTAGTCAAGATATATCAAGGTATGTTAAAAATCACAAGGGTGGTTGAGATATGATGAGAAAATATGAGATAAGTATAATATGAGTGATGTGTTTGGTACTCTAGTTTAAACCTAAGTAAAACAATTAATTTACCATTATAACCTTATCACAATTTAAAAATAACAAAAATATCCTAATCCCCTTCGATCTTTTCTTCTACAACATCAACCCCTGCCGCCCGCCACCCACCATGGCCATCTCCATAAATCCATCAAATAAATTCACCAAATTAAAATGGGAGGAACCGACGACAATGGTTGTTGTCTACGGACCGACCGAGAGATGGAGGCAGAAAATGACGGCGTCAATGCTGCTTCTGTGAGAGGAAAGCAAGGGCGGCGGCGGTGCCATCGGAGACTGAAGCGAAGCAAGGTGAAGGCGCGAAGACGATGACCGTAGATGAGGACCGAAGTGAAGGCGACGACGAGAGAGGTAGAGAGGGAGCAGAGCGGATGGGATCACTGAGGTTAATTTAGTTATAGGATAAATAAATGGACATGGTATGGGCATAACGGGGGGTCTCCGCCCGTTCCAATTACTTCGTCAAACAGTGAATTAGCACCGGGCTTCACTTTTTGAATGGGCCGTTCAGTTAATGACGGGCTACCAAACAATCAATATACCCCGGTTAATATTTGTTAACTGCCCATATCCAGTGTACCAAACACGCCCTTAATGTTATAGCAAGAAAATTATTGAGCTATACTAAGGGGCTGTTAACTTTTTTTTCATTAATACCTGAATGGATTAAGCTGTCTGAGTGAATTAATCTGTCTGATTGGAAAAAATATCTTGTTGTTTCTTTCTTTTCTGAATGAACTATCTGAATGACAGAAATGACCATTTTACCCCTCAATATGAATTAAGTCCTTTTTGATAAAGGACGGATTGAGCATTTTAGTTTATATAATCAATTTAAATTATATGACATAATATTTATTTTAATTTATATTATAATATATATTCATAAATCATATTATAATTTTTAGGTATATTTAAATAATCAGACAATATTTTATAAATATATTAAGTTATATTTTAATATAGATAGTTATATTAATTTTTTAATAGTCAATATAAAAAAATCAATTTATATAATATAACATAATATATATTTTAATTTATATTATAATATATATTCATAAATCATATTATGATTTTTAGGTATATGTAAATAATCAGACAATATTATTATAAATATATTAAGTTATATTTTAATATATATAGTTATATTAATTATTTTTATAGTCAATATAAAAAAATCAATTTATATAATATAACATAATATATATTTTAATTTATATTATAATATATATATTCATAAATCATATTATAATTTTCAACTATATTTAAATAATCAGACAATATTTTTATAAATATATTAAGTTATATATATATATAATTATATTAATTTTTCTATCAATAAATAGCTTATACTTTATGAATTATAAATATATAATATTAATATATATTTTAAATTTATACTATATATACTCAATTATAGTTAAGATTATATGATAATTTATACTATATATACTCAATTCTTTTATTATTAGAGAGGGTAATTTTGGTATATTGGGGATGTATTTCTGGCTTAATGGTAAGGACACCCCAAAAGTTGTTTCATAAAAAATACATTATTAAGATCATTAAGTTGAAAGTAAACAGCAAAATATAGCTGATCGATTAAACTGATTAAATATTAAACTGATTAAATAAAAAGTAAACTGATGGTAGACGACTTAATTGGACAAAGGCGTGTCTTTGGAAATTAAGAGATGACTAATATGGGCTGCATCTGATTAAACGGGTGTTAGGCCTAATGATTTAATGCCCATCTACAAGATGGGCCAAGAAGCCCAACTATTTGTTCAAAGCCACACAAGAAAATGGGGAAGGACATAAAACCCTTCATTTCTTCCCATTCACGGAAGCACCATCCGTCCTTCACGGCCCCATCGAGCTCAGATGAGAGCAACGGCGGTGCTGGACTTGGCGATAGCGGGTGGTGTGGGTGGCGATTGGGGTTGGCATCTGGCCAGTGGGAACAGAGGAGCGAGCACGTGCAGATAGGATAGTGACATGGTGCTAGATCGGCTACCGAGTGGAGGCCCAACTTACGCATGTTCGAGTCCGAAGTCTGGTTTCTGGCCAAAGCTTAATGTCTAGATTGACTGTTGCAGACCGGTCTTCTTGGCCTTTTGGTGATAGTGGAAGTTGGGTTCCGATGGGGGTGACGCGTGGTGGTGCTGGACTAATTTTTGATGGAATTCCCAGTTTATGGGTGGAGCACGACGGCGACTGGTTGCAATTGGAGTTGGTGTTGGAATATTTTATTCCAAATATTCATAAATCGAGTTTTGGTGATTAGTCCTTAAATAAAGGAAAACAACAAAGAAGCGAAACAAAACAACGAAAAAGTCGAAGACGCAAAAAGCTGGAAACAACACGGATAACATATGCAATGCATGTAGCATAGCATACGCAATGTAACAAGCTTAATGTACGTAACAAGATGTAGTTAACGTATGTAATGAAGAGTTTGAATCCGAATTCAAACTATGTGACCGTTGTGACGTCATGGCTTACATCATCACACCAACGGATATTTTGACTATTATTAACGTACGTAATGGGAGATTTGCTAACATACGTAATTCAGAAGATAGGAGCTACTGGACTGATTTGCAGTATACATAACGTACGTAACAGGTGTGAGCTAACGTACGTAAATGGCTTAACGTACGTAAAGGAAGACATATAACGTACGTAATGAGGCATCAGTGAGCTAACGGCTAGTTGAGGCTTTGAATCCTATAAATATCACTTCTAATTGTCCTACAACAACTTTAAGCAATCGATTCATTGATCAGATATTGATATACATTCTATTGTTGATGTAATTGTACCTATATTGTCAAGAGTTTGAGTGTGATACACGAAAACTCATACACGAGAGGAAAAAGAAAGGATAAGATTCGATTTGGTGTTATTAGGATCAAGGATCCGGCATTGTTAGAATCGCAATCGATATACACGTGAGGTTTGTCTATAGAAAGATAGATTAGTTGATTCCTTGTTCAATAGAAAAGGAAAACGGTTTAACTTGGACCGACAAAAAGACAAGTGTGTGAACGGTTTACTCAGACCGATAGAAGACGAGTTTGTAACGGTTACCACTCGACCGATAGAAGAGAGGTGCAGAGGTTGATCTTCATCCTATAGAAAAAAATACCAAAGAGAGGACGTAGGCATGTTTGGCCGAACCTCGATAAATCCTGTGTCGATTTATTTACCGCACCTTTATTTAAATCGCTTCCGCAACGCGAAAGAGTTTTATAACTCATTCTCCAAATGGCCATACCGACTAATCTTGCTCCAACAATTGGTATCGGAGCGGTACCTCCTAGAAGAGGCTTAACATCTGAGACGAAGACTATCCAAATGGCATTTCAATTTGTCCCGATCGAAGGTCTTGCCTTGAACCTACCACCATTCTTCGATGGATCAAATTATTTGACTTGGAAGAAAAAGATGCCGATCTTCATTCGTGCCTATGATATAGAAATCTGGAAGATCATTTGTCTTGGCCCGAAAGTTCCAATCAAATCTGATGGATCTCTTAAGAGTTTCGAAGAATACAATGACGAGGATTGGAAGAACGATCATCTAAATTGTAAGGCCACTCAACTTTTATATTGTGCCTTAAATCCAGAAGAGGTCAACCGTATCTCATCGTGTGAAAGTGTTAAAGAGATATGGAAAATTCTTGAAATCACACATGAGGGAACAACTCAAGTCAAGGAAATGAAGATTAATATGCTTCTCCATGACTACGAGTTATTCATGATGAAGGGTGACGAGTCCATCACCAACATGCTCGTCCGATTTTCGGTCATCACCAATGGACTAGCTTCGTTCGGGAAACCACTATCAAGTAGTGAGAAAGTCAAGAAAATATTACGATCTCTACTTAGCGAGTGGGATGGCACCGTGACGGCAATTATGGAATCGAAAGATCTCAATAATCTTGATTTTAGTGCCCTCATTGGTTCACTAATAAATTACGAGATTGTT
Source organism: Orobanche coerulescens (assembly GCA_033398695.1). Lineage (NCBI taxonomy): Eukaryota > Viridiplantae > Streptophyta > Magnoliopsida > Lamiales > Orobanchaceae > Orobanche > Orobanche coerulescens. Next base: position 206,765,964 of record CM065804.1, read on the forward strand.
CTAAAATCACGAAACAACAAGCCAAAGCCGAAGGAAAGAACGATGGCCATGAGAGCGAAGATGTCGAGAAAAAAAGAAATCCCGGTCGATGAAAGTGACGAAGAATCGGCATATTATGCCAAGAATATTAATAAGTTTCAAAACTTATTAAACTGGAGAAAGAAAGACATCAAACTCGGTGAATCTAAGAAATTCGACAACAACTGTCGAATCTGTGGTAAACCAGGCCACTTTGCGAAGAATTGCCGAGCAAATCAAAAGAAGGAAGTTCTAATTGCCACGTCGAGTGATGAAGACGAGGACGAAGATTTCAATAATCAAAATAACCTCGCACTTATGGCAAGAAGTTCATTGGACGAAAGCGACGTCGAAAGACAGGTTAGTACGTCATCTCAAGACGAATTATTTGAAGCATTCGAGTTAGTACATATCGATTTTCAAAATGCTTTATCCGAAGTTAAATCCCTCCAATCTAAAAATAAATTATTGGAAATTGAAATTTCCAAAATTCTTGAAAAAGAAAAAATTATCGAGACCGATCATTCTCAATGCCTTGAAAACGAAAATATTTTAAAGAATGATCTTTTGAAAGTTCAAGACGAACTTAAAATTTTGACAAAGAAATTTTCATGCGGTAATGATAAATTTGAACAAGTGTTATCGGTTCAAAAATTTACTTTAAACAAACAGGGGTTAGAATTCAAACCGCATACTAAAAACGAATCCCTAAATTTTAAAATACCCCGTTGTGACAAATATTTAAAAATTGGGCACCTATATTTCAAATTGTAAAAGCCCACGACAGACGATTAAAATTAAAAAAAAAATTGGATTCCTAAAGGAACCACTATTCCGAACATCGTCTATGTTAATAAAAAACGACCGACTTTGGGTTGGATCCCCAAAAATTAATTTTCATCAATTAGTATTTTACTCAGGGGGAGTGTTATATTTTTTAAAAGGGGGGGGGGGGGAGATTTGTGTCACGGGGAGATTACCTATTTTTGCATACATTTTATAATCAATCGTTATTTGTATTTTATTTACACTTTTTGCAGATAACAAAAAGGAGGAGAGAATAGTTGAATGATATAAAAAAACGTCATTCAAAAAATAAAAGTAAAAAGGGGAGAGAAAAATAAAAATTTCATACGAATCTGAAAGGAGGAGAAAAGTCGAAGAAAGTCGAAAAAAAAAAGGAGAAAAAGAAAAGATGGGAGAAACTAACGAAACGATCAAACCCGAAAACTTTGATTCGTACAAATATATACATATTTTATTTTGCAGGTTTTATCCAATTCAAGGTATGGTTTTGTAATCATCAAAAAAGAGGGATATTGTTGGAATATTTTATTCCAAATATTCATAAATCGAGTTTCGATGATTAGATGTTAAACAAAGGAAAACAACAAAGAAGCGAAACAAAACAACAAAGAAGTCAAAGACGCAAAAAGCTGGAAACAACACGGATAACGTACGCAATGCATGTAGCATAACGTACGCAATGTAGCAAGCTTAATGTACGTAATAAGATGTAGTTAACGTACGTAATGAAGAGTTTGAATCCGAATTCAAACTATGTGACCGTTGTGACTGTTAGGGTTGTATACGTCAAAGCATACTTTATGCTTGTATTACCTAATTTCCCGGTCTTTATTTATGAGAATATTTAATTTATTTATCACATGTTTTGCATATTTATTCACGCTATGGTTATGCAAATGCAGTCTAAATTACCTTATATTGTAGATAATGTGGTGTGTCGTGTCACACACAAGATCACTTTATCGGTTCCTTATATAGTAATATTTAGTTCACAACCTATATAACATTAGACAGTTACGTGAGAGGTTGTAATATATGCTTGAGATTGGTTGGTCTTGACCACTAGCATATATTAGCGTATTCGGTATACGTTGAACAGGATCGAGGTAAGATAGATTCTTCTGTACTGACTATAAGAAGAACGTACATTTCGGACAATTATTATTTCTTAATTCTAGTGATTAATATTTAATTATATATATTTAATATTTATTGCTTTGATTTATCATGGGTGAGAGCCACAATGATTAACTCAATATGCTCGATATTTTGGGCAATATTATTATTTATATGATAATTATTTTATAGCTAGAAATCGTGCCCCGACCAGTCGGGTTGATCATGTCCCTTGAGGCAATCGAAAGGATTATTATATTAAACCCTGCAGGTGGAATTAATTTTCCGATATAATAATAAAGGTCTAGTGGTATACTCATGAATAACATATTAATTAATTAAAACCTGTCAGTAGCTTAAATTAATTAATGGACATGAAATATCTTAAACACGAGAAATAATTAATTCAAAAGGAGCCCAATTTCGTAATTTGGGATTTTGGTAGGAAGTGCAATATTAACTTATTAGTGGACTAAGTTGATATTAATAGAGTCTTCATATTAGGAAGAGTCCTAATATTGGAAGGAAGATATATATTGGGAGTCCTTACCATATCCTCCTTAAGGTCCCTAGAGTAGCCCAAAACACCTATAAATAAGAGACTTGGGATGGCCGATTTTTCTACCTTAAATTTGTAATATCCGCAAATTCGATTTCCGGTAATTTTTCTTTTTTGGCGAAAGTCCGTTCTTACGACTGGCTTGGGACCGTTTCGTCATCCTGAGAATGATTAATTCTACACTTTTTGACATCCGAGTTCGTTTCGGAGTCGTTTTGTTGAGTTCCGTGCTTTTTAGCGACTTTTACGCTCTTGAGTCGATTCTTGCGAATCTCGTTCGAAACTGCTGTTTTGAGTTTCCTGTAAGTCTGTTTAACTTTGTTAGATGTGTTATGAACTTCGGTTTGGTTATTCGATCACGTATCGTGATTTCCGGGCGCTTTGGGCCATTTTGTAATTTATCCAAAGTTATGGGTATCCGTACCTGTATTTGTTGTCTCGACCCTTTTCTTGGTCGCGTATGATTAATTATTGCATTACGTTTTCATTTCGAGTCGTTGATGTCGTCCGCGAACTTTTCGTCGTGTTCGCCCGTGCGTTTCGGAAATCGAGGCGTCGGGTCGTGGCGGCCGAGTACCGGCCGGACAGTGCGGCATCGGAAGTCTTGGCATCGCCGAGCAGCACGGCAGAACCGGCGAGCGCACGCCACGGCCGGACAGCGCGCGCTAGTTCGGCAGTGTAGCGCACGCCGAGTCGACCAGCCGCACGCTATCGGCCCAGGCGAGAGGGTTACGAGGTTCTCGACTCGGGTAGGATCGGCAGGTAGCGCACGCCATCGCTTGGCCGTGGCGCACGCTAACCGGCAGGGTAGCGACGCCGTCGGCCGACTAGCGACGCACGGATGAGTTTGTTAGTCCGAGGCTATCGGAGTCGGCTAGCGCGCGCAGGCTTCCGGCCGTAGCGCACGCTAGCGGGTCGGCGATACAGTCATGGTCGGCAGGATTGGTCGGTGGTGCCGGGTCATGCGGGCCATGGCCGAGTGTGCTGGGCCGATACTGGCCGATAGCGCACGCTAGTCCGGGAAGGCTAGCGCACGCTAGTTCCGGCCCAGTAATGACAGAGCAACTACTTTTTCATTCATTTTTCATTTCCTTTTTCTTCGGTCAGCGGCTAGAGCTTTGGAGGAGATGAAGCCATGTTGTTAAACAACAAATCCATGAAGTTTCTGAGTTTATATCACCGATCAATCATCCTATAACATCCTTCGATCCAGTGAATCAAGGTTAGATCTTTAGAACCCTACTTTTGGGGAGATTTGGGGATTTTCGCGTTTTTGTCCGATTCATTCCGTTTTGCTGAGTAATTCATGATGAATATGATTAATCCTGTTGGTATTCTTAGTTTCCCTATGGATTCATGGTATATTTCGTGATTTTTATGAAATTGAGAGGGTTTGGTTGTGGTCCGCCCTCGTTGTCGTTTTTATACGAATATACATAAATCGTAGGCGGGTTTCCGGTGTATTCCAATTCCGTATTCGTTTAGAATTGGTTGTGATTGTATTCTTCGAATCGTTAGGTTCGGTTTCGATGGGTCCTAGTATTCGTCGGTGACTTTCCATTCTGTTCGTTGCGTCGTCGACTATTCTCGACTTTGAAAGTAAGAAATATTGATGGTATGATATGAACGAACCGTTTCTACGGCATTCATAGATATATTGATGGCATGATATGAACGAACCATTTCTACGGCATTCATATATGTATTGATGGCATGATATGAACGAACCGTTTCTACGGCATTCATACATGTATTGACGGATGATATGAACGAACCGTTTCTACGGCATTCATATACGTCTTGATGTGACGCTATGAGATTTAGTTATTCCGGAATACTAGTCTTGAATTGATGAATTTACGGTTACATTTACTTTATTTTCGAGGAGTATTGTGTCTCATACTTGATATACTTGCACTAGCTATTCGACGGCTAACCCCTTTATGGGGGAAATACTTTTTATGTATTTGAGGTTCCAGGAGAGCGGACAGGCGGGTATCGGGTCAGCATGAAGATGATGGGCAAGTGTGATACCGTGTCTTGTCTCCGGTTATCTTTTTGAATTCCTCCATTCAGTGTTGTTGTACTGGAATGGATTTTAAATACTCGAGTATTGTATTTCAGTTTCCTTGATGTTCCGGCCTGTGTTGCCGAGGTATTGATTTGTGCGGTGATGTATATGGTTTCATTGGTTATGGTTTTGAATACCATTTGTACCGTCTTTCTTTCCCTTGTATGTAGACCTTTTCGGTCAAGTTTTATAGTTCCGCATATGTTTAGCCTTGTGGGTCCCACGACGGGGCTCACGGCGCTGTAATATACCCTGAATAACTTGGGGGTGTTACAGAATATGGTATCGGAGCTTAGGTTTATGGATACCTAGGCTGTCGGTCTTTTGGGTCGATTGAGTCGTCATTTGCCCACAGTATCACTACTCTGCTATCATCACAATGCGACCGGTACTTGTAAGTCCTCTCACTCTTCTTGTATTTTTCTTAATCGTTTTGTTTATAGCTTGGTATTCTTGGGAATTGGTCACTTCGAGATTGTGCGATTTGGATTATACTTACGCACGTGTGTGCCCTTCAGAATGTTGGCTGAAAGTAGGAAGAATCGTGGCCGTGGTCACGGACGTGAACTCTTTCTTGAGATTTTGCTAAGTTACTAATTGCAATATTGGTGTGTATCGGTATTATGTCGAGACTTTGTTTAGAAGTCGCATGCTAGTATCACGGGAGATCTTCGACTTCACAGACTTGTAAGTATGTTGTTCGGATTATTCGATAATTCTTGGTGAATTTGAATTTTCGTTGAAATGTTGTTTGTGCGAGTGATTGCAAGTTTCGAGGACGAAACTTATTTTTAAGGGGGGGTAGTGTAATACCCTGATTTTTCGGATATTTTTTTTTCATTTATTTGTTGGATGTCGTTGATGGATAATTGTGCTTGAGGATGATGTGAACGTATGACAATGTTGTTGAATGCGTATATGTATTCATTGTGCCGTATGATCGTTTGGTATGTCGAGATGTTGGTAGAGAATAGCGGAAAATGGCTAAGTACAGCTACGTTAGCGCACGCTACAGGGTATGCCTAGTGCGCACTAAGATATATACTTAGCGTACGCTATGGTGCATACTTAGCGCACGCTAAGAGGTTCGGTTACGTACGCTAAGGAGGACCCCTAACGTACGTAACGACTTGCTGGGTTAGTTCCGGAAGGTGACCGACAGGTAGGCCCAGATTGACTTTTATATTCAGTTAGCGCACGCTAATGCATGTTGGTTAGCGCACGCTAACATCAGATCGCCAATAATGAAATCTTAGCTTTCGGCGGGTGGACCCAGCCATGTTCGACGCGTGTCCAGATAAGGTCAGCGAGTGTTTGTCGTGTAGAGCTAGCGCACGCTAAAACCGTATGATTAGCGCAGGCTAATTCTATATCGGTCAAAGGAATCCCGGTAATTGCGGATGCTTTCGGCATGTGGGGGCACGATACTGTAACAAGTCAACGCCTGTTAGCGTACGCTAATGCATGGGCATTACGTACGTTAGATGACTTTCGAAGCAATGTAGTAGCTTCTTGACTGCCCGATAGCGCACGCTATCAAGAAAGGATAGCGCACGCTAGTCCTGTAGCGCACGCTAAATATAAGGTCTAGCGTGCCCTAGTGATGTGTTTTATAGAGAGGATAGACGAGTGCTGAGAGGCATTTTGTCCATTCTCCTTCCTTCAGTCAATAGAGAGAACCTTGGGAAGTACTTGAAGTTCCTAAACATTGAGAGATGATTCTCTTAAACAAGATTAAGATGGAGAGCTCGGATTTAAGTATTGTTCTTGAAGTTTTTGATGATTCTTGGAATGGAGTTCAATTATTCTTCTTCGTGGTTCGTCCATACAAGATAATCCTCGTATCCCTTTGATAGTGGTTCGTTTTTTTTAAGGATTACTACTTGGGAGGGAGTATGTTGGGAATCGTGTATTTTGATGTTCTTCTTATTTCAATGTAAATGCATAAATTGGACTGTACTTATATCCGCTGCGTGAGTATTTTTGAAATGGCTTTTGGTATTTTGCCAACTGAATTTTATTTTGTAAAACCGATTCCCTAAATTGAGTTTTTGGCATTTTGGCCTTGATCATTTTGACGGTATTTGGAAATGATTTTCTTTTAGTATTTGAAAAATATTACCGTCATCGGTCTTTTTGGCATTTTTGAAATGACATGGAAAATTGTGCTTAGCCTGGTAAATCCTTGTGAGAAGGGTTTACGGCGTGTAATATTCCCAGGAGGATCTGGGGTGTTACAATTATGGTATCATGTGATAATGTTATACGAGATTGATTGGAATTGTAATAAGAGATTTCGGATGTTGATATGATTATTGAGATCTTCTTCATATAATGATAACGGTATTGTTGCGATTCTTAAGATTGTATGAATGGCATGATGAAGAAAATGGTAACATGGAGATATATACCTCAGATATGTTGTTCTGAACGGGATTTCGGATATTTCGTGTTCTTAAAGAACTCTTGAATTATACGAGGTGATGAAATTTTTTTTAAGAAGTGTTGATGTTTTGAAAATGAATATGGAATATTCATATCTAGAGCTAAACTATGTGTTTGAAATAATATTCGTATAGGAATACGAATGTGATTATGAGTTTGATGAGACTATTATTCATCTCTGAATTTGGAAGCCCATACGCATGTAGCAAATATTCAAGTCGAATGATTGGACTATTTGATAACCTTTTTAATAGGATTATCTATTGGTTTGAACCAGTCGGATGATTCGAATTGATGACGGTCATAAGTAAATTTTAACGATGGATTTACGAGAAGGGAACCTTATCAATTCATATTTAAGAATTGAGTTTGGAACATTTAGACCCTTATTATTGGTCCTAATTGGTTGCTGATATGATCATCATATTTCGACTCGTATTGTGGACAGGATTTGTAAGTGTCTGAGTTGGATTGTTCAGACTGTGATTAGTCGAGATATGGTGAAACGGTTGAGTTTGTGGTTTGGTGGTATTGATATTGGTCGTCATCGAACCTGTTGATTATTAATCCTTCATTTTACAATAAGATATAATGTTTGATCGTGAATTATGACTGTTGTGATGCGGTTAAGGTTGAAGGGTTCGTAGATTAAGTTGGTCGAGACTGAGGAATTCGTAAGACGAAATCAACTGAATTGATGACAGTTCATTGTATTGATATCGAGGCAAGTTTTATACTCGTACTAATCAATGAGACTAATGTTATCGTGTAGGTGTACGAATGTGTGTATCATTTCGAGACTTGGCCTCCTTATGATTGTATTGATATCAGGGGATTGTTTGATACGACACCCGTCGACAAATTATGCCAAATGTTATTGTTGTTCGTAAACGGCCGATTGAAGGCATTGATGTATTCGAATTTCATCTTCATTATCGGTAACTGATTTAAATGTGCCGAGACATCTGTTGTACCGTTGTTATTGAGGTGCCGTTCTAAGGTAACCGAAGTATTGAATTGGGACTGTCGAAGATAGTTCCCATCCGTTGAGTTGTTATCGATTGGTCGTTCGAAGACAATCGAGATATTGAATGGGGATCGTCGAGGATAGTGCCCATCTGTGAGTTATTATTGTCGTGTTGGCCGACTCAAGGCAGCACACTATTATTCTGGTGAACTCGGTAATTTTGTGATCGTTGAGCGTGGAGGATTTCCCGAATTGTGGTGTTGTGGTTATTGCCGTGTTAATCGGTCCTTAGGGATTCTGATCCCAGGATGGTTGTTTTGAATATCATTGGTCGTGTCGATCTTTCATTATTCGTGTGTCATCGTTCACTTGGTGAGTCGTATGATCCGTAATGGGTATTTTATCCTTTGAGTTTCGCTGTCATGTTGTATCGTGGCATATCTGAAATCATGTCTGCGTGCCGATTGGTTATGTGTAGGATTTTTAGCCAGGCACTCGATGGTCATGCGTGGATGTTTCTGCATTGGACCGTGCACACGAGACGTAATTCTTGAGGCTAATTAGGTACATTGTCACACGTATATTCTGGATTCCATATACGGGGTGGACATGTGCACGAACATATTTCCGGATCGGGCGTACTGTGATGTCCCTCTTGAGCCTTATTGTTTGGTCGTTCGTAGTCCATGTTGTATTGGATATGTCCGACGATTTGCGGCTGGTTGTTCATACTCCGAGGGGTATGTCCGACAGTCGGGTTTGCTTCTTTGAGATCTGTATTGTGATGATTTACAGCTTTGGGCTATTCGACTTTCAGGCCATCGTGATATACAGTTTCGGCTGAGGGGTTTTCAGGCCATTGCGATGTATTGGTATTTTAGTTGGAGCCTTCAGGCATTATGATTCGTATTTACTTCAGCATTGGCTTGGATTACCTTCGGGTAATGTGTTGTTGTGTTGCTTGTAACGTTTCGCCGTTGGGCATAAGTTACGCATTTCTTGTGTATCTTGTTGAGTTTTCCCTGGCGGGATATTGCTTCTCCCTAGTTGTTTTATGTTTCGGGACGAAACTTCTTTTAAGGAGGGTAGAATGTAATATCCGCAAATTCGATTTCCGGTAATTTTTCTTTTTTGGCGAAAGTCCGTTTTTACGACTTGCTTGGGACCATTTCGTCATCCTGAGAATGATTAATTCTACACTTTTTGACATCCGAGTTCGTTTCGGAGTCGTTTTGTTGAGTTCCGTGCTTTTTAGCGACTTTTCCGCTCTTGAGTCGATTCTTGCGAATCTCGTTCGAAACTGCTGTTTCAAGTTTCCTGTAAGTCTTTTTAACTTTGTTACGTGTTATGAACTTTGGTTTGGTTATTCGATCACGTATCGTGATTTCCGGGCGTTTTGGGCCATTTTATAATTTACCTAAAGTTATGGGTATCCGTACCTGTATTTGTTGTCTCGACCCTTTTATTGGTCGCGTATGATTAATTATTGCATTACGTTTTCATTTCGAGTCGTTGATGTCGTCCGCGAACTTTTCGTCGTGTTCGTTCCGTGCGTTTTTGGAAATCGAGGCGTCGGGTCGTGGCGGCCGAAAGTACCGCCGACCGCGGCAATCGCTTAAGTGTCGGGCAATCGCCGAGCAGTGCACGGCAGAACCGGCGAGCGCACGCCACTGGCCGGACATCGCGCGCGCTAGCTCGCAGATGTAGCGCACGCTGCCGAGTCACCCAGACGCTTATCGCCCGGGCAGAGGGGTTCTGAGGTTCTGGACTCGGGTATGATCGGCAGGTAGCGCACGCTACTGTCGGTCGTGGCGCACGCTAACCGGCAGGGGTAGCGCACGCTGTCGGCCGACTAGCGTACGTTACCGGGATGAGTTTGTTAGTCCAGAGGCTACTGGACAGGTCGGCTAGCGCGCGCAGGCTTCCGGCCGTAGCGCACGCTAGCGGGGGTCGGGCGGACAGTCATGGTCGGCAGGATTGGTCGGTGGTGCCGGGTCATGCGGGCCATGGCCGAGTGTGCTGGCCGATACTGGCCGATAGCACACGCTAGTCCGGGAAGGCTAGCGCACGCTAGTTCCGGCCCAATATATAAATGACAGAGCAACTACTTTTTCATTCATTTTTCATTTCCTTTCTCTTCGGTCCGCGGCTAGAGCTTTGGAGGAGATGAAGCCATGTTGTTAAACAACAAATCCATGAAGTTTCTGAGTTTATATCACCGATCAATCATCCTATACCATCCTTCGATCCAGCGAATCAAGGTTAGATCTTTAGAACCCTACTTTTGGGGAGATTTGGGGATTTTCGCGTTTTTGTCCGATTCATTCCGTTTTGCTGAGTAATTCATGATGAATATGATTAATCCTGTTGGTATTCTTATTTTCCCTACGGATTCATGGTATATTTCGTGATTTTTACGAAATCGAGAGGGTTTGGTTGTGGTCCGCCCTCGTTGTCGTTTTTATACGAATATACATGAATCGTAGGCGGGTTTCCGGGTGTATTCCAATTCCGTATTCGTTTAGAATTGGTTGTGATTGTATTCTTCGAATCGTTAGGTTCGGTTTCGATGGTTCCTAGTATTCGGCGGTGACTTTCTATTCCGTTCATTGCGTCGTCGACTATTCAAGGCAAGTATATATTTATGATTGTACGTTCTCGACTTTGAAAGTAAGAAATATTGATGGTATGATATGAACGAACCGTTTCTACGGCATTCATAGATATATTGATGGCATGATATGAACGAACCATTTCTACGGCATTCATATATGTATTGATGGCATGATATGAACGAACCGTTTCTACGGCATTCATACATGTATTGACGGATGATATGAACGAACCGTTTCTACGGCAGTGATATACGTCTTGATGTGATGCTATGAGATTTAGTTATTCCGGAATACTAGTCTTGAATTGATGAATTGACGGTTACATTTACTTTATTGTCGAGGAGTATTATGTTTCATACTTGATATACTTGCACTAGCTATTCGACGGCTAACCCCTTTATGGGGGAAATACTTTTTATGTATTTCAGGTTCCAGGAGAGCGGACAGGCGGGTATTGGGTCGGCATGAAGATGATGGGCAAGTGTGATACTGTGTCTTATCTCCGGCTATCTTTTTGGATTCCTCCATTCAGTGTTGTTGTACTGGAATGGATTTTAAATACTCGAGTATTGTATTTCAGTTTCCTTGATGTTCCGGCCTGTGTTGCCGAGGTTTTGATTTGTGCGGTGATGTATATGGTTTCATTGGTTATGGTTTTGAATACCATTTGTATCGTCTTTCTTTCCCTTGTATGTAGACCTTCTCGGTCAAGTTTTATAGTTCCGCGTATGTTTAGCCTGTGGGTCCTACGGCAGGGCTCACGGCGCTGTAATATACCATGAATAACTTGGGGGTGTTACAAGATTGCCCAAGAAAATCGATTTTTTTTCTTGTGTGTTTAATTGTGGATCTTGACTTGTGTCTTGGATTCCATAATTTAGATAACACAAATATTTTTCTAAAATACTGAAAATATTCAAGAAAAATAGAGAGAACAAAAATCGTAAGTTTCTTGAGAAGAAAATTTCGGCCTATCCCTTTGCAGTCCAAGTAGTCCGGTAGATTGTTGCCCACACGACATCCGAACGTAGGCGGGATATACTCTAGAAGATCTTGGGGGTAGAAATACAAGAAGATTGGAGAGGAACACGAAGAGGACATAAATCGATCAAAAAGGGATTTCCTACCACTTCGCGTCAAAGGTAAAAATTACCGACTCCCATGCATAAATATGTTTATTTAATTGTTTATTAATCTGTTTAGTTAATTAGTTGACAAGCCTAAATAGATCCGATTTTTCTGTTGGTTAGTTTATAAAACCTTTTATTAAATTTTTCCACAAACTTGCTTCCGCTGCGTTTTATATTCCAACAATTAGTATCGGAGCCGGTCTTTAGGTTCTGTTCAATTTAATTAATTTGGTGATTAATATGCTAACAATTAAATATTCGTATAGTATGATTTTTTGGAATATTTTGCTAGAATTTGTCTTGCTGGAAAATATGATCCAATTATCATGGCTATGTGACGTTTTTATTTATTTACGCGTTTTGGTAATTTGGCCCGTTTTTGTGGCATGTATAAGTTTTTCCCGTGAGAAAATTCACGGGTAGAATAGGATTTATTTTTCTTGTAATTTGGTGTAAATTCGATGTATTTTATTTCGAATAAAATTATAATCGAATTGGAACACTCAAAGTACGAAAGAGAAAGAAGTCCAGCGCGAAGAGGAGTCCCGATCGGACGGACCGACCGAGACCAGCATGGAGCCGTTCAGCTTCGGCCAAAGACTGCCTTGCCGTGACTCGTGACTGCTGCGCACTAGGGCTTTAGGGCGATGGAGTCGCCACCGGGCAATGGTCGGGCGGATGAGTCGGGCAAGCAGGTCACCGGCCAGCGGGTCAAGTTTTCCAGTTCGGGTCGTTCGATTCGTTTTTCCGCGAGATGCTTGAAGCAGTGGGAGCAAACGAGCCGAATATTTTCTCGTTATTCAAAACGAGGAATAAAAGCCATGATAATTAGATTTAATTATCCAATTTTTTTTATTATTTGTTGGTTTTTATTGTTTTGATGTATGTCATGTATGGATATATGCGTAATATGTTTCCTTGCATGTTAGGACGAGAAAATTAAAAACCTTAATTTTTCAAAATAACTAAGTGGTTTTAAATTGATGTTTCAAAATCAAATTGGCCTCCATAATTAGTTTAAATTGTGAAATAATTAGCATGCGCGTTGACATTAGAGTCTTCCTCCACATCGGATGTGCTAATTATTGGCTCACTGGTTTTAAATTTCAAATTAGATAACAAAAAAGTGAATATTATTTTTTATGATAGGACCTCTCCATTTGTAGGACTATTATCTTTAAATGATATTCTAAGGTTTGTTAAATTATGGTGTTCACTTAGGTGTATTAATTAATAAGCTCCCCATCGGAGTCTATGTTAATTAAATACATGGCCAAGAGGAACCAACTATTAATTTTACTTGTCAAAACGCATCTTGGCTAGATAGTAAAATTAAAGACGTTAAAATCTACTTGAAAATGTATGTGTAAACGTCCACACTATCGTGGTTTGCATGTGCCGTTTTTCAAGGTGATGGTTGATTGCATATATATTGTGTTTTAAGGTTTTTCAATATATTATGCGTCGAATATGTGATGAATGGTGTTTTTAATTTTATTCTCAGATGTCTTTCAATCCACTAGCTGTTATTCTCAAAGAAAACAAACTTGATGGCACTAACTTTGCCGACTGGAAAAGAAATCTTGATATTGTCTTGACTGCCGAGGTGCATAAATTTATTTTAACTGAGGAGAGTCCTTTGGAACCAGAACCGGATGCCACTCCTGAAGAGTTGGCTGAATTCCGGAAATGGAAAAAGTCTGATGAGATGGCTCGCTGTTACATTTTGGCTTCATTGACAAATGTATTGCAGTATCAGCATCAGACGATGGGCTCGGCCGCGGAAATGATGAAAAATCTCACTGAGATGTTTGGTCATCAGAACCGGGCGGCTAGGCAAAATGCAATGAGGGTTTTGATGACAACCCAAATGTCTGAAGGGACCCCAATAAGGGATCACATTCTTAAAATGATGTCTCATTTGAACGAACTGAGCATACTGGCGGCCACTATCGATGCGGAGTCGTAGGTCGATATTATCTTGGGCAGTTTACCAAGAAGCTTTGAGCAGTTACACCTCAACTACAATATGAATCGTAGGACTTACACATTGGCGGAACTTCTGACAGAGCTTCAGTCTGCCGAAGGTCTCTTCAAACAAGGTTATCATCAAATTCTTGCGGCAACCGGTGCTGCTTCTTCAAAACCCAAATGGAGAATGAAGAAAAAGCAGGTTGGCCAGAAGAAAGTGGCAACCTTAAAAGCTAAGGGCAAGGCTCCTCAGTCAAAGGCTCCTCAGCCGGAAGCGAACAAAAAGCCGAAGGGCAAGTGCTTCAACTGCGGTCTGAAAGGGCATTTCAAGAGTGACTGCCCTAAGAAAGGTACGTCTCATGCACTAGTAGTCAAAATATGTTTGGCTGCCTGTTCCACCACATCGTGGATAGTGGATTCGGGCTCCACTGATCATGTTTGTTATGACTCGCAGGGGTTCCAAGTAACCAAAGTACTTAGTGCGGATGAGATTACAATAAGCTGAGGCGACTATTCTAGGCTGAAGGCTATTGCAGTGGGAGTCGTGCAGCTAAAAGTTGATGATAGGATTTTAGTTTTTAATAATATATTATTGGTACCCGATTTTAGAATGAATTTGATTTCAGTTTCTAAATTGCATCGTGATTGATATTCAGTTTCTTTTGAAGATAATGCAATTATTAAAAGAAATTGTGAATATATTTGCGCGAGTACTTATAATCAAGAACTTTATATCATCAATGCTGCACCAACTCCATTGCATAATTATAAATCGCTTAATTCTTTGACTAATCCTAATAAAAGAAAAGAACCTTCGAGCATAAATCCAAGATATTTGTGGCCTTTACGATTGGGTCATATTAACCTTAGAAGGATTCAAAGATTGGTGAGCGATGGCCCATTGGACTCGCTCCAAGTTGAGTCATTTCCAACCTGCAAATCCTGTCTAGAAGGTAAAATGACTAAAAGAGCTTTTCAAAACAAAGGAAATCGTGCACAAAATGTGTTGGAATTGGTTCATACTGATGTATGTGATCCAATGAACATCCAGGCTAATGGTGATTTCGAATATTTCATCACATTTATAGATGATTATTCGAGATATGGATATATGTATTTGATGCGGCGTAAGTCTGAATCTTTTGATAAGTTCAAAGAATTCAAGGCTGAAACGGAGAAGCGTCATGGGCAGAGTATCAAGTTACTATGATCTGATCGTGGTGGCGAATACCTTAGTGGAGAGTTTTTGGATTTCTTGGCACATGAGGGGATTACTTCCCAGCTCACAGCGCCTGGTACACCACAACAAAATGGTGTTGCTGAACGAAGGAATTGTACTTTATTAGAGATGGTTAGGTCAATGATGAGTTATTCTGATTTTCCTATTTTATTTTGGGGATATGCCTTGGAAACAGCGGCATACATTCTAAACTTGGTGCCTTCGAAATCAGTTCCAAAACACCCACAGAGCTGTGGAATGGGCGCAAGCCCAGTCTAGGACATGTTCGGATTTGGGGTTCACCAGCACACGTGCTGAATAAGGAAGCTGATAAGTTGGCATCTCGTACAGAAGTATGAGTGTTTGTAGGATATCCGAAGGGAACGAAGGGTGGCTTATTCTACAGTCCTAAAGACCAGAAGGTCATTGTTAGCACCAATGCCCGGTTCTTAGAGGGGGACTATGTAATAAGCCACAAGCCTAGGAGTGAGGTCATTCTAGAAGAACTTAGGGGCGATATTTCGACAATACCAATTGTACAAACACCTAGTGTACCACATATCGACACTATTGTGGATACGCAAACTAAGGACATGCCTCATCGTAGTGGGAGGGTTGTTTGTCAACTTGAACGTTTCATCAGCGTGGGAGCATCTTCGGACCACTCCCCGGACCAGGATGAAATGGATCCATGTACGTATAAGCAGGCAGTTCAAGATAAGGATGTTGAATCCTGGAAAACAGCAATGGAATCTGAAATGGAATCTATGGATTCTAATCAAGTGTGGGAGCTAGTAGAGCTACCCAATGGGGTAAAACCCATTGGAAGTAAGTGGATCTACAAGCGTAAAAGAGGATCGAAAGGGAAGGTTGAAACCTTCAAAGCAAGGCTTATTGCAAAAGGTTACACTCAGAAGGAGGGCATCGATTACGATGAGACCTTTTCGCCAATAGGCATGCTTAAATCGATTCGGATTCTCTTAGCTATAGCTGCGCATTTGGATATGGAGATTTGGCAGATGGATGTCAAGTCTGCGTTTCTGAACGGGAGTCTTGATAAGGAAATCCATATGCGCCAACCTGAGGGATTCATTGCTGACGGAGAGGAGCACTTAGTGTGCAAGCTTAAGAGAGCCATTTATGGTCTTAAGCAAGCATCAAGGTCTTGGAACATGCGATTTGATGAAGTCATTCAATCGTATGGTTTTGAACAGTGTCCTAGTGAGGTTTATGTATACAAAAAGTACGATGGAAACGTGCTGGTATTTCTTGTACTATACGTAGATGATATACTTCTATTTGGAAACAATGTGAAGATATTATCAGACGTAAGGGTATGGCTGTCTGAGCAGTTCGATATGAAGGATTTGGGAGAAGTTGGGCACATCTTTGGTATTAAGATCTTTCGAGATCGCAAGAAAAGGATGTTGTGCTTATCTCAGGCATCCTATATCACGGTGCTAAAGCGATTTAGCATGGAGAATTCCAAGATAGGTTTCTTACCTTACAGACATGGAATTCAACTATCTAAGGCTCTGTGTCCTAAGACACAGAAGGAGATAGATGACATGAAGCTGGTCCCTTATGCTTCGGCAGTGGGAAGCCTCATGTATGCTATGCTTTGCGCTAGGCTTGATATCTGTCATGCTGTAGGCATGGTGGCGAGATATCAGTCGAACCCAGGACTGGGACATTGGATTGCTGTCAAGCATATACTCAAGTACCTGAGAAGGACTAGGGAGCATATGCTTGTATTTCAATCAGATACACTTTGTCCTTTGGGTTACACTGACTCAGATTTCTGTGCGGACAAAGAAAAGTCGAAATTAACTTCTGGATATGTTTTCACTTTGGGAGGTGGAGCCATCAGTTGGAGGAGTGTAAGCAGAAATGCATAGCGGACTTTACCATGGAAGCCGAGTATGTAGCAGCCTCAAAGGCAGCTAAAGAGGCAGTATGGCTCAAGTACTTCCTGAAGGATTTGGGTGTGATTCCTGATTTGCCTAGGAGTACTACACTTTATTGTGATAATACCGGTGCTGCAGCAAATTCGAAGGAACCACGGGCCCACAAAGCAAGCAAACATATCAAGCGCAAATATTATATCATTCGAGATTTTGTGAAGAGAGGGAAGATTGTTGTCTCCAAGATAGCATCTGAAGACAACCTAGCAGATC
Organism: Orobanche coerulescens; assembly: GCA_033398695.1. Taxonomy (NCBI): domain Eukaryota; kingdom Viridiplantae; phylum Streptophyta; class Magnoliopsida; order Lamiales; family Orobanchaceae; genus Orobanche; species Orobanche coerulescens. The sequence goes on from CM065804.1 coordinate 206,783,059, forward strand.
CTTTCACGAAAGGGTTACCCTCAAAGTCATTTGAAGGGCATGTGGAAGGAATGAGGTTGAGATGTATGGCAGCATTGCTTTGAGTATAAGTGGGAGATAGATAGACATAGTCTAGATAGTATACTTCAAAAGCATGCTTTGAGTATAAGTGGGAGATTGTTAGGGTTGTATATGTCAAAGCATACTTTATGCTTGTATTACCTAATTTCCCGGTCTTTATCTATGAGAATATTTAATTCATTTATCACATGTTTTGCATATTTATTCACGCTATGGTTATGCAAATGCAGTCTAAATTACCTTATATTGTAGATAATATGGTGTGTCGTGTCACACAGAAGATCACTTTATCGGTTCCTTATATAGTAATATTTAGTTTACCACCTATATAACATTAGACAGTTATGTGAGAGGTTGTAATATATGCTTTAGATTGGTTGGTCTTGACCATTAGCATATATTAGCGTATTCGGTATACGTTGAACAGGATCGAGGTGAGATAGATTCTTCTGTACTGACTATAAGAAGAACGTACATCTTGGACAATTATTATTTCTTAATTCTAGTGATTAATATTTAATTATATATATTTAATATTTATTACTTTGATTTATCATGGGTGAGAGCCACTATGATTGACTCAATTTGCTCAATATTTTGGGCAATATTATTATTTATATAATAATTAATATTATAGCTAGAAATCGTGTCCCGACCAGTCGGGTTGATCATGTCCCTTGAGGCACTCGAAATGATTATTATATTAAACCCTGTAGGTGGAATTAATTTTCCGATATAATAATAATGGTCGAGTGGTATACTCATGAATAACATATTAATTAATTAAAAGCTGTCAGTAGCTTAAATTAATTAATGGATATGAAATATCTTAAATACGGGAAATAATTAATTCAAAAGGAGCCCAATTTTGTAATTTGGATTTTAGTAGGAAGTGCAATATTAACATATTAGTGGACTAAGTTGATATTAATAGAGTCTTCATATTAGGAAGAGTCCTAATATTGGAAGGAAGATATCTATTGGGAGTCCTTACCATATCCTCCTTAAGGTCCCTAGAGTAGCCCAAAACACCTATAAATAAGAGACGTGGGAAGGCCGATTTTTCTACCTTAAATTGCCCAAGAAAATCGATTTTTTTTGCTTGTGTGTTTAATTGTGGATTTTGACTTGTGTCTTGGATTCCATAATTTAGATAACACAAATATTTTTCTAAAATACTGAAAATATTCAAGAAAAATAGAGAGAACAAAAATCGTAAGTTTCTTGAGAAGAAAATTTCAGTCGATCCCTTTGCAGTCCAAGTAGTCCAGTAGATTGTTGCCCACACGACATCCAGACATAGGAGGGATATACTCTAGAAGATCTTGGGGGTAGAAATACAAGAAGATCGGAGAGGAACACGAAGAGGACATAAATCGATCAAAAAGGGATTTCCTACCACTTCGCGTCAAAGATAAAAATTACCGACTCCCATGCGTAAATATATTTATTTAATTATTTATTAATCTATTTAGTTAATTAGTTGACAAGCCTAAATAGATCCAGTTTTTCCTGTTGGTTAGTTTATAAAACCTTTTATTAAATTTTTCCCACAAACTTGCTTCCGCTGCGTTTTATATTCCAACACTGACGTCATGGCTTACATCATCACACCAACGGATATTTTGACTATTGTTAACGTACGTAATGGGAGATTTGCTAACATACGTAACACAGAAGATAGGAGCTACTGGACTAATTTGCAGTATACATAACGTATGTAGCAGGTGTGAGCTAACGTACGTAAATGGCTTAACGTACGTAAAGGAAGACGTATAATGTACGTAATGAGGCAGCAGTGAGCTAACGTGAGGCTTTGGATCCTATAAATACCACTTCTAATGGTATTCACCCTACAACAACTTCAAGCAATCGATTCATTGATCAGATATTGATATACATTCTATTGTTGTTGTAATTGTGCTTATATTGTCAAGAGTTTGAGTGTGATACACGAAAACTCATACACGAGAGGAAAAAGAAAGGATAAGATTCGATTCGTTATTATTAGGATCAAGGATCCGACATTGTTATAATTGCAATCGATATCCACGTGAGGTTTGTCTAGTACCCATAAAAAGCTAGATTGGTTGATTCCTTGTCCAATAGAAAAGAAAAACGGTTTAATTTGGACCGACAAAAAGACAAGTGTGTGAACGGTTTACTCGGACCGATAGAAGACGAGTTTGTAACGATTATCCCTCGATCGATAGAAGAGGGGTGCAGAGGTTGATCTTAATCCTATAGTAAAAGATACCAAAGAGAGAACGTAGGCACGTTTGGCCAAACCTCTATAAATCATGTGTTGATTTATTTACCGCACCTTTATTTAAATCGCTTCCGCAACGCGAAAGAGTTTTATAACTCTATCTCCAAGCAGCGATACCGACCAATCTTGCTCCAACAGTTGGGGTTTCGAAGACCGGAGTTACTAGTTCCGGCAGTGGGGGTATCCTGGCCCTGACTTTGGTGCTGGGCAGACTTCGTGGGTGCATGATCGGATTGTCATTTCAGGGCCGCGATGTTGAGATGAAAGTTGAGTTTTGATTTATAGTGAGTTGAAAGGAAGGACGACAACCACTTCTTTTTGTGGTTTTGGGGTTGGAAGGACTGAGGTCACAGTTCGAGTGTGGGCGGAGGTGAGCAGGCGGCTGGCCATGGGTTCATTGGGAATGGGTGGTATCCACCCAGGGAGACGGTTCCTGAGGATTCTGGAAATTGAAACTTGAATATGACATAATTGTTTAAAAGTTACTGGATAAGGGATGAAGAGAGAAAGATACAGGAAAAATAAAAGCAGGTTAAACGTAATGTTGAAAGACATATCCACAAGAAGAAGAAGATGACGAAGATAATATTAATTCGACAGAGAGAGACAGAGAAGAAATATACAAAATGGTTGTTCAATCTTCACTGGAGGATCAGGTCCCAAATGAACGCTTGAGATAAGAATCATACGACATCGCCTGTATAGAGTCGATGTCTGTCCGTAATGCTTCCAATGCCACGATAATTGCATACATGCGGAACAATGGGTCTAGAACATTTAGAGTGGCGTGCGTGCCTATATAGAGCATTTGAGATAGAGTTTTGGGATTTTGAAGGAGGTGTTTTGGGATTTGAAGGAGATGTTTTCTACTCGACTCGATCTTATTAACTCGACTGGGGTAGGGCGAACGAGCTGACACATCATCATAAATGGCTTAATCGGACCATTCAGATACTGGATCTCGGACCCTTTGTGAGGAACATTTAGTGTCTTTGAGGATAGGTTGGACCCTGGGGGCTCAGGCCTGCGACTTAGATGAGCTCAAATGACTTATCTCCTAGCCCGAACTAGATGAGCTCAATTGAGTTACCTCCTTGTCTGAGATGGTTAAGCTCGGCCGTTTACATCCTAGTCCGAACTAAATGAGCTCGGGTGGCGCTAGGTTATTATTCTTGAAAAGGAGTCCTTGCGAATAAGGATACGATCATTGAAACATATCGAGTCCCAGATTGTCACGATTTGATGCCACTCAAAAGAGAGGTCTTTTATCTTGGGAGCACAAGGCCTCTCCGTTTCGGGTTTATTATTTTACTATGGCATTTTCTGACTTGAGTGTCACAATGTCTATATTGGGAAAATTTCCCGGTGTTTTTACAGGTGACGTGCGGTCGAGTCAAGCATCATTTTTATTCGATTCTTAGTGGTCGATCTTTTTTATGTTCATCACATGGTCCACGAGGGAACTGGGTCCGAAGTCGATAAACCTCTTTGAGGAGACTAGATAGTTTGGAGATCGGAGCACCTCTCTAGTTCTTATGTAACATCGGAAGTCAGTTAACCACCCTGGGGTAAAGAACCACATGAGATGTCGGAGTACCTCCCTAGACCAATTGACTCAAAGGGATAGCGCAAGCTTGGACTATCCAGACTAGGTAGGCTCAACGGGTGCCATCCCAGACCCAGACCGAGACTCAGACCCAGACCAGGCTTGGATTATCCAGGCTAGGTATTTTCTTTGTATTGTTTTCTCATACGTAAGAATCCAGGTGTGTCAAATTTAATGGCCTAAATAAACTTGCATACATGGAAGAATATTTCAACCACGCCCACCATCTAGAAGCCATTATTCTTTCCTTCACCAAGTCTTTATATTTTTATTACAAAGCCTATTTCAAAGTGAATTTATAGAGTGCCTTTTTCTTACAAGTCACCACGTCGTCTCTTCTTTACTCCGAGTCCGGACGATGAGAAATAAGAATATTTTATTTAGCCAAATCGGGTCAATCTTTATCTCATGATTCACCCAATACAAGGTTGAAATTGAAAACCTTGCCTGTACACTCATTGAGTTGGAATATTAGTGCGTTGACAAAAATACACAGTTAATTCTAAAATTATTTACTATTGGTAACAGGCTTGAATTTAGTATTAAGAAAGTATATGTATGAATTTAGTATTAAAAAAGTAATTATTTTATCTTTCTCATGCCAATTCATACATTAGAGTCATTTTTATCCTTTTCAAATGTCTTCAAAATACTATCTGTATAATATATTAAACATGACTCTTTAGTGGTTTCCTTCACTTGCGTTAACACATATTCCCTCCTATTTTAGATAGAAATATCATTTTAATTTTTTCTATTCGTTTGAAAATAGATGTCACTTTAAATTTTCCTTATCTTAATTCCATTATTAATCCTAATTAACTCATATCGAAATTCATATTTTCACTCTTTATTAATTATAAGTCATCATTCATTAACGACAAACTCTGGCAATTGTTTTCTTAATTTATGTGCACAAAGCCGAAGTGACATCTATTTAAGTAGGAGTGAGTATTTTGTTGAAAATTGTGTGGCTTTTGTTTTTTTGAAAATTTTGGAACATCATCTTGCATCCAATTACTTCTATAATTATATCACCTAGCACTTCGCTCGTACAATGCATGAAAATCGCTATGTTGAATAATATAAATTGGTTCAACAACAACACCAATATCAGAGCCTTAGTCCCAAGTTGCTTTGGGGTCGGCTAACACGAATCAATATCTGAAAACGTCAAATCGTCTCCAATAAAACAGTCATATGAAAAGGCAAAAGTGATACGTAAAAAGTTTACTACGTATATATATATAATAATAAAAAGTATAAAAAATAGTAATAATCATTATGCAAAAAAAAACTCAAACATAATCAGCCACTCGAATTCTCTCTCTCACGTCGCCCTATCCAATGCCAAAATTTCTCCAATCCCAAGAAACCTCATATCATTCTAAATCTCTCTTATCCATGTCTGTTTAGGTCTTCCTCTATCCCTCACCGGCCTATGCGCTCCTCATTCTTCAAGCCTCCGCACTGGTGCATCAATTGGCATCCGTCCCACATGTCCGAACCATCTTAACCGATTCTCCAACAGCTTATCCTCTATAGGGGTCACTCGTACTTCTTTCCTAATCACATCATTTTAAGTCGATCCTTTCTCGTATGGCCACACATCCATCTTAGCATACGCATTTCCGCCACATTCATCTTATGCACATGACTATGCTTTACAGCCCAACATTCAGTGCCATACAAAAGTGCAGACCTAATTGTTGTTCGGTAAAATTTTCTCTTTAATCTGTAAGGTACGCCTTGATCACATAATAACCCCGTTGCGCTCTTCCATTTCAACCATCCCACCTTAATCCTATGGGCCACGCCACCATCTAATTCTCTATCCTTTTGAAGAATATACCCAAGATAACGAAAAAACGTCGATCCTCGTATAACATTCCCATCCAAAGTGATTGTACCCACCTCTCTACTTCTATTTCCACTAAAGCTACACTCCAAATATTCAGTCTTACTTCTGCTCAGCCTAAAACCACGAGTTTCGAGCGTATTTCTCCAGAGTTTCAATTTTCTTTCAACTCCGTCCTTCGTTTCATCAAATGTAAGCAAGTATGCACATGATACAATGCAAGACATAAATCAAACTCAGTCTTTCTTTGAGACAACTAGTCGTTGTCATTCAAACGACTGTTATAAAATTTTTTATTGATGATTACAATACAGTGCAGTTGAATGATCAAAATACAGGTAAGAAATTTTTTACAAGCATTGCAAAATTCCAAAATAAAAATTACAAGTAAAATACAAGTAATTTACAAAATTCTATCTTCCTCTCCCTTTTCCTCTTCTGACTTGTTGTTTGGCTGGAGGGAGAGACCTCAAAGGTTTTGCTCCAATTGTCCTTTTGGAGACTGATGATAATCCATACTTCATCTTGATTATCAAAGAGGCAAATTCTTGATCTTCGGGGGTAGACCAGTTATTTTCCACACAGAGCTTTTTAATTTCCTCCTGAAGAGTCAATTCGTCCAACTCATCATTCATCAGCGGAGGGGCTTCTTCAGGTCTAAATTTGGGTATCATGGGATAGCACCAAACTTGTTGGCATGCCTTTTCAGAGCGGCCCAGAGCTTTGGGAAGGTTGAGGACATCCAATTTATGAAAGACTGCTATGGGGAGCATTCCTTATCCTGGAGCAGCTCCCAGAGATAATATTTCTCAATAAATCGCTTCTTTACAGTTCCCCACATTGAACTTATTTCAGCAGGTAGGAATTCCTCAACGTGCCACAGCTCTTTTCCCTCCCATTCATATCTTTGCTCATACCCTTGTCTAGTTCTCCTCTTCTTGGTTGCTGGTTGATCTTCAGGTTGAGATGGGGCTGCCATTTCCTTTCTCTTCCAGTGAGAAGTTCCAGCTTGTAGGGCAGGGAGGTCGTGTCTTTTCTTTGTCCTGACTTATTCTCTGATATCCTCCTTAGAGTCTTCCCCCTCTTCCCCTAGTCTGAACGCAGGTGCTCTGACTTGCTCTTTTTCTTTTCCTTCCCTCTTTTTGCCAGCATCAATAATCGCTACTAGCTGCTTCTCCACTCGGGTCATAAAATCAGACATGCCAAGAGGCATTCTGGAATTCGTGGGTGTTGGAGAGGGTTCCTTCTTATTGATCAGAGCATTCATCTTCAGGTTGAGGGACTGAAGATTAGGCTTCACCTCAGTTGCTAATAATTTGGCAATTGTCTCTTCGACAAGCCGTCTGATCAGCTCGGTCAGCTCAGGTGAGATAGGGATTGCAGGTACTGTTTGAGGTGAATTTTCACCTGAGTCTTCAAGCGCGTGCATCTCTTGGCGGTGACTTGTCTGGCGAGACTCTGTCTCGCCGGTTGCTGATCAGATGGGGTTTTTTCTGGGGTCCCCGATGTGTCATCTTCATTTGGCTGATGTGAGCTGGAAGCTTTATCAGGTTCTCTATGCTCATCATCATCATCATCATCCTTTTTCCTCTCTTCCTTCTTCTCTTCTTCTTCTTTTTCTTCGACTTCTTCTTTTTCTCCTTCTTCATCTTCTTCGACTACTTCTACTTTCTCATCTCCTTCTTCTGCTTTTTCAACATCTCCAACTTCTTCTTTTTCAGCCTCTTTTTCAGATGTTTCAACTCCTTCTTGTTCAACTGCAACTTCTTTTTCAATATTTTCAACTTCTTCAACTGCAGCTTCATTTTCTGCTTCTCCAACAACATTCTCAACTTCCTCCTTTCTCCCATCAGCTTCCTCTTCAAATATTCCACTGTCCAGACCCTCCTTCATTATTTTGAGGATTAATTGTTCCATGTTCTGTTTGAAGTGGAGCATGAACCAATCCTCCTCAAGTAGAACCTGCACGTTAGTTTCGTGACAAAATAACATGACGAGTTGTTCTATAGATATAGGATGCTCCCAGGAGGTCTTATCAATGAGAGTTTTAAGTTCAGAAAAAGTGTACATCCTAAACTCTCTCCATTCCTCGTACATGTTGATGAAGGAATATTTTAGCACTTCATTTCTTACTAACTTCAGCTGTGCTGCTGAGAGTCCCTGAGGGCTGTTGGTCCTCAAGTTAAATGAATACTTTGCGGTGGGAATTTGGATGGTCTCCTCGGCTTCTTCTTCCTCAGTGGTGTCAGGAAGAGTGAGAAGGGGAAAGTTGTCGGTTATCAGCTCTGGTTGATTGGGCTGATCTTTAGCCGGGGCAGGTGCAGAGGAGATGACTATCTGCATCTGAGCAGATAGGTCTTCGGTTGGTGCAGGTGGGCTGTCAAGCTGCACCTCTTTTTCTTCTTTATCAGATGAGTAATTCACCAGGCCTTTCGGCCTTTTCTTTGGTGAAGTTTGAATGTGGACGACCTCCTCTGGTTCAAGTGACTTTCTTTTGAACTGCATGGCCAGAGGAGTGTTGGCATCGTAGGAGTCATCTGCAGAGGGCTTCTCGACTGCAGGTAACTTTATTCACTTCACGAAGGACATTTCCTTGATTATTCTTGCAGCTTCTTCCTTCTTCTCTCCAATGGACTTCAGGGTCTCGTGGTCGAGGTGACCAAGTCTTTTGCTGTTTTGGAAAGGGTCTGCCTTTCCCTTGGCTTTTCCAAGATGCTCCAGAATCTAGCTTATTTGAGTTCCGAAAGCAAGATTTTATCTGAATTTTTTCTCATCTTCGTCCCATCTCACTTTATTCACTTCCCGAACCAAATTTCTGTAGATGTAATCAGGCCAATTAATTCGTTTTGACTGGATAAGGGCACTCAACACCACATATTTGGCTGAAGACAGTTGGTCATAACTTCCAGCCATGCCCATGACTATCTTGTTAGTGATGTCAAGAACATATTTGTACTCTTTCTTCAGGTCATTCTTTTTCGTCGTGAGTTTGACCTTTGAAGACTCTTTTGGTGACTTGATTTCGAACCACATCTCAGTTGAGATTTGTTTGAGGGCCTCGACTGTGATGCCTCGGTTTTCTAGATTAAAGGCATCTGCGATTATCAGAGGAGTTTTATAGACTTCCTCTCCAAGAATCATGCTCGAAATGCAGTGCTCCGTCACATGGGCCTCCATGTAAAAGCAGATAACCGCTTATTTGTACAGCTGCTTGGGGGCAATGTCGAGAAAACGGTAGATTCCGTTTTTCTTCATCATCCTTATAATGGTCGCCATTTCGCCTGTCTGGTTTGTCGCCAGTAATCCTTCAAAATCGAACATGATACTGAAAATGATCTGGTCCTTCATGAGCTTTAGGTTAACTCCTTCGAAGTAGGCTTCTATTTCTGCAAAGAAAGTTTTCGCTGAGTGTGGTGAAGATTCAAAGAGTTTTGCTTCTGAAAAATTAGGGTTCTAAAATCTTAAAGACGGTAAAGTTTGTGAAATGATTTTTGCCGCCTTAAATAGCGAGTTGAAAGGACGTTTTGAATTTTTAGTAATAAAATAATCAACCGGTGGTATGATTTTTTACGATTTAAGGAATGACGGTTGAATTTGATTGGACGTCGTGTAGCTAGTGTGAACGTGTGTTTGTCCACGTGTATAAAGAAAATAATATAATAATTGAGTTGGTCTAGAAACTTAGCTGATTGACTGTTTGACTTCTTGTCTGCTCTACATCAGGTAGCTTGTGTCGCCTGTGGTCAGCTAACTTTTCTTGTCTGATCTGCATCAGTTAGCTTTCTGCATCAGGTAGGATATGTTGCCTGAGGTCAGCTCAGCTTCTTCATCTGTCCTTCGACTTCTCATTTGGTCTTATCATATGGGTTCATTGTCTGCTCTGATCAGGTAGATCTTCCTAGTCTGCATCAGGTAGCTTCCTTGCTCGTCTGATCTGATCATTAGGTAGCTTTTTCGTTTGTACTAGATTCCCAATCTAGTAGACCAAGTTCCCTGCTTAGCTCCAAAAACCTTTCTTATGGCAAAGGTTTAGTGAATATGTCAGCAATTTGGTATTCTGTGCTGACTCTCCTGTTAAGCACATGATCTCTTATGAAATGATGTTTAACATCAACGTACTTTGTCTTTGAGGGCAATACTGGGTTATTGATTATTGCGATTACACTATTGTTGTCACATTATATTGGGACTTCATTTTCAATCATGTTGTAGTCCCTTAGCTGTTGTCTGATCCATAGAATCTGTGTACAACAGCTACCTGCAGCTAGGTATTCTGACTCTGTGGTTGATATTGAGTTAGATACCTGCTTCTTGCTAAACTAGGATATCAATCTGGTTCCTAGGAATTGGCACGTTCCACTAGTGCTTTTCCTATTAATCTTGCATCCAGCAAAGTCTGCATTTGAGTATCCTGATAGCTCAAAGTTGTCGTCTTTAGGATACCATAGTCCAACATTGATTGTAGACTTAAGGTATCTGATAATCGTCTTAGCTGCTTCCTGGTGAGACTGCTTTGGTTTGGATTGAAATCTTGCACATACTCCTACAGTATAAGATAAATCTGGCCTACTTGCAGTCAGGTAAAGGAGTGATCCAATAAGTCCTCTGTAGTGGGTTGGATCCACTGATATGCCTCCTTCATCTGTATCTAGGTGTAGGCTAGTGCTCATTAGTATTCTTGCTAGTTTGGCTGAATCCATTCCAAATCTCTTGATTAGGTCTCTTAAGTATTTAGCTTGATTGATGAAAATTCCATTGTCCATCTGCTTGACTTGCAAACCAAGAAAGAAGTTAAGCTTGCCCATCATACTCATCTCAAATTCTCATTGCATGAGATTTGAGAACTTCTCACATAGCTCTGGGTTGGTTGAGCCAAATATGATGTCATCTATATGTATTTGAACTAATAATATGTGGTCTTCATACTCTACTCTGAATAGGGTCTTGTCCACCTTGCCTTTGCTGAATCTTCCTTAGCAGCTCAGGTAACTTTGTTAATGTTTCAGTCTTTTTATAGAGAAAAATAATCCATGTATATCTTGAGTAGTCATAAACTACTACTAGAGCATGCTTCCTTCCACTCAGTGTCTTTGGCTTGATGGGGCCAAAGATATCCATATGAAGTAGATCTAGAACTCTTGTGGTGGGAGTGGTAGGCTGAACTGGTTTGAATGATGCTCTGGCCTGCTTCCATTTCTGACATGCATCACATGGAGCTTCCTTCTTGAAAACTTATTCAGGAAGTCCTCTGACTAGCTTTTGAGAGCTAATCTTGTTGATGGCTTTGAAGTTCAGGTGATATAGTCTTTTGTGCCACAACCATCCATTTTCAGCAATTGTCTTAGATAGAAAACAGGTGTTTGGAGTGCCTGTATTCCAATATATCATGTAGACATCTCTCCTTCTAAATCCCTGTAGCTTCACTTATACAGATAGGATATCAATCACCATGCATTTCCAAATAGTGAAGACTACTAGGTTCTTCTCATCACAGAACTGACTTATGCTCAAAAGGTTGTATTTGAGCCCTTTGATATAATGAACTTTGGATATTGTTATATTTCCTCTGTGCAGCTCTCCAAATCCTTTTGTCTGACCTCTAGAGCTACCTCCAAAGGTTACATCTGGTCCTCTTCCTTTGATATAATTTGATAGCACCTTCTTATTCCCAGTCATGTGCCTTGAGCATCCAGAATCTACAAACCATTCTTTTCCTCCCATTGTTGAGTTTGAGGAGATGTGATAGTAGTCCTTCCACATTTTTTGCGGTCAAACAAGCTGAGATTTAGGTACCAAGATCTGTGTGGATCCTCGGGGGTTAGTAGGTTTCCTGGAGAATTGATTTCTCCTTGGATTATGAAAGTTATGTTGATTGCCCCTAAAAGGTGTATGTTGTCTAGGCCTATATTCCTGGGTAGCATTATATACTGGATATGCCTCATAAAATCTATGGTGTGGGCTATTTCTAAATCTTGGCTGAGACCATTTGTTAAATCTTTGGGGTCTCCACTCCTGTTCATTTTTAAAACTTGGATAACCTTGAGGTTTCCATTTGCCTCTCCCATTTTGAAATTTGTTTTTAGGGAGCCTCTGATAATAATTGGCATAATGTCTTGGCTGCTGCTTTTGCCTTGGCCATTGCCTAGTCTCTTGTCTAGGTGGCTGCAATATGTACCTTGGCTGCTGCCTAAACTTTTGACTTGGCTGCTGCCTATTTTGAAATACAGGTTTATAAGTAGGCTCAGCAGTTGGGACAAGTGTTTCTCTCTTGATGAAAGTAGTTTTTGATTTAGAGGGAGTGTTGGGGTCATATCCAAGGCTTGATCTAGAATAAAGTGGCCTTTTGTTTACAGATGCCTTTAGAGATGTTATCTCTTTAGCCTGTGTACTATTTAACTATTTTACCTTGACTAGCTCAGCTTTAACATGAGCAAGTACAGCTGACTTTTCACTATTTAAAACAGTCAGCTTATGTATTTCAGCTGCAGTATCTTCAGCTGAGTTTTTCGAAGTATTTTCATATCGTTTTTCAAGCTCAGCTATAACAAATTTTGCTGACTCTTGACTGAGCTTGTCAAAATTATTTTTCAGCTGGACTCTCTCATATTTCAGCTGTTCATTCTCAGTTGTGACAGTCTGGTGAGCTGATTTTAGGGTTTCAAAATCTTTCAGCAGTTGATTAACAGATTTATGAAGATCCATGTCTTCAGATACATTAGAGCTGAAACCTTCAATATTTTGAGGTTTAGAAGTTACCTCTTTATCAGCTAGGTTAGCCATCAGACAGTTGTATTCATAAATCATCAGATAAGAATCCACTGCTTGATTCTACTCTCTTTGATCTGATCTTCAATGATGAGGGCCTTCCTCTTATCTTCCTTTCTGGTCACGTCCTTATTGATTTCATCCTTCTTAAGATCAGGATAGTCAAATTGTATATGTCCTGTCTTATCACAATTGTAGCATTCAACCTTCCAGTTTCCAGCCTTTTGATTCCTCCTTGGATTGTCTTTGTAGTGCTTCTTACACTTGGAGTAGTTTTTCCGGAAGTTGCCGAATCATTGCATTGTGAATGCCATCTCTTCCTCAAAATCTAGAGGATTTGGAGGTTTGACTTCAGATAGGGTCTTGGCAGGGGACTCTGCTGCAAATGCTATTCCCTTCTCTGCTGGCTCAGTTGATGATGAATATGGAAGCTCGAACTCATAAGACTTTAGATCAGAGAACAACTCTTGAATCTTTATCTGGTTGAGATCTTTGGATTCTCTCATTGCCACAACCTTCATGCTCCATTTGGGTTTGAGGGATCTTAGAACTTTAGGGCCATCTCCCTGTTGCCATATGTCTTCCCGAGGGAGTTGATCTCATTAATAATCTCAGTGAATCTTATATGTCTTGGTCAATTGATTCACTATTTTTCATTTTGAAGTTGTCAAACTTTTGAGTAGCAATTGACAACTTATTTTCCTTTATCAGCTCTGTTCCCTCACACATTACAGCTATTGTGTCCCAAATTTCTTTGGCATTTTTACAATTCTTGATCTTGACCATGGTTGATTTGTCAAGAGTTTGGTACAGCACATCTCTGGCCCGATTGTCAAGATTGGCCAGTTTCCTTTCCTCAGAGGTCAGCTCCGTCCTCTTCTTGGGAATCTTCTCTGGCTTTCCAACTGCAATTTCTTCAGGAGAGTTGTCCTTTTCAAAGATGAAAGGACCATATTCTATGATGCACCACATGTTGTCATGAATGGTGTGCCTGCATTCCTATCTTCCAAAGGTCATATTCATCAACAGAAAATACAGGTAACCTAGAGTGCATGTGTTGCATGTGTATCATTTTAAATGAGAGATTAATCCTCTGATATATGGATCTGGTTCTGTCAATCTTGAACTAACCTCTCTGATACCACTTGTAGGTCACAAGTCGTTAGGAATAAGTCTAGGGGGGTGAATAGACTTATTGAAACTGTTTTACTGAAGTCAGGTGAGTTTCTTAGCTGATAGGTACAGATGACTTAGAGTCGTCTGCATACAAGTATGCGAAAGACAGCTGATGACGATAACAGATAACTAAATGCTTTCTGCAGATAACTAACCAATGGAACAGTTTAATATGTATGCAGAAGGTAGATATGATGTTCAATGCAGTAAAACACGCAGGCATTTGTAGTGGTATCAGAGGTGGGGTAATCCTCTACTAATCCACTTCTCTCCAAATCAGTTGGAGATAAATTCACTATAACTGTCAACCAGTGATAAATGTTACAATGAATTTTCTCTAGTTACAACAGCTTCCAACCAGTGGAAACCCATGGCCGTTGTAACTCCTTTGACTGTCTAGCACCTCCTGATTGAAAACCCGTGGATGCCTCAACAACTTCTCGAGCTGTCTATCACCTTCCAATCAAGAACGCGTGTATACCTTATCAGTCACGTAACTTCTGAAAACCTCATTCACAGAAGTACCCCGAACTCAAACTATAAAGACAAGAGTTTTTGTATTCTCCAACTAAAGAGCTTCTTCGAATATGACTGCTTAAGCTTTGCTCTTCACGATGCTATTTGTTCACTGTGCTTTGACTGCTATTGTTCGCTTGAAAGTATTGTTCGCATCATACTTAGCTCAATTATATCTTCGGATATTTATAGTACGATCTTTTGAGCTTCCTTAATAGCCGTTGCACTACTGTAACAAATCCATCCGTTGGAGAGTGGACTTCTTTGTTTATCTTATCAATCCGTTGCAAGGCTTGATCCCTTTCCAAATCCGACCGTTTGAAAGACTTTATTCGATTTAGTGTCGTTATTCTTGATTAGAATAAGTATAAAGTCTTTAGAGCGTGGATCTTGATGAATATTTAATTCCTTGCTTTCCGGGAATCTTTCAAGTTTGTCTCCTACGTCCGCATGTGACTTTCCGTGATTGTTGACTTTCAACGCTTTGCTGATGTGGACTGAGTTACTTTGTTGATAACTTATCTGATCTCTCTTGGTAAAATTATCTGATGTGCAGTCAACCTTCTCTGATGTCGGACTTCTCTGATATATCTTCTCTGAGATGAAGTTCTATGTCCTGAAGAATCTTTTATGATCTGACGATCTATCTGAAGTCTTCTGACCGGATGAATGTTATCTGATCTGACGGTCAAACTGCAGTTGACTGGACTTCGTCTGCAGATTGGTCAAACTTCTCTGATATTCCTGTTGACCAGTACTTCTCTGAAAATAAGTTGTCTGATGATAAGTCGTCTATGGTCAACCTTCTCTGATAAGTTGAGTTGACCAAGACTCAGCTGATAAACACTTGCCTAAAGTCTGTTCTATACTTAGCCATTTCAAGATTTAGCCTAACTTATAAGGCCTACAGAAGATACACATTTAGTTCTTTATATTTTGCCAAGTACTTAAACATACATTTGAATAATCAATTTAATACAGGGATGACATCATCAAAATCTAATAAGTATTCCTAACATAGTTGTACGATGCATTTAAGAAGAGCATTTTCAATCTGAGGGTTATTTTCATGTGGACGATTAATGATTTTCCGGCTTAGGGAAATCTAGCTAGGCGTACGACTAAGCATAAGACAGCATGTCCTATTTGTGGTGCTAATACTTGTTCATATTATCTACCTCACAGTCACAAGTGTGCGTATATGGGTCATCGACGGTTTCTTATACCCAATCATCCTTACCGAAAGAAGAAGAGTTGGTTTGATGGAACTCATGATAAGAGGGGGAAACCTCATATATTGTCTGGTTCTGAAATTTTAGCAGTTACTAATAGGTATTGAAAATGATTTTGGAAAATGGGATGAAATGAGCAGTGATGAAGAACCGAGACAAGAAAGGGCAAATGGTAAGAGAGAGAAGAAAAGGAAGAGGAAGATTATAAAGAAGAAAGTTAGTCCTGAATTGGAAGAAAAAATCAATTTTTTTAGTTGCCATATTACGAGGTATAACAAATTTTGTGCTCTAATGTTAATTCAATATAATGATATAGTTAATAGCCAGCTGATAACTTAGAAAATATTTTATTTTTAGCATTTGTTGGTACGTCACTCTTTGAATTTAATGCACATCGAAGAAAATTGTGGTGAGAGTTTATTTTGCACTTTGCTTGATATAAAAGGAAGATAAAAAGATGGCCATAGTGCTCGTAAAGACTTAGAAAGTATGGGAATTCGGCCAGAGTTGCAACCAAGGCTTGATGAGAATAGTAAGTTACTCCTTCCACCAGGCCAACGTACTTTAACAAGTTCTGAGATAGAGACATTTTATTGGCGACTAAGAAATTTGAAAGTTCCCGATGGGTATAGCTATAATATTGCAAACAGTTTTGCACAGAATGACAAGATACATGGACTCAAGTCCCATGATTACCATGTATTGATGCAACAGTTATTTCCAGTCGCATTGAGAGGACTTCTACCGAAAGGGCCAAGAAATGCATTACTTCGTTTCTGTTCATTTTTCTATGATATAAGCCAAAGAGTGGTTGATGTCGAAAAAATTAAAGCTGCAGAACAAGAGATAATTGATACATTGTGCATGCTTGAAAGATATTTTCCTCCTTTATTCTTCGATATTATGATTCACTTGACAAACATTTAGGTCGAGAAACTCGTCTTTGTTGATCAAATCAATTTCATTGGATGTACCCGTTTGAAATGTATTCGATATCCATTTATTATCTGACAATAGGCTTGAATGATATTTTCCTTCCTAATTTATATACAATCTTTTTATATTTATGAAGATGGGCAAGGAATATGTTAGAAATCCTGCACGACCGGAAAGATGCATATGTGAAGGCTACCTTTCCGAAGAATCCATACGATTTTGTTGTAAGTACATTAAGAAAAGTTGTGCACTATTTGAAATGCATAAACGAAATGAGGAATATCAAAATGAAAACACATTTGAAGGACGACCAATTTCTAAAGGAGAGCATACTACATTGTCCAATGAATACATGCAAAATGGTCATCGATGTGTTGTTTAATACGCCAGAAGTGGAACCATATGAAGTGTAAGTTTAAGTTATATGCAATTTTGTCTAGTTTATTTCTTAGGAATATTTTTCACATTCTTTGTTTTTAGGATGCATATGGAAGAGTTGAAGATGTTACATACTAATCTATCCGATGAACAACTTTTGAAGATGCATTCACGCACTTTCTCTAGTTGGTTTACAAAAAAGGTTTTTTTACATATTATTTGGACTTTATTAGTTTATGCATTGTGAATAAGTATGTTATTTATTTAAAATAAATATACAGGTTAAAGACCAAATAGTCTCAGGCGAAGTAGAAGTTCCCGAAACAATAAAGTGGTTATCATATGGGCCTAGAAGGCAAGCACTCTCATATTCTGGCTATATAATAAATAGTCGTCGATTTCGTACCAAGGACACTGAAAAGTCCACACAGAATAGTGGTGTTTCACTTGAAGCAACTACAATACGTCAATCTCGGCCAAATGACAATTGCCAATCTAGTAGCAACACAATAGGTCATTACGGGATCTTACGTGACATTATAGTGTCGGACTATCTTATGTTTCAGATTCTCTTATTTAAGTGTGATTGGGCAAATATCTATCGTGGAGTGAAGGTTGAAGATGGATTTACATTAGTCAACTTTGCTCAATTTCAAGGAGATCCTTTTATACTAGCAACGCAAGCCTCACAAGTGTTCTATTGGAGAGAAAGCAAAATATCTCATTGGCAAGTTGTTATCAGACCACCACCAAGGGGCTATCATGATATGGAGATCTATGATAAGAGTGATGATGAGAATAATGAATTGTCGTATAATCCATTCGATGTATCTTTGCTTGATAAAACCGATGATGGCCAAGATAGTGCTTGCGCAAGAGTGGGATGTGATGACAAATTGGTATATTTAATAAGTATTTATGTTATTATGACTATTTTCTCTTAATTATAATGTCATTATGTTTGTTTATTATATTACTTGTACGAGCATATATACAAAATTATTTGACTGATTTTCTTCCATATAACGGGTGGAGGCTGAGTAGGAGGATCTTTAGATAACTGTATAGAAGTTTGTCGATGTGATCACAATTGATAATGATGGATAGAGGTAAGAGTTAGTGTTATCATAATGATTTTACATGTGTATGTCATGGTTTTTAGTTATAAGATATATATTCCCTCCGTCCTAATGTTAACTATAGTGTCATTATATTTGTTTATTGTATTTTTTTTCCAAAGCAGATTTTAAAATCAGATTTTTCAATGGTTATGTTTAAACAGTAAACATTGTAAAAATAATAGGCATACTCCTTCCGATTTAAATTAGTTTGTGAAGTAGTATGTCATTGTTTTTAAAAGCAGTTTTTTTAAATCAGTTTGTAACGAATATTTCTAATGCAAATTTTTTGTGCGTATGTCATTGTTTTTAGTTATAAAATATATATACACACAAACATCGTGTTTACTAACTTTACAATGATCTATGCAGAGTTCAAGAAAGGGGAGCAAACGCTTGAAGAAAATACATTTAGCATCAGTTGCAGTTTCGCAACAATAAGGGAACGAATGCATTCGAATTTCTGAAAGAGGGTCGAATCCCTCTCCTGAACATATTATACAGAGGATGTCTCCTCCGCGTATTTCTGCTGAAGTTCCTAATGAATATCCCGGTGAAGAGGAGTTGGTTGAAGAACAAGAAGTATTGGGAAAGAGAAAAAGAGATCCAACAAGGTTGAGAGAGTTATGCCTAAATCATACAGAACTAATAGAGGTGGATTTCAATGAAAGAGGACAACCTATCGGTGAGCATTCCGAGTGGTTATCTTCATTCTTGGGTGATTTAGCACGACAGTTTGTACCGGTCAATATCGATGATTGGATGAAAGTTGAGAAAGAAGCAAAGAAAGATTTGTGGACACACTACTACAAAACAGGCTTTTAACAGCGGTTATTTGGGCCAATTAACAGCGGTTCTGGAACCGCCGTTGTATGTACCGCTGTTAATTTTAACAGCGGTTTTTGTAACCGCCGTTGAAATATACAAATAACGGCGGTTAAGTATAACCGTTGTTAAAGATGCCATTTAACAGCAGTTTCCGGTAACCGCTGTTAACAGCTGATACGTAACGGTGGTTCAAGAACCGCCGTTACGTTTACAAATTAACAGCGGTTTTGGCAGAACCGCTGTTGAAGTTTCAAAAAATTTAATTGCGGTTTTGCTGAACCGCTGTTATTTTGTCGAGATTTCCCCCAATTTTTTTGGCATTATTTTGCACAATCCAGTACCTGACTCGGATCAAACTAATCAATAAACCACCAATTCATCGAATCCAAGCACACCGAAAAGAACTAACCAACACCAAATTCATTGAACCACCAATTCATTGAAAAAGATAATACAAAAAACACCAATCCATCCAAATAATTCATACAAATATCAAATGTACAATTCATATAAATAACTCACACATAAAAACACCAAAATCATGTTGTAAGACGATTTCGAACCTCCAATAAATAATGTCCTCAATCAGCTCGAATTTTATTAATAACATTATGAGATAGTGCTCCAACATCATCAAATATCTGCACATATAAACGTATAATAAACAAACTTTAAATGTAAACGAGTAAACAGTTTTATCACCACTTCAAGTTAAAAACATACTACCTCCATCCAACCATCCAAAATACGCGCTCGGACGATAGTCGACATCCAGTGAATAACATAATAACCACACTCCCAACCTCCATTTTGTTTATTACACTAAAACAAAATAAGACACAATTATATGAGTTGCTTTCAGTACATAAAATCAATACACAACATATACAGTAAAAAAAACACACACTGACACAAACGCATAAAGCACACAAGCACACAAACACACACTGCACACAAACAAACACACACACACACACAGCACACACACACACACACACACACACACACACACACACACACACACACACTGCACATACAGGAAACACACACACACACACTGCACACATATACACATTGCATACACACACACACACACTGCACAAACGGTAAAAACACACACACACACACACACACAAACTGCACACACACATAATAAAGAAAAAAAAACACCAAGACAAACACACAGTACACACACAAACATAAAAACACACAGTACACACACACACACAGCACAAACAGGAAACACACACACACACACACTGTGCACACACACACACACTGCACAAAAAGTAACACACACACACACACACACACACACACTACACACAACACAGAAAAAAACACCAACACCAACACACAATACATACAAAAACATGAACACAAACAGTACACACAACACACACACACACACACTGCACACAAACAAACATACACACACACACACACACGCAGCACACACACACACACTGCACACACACACAGCACATACACACTGCGCACACACACAACACAGAAAAAAACACCAACACAAACAAACAATACACACACAAACATAAATACACATATCACACACACACACACTGCACACAAACAAACATACACAAACACACACACATACAGTACACACAGCTCATACACTGCACACAAACACACACAAACATAAACACACACACACACACACACACACACAGCACACACACTGCCACTGCACACATGCACTGCACACACACACTGCACAGAAAAAAAACCAACACAAACAAACGGACATTTCATATACGATATGTTGGGAGAAAATCCTTAAGACGAAAGTTAACATCTATCCCAAAGGGGGAAGATCCTTACGACGTTAACCATGTCTATCCCAAAATAATTCGTGTTTCCAAAAATAATATTGTCGTACACACTCAAATTACAACACAAACACACATATTTACACTCATGTAATTAAATGTATTACCTTGGGATATATGCAACTAACCGCCTGCTTCGATTTACTTATATGCATATCATCCATGGTCTTGAATGCGGTCACGGCACTGCTTAAAAGTAACAATAATATATTGAGTCGTTGATATAAAATTTTCAAGCAAATATGTTATAAATAAAATCTTACTTTTGGAGTATGGCCTTAATACGAGAGTCAGTCCTACTATGTAATGAGCAAAATCATATAATAGTTCCTCTTGCTCGCACAATGACCAGAAGTTGCCAATGATGCCTACATTGATAAATGCATTTGAAAGAAAAAACATAATACTAAACTATGTTGTAAAAAAAATAAAGAAATAGTTTTGTTAAAAAGAAAATATTTTGAAATTTACAATCTTTAACTTACTTATGATGGTAACCTCCCATGTATATTTGCTTCTTCGACTCAAGCATACGCGTCAATATATATCTCGAGATCTCCTCTCCCCTCTGTCCCATATTTTGTATGGATTGAGGATCAAAATATCCATACAAATCCTCGTCCATCGTGCCCACATTCATATTAGACAAATACCTAATTTGTTAAGCAAAATATTAATATACAAAAAAACACTCCACACACTGCACACAAACACACACACACACACACACACTATCACACAATAAAAACACACACACACTGCACACTGCACACACACACACTGCACACAGTAAAAAAAACACACTGCCACACAGTCAAACACACACACTGCACATACAAACACACACTGCATGCAGTAGAAAAAAACACACACTGCCACACAGTCAAAAAACACACACACTGAACACACATAACACACACAAATACACACACTGTACACACACACATACTACGAATGTAAAAAGATTCCATAAAGGAAATTACTAATATAGTCCAAAGCTGTACAACTGATAAACTAAGCCACTCGTTTCCTTAAATGATCTCTAAAATATCAGTGTGAGCGATGTACAATGGAACATCATCACCACCACAAGCAAAGATAGCTGCATCCCACGGCACTGATAACGGATTATTGTAAAGACTCGACGCAGCACTAAGTCTTTCATGATGTCATCTTTGGTCCTCGACCCATCATTGTGACGAGCCTACTTCCTTGGTTGCTGAATATCCTATTTTATATAGTAGAGTGTAAAATACAAGTACATTTGAAATAATTTATTTTGTTTGAGTTACTAAAAAGAAAAAGAAACTATTTACCTTTGAAAAATCGGAGAAAACAAAATCTCGTGGCCATGCAATAAATCCACCTAAAGCTTCTGCCACGACTCTCACCTCATCAGTCGCCATAGGGACTTCAACGCTGGAATATACGACATCCTCAACTACTACCTTAACCAAATGAGCTGGTAAAGGAGCACAATGTAGGGTCGAATCGCCCTGAATAACCCTACCGATAGCAACTAGACGGGGAGGATGCTCGCCCACATAAAATCCAACTCGATGAGTGTCTCTAGTCGTAGGCCTCTCTCCGGAAGGGCCAGAAATAGCATCAGCACAACTCCCCTTCGTGCTAACACGAGTAACCTCATCTGGTGTATGAATATCAACAGGCTGCTGGGAACTAGCACCCATTGTCTGGCCGAACTCTTTCATCAAAGTCTGTGTGACATCAAGGGTGATCTTCTTCCTTAGCTGCTCCAACACATCTTCACTTAAGTAATCGCGAATACCCACACCAAAACCAATGCCATGAACACGACCAGGGTGCTCGGGTCTCCCAATGGCAGCCGCCAATATATCCTGTCGTCCCTCAGGAATGAAGTTACCTTGTGTATACTGCTTCTCCAAATCATCCTACAAAAATTTATTTTGGCACCATATTAAAAATTTTTGAAATATGCAAACAACTAATACAAGTTGATGAAGGAGAAAAAACAATACAAGAATGTAGATAAAAATAATTAGGTAGAAAAGTGGTTATTTATATTTAATAAAGCAAATAATTTACCTCAAATTTTTAGTGTTTGCTAACACTTAGCAACAAAAAAGTGGAGCTTTTTATTTTTCTTACAAGGAAAAATAATTTTTAAAAAAGAACTTACAATCCTTTCGATAATTTCCCATGCAACATCGGATGACGTACCCCCCCGTTTTTTGTATGACCAAACTTCCACCTTTGATGACGCGTAGGTGGAGACGGGGGATCAATAACAATATCTTCTTCAGATTTAGATACTTCTCGACGCTCCTTCATCTTCCTCTCTATCTCCCGTATATCCACCAAGTCGTACCCTCCTCGAGTCATATAATGCGGAATGTTCATTTTTGCTAATTCTTGTTTCTTACTTCTTTGTTCCTGTTACAAGTATCAAATAATCCATAAATAATTTTATAAATATTCAAATTCAAAACATTTTTTTTTCCAGATTTTATGTTCTTAATTAGAAATAGGTTCTTAATTAGAAATTGTTTTATTTGATTCTTGTAAAATTATTTTCAAATTATTGTACAATCCTTTTATGAATATTGTAATATATATTATATATTTTCAAATTTAAAATATTTTTTATTTCAGAAAATAGTGTTGTCAAAAGCAACACACATAATTAAACACACACACTCAACTAAATCGATTAAATTATACGACAAACAAGAAGAAAATAACACGTAAAACTACATTACACATACTGCCACACAAACAATCAAAAATGCTATATGTACACACTTTTGTACACGTAAGTGTATACACTAACTAATTAGGGATGGAAAAGTAAAATTAATGGATGGAAAAGCAAAATTGTATGTACACAAGTTTTACAAGATGCACTTTTCCATCTATTATTAGTTAGTGTCTATACAAATGTGTAAAAATGAGTCAATGTAGCATTGTTGCACAAACAATACACACACACTCACACATACAACACACAACACATACTGCCACACAACAGCACACACACACACACAACACACTGTCACACACACAATACACAAACACACATATACTGCCACACAAAAATACACACACAACATATACAGTACACACACACAGCACACAACACACCCTGCCACACACACTGTACACATACACACACTGCCACACAAACAATACAAATACACAACACACACAACACACACACAGCACACAACACAACACGACACAACACACAAGAACAAAGAAGAGAGTTCGGAATAGTAATTGATTTCAATGTAGTGGACCGCGGTCAATTGCAAAGTGTTGGGGAGATTGCGGGGGTCGCGGAGGTCGGGAGGTCGCTGGAGGTCGTGGGTCAATTGTGAAGCGTCGGGAAGTCGGGGGAGTCAGAAGCGTCGGGGAAGAAAGAGAGGAAAGAAAAAAGAAACAAAGGAGACCGGTCGGGTAAAAATAAAAGGATCATTAATAACGGTTTTGCAAAAAACCGCTGTTGAAATTAAGATAATAAATATTTATCAGTGGTTATGAGTACAACCACCGTTAATTGTTGGTATTTAACAGTGGTTATGAACACAACCGCTGTTAAAAGATAGATTCTGACTGCGGTTTATACAAAACCGTCGTTTATTATTGGTGTTTAACAATGGTTGTTTCTATAACCGCTGTTAACTTTACATGATATTTACAAAGTATGCCACCGCACAAATTTAACAGCGGTTTTTGCATAACCGCTGTTAAATGGTTATTTTGTAGTAGTGACATGTGTTAAGGTAATGATAATATATCTAATTGGGTTTGAACATAAAAATTCAAGTGTACATGTTTCTTGTTTGTGATGTGATGTTTATGTACAGGGGAGATTTAACATTGATGACACGTACGAGAAGCTTATTATTCAACAAATGGGCACTCGTTGGAGGCGTATAAATCGAAGCTGATAGAATCTCTTAGAGATGCATCAAAAATGCGAGGTAAAGAGTCAAAATTTGCATCCCTTAAACCGGATAACATATCTCTTCAAGAGTGAAGCACTTTTATCGCAGAAAAGTTATCAAATGAATTTGAGGTAAATTCAGTTTTTTATAAGTAGTTTGTGTTGTATATTTTTTTTTCTAACATAAAAAATGGTGTAGATGAAGCGCAAAATGTATAAGAAGATTAGGGCAAACAATCATGCCCCACATACAATGAGTCGGAAGGGGTATGACCGACGAGCGGATGGAATGGTAACTTTCTATAAATTGATCAATACTCCTTCCGTCCCACCTTACGTGATACCAATTTGACTTTTTTGGTATCAAGTGAGGTGGAACGGAGGGAGTACATTATTACATATTTTCATTTTTGTATTTTAATTTAAATAGTGCTTATTCTTTTTAGAGAAAGGAGAATCCAGAAAAGCCTCTAAAGAGAGAAGATATTTGGTGTAAAGCACACACTAAAAAGAATGGTGAAGTACCAACTCCATTTATTGCCGATTGTGTGGTAAATGACATTTCAACTAAATCATACTTTATTTTTTTACTCCCTCCGTCCCAAAATACCAATCTTTTATGTCATTATTACGAATGATCTTTGAGTAATTATTTTAGGTTTATTTAACTATCCTAATAAAAATACAAAAACTTGTTATTGATATTATAATCAAATCAATCCATATTTATTTCTCAAAGTTAAATTGTAGTAACAATAAAGAAAAAATAGAAGATCATTTTGGGACGGAGGGAGTATTTTGACTAATCTATCATTTAATACTTGTTTGTTTACTAATTTTCAAGAGTAAAATACAAGAGATCACATCCTCTCAAACCTCCCCTTTGACATCAATTAATGAGGATGCACTCTCTCAAATACTCGGACCCGAGAGAAATGGAAGAGTTAGAGGGATGGGATTTGGTATTACCCCATCAAAAATATGTATCCACATGAATAGTTCAAAGAAAGTCCAAGCATTTGAGAATCAAGTTTCAGAACTGAATAAAAAATGGAGAAGTTCGAACATTTAGGGAATGAAATGATGGGCATGAGACACTTTATGCGTATGCAGGCAAGTATTTTGTAGTCAAGCACATTGTGTTTAGAGTTATTTATAGTTTTCACTTACATGTTAACTTGTGATTGTTCCTAGGGTTTCACGTCAAAAGAGAAAGCAAATTTAAACATGGCCTCTCCGCATTTGCATAGTATTGGTTCAAGGGACAATTTGAAGGGGAAGCCACCCACTCCGGCGTCAGATAATGGTAGCTCTAATGTTCGTGATTGTTATGGTTCAAATTGAAGAGATGCTCGTACAAGTGTCACTGTTGATCGCAAATGCAAATTATTGGATTGGCGAAAGAAGGTTCTTGATGAAGCTACAATTGCATCCATGGATCCTAAATTCCTAATGCTATGGTGCACGGTGTTCCCGTTGGAAATGATGCTTGGAAGGTTTGGGTCTAGGTAGCTTTGGTTCTTAGTGCTTATTTGTGGAGGCCTAACTCAGCCATGTCAGTTGGGAGTACGATCGCATGGCCTAAGGAATTCGTTTCTTTTAATTAGTTAAGAATCTTATTTTGGACTTCTATTTCAGATTTCTATTTTGATGCACAATATGTGTCCTATGTTGGTTTATTGCTAAATATTTAGAACTTGGTATTACTTGTTTTTTTAAGATGTATGCCCGCTTATTAACTAACCCCTTTTTAACTCTGCCAATGCAATTCTTGTATATTGCATTGCATTGCCGGTCCCAGTCCCGCATAAAGGAGGAGGGAAAATGTATGTCGGACATATAAATCATATATACTGTTCATTCATTTTTTGTATATGATTCTTTGCTATTCTTTTTGTTATTTTCTGTAGCTGTGCTAACTTTTGAGATCATTCTAAAGGCAGCAAATTGTGTGCAAGCTTAAGAAACCATATAAGAATCAATATCCTCAGCTGTTTAACATACCCTTAACTTTTTTTTTTCTTTGCTATTATTCTGCCAGCTTTATCTGTAGTTTGCATCAGTTCCAAGTGGTTTACAACTGAATGTGCTCAATTGCCACAATTTGATGAACAACTTTACAAGGTATGCCTTATAGGTTGGAATTTTCAAATTTGGACCCTTAGGATAGTTTTTTTTTTTTTTTTTGTACTCTCATAACCTGAATTGCCTGACTACTGAGTTGTTCTTCCGCATGATTTTATATATATATATATATATATATATATATATATATATATATAGAGAGAGAGAGAGAGAGAGGTGGGTTATGGAGTGAAATGGTATAAGTGTAAGAAATAGGAATGATTGTAAGCTATTGATCCTTGGAGATTAAGGGCCCAGATTTCAATCTGGTGTGCTGACACGGGAAACTAGAAGTGCTAACGAATTTAATTATTGGGGGTAGCAATGTAATTTGACTAATTTCACTTATGGGAAGTTCCTACAATCATGAAAAGTTCCTGTATTCATGGGATTTCATATTTTAGGTTAATATCTATTTTTTATGGGATTTCATATCTTTTAGTCGTTCAAATATTTTATATTTTTGGTGTATTTATTTTATTTTTTTAAAACTAACATTATTTTTTTTTCTATTTAATTTGTATTTTAAAAAATCGGAACTGTTGTGCTAACCATTTGTTTTGTGTGTGCTGCAAATTGGAAACCAGAGTGCGGTTCTGGTTATGTTCCAATTATGTGATTTTTTTGTTATGCTTTATTGTGTACAATGCAGTCAATTTTGATACAAGATATAATATCTAGCACACTAAGATATATGTTCCAAGATATATATACATGGTATAATATTTATCACGTGTCACGATAAGCACCACAAGTTATATTACCTAGCACGTTATTCATATCAACGTTGCACACATCTGTTGAATAGTAATTTATCACAAGTTATATAAATTAGTACGATAAGCACAACAAGATATATTACCTAGCACACTATTCATATCAACGTTGCACACAAGATATAATAGGGAAAATTACTGTTTATGCCCTTTATTGCAACCCCTGTTTCGAATATGCCCGGTATTCTAACCATGTTTCGATCATGCCTGTTATTGTGTAAATTTGGTTCAATTTTATCCTCCGGCACCGGAAAGTACCATGTGCACCGCACGTGACCGAACTCGCCAATTTGCCCCATTATATATCACGTGCGGCTCGCGTGGCCAGTACTCGTGAAAGAAACGCTGATGCGTTTTTGGCGAAATTAAAAGCCCGATTTTTTGGCTAAATTAAACAAACAAAAAAAAGCTGAATTCAAAAATAACAAAAGGCGATTATTCTCCTCAAATTTCATCGTCTTCCCCAATTGCATAAACCCTAACCCTCGATTTTATTCTCCTGAAATCTTACACTCCCATCGTAAAAGCCGAGTCTTTGTTTAGCCTTTGTGTTTGTTGTCCGTTATATTTCATTTCCTTCTCAATTCTTGTACGATTCAGTGCCCGAAATGTCGTCTAACTCATCAGCCACAAATTACCACAATGTCGAATGCTTCTGCGGGAAGAAGGCCCGAGAGCGCACTTCAAGGACCGAAGAAAACCCGTCGAGAAGGTTTTACGCATGCCCCGTTTACAAGGTATATTTTCAGTTTCAATATCCCTTAATTTAATGTTTTATACTATTTTTATGTACTATGATATTATTTTATTGATATTTGTAGAAGGGCATCAATCCAGGTTGTGGCTTCTTTGAATGGTTTGACGGGGCTTGGAACGACAGTTCTAGTAGAATGGACACTGTGGTGTGGCACCTTAGAGAGCAGTTTGGGGAAATGAATGCAAAAATTACATACTTGGATAAAACAGTTGAAGAATTGAAGAGGGAGAATCAAGTTTTACGTGCACGTGTTGTCGGGGCCTTTGCGACTATCATTGTAGTAGGCTTTGGTTGGATAGTTGGAAATTACATGTGATATTTAAGTGTTTAGTATAGTATAGTGTAGTGTAGGATAATATTGGTTAAGTGTAATTTCTTTTTGTATTTTGGTTTTGAAGTTGTAGCTATGTCTCGACTTATCGACTCAGCTTATCATTTTGAATGGTATTGTATTGATTCCAACTGAATTGTATCATTTTGAATGGATTTAGTTTATATATGATGTTCAGTTTTTATATATAATTGTTGTTCAATTTCCATTCAATTTTATCTACAATGTGAATCTCTGTCAAACAAAAGGCAACAACCATCAGATATTCAAAGGTCGACACAAAATTGTTCCAAAACATTAAATTATCTAAAACCACAACTGCAACAGTTTAGAGCCTCCTTCCCCTTCTTCCACCCTTCTTCCAGTACTACAAACTATGAAATGGCATATCTAACAAGGAATAATGTGAAAATAAAACCTTGCATCTTTGAGAATCATCTTGTGCTGCAAGCATAGCAGCATATGGAGACATAACTTAAATCTAATGCAATGAAGGCATAACTTAAACACAAACTGATGACAAATACATTCACATATGATTACATTGTCATTAAACAAGGATCAACATATCATCATTTAATCTAAAACTGAATTCAAATGCAAGTTCATCCAAGTACAAACTGAAATCCAAACTAAAATTCAAGAAAATTGTCTAAACTTCAATCTTTCTTCTTGCCCTTATTTTTTCCTTTTCCAACTCTTCCCGACTGCCTTATGTGAATATTGGTCCCATGAATGCTAATATTCTGGGTGGTGGTGGTGCCCCTTGCAGTGGCTTGCAGTTGCTGAAACATGGAAGGTCCATTTTTGAGAGTTGGTGGTTCCAGAGGATAGGTGGGCGTTGGGGTTGGTGATGGTGGTGGTGCAGGAGTTGAAATATATACAGGCTTGGGTCTTGATTGTCTTGGCTTTGACAGTGGCTTAACCGGTTGCTTGCCTTTACTTTTGTTCTGAAAAAATTTTAAAATTAAATGCCATACATATGAATTATACAATGTAGAAAATGGTTACTTCTTTACTGATGAATTAAATACTCACATATTTTCCATCTGATGCCCCCATGGGTCCTTTACTGCCCTGTATCAAAATAATATGTTATTATATAAATATTTTTACAGCAATGTTTACTTGTACATGTAAATTGAGATTAATTGATTTACCTTTGATTTGTTCATCTCTGTAATCATGGTCTCAGATGTCTCAGATGCATATTCATTGATGATGTCCTCTAGAACTTGCATATCAACTGCTTCATCTTCCATTGGTCCAGTTGCTTCACCACTCTCTATTTTCCTTTTCTCACAGCTCACTCTGTTGTGTCCTACTTCTTTACAATAACCACATATGCAAGTCCTTTGTTGTCTTTTGATTTTGTAGTTCTTTGGTCTTTGAAATGGAAGCCATTGGCTTTCCTCTACATCTCTTTCTTTTCTTCCCAATCACTTCATCAGCTTCTGGCCTCCTTGCATTTTGTGGTCTTCCAACTGCTCTGTTAACATTAGGTGGAAAACATGGTGTAATACCAGTAATTGACCATTCAATTCTTCCATTGATTGGCATTATAGAATGCTGATACACTCTCTTGAAAGTTTCAACATGGTAACATGCATGGACAAAGTCAGACACTCTCAATCCTCTGTTTGAAATGACAGCCACTGCATGCAAGCAAGGTATCCTACTAAGCTCCCATCTGTTGCAACCACATGTCTTATGCTCAAGATTAACATGGTACCTGGAACCATCACTTGTTTCAACGCTGTAATTCCAGTCATTTGCCTTGATGAGGATACAATGATCAAGTTTGTCCTTCAATGCTTCAATCATTTTCAAGATCTTAGGACAAATCTTTCCCTTCCATTTTCCAGCTTGCTTCTCTCTGTTCTTTACCAATCTTTTCATAATATACTCATGCAACCACTCCAACATACTTAGTATGTTCTTCTCCCTCCCTTCTCCAATAGCTGAATTGAAGGTTTCACAGCCATTATTTAGTAGCATGTCAGCTTTTGAGTGGGTTCTAAAATGGGATCTACTCCAATTCTTTGGATCCTTATCATTCAGCCACTCTGCAGCCTTTGGATTAAGGTTATGGATCTCTTTCATTCTGGCATTGAAGATCCCCTTTGTGGAAGCTCTAGCAGCCTTCCATAATAGTATCTTATATGCTTCTCCTATGAAACCAGCTCTCTTGAAATTTCCATGGAGGTGTCTAACACAAAACCTCTGCTCTGCTCCACTAAAATGCTCATTAAATGCATTTATGAGTCCCTTTTGTTTGTCAGACATTATACACCAATCTTCTGCTCTATCTAGTCCAAGATCTTGTTTAAGCACACTAAGAAACCAGCCCCAATTTTCAGTATTCTCTTTCAAAACCACACACCAGGCCAGTGGATACATGCAATTGTTAGGATCAGCTGCAACAGCTGTGAGCAACACACCTTTGTATGGTCCTTTCAAATGACAACCATCTATCCCAATAAATGGCCTACAACCATCATGAAACCCTCTCTTCAAAGTCTCAAGGCACACATACATTCTATCAAATCTACCCTCCTCATCAGTTCCTAGAATCAAGGTTGAGCCCGGGTTGGTTCTCTTAACTTCTGCAATGTAATCCCACAAGGCCCCATATTGGTCTTCAGAACTTCCCTCCAACAACCTCAATGCATATTTTTTAGCCTTGTAAGCCTGATTTCTTGATATTTCTACCCCAATTTCCTCCTCTACATCTTTTTGGAAGGTGCTCATATCTCTCTTTGAATTGTTTTGGAATTTAACTAAGAATCTCTTAGCCACCCACTTGTAGGTTAGGTTAGTTGTTTTCTTGGCTCAAAGTGCAGGTGTGTCTTGGGTACAACTCATGGATAAACCAACTTTCTTCATTTTGTGCTTTCAAAAGATGACACTTCCATTTGCACTTTTTAACAGAACACTTTGCATGAACCCTACCCTTGTCACTTTTTGGGAACTTAATCACTCTTTTTGTTTTAATAGCAATTGAATTAATGGCATTTCTGAAAATCTCTTTACTAGAAAACTTAAGCCCAGGTTTCAATACTGGATCATACATATCAGACTCATCAAATGACTTCAACCTAGGCTTAGGAACTTCAACATCAGAATCATCAGTATTTAGTTCATCACCACTCTCAAATAAATTTCTGTCTCCAACATCTTCCTCACCTGATTCCTCACTAAGCAACATATCTTCATAATCACTCTCTTCTGACTCAATAACACAACCATGCTCGCCATCCCCACCACCTGCCCTCTCATCATTCTCATCATCTTCCCTCTCACTTAGCTCATTCAAATCATCACCACTTTCTGCCAGATTGTACTCACTATCACTTAGCTCATGGTTATAATCACTATCACCATCATGAAACTGCATCTCTATGTTCTGAACCTCAATTTCTGAACTCTCCCAATGTATGTCTAAATCATCATGAAGAACAACATCATGAAGGACAACATCATGAACTACTGGCCTATTAACAATACTAGGCTCTTGGGTAATTACAGGTTCTGAATCATTTTGGACAGGCTGAGATTGTGTATCATGAATTGGTGGTGGGGGAATTAGTTGAGATTGGTCCATAATTGGTGGTGTTGGCTGAGATTGGTCCATAATTGGTGGTGTTGGCTGAGATCGGTTCAGATGTATTGGTGGAAATATGCTAGCATCAACAAATATTGCAACAATCCTACTCCCTTTGATTGCTTCAGACCACAAATACTTAACTTCATTGTCATTTATTATCAATTTAAACCCACCAGACAGATAATAACAACCCTTCACATCATCTATTCCCACTTCTTTAAGCAACTGTTTCAAACCAGCAACACATGCAAACACTTCCTCAACATAATCAAATTTAAACACACTACCACCTATGTACCTAGATGCAGTAATTACACCAATGGCCGTACCCATTATACCATGTTTAAATTCCCCACCATAAAATGCATGAAGGGTAACACTATTGCTACCAGGATCGCAAAATATTATTAACAATTAAATTTAACATCTTAAATTACATAATAATCGTAGTTTCATTAAGAGAATTAAGGAGACACTCACGATAGACTGGAGGAGGGAAGAAATTGCTCCTCTGCTCTCGAATCATCATCATGTTGCTAAGATTGAAGCTCACTCCAATTCCTCACAACAATGTCGGGTGATATTGACTTACTTTATCGCCAAAAATCGGGATATGAATTTAGGGATTAGGGTATGTGCGAATTGTGGAAGAATTGAGAAGGGGATTGATGTTTGGGATTTAGGGTTCTTTTACCGTTTTAATCGCCTTTTGTTATTTTTGAATTCAGCTTTTTTTTGTTTGTTTAATTTAGCCAAAAAATCGGGCTTTTAATTTCGCCAAAAACGCATCAGCGTTTCTTCCACGAGTACTGGCCACGCGAGCCGCACGTGATATATAATGGGGCATATTGGCGAGTTCGGTCACGTGCGGTGCACATGGTACTTTCCGGTGCCGGAGGATAAAATTGAACCAAATTTACACAATAACAGGCATGATCGAAACATGGTTAGAATACCGGGCATATTCGAAACAGGGGTTGCAATAAAGGGCATAAACAGTAATTCTCCCGATATAATACCTATCATGCGTCACAACATAAGCAGAAACTTGTACAACATTAATTTACCTAAATTCAAAACATATCAATTCAAATTATTTATCTTCCAAAAAAAAAAGCACAACACATTGTATCAAAATTGACTGCATTGTACACAATAAAGCATAACAAAAAAAATCACATAATTGGAACATAACCAGAACCACACTCTGTTTTCAATTTGCAGCACACACAAAACAAATGATTAGCACAACAGTTCCAATTTTTAAAATACAAATCAAATAGTTTTTAAAAAAAAATAAAAAAAAATACACCAAAAATATAAAATATCTGAATGATTAAAAAATATGAAATCCCATAAAAATATATATTAACCTAAAATATGAAATCCCATGAACATAGGAACTTCCCATGATCGTAGGAACTTCCGATAAGTGAAATTAGTCAAATTACACGGCACTCTAATAATTAAATTCGTTAAGACTTCAGTTTTTCGTGTTAAGACACCGTAACGAAATGCGCCATTAATCTCCAAGGATCAATGGTCTACAATCATTCCTATTTCCTACAAAAAAAGCTTTCCTACCTGAACGTATCCCTATATATATATATATATATATATATATATATAGTAGATGTTTGTTATTTTATAATTATTAAAAATCAATAACCTTTATCACCTTCTGTTGATGATGAAAATTTCCAGGTATTCTGGGTACTCAAACTTGCTTCCGTAAAGAGGCCGGTTCACATGACCGAGCTTAGCGTAGAGCTGTAGACTTCAGTACATATTTCCTAGATAGACATCATTTGTTTACAGCCTACTAAGATGGATTACATTATTGGTTGTATGATATAATGCAATGGAAGCAATATCATGGTTGCATTGTCCAAGCAATAGCTTCTTTTGTCCAGGCATGCAAGAGCACACACGTGTGTGTGTGTGTGTTTGTGTCTGAGGCATGTATTAGCACAATAACTTGTCATATGACCAGCTAGTTATAATAAAGGATTGATCTTTTATCAGAATTGACAACATTGAAACTGACTTGATTTGGTGTTTTCCCTCATAGAGACCGACCAAACAACCAATTTATGCAACAAGGTTTCTATCCCGACTGCTATATATCGACAAAAAGACAAAAGGTGACTTAGATTTCTCCTTTGCTATAGGAATTTTTTTGCATTTGCTAAAATGAGTGACTCCCCTTCGCACTAACTAGTCTCATAATTGTACACTTACAGCAACAGAGAGGACGCGCTAAGCTAAGGTACAAGACTATATATTTATATATATATGCTGAAAACTCTATTAAGAACTGGAGAATGAAGATCTTTGCTAGTTTTGGGAACTTGCATTTGGTATATTCGGGGCAGTTTCTAGTTTGGGGGAATAGATGTGTTTTGTATTAGATATGTTCAATGTATTTATTAGCTAAATGAAGTAAGTTAAGTCTTTTGAGCTTGAAAATTAAGTGAACCATTTTATTGCTTTTTGTTACATCAAATTTTCACTGATGTTGGTTAACTAATTGTTACAATTTTATTTTGCTTTGAAATTTATTGGTGAAGCAAATAGGTGAAAAAATAAAAAATTGTAGCAGGTGCAGTAGGTGAATTTGGGGGTGGATATTTTTTTTAGAAAAATAACTTTCTACGATGTTTTATTCAAACATTGTGAATACACAAGGACAACGTTTTTTGTAAACGTTGTGGAACTTATTAACAACCTTTTCAGAACACTGTCAATACACAATGACAACGTTTACGTAAACGTTGTGGAGGTTATTAACAACGTTTAGTGAACGTTGTTAAAGGTTTTTAACAACGTTTACACAATCGTGGTTAAAAAAACTCAAAATCAGGATCACAATTAAAACAACGTTTTCCGTAATGTTTAAAGAACGTTGTCATAAATATAGACCTAAGACAACATTGAATAATAAAACGTTTGTGCAAACGTTGTCAAAGATCTATTACAATGTTTATAAAATATTGTGAAAGGCCTTTTTTGTTGAAGCGATGGTTCCCATGAACGTGAGTTCGCCAACCATAGATTTAATATCTTGCGTGAACTTCATTATGGAGAGAGAGAGAGAGAGAGAGAGAGAGAGAGTTAAGTCGTTGTTTGAGGGCAAGGATTCAGCTGCATGTCCTAGCGTGTGTTAGATAAAATATCTTCCATGCATAAGAGGAAGTCTTAGCATTGACGTGACCTCGAATGACCGATATGTATAGGGGTAAGTTTAGGTGAGACGCCCATATTTCGTGAGAAATGAGAATAAATTTAGGCCCCTAATTATTTTAGATCAATGGTCCATATCTATTTTTGATTGTGCAAAATGTTTTGTGCAATAATTTATTTGTACATGAATATTATTGCACAAAGTGTATTCAGTTGTTGCACAAAATGTATCCAATTAATGCACAAAACGTATCCAGTTGTTGCAATATGATAATATTGCACAAAATGTATAAAATTGTTGCACAATGTTGTGCAACAACATTATTGATTTTGTGCCAAATAATTATATCTTTTGTGCAACTTTCGTAACATTTCGCACAGTCTCACGAAAAAATGCCTTCTCACGGTGTATATATATATATATATATATATATATATATATATATATATAGGTGGGTTCAGGTGAGCGACTGTTGTCGATGGTTCTATATGATTGTAAATACAACACTCCCAAAACCACAATGGAATATCGCACGCCGTAGACCTTTATCACAAGGATCTATCATGCCATATACCAATAGACAAACCTCAATATTTGACCGACAAGGTCAAACTACACATCAATATAGACCGACAAGGTCGAAAAATCAAAATAAACAGACTTACAAGATCACACCACAACATGACCATACCAAAATCGAATGTAATTACATTATAACACATACCCATAAAAGAGTCAAAATAGAGAGTGGAAATAGAATACAACTCAACGATAATAAAATAAATAAAATACAACTCTCACTTCACGGCTCATCATCGCTCATGTCGATCATATGACTGCTCTCTCGAATTATAAGTACCTGAAATGCATAAAAGAGATCTACCCCAAGATTGGGGGTTAGCGCTCATGATATATAGTGCTAACAAGTATTCTAGCTATACAAAATATACCACACAAATATCATTCACGAGTCAGATAATGACAATCATTCATATTCCCAAGAGGTTCACTCATAAGATATTCCCGAGAGGTTTTAAGGCTTTAGAAATCAAACTCAAGTCTTTGAAATGTTTCAACATCTCTGGAGTTTGAGAAAACAAAAAGCCTTTAAGACCTCAAGCCCTTAGTTACAAAATCATATCTAAAATCGATCGGATCGCTGCCCAACTCATTCTCCACAAAACATTGTTCCACAATTCTTAAACATCAAAATATAATCGTGATCCTGTGTCCTGATGTGTCTCCGTAGGTTCAACCACCTGCACGTACTGAGCCAAAAAACACAATCACAATAGTTACAAACTCCGATCCATGACTCCATTATCTCCTGTCATGAGTCATCGTAGATCCCATCAAACCCGCACGGTTGAACCATGTTGTGCCCCAACACCATAATCACTAGCCATGTTTCATTGTAGATGTTGTTAGACCCGCACGATTGGAACTCAACACCACCTACTAAGTTGTGATCCCATGATCCCTTTCCATGTATCCTTTAGCCTCCGTCAAGCCAGACGATTGAACTCATCAACACAACACACCACAATCACATTCAACCATTATCACAATACATATTGTTAACATCACAACAATCATGGGGGAACGGCTGGAGCCCTTAGGCAATGTCCGGGGATGAAACCATTAACCTTGCCCGGGCCCAGTAAGCGCGGGCCTGTAACCCAAGTGGGGGACATTGAGGCGATCAGGTCATGCTGCCAAACTTACCTCTAGATAGGGGGTGAGCTCGAGCCTCTTTGGGGGGTACTCAGGACAGGGGACGATCCCCCTCGTGTGCGTGTGTGGAAAAAAAAACATCACAACAATCATCATGAATAATACACAATCAACACAACATATCCAACGATCAATAACACAGCACAATACACATCCAAGTGTATAAACAAACCATTACAGTCATCACAACTAACACAATTCCACAACAAGAAATATTCAAGAACAACATCAACACAACTAGACATCTACAACGAACCATTCACAACAATTCACGCGAGCCATGTTCAAATAAGATGAGATAACCATCATTACACAACATATAACTTCAATTCACAAGATACAAATCAGATAGGCAAGATACTTGCCTCGGTAAGAGATATACGAATACTCTGAAGAACATAGCTCGATCAGAAAGCCCTGGAACCTATAAACCTCATGAGAAAACAACAACATAATTACTATGATAATAACAACAAAAAATGATGAAAACATGCCCAACACCTGAATGAAATCTATTAAAACATTTGATTAAATATTAAACATTCAAGATTTCTCAAGAACGCCAAAATTACCAACCGGGTTGAACAAATATAATATAGATTTAAAAATCTATATATTATGATCATCAACATCAAATGACACCAACCGATTCATCAAAATTGGACTAAAATTGGAATCAAGATAAAAAAATCAAAACTCAACCCTAAGGCATTTATTATTTCTATATTTAAAAATCTATATATTATGATCATCAACATCAGATAACACCAACCGATTCATCAAAACTGGACTAGAATTGGAATCAAGATAAAAAACTCAAAACTCAACCCTAAGGCATTTATTATTTCTATATTATTGTATGTCACTGAGATTGTGATATCATATATAGAATAATAGTCTTTGCATTTGAGAACAAACATTCCACTCCTTATGAAGATAAGGAGATAGGCACTAGAAGTGTTTAAGGCTCGAATACTTAACCACTTC
Source organism: Orobanche coerulescens (assembly GCA_033398695.1). Classification (NCBI taxonomy): domain Eukaryota; kingdom Viridiplantae; phylum Streptophyta; class Magnoliopsida; order Lamiales; family Orobanchaceae; genus Orobanche; species Orobanche coerulescens. The sequence continues at coordinate 206,821,079 of CM065804.1, forward strand.
GCAAGTCGATAAAAATTAACTGGCATTAAGTTTAGACAAGGCTTGTATAATGTGTACTTTGACGTGTAGATTGTATGTCTTCACTAAGGGTTAGTGGGAGCATACGTTATAGGTATGCTAATGGGGTTAGTATACTCGGACTCGACTCACTCGATTCGATCACATGGATTTCACTCTGGGATTGTCAATGACTGAGTCAAAAGGTTCTGATAGGTATACGTGAACTTTTGACTTGAGGTTTTAGTAGGAGATGTGTTTGTGACATTAAGTTAGTCATTAAAGTAGTTCGATCCAATCACCGGTTGGTGGGGTCAACCTCAAAGTGCAACTTTGGTCAAGTATTGGTCTCTACTGAATACCAAGATATGATTCTTTCTCCTATAAGTGAGCGGGTAAATGTCCTATGCGGTTAATGGCAAATGAGATCATAAGTCTTTGACAAAAGCATTTAGAACTAGTTATATTTGATAAACGAGAGCTCGGTGACCTTGATTTGCATTAACAAACGCATATAGTCAAGTTTCAATAGGATTTGACATTACCGTGACCCTAATACTTGATCTGGACATATGATTGAAGAGTTTATACATAGACGGTATAATTCGTTCTTAGCTGGTTTTTGGTGCAGGCCACTGGAATGGCTATGTGTTACATGTACTCCTTGGTTCCTCCCATTGCCGACTGAAACGGACCTATGGAGTCGCGCATAAGGATATTTGACGAAAAAATGTGTATTTAGCATCTCTTCATCAATATTGGATATTATATATCTAATTTGATTTATTGGATCAATCGATGCGGTCTTATGAATTGAAATTAATTGTCGGGTGATTAATTTAATTCATAAATAATTATTTCTTGGAAAAAATAATTATAGCATTGTATTTGATATAATTAATTAATTATTTTAATTAATTAAGTATAAATACACTTGAGATAAAATCAAGTGTACTTAACAGACTAGACACGCGAACATCTGGTACACGAACCAAGTGTCTCGGCTCGTTTTTTCTCATCAAAACATGATAGGGCCGCCCCACCTCTCTTCCTCTCTCACTTTATGGATCTTCCACATTTGTCATGTTGTTGTATGGGGCGTGTTTGACTTGATTTACACATATGGAGATAAGATATCAATATTATCATGATCTTGAAATCTAATCTCATCATGTTCTCAAGCCTAACCGAATTGGATTCGTATTAGTGTCCGTTATATGAAAAGGAATGGCAATTTTTGGAGCTCGGGAATTTTTCAAAGCGTAGCTCATTTTTTTAAGATAAATTATCAAAGGACTACGAGGGTATGACTTCTTTAATTTTATCTTCGTCTATTTATATTTGATATACAATGCTCGATCGATCCTCTTAGGGGTTCGGTTTTTATCCGGTTAGATTGGTTTTATTTTTTCGCTGCGTAGCTCGATTTTTTAATTACCGAATTTCAACAGTATCATCGTAGGCTCCGACAAGCCTACACGAGTGAACTTAGCAACACAACAAACCACAATCACATTCAGCCATTACCACAATGCACACTATTGACATCAAAACAATCATTACCAACATTATACAATCAACACAACATATCCAACAATCAATAACACAACACATACACATTCAAGTGTATAAATAAACCATTACAATCATCACAACTAACACAATCCCACAACATGGAATACTCAAGAATAACATCAACACAACTAGACATTTACAACGAAATATTCATAACAATTCACACGAACCACGTTCAAATAACATAAAATAACCATCATGACACAACACATAACTTCAATTCACAAGATACAAGTCATATAGGCAAGATACTTGCCTCGATAATCGAAACATGAATACTCGAAAAAACACAGCTCGATCGAAAAACATCGAAACCTACAACCTCCATGAGAAAACCACAACACAATTACTACGAGAATAGCAACAAAAAATGACAGAAAACATGTCCAACACCCGAAGAAAATCCATTGAAATATTTAATCAAACGTTAATTGTTCATAGTTTCTCAAGAACACCAAAATCACCGACCCATTTGAACGAATTCAAGATATGGATTGACTTGATCAACATAAATGTAGTCGGATTGGCCCTCGTGCGTTATTTTGCAATTATTCGGGATGAAAATCGTGATTTTCTTATCTTACAAAACCTTATTGCAAACATTATTATTGTAATAATTATTATTACTATTTCCATTATTATTAAATAAATGATATTATTGAATAATTAATTATGTACTATTAAATAATAATAATAATTATTATATTTATTATTGTTATTATTATTATTATTATTATTATTAGCAGTTATTATAATAACAATGATTTATTTAAAATTATTATTAACAATAAATAATAATACTTATTCTTATTGTAATATTCATTATTTGTACATTCTACTATAAGTATTACAATTCTTTCCATTAAAAATATTATTATTATTTTACTATTACTCTTAAATAGTAGTAATGATTATAGTTATTAATAATAAACTTATTAGTAATTGTAATTATTTATTATTATAATCATAAGTATATTATTAATAATTATTTTTTATTTTAATTATTATTATTCGTTTTTATTATAAATTTTATTATTAATAATAATTATTGTTATTTATTGAATAATTTTTATTATCATATAAATATTAATTATCATAGTAATTACTAATTATATCTAGGGAGATTGACCAATAACTACAACTTATAATGAAAATTGACAACTAACTCGGGTAATTTTTTTTGGACCATTAACTCATATTTTACCTACTAATAACACAATACCCTTTAATAATTATCACTCCCAAGTAATATTTATAAAAAACTGATTTTGTAGTAATCATTTAGAAAAAAGAAAAAAATATGTTGTTAGTTGTCAAAAATATGATATGTGTTAAAGGAATAATACATATTGTGTGCCTAAGTCTGTTAGTTTATGGGCTTTCCTAGATAGGATTTGGCTGAGGCCTGTTTGTATGTACTTCACCCTATTTAAGGGATCTCAATGATGGAATAATACAACACTTTGCCCTACTTTCTTGTCTTATGTTATTTTCTCTTCAACACGTTATCAGCACGTGTTCAACCACTGAGAAAAATCCCGGCCGAAATTTCTGAAAAAAAAAAAAAAACAAAAAATATTCAGCACCCAAAAAACCCTAGCCGACGCTGCACACTCCACTGCCGCCGCGCGACCTCCCCCGGACGTAAACCACCCCGGACGCAACCTCCTTCCGTCCCCTGCTCCGTTTTCTCGACCCGCCGCGACTTGTCTCCGGTCCGCCGGTCTACTGCTCGTTTTTTTTTTCCCCGGCACCGCGACGTCGCCTGCTCGTTTTCCTCCCCGACGTCCGACCTCCGTCGCCTGCTCGTTTTCCTCCCCGACGTCCGACCTCCGTCGCCTGCTCGTTTTCCTCCCCGACATCCGACCTCCGTCGCCTGCTTCTCTCCCGCGCGCGAAGACCCGTCCGACGAGACCTGCTCCGGCTTCTCCAGTCCAGATCGCGACCCGCCCCTCCTGCTCGGCCCGCTTGTTTAGATCCCGGCCCGCTCGTCCAGCTCGACCCGTTGCTGCAGTCCGTAACTTCGCCGCGACCTGCACCCGAAGAGACAATCGACCCGATTCTTGCCGACCGACCGATCTGGTTGCTGACCCGACCCGCACGCAGTCTTGTTTTCAGCTCGTTTCTGCTCCTATTCGCGAAACAAAGTACACAAATACGAATCCTACTATCTGCAATGTGCGAATTTACATTTTTTTTAATTACTATTAATTGCATATTATACTCCGAATTTATTTATGCTTAATTTAACCAAAAGCATAATGCATTCATAATTTTAATTAAATTAAAATAAATTGCTTAAGCAACTTGGATTAAAATAAATTCACGTTGAATTAATAATCATTGCGACATAAAATACCTCTTTGATTGCATTTATACGTGTATAGATATATTCATAGGGCTATGTGATTATATCTATAATTATATATATATTTTGCATGCATTATTAGTTATGGCATGTATATTAAGTTCATCATTAGTAGAACTTAGAGGACTTATTTCTACTATCTATATCAACTCGAACCGTGATAAAGTAATTTCATCGGTATAAACCCCAATAGCATCGAACGTAATTTTGACCATATCTTGGTTCTGAAAAATAATAACCCTCCACATTATTGAAAATTTTATCATGGAAAGTACTCATGATATACTGTGAAAATTCATTTTCCTTTTTTTCTTGTCTCAAGATGGCTGATCAAACTCGTCCTGAATTTGACATCTTGGACTCAGAAGGGCTTGAGTACCATAGATGGGTTTCGACGAGACCACTTTTATCGCTAAGGACTATAGTGCTACTATCTTTGAAAAAGCAGGCGAAGTACCGTCTGACAAAATCAAAGCTAGTGCATTAATGTTCCTTAGGCGACATATCGACCCGAGCCTAAGGTGGGAATATCTGCAGTTGAAATCCCCGAAAGAACTGTGGGATGCCCTTAAGGGCCGTTTTGGGAACATCCACAATACCTTGCTCCCAGAGTTGACCGTGCAGTGGAATGAAATCCGCTTGCTTGATTATAAACGGATCAACGATTTCAACAAAGATATGCTCCGTCTGAAGGCACGCCTTAATTTCTGTGGAAAGGACCTCACAGAAGATGATAAGATTCAGAAAACTCTTTCCACTTTTCCTACTTCTGCTCTTATACTAGCGAACCAGTATAAGCTGGAGTATGACAACAAACCCATCACTTCCTTCAATAAGCTTATCAACCTACTGCAATTGGCTGAGAGGCATAATGAAGTGTTAGTGAGCAACAATGCCAGGCCCGTTGGGACAAAGAAAATTCCCGAGGCCAATTATATGAAAGGTGGAAAGAACCCCAATGTATAGGGGACTGGTCATGGCAACCCCAAACCACAATGTGGAAAAGGGCGTAGTGGTCGAGGACGTGGGGGCTCTTTCAATGTAATGAGAAGACTTGGTGCTCCTGGCTCTACTAGCCAAGAAAAGTATAAAGCACCTACCCCTCCTGACGCTCCTAAAGTCAGAGTTGGCGATGAACCGTGCTATCGATGTGGAGATGCTGGACATTGGTGTAATATCCGACTGTAACTTTTCATTTTTACCTGTCATTGTATTATTCGGATAATCTGATTATCATGAATCGTTGCATTTAGTATTATGTCGTGGTATTATAGATTTGAATATCATATCGTTGTTATTTCATTTCATATGTGATGATTCGATGTTAATTAGAGTGTTGCATTTTCGAAATTTTCTGTTAGTGTAGCGTACGCTACACAGTAAGATTAACGTACGCTAATCCATGTGACTTAGCGTGCGTAAGGTTTCCTCTGTTGCGTACGCTAAGATGGAATCTGGCAGTAGTTGACTTCAGCACGTGAACCCTTTTAACCGTTAGCATGCATGAGATCTAAGTCTGAGCTGTCGTGTCGGTGAGAATCTACTTTTATTAGCGTGCGTAACCCATTTATCATTAGCGTGCGCTAACGGCCTGCGATAATTCAAGACAGTAGCCACTGTAAGCCGCTTACGTACGTAATATCGACCGGATAGCGTACGTAAGTGCATTAGCGTACGCTAAACTGTTCCGATAGCGTGCGCTAAGTATGTCCAGTCTATTTATAGGGCCAGCCTGTTTTTCATTTCTTCACAACTCTAAACCGATTCTCTCTCCATTTATCGTCCCTCTGCACTCTAAAAACGATATCAACCTTCACCAACTTGTTTCTAAGCCTTGAATCTTGGAGTGGAGCTCATTCCCTTGGAGATTTGGAGTTGTTTTTGAGCTTGGAATATATTCTCTCATAGCATTGAAGTTGTTCTTCATTTCTGGAGGTAGGTGTACTTTCTTCTCTGCATTAATTTCTTATGTTGATGTTAAAGACGAATTATACTTCACCTAGAGTTAGATTAAGCAAGTAAAACATGGTTATAATTAAACTCTTTAAACACTTCTTGATGAATATGATAAATGAGGGTTTAGTTTAGAGGAGTTCTTGATATTGTAGTAATGGTAACCATGTTTGTAGCTGTCATTACTCATCTTACGGACGAATTTAGCTCAAGAGGACATTGTTGGATCGGTTAGCTTCATCATAAGCTGGACTTAGTCAAGAACTTGATATCATAAAGTGATTAAACACCATTTTAGGTATTTATTTACCTTGAGAAGAACTTGATAATGTTAAAGATAAGATTAGATGATCTAGTTCGAAATCTTAGAAGCTTTAACAAACCATATTTGTTCGGGCCACAAGTCTTTGAAGAATGATAAGGATCTTACAACAATAACTTTTCACCAATCTATTGTGTTGATAACTTAGAATGTGGTTCATCATCATGCTAAATAGATAGTGTTCTTAAGTAAGATGATCTGTTTATGAATAATACTATCATGGTATATTGAGTATCAAATTCATTATGACTATCCTTTTATAAATAAGAGATGTTGTAGAACATAAGAATTTGATTTAAACCAATTTTATTGGCAAATTGAAGATGTTTTTGTTCATGGAATAACAAGAGAATTTCAAGACACTTTTGGTATGGTAATCCGATTTTGGAGGATGAATTAGTCGTATTGAAACCTTTCATTAATCGTTAAGGTATTCATCAAGGGGGGATGAATTATTCGAGTAGGTTGCGGGCGTCGTTTTCTACGAATTGATATTAATATTATGTGAATATGTTATTGAATGAATTACGTTTCATTCAAGGTTGCTCGTTCGATTGAGTGTTTAACCGAGGATACCATCCGTTTGATCATTTGGAGAAGGACTATCTTTCACTTACGGATTTGAGGCAAGTTATCTTGCTTGGTTATAATGATGATTAGATTCTTCTGATTGTTATATCTTTCATATGTATGAATTGTTCATGAAATGTTTGTCGTGATTTGACATTGTCCTTGACGTTATTCCGTTTTCTTCATGGGGTTGCATTCCCAAGTACGTCGTTTGAATCATTGAATCTCGTTGGCCTTATTTTCACTACGGTGAGTGTTTCTTGATCCTTAATCGGATATGTGATTTGTTGAATTCGTTGTCATGTTGTATCGTGACATATCCGGAATCATATCTGCGTTCCGATTGGTTATTGTGTAGGATTTTTAGCTAGGCACATATAGTCATTGGCGGATATTATTCTGCATTGGACTGTGCACACGGGACGTAGTTTCGTGAGGCTAATTAGGTACATTGTCCTACGTATATTCTGGATTCCATATACAGGGCGGACATGTGCACGGACACATTTCCGGATCGGGCGTACTGTGATGTCCCTCTTTGAGCCATACTGTAAATCGTCCATAGTATTGGATGCTTGTGACTGATCGTTTCATACGCCCGAGGGGTATGGTTGATAGTCGGAATGATTTCTTTGAAATCTATATATGTGAATTGTATATGTCAGAAGAATTGATTATCATGTATATCTGACCCTGTGTTGGGCGAAATACTTGTATTGTATTTTAGGTCGAGGCAAAGGCAAGGCACGGGAAGAGCATGTCGACGGCGAAGGGTTCGAGGGATACTAGTTCGGGGGCCCCCACACCTCTTGTTGTCCGGTTATGTTAAACCGTGTTATGTTATTTCCTGTTTCATTTAAATTACTATTTGGTTGTATTTGACATTTGAAGTATTTTCCATCTCCATATGGTTTATACTTGTTTTTGGATCCTGTGTATTGTAAGGCCGTTGGCCATATTTTAATAAACTCCTAATCGGAGTAATGACTATTCATTGTGGTTCGGTATCACAAATAATATTTGTTTAATCTGTTTTAAATATCGCCTGGTGGGTCCCAGTGTGGGATTCACGGCACTGTAATAGCCGATTTTCGGGGTGTTACAGAAGATGGTATCGGAGAGTTATTTTTTTTATGAGTCATTGAGAAATGAACTAGTATCAAGAGACCTTCGTGTCACGTGTGACCTGTGCAAGCGCCTTACCCTACGAGCCAAAAACGGTATGTACTTTATGAGCCATGATTTAATTACTGGCATGATATTGATATCAGTATGGGTCTCCTTGCTGATCATGTTATTTCGAGGAATTGTGACAGGATTTATCTGATTGATAATCCAAGGTAAATGCTGAATTTATTATACAATTGAAATTGTTCAACTTGACACCGATATGATATTCGGTGCGACATTTGTGGTATCGATAACCGTTTCCTTGAATATGTGATTCCTTGTTGCTATTAACTTAGCATGAATTTTAGTATCTTGAATTGTACTTATGATTATCACTATGATTGATTCTTTCAGTATGGAAAGAAACCTGAGAGGTCGTGGCAGAGGGGGACGAGGCCGCGGTAGGGGCCGAATCCCGATACCTCGAGCCAACAGACGCGCGAATGCGGATCAGAGTTCCGCAGACAGTGGTTCGCCTTCAGGGAACAATCGCACCACGGTGGGCGCGGATGCGCGTGTCGATCCTTACGTCGTAATGCGAGGCATGATGACACGATGACCAGATGGGTCAACTAATGGAAGCTATGCAGAGGGCCGCCATCGCCGCCGGCAGGGGCTCATCCTCCTCCGTGATTGGCGGACCCGTGAGTCGAATTATCGGTGACATCTCTCGCGGCGACCACCGACTTTTGAAGGCTCCTCCGAGCTCGCCGACATTGTGCATTGGATCGAGCATTTTGAGAAACTTTTCCGGATGGTGGACTGCCGGAAGAGAATCGCGTTTCGAGTCAGCGTATTACCTTGGCAAAGGCGCTCACACTGGTGGCTTTCAAGAAGGCCACTGATGGTGTTTACACTTGGGAGGAATTTAAAACCTCATGCTAGACCGTTACTACCTGGGCCACTCATGAGGCCAAACTGTCGGAACTTTTGAACCCCGACCCGTCTGAAGACGATGATGTATTATCTGTTGCTGAGAAATTCCAGGCACTCCTTCCTTTTGCCACGACAATTATCCGATCAGAGGCCGATAAGATCAAATACTTTCTCAAGAGGCTTAAACCCCGAATGAGAATGCAGCTGTTGAATCACCACTGTACTACCTTACCAGAGTTCATCGAGAAGGCTCTGGAGTACGAACTCACCGCGAAGGAGATTTCCAAGAAACAACCCCAGTCCAACAACAAAAGGTCCAAGAACCAGAACCAGACTGACAATAATCGGGGGACATTCAGGAAGCCCCAGTCTTTGCCAAACCCTTCTGATCGACCACCCATGGCATCAAAGCCCGCCGGATCGCACTCTCGAGCGGTTCCCTCTTCCGCGGTGTGCCACAACTGTGGGGGCCAGGGGCATATCAACTTCAATTGCCCAAAGCCTGCCATCACATGCCATACTTGTGGGAAGAATGGTCACCGTGTTCGTTTTTGCAGGAGTGGGCCCGGACATGATCCAGTGGCGTCTCATGCTCCAGTTCAATCTTCTCGTCTAACCGACGCTCCGTCCGCTTCCTATCAGACCACCGGGGCGAATAGGGGAATGGGCCGTGGGACTCAGAGTGGTACACCTGGTGCCGGTACTGCGAAACCCAGGATTTACGAGATGAAGAAAGCTGACGATTCCGAGGCCAGCATGATTTCAGGTATACTCGAGATCCACTCCCAGCCTGTATGTGTTCTTTTTGATACCGGTGCTTCACACTCCTTTATATCTTCTTCTTGTTTAAGTCGTTTGCCTCTAGACCATGTTATCAATTGTGAGCCCTACGTGATTGGTCTACCTGATGGTAGAAGAATTATTGGAAATCGTAAAGTCTAGGACTGTCCGATTCGTTTGAACGACCGTGAGTGGTTGTCAAATCTAATTGTAGTCGATCTACCTAAGGATGATATAATCTTAGGTATTGATTGGATGGATCGTCACGATGCAATACTCAGTGTCCGCAAGCGGATGGTTACCGTCACTTCTGTTGATGGATTCGAGTGTATTTTTCGAGGTGATAATCCCAGTCGTTCTGGGAGAGTCATCAGCGCTATGAAAGCAGTAAAACTGCTTAATCAAGGGTGTATTGGTTATTGGTGCTACATGACCAAAACAGCAGATCGACCAGTTGAATTGGCCGACATTCCGATAGTCCGAGATTACCCCGATGTATTTCCAGACGAGTTACCAGGCTTACCTCTTCATCGTGACGTGGAGTTTATTATTGAGTTAGAACCAGGTACGTCCCCGCTCTCAAAAGCACCGTACCGTATGGCTCCGACTGAGATGCAAGAATTGAAGAACCAGCTTGAGGAGTTGACTGACAAAGGCTATATTCGACCTAGTGCGTCCCCTTGGGAGCACCGCTTTATTCGTACGGAAGAAAGATGGATCTCTACGCTTATGTATTGATTACCGTGAGTCGAACAGGGTAACCATCAAGAACAAGTATCCCTTGCCTCGTATTGATGATTTATTGGACCAACTTCGTGAGCCGCCGTGTTTTCTAAAATCGACTTGAGATCCGGTTATCATCGCTGAGGATTCGAGAGTCGACATTTCAAAGACAAAGATTCCGTATCGCTATGGGCATTATGAGTTCGTGGTGATGCCATTTGACCGACTAATGCACCGGCAGATTCATGGAGTTGATGAATCGAGTTTTTATTAACTATACGGATCGTTGTGTAGTCGTTTTCATAGACGACATTCGATTTACTCGCGATCACGAGGAGCACGAGCGTCCCCTCCACCAAGTTCTCGATACATTGAGGCGGGAACAACTTTATGGGAAATTTTCTAAGTGTGAATTCTGGATGCCCGAGGTTGTCTTTCTCGCATGTGATATCACCGAAGGGGTGAGAGTGGACCCACAAAAGACGGAAGCCATTCGAGATTGGCTACCACCGAAGAACGTGAAGGAAGTACGTAGTTTCCTCGCCTGGAGTTACTACCGACGATTCGTAGAAGGATTCTCTAAAATTGCGCAACCAATGACTAACTTACTGCGGAAGGACAAGAAGTATTTGTGGTCAGAAACATGTCAGAAGAGTTTTGACGAGCTCAAGAGTCGATTGATTTCGGCCCCTGTTTTGGTCTTACCAAAAGGAACGGAAGGCTTTGTGGTGTATAGTGACGCGTCGAGGCGAGTGCAGGATGTGTACTAATGCAGGAAGGGAAAGTAATCGCCTATGCATCGAGACAATTGCGACCCTATGAAGTTAACTATCCAACCCACGACTTGGAGTTAGCAGCCGTGGTGTTTGCTTTGAAAATCTGGCGTCACTATCTTTATGGAGTTACCTGCCAGATCTTTACGGACCACAAGAGCCTAAAGTACATTTTTACTCAGAAGGAGTTGAACATGAGGCAGAGAAGGTGGCTAGAATTAATCAAGGACTATGATATCGAGATACTTTATCATCCGGGTAAAGCTAATGTGGTTGCCGACGCATTGAGCCGTAAAACCGTGCAGGAGCAGATGCTGAACCGTTTGACAGCACAGAGAGAGTTATAGTTGGACCTTATGAGGTCAGAAATTGAAGTTTGGTTACAGCGTGTTCAGGGACAACTTTGCACCCTTGAGATTTCTTCGTCTCTTGATGATATGATCAAGTCGAAACAAATTACGGACCCATTCTTATCTCGAGTTCGGGATGAAGTAAACCAGGGGAAAGCCCCTGGATTCGTGATCCACGAGGATGGATTGATACGTTTTAGAAATCGAGTTTGTGTACCCGCTGACGAAGAGTTGATGAACTCTATCATGAGAGAAGCCCATGCTACCCCGTACTCTATTCACCCAGGCTCTAGCAAGATGTATAAGGATTTGAAGCAGAATTATTGGTGGGGAAATATGAAACGTGAGGTTGCCGAATCTGCTTTGAGGTGTTTGACTTTGTCAAGGTTAAGATTGAACACCAAATGACGCAGAATGTCAAACCGCTCCCGATTCCTGAGTGGAAATGGGAGGACATATCTATGGATTTTATCACTAGCTTGCCGATGAGTCGTCGAGGAATGAATACGATTTGGGTGATTGTGGACCGTCTGACCAAATCAGCCCACTTTTTGGAGATTAAGGACACGTGGGGCCCCGAGAGATTGGCCCAGCTGTTTATTAAGGAAATTGTGAGACTTCACGGTACCCCCAAGTGCATTGTATCAGACCGTGACGGGCGATTTGTGTCACACTTCTGGAGAGCAGTTCATCGTGCGATGGGCACGCAGTTGAATTTCAGTACGGCTTTTCATCCACAGACTGATGGCCAGTCGGAGAGAACCATTCAGACTCTAGAGGATATGTTGAGAGCATGTGCTCTTGATTGGAAAAACGATTGGGAAGCCCAGCTGCTGATAAGTGGTAATTTTACCACTTATTTCTAGGATTTTATACTAGGTTTTTATCTCGTTTCGTGATTAATGTGCTCGTATTTGGCTTATTTATGATTAGTCGAGCCGTATTACGTGTTTGGGTTGGTTTTAGTGTGTTTGCAGGTTTTTAGAGCCAAAAGGACCCAAAACGAGATAAAGGACCGAGAGTCGAGTCACGGACGGAAGAAACGGATTTTGTGCAAGAGACAGACGAACCTATCGGCCAGCCTATCGGCCGATAGGCCCGTCCGAAAGGTGTTCCTGCCCTACCGAGTGAAGAGATCGACGAACCAACTATCGGCCAGCCTATCGGCCGATAGGCCAGTCCGATAGTCGCCAAATGACTCTCGTATTTTGACGGATTATGACTCTTTTGGATAGTTTTTGTTTCCTAGATTAGGGCTAATCGGGATTGTAACCCCCTTAGGCTATATAAACCTCCTGCTAGACCTAGTTTTAGGACCTTGGATCAATCTTTCATCAGCCCTTTTCATCCTTTATCATCTTTAGACATTTTTTTTACATCTTTTTAGCAAGATTTATTCCTTGGATGCAAGAACTTTTTGGAGGAGAATTATTATTGTTTTTCAGAGATTGAAGACTCGGAGTTCATCCGTAAGGGTTGTAATCTCTCTTTTCATATTAATAATATGCATTCTTCATCTATTTCTTGTTTAATTTCAATTATGTCTGGCTAATTTCATTGATTGATTCTAGGGTTAGTAAATTTAATTGATGTTCACATGATGTTCCTTTGATTACCTTTTGACCTTTCATCCTAGGCTTGTGATCAAGATGTGTTAAATCTCATGCTAGATTAAAGGGCCCTTAATCGATGCATGTTAGCTAATTAATTTTGTCCGGAAGGAGTAATTGATTAGTGGAAATACTTGATGCACAATATGATTTTATCTTAAGACCTAGCGGAGAAAGATAAATCATAGATAAATAAGTTGGCGCTTTTTAAGTGATTTAAATTCTTTGAGCCTTAGCGGGAAAAAGGGTTTAAATTAACTATCTTTCTAGGTTGCCTTGATCGGAATTCTAGATCGGCTGAGTGATTATTTCTAGGATTGAATTAAAATTTGGGGAAAAGGAATCAAGTGAATGGATTGTGTGAACTCAATTAGATGATACTACCCTAGGATCAATTACCTTTAGACTTGTGATTTTATCTTGCTAATTTGTTTATTGCTTGATTTAGTTAATTCATCTTTTATTTAATTTTTATTTTTCGATTTTTAAAGTTAGATAATTAGAATCAAAACAAACTTTCGGATTCCTAAATAGCAGTCAAATTTTGAGTAGAGTTACTTCCTTTATTTTCGACACATCAATTCCCTTGGGTTCGACACCTTGGAAATACTCCGAGGTTTTACAAATTTTAAAATTGATCGGATTTGAAAACCTTACTACGCGAATCCCAGCGATCAATTTTTGGCGCCGTTGCCGGGGAATTGATAGAAAACTTTAGGGGATAATTCGAAAAAGAAGAGATTGTTACTTTAGGTTGTTTACTATTATTATCGTTTCCTCACATCTTGTTTTCTCTTCTTTGTAGGCGGTGCATGATCACAAGATCCCAAGGAAAGGACTTATTTTCTTTGGATCCGGAAATCGAGAAGTCTTTGAGGAGGAAGAAGCAAGAAGCGAGAACCGAGACTATTTCTATACCTTTCGTTGATACCATGGCCGGCATTGTTGACCCACCACGAGAACTCGCTCGTCTCGAGAAGATCCCTTTGAATGCCCGCTTTCGACCTAAGCTGGACGATTATCAAGAAGGAGGTTGGGGAAAGATTGATGCCAACAACTTCGAGCTTAAACCGTCCCTCATCGCTACAGTGAAGTCTCAAACATACGGAGGAGGAGTTAATGAAGATCCAAACGCTCACCTTGAGTCGTTTTTGGATATATGTGCCACCATCAAGCAAAACGGAGTGCCTCCGGATGTCATTAAGCTCCGCCTATTCCGGTTCTATTTAGAAGATGATGCGCTAGATTGGTACAAGAGCCTAGATCGGAAGGAAATTGGTACTTGGAGAGAGATGACCCGGTTGTTCTTAGCACAGTTCTATCCTCCCTCGAAGGTGCAAAAACAAATCAACGATATCTTGTAATTCGAGCAATATGAGGATGAATACTTATACGAGGCATGGATCCGATTTAAGAAGCTACTTCGCAAATGCCCACAGCATGGAATTGACAAGGAGGAAATCTATATTCGGTTTTATCGGGGTTTGACGAGGAAGGCTAGAAGAGAGTTGGACTATTCATCGAAAGGGGGATTTCTTGCTAACGATTATGAAGAGGCCAAGAATCTCATCGAGCTAGCAGTCAACAATGATTACGAGGAGGTGACCGATAGGAAGATGACGAGAAAAAAGGTTCCATCCGGTGACGAGGACGCCTACGGTGATTTGAAGGCGAAATTTGAAAGACAACAAAAAGAACATGAGATGCTAAAAAAGAATACTTTGGGGGTCAATTCAGTTTTTGAAGAGCTAAACGAGCCTATTGCAGTTAAGGAGGATGCAAATTACGTGCAAGGAGGAAACTTCTGGCAAGGGGGAAATAGGGGAAACTATTATCCGAACAATCGAAACCACCCTAATTTCTCCTATGCCAACCCGAACAATGCTCTTCAGCCACCACCGGGATTTAACGTGAAAAACGGGGTTATTCAAGAGCCGATTGCTAAGACACCGATGGAAGAGATGTTGGAACGGTTGGAGGCAAGTCAAAAAGATTTTATCTATAAAGCAGACAAGAGGTTCGGGGCTCTCGAGCATAGTGTGACATCTATTGGAAACTCAGTGATAGCCTTGACAAAGCAGATGTCGATGGTGGAGACCCAAATGAGTCAAATGGCGAACGCCCAAGCCGGAATTCATAAGCCGGGCCATTTTTCGAGCAGTACCGAGACCAACCCGAAGACGCAACAATGCAACACAATCGAGCTTCGGAGTGGGACAAGGTACATTAATCATGGGGCTTAAGTTGAGAAATCTGGAAACGAGGATGTACTAGAAACGGGAGCCGAGAACGAGAAGGAAGATGAAACACAGCAGGCCCATCGGCCAAGACTATCGGCCGATAGGCCCACCCGATACCCAGACGGAATGCCGGCAGTGGAGCCTATCGACCCCCCTATCGGCCGAAAGGCTCTTGGAAGTCCGAATGTGAAGGATTTTGAGGTAAAAGCTCCATTTCCACAGTGATTGGCCAAGTCGAGACATGATGAAAAGCTTCAACGATTTATCGACATGTTTCAAAAGGTGAATATCAACATTCCACTTCTAGATGCTTTGAGAGACATGCCGGGGTACGTGAAATTCTTGAAAGACGCTGTGGCAAGCAAGAGGAAGTTGGGGAAATTTGAAACCATAAATTTGACAGAGGAGTGTAGCGCTATCATTCAAAACAAGCTACCGCTCAAGCAGAAGGATCCGGGACGTTTTACTTTGACATGCATGATTGGTGACCAAACGTTCCGTAATGGGTTGTGTGATCTCGGGGCAAGCATCAATCTTATGCCTCTATCCATCTTTAAGAAGTTGAAGATTGGGGAGATGAAGCCGACTACCATTTCTCTACTCATGGCGGACCGGTCGATCGCTTATCTGAGGGGAGTTGTGGAGGATGTGTTCGTTAGAGTCCAACACTTAGTCTTCCCGGCCGATTTCGTAGTTCTTGATATGCCCGAGGACGAGAATCAACCACTGATCTTTGGGAGACCGTTTCTAGCGACGGGGAGAGCACTTATCGACGTCCAGGAGGGTGATCTTACCTTCCGGGTTAATGATCAAAATCTGAAAATTTCCATCTATGACGCGATGAAGAAGCCCGAGGATGCGCCCGAGGAATGTTATGAAATTGAGTCTATTATGCCGCCCCCGACCGACTTGTTGGAGCATTGTATTTCACACTCCATTTACTCACATTCTGATATTGAAGAAATTTACGAGGAATTGCCAGAGTATGTTCGAATGTTGGAGGCGAACGAGTTTCGATCTAATGAGAGGGATGTATGCTATCTTGATATCAACAAACCCGTACAAGGGGGAGTTGTCGCTGAAGACCCGGAATGAACGAGGTATCGTCTAGCTAAAGACGTTAAACGTAGCACTTGTTGGGAGGTAACCCAACGTATGTATATTAGTTCGTTTTATTCGTTTTTTTTTGATTTTTCGTTTGCGTGATTTTTGTAGTTTCTAGTGTCGTAGTAGCTTTGTTAGTTTTGTTTAGTTCTAATCCATGCACGCCAAGTTTTGGATACTTGCAGGTCTTTAATCACCATATCCAGGCGAAAACAGGACCAAGTTTGCGAACCAGAAAGAGCTGACAAAAATTTTGAGACAGACAATCCTATCGGGCGAGCCTATCGGCCGATAGGCTGAGAAAAATTACATGCCCGCTATGATCCGAGCTCTCCGACAAACTCGCCATTTCCGCCACAGTGATCAGGTACTCCATTAACAAAGCCACTCCTTTCTCTTCTCAAACTTATTCCTCCTTTGGGATGCGAAATAAGTTTGGGGGGGGGGGGGGGAGAAGTGCGGCTTTGTTAATTTCTTTACGTGTGAGTACCTTGTTTGCCTTGTATCTTTATTTGCTTGTGTTGGTGCCCGTTGTTTTTATTTGTGCTTATCGTATTGGTGTTGCGTGGATTTGGTTTTGGTTGCTTAGTTTTTTAGATTTTTATGTTCATTTTCGTTTGGTGTGTTTGCTAGTTTCTATTTTGTTTTTTTTAGGTCGTAGTAGTTTTTTTTTAGATTTCGTGTTTGCTTTTATTTGCTTTTCGTTGTTTGCTTTAGATAGTCTTGCTTGTTTTAGTTTTTTTTTTTTTTTTTAGTGAATTTTTTCGTGCTTCTATTGGTGTGATACCGATGTTACGACACTGTTTTTCTCTCTGAAGAAACGGTCGAGTTTAGTCGAGTTGTAGTCAGTTATTTCTGTTTCGCATAGTATTCATTTAGGTCCAAAATTTTTCGTGATTGTAGAGGTCTTGGCAGATAAGAGACGATACATACTTGTTTTAAAATCACCGTCAATACGTTTGGTTACATTTTCCGGATAGTGAGTCGTACTGTTTCTTTAGTCATGTTGGCACTTAGAGTGAGTTTAGAGTCGGTCAATTTTTCCCAAAAGTTGAGATAATGTTGTTCTATGAAGGGAAGTCTAGTAACCGGGGGCATTCGCGTGACCCGTTGTTTACCCTCGCGTAAAACGACGACTCTGATTAGACTAGTGATTTAGATATTTCACATGTACCAATGATAGGGAACTTAGTAACCGGGGGTATTCGCGTGACCCACTGTTTACTCTCGCGCAAAACGGCGACCTTGATTCGGACATGCGGAAATTATATATTCGAGTTGTTTCTCCGCTGTAGACGGGAACTTAGTAACTAGAAGCATCCATGTGCCCCATGAGTGTCTTTTACGTCAAACGGTTTCCTAATACATGAGAATGGAAGTTCCACCCTAGGATTACCCCGATGAAACATCCCGAGATCCTAACCTAGTGGTCAACTCGAATCAAATTCTTGAACATACATATAAGGGAATACTGTCCGAGGTTTATTTGTTATGAAACTCGTGAAAATTGTGCCACTAGATCGTGTAACGGGACGAACTAGCTTGTTTATTTTAGCCTTTCATATCGATCGATTTGACTCACGTTTTGTTAATCTTTGAGCCGGATTTTCTTCATGAACGAATGATTAGGATCGAACTTGACTCCTTTGCGGAATCATTATTCTCGAAAGTTTCGCTTTTACGACACTCGGATTATTTAGAGAGAATTACAGGATAGTATTGATTAGGTTGAACACTATGAGTTGTACGATGATTCACGACATTCTTTTTCTTTTCTTTTTGTTGTTCGGGACGAACAAGATTTAAGTTTGGGGGGGTTTGATAAGTGGTAATTTTACCACTTATTTCTAGGATTTTATACTAGGTTTTTATCTCGTTTCGTGATTAATGTGCTCGTATTTGGCTTATTTATGATTAGTCGAGCCGTATTACGCGTTTGGGTTGGTTTTTGTGTGTTTGCAGGTTTTTAGAGCCAAAAGGACCCAAAACGAGATAAAGGACCGAGAGTCGAGTCACGGACGGAAGAAACGGATTTTGTGCAAGAGACAGACGAACCTATCGGCCAGCCTATCGGCCGATAGGCCCGTCCGAAAGGTGTTCCTGCCCTACCGAGTGAAGAGATCGACGAACCAACTATCGGCCAGCCTATCGGCCGATAGGCCAGTCCGTTAGGCTGCCCAGGGGACTCTCGTATTTTGACGGATTATGACTCTTTTGGATTGTTTTTGTTTCCTAGATTAGGGCTAATCGGGATTGTAACCCCCTTAGGCTATATAAACCTCCTGCTAGACCTAGTTTTAGGACCTTGGATCAATCTTTCATCAGCCCTTTTCATCCTTTATCATCTTTAGACATTTTTTTTACATCATTTTAGCAAGATTTATTCCTTGGATGCAAGAACTCTTTGGAGGAGAATTATTATTGTTTTTCAGAGATTGAAGACTCGGAGTTCATCCGTAAGGGTTGTAATCTCTCTTTTCATATTAATAATATGCATTCTTCATCTATTTCTTGTTTAATTTCAATTATGTCTGGCTAAATTCATTGATTGATTCTAGGGTTAGTAAATTTAATTGATGTTCACATGATGTTCCTTTGATTACCTTTTGACCTTTCATCCTAGGCTTGTGATCAAGATGTGTTAAATCTCATGCTAGATTAAAGGGCCCTTAATCGATGCATGTTAGCTAATTAATTTTGTCCGGAAGGAGTAATTGATTAGTGGAAATACTTGATGCACAATATGATTTTATCTTAAGACCTAGCGGAGAAAGATAAATCATAGATAAATAAGTTGGCGCTTTTTAAGTGATTTAAATTCTTTGAGCCTTAGCGGGAAAAATGGTTTAAATTAACTATCTTTCTAGGTTGCCTTGATCGGAATTCTAGATCGGCTGAGTGAGTATTTCTAGGATTGAATTAAAATTTTGGGAAAAGGAATCAAGTGAATGGATTGTGTGAACTCAATTAGATGATACTACCCTAGGATCAATTACCTTTAGACTTGTGATTTTATCTTGCTAATTTGTTTATTGCTTGATTTAGTTAATTCACTTTTATTTAATTTTTATTTTTCGATTTTTAAAGTTAGATAATTAGAATCAAAACAAACTTTCGGATTCCTAAATAGCAGTCAAATTTTGAGTAGAGTTACTTCCTTTATTTTCGACACATCAATTCCCTTGGGTTCGACACCTTGGAAATACTCCGAGGTTTTACAAATTTTAAAATTGATCGGATTTGAAAACCTTACTACGCGAATCCCAGCGATCAGCTGCCTTTGGTGGAATTCACTTATAATAATAGTTGGCACGCTTCGATTCAGATGGCACCGTATGAGGCATTGTATGGCCATCGTTGTAGGTCCCCTTTGTGTTGGGACGAACTATCAGAATCTCTGGGTACGGAACCCGATATGTTGTTAGCCGCCCGTGAGAAGATCACTTTGATTAAGAGTCGGTTGTTAACGGCTCAAAGTCGACAGAAGTCTTATGCTAACCATCGTCGACGACCGCTTGAGTTCGAGGTTGGTGACCATGTGTTAATGAAGGTGTCTCCTACTCGAGGTGTTTTTCGTTTCGGGAAGAGGGGCAAGCTGAGCCCAAGGTACATTGGGCCGTTTGAGGTTCTGGAGCGTGTAGGTGATCTGGCCTATCGACTAGCCTTGCCACCGACTTTGAGTAAGATTCACAACGTGTTTCATGTCTCCCAGTTGAGGAAATACGTTGCTGATCCGAGCCACATACTTCAATTCGAAGATATTGAATTAGCAGAGGATCATTCGTACGAGGAGCGTCCTGTACGGATACTCGAGAGAAGGATCAAGCAGTTGCGGAACAAGACGATTCCCCTACTGAAGGTTCAGTGGTCACGACACGGAGTCGGGGAGGCTACGTGGGAGACCGAGGATAGTATGCGAGCGAGATACCCCGAGTTATTTACCCCTTAGTTTCGAGGACGAAACTCTTTTTAAGGGGGGGAGTATGTAATATCCGACTGTAACTTTTCATTTTTACCTGTCATTGTATTATTCGGATAATCTGATTATCATGAATCGTTGCATTTAGTATTATGTCGTGGTATTATAGATTTGAATATCATATCGTTGTTATTTCAATTCATATGTGATGATTCGATGTTAATTAGAGTGTTGCATTTTCGAAATTTTCTGTTAGTGTAGCGTACGCTACACAGTAAGATTAACGTACGCTAATCCAAGTGACTTAGCGCATGTAAGGTTTCCTACATTGCGACGCTAATAGGGAATCGGCAGCAGATTGACTTCAGACGTGAACCCTTTTAACCGTTAGCATGCATGAGATCTAAGTCCGAGCTGCCGTGTCGGTGAGAATCTACTTTTATTAGCGTCGTAACCCATTTATCATTAGCGTGCGCTAACGGCTGCGATAATTCAAGACAGAGCCACCGTAAGCCGCTTACGCACGTAATATCGACGGATAGCGCACGTAAGTGCATTAGCGACGCTAAATCGCTCCGATAGCGTGCGCTAAGTATGTCCATCTATTTATAGGGCCACTGCTTTTTCATTTCTTCACAACTCTAAACCGATTCTCTCTCCATTTATCGTCCCTCTGCACTCTAAAACGATATCAACCTTCACCAACTTGTTTCTAAGCCTTGAATCTTGGAGTGGAGCTCATTCCCTTGGAGATTTGGAGTTGTTTTTGAGCTTGGAATATATTCTCTCATAGCATTGAAGTTGTTCTTCATTTCTGGAGGTAGGTGTACTTTCTTCTCTGCATTAATTTCTTATGTTGATGTTAAAGACGAATTATACTTCACCTAGAGTTAGATTAAGCAAGTAAAACATGGTTATAATTAAACTCTTTAAACACTTCTTGATGAATATGATAAATGAGGGTTTAGTTTAGAGGAGTTCTTGATATTGTAGTAATGGTAACCATGTTTGTAGCTGTCATTACTCATCTTACGGACGAATTTAGCTCAAGAGACATTGTTGGATCAGTTAGCTTCATCATAACTGGACTTAGTCAAGAACTTGATATCATAAAGTGATTAAACACCATTTTAGGTATTTATTTACCTTGAGAAGAACTTGATAATGTTAAAGATAAGATTAGATGATCTAGTTCAGAAATCTTAAAAGCTTTAACAAACCATATTTGTTCAGTTTCACAAGTCTTTGAAGAATGATAAGGATCTTACAACAATAACTTTTCACCAATCTATTGTGTTGATAACTTAGAATGTGGTTCATCATCATGCTAAATAGATAGTGTTCTTAAGTAAGATGATGTTGTTTATGAATAATACTATCATGGTATATTGAGTATCAAATTCATTATGACTATCCTTTTATAAATAAGAGATGTTGTAGAACATAAGAATTTGATTTAAACCAATTTTTTTGGCAAATTGAAGATGTTTTTGTTCATGGAATAACAAGAGAATTTCAAGACACTTTTGGTATGGTAATCCGATTTTGGAGGATGAATTAGTCGTATTGAAACCTTTCATTAATCGTTAAGGTATTCATCAAGGGGGGATGAATTATTCGAGTAGGTTGCGGGCGTCGTTTTCTACGAATTGATATTAATATTATGTGAATATGTTATTGAATGAATTACGTTTCATTCAAGGTTGCTCGTTCGATTGAGTGTTTAACCGAGGATACCATCCGTTTGATCATTTGGAGAAGGACTATCTTTCACTTACGGATTTGAGGCAAGTTATCTTGCTTGGTTATAATGATGATTAGATTCTTCTGATGGTTATATCTTTCATATGTATGAATTGTTCATGAAATGTTTGTCGTGATTTGACATTGTCCTTGACGTTATTCCATTTTCTTCATGGGGTTGCATTCCCAAGTACGTCGTTTGAATCATTGAATCTCGTTGGCCTTATTTTCACTACGGTGAGTGTTTCTTGATCCTTAATCGGATATGTGATTTGTTGAATTCGTTGTCATGTTGTATCGTGACATATCCGGAATCATATCTGCGTTAGATTGGTTATTGTGTAGGATTTTTAGCCGTGCACATATAGTCATTGGCGGATATTATTCCGCATTGGACTGTGCACACGGGACGTAGTTTCGTGAGGCTAATTAGGTACATTGTCCTACGTATATTCTGGATTCCATATACGGGGCGGACATGTGCACGGACACATTTCCGGATCGGGCGTACTGTGATGTCCCTCTTTGAGCCATACTGTAAATCGTCCATAGTATTGGATGCTTGTGACTGATCGTTTCATACGCCCGAGGGGTATGATTGATAGTCAGAATGATTTCTTTGAAATCTATATATGTGAATTGTATATGTCAGAAGAATTGATTATCATGTATATCTGACCCTGTGTTGGGCGAAATACTTGTATTGTATTTTAGGTCGAGGCAAAGGCAAGGCACGGGAAGAGCATGTCGATGGCGAAGGGTTCGAGGGATACTAGTTCGGGGGGCCCCACACCTCTTGTTGTCCGGTTATGTTAAACCGTGTTATGTTATTTCCTGTTTCATTTAAATTACTATTTGGTTGTATTTGACATTTGAAGTATTTTCCATCTCCATATGGTTTATACTTGTTTTTGGATCCTGTGTATTGTAAGGCCGTTGGCCATATTTTAATAAACTCCTAATCGGAGTAATGACTATTCATTGTGGTTCGGTATCACAAATAATATTTGTTTAATCTGTTTTAAATATCGCCTGGTGGGTCCCAGTGTGGGATTCACGGCACTATAATAGCCGATTTTCGGGGTGTTACAATTGGTACAAGAACTGCCACGCAAGTAAACAAGTCGCAGCACATTACAAGAAATATAGAGAGTCCAAAGAACGGGAGGCTCACTATATGGAGGAAGATGCTCTCGACGAGTCCCCCGACGTCAATTTCACAGTCACCGATAATCGCAATAAGCCATACGTGTCACAGTCATTAGAGGCACCCCTTTATGACTGAATGTCATCATTATGTTTACTTTCTCGTTTACATTTGGCATTGTTACCTCAGAACGATTTTATCGATGTTTTATTTTCAGTAATGGTGTGATGAAACTTTGTTTTTCTAGAACAAGATATTATTATTGCTTACGTTATATTCTTAGCTTTATTCCGAAGTACTGAATATTGCTTGAATGCTTATGGTTCGAAATTTCACTCTTTTCTAAGGAATGAATCGAGTAGAACTTGAATGTTCTTAGAATTAGGCTTCTATTCATTGAATAAGTCGCCTGCCAAACCTCGATAACTACGATGATTGGGTCATCCCAACCCATCAAAGGGCGAGGTAATGCTCAAATTTTTTGATGCCTAAATGGCACTCAATTACAAGTTACCGATACTCTGTATGCACCTAGATCCCTTCGAACCTTACTTAGCTTCAATAATATATGTAGCAATGATTTCCAGATTAAAACCCACTGTGAGAATGGAATAGAGTTTCTTTTATTAATTCTAATGAATGTGGACGTAAACACATTTTAGAATAACTGATGAGTCGATCTAGTGGACGTACCTCACTACTATTAGGTTTTTAAAATCCTATGTTGTCACAAACAATGTACTTTGGGACATAGACTCATATAGGATTTGGCACGATAGACTAGGTCATCCTGGTCGAAGTATGATGATATGTATACTAAAGAACCTGTATGAACATCATTACTTTTCGAGTGAAAATGGGCAACAACTCGACATAAAGAACAATGTTGATGTTAATCGTGTTATCCAAAGAACCGGATGCATATCAAATGCCCACCAGTTAGTGTTGCAAAGCCTGCTCTTTAGCCAAAGTAGGATCGGGAACTTCCTATGCTAAAGAAACAAAAGCAAGCATTCCATTCTTACGTTGAATATAAGGAGATATTTGTGGATCCATCCACCTAATATGCGGACCATTTATGTATTTATGGTTTTGATGGATTCTCCGACATATTGGTCACGTGTCGCTCTCCTGTCCACTCAAACTACTGCAGAACTTCCAAAATAATTTATAAGGACTCACCTCCCTTATCACATCTAAAGGACTCGATGATGTTGGAGAGTTCACATCAAAAAGTACTTGATGTTTATTGCATGATAGAGATTAATGAATAATATCTCGTCCCATGTGCATATGCAAAGGTCTCACATAAACCACCATCGAAAGAATATGTATGGTGATTATGTCATTGGTTATGCGCACCAATTTGCATATTTTGCCTGGAATTATGCAATATTGCACACAACTTTACTTAAATCGTTCATTCTTAGACCTTTTTTTGCTAACCAATTAGTTTATGCGTACCAGTTGGTAACTGGATAGCCTGATTTTTGTATTTTGGACCCAGACGGACTTGAGTGCCAATTGCGCATATTTGGTTACGCATTATATGTGCCTTCTGCGCCCCACAGCGCATTAGTCTTTAGAAACGATTGAGTATTCACGTTGGATAAGAATCTCCAGACGTTTATCCGCTATTTAGAACCTTCACAGTGATCTCTTTACCGCACAATTTGCGGATTGTCACTTTAATGAGACAACCTTCCCGTCGTTAGGGGAGGAGAGAAAATGTAATTTCTCGGGGAACGACAGGAATTGTCATGATTTCTCCACTTTGTCTCATTATGATCCCCGAACTTCACAATGTTACCGTGAAGCATAAAGAATACTCGATCTTCAGGATGTAGCAGATTCGATGCCTGGTGCATTTACTGATATCGTTCAAGTGACAAGATCTCACATTACAGCTGCAAATGTGCTTGTAAGGTTAGAAGTCCCCTCCAAGGGGCACATCTGTAATACCCGTACTTTTTGTAAATCTTCTACTCTTGTACTTTGTAATTTTTACGCTCGTATAAGTGTTTGGTAAGATTATATGGATCTTGGAACTCTTGTCAATTGGATTTACCCCTTTTCTTGTTCGGATCGTCGCTGTTTTCGGATCCTTGATGCGATCCTACTACCTTCGTGTAATGGGTAGCGCACGCTACGCACATGCAGCGCACGCTAATTTAGTGAGGGTAGCGCACGCTATCCATTATCATTAGCGCACGCTACTAATGTATTAGAAGGACAAACAAGAGCTACCGGATCGAAAGGGAATTCTAGCGCACGCTAGGTGTGACCGGTAGCGTACGCTAGATTTTGGTGGTAGCGCACGCCACGTTACTAGAGTAACGACGCTAGAGAGAGCAGAGCCGGGGACGAGGTTCTGGATCGACACCGACTACCGTGTAGCGCACGCTATTAGAAATAATTAGCGCACGCTAATTGAAGTCACTAGCGCACGCTATGAGCAGTGTTAGCGTGACGCTAACGGAGTTGGCGAGGCTCTTGGATTGCACGGTGAGTCCGATAGCGCGCTATTTTTCATGGCTAGCGCACGCTAGTCCCTATTTAGTATAAATAGGAAATTTCCGTTCCCAAATCGTCATTTCTTCCTTCCTTCACCTCCTTGGACGATTTTAGGCGATTCCGGGCGATTTGTGAGGAGTTCTTCGAGCTGCAATTATCTAGCAATACCTTTGAGTTTCTAGTTCGGATTTATCAACGTTTAATCCTCTCCACCGCTCCAAATCAAGGTAAACTTCTCACAACCCTAGATATTCGAGATTTGGGGATTTTCCATACGATCTCTTCTTTCCAGCTTGTTGTTATTTTTTAGTTTATAGATTAAGATTTATCTAGCTTGGATACATGTTTTCCTACGAATTTATTGGTATATTTCCGGAGTTCTTGAGTATTTGGGATATTTGACTTGCGATTCACTATCTAAGAGAATTATTTCCGGAACACATGTATCGGGGTAGTAATTTCGAGTGATTCCAACTTATTTTCATACCGATGGAGTTTTGATAATTGAATTACGAACTTGTCTAGGTTCGGAGTTGTCGAATCCTTCAATCTTGGTACCTTGTCGTTCGTACCCTTTTCCTCTCGTTTCCGTGCAAGTGATTCTTGTGAAAGTTATGTTCTTAAATGTGAAAAGTAATGCATGTGATTGTGAGAGTTGCTTGCTCACTCCGAGAGGACCCGACGGGGTCGAGGAGGGTTCCGCTTATGTCGGTTCCGTGAACGTTTGGGTTTGCCACTCCGAGATGATCCGACGGGTCGAGGAGGGATTCGCGCATTGTCGAGTCCACGGTTAATCAAGAGATATCATCATTTCCAAATATGTTTGGATAATTGTATTTTCCGGAAAATCATTATCATGGCTTTGAATTGGTGCATATGCTTTTATGTATAAGACTTGACATTTCACTTGTAATACTTGCCCTAACCCCTCTCATTTGGGGAAAATTACTTTTGTGTTTTTCAGGTCCTAAGGAACTTTACGAGCGAGCGCCGGGACGATACGATGAGGATGGCGAGGCGTGATACTGTGGCTAGTTGTGTTCTACTTTGTTTGGTCGTTGTTCTCTTCGGTCCATTTTATCCTTGTAATAATAAGTGGTACTCGAGTACTTTAGGAAAGTCCTTTTCCATTGTCGTACAACTTCTTGTATTCCTTCATGGTATTGTTTGTCCGTGGTTGAACTTCCTTGGTTGTATCGAGTTTATTGTTTCCCAAGTGGATTTTATTAAATTCAATACGTTGTGAGTGAGATAAGCCTAGTAAATTCCAGGTTGGGATTTACGGCGCTGTGATATTCTCCGAATATCTCGGGGGGTGTTACAGAATTTGGTATCGGAGCTTAGGTTTATGGATACCTAGGCTGTCGGATTGCTGGGTCTAAATGTACTATTCCAAGGACACAGTATCATGTCATTGGCCATCTCGCATTTGACGGTACTCGTAAGTTCTCTAACTTATTTACCCTCTTCATTCACTCACTATCATTCGATTATGGGACGTGAGAAGTCCATATTCTAGACGGCATTGCTTCGAGCTATTCTTATGATTTTACTTACATTTTTCTTTAGAATGTCAACTGGTAGAGGACGTGGACGCGGCCGTGGTCGTGGTCGGGGCCGAGGGCGTGGCGCAGCCGGTGGAGCAGCCATGTCCCTCAGCTCGGTAGAAGGCTCAGCTACGCCTAGCTTGTCGGACTCTATTCAACCTAGCACCGGTAGTCATCAGGAGCCGTCAACGAGTCTGGGAACTTCTACAGGGAGCCAACCGGATCTGGGTGTTGCCACCATACTGCAACAAGTGGCGAACCAAATGGCTCTTTTAACCCAAAGTGCATACCTTAACCAACCACCTCCACATCGACACTGGGGCTGAGAAGTGGTTACAAGATGTTATTCGTATGCGCCCTCCCCAATTTATTGGTGCAAATGATCCGATCGGCTGGGAAGATTGGATTAATGAGATGAATAAAATTTTCATGGCCGTGAATTGTCCAGAGGCACGTAAGGTGCCAGTTGCCCAGTACTTCCTATCAAGGGATGCGGCTAGCTGGTGGCAAGCTGTTGCACCCCAGGATCGTGAGGTTTCATGGGATGAGTTTAAGGAATTGATGGAGGCCGAGTTCTGCCCGTGGCCTGTTCAGGAGGCCAGGATACGAGCCTTTTATGAAGCTAAACCCCAGGATGTCCCTGTATCTCAGGCAATCATTGAATACAACCGTCAACTCAACCATGTGAAAAATCAAGTGAGGGAAGAGAGAGATAGAATTCGTCACTTTGACATGCGAATGAAGCCAAAGGTTCGGCACTATATGTCGGGCTTCGCTTGCGCCACATTGAAGGAGTATCAAGATAGGGCACTAGCCTATGATATGTCCTTCACACCTACCAAACGACAAGTGAGAGTAAGAAGAAGACCACGGGAAAGTTTTCTAGCGGTAGAGGTGGCAACCGCGGGATCGCAATCGGCAAGCTATACAACCAAAGGGTCTTCCGTGCATCGGAGGTAAACGGAATTTCGAGTCGGTGCTAATGCGCCCAACCGGTTGTGACATGTTTTAATTGTGATACAGGCCATATTAATCGTGATTGTGGTCTACCCCATTGAAGTGTTTTAATTGCGGCGGGAAGGCCACAGAGCCATGTACTGCATGCGGAAGAAGAAACCCCACTTGGAACTCGTGCAACAACCCCTACGCCCGGAGAACCGAGTGTTAATCGAAGTCATCCACGGTCAACCATCCCGAGTTACGGTCGAGGCAGAGGCCGTGGTCGATCTGTTAGAGGGGAGCTCCTGGCCGGGTTCGGTGCAACCTCGTGTCTATGAGATGAGGAAAGCCGGAGATCCCGAGGCTACCGTGGCAACAGTATCATTTCTCTTTTGTCTCATCCAGGTTAGAGTGCTTTTTGATTCTCGGTGCTTCTCATTCGTTCATCTCTTTGGATTGTGTGCGTCGATTGAATATTGAGGGCTTGTCTCCTTGTGAGTCCTTTGTGGTTAAGTTGCCCGGTGGTGATAGAATCGTGGGAGACAAGGAAGTTAGAGATTGTCGGTGTTAATCGCCGAGAGAGTGTGGTTTTCGAATTTGATAGTCGTAGACATTGTTGATGAAGATCTAATCCTCGGTGACGATTGGCTCGATAGACACGGTGCAAGAATGAATTATCGCACGAAGATCATATCAATGTTAGCCAAAGACGGCATCAACACCATTTTGCGGGTACAAGAGGGGATGTCGAAATTTTTGATTAGTGCCTTGAAGGTGACAAAACTTATTAGAAAGGGTTGTGTTGATATTGGTGTTATGCCATGAAAGTCGAAGTTGGGAAAATTGAACTTCCTCGATTCCTATTGTAAGTGATTTTCCTGATGTTTTTCCAGACAATTAACGGACTACCACCGGATGGGAAGTTGAATTTACAATTGATTTGGAGTCGAGCAACCCCGATTTCTAAGGCACCGCATCGTATGGCACCTTGAGAAATGCAAGAGTTGAAGAAACAACTGGGAGAATTGTTGGATAAAGGGTATATTAGACCCAGTGCCTCGCCATGGGGTGCACCGGTCTTGTTCGTAAGGAAGAAAGATGGTTCACTACGTTTGTGTATTGATTATCGGAACGAACAAAGTGACCATTAAGAATAAATACCCTTTGCCGCGTATCGATGATTTGTTTGATCAATTGCAGGGAGCCGCGGTGTTCTCGAAAATTGATTTGAGGTCCGGTTACTATCAACTTCGCATTAAGGAATCCGACGTTCCTAAAGCGCTTTCGCACGAGGTATGGACACTATGAGTTTGTGGTTATGCCTTTTGGGTTAACCAACGACCGGCGATATTTATGCAATTGATGAATAAGATATTTATTGAGCATCTTGATAATTGTGTAGTAGTTTTTATAGACGATATTTTTGTTTACTCAAGATATGAATGTGAACACGCTCGGCATTTGCGATTGGTGTTGGAGGTTTTGAGGACTCAGCACCTCTATGCAAAGTTTTCTAAGTGTGAATTCTGGCTGAAGGAAGTCATGTTTCTCGGACATGTGATTTCAGCGGAAGGGGTTCGGGTAGATCCCCAGAAAATTGAGGCAGTGTTAGATTGGGCTCCACCCAGGAACGTGAAGGAGGTTCGTAGCTTTTTGGGTCTGGCCGGATACTACCGGAGGTTCGTCGAGGGGTTCTCCAAACTTGCTCGACCACTTACTCAATTACTCCAGAAGTCCGAAAGGTTCGAATGGAATGAAGAGAGACAACGGAGTTTCGAAGAGCTGAAAAGGCACCTGACTACCGCGCCGGTTTTAGCCCTACCTCAGGGAGTCGGTGAGTATTCGGTTTATTGTGACGCATCAGGACAGGGACTTGGGTGTGTACTCTTGCAGCATGATAAGACAATTGCCTATGCTTCACGGCAACTTAAGCCGTATGAGCTGAATTATCCTACCCATGATTTGGAATTAGCTGCTGTAGTGTTTGCACTGAAGATCTGGCGTCACTATTTGTACGGTTCTTCATGTCGAATTTATACCGACCACAAGAGCCTAAAGTATATTTTTAGCCAGAAAGAGCTGAATATGAGACAACGACGTTGGTTAGAGCTGATAAAGGATTATGATCTGGAAATCCTTTACCATCCAGGAAAGGCTAACGTTGTAGCTGATGCGTTGAGCCGGAAGTCGATATCTCTTCATATGCTTGAGGCCCTTACGCCTCAAGTTAAGATCAGACGGGAGTTAATTGAGCAGGGAGTCGAAGTACGGATCCAACGGATTCAGGGTCAGATGTGTACTCTTGAGGCGACGTCCGGGAAAAACAGGAGAATGACCCAATGCTTGTTCAACTGAAGGCGGACATGGAAAAAGGGAAAGCCCCTGGTTTTATGATCCACGAGGATGGCATTTTGAAATTTCAAGGTAGGATTTGTGCTCCGAATGACTCAGAGCTGAGACAGAGAATACTCCGAGAAGCCCATGCTACACCTTACTCGATCCATCCTGGGACGAGTAAAATGTACAAGGATCTTAAAAGGAGTTTTTGGTGGAATAATATGAAGAGAGATGTCACCGAGTTTGTGTCAAGGTGTTTGACATGTCAACAAGTCAAAATTGAGCATCAACGGCCGGCCGGGCTGTTGAAACCTCTCCCTATTCCCGAATGGAAATGGGAGGATATTACCATGGATTTCATCACCGGGATGCCGAGGACTAAGTCGGGATGAATATGATTTGGGTTGTTGTTGACCGGTTAACTAAGTCGGCACATTTTCTTGGCATTAAGGACACGTGGGGACCGGAGCGATTGTCCCGGATTTTTATATCGGAGATTGTGAGATTACACGGTACGCCAAAGTCTATTGTTTCCGATCGTGACGGCCGTTTCGTGTCGCATTTTTGGAAGGCGGTCCATCAAGCATTGGGCACCGAATTGAGGTTGAGTACTTCCTTCCACCCTCAGTCTGACGGTCAGACTGAGCGACGATCCGGACATTGGAAGATATGCCGAGGGCGTGTGCCCCAATCGAGTACCGATTGGGAAATACACCTACCTTTGATCGAGTTCACTTACAATAATAGCTGGCACGCATCGATCAAGATGGCACCTTTTGAGGCATTGTATGGTAGGCGGTGTAGATCTCCACTTTGTTGGGATGAAGCTTCAGACTTAGTCGGAACGGAACCCGATATGTTGATGGAAACTAAAGAGAAGATTTCCATCATCCGAGACCGATCATAACCGCCTGAGTCGACAAAATCCTACGCCGACAATCGTCGTCGGCCCTTGGAATTTGATGTGGGTGATCATGTCCTACTCAAAGTATCACCGATGAGAGGAGTCTTCGTGTTCGGAAAAAGGGGCAAACTTAGTCCGAGATATATTGGACCTTTTGAGATTCTCGATGCACTGGGAACCGGCCTATCGATTGGCTTTACCTCCAGCCCTTAGCCATGTTCACGGGTGTTCCATGTTTCCCAACCGAGGAAATACGTCCCGACCCGAGTCATATCATTGATTACGGGACATCGAGATCGCAGAGGATGTCACATTTGAAGAGAAGCGGTGAAAGTACTAGAGCATCGAGTAAAACAACTCGTGCACAAAACCATACCGTTGGTTAAAGTTCGGTGGTCACGACACGGAGTTGAGGAAGCGACGTGGGAAACCGAAGAGAGCATGCGCACTAGATACCCCGAGTTATTCATTTCTTAAGTTTCGGGACGAAACTTCATTTTAGAGGGGGAGGATGTAATACCCGTACTTTTTGTAAATCTTCTACTCTTGTACTTTGTAATTTTTACGCTCGTATAAGTGTTTGGTAAGCTTATATGGATCTTGGAACTCTTGTCAATTGGATTTACCCCTTTTCTTGTTCGGATCGTCGCTGTTTTCGGATCCTTGATGCGATCCTACTACCTTCGTAATGGGTAGCGCACGCTACGCACACGATGTAGCGCACGCTAATTTAGTGAGGGTAGCGCACGCTATCCATTATCATTAGCGCACGCTACTAATGTATTGTAGGCGACACCAAAGAGCTACCGGATCGAAAGGGAATTCCTAGCGTACGCTAGGTGTGACCGGTAGCGTACGCTAGATTTTGGTGGTAGCGCACGCCACGTTACTAGAGTAACGTACGCTAGAGAGAGCAGAGTGGGGACGATAGGTTCTGGACTGGACACTAACTACCGTGTAGCGCACGCTATTAGAAATAATTAGCGCACGCTAATTGAAGTCACTAGCGCACGCTATGAGCAGTGTTAGCGACGCTAACGGAGTTGGCGAGGCTACCTTGGATTGCACGGTGAGTCCGATAGCGCGCTATTTTTCATGGCTAGCGCACGCTAGTCCCTATTTAGTATAAATAGGACATTTCCGTTCCCAAATCGTCATTTCTTCCTTCCTTCACCTCCTTGGACGATTTTAGGCGATTCCGGGCGATTTGTGAGGAGTTCTTCGAGCTGCAATTATCTAGCAACACCTTTGAGTTTCTAGTTCGGATTTATCAACGTTTAATCCTCTCCACCGCTCCAAATCAAGGTAAACTTCTCACAACCCTAGATATTCGAGATTTGGGGATTTTCCATACGATCTCTTCGATCCAGCTTGTTGTTATGTTAGAGTATATCGATTACGAGTTATCTACCTTGGATACATGTTTTCCTACGAATTTATTGGTATATTTCCGGAGTTCTTGAGTATTTGGGATATTTGACTTGCGATTCACTATCTAAGAGAATTATTTCCGGAACACATGTATCGGGGTAGTAATTTCGAGTGATTCCAACTTATTTTCATACCGATGGAGTTTTGATAATTGAATTACGAACTTGTCTAGGTTCGGAGTTGTCGAATCCTTCAATCTTGGTACCTTGTCGTTCGTACCCTTTTCCTCTCGTTTCCAGGCAAGTGATTCTTGTGAAAGTTATGTTCTTAAATGTGAAAAGTAATGCATGTGATTGTGAGAGTTGCTTTCGTTCACTCCGAGAGGACCCGACGGGGTCGAGGAGGGTTCCGCTTATGTCGGTTCCGTGAACGTTTGGGTTAGCCACTCCGAGATGATCCGACGGGGTCGAGGAGGGATTCGCGCATTGTCGAGTCCACGGTTAATCAAGAGATATCATCATTTCCAAATATGTTTGGATAATTGTATTTTCCGAAAAATCATTATCATGGCTTTGAATTGGTGCATATGCTTTTATGTATAAGACTTGACATTTCACTTGTAATACTTGCCCTAACCCCTCTCGTTTGGGGAAAATTACTTTTGTGTTTTTCAGGTCCTAAGGAACTTTACGAGCGAGCGCCGGGACGATACGATGAGGATGGCGAGGCGTGATACTGTGGCTAGTTGTGTTCTACTTTGTTTGGTCGTTGTTCTCTTCGGTCCATTTTATCCTTGTAATAATAAGTGGTACTCGAGTACTTTAGGAAAGTCCTTTTCCATTGTCGTACAACTTCTTGTATTCCTTCATGGTATTGTTTGTCCGTGGTTGAACTTCCTTGGTTGTATCGAGTTTATTGTTTCCCAAGTGGATTTTATTAAATTCAATACGTTGTGAGTGAGATAAGCCTAGTAAATTCCAGGTCGGGATTTACGGCGCTGTGATATTCTCCGAATATCTCGGGGGGTGTTACAACATCACCAATGAACCGGGTGATGCAACCGTACTTGGTGGAGGTGTGGTTGAGGCCGTGGCTCCCTGCGAAGGAATGGGTGGAAGCCACATGGTTCGACTAAATACTCATCCAAGTAAGAGGTAGAGTATGGCACAAATTCACATGTTAACCATCAATGAACTCGTTTCATGAGATCATGCTTGATTTCATTATGTCCATGAATCATGACGAGGGGGACGCCCCGAAGATATGATTCAGAAAATCAAGAATCTCGATGAAATTATGAGGGTGTGGCTTGATCAACCACCCACTTTGATGACATGTCATGAATCATAAAGTACGATGATGTCGAACCCCGCTCAGTTGAATGAAATCAACATTGGCCTATAAGAAAAACATTCCAGGTAGAACTAGATTCTCCGACAAAGAGACAGGTATTTGGTGTAGGTAGTGCTAACCTAACCAAGTGTAAAGCCTATAAGACATAAATGAACCTTTGTCGTAAATCATAGTGAGAATAGTAGAGTCCTAATGTACAAGGTTCACGAAGTAATGCTTCTCACAATGCCCTGGAATTGATTACGAGGAAATGTACTCCCACGTATATGTTCCGCTATTTGATTAGCGTAGTAATTTCCGAGGGACTGGAAATGCAGCCAATAGATATGGTTACTACGTATCTCTATGGGGATCTAGATACGGAGATATATACGGAAGTGCCCTATGGCATTTCATTACCCAAATCAAGTAACTCCAGACCACGGAGTGCGTATTCAGTTCGTTTGAAACGCTCACTTTACAGCAATCCTTAAGGATGTGGTATAACCGTCTAAGTGACTACTTGATTGGGAAGGGATATAAGAACGATGAACTGTGTCCCTGCGTCTTCACAAATAAGATCCGGATTCACATCGCAATGTATGTCGATGACATGAACATAATCGGTCTTGATGAAATAAGAGAAACCACGAATACTTGAAAATTGAGTTTGAGATGAAAGATCTTGGGAAAACTCGGTTCTGTCGAGACATTGACATAGACATCGAGTTTGTGGAATTCTTTCCACCGGTCTACCTATGTCCAGAAGATTCTCAAGTACTTTAATATGGACAAGGTAAACCCGACTAGCATCCCATGATAGGTCGAACATTTGGATGCAAATGAAAGATCCATTTCGTTTAAAGAAAAGTGACGAAGAGCTTTGGGAGCTGAAATTCCCTACATGAGTGCAATAGCGCATTATTGTACTTAGCTCAATGTACACGACCTGATATCACTCCTCAGTTAACTCGCTGACTAGATTTAGTTCAGCATCGACGCAACATCAATGGAATGGTATCAAGAATATCTTCGATACTTAAAAGAAACCATTGACTTGGGACTATTCTTTCCCTACAAGGTGCAAAGGAAGTCGCTACGAAAAGGCAAATGCTAAAGTAAATGCTGGTGCCGAAGCAACTACCACAAAGTATGTGTTGGTATGAATTGCTTATGTCTTGGAAATCGACTATGCAAACCCCTTTTGGCTACCTTCTCGAATCACGACAAGATTATTGCTTTGCATGAATCAATCCGTGAGTGTACATGATTAAGAACTATCATTCTACACGTGTGAGGAACTAGCGGTTAAGTACTGCCACTGATGAGCATACTTACATTTATGAACATGATGTAACTTGTAAATCCCCTTGATTGATGGAATGATCATAACGGGAAATATGTGAGATATAA
This sequence comes from Orobanche coerulescens, assembly GCA_033398695.1. Lineage (NCBI taxonomy): Eukaryota > Viridiplantae > Streptophyta > Magnoliopsida > Lamiales > Orobanchaceae > Orobanche > Orobanche coerulescens. The sequence continues at coordinate 206,856,656 of CM065804.1, forward strand.
CGTAACATACTCACATAGGTTGTACTCTTTTCCTTAGACCAAGGTTTATTTTTCCCACTGGGTTTTGTTACTTGGCAAGGTTTTTAACGAGGCAACGATATATGAATGTAAGCATTAGGGGGAGCTGTAGAGTTTTCCAACTTCCGAGATTGATGTAAAGATCACAAGGAAATGGTGATTTATAAAGAAACTTAATCACATGTGTTGTACTCTTTTCTTTGACCAAGGTTCATTTTCTCCCATTGGGTTTTGTTACTTGGCGAAGTTTTTAATGAGGCAAACGACACATGCACAAGTTTTTCAAAGTATCCTTGATTGATGTACAAATCAGGGGGAGGTGTAGACTTGAGGGGGAGTCTTACATCCACAATGTACGTTATACTCTTTTCCTTCCAAGGAACATTTTTCCCACAGGGTTTTTATCACTTGGAAAGGTTTTTAACGAGGTAACAAGATGTACGATTTTAGGGATCGATGGAATGGTCACCTTAGTAGCGCTATGATCAAATGTAACGATCATATGAGAGGATAGATTCAAAGGACGAAGTCTAAACTTGATGTGTCTAGATGATGTACTCTTTTCCCTACGATCAAGACATTTTTCCCACTGGGTTTTTGCTTGACGAGGTTTTAACGAGGCAACATGACATGCGCTTGTAGACTAGGCACAAGGGGGAGTGTTAAAGGAATAATACACATTGTGTGCCTAAGTCTGTTAGTTTATGGGCTTTCCTAGATAGGATTTGGCTGAGGCCTGTTTGTATGTACTTCACCCTATTTAAGGGATCTCAATGATGGAATAATACAACACTTTGCCCTACTTTCTTGTCTTATGTTATTTTCCCTTCAACAATATGCTTGTTTTAGTAGACTGAATTTGACTTGTAGTTATTGGTCATTTTTCTTTATATCTATTTATTCTTGTTAAGTAACTAGTGTAATAGTTATAGAAAAATAATAATGTAATTTTATTCTAATTATCATAATAATAATAAATTAATATTAATATTAATATTAATATTAATAATAATAGTAATAATATTGTTTTATTGTTGCTGTTATTTTTATTATTGTTGTTCGTTATTATTATTATTAAATTATTATTATTAATAATATTATTACTTTTGAGTATTTAACTAGAGAATTTAATACTTCACTTCTTGTCAATCAAAAAACATATCAATCATTCGAATGATCATATTTTTCTCATTCTTTCTCATCGTAATTTTATTCCTAAATTAATCTAATTCATACTTTATTATATTCATCCATACAATTATGCCGTAGAATGCCCGTGCATTATACTTAGAGGATGACAAATACTCCATCTTCCACCACTAATATGCTCACTCTATTTGTATATTATAATTATTAGATAAAAAAAAAGTCATAGTTATATACATATTTGTTAAAATTATCTTAATATATATTTGTAAATATTATTATCTTATAAGTCCATTCATATAAAATAAAAATTATTAATGACTAAATATTCATTTTAAAGATCATAACAGTTAAAAATAAACATATTTTTTGTCCATGTATAAATTTGACCTAAAGTAGTTTAGATTATACTACTATAAAAGACTAATTATTACAAAATTGACCTATTTTTGTTTATCAATAAAATTTGTACTATAAAATAAAAACCATAGTTATTGGGCAAAACAGTAACTTCACTTAAAAGGGTTATTTACTTTCTTTCTTTCTTTCTTTCTTCTTTGTTTTTTTCGTCTCTTTCGTTCATTCGCTGTTTATCAGGTGTGTGTGAGTGTGTGTTCTATTATGTAGCTGAAATCCAAAGCCCTAAAAAAGACTCTTGAAATTCCTTAGAGGAAAAGTAAGAATTTTAAATGCATAAAGTAGATGTTTGTTTCTGGCTCTGAGAATGGTATCTCGAACCCTAGTGATCAAAGCTCACACAGAGCAGCTTCTCCACATGTTCCACTTACGGTAACTTCATCACGCTCTCTCATTTTTCTGTCAATATATATATATATATATTCTCCGGTCTCGACGATGATGAAAAAATGTGCAGACAACTGTTTCTGTCGGCCTTTCTTTGATTTTTTTTTTTTGTCATTTTCTTATAAGCAGAAAACACTGGCAAAGGTTTTTATATTTGTTTTTTTGCTCCCCAAACATCATCATCATCATGTGTACTTGTGTCTGATGATGTTTATACCTTATTTTGAGTGTTCGTGTTCGGTCAAGCTTTAAGACGTCTTACACTTTAATTTCAGTGCTTCTTCTATCATAAAGTGGCGCGAGGATTATCTGTTTATTGTTTGATTTATCGGGAGTTTTCTGTTACTATTAACGCTGCTTAATTTTAGTCATAGTCAGATTAATTATGATGCCACTCGGGAGGTACCGTAGCTGTGATTCACAAAAGGTGAAGTGATTGATTCACAAGAGGCCCCGGGAGGAAATCTGAGTCCTAAAAAAAAAAAACTTGAACAAGCTTTCATAATTTTTTTTTTGTTTATACAAAGTATTATGTAAAAAAGAATTGAAGCATATGCCCGCCTATAGTTCTTGAAGTTTTCTTCTGTTATTATTTTTCCATTCAAAGAACTCTTTCTTACTTAGTAATGGCCTAATGGGTTTGTTTGTGCATTTAATGCAAAGGCAAGCATATGTTTCTAGAGTTCGGTATGTGTTATGTAAAGTCTTCTTATTTTTATTTCTCTTTTCGTCCTTTTTTTACTTGATTTGAGGATATTGCACTGAGATTGCTAGTATTATTCGTCACATGATTAATAGCGAGTATTGATTATGCATATTGATATCGAGCTATTCTGTTCACCTTTTTCCAGGCGACGTTGTTGGCCTGCCAAGGACTTTCACTTTGTGGTGGTTCTGTTGTCTGCTGCTTTCATTCTCGTCACGTGCAAACCATGTGCACTAAAGGAAGTGCAGAATCAGTACGAATTGAAGTCTTGCAGTTCATATAGGGGCAGTTTTGACTCTCCAGATGTAACCAACGGGAATGTTGCTTCAGAGCCGGTGTCAAGACACCCTCTCAAGCAACATAGACTTGATGAAATTGTATGTCATCCTTCAAGTTCGTTTTGTTTCCCGTCGACATTGTCTGGGTTTGAAGATGGTAAATCTGGTGCCAGATTGGAGGCGGTAGATGCTTCCGAGGTTCGATATGAAGGTTTGTCATCTGGATTAAGGCAAGAGAGTAGCGCTAGCCAGTTACCGTACCATGATAACTTCAGGTTCTTGGGTGAAAGAAATATCTCATGTTCTTTGTACCGGGAAGATGGTTTTCTTGAATTTTCATCAAGGAACAGCGGAAACTGGAATGGCCTAACAAATGATGTTTCTCCTTGTGTGGGCCCACTGTATGAGGAAAAGAACCATAGTTCAATATCAGTGGGGAACATCGAGTCTTTCGAATTTAGCTTTGCGGGTGGTTTGTCCGCACCCCCAGTGGAAGTAAAACCATCGCTGCTTGATTGGGGAAATAATAATATGTACCATCCTTCCTTAGCCTATTTAACGGTGAAGAATTTACATACTGGTAGTGTTTTAAGTGTCTATGATCCTTCCAGTAGTGACTCTCAGTTTTATCCCTACAATTATAGCGCGGTGTCCTTGGCTCCTGGGGAAGAAGCATCAATATGTTTTATTTTTTTTCCTACACATCTTGGCTTATCCTCGGCCAAATTAATTATACAAACAAATTTTGGTGGGTTTCTCGTTCAGGCTAGAGGCTTTTCTGTAGAGTCACCCTATCTGATAAATCCTCTTAATAGTCTTGGGATCTCCTCCGGTGGAAGGTGGAGAAAGAATTTTTCTTTGTTCAATCCTTTTGATGAATCCCTTCGCGTGGAGGAGGTAACTGCTTGGGTGTCGATTTCGTCAGGAAATATGTCCATGTCATTGAAATCTATTTGCCGTGCTACTCACGATATGGAATATTCCGGTGACCACAATGTGTTGAATGCTAAAGACTGGTTGGCCTTAGAAAGAGCTGAAGTCGGCAAACCACAAATTGCACTGAGGCCACGTGAAAGTTGGGTCGTCGGTTCTAGAAGAACAGAGGCAATTGTGGAGTTGGATATTTCAGGCCATTCTGAAGGTAAAGTTGTTGGTGCTTTCTGTATGCATTTGCTGAGGCCTCCAAACAATGAGATTGATACTGTAATGATACCTCTTGAGGCAGAACTGAGCCCTGGAACTGCTTCAGATACAGGTCTTGTTTCTTTATCTCTGGAGGCCTTAGTTCCATGCAGTACCAGTGGTTCGATCAGTGTTGCTCTGTCTGTCAGGAACGATGCTTCGTATTCCTTGAGCTTTATCAAGGCGACCCATATAGGGGAAAATGTATCGACTTTGCAGATAGAGTCTGTTGAGGGACTTGTTCTTTTCCCTAGCACCACTAACCAAGTTGCTTTTATTAATTATTATGCTCATATGGAAACTCGTGAAGTTGAAACGAACTGCAAAATAGTCGTATTGATTAACGACACGAGATTTTCTAAGATGGAAATCCCTTGCATTGATGTGATTGGTGTTTGCTTTGGAAGTCGGTTAAATTCCTATGTTGGATATAACCCGGAGATTGATGTCGATTATATAAATGGAGGACAGAGATTTTTCAGCAGCGCTCTACCATCTTCTGGTATTAAGGTATATTGAGATTATGCTTCGTGTTTCTCGCTTGCAATATTTTTTTATTTGGTTGGTGCTTGATTTGTTTTTCTTGTTATTCTACAATAGAAGTATTGAGGTGATAAATTCCATTTATTGTATTGCATAGTTGGTTATGATCTAGGAAGTACAGGCACGGGAATTGGGCACGAGACACGACACAGATACGACACCCAAAACACTATTTTTCTAAACATAAAATAGAACACGAGACTGGATAAAATTTTTAATTTGGAAGTGTCCGTGCTTCTTAGGCTATGATGTTTGTTCTGCTTCATAATGTTCACTTTTCAGGTACTAAAACTCACTAGAAATAAGGTTAGTTTTGGTAGTTGCTTGTTGGATATTATGATTTATCCAGCTGTCTTATAAATAAAATGGGAACATCGAGATACAGTTCAACCAGAATTGATTCTATTATGCAGACACGTTGAATCGATCTTTAAAAATTCTTTCAAATAGTTAATTAGGTTATGTGATTTCTGGAGCTAATGTCTCTAACTAGGTTGATGAATGATGACCTTTCTCTTGTAAAGTAATGATGAGAAGGGATGCGCCCCTTACGAGTAATAACTCAGTATAAGACGAGGGATAGCATGTGATACATTAAGCCATGTTTTTTCCCTTTTATCTTCATTGGGGTCGTGCAAGTTTCAGAGGAAACAATTTGTAGTCGAATATGCTTGTCAAATAGGATTTATCTTGCCGCTTATATAAATATTTTTTTTTGAATTAATTGTTATCAAATTGTCCTTTTAAAAAAGTCATTACATTTTGTTAAATCCTTATTTGAAGGTGGTGAATACCAGAGCAGCAGATGAATTGCTTCTGAGGAACTGGAAATCTCAAGCTACTGTGAGCTTGATGTCTGTTCTCGATAAGAATGAGGTACTATTTCCGACGGTTCTGGTCGGAAATTATTCTTCTGAATGGATATCTGTGAAAAACCCAGGCTCAAAACCAGTTGTAATGCAGCTTATTCTAAATTCTGGACAAGTCATCGATAACTGCAGGATATCCGAGATGCTTCTGCAACCCTCTTCATCCAATATGTTGTTGGGTAATAATTCTATAGCTCCTACAAGGTATGGTTTCTCAATAGCAAATGATGCGATAACCGAAGCTTTTGTTCATCCACATGGTAGTGCATCTCTCGGGCCTATCCTCTTTCAACCTTCCAATAGATGTGAATGGAGAAGCTCAGCCCTAATTAGAAATAATCTCTCTGGTGTGGAGTGGTTATCTCTCCAAGCATCTGGAGGCTCGCTTTCCTTAGTATTGCATGAAGGATATGACCCTGTGCAGAGTTTAGAATTTAAGTTAAATTTGCCGAGTCGGCTAAATTTTTCGTCTCCGGACGCATTACACTCTATCGGAGGCAGAAAAACTCCCTACTGTTCACAGTTCTTGAAAAAAGAGGTTTTCGCCAAGAACATGGGAGACCTTCCCCTTGAGATTATACGAATTAAAGTCTCGGGGGCGGAATGTGGGTTGGACGGGTTTGTCATACGTAATTGTACCGGTTTTTCTCTTCAACCTGGAGAATATGTTAGGCTTCATATATCACACCAGACTGATTTCGCCGCAGCCACAGTACGCAGGGACCTTGAACTGGTTTTGGCAGCTGGCATTTTAGTGATACCTATGAAAGCAAGCATACCGGTACGCTTGTTGAACTTATGCAAAAGGTCGATGTTTTGGGTTCGGGTGAGGAAAGCTACGGCCGTGTTAATTTTTGCGGCGTCTTTGATGTATTTCCTAATTTGGATCTTGTTTCCACATGTTACGGCAGCCTTTGCACCCCAAGACTTGGCAAACGGGAAAAACTCATTTTGTTCGGCGACCCGTGCATTGATTATCTTCCGTCCGCGTTTTAATTGGGAAAAAAGCAGCACCGTATTCCCGGAAACGAATGAGGTTGTAAAATCGATTGCTCGAGAGGAGGCATTGCCCTTGGAATATCAGGGAAATGTAAATCCATCGGAGGCACCCTCGAGTCCTTCGTCGGTTTTGAACGTGGACATGCAAGACGCGTTAGACTCGCGAGATATGAGGGTTAGAGTTGGAAACGAGAAAGGAAGGAGGCGGAGGAGGAAAAAGAGTTCCGGTCTGGGAGCGCTAATTTCCGAAGCTTCTAGCAGTCAGAGCAGCAATTCTACCCCTTCGTCGCCTTTATCACCGGGGACATGCACGACGCCAAAGAAACATGTGGAAGGTAGAAACCTGTTTTCCCGTGTGCCACTCGAGCAAAGTGATAGAAGTCAATGCTCCAAAACTTCACCGAAGGTCAACAATCACTTGGACAACAAGGTTCGTTCGAAACATGAGACCAACAATCGGGCCTCCTTTGCCCATGAGAAGCCGCATTTGGCGAAAAAAGCGGCTGGCAAAGCTGTTGTTACGAATTCTGCAGCATCTCCTAGTGGTGGTGGCCCCCTCCCATCGTGGTCCACATATCGTTCGTCTTCATTGGCTCCGGTTTCTACTATCTCTCCCCATGCGCGGGCTCCGGGGAAGAAACTCGAAAGCCGGAAAAGTGACAGGCTTGAGGAAAAGATGGGGTTTGAGCAGAAATATACTTACGATATATGGGGGGATCATCTCTTTGGGCTTCCTTTGGATTGCCAGTCGAAAAAGGTACCTGGTAAACCTTCTCGGTCTGACGTTGAGAACGATTCTGAGAGTTTCTTTGTAAGGGGGCCGCAGACCCTCGTGAAAAATTATCTGCTACAATCTGTTGTTTCTGATTTGCAGGGTAATGAATAATTAAAGTTTCTCCATCAACTACTGTATGCAGTTTCTGTCTTCTCCGGTTTTCTTTTGGTTTTATTGTTCGTCTGTTGAATGGTATAAAATGGCATATTAAAATTAAATAAACATAACTGGTAAAGCTAAAGACCGTTAAGTTAAACAGTAATTCTTGAAATAAATCAATAATTGTTATTTGGGTTGGCTATGAGAGATTATAGTCTTCGATCGACTGAACCTATCTAAACTGTGAAAATAATTATTGTTGAGGTTCATGGGTCAAATCTTCAGTATGTCGATTCTCGACCTGATTTGTGTGCGCCCCTCGTTATGGTGATGTGTGTCGAAACCAACAACAACGTGCGCCCCTCGTTATGGTGGTGTGTGTCGAAACCAACATCAATAAAATGCCTACTCGTAGAAAGTGTAAATATGTAGTAATGGTGAGTTAGGGTCGTATTGGGGATTGGTTAAATAATGTATTCGTGCACTTAACAAAATAAATTAAAAAGGGGGGGGGGGGGTTTGATAATAGAATATGATTTCTAATTAATTATATAGTCAATAAATAATTCTAGGTACGATTTTAGGATTAAATTTATCTTTTTTTTTTATTGAAGATAGGATTAAATTTATCAATGATATTAAACTCTAGAAAGACTACTAAATCTAGCCAACAGATGTATATGCAGGTTTATTTAGATTAAATTATATCTGCATAATATGAATTGAAAATTCTTGTGTAATCAATCAAGCCATCCCGACTTTTACTATGTCATGCTTCAAAATTTCGGAGGGGATTCTTGAAGAAATAATGGCTTTGGTAAAGGCTTACCGGTGGGGATAAGGATGGAAATAGAAAAATTGCTTGGGTTGCTTGGAAAAAACTATCCCGAAGCAAAACTGATGGTGGTTTCGGTTTTCGGGATCTTCGCTCTTTCAACACGGTCCTCCTCTCAAAACAGGACTGGAGGATCCTTTCTAACCCACACTCTCTCCTTGCTAGAGTCTACAAAGAAAATACTTCCTCCACTATTCTTTTTTAGAGGCGCGGGTTGGCAGCCACTCCTCTTGGACTTGGAGGAGTATTATTGAAAGCCGCCCACTTCTGCTCCGCGGCTGTAGAAGGTCTATCCACTCCGGTGAAAACACAAAAATATTTCAGGATTCGTGGCTTCCGGGCAATCCTGTTGCGCACCCCCAACGGTTGAATGATTCTATCCCGATTGATGCCTCTATATCAATCCTCATTAACAGGGAGCTAGGCTGCTGGAACTCGAGCCTTATCACCCACTCTTTTTCGCCCGATGACGCAGATCTTATTCAAAGTATCCCACTCCGTACATCACATGCATCCGATAAATGGAGTGGGTCCCACACCAAATCAGGTTCGTTCTCTGTTGCCTCGGCTTACCATCTCATGGTTGAAGATACAAATCCACCCCCTTCGACCAGCCAAGGCCCAAACCGAACTTGGAAGCACCTTTGGAAGCTCAAACTGCCACCTGGAATCCTCCATTTCATTTGGAGATGCTGCAATGATAATCTGCCCCTTCCGTCGAACCTTATTAGACGAGGAATTAGCCTTGATCAGACCTGCCGGTTCTGTGATCACCATGATGCATGGTACGGCTCTCCACTTTTTCTTCCAATATGAATTCTCCATATCTACTTGGATCTCAATGTAACACCCCCAAATTATTCAGGGTATATTACAGCACCGTGAGCCCCGTTGTGGGACCCACAAGGCTATTCATATGTGGAACTATAAAATTTGACCGAGAAGGTCCAAGTACAATGTAATGGAAGACAATAAGAATGGTATTCAAAACCATTTCCAATACATCCGAATACAATACATCACAAATCAATACCACGACAACACAGGTCGGAACATCAAGGAAGCCAAAAATCGTACACGAGTATTCAAACCCATTCCAGTACAACAACACTGAATGGAGGAAACACAAAATATAACTGTAGACAAGACACAGTATCACACTTGCCCATCATCTTCATGTCGCCCCGGTACATGCCTATCTGCTCTCCTAGAACCTGAAATACATGAAAAGTATTTCCCTCATAAAGGGGTTAGCCGTCGAATAGCTAGTACAAGTATATCGAATATGAAACACAATACTTCTCGACGATAAAGTAAAAGTACCAGTCAATTCATCATTTCAAGGCTAGTATTCCGGAATAACTATATCTCATTTCAATACACACATGATTAACCATGGAACCGCACCAAAGGCAACGGAACCCTCTGAGGCCCCGTCGGACCCTCCCAGAGTGGCTAACCCAAACTATTCATGGAACCGCACCAAAGGCCACGGAACCCTCTGGGGCCCCGTCGGTCCGTCCCAGAGCGAATATATACAATCATACAATTCATATATCTTACTTTCAAAGTCGAGAACGCACAATCATAAATATATACTTGCCTTTGAGACATCGAATTCGGAAGGAAAAGAGTATAGGTTCGGTAGGTCCAAGAATGCACTTCCGGCACCTAAACGATTCGTAAGGGATACGATAATTAATAATCGATACGCAAGTCACACAGAGAAACTCACTAACGACTCCCCCCGATTACAATATCATGCACCTAGGGTTGGGAAACACCCAAACCCTCTTGGATTCGCAACACCACTCAAAGTAGAACATGAAATCATAGGGTTTACATATATACAAGTGAGATTACTCATAAACTCAAGATTTCCATGGTCAAAAACGGATTACACAACCAAATCGAGCAAAAACCCCCAAAACTACCCAATGTAGGGATTCACAGAGATTTACCTCGATTTGAAGGAGAAGAAACGGGATTGGGGTGATTAAATCACGCTATGAACTCGAGATGATGATGATTGATGAACTCCCGTCGACTTTTCACCTTGGAAATCGCCCAAATCGCAACAATGGAGAAGAATAAAGGAGAGGAAATGAAATCCTCTCCAAAAACCCGCACAATATAGGTCTGCTGACCCGCGTGCCGCAGCGCAGGCCGAGTGTGCCACGGCCCGCGGCTAAAATTTGCAAGCAGGCCTTCAGGCCGTGCCGCGGCCCGGAACGTGGCGTGCCGCGGAGCACGGTACAGCGGCCCTGCTCGAGTCTCGTAAGGGGGTGTGCCACGGTGCATAATCCCTTGTGCCGCGACGCACACCGTTCGTGCCTAAAAAGTGACGAAAAACGACCCACGAACATGATGTACTTGATCAACGCATAACTCCGACCATTTAAAGGTCTGAATGAGCTATCACGAACCCTCGTATGGTGATTCCACGTCAAACACAGTCGATCCCAACACGATACTCAACCAAAGTACCAATAAAAGTTCACAACATCCATAATAACATGAAATGGATTTGCGGGAACCTCGAAACGGTGGTTCCGGACAATGATTACGAAAATTGAACCCAAAGGCGACAAAAGTGACATCCAACGCAGAATTGAGTAAAACAATTCCAAAACAAGCTCGGATGATGAAAAGTCTAGTATTTAATATTCTCAAAATACTCATACAGTTACAAGCGCGTCGACAAAGTTGTAAAAATACCGGAATTATACAAATACGGAAAATAGAAATATGTGGATATTACATTCCCCCCTCTCTAAAAAGAAGTTTCATCCCGAAACTTAAGAAATAAAAAGTTCGGGGTATTCCGATTGCATCTTCTCTTTCGTCTCCCAAGTCGCTTCTTCAACCCCATGTCTCGACCACTGCACTTTAACCAACGGGATGATTTTGTGCCGAAGTTGCTTCTCACGACGTTTAAGGATTTTCACCGGTCTCTCCGGAACGGTAACGTCTTCGGCTACATTGATCTCACCATAGTCGATAATATGACTCGGATCCGGCATGTATTTCCTCAACTGAGAAACATGAAAAACGTTATGGAAATGACTCAAAGCTGGAGGCAACGCCAAGCGATAAGCTAAATCTCCAACCCTGTCCAAAATTTCAAACGGTCCGATATACCGCGGACTAAGTTTCCCCTTTTTTCCCAAAACGAAAGACTCCTCTGGTCGGCGATACCTTGAGTAGAACATGATCTCCCACTTCGAATTCTAAAGGTCGACGACGAGTATCAACATAAGATTTCTGATGGCTTTGGGCAGTCAACAACCGATCCCGGATAATAGAAATATTCTCCTTAGTCTCCAATAACATGTTCGGTTCTGTTCCGACGAGCTCCGAAGCCTCGTCCCAACATAATAGTGATCTACACCACCTACCATATAGTGCCTCGAAAGGTGTCATCTTGATCGACGCATGCCAACTATTATTGTAGGCAAACTCGATCAAGGGCAAATGAAGTTCCCACTCGTTACTCCAGTCTAGGCACAAGCCCGCAACATATCCTCCAACGTCTGAATCGTCTGCTCCGTCTGACCATCTGACTGCGGATGAAAAGACGTGCTCAATCTCAACTCGGTGCCTAAAGCCTGATGAACGTCTTGCCAAAAATGCGATACAAAGCAACCATCTCGATCAGAAACAATAGTCTTAGGGGCACCATGCAATCTCACAATCTCGGCTATAAAAGTTCGAGCAATCTCTCTGGTCCCCAAGTGTCCTTAATACCCAGGAAGTGTGCCGACTTAGTCAATCGATCGACGATTACCCAAATCATATTTATTCCGGCTCTAGTTCTCAGCATTCAAGTGATAAAATCCATAGAGATATCTTCCCACTTCCACTCGGGAATGGGAAGCGGCTTCAATAACCCTGCCGGTCGTTGATGTCCAATCTTGACTTGTTGACACGTCAAGCATCGTAGCACAGACTCTGTGACATCTTTCTTCATATTATTCCACCAAAAATTTCGCTTCAAGTCCTTGTACATCTTACTCGTTCCGGGGTGGATAGAGTAAGGCGTAGCATGGGCTTCTCGGAGAATTCTTTGCCTCAACTCTAGATCATTCAGAACACAAAGCCTGCTCTGAAATCTCAGAATACTGTCCTCATGGACCATAAACCAGGGGATTTTCCTTTAATTACATCTTCCTTCAGTTGGGAAATCATCGGGTCACTCCACTGTTTCCCTTTGATGTCGTCCACCAAGGACGAAGTAATTTATAGAGTGCACAACTGTCCTTGTACTCTTTGAAGCCAAACTTCTATTCCCTGCTCGATTAAATCCTGACGAATCTTTGTCTGAGATGTAAGAACCTCGAGCATCTGAAGCAATGCCGATTTGTGGCTCAAAGTGTCAGCGACGACATTGGCCTTTCTCGGATGGTAAAGAATTTCCCAATCGTAATGCTTGATCAATTCCAACCAACGTCTCTGCCTCATGTTCAGTTCCTTCTGATTGAAAATATATTTCAAACTCTTGTGGTCAGTATAAATCCGACACGGAGAGCCATACAAATAATGCCGCCAAATCTTAAGTGCGAATACAATTGCGGCCAACTCCAAATCGTGACTAAGGTAGTTCATCTCATACGGCTTCAACTGTCGTGACGCAAATGTAATACCCGGTTGTAATTCAGTCATTATTATTCAGTAATTTCATTCGGTGATTGTCACCCAGTGTATATTCACTCGATTATAATCATTCACCAATCATATTCATTCACCGTGTTCACCGTTCGAAAAAAACTTCGAGTGGTGTATCGTTATTGTTCATTGTTTCAACTTTCCTCATATGAGTTCGACTTTGTTAGATCACCATTAATTTTTGGTAACTCCAAAAATTCTAAATCTTTGCAATATTATAGAGCATCGAGTTAGCTTTCCAATGGTTCAAACGGTGAGTCAATCGGAGTCCGGACGAGAGAGTTATGGTCGTTTTAGCTCAACCGCTCATTGGCCGATCACTGCCGAACGAACTCGGCCGTGTCGTCCGACACGGCCCGTGCCGTACTCGTCCGGAAAGTTCCGAAGTGTCTGCCTCAGGACCCGACCGTGTCGTGCAGCACGGCCGAGTCGCACCCTTCCGGATAAGCGTAACCGATCGCCAAAGACGTCCGACCGTGTCGCACGGCACGGCCGAGTCATGCCGAAGTCGCCGGACGGGTCATCGGGAGGCCCTCGCGCCGCGACCGTGTCGGCGAGGACACGGCCGAGTCATCGGCCAGCCAATCGGCCCGGTATGCGACACGGCCGTGCCGATCGGCACGGGCGTGTCCGGCAGCGATCAACTCCTATAAATTCATTTTTTCAAAGATTTCACCCATTTTTCTTCCTTTTCTTCACCTTCAACCGAGAGATAAGGCTTGAGGGAGGGTTTTTCCTTCACAAATCATTTGGGTGTTTGATTTTTTCATCTCCTTTCGATCGTGAAGCTTGATAATCAATCTAACGCGTGTTCTTCTGATTAAAGCACTTGGATCATCAAGAGGTAATTCCTTCAACACTTTGGACTTCGATTTTGTGTTGAAATAGGATGTTTTGGACGTTATAATCATGATATATGAAGGGATATGTATATGATTATGAGTTTGTATAAGGATTCATTGGATTATTGAGGGTTTATTCAAGAACACTTTGAATATCGAGTTGGAATTGGGGATTTTCGACTAATTGTTGTTATAATCACATTTTGGATATTCATAACGGATTATTGATCGTATTGGAGATGTTTTGTTGGTTTGAAACACTTCTTGGGGATTTTGATATTGGGATATCGAGGTTTGATTGTAAACAATCGGAGTTTGGATACAACGTATTCGATATAATGCCCCAATGAACTTAGTTTAATCGTATCGACGTTTTGAGTTCGTTATATTCGTGTTTAATTCGTATATTGATCGGATTGTCGGTAATTGTATTGAATTAAGGTTGTTCGTGCGACCGACACTTCATTTAGGACGTTGTTCGTGGACGGACATTCTTCATCGGTGTTGTGTAAGTTAATTCTTACTCGGTTAAAAGGATATTCATCCCTCTTGTTGTTGTTCATTCATAATCATAACTCATTCATAATTATATTAACCGTATCAAAACTTGTTGTTATCAATTAATCATTTCAGTCATAAGGAACGGTTCCAACCTTTTCATTGAAATGTCATTTATTTCATTACCATTCCACCTCGGTGAGTCATTATTCATTTTCGATGTCACTTTTGTTATCGTGGCATTCGGGTCATCTTGGCGTGCGGTTGGTATGTGTAGGGTTTTCATGTCGGGCACATTATAGTCGTGTGTTGGTTGATGGCCTCACATTGGGTGTGCACACGAGATTGATTGTTTCGTGAGATCGATTAGGTACAAGACCACACGTGTATTCGATCGATACTCGTTGGTGGCTTGTGCACGGACACATTTCCATCCGGGCGTAGTGTGGCGCCACCCTTTGAGCCGCATCTTGTTAGTTGATTCATATAGCATGTTTGATTGCGTATGTTTCGACAAGATATTTCATAATTTCGGATATAATCATGATTGTGTATTTTCAACTCTTGAGGATTGTTGTTTCGTATAATCGACCCGTTTGGGGATTTTGTTTTTCAGTCTTGGCAAGGCAAAGGCACGGGAGAACATGCCGACGTCGAGGAGTCAGTGATACTAGAAAGGGGCCCCGATCTGTTGATCACTTATTCGATCATTTATGTTTCCTTTATTTATTCCGCTGAGACATTCCGTTTGAATACTCGTTTCATTCGGTGTTGTGTATTTTATCGTCACATAAGATACACATGTATTCTATTTTATCCAGGTGTGTTGTATGAAACTCCTAATCGGAGTAATTGATGTTGTAATGTGGTTCGGTACTACATTTACCTGTGTAAATCATCCTTTTCATTCGCTCGGTGGGTCCCGTCGGGGGTCCACAGACCGTAATATCCGCCTAGTTTGGGGTG
Organism: Orobanche coerulescens; assembly: GCA_033398695.1. Lineage (NCBI taxonomy): Eukaryota > Viridiplantae > Streptophyta > Magnoliopsida > Lamiales > Orobanchaceae > Orobanche > Orobanche coerulescens. The sequence continues at coordinate 206,871,881 of CM065804.1, forward strand.
TTACGAGTTGGTATCGGAGCGTGGTTTTGAATACTACCTTCCGAGTCATGTCTCATTTGAAATCATCGTCATCGAGACTAGTATCATTGGACTTTCGCGTCACGTGTGACTGTGCAAATGCCGAGCCAATCGATAGGAAGAAGCGTAAGATTTCTAACGCCATGGTATAATTTCTGGCAATAGTCATTCATTCATCATTCATCAATTAACAATCCTCAAACATCATCATTCATTGTGATTAGAACGATCATGTTAACTCATTAATCACTTAATTCATTTCATTACTCAGTTAATAATCAGGACGATCATGTTAACTCATTAATTACTCAATTCATTTCATTATCCAGTTGTCAATCTGGATGATCATATTATCAATCTTGTTAATTTATTCAAGATAATCATTTCAAGAATTTCATCAGATAATCATGTAACTTCAGTAAATCATTCATATAATCACTAAGTTAGAGCATGTATACTCATTTTCATCATCTCATGACATAATCATAACGTGCTAATCATGCGGGAAATATAATCATTATGCGACCTTCCTACTCCAGTATGGAGAGAACTGTCAAGGGATGCATGGGGAGAGGCCGCGGTGCGAACCGAAACCCGAGAAATAATCACTCGCTGCCGGGAAATCGTGCCCAGGACTCGGTTCGATCAGAAGATGTACGGGTTGATCCACTCACTTTTATGCAGGCCATGATGACCCATGTGCAGTTGCTCAATCATCATTGCGCCACTCTGGCCGGATTAATCGAGCGAACTCTCCCGTACGAGCCAGTTGCTAAGGAAATTGCTGAGCAAAGAACTCGCATATGTCAGCAGGAAATCAACGAAGCGTAATCTATCCGAAGGCGGTCAGTCAACCTTCAAGAAGCCTCGTGTGAGTCTTATCGTTTCTGAGCGATCTCCTACGGCGCCTAATCCTACGGGATCTCAGTCCCGAGCAACCAGTTCGGCCATTATCTGTTTCAACTGTGGGGCGCCGGGCCATTTCAGTACTAGGTGTACGACGCCGTCTATCACATGTCATAATTGTGGGAATTCTGGGCATAAGGCCCGTTTTTGCCGAAAGGACTCCAAGTCGGCTCCGGCGGCATCTCGTGCCCCGGCAATCGGCGTTTGACCGGGATCGCCTTGTCATCGTCGTTTAAGACAATGGAAGCAAATAGAGTTGGAGCTCGTATTTATCGACGGGAGCGTACGGTTCGGGGACCAGCAAGTCCTGCATTCATATGATGAGGAGGATCGACGATCCGGTGGTCCGAACGATTTCGTATACTCGTAATTTTATTTCAACTTGTGTGTACCTTTTGATCTGGTACACCGCATTCATTCATTTTCGAATCATGCTTGAATAGACTTATTTCGGTATAGTCCTACTTAATGACCGCGATTGGTTGATGGATCTAATCGTGGTGAATTTATCTTAGGACGATGTAATTTTCGGTATTAGTTGGTTTGATCGTCTCGATACTATCCTCAGTGTTTGTTAGCGTTTAGTCGCTATCTTTCCGTCGTTGGTTGTCGAATGTGTGCTTCAGGGAAGTAATCCCCGTTGTTCCAAAGAGAATTTTTATTATGGCGAGCGAAGAAATTCCGCAATCGAACTATTCAATCATTCATTATATCATTTTCATCGATTGGCCTTTCTAAGGCAATCGAGTTATTCAGTCATTCCTTATATCATTTCCATCGATTGGCTTTTCTAAGACAATCGAGTCATTCAATCATTCATTGTATCATTTTCATCGATTGGCCTTTCTAAGGCAATCGAGTTATTCAGTCATTCCTTATATCATTTCCATCGATTGGCTTTTCTAAGACAATCGAGTCATTCAATCATTCATTGTATCATTTTCATCGATTGGCCTTTCTAAGGCAATCGAGTTATTCAATCATTCATTGTATTATTTTCGTCGATTGTCCTTTCAAAGGCAATCGAGTTATTCAAACATTCATTGTATCATCTTCATCGATTGGCCTTTCTAAGGCAATCGAGTTGTTCAATCATTATTGGTATCTCTTTTTATCAATTGACCATTCTAGGGCAATCGAAATGTTCAATCATTCGTGGTATCATTGTCATCGATTGACGATGTATTTCCAGCGAGTTATCTAATTGCCTTCACATAGAGTAAGGGAATTCAGGAGTGAGTTGGAGCCGGACGTCCCCTTTATCGAAGGCACCGTATCGGATGGCCCCGACGAATGCAGGGAGTTGAAGATTCAACTTGAGGAGTAGTTCGAGAAAGGTCATCTCCGACCGATTGCGTCCCCGTGAGGAGCACCAGTGTGATCTGTCAAGGAGAAGGATGGCTCGTCTCGTGTGTGTATTAATTACCAAGAGTTGAACAGGGCGATGATCAAGAGTAGTACCCTTTACCTCGTATTGATGATCTTTTAGATCAACTTCAGGGAGCTTCAGTATTTTCCAAGATCGACTTAAGATCTGGATATCACAAGTTGCGGATTCGAGAGTCGGATATCGCGAGGACAGCGTTTCATACACGCTATGGTCATTGTGAGCTCGTAGTTATGCCGTTCGGGCTAACTATTGCACCTGTGGTATTCATGGAGTTAATGAATCGGGTTTTCATCGACTTTTTAGATCAGTTGTTGTTGTCTTCATCGACGACATTTTGATTTATTCTCTTAGCCGAGAGGATCACGAGGTTCATTTTCTTCAAGTTCTCGACGTGTTGAGACGAGAGCAACTTTATGGAAAGTTTTCCAAATGTGAGTTCTGGAGGTCCGAAATGACTTTCTCGGGCATGTAATTTCATCCGCGAGTTCTTGTCGACCCTCAGAAGACGGAGGCTATCCGAGATTTGCAACCTCCATAAGATATTAAGTAAATCCGATGTTTCCTCGGATTAGCTGGTTAATTATCCAACCCACGGCCGGAGCTAGTAACCGTGGTTTTCGCGTTGGAATTTTTGGCGTCGTTACCTTTATGGAATCACTTGTCAGATCTTCACCAATCACAAGAGTTGAACTATATATTTACTCACAAGGAGTTAAATATGCGACAGGGACGGTGGTTGGAACTAATCAAAGATTTTGATATCGAGATCCTTTACCACCCGGGCAAGGCGAACGTTGTCGCCGACGCCTTGAGTCGTAAGTCCGTTCAGGAGCAGGTGCATGCTCGTTTAACAGTTCAGAAGGAGCTTCAACAGGAATTCCTTAGACCCGAGATCGAGGTCCAGCCAGCGAGTTCAGGGACGACTTTGTATGTTAGAGATTTCATCATCTCTGAGGATGCAATCAGGGAGAATCAGGGTTCAGACCCAGCATTGTTGCGCATTCGTGAAGATGTGGCTCAGGGGAAAGCCCCTGGATTCGTGGTCCACGAGGATGGACTTTTGAGGTTTAAGAACCGGTTGTGCATACCGGCGAATGACGAGTTGAAAAATTCTATTTTGAGAGAAGCTCATGCTACCCCTTATTCTGTTCATCCGGGGTCCAGCAAGATTTACAAAGACTTGAAACAAAATTACTGGTGGAGTAATATGAAGCGAGAAGTCGCAGAATTTGTTTCGAGATGCTTAACCTGTCAACAAGTCAAGATGGAACCTCAGCGACCGGCGAGTATGCTGATACCGCTCCCTATTCCGGAATGGAAGTGGGAAGACATTTCTATGGATTTCATCACGAGTTTGCCGACGAGTCGTCGTGGCATGAATGCGATCTGGGTGATTGTGGACCGCTCAACTAAATCAGCTCATTTCCTTGAGATCAAGGATACGTGGGGTCCCGAGAGACTGGATCAGTTGTTCATCAAGGAGATAGTGAGACTGCACGGTACTCCTAAGAGTATCGTTTCCGATCGTGACGGACGAATTGTTTCCCATTTTTGGAAATCAGTTCATCGTGCTATGGGAACTCAGCTTAATCTCAGTACTGCCTTTCATCCTCAGTCCGACGGACAATCAGAGAGGACTATTCAGACATTAGAGGACATGTTGAGGGCATGCGTCCTCGATTAGTAGACGATGGGGAAGCCCAATTCGTTGTTTAAGTCCACGTACGGTATAGTTGGCATGCCTCCATTAAGATGGCACCTTACGAGGCCTTGTGCGGTCGTCTTTGTCGATCTCCTTTGTGTTAGGATGACTTGTTAGAATCAATCGGCACCGAGCCCGATATGCTTATAGCCGTCAGGAGAAGGTAGCTTTGATCAAGAGTCGTATGTTGATTTCGAGTCGGCGAAATCGTATGCGGATAATCGTCATCGACCACTAGAGTTCGAGACGGGTGACCATGTTTTGGTCAAGATATCCCGAAGTCGAGGTATTTTTCCGTTTCGGAAAACGGGGGAAGTTGAGCCCAAGATTCATTGGACCGTTTGAAATTTTGGATCGAGTAGGCGAGTTAGCTTATCGATTGGCGTTACCTCCGGCTTTGAGCAGGATTCATAATGTGTTTCACGTCTCTCAGTTGCGGAAGTATGTTGCCGACCCGAGTCACATACTTCAGTTCGACGAAATCGAGATCGCGGATGATCATTCGTACGAGGAGCGTCCTGTACGAGTGTTAGAGCGGCGAATCAAACAGTTGAGGAACAAGACGATCCCTTTGGTCAAGATTCAGTGGTCTAGACATGGAGTCGAAGAGGCCACTTGGGAAACCGAGGAGAATATGCGGGAGTGTTATCCCGAGTTGTTTGACCCTTAGTTTCGGGGACGAAACTCTTTTAAGGGGGGGTGTATGTAATACCCGGTTGTAATTCAGTCATTATTATTCAGTAATTTCATTCGGTGATTGTCACCCAGTGTATATTCACTCGATTATAATCATTCACCAATCATATTCATTCACCGTGTTCACCGTTCGAAAAAACTTCGAGTGGTGTATCGTTATTGTTCATTGTTTCAACTTTCCTCATATGAGTTCGACTTTGTTAGATCACCATTAATTTTTGGTAACTCCAAAAATTCTAAATCTTTGCACTATTATAGAGCATCGAGTTAGCTTTCCAATGGTTCAAACGGTGAGTCAATCGGAGTCCGGACGAGAGAGTTATGGTCGTTTTAGCTCAACCGCTCATTGGCCGATCACTGCCGAACGAACTCGGCCGTGTCGTCCGACACGGCCGTGCCGTACTCGTCCGGAAAGTGCGAGTGTTCGCCTCAGGACCCGACCGTGTCGTGCAGCGCGGCAGTCGCACCCTTCGGATAAGCGAGAACCGCCCGGCACGCGGCCGTGTCGCACAGCACGGTCGAGTCATCCGCCGTCATTGTCGGACGGGTCATCTGTCGGGAGGCCCTCCGCGCCGCGACCGTGTCGGCGGGACACGGTCGAGTCACTGTCGGCCAACTGTCGGCGGTGTGCGACACGACCGTGCCGATCGGCCGTGTCCGGCAGACGATCAACTCCTATAAATTCATTTTTTCAAAGATTTCACCCATTTTTCTTCCTTTTCTTCACCTTCAACCGAGAGATAAGGCTTGAGGGAGGGTTTTCCTTCACAAATCATTTGGGTGTTTGATTTTTTCATCTCCTTTCGATCGTGAAGCCGGATAATCAATCTAACGCGTGTTCTTGGATTAAAGCACTTGGATCATCAAGAGGTAATTCCTTCAACACTTTGGACTTCGATTTTGTGTTGAAATAGGATGTTTTGGACGTTATAATCATGATATATGAAGGGATATGTATATGATTATGAGTTTGTATAAGGATTCATTGGATTATTGAGGGTTTATTCAAGAACACTTTGAATATCGAGTTGGAATTGGGGATTTTCGACTAATTGTTGTTATAATCACATTTTGGATATTCATAACGGATTATTGATCGTATTGGAGATGTTTTGTTGGTTTGAAACACTTCTTGGGGATTTTGATATTGGGATATCGAGGTTTGATTGTAAACAATCGGAGTTTGGATACAACGTATTCGATATAATGCCCCAATGAACTTAGTTTAATCGTATCGACGTTTTGAGTTCGTTATATTCGTGTTTAATTCGTATATTGATCGGATTGTCGGTAATTGTATTGAATTAAGGTTGTTCGTGCGACCGACACTTCATTTAGGGCGTTGTTCGTGGACGGACATTCTTCATCGGTGTTGTGTAAGTTAATTCTTACTCGGTTAAAAGGATATTCATCCCTCTTGTTGTTGTTCATTCATAATCATAACTCATTCATAATTATATTAACCGTATCAAAACTTGTTGTTATCAATTAATCATTTCGGTCATAAGGAGCAGCGGTTCCAACCTTTTCATTAATTTGTCATTTATTTCATTACCATTCCACCTCGGTGAGTCAATATAAATTTTCGATGTCACTATTGTTATCGTGGCATTCGGGTCATCTTGGCGTGCCGGTTGGTATGTGTAGGGTTTTCATGTCGGGCACATTATAGTCGTGTGTTGGTTGATGGCCTCACATTGGACTGTGCACACGAGATTGATTGTTTCGTGAGACTGATTAGGTACAAGACCACACGTGTATTCGATCGATACTCGTTGGTGGCTTGTGCACGGACACATTTCCATCCCGGGCGTAGTGTGGCGCCACCCTTTGAGCCGTACTGTTAGTTGATTCATATAGCATGTTTGATTGCGTATGTTTCGACAAGATATTTCATAATTTCAGATATAATCATGATTGTGTATTTTCAACTCTTGAGGATTGTTGTTCTGTATAACTGACCCCATTTGGGGATTTTGTTTTTCAGGTCTTGGCAAGGCAAAGGCACGGGGAGAACATGCTGACGTCGAGGAGTCCCAGTGATACTAGAAAGGGGCCCGACATTCGATCACTTATTCAGTCATTTATGTTTCCTTTATTTATTCCGCTGCAGACATTCCGTTTGAATACTCGTTTCATTCAGTGTTGTGTATTTTATCGTCACATAAGATACACATGTATTCTATTTTATCCTGGGTGTGTTGTATGAAACTCCTAATCGGAGTAATTGATGTTGTAATGTGGTTCGGTACTACATTTACCCTGTGTAAATCATCCTTTTTCATTCGCCTGGTGGGTCCCAGTCGGGAGTCCACGGCACTGTAATATCCGCCTAGTTTGGGGTGTTACAGCAAAAGCTATCGTCTTATCATGTTTCATAAGCACACATCCAAGACCTTAGCCCGAGGCGTTGCTATAGACTGCAAATCCTTCACTACCCTATGGTAAAGCTAGAATCGCCGCTGAGGTCAACCATCTCTTCAGCTCATCAAAGCTCTGTTATCTCTCATCCGTCCAAACAAACTTTTCTGTATTCTGGAGTAATTTCGTAAGCGGCCGAGCGAGTTTCGAGAACCCCTTGACAAACCGACGGTAATACCCAGCAAGACCCAAAAAGCTACGAACTTCTTTAACATTTTTAGGCGGTGCCCAATCTAGCACTGCCTCAATCTTCTGCGGGTCTACACGAACCCCTTCGGCCGAAATCACATGGCCGAGAAACATAACTTTTTCCAACCAGAACTCACATTTCGAGAACTTTGCATAGAGGTGCTCGGCTCTCAAAATATCTAATACCAAACGCAAGTGTTGGGCATGTTCCTCCTTATCCCGAGAATAAATCAAGATGTCGTCAATAAAGACGACCACACATCTGTCCAGGTACTCTATGAATATCTTGTTCATTAGTTGCATGAACACTGCCAGTGCCTTGGTCAACCCAAAAAGCATGACTACGAATTCATAATGTCCGTACCTCATCCGGAACGCAGTCTTCGGAACGTCGGACTCTTTCACACGAAGTTGATAATACTCGGATCTCAAATCAATCTTATAGAATACTGCGGCTCCCTGCAACTAATCAAATAAATCATCTATACGAGGCAAATGATACTTGTTCTTAATGGTCTCTTTGTTTAGTTCACGGTGATCAATGCATAAACATAGTGAACCATCCTTGTTCCTCACAAAAAGAACAGGCGTGCCCCAAGGCGACGCGCTCGGTCTGATGTACCCTTTCTCCAATAGTTCTCCCAGTTGGCTCTTTAATTCTTGCATCTCGGAAGGTATCATCCGATACGGCGCCTTAGAGATCGGAGCCGCTTCAGGCTCTAAATCCACAGAAAATTGTATCTCTCGATCCAGCGGTAATCCCGGGAGGTCGTCCGAAAAAACATCAGGATATTCATTAACAACTGGAATCGAAGAGAAATCGACTTCGTTCTCTTCCGTCTTCAAGGCATAACACCAATAGCCCGTGCAACCTTTATTTAAAAGTTTTATGGCCTTCATGGCGCTAACAAGCAACTTAGGTTGGCCCGATTTGCGTCCCAAAAAAGAGTACTCGGAACCGTCTTCCATCATCATAGTGATAACCTTAGTGCGGTAGTTCATAATCGCTTGGTGACTAGCAAGCCAATCCTCACCGAGGATTACATCCTCGCCTTCCATGTCAACCACAATCAAGTTCGATAACCAATCCATACCGGCTATATTCACTGGGAAATCTCTAATCTCCCGATTCCCTATGATTCTATCCCCGCTAGGTAGTTTCACAATGAAAGGATCGCAAGCAGTCATACAAGTTATATTCAAATGGCGTACACACTCCAAGGAGATGAAGGAATGTGTAGCACCCGAATCAAAAAGTACAAGAACTGGATGAGATAGGATATGAATAGTACCTAAGACCACCGTCGCGTCGTGTTCGTCTGCTCTACGCATCTCATAGACTCGGGGGTGTACCGAACTGACGCTAGAATCTCCCCCTCTAGCGTTTTGACTCCGTCCCCGGCCCCTATTGGAACTCTGTTGTGACTGCCCGGCTGGTTGTTGTTGATTCAAACTCTGATCTTTAGACGCTGGGGCTGAAGCCCGAGTGCCCAAAGTCTGATCCTGTTCGGGGCAATAAGCTGCTCTATGCCCCATCTGTCCACAAGTATGGCACTTCAGAGGCGGGAAGTTGCACTCTACATTGATGTGGCCTGGATGACCATAATTAAAACATGTTACCGGGTGAGTTGATGTGCTAAGAGCAGAACAAAAACTCTTCCTCCCTATAAAAGAACGTGACGACTGCCCGATAGAACGGTTAGTCGTCTGGGGTTTCTGGAAGTTGCCACCTTTAGAGCCAGAAAAGTTACCAGTGGTCTTCTGCTTCTTCGATTCCTCCGTAGTATCATTGTTGGGACTCAACATATCATATGCTAAGGCCCTGTCTTGGTAATCTTTCAAGGTAGTATAAGCAAATCCGGCCATATAACAACATAAATACATATTCATCCGTATATCAAAATAACGGATCTTGTCACGCTCATCCCGCACTTGATTCTTTACGTGGATCAGCTGCTGGTTGTATTCCACTATCGCCTGAGAAACAGGAATATTCTGCGGTTTAGCCTCGAAAAAGGCTCGGATTCTGCATTCTTGCACTGGCCAAGGACAAAACTCGGCCTCCAGTAGTTCTTTAAACTCTCCCCACGCAGCAATATGATCCTGTGGCTTGATAACTTTCCACCACGTCGCGGCTTTCTTAGTAAGGAAGTATTGAGCAATCGGTACTTTCCTTACTTCCGGACAATCAACCGCTTTGAAGACTTTCTCTAACTCCGCTAGCCAATCCTCCCAACCTAACGGGTCTGTGGCACTGTCGAACTGCGGAGGGTGCATACAGATCACATTCTGAAGCAAGGCATCCGTTGTTGGGTTCGGATTGTTCAACTGAACAGCTTGGGCCAAGATGGTCATCTAGTTAGCCAATTGTTGAAGGATGTTTGCAACTCCAACATCTGCGTTGTTCCCTTGGCCAGTCGACTGGTCGTGCTGAATTTTGGTGTCAGTATGCACTGAGTTAGACAAGATAGGGGTGGTTGACCCCGCAATGGAATTGAGGGAAACGGCCGCACCACGTCCTCATCCGCGTCCACGACCACGGCCTCTTCCCTATCCCCTACCAGTAGACATTCTGAAGAATACACAGGGCACGTAAGTACAATTCAATCGCACGTCATCGAAGTGATCGATTCACAAAAATACCAAATCAGAAGTAAAGCGATTAAGGAAACACCAGGAGAGTAAGAGGTTTTACAAGTTCCGGTCGCACGGTGATGATGGCAAAGTAATGATACTGTAGACAAACGATGACTCAATTGACCCAAAAGATCGACAGCCTAGGTATCCATAAACCTAAACTCTGATACCATATTCTGTAACACCCCAAGTTATTCAGGGTATATTACAGTGCCGTGAGCCCCACCGCGGGACCCACAAGGCTATTCATACGCAGAACTATAAAATTTGACCGAGAAGGTCCAAGCACAACGTAATTGAAGACAATAAGAATGGTATTCAAAACCATTTCCAATACATCCGAATACAATATATCACAAATCAATACCACGACAAGACAGGCCGGAACATCAAGGAAACCAAAAATCGTACACGAGTACCACTACACCAAAAATAGGATTTTATGACATTGAAACTCGCTGGATTTGTGACTGTCAATGACAGTCACAACTTTATGACTATCAATAACAGTCACAAAGACCAAACAGCGATAAATCCAAATATTTGTGACTGGTAATGACTGTCACAAGTGTTCTGACTGTCTTGAGCAGTCACAAATTCACATATTTGTGACTGTCTTGAGCAGTCATAAACTTTTCAGTTTTATGTATAAATACATTTTGGCAAATCCTTAGCACATTCACCGTCCCCCTCTCCGTCTTCTCTTTCTCTCTACCCGATGATCATGCCCTCCATCTCCATCTTCTTTCTTATCCTCGGCTCCTCTTCACATAACTTAAAACATACGCACATATATACCACTACAGCGTAGAGACAGCCCTAACAAAGCACGGGCCGGAAGGAGGAAGGCGATTCTGGTTGCGGTCAACAGTGGCGACGCTGCCATTTGTCGGAGATTTCAGCATAAATGAGTGATGGTGGTGGGTGGCTGTGAACCAGCGATTCTTGTTTCGTCTCTCTGGTGAGGACGAGCAGAAGTTTGTGATTCATGGCGGCAGCGATGGACACTTTGATTCGGCGGGTATGGTTAGAGCTAGATGGAGGCGGCGGCGACAGGCTGTTATCCGAATAGGCGGTCTTGATTCCTTCCCTGCAAGGGTGGGCCGTGATTCAAATCTAAATTCGGGATCTCCGCTTCTCAGCCCGCAATTTTCCAGTGACTCCGGTACAGAGTAGGAAAATCGGTGTGTGGCTTCCGATTTGTTCAGTTCTTGAAGTAAGCTATTTATGTCCTTCCAAATTTGGTGAATAAGTTGCAAAAGTGTTGCATTTGCAAAACATTTCTCCATCTTCTTTTGGATTTTGATTGAATTATGCAGGAGAAAAACAGTCACTTTTTGTGGGATTGTGGTTTATATTATTATATACTTTTAATGTTTGATGTTTTGATGGTATTGTTCCATTTGATTCACTATCAATCTTGAAAGCACTCATGTGAATGAAAAGAAGCTAGAATAAATTGCTTCAAGTGAAAAAGAATGAATGTTCTACTTAAATGTATTGGCTGCATGATAAGTGTCAGTTTTGTACACTTATCCATGATTTGTATCGATAAAATTCACCCATAATTGAGCTAGTCTACTCGTTTTTTGCTTTTAATTTATTAGTTTTAATAATTTTATTTTTATCGGACGATGATCGGATTAAATAACTGAATTGCTCAAGAAACAACATGTTTAATAAATATTCTCTTTATTTAATTTTGATATATTCATGTTGTAGGGCTTTCCGAGACGAATTCGGAAGTCTTTCCGGATTCAAAATCAGAGTTATATATCAAAAGTTATCATCCGAAGAAGATCTGGGGCAAAAACGCAAAGTCTGAGAAATTGCAATGAAAACGTAACTTTCAAAGCAACCAGTGAACAAATTTACGAAGCCAAGTTACGGCCGTAACTTTCAGGAGTTACGGCCGTAAGTCACCCTTGTTACGACCGTAACTCCTGAATGTTACGGCCGTAACTCTTGACAGATTGTTATGATTTGTCTAATTTTTTATACTTATTGAGGGGATGGCTGGCATTGATCCGATCTAATGTAATAATGCTGGAATTTTGGAGCTATTAGATGACTTTAGGTGTATAAATAGACCCCTTAGATCCTTCATCATTCATCATTCATCTTATAATTTTCCATTTTTTGTAAACTTTTCTTTTTGTGTGAAGAACACACTTGTGTTCTTGAGTGATCTTTGTAAGTGTGGTATAACATATGTTGTTCAGAGAGTTTATTGTTTCTATGTCCTTTATCTACTAAGGGAGTTAGGATCAATTCTTTCGCTTGATTCAACTAATAATGACCACACAAGCTTGTAATATGTGTAATAAACCCTTCATGGGCTAAGTAACTTTTAGTTGGGATTATAAACAAGGTTAGTTATGTTATTTATGTTTGTATAAAGATCTATTGTGAATTACTTATTATTGTGTGTGATTTTCATTGTTTTAACAATCTTTATTTATTTGGCCAATAAATGACGATATTTATGGTCTTCATATGTTTCGAAAGAAAATATGTTTGATTAGATCAAATGATCTTCACTCTAAGTTGTTCTAGGGGATAGAAATATACCCCTAGTCCTTAGATGATTCTTTGAGTTATTTTCATAAATCCTAATGCTATGTATTAAAGCCAATCAACATAGAAATATAGTGGATTGATTCAATATGTAAGGGGCGTTTTATAGTTCGAAAGAGAAACCGTCTTTTTAAGGAAAATCGAATCTACACAACATAATAAGTAAATTCATTTTATGATCTCTTATACATCTTTTATAACTAATGACGAACTAAGTTTGTAATCCCAACTATTTCATTTTATCGTTAATCAATCTATTATTATTGCTATCTTTTTATTTCCTTATAATATTAGAACTATTATTGCATTTTCTTTGCAAATATTAAACCAAACTTTTTAATTGTGTGTTTCACTCATATTAGTATCTATAAAAATAGACTAATAGTGTATAAATCAAATTATAACCAAACTTCCTTGTGGGATCGATAAACCGGACTCAAAAAGTCCACTTTACTACTTGATACGATATCGTGCACTTGCGATAGTTACACTAAAAACGTGTCAAGTTTTTGCCGCCGTTGTCGGGGAAGTATAAGTTATATTTGAAATCTTATATTGTAAACTATTTTTATAGGTACAAATTTCTCGACGTTGTAACTTAGTACTCAATTGTGTTTGTTCGGTCAAGTGGCGGATAACGGTACTCCATGACTATTAAAGTCGGATTTTTCAGTTTCCCACAACAACTGATATTTTCTTCAATTATTTTCATTGTCTCTTTTTTTTTGTCATGGAAGAAACATTGTGTAAAATCGAAAACAGATTTCCCTTTCTAAGCAAAAATACAATTTTAAAAATTTACAAGACAAGGCTTGAAAGGATGAGGTTGCTTATGAATAAAAGCATACCTTTTGACATAAGATTCATAATTGAAGCCAAAGTAAGAATAGAGGGTGAATTCACAGAAACACCGACTAGATTTTTACCAGGGCTAGGAAAAAGTTCATATGCGAAGAAACGACGAGCAAAGATGATAGCCGTTTGTTATAAATGTGCTAGATGGAACTGTAATTTAAAATGTCGATCTTTAGTAATTCCATCTAAAAATAGAGAAGATAAAATTCAGTTCATTAAGGATGGTCTGAATAAGGAGAATTTAGATGATATCGAAATTTCTCTTGACACGCATCCTAGTGGACTCGTACATTACGGAATTCGATGTTTGTGGAATAAATTCCAACCAGAATATGAACCACGTCTTGGGAATCTGACGTTAAAAGACCCTGTTTGCCAATTTGTAAGAAAATTGGATGGGAAGCTTCTCCCCGACTCATAGAAGGCGTTTAGGCCGTTTCTGAACGTAAAATCAGAGGAATATGTGAGCCACAATCACAACTACTGTACATACGCGTAAGTATCTTTTATTTTTGTCGTGTGGTGAGATTTTCTGAATAAAAAATGTGATACGCGATAAATGCTTTCATTATTCTATTGAGTAGTTGAAGCGCAATCAACGCAATCACAAACTTGTTAAACAATTTTTACCTTCTTTTTCTTCTATAAATAAACTTTCTACTGGTTTCTTTCATTCATCCCTCAAACTTGCACTTTTCTCTGTTTCTCTCTAAAAAAATTCTTTTCAAAAATGGAGTCATCATCTTCAAAAAAAAAAATTAATACAGTCTGCATTTTTGGTGGAGCTAGTTCTGGAAAAGAGGCATGCTTTACTGAAGCAGCCCACAACTTGGGTCGTACCTTAGGAGAAAAATACATTCATGTAGTTTACGGAGGAGGAAGTCTAGGATTAATGGGACGCGCTGCTGCTTCTGCCTATATGGAAGGAGTAAGAGTGTTGGGAATAATCCCAAAACCTCTGGCTGAAAGTAAAACCACCGGGTCAACTATTGGAGATGAGTTTAGATCTGTAAATATGCAAGATCGCATATCTCACATGATAAATAATTCTGGCGCCTTTATCACCCTTCCCGGTGGTTTTGGCACCCTTGAGGAACTTTTTCATGTGGTTACCAGAGCCCAGCTAAATGTTCATGAAAAACCAATAGGTGTGCTTAATGTCAATGGTTTCTTTGATGGTTTATTGTCTTTCATCGACTACTCTGATGAAAAGGGTTTTATTTCCGAGCGTGCTAAACGAATCATAGTCGTTGCAACAACACCAGATGAACTAATCAAAAAACTCAATGAATTTGTTCCTTAACCAGATCCAACACTCGCTAAAATTGTCTGGGTAGAAGATTTTACCGTGAGAAAACGAAAAGTGGATTCATTCCTCTCCCTTTGATAACCCATGTCGGACCTCTTGTATTTTTACTTTCTGTCGTGTGTAATAATCGTGCTAAATGGTGGCAGCTTAAGGAGTTTCTTCTTGATCTCTTGACGCGCATCTATTCACGATTTATGTATTGTTATTTTTTTTACTGTAATGTTTATTGTGTGTTTTTTATAAAAACTTTGATGGCAGCGTAAGGCGACTCTTCGGACTTTCTTGATGCGCATCTTAAAAATTGTGTTATACTTACGAGTATATTTTATTTTCTTTTGTTGTGTGCCTCGTATATTTATTCTCTTGCAGATTCTAAAAGGCGTTAGCTCAGACATCAACTTTCTTAACGAGGAGTATTGTTTTTACGCATTGATTTTTATTTTATTTTATTTTTTATTTTTAAAAACTGAGGACAGTTTTATTTTCAAGTTTGGGGGTGGTTTGTTTTATTATTTTGGTGTGTTGTAATTTTGGTGTGTTTTGATTGATTTGGATATTTTCCTTATTTTTTTTATAATATATATATATATATTATTTTGATTTATGAGATTTCTAGATCTGGCCAAAACACCAATAAATTAGCTATATACAAGCTTCTAAATCGTTTTAACCGGTAAAAAAAATGTATATTCCAAAATTTTTGAGCCTTAATCTCTCTTTCCAAGTCTTGTAGTTATCATATAAAATTGAGTCATTCGTTACCTTGAGAAAAGAAGAATCAGTCGGTTGATGAAAAATAGAACTGAAATTTACTTAATTTGTGGAGTTTTTGATTTTTCATGCTTAACTAAAAAAATGATTTTCTGCAAAAATTCTATTCCCTAAAAAAAATAAAGAAGGAGTCATTGGTGAAAAGAGCTACACGTTAGCAAATAACGGTGTGAAAGCTATCACCTAAAAAAATAAATGACAAAAAGGAGAAGTGGTGAGCAGCAACAGCTGCCTAATTTTGGGGATTCTAAAATTTTGCGAAAAATAAAGGATTAACCATTGTTGGTGCGTAGCTGCCGTCTCACAGAAAAATTGGTGAAAAGAGCTACACGTTAGCAAATAACGGTGTGAAAGCTATTACGGCCGTAACTCCTGAATGTTACGGCCGTAACTTGGCTTCGTAAATTTGTTCACTGGTTGCTTTGAAAGTTATGTTTTCAGCCCAGAATTTCTCAGACTTTGCGTTTTTGCCCCAGATCTTCTTCGGATGATAACTTTTGATATATAACTCTGATTTTGAATCCAGAAAGACTGCCGAATTCGTCTCGTAAAGCCCTACAATATGAATATATCAAAATTCAATAAAGAGAATATTTATTAAACATGTTGTTTCTTGAGTAATTCAGTTATTTAATCCGATCATCATCCGATAAAAATAAAATTATTAAAACTAATAAATTAAAAGCAAAAAACGAGTAGACTAGCTCAATTATGGGTGAATTTTATCGATACAAACCATGGATAAGTGTACAAAACTGACACTTATCACACCCCAAACTTGAATTCTTGATAGTCCCGAGCAAGACTCTTTATTATTCACACTCCAAAAATAAAAAAAATAAAACAAAAATAAGAAAATTAATACACACATAAATTAAAATATATAAAAAGAGAAAAGGAGATCAAAATGCCATTAATAAACAACAACCAGCTTTATACAGTAGATAGAAATAAATCAAGATTCGAAATAAATCTACTAATGTTTTTGAAGTTAAAACACGGTTTTTATTTTGTAATTCCAAAATGTAATGTTTCCCCCCAATAGGTTGATTATTTCTTTCCCACTTGTGATACACACGACTCCCTTTAATGGTTGCTCTCGATCACTCGTTTATTTTTCGACTCAATATAAAGAAGAATTTTATTGACGTCATCAAATATTGTGATTTTCACAAAATTGAGTGTATTGAAATTCAGCTGCTAATTAATTCAAATCTGCTCATAAACTACATCCCTTTTAGTGATAGCTTTAACACCATTATTTGCTAACGTGTAGCTCTTTTCACTAACACAATTTCTATCTCATTATTTTTCTTTTTCTTTTTTGTAAAAAGGTGATAGCTTTGACACCGTTATTTGCTAACATGTAGCTCTTTTCACCAATTTTTCTGAGACGGCAGCTACGCACCAACAATGGTTAGTCCTTTATTTTTCGCAAAATTTAAGACTTCCAAAATTAGGCAGCTGTTGCTGCTCAACACTTCTCCTTTTCGTCATTTATTTTTTTAGGTGATAGCTTTCACACCGTTATTTGCTAACGTGTAGCTCTTTTCACCAATGACTCCTTTTTTTTTTTAGGGAATAGAATTTTTGCAGAAAATCATTTTTTAGTTAAGCATGAAAAATCAAAAACTCCACAAATTAAGTAAATTTCGGTTTTATTTTTCATCAACCAATTGGTTCTTCTTTTCTCAAGGTAACGAATGACTCGATTTTATATGTTAATTACAAGGCTTGGAAAGAGAGATTAAGGCTCAAAAATTTTGGAATATACAATTTTTTTACCGGTTAAAACGATTTTTAGAAACTTGTATATAGCTATTTTATTGGTGTTATGGCCAGATCTAGAAATCTCATAAATCAAAATACTATAAATATATATATATATATATATATATATATATATATTCACTAAACCTAATCAATGTCAAATAATAAAAACATACCACACACTACACTAATCAAAACATACCACGATCAAAATCAAAGTAAACATCATAGTTCAAAAACCACAAAATAAACACCAAAGTACGAAAACACCCCCAAACTTATAAGTAAAATTGTCCCGAGTTTTTTAAAAAAAATAAAAGCAAATAAGAAAACAGAAAACTCCCTGAAATTTTAGCTTTGTGATCCTCCAGGTGTGTCGTCAGGGATGTTTAGAAAACGGAAAAGCTTTTCAAAGCACTTCTCCGTTTCTAATTGTCGCTCGATTATTTCATTCTGATTTCTCAAAATTTCAGCCTGGGATGTTTCTAATCCCTGAACTCTTTCAAGCAAATTTTCCTCAAAAGGCGTCAACTCATAATCGGCATCCTCCTCGGCCTCATATTCCTCCTCCTCGCTACTATCCTCTTCCAGTTCCAAACGTGCCCGTTTGCTTCTCAACTGAGTACTTCGAAATATACTACTCCGGCCGTTCAGTCGATCCCCATGTGTTAAAATATCACCCCCTGCCGAAATTTTTACTCTTTGGCTCCTGCAAATACCGGTGATAAGGCAGGGGTATGGCATCTTCTGCCTAGTCGGGACCATGCCGGCATAGTGACAAATAGTAGTGTAAATGTGAGTACACAAATCCATTTTTACCCCTCGGCGGATAGCAAATAAACCTCGCAGGTAGCCAATGGAAACCGTCGTCAGAGTCGAAGTCGGGTAAATTAGACAAATCATAGCAATCTGTCAAGAGTTACGGCCGTAACATTCAGGAGTTACGGCCGTAACTAGGGTGACTTACGGCCGTAACTCCTGAATATTACGGCCGTAACGTGGCTTCGTAAATTTGCTCATTTGAAGCTTTGATAGTTACGTTTTCAGCCCAGAATTTCTCAAACTTTGCGTTTTTGCCCCAGATCTTCTTCGGATGATAACTTTTGATATATAACTCTGATTTTGAATCCGGAAAGACTGCCGAATTCGTCTCGGAAAGCCCTACAACATGAATATATCAAAATTCAATAAATAGAATATTTATTAAACATGTTGTTTCTTGAGTAATTCAGTTATTTAATCCGATCATCATCCGATAAAAATAAAATTATTAAAACTAATAAATTAAAAGTAAAAAACGAGTAGACTAGCTCAATTATGGGTGAATTTTATCGATACAAACCATGGATAAGTGTACAAAACTGACACTTATCATGGGACTATCTTGAAGATCCTTGTTTATGGCTTCGGCTTGGGACTGAAAATTTTCCGTAAGATTCAGCCATTATGCTTGCACGATATTATTCCCGGTGTTATGTCTATTTCTCTACTACAGATATACGTTCTTTTCTTGAAACTACTCTTGTTACTTTATCGTTACTGCCACATTTTATTGCTTTCTTTAGCGACGGAGAAATCCATGGGACTCCAGGAAGTCTTGCAACAACTTTTATTGCCTTTGGTACAGTAATATTTCCTTTTGCTTAGCCTTCGTGGTCCTTTTCTGTACTCGACTCATAAATATCTAATTGTTGCAGTATTAAATTTGGCATTTGTTTTGAGTGTTATGGGATTCCTGATTATGCACATATCGTTGGTGGCTGTCAATACCACGACCATTGAGGTATTATGTGTTCTATCATTGTCAATTCGGAATCGATATTTTATAATTAGGGACTTAATATCGTGAAGGGATAGTTCTTGTAGTCCAACTTTCTGTGTAAGTTTAAAGTTGTGTTTGATGCCTCGATTGTAGTTCAAAGGCATTTCTCAGATGGATGTTAGTTACTTGATAGTACTTCTACTTTTGATTTCCTTGATTTTCTCCCACATAGCATGCTTTTAGTTCTTGTTAATTGGTAATGTTATGCTGGAATGGAGATAATGGAAGTCGAAATGCCTTTACTGAACTTGTGTATACAAAGAGGTTTTCATTATTTTCCTTAATACATATTCTAATTGCAGATTATTCGAAGATGTTTAGCTGATGTTTTTATTGTCTTTGTATGTAGTCTTATAAGAAGAAGACCACTCCAAAATGGCGTTATGACCTTGGACGAATGAGAAATTTCTAACATGTAAGGGAACTTCCAGCCCCCCACCCTTCTTTCTGTCCATGTCCATTTATCTTTATTTATTTTGGTTAATGACTCATTTATATATTTTATTTTGTTGTTCAAATAAAAGGTGCTACTGAAACTATTGTCTTAGGAGGCGTTGCTCCACCTATTTATTCCATGGATGAAGCTTATGATTCTATTAGTTTAACTTGTTAGTTGTTGATATTTTCAATATATAACTAATACTCCATACTTATTTTATTTTCAATGGGTTGGTTCGGAGTTTTCTTTACATGTGTTAATTTTCAGCATTACATTGTGATTTTTGTCCTGTAAAAATTAATTGGAGTGTTGTGTGAATACTTTGAGAAATATGTTTGGATTGTATTATGAATTCATTGTGAAAAATGATTAGATTGCATTAGAGAAAAATGGGGTTTTACTTTTTTTTTTTTTTTCAACATTTGTGACTTCTAAAGACAGTCACAAGATAGTCAAGAAAAATGATAATTGTGACTGTCCATGGAAGTTACGAAAGTTGAAATTCGTGACTGCTAATGACTGTCACAAAAGTGGAAATTCGTGACTGCTAATGACAGTCATAAATGGTATTTGACTGCCATGGAAAGTGGTATTGTAAAGTCATATAAATGAGGTTTTGTCACTATTTTGTGACTGTTTTTGACAGTCACAAAAAAACTTGTGACTGGTGATTTTATGATAGTCCTTTGTGACTGTTTTTGCCATTTGTGACAGTTTTTGACAGTCACAAAATCGTGATTCTGGTGTAGTGTATTCAAACCCATTCCAGTACAACAACACTGAATGGAGGAAACACAAAATATAACTGTAGACAAGACACAGCATCACACTTACTCATCATATTCATGCCGACCCGGTACATGCCTATCTGCTCTCCTAGAACCTGAAATACATGAAAAGTATTTCCCCCGTAAATGGGTTAGCCGTCGAATAGCTAGTACATGTATATCGAATATGAAACACAATACTTCTCGACGATAAAGTAAAAGTACCCGTCAATTCATCATTTTAAGACTAGTAGTCCGGAATAAATAAATCTCATTTCAATACATACATGATTAACCATGAAATCGCACCAAAGGCAACGGAACCCTCTGAGGCCCCGTCAGATCCTCCCAGAGTGGCTAACCCAAACTATTCATAGAACCGCACCAAAAGCCACGGAACCCTCTTAGGACCCGTCGGTCCGTCCTAGTGTGAATATATACAATCATACAATTCATATATCTTACATTCAAAGTCGAGAATGCATAATCATAAACATATACTTACCTTTGAGACATCGAGAATTCAGAAGGAAAATAGTATATGTTTGGTAGGTCCAAGAATGCACTTCCGGCACCTAAATGATTCGTAAGGGATACGATAATTAATAATCGATACGCAAGTCACACGGAGAAACTTACTAATGACTCCCCTGATTACAATATCATGCACCTAGGGTTGGGAAGCACCCAAACCCTCTTGGATTCGCAACACCACTCAAAGTAGAACATAAAATCATAGGGTTTACATATATACAAGTGAGATTACTCATAAACTCAAGAATTCCACGGTCAAAAATGGATTACACAACCAAATCGAGCAAAAACCCCCAAAACTACCCAAGGTAGAGATTCACAGAGATTTAACTCAAATTGAAGAAGGAGAAATGGGATTGGGGTGATTAAATCACGCTATGAACTCAAGATGATGATGATGATTGATGAACTCCCGTCGACTTTTCACCTTGGAAATCGCCCAAATCGCAACAATGGAGAAGAAGAAAGGAGAGGAAATGAAATCCTCTCTAAAACCCCGCATAATAGAGGTCTGCTGACCCGCGTGCCGCGACCCGCGGCTAAAATTTGCAAGCAGGCCTCCAGGCCGTGCTGCGGCGCACAGTACAACGGCCCTGCTCGAGTCTCGCAAGGGGGTGCCGTGTCGCGGCCCGGAAGGTGGTGTGCCGCAGCGCGCAGTACAGCCGGCTATAGTCCGAGTCTAGCAAGGGGTGTGCTGCGGCGCACAATCCCTTGTGTCACGGCGCACACCATTCGTGCCTAAAAGTGACGAAAAACGACCCAGGAACCTGATATACTTGATCAATGCATAACCCCGACCATTTAAAGGTCTGAATGAGCTATCACGGACCCTCGTATGGTGATTCCACGTCAAACACAGTCGATCCCCACATGATACTCGATCAAAATACCAATAAAAGTTCACAACATCCATAATAACATGAAATAGATTTGCGGCAACCTCGAAACGGCGATTCCGGACAATGATTACTGTAACACCCCGAGATAATCGGAATAATTACAGCGCCGTAAACCCTTTAAGTAAGGATTTACAAGGCTGATTAAAAGAAATGTGAATATAAACCAACAATATCCCCGAAATTCAAATTTCAAAATTGGTTCCAACTGCTTTATTACAACCATATCGAAAAGATCTTAAAAAGACACGCGTACTCGAGTACTGAAAATGAACCAAGAAGACAAATCACAAAGACGACGAACAATTAACATCACTGGGCCACTTCATCGTCATGATGGTACTGTGGCTGCTTCCCCGCTCCTCGGCTACCTGAACATCAAAACAAATGTCCACCCCCGAAGGGGTTAGCAAAACAATGCTAGTACAAGTATCGAAACACACAGATATGCAACGACAATGCATAAAAACATACACAATATGGACTTCCGCTACCGGAATCCAACAATACGAATCCACAAGATTCAATCAACACAACATGGGTATTCCAACGATCCAGCGCCCTCAGCATAGATCCCAAGATGATCCCGTCGGACCAACACGAGGTGGAAAAACCCGTCCAATGATCCAGCGCCCTCAGCCTAGATCCCAAGATGATCCCGTCGGACCAACATGAGGTGGACATCCGATCCAGCGCCCTCAGCATAGATCGCTTGATCCCTTCGGATCATCACAACTTACACATAACACAACTATGCATATACATATGCGAGAAAATCGACATATTCATCAATATGAACGTACGTTAAATCGATAGCAATTGTCATGATAATCTCATATCAACAACACGAATAAACCATATGCATGATCAAATTCATCAATTGTTCACAAACTTTCAAAAATACGATACTTGCCTCAACAATGGCGACAAGAATTTCTACTATCAACAGTCTTCAATCCGTTCGGAGAATTCTCACTCGGTCGGCTCACCGGAATGCAAACCTTCATCGAACAATAACGTCGGTATGACCCACGGTTCCGGATAATCATTGAAATCATCAAATGAATCATAAAAAGGCATGATGCATCTATCATGGCGATGGACTATTCTGTCCTAACACAATTCCTTCGGTTGATTGTTACTACATAACATGGAATTAATCCTAGGAGGATTCTAATCATGTTTTATAATAACAAGATATCCGAACTTCGATGAATCATCATGAAGACTAGTTCCAATATCATCTCCTTCTACGAATTAATCCTTAAGTTCAATCCATTAATTCTTCACCGAAATGTTCGATCATAACATTCTCCTGAACTAAGATAATCTTCGAAAACTAGATATGATTGGTTTATAAATCTCAATATACACTAATCAATAGCCTAATCACTAGAGGTTTGCTCAACGATTACTACAATCAAGAGGAATCGAAAATAATTGAATTCAATCTTCTAAACCATGATGAAAGGCTCTTCAAGAAGAAAACTGGTTTGGCCTACTCAAAACAGGTCCAAAACATTACTAAGATCATGCTAAATTAGTTGGTGAAGGATCACATACCTCAACAAATGGATGAACAAGGAAGAACTTGAATAAACTCAACCACCGGAAGTTTGAACACCAATCTACAAGGCCTATGCTTCCCAAGAATCGTCCCAAAAGATGATAGGAAGGATAAGAGGTGATGAAAGATCTCCAGAACACGAAAAATCGGCCAAAGGAAAGGTGATAAATGAAATAGGGTCGAAGTCTATAAATAGAATTCTGGACATTACGTACGTTATGCAATTAACCTTACGTACGTAATAAGCTTAACGTACGTTATACCCTAACTATAGCGTACGTAGTCGTCTGACCAGAACTCACCGCCTGATTTCGCCATTTCCTTACTTACGTAATCGCAAGGTTTTTACGTACGTAATATTCATGTCCTTAACGTACGTAAAACATGCACCATAGCGTACGTAACACCTATGTCCAGGTTCATTCGGAAATCACACGGATCTTCCCCGGCCCCTTCCTCAACCCCCACACGCCGACCCTTATCCGATCCCAAGTTGACTTAGCTTACGTACGTTAACCACCTTAGATAACGTAAGTTAACTAAGGTACGTAATACTGCAGTCTTAGCGCACGTTATGGACGTCTGATAACGTACGTTAACACGTGCAGAAACATGCATGCAGAATACTGTAGATACCAAAAAAACGTAAGGATACGAAATACGGGGAACCAACCTCCGAATAATAACATTACAAAGTTGATTCTTACAAGATAAATACACAGTAATTATCCGGGCATTACATACTACCCCTCTAAAAAGAAGTTTCGGCCCGAAACTTAAATCGCAAACAATTCCGGGTACCTCGACTTCATACTATCTTCCGTCTCCCAAGTTGCTTCTTCGACTCCATGCCGAGACCACTGAACTTTAACCAAGGGTATTGGTTTATTCCTCAATTGCTTGACTCGACTCTCAAGTATCTTGATTGGTCTCTCCTCGAAGGTGCCGTCATTAGCTATCTCGATCTCGTCGAAATCAATAACATGACTGGGATCTGACACATACTTCCACAATTGGGATATGTGAAAAACATTATGAACATGACTTAGCGATGGCGGTAAGGCCAACCTGTATGCTAAATCTCCAACTCTATCGAGGATCTCAAATGGTCCGATATATCTCGGACTTAGCTTACCTTTCTTCCCAAAACGGAAGATTCTCCGAGTAGGAGAAACCTTCAATAGCACATGATCCCCGGTCTCGAATTCCAACAGGCGACGGCGCACATCTGCATAAGACTTCTGTCGACTCTGGGCAGTCAACAGTCTTTCCCGAATCAAAGCTATCTTCTCTTGAGTCTGGACTATCAATTCCGGTTCCGTCCCGATCAAGTCCGAAGAATCATCCCAGCACAGAGATGATCGGCATCTTCTCCCGTATAAAGCTTCGAATGGTGCCATCTTAATAGAAGTATGCCAACTATTGTTGTAGGTGAATTCAATTAACGGCAAGTGAGCTTCCCAATCAGTTGACCAATCCAAGGCACAAGCTCTAAGCATGTCTTCTACTGTTTGTATAGTCCTTTCGGACTGACCGTCCGTTTGAGGATGATAAGCCGTGCTAAAGTTTAGCTTAGTCCCTAAAGCCCTGTGAACTGCCTTCCAGAAGTGTGACACGAAGCGACCATCCCGATCTGAAATAATAGTCTTCGGCGTCCCATGCAATCTGACTATCTCTGCAATAAATGCTCGTGCCAATTTCTCGGGTCCCCATGTGTCCTTAATTCCTAGGAAATGAGCCGACTTGGTTAGTCGATCAACTATAACCCAAATCATGTTCATTCCCGTCCTGGTCCTTGGCATATTGGTGATGAAATCCATCGAGATATCCTCCCGCTTCCACTCAGGGATCGGAAGCGGTTTTAACTTTCCGGCAGGTCGCTGATGTTCAATCTTAACCTGCTGACAAGTCAAACACTTCGAAACGTATTCTGCTACGTCCTTCTTCATATTTCCCCACCAGAAGTTTTGTTTTAGATCCTTGTACATCTTACTGCTGCCCGGGTGAATAGAATAGGGTGCGCTGTGAGCTTCCTTCAGAATTGTCTGCCTCAAAACATCATCATCGGGAATGCAAAGTCGACTCTGAAATCTCATAACTCCATCATCTTGTATGACGAATCCTGGGGCCTTTCCTTTCTTTACTTCGTCACATAACCGAAGGATCAGAGAATCGTTAAACTGCTTAGATTTGATTTCCTCGACTAGTGACGAAGTCAATTCCATCGCATATAGTTGCCCTTGGATTCCTGGCGACCATACTTCAATACCTTCGCGGATCAGTTCTCGTTGAATGCTGGTTTGGGAAGTAAGTGTTTCCAACACTCGAAGAGAAACAGGTTTACGGCTCAATGCATCAGCCACTACGTTTGCTTTACCTAGGTGATAGAGAATTTCCAAGTCATAATCCTTGATCAATTCTAGCAACCTTCTCTGCCTCATGTTTAATTCTTTCTGTCTGAAAATGTACTTGAGGCTTTTATGATCTGTAAAGATCTGACAACGAGTGTCGTATAAATAATGTCGCCAAATTTTCAAAGCGAAGACCACAGCTGCTAACTCCAGATCATGAGTCGGGTAATTAACTTCGTACGGTTTCAACTGTCGAGAGGCATAGGCAATCACCCTATCCTTTTGCACCAACACACATCCCAGACCCTGATTTGAAGCATCGCTGTATACCATGAATCCATCAGTTCCATCTGGTAACGCTATTATAGGCGCTGTAGTCAGTCTCCTCTTGAGATCATCAAAACTAGCCTGGCATTTCTCATTCCACTCGAACTTATGAGTTTTTTGTAATAGCTGAGTGAGCGGACGAGCAATTTTGGAAAATCCCTCTACGAAACGGAGATAATATCCAGCAAGTCCTAAGAAACTCCGGACTTCTTTCACATTATTTGGAGATTCCCACTCCAAGATTGCCTCGACTTTCTTCAGATCTACTTGAACTCTGTCAGATGATATCACATGCCCAAGGAAAGTCACTTCCTTAAGCCAGAACTCACATTTAGAAAGTTTCGCATACAACTGTTCATTTCTCAAGGTGCTCAGAACAATACGCAAATGCTCAGCATGTTCCTCGGGGTCTTTCGAATAGATCAAGATGTCATCAATTAAAACGACCACGAACTTATCAAAGTATTCTAAGAATACTCGATTCATCAATTGCATAAATATCGCAGAAGCATTGGTAAGTCCGAATGGCATCACTACAAATTCATAATGCCCGTACCGGGATCTGAAAGCATATTTCGGTATATCCGATTCCTTAATCCTCAGCTGATGATATCCGGATCGCAAGTCAATCTTAGAGAATACTCTGGCCCCCTGTAGTTGATCAAACAAGTCGTCGATCCGAGGTATAGGATACTTGTTCTTGATCGTCACCTTGTTTAGCTCCCTGTAATCAATACATAATCGGAGGGATCCATCTTTCTTCCGGACAAAGAGAACGGGTGCTCCCCAAGGAGAAACACTAGGTTGAATGTAACCCTTCTGTAACAATTCCTCTAGTTGCTTCTTTAGTTCATACATCTCGGTTGGCGCCATACGGTATGGTGCTCTGGAAATAGGAGTGGCTCCTGGCTCTAATTCGATGTTAAACTCTACTTCTCTCTGCGGAGGTAACCCAGGTAGTTCGTCAGGGAATACATCAGAGAATTCGTTCACAACTGGAATAGATGAGAGCTCTACTCTTTCTTCTTTCTTCATGGCATAGCACCATAATCCGTGACAACCCTGCTTCAGTAATTTCACTGCCTTCATAGCTTTGATCAATTTTCCCGAGCTTCCTGGTCTCCATCCTTTGAATAAATGTTCAGATCCGTCATCGGCAATGATAGAGATGACTCGTTTTCGGTAATTCAAAATAGCTCCATAACGGTTGAGCCAATCGTCTCCGAGAATTAAATCGTCACCATGGATGTCGACTACAATAAGATTTGATGGCCAATTTCTCCCTCCTATAAACACTCGAAAATCTCTAGTTTCTAGGGTTCCCACAATTCTCTCTCCGCTCAGCAAACCCACAACATATGGTTCACAATCAAATAAGCACGAGATTTTCAAACGATTAACACAGTTCAATGATATGAAAGAATGTGTAGCTCCTGAATCGAATAAGACACTAACTGGTTGCAAAAGGATCTGAATCGTACCTGATGCAACAGCAGTGTTCTGATCGTCAGATTTCCTCATCTCGTACAGGCGCGGAGGAACGGACCCAGCACTGGATGTCTCTCTCTTCCCAACATTCTGCTGCTGAAACCCACTCTGCTGCGTCTGGTTCACACTCACCTCCTTCGGAACTGGCGCTGTAGTGCGAGTGCCATATGATCTAGTCGCAACTCCACAGAAAGCCGCACGGTGCCCTTCTTGCCCACAATCGAAACAAGTCACAGAAGATGCGGGGCAATCACGTCGAACATGCCCTGCTCGACCACAATTATAGCATTTCTTTGATGCGTCCGAAACTACTGATGTTGTCCGGAACTTCTTGCCACCTCGAGAAGGATGTGGAGGTTTCCTAGATGAATAAAATCAAGACTGCCCCTTGCGGGGCCCACCATTTTTGTTTTCCGAGAAGTTTCCGGACACTTTCTGCTTCTTTGCCTCCATCGATTTCTCCACCGCCGTCTCTTTCATGTCGTAGGCCAGCGCTTTGTCTTGATACTGCCGCAACGTAGTACACTCGAATCCGGACATGTACTGCTGAACCTCCGGTTTCATCCGCATATCGAAATGAAAAATCTTTTCTGCCTCCGTTCTGACCAAGTGTCGCACACAAGTCAGCTGATGATTAAAAGTCTTGATTATGTCTGTCACAGATGCTTCCGAACTCTGTGGTGAGAAAAACTCTCGGATTTTTGCCTCTCTAACTGGACGAGGACAATACTGGGCTTCCATCATTAGTTTGAATTCCGTCGAGTCAGCATTATGATTCTCGGGTCGAATAGCCTCCCACCAGTCAAAAGCCTCCCCGGTCAGAAAATACTGGGCAATAGGAACTTTTCGGTCCTCGGGACAGTTAATACCCGCAAATATCTTCTCTAACTCTTTTAGCCAATGATCCCAAGTAAGTGCCTCAGCAGATCCGTCAAATTTTGGTGGGTGTAATTTGACCACCTCAGCAAGCCATCTGTCTCCCCGATTATCCTCGTGGTGTTGCTGCCCCATCGTTGTCTGCATGCGGTCAACTACCTGAGCGAACTGGTTTATCTGAGCCACCACCTGTTGAAGCACTCCCGGCATGTTAGGATTCGCGTCGTCATTCGCTGATCCCTGCTGTCCTCCAGAATAGGAATCGATTCGACTAGCCGATAATTCTGGGGTAGTTGCGGAATCCTCCTGTCTCATGTTACCACGTCCGCGTCTACGACCGCGTCCGCGTCCACGTCCTCCTCTCAACATACTGTAAACACAATTTCTCAATATCCAGGATAAAACTTTCAAAAATAAAGCCCGTCAATACTCACAAAACAGAAATTAAGTAAAACGGTAGTATAAGAGATTAGAAGACTTACAACCACGGCCCACATGACGACTTTGGCTGAACAGTGATTTTACGAACGACCCGTAAATCAAAAAAACGTAAACAGACCCAACTAAAACCCGACTGCCAAGATATCCATGAATCTTAGCTCCGATACCATATTCTGTAACACCCCGAGATAATCGGAATAATTACAGCGCCGTAAACCCTTTAAGTAAGGATTTACAAGGCTGATTAAAAGAAATGTGAATATAAACCAACAATATCACCGAAATTCAAATTTCAAAATTGGTTCCAACTGCTTTATTACAACCATATCGAAAAGATCTTAAAAAGACACGCGTACTCGAGTACTGAAAATGAACCAAGAAGACAAATCACAAAGACGACGAACAATTAACATCACTGGGCCACTTCATCGTCATGATGGTGCGTGGTCGCTTCCCGCTCCTCGGCTACCCGAACATCAAAACAAATGTCCACCCCGAAGGGGTTAGCAAAACAATGCTAGTACAAGTATCGAAACACACAAATATGCAACGACAATGCATAAAAACATACACAATATGGACTTAGCTCTAGGAATCCAACAATACGAATCCACAAGATTCAATCAACACAACATGGGTATTCCAACGATCCAGCGCCCTCAGCATAGATCCCAAGATGATCCCGTCGGACCAACACGAGGTGGAAAAACCCGTCCAATGATCCAGCGCCCTCAGCCTAGATCCCAAGATGATCCCGTCGGACCAACACGAGGTGGACATCCGATCCAGCGCCCTCAGCATAGATCGCTTGATCCCTTCGGATCATCACAACTTACACATAACACAACTATGCATATACATATGCGAGAAAATCGACATATTCATCAATATGAACGTACGTTAAATCGATAGCAATTGTCATGATAATCTCATATCAACAACACGAATAAACCATATGCATGATCAAATTCATCAATTGTTCACAAACTTTCAAAAATACGATACTTGCCTCAATAATGGCGACAAGAATTTCTACTATCAACAGTCTTCAATCCGTTCGGAGAATTCTCACTCGGTCGGCTCACCGGAATGCAAACCTTCATCGAACAATAACGTCGGTATGACCCACGGTTCCGGATAATCATTGAAATCATCAAATGAATCATAAAAAGGCATGATGCATCTATCATGGCGATGGACTATTCTGTCCTAACACAATTCCTTCGGGACATTGTTACTACATAACATGGAATTCATCCTAGGAGGATTCTAATCATGTTTTATAATAACAAGATATCTGAACTTCGATGAATCATCATAAAGACTAGTTCCAATATCATCTCCTTCTACGAATTAATCCTTAAGTTCAATCCATTAATTCTTCACCGAAATGTTCGATCATAACATTCTCCTGAACTAAGATAATCTTCGAAAACTAGATATGATTGGTTTATAAATCTCAAGATACATTAATCAATAGCCTAATCACTAGAGGTTTGCTCAACGATTACTATAATCAAGAGGAATCGAAAATAATTGAATTCAATCTTCTAAACCATGATGAAAGGCTCCTCAAGAAGAAAACTGGTTTGGCCTACTCAAAACAGGTCCAAAACATTACTAAGATCATGCTAAATTAGTTGGTGAAGGATCACATACCTCAACAAATGGATGAACAAGGAAGAACTTGAATAAACTCAACCACCGGAAGTTTGAACACCAATCTACAAGGCTTATGCTTCCCAAGAATCGTCCCAAAAGATGATAGGAAGGATAAGAGGTGATGAAAGATCTCCAGAACACGAAAAATCGGCCAAAGGAAAGGTGAGAAATGAAATAGGGTCGAAGTCTATAAATAGAATTCTGGACATTACGTACGTTATGCAATTAACCTTACGTACGTAATAAGCTTAACATACGTTATACCCTAACTATAGCGTACGTAGTCGTCTGACCAGAACTCACTGGCCTGATTTCGCCATTTCCTTACGTACGTAATCGCAAGGTTTTTACGTACGTAATATTCATGTCCTTAGCGTACGTACCATAGCGTACGTAACACCTATGTCCAGGTTCATTCGGAAATCACACGGATCTTCCCCGGCCCCTTCCTCGGCCCCCACACGCCGACCCTTATTCGATCCCAAGTTGACTTAGCTTACGTACGTTAACCACCTTAGATAACGTACGTAATACTGCAGTCTTAGCGCACGTTATGGACGTCTGATAACGTACGTTAACACGTGCAGAAACATGCATGCAGAATACTGTAGATACCAAAAAAAACGTAAGGATACGAAATACGGGGAACCAACCTCCGAATAATAACATTACAAAGTTGATTCTTACAAGATAAATACACAGTAATTATCCGGGCATTACAATTACGAGAATTGAACCCAAAGGCGACAAAAGTGACATCCAATGCGGAATTGAGTAAATCAAGTCCGAACAAGCTCGGATGATGAAAAGTCTAGTATTTAATATTCTTAAAATACTCTTATGGTTACAAGCGCGTCGACAAAATTGTAAAAATACCAGAATTATACAAATACGGAAAATAGAAATATATGTGGATATTACACTCAACAGGCCTTTGGATGTTATCTCGTCTTTCTCTCAACCATCCTCTGATCTTTGGTTCCAAGACATCATCCGCCTAGGTGATCCCAACATTACATGTTATTTCGCCTCTCTTTGCTACTTCATTTGGTTTCACAGAAATAAGAAGATCTTCGATAACTCCACGATGGACTCAAAACGCATCATCTCGGTAGCCTCAACATTTCTTTCAGATTTCCAACAAGCCTCTTTTTGGCCGGAGCGACCGTGTGCCTCTTTGATGAAACAGAATTGGGGATCCCCTCCTCACAGAGGCACTCGCATCTTTTTTTACGGAGGAATATCCCTTTGTTTCTCTTGTGCGGCCTGTGGGATCTTCGTGAAGGATGAGGAGAACAACTTCATTTTTAGCCTCTCGAAGAAATTTGATGGTATCCACAACCCCGAGATCGCTGAATTCCTTGCCTTGAGGGAGTGCTTCAATGTCATCCACCAACTTAATCTCACTGATGTCTCAATATTAGGTAATGCTGAAAGCATTCTTCTCTCGGCAAAAGGTGACTCAAGATCAAGCTCTATTTGTCAACCTATCCTAGATGATATCCTCCTTCTGATGAGCAAGGCTCTTATCAAGGGACTTCACTGGATAAATAGAGCTGATAATATTGTTGCACATGAATTTGCTTTCTTTGCTAAAAATAGCACTTCCTGTATTAACTCTTGGATCGTCCCTCCGGACTTTCTCTTGCCATTCAAACTTGGCTGTTTTCTAGCACCTTAATATGATGGTATTTACCTCAAAAAAAATATTCTTGTATTAAGACAATTAAACAGTTACAGATTTATTATATATGTCAGTTTGATAATTGAATAAAGAATCTTTTTTAATGTCAATCAATCCAGACAACATTATTCAAGAAGCACATAAAATATAGTATAAGTAAAAGGGTTGGTTAAAATCACGGCCGTAAGTTCAGTATGCAGTTAAAATTTCTGTGCGCATACAATTTAACGTCATTACTGATAGTAGCGGAGCCAGGAATTGTCGATGGGGGAGCTGAGTTGTACAGGGGTTCGGGGGTGGTAGCTCAAGAGCCGATTTTTTTGGGTCCACATTTTTTGGTCCAACATTAATCCTAAGAGATGTATAGAGACTAAGCTTCTTTTGTTTAAAAGGTAATAGTAGCATTACCTTTAGTTCAAAACTTCATTTTTAGTATGTTTAAATATTTTTTACTTAACTAATAGAATCGTGCTTTAGTTCTCTTTAGTTTTTCTCCTATTAACGTTTTTCCTCTCATCTAATTCACTTTCTTCCTCCTAATTTATTTCTTCTTCACTGCATTATCTTTCGTCTCCTGCAGCAAGAGGTCATGGATAAAACTTTACACTAACTACTCAGTGGCGAAGATCGACGGTTGCACGTAGCTACTTCTTCAACAGTTGGGTGGATAATAAGGGGAGCTATTTGTACCGCGACGAAGGGTGCTTTGCCAAAAAATTATCGACGGCAATACTAAAAAATATTTAAAATTTCTAATTTGGGGGTGCTTCAGCTGTCCCTAGCACCCCCCTGTGTCCGCCCCTGATTATTGATGTTACTTCCATTCACGAAATAAACTGGAAAGATGATTTTTTTCTCATTAAAATAATTAACCATTCATATTTCTAGGGTGCTACTTGGTCTGGTAATTATTGGATCGACCAAATATCGATAAAAAAAATTTGGTATGGTAGACCGAATTTTAATAATCGAAATAGAAAAAATATCGAAAAGTTGATATGGTATTGGTTAATACCGGAAATTACCGAAATGATAATTGTTTGTGTATATATCTTGAGTATTCAATAATTGTAAGCATATATTCGATTATGCAACTATAGATATTATTTTTATTTTTATTTTGAGATTTATATTCTTCTTTTTTCGTTGTTAGAACTTGTTTACATTTCTCTAGAATCAGTAAACAACATTAGCAAGTATTTACAAATATTTTCTAACAAAACACACGTTCTCTCGCAATATTAATTCATTACATACAAATAAAGTATTGAATATAAATTTATTCTTTATCAATAATAGAATAAAATATTAGTTTAAAAATATGTATGTAAATAATAGCTTTGTTGGGAGGTTTGTGCCATTATTAATTGTATTAATTTGTTAATATGGTATGCTCATAGATGAAAAAAGTGATACTTCTTATTTTAAGAGCAGAAGTAGAATATTATCTATTTTTTAGGGTATCCATAAACAATATATTTTGTAGTAATATACTTATTGTAAAATTAGTAATTCCGAAAATCTATATATCGAATTTGGTAAAAATAATTAGTAATTGAAATTTTTGATTTGTTAACTGATAAGATAGTTATAAAATTAAATATTTTGGTTTGAAAGTCGGTAACACCTATAATTGATTCCAACCGACCGAGTGCCAGACCTGTATATTTCTTAACCGAGGTTTTTATAGTTGTGCAATGGGCCTCCTTTGTATGAGCCATAATATTCATCTATAGTTGTACAATTGGGCCTCCATCATTAGCCTTAACATTCATCATTAGTCTTTCCACTCTCAACTTGATGTAGAACACACTCTTAGAACATGAGACTAATGAGCTCCAAAAGTAACATGTTCTCTTTGCTGTTTTGGGGTTATTTTCTGTTTTTATTTTTGAAAATACTAAAAATGTGTTTTTTTTATCATTTTCGAAAATACATTTTGAAAAACAAAAAATATATTTGTACACAAACGCAAAATGTCCAAAACCTCGTTTTGAGCGTTTTGTGTGTATTTCAACAAAAAATCTTCAAAATGCTCAAAATGCATTTTGAGTTTTTTTTTTTTTTGATTATCCTAATTTGAAACTAATTCTAAAATAAAGATTTATGAATTTAATATTAATATTACAAAAAAAATATTTTGCAAAATAAATTTAACAGAACGCGTTTTCAACAACTTTGAAAACAAAAATAAAAACAGAAAATATAAAATATTTTGCAAAATGAAAGTACAAAATAAAATACAAACAGAATGCCCCTAAATATTTGCGTCTCTTTTACTCGATAAAATTGTGCTTTGCATTTGTGTGTTTTACAGGGTATTTTTTTTATTCTATAAATATTATCCAGATTTTTCATTTGACATGGGACAAAAGTTCTCAAACTTGTGCAACCTTCATGGACTCATTAGGGAGACGACAACAGCCCCCGATCAATTGTATCTTACGAACAATAATTTTCTGTTGGAAATATAAGATGAAATGGAGGAAATGGGTTGTTTTGAGCAGCCCATTTAAGAGAAAATTTTGAGTGGGCTCGACTACGAGTTAAAGTCGGGACTTAGTTGGAATACGTAGTACTCCGTACGAGGTTTTCAAAACATGTAAGAACACTCAAAATGATTGAGGTATGAATGAGATATAATGTTCCAAAGTAAACCCTTAGAAATGGGTTTGGGATGCTATCACACATTGGAAAAAGAAGGGATAAATTGTGAGTATATAAGGAGATGTGGACAAAGGTGTTGGTGATTTTAGTGTCACCATTCATTTTGTGTAATTGGAACTAATATGTGAGCTAAGGGGTTTATAATTCGTATTCTAATATATGATCGGGTATGTGCGGAGTGCACACATGTATAAGATCGAATTATAAGTCGGTACGGACTAATGTCGGGGGTCCGGCGGTGCCCCATGTGAGTCTAGGGCGGCGCCCTGGCAGTCCATGGGGCGAGCCCACTGGCGGTGTCCCTGGGAGTTTGGGCGGCGCCCCAGAGTCTTCGGAAATTTAGGTAGGGATTTAGTGATAGTTCCGAATTTTAGAGGGAGACTGTGGTAAAATTGATTAATTTCGTCAATTTTGTTAAGCCACCCGTCAACCCTAATTTCGGACCACTAATGACGGCGCCGCTCTCAAAACCCTAAAATCGACCTTATTGTAACCCTAATCCGACATGTATAAATAGGGCTCTCCTCATGAGTCTGAAACACACCCTTTTTCTGAGCTCTCTATCTTTCTGATAAACACAGAATTTCTCTAGCAATTTGGCTTACGTTTACGTGCTGGATTCGTAAGTGTTCCATTGGATTATCTAAATTTGAATTTCTTGTAACCCGGGCATAGGGTAGAAATATCAGTTCGGAAAGTGTTTACATGATCCATTGGAAAATCCGGATCTCCATAAAAACCCTTATACCCCAACAATCGAACTGATATTTCCTGTCTTCTGGAGATGGCTGAATCAATCCGCGAGATGACTACGAAGTTCAACAAACTGGACAAGTTCGAAGGCAACGATTTCGTGTGGCGTAAGAAGATGCACTTCATGCTGACTACTCTGAAGGCGGCGTATGTGCTGAGTACTCCCAGACCGGAGGTGGTTGAAAACGAGACATTGGAGGAAACCAGGAAGAGGATCAAGTGGGACAACGATGACTACATCTGCAGAGGCCACATATTGAACGGTATGTCTGATTCTTTATTCGATATCCATGGTGATGTTAAGAGTGCGAAGGAATTGTGGGACACCCTTGAATCAAAATACATCGCTGAGGATGCTTCGAGTAAGAAGTTTCTGGTTAGCGATTTTAATGCTTATAAGATGGTTGATTCAAGGTGTCATAGAACAATACAATGAACTCCTTCGTATTTTGGGTCAATTAAACCGCACAACATGAACATGGACGAATCTATTGCTGTGTCAAGTGTGATTGACAAACTTCCACCATCCTGGAAAGATTTCAAACATAACCTAAAACATCAAAAGGAGGAACTGTCTTTGGTTCAACTTGCTAGTCATCTTCGCATTGAAGAATCTCTTCGTGCTAAGGATAATGACAAATCTGATAAAACCAAAGGAAAAGTTGAACCTGGACAGCCCTCTGTTCATATGGTTGAAAGCAAACTAAGGAACCCGAATAACAAAGGACATGGCAAACGTAAGCAAGAAACTGTCCCTAATAACTCCAACAAAAGGAATAAGGGAATTACTTGTTGGAGGTGTAATAAGGTGGGACATTGCAAGCGTGATTGTCGTGTGAATCTAGGCAATAATGGTACTGGAAACAGTGGAGCCAATGGAAGTGGACATGGGTCTAAGGACCAAGTTAAAGGAGGTCAATACTTGACTAACCTTGATAATTCTAAACAGAATTATGTCTATTATGTGTCACTCATTCCGGAATCATTCTATGTGCAGGATGATGATGTTGCTTGGTGGATCGACTCCGGGGCAACGAACCATGTATGCAAGGATAAACGGTGATTTGAAACATTAACACCCCTTGAAGATGGATCGGTGCTGAAAATGGGAGACGATTCCTTTATACCTATTTGTGGTGTCGGTGTCGTTTGTCTTAAATTTACTTCTGGAAAGACTGTTAGACTTTTTGATGTTTTGTTTGTTCCTAAGATTCGAAAGAATCTAGTTAGTGGTAGTAGTTTGAATTCTGATGGTTTTAGACAAGTTTTTGAATCGGATAGGTTTATCCTATCTCGTGGTGGAATGTTTATTGGCTTTGGATATTTGAATAATAGAATGTTTCGTTTGAATGTTATTGATAATTCTATAACTGTTCAAAATTCTGCATTTGTGTATTCTACTTCTAAAATTGATGACTCTATGCTTTGGCATGTAAGATTGGGTCATGTCAATTTTAGAAGGATGCATGAGATGTCAAAAGATGGATTGATTCCAGCCTTTGACATGAATCTTGAAAAATGTAAAACATGCATGCTCACAAAAGTGACAAAACAGCCCTTTCCAAGTGTCACTAGGAATTCGGCTATTTTGGAACTTGTACACAGTGACTTGTGTGATTTTTACTCTACTCCTTCCTTGGGTAATAAAAAGTATGTTGTCACATTTATTGATGATTGTACTCGGTTTTGCTATGTGTACTTGTTGCATTCTAAGGATGAAGCCTTAGATAAATTCAAAATATACAAAACTGAGGTGGAATTGCAATTAGGCAATCCAGTTAAATGTCTTAGAACTGATCGGGGAGGTGAATATATGGATCCCATATACTTCCAATCAGTGGGTATCATTCATGAAACCACAGCACCTTACTCGCCCCAACAAAATGGAATCGCCGAACGCAAAAATCGAGTTTTAAAAGAAATGGTAAACTCGACGCTTTCTTACTCGGGATTGAGTGAGGGATTCTGGGGAGAGGCCATGTTAACGGCTTGCTATTTTCTGAATAGGGTTCCAAATAAAAAGAACAAAACTGTCCCATATGAACTTTGGTTCAAGAAAAAGCCGAATTTGAATTACTTTCGGGTTTGGGGATGTCGGGCGGTTGTAAAACTTACCGAACCTAAAAGGAAAACTTTGGGTGAACGTGGAATAGATTGTATATTCATTGGATATGCTGAACATTCCAATGCATATAGGTTTTATTTAATAGAACCTAATGATTTCGTATCGATTAACACCGTTATTGAGTCACGGGATGTGGTTTTTGATGAGATGCGTTTTTCGTCGATTCAAAGGCCTAAGGATCTGAATTTTGGCACTAATGAAGTGCAAAATCCAGGAAATTCAGATGGTGTTGCTATACCAACAACACAAGAGCCTCGGAAAAGCAAAAGAGGCCGAATTGCTAAAAATTTCGGTTCCGATTTCCAACTCTATTTAGTAGAAGGGACAAGGGACGAAATTGGTTTTCAATACTGTTATTGTTCTGAGATTGAGGATGATCCTAAGACTTTTCAAGAGGCCATGGAGTCTCGAGATGTTGTCTTTTGGAAGGAAGCTATTGATGACGAAATGTCGTCAATTCTTGAAAATGACACTTGGGTGTTATGTGATTTGCCTCCGGGTTCTAAACCACTTGGTTGCAAATGGATTTTCAAAAGGAAAATGACTGTTAATGATACTATTGACAAGTTTAAAGCCCGTTTGGTCATTCAAGGTTTTAGACAAAAACCCGGTGTTGACTATTTTGATACGTATGCTCCGGTTGCGCGTATTTCTACTATTAGATTGTTAATTGCCTTGGCAAGTATTCACAATCTGATTGTCCATCAAATGGATGTTAAAACAGCCTTCTTGAATGGTAAACTTGATGAAGAAGTTTACATGAAACAACCAGAAGGTTTTGTTATGCCCGGTAAAGAGCATATGGTATGTAAACTTGTGAAATCATTGTATGGGCTGAAGCAAGCACCCAAACAATGGCATCAAAAGTTTGATGAGGTTATTTTGTCCTCTGGTTTTAAGTTAAACCAATGTGACAAATGTGTTTATAGTAGATTTGATGAAACTACTAATGCTGGAGTGATCATTTGCTTATATGTAGATGACATGCTGATTTTCGGTACTGATCAAAATCAAGTAGATGAAACTAAAGAATTGTTGTCATCTAAATTTTCCATGAAAGATTTGAGAGAGGCTGATGTAATTCTTGGAATAAGAATTAAGCGGGTGAACAAAGGTTTAGTAATGACTCAAAGTCATTATATTGAGAAAATTCTCAAACGGTTTAATTTCAGTGATTGTTCTCCCGTCAGCACTTCTATGGACTCTAGTGTGAAATTAATGCCTAACACTGGCATTCCCATTTCACAATTGGAATACTCTAAGGCCATTGGTAGCTTGATGTATGCCATGACAAGTATCAGGCCTGATATTGCTTTTGCTGTGGGAAAATTGAGCAGATACACTAGTAATCCTAGTGCTCAACATTGGCAAGCTTTGAATAGAGTATTTAAGTATCTCAAGGGAACCATGGATTATGGCTTGAGTTACTTGGGATATCCTTCGGTTTTGGAAGGACATTCGGATGCGAGTTCGATAAATAACTTGGAGGACCATTCCTCGACTTCTGGTTGGGTATTCTTGCTTGGGGGAGGTGCCATTTCATGGGCTTCCAAGAAGCAAACTTGTATTACACACTCAACAATGGAATCTGAGTTTGTTGCGTTAGGCTAGCTGAGTAAAGAAGCGAGTGGCTAAGAAATTTAGTCTATGAGATTCCTTTGTGGTCTAAGCCGATAGCACCGATTTCTATCCTTTGTGATAATGAAGCAACCTTGGCTAAGGCATATAGCCAAGTTTATAATGGCAAGTCTAGACACTTAGGTGTTAGACACAGTATGATTAGAGATCTAATCATGAATGGTGTTATTTCGGTTGAGTTTGTGAAATCGCAACAAAATTTGTGAGATCATTTGACTAAAGTGCATCAAGAGACTTAGTGCACAAGTCATGGTGGGATGGGATTAAAGTCCATCTAATTCTGTAATGGTGAGACACCCAATTCCCTTCTAATATGACATTAGGAGTTGAATTCAATGAGGAAAGCTCACACTTATATATTGGAACACACAAATTATTCATCCCAGGTATGTGTTCGGTTCTGCAGTTGGCTAGGTTGAAGTTTAACTTCTTAATAATTCCTTTGATAAAATGTATGTGCAGATACATGAAGTAAAGGAATTACCTACGTGATTGTGAAGTGTAGCCGCATTTCAAGAGGTTGAGGACTTGTCCTTGATACTGATCATGAGAGGATTAGGACACTCGGCTTTATAATAGTGTCAAGTTGTATTTTGTTAGAGAAATTCAATAAACTTGTATGTATTTTACCTTCTGGTATTCAAATGGGTTGAAGGGTTCAATTCTTAGAACACCCTAATTCTCGAGTATTTGAAAGTGTATGATACTAAGATGGAAATTCAATCGTTGCGATATTTTCATTTATGTACTGGTTTGGTTTGATTGGATTAATGTTATATTGGTTCATGGGTTACACTAAAATGGGGGAGGATTGTTGGTGATTTTAGTGTCACCATTCATTTTGTGTAATTGGAACTAATATGTGAGCTAAGGGGTTTATAATTCGTATTCTAATATATGATCGGGTATGTGCGGAGTGCACACATGTATAAGATCGAATTATAAGCAGTCTGGACTAATGTCGGGGTCGGGGCGGCGCCCCTGTGAGTCTAGGGCGGCGCCTAGCGGGGTCCATGGGGCAGAGCCCCTGGCGGTGGTCCCGCTGGGGTTTGGGACAGCGCCCCAAAAGGTCTTCGGAAATTTAGACTGAGGATTTAGTGATATTTCCGAATTTTAGAGGGAGAATGTGGTAAAATTGATTAATTTCGTCAATTTTGTTAAGCCACCCGTCAACCCTAATTTCGGACCACTAATGACGGCGCCGCTCTCAAAGCCCTAAAATCGGCCTAATTGTAACCCTAATCCGACATGTATAAATAGGGCTCTCCTCATGAGTCTGAAACACACCCTTTTTCTGAGCTCTCTATCTTTCTGATAAACACAGAATTTCTCTAGCAATTTGCCTTACGTTTCTGTGCCTGGATTCGTAAGTGTTCCATTGGATTATCCCAGGCTGAATTTCTTGTAACCCGGGCATAGGGTAGAAATATCAGTTCGGAAAGTGTTTACACGATCCATTGGAAAAAGGCCAAACGGGTTGGGTCAGTCCAAACGGGCTGGGCTGCCAACGGGTGGGTCAAATTTTGGGGGCCAAAAAGGCCCAGGATTTTTTGGGCCTAAATATTGAGGCCCGTGGCCCATGCTGGGCGGGCCTAGCCCGTAGCTCTGATTTTTCTTGCTTCCAAATTAATTAACCAAAATATATTAAAAGTATCAATAATATGATAGAAATATATTTTCAACTATTTTAAAAAGTTCAAACATCC
Organism: Orobanche coerulescens; assembly: GCA_033398695.1. Classification (NCBI taxonomy): domain Eukaryota; kingdom Viridiplantae; phylum Streptophyta; class Magnoliopsida; order Lamiales; family Orobanchaceae; genus Orobanche; species Orobanche coerulescens. The sequence goes on from CM065804.1 coordinate 206,912,865, forward strand.
ATTTCAATACTATTAAAACCGTTAGATTCTTGCACTACAACCTGAATGCGGAAAGTAGTTCATCACTTGGTCCATTATCTGTATTCGATAGCAAAATATCAATACAAAAATCTAAACAAAATCAACTTAAAATTGAAATAAGTTACGGTGTAAGGTTATACCCATTAACCTTAGCCTAATTAATATTTATTAGTTATTAAATTTTTCATGGGCCTCTGGGCGCCCGTGGGCTGGGCCTTAAGTGGGCCAAAATCTAGGCGCCAAAAAGGCCCAAGTTTTTATAAATTTAAAAGTAAGCGGCCGTTATTCAATGGGTGGTGAAGTGGCCAGCGCAGACCACTTTTGCCAGGTCTATGCAGAACCAATAAAAGGAGTGAAATATAAACCGTAAAGATGAAAGCCTTGACTAAATAACATTACTTCCAAAAGCGCTACTAAACTGATCCAAATGTCTTACTCCAACATTAACAATCTGTTTATTTTCCCTTAAATCCGACTTATAAGTGAGAAAAAATATCTACAGAGTTAGACTCTGTTCTTTTGTATTGAATGAATTTGAATCGAAGGCCCGAATTAAATGAACTAAACTAAAGCCAAACTTAATGGATGCGAATCGAACTAGAATATATATATTAAGGGTAAATAATAACAATAAAAATAATTATAATAATAAAAATAAAAATAATAAATATAATAAAATAATAGTAAAAATAATAATAATAATAATAATATAATAAAATATAAATGATAAGTTGAGATCTATTTGATAAGAGTAAATTATATAATATTAATGATATTAATAACAATAACGATAATAACAATAACAATAATAACACTGATAATAATGGTAATAATAATAATAATCAACAACAACAACGATAATAATAAATATTATTAATAATAATAGGAAATAATATTAGTAATAATAACAATAATAATAATTAAGATTAATAATAAAAATAATAATAATAATAACATTGATAATAATGGTAAATAATAATAATAGTAATCAACAACAATAACGATAATAGTAAATATTATTAATAATAATAACAATAATAATAATTAAGATTAATAATAATAATAATAATAAGAAGAAGAAGAAGAAGAAGAAGAAGAAGAAGACGAAGAAGAATCGAATGACCAATCGAATGAATGGACCTGAATCGAATCGAATCGAATGAACCTAAATCGAATCGAATTGAATTGAATTAGGCGAAAAATGAAAAATAAGTCCAAGAAAGAGCAGGCGCTACTTATTTTTGACTTATAAGTAACTTAGACTACATTCTTTTGGGTGAATGAATACGAATCAGATTGAATTGAATCGAAGCCGAATTTGAATGGATCTGAATCGACGGACTGAATCGAATCGAGGCGAAATGAAATATATATTAAGGGTAAATAATAATAATAATAATGGTAAATAATAATAATAATAATAATAATAATAGTAATCAACAACAACAACGATAATAGTAATATTATTAGTAATAATAATTAAGATTAATAATAATAATAATAATAATAATAAGAAGAAGAAGAAGAAGAAGAAGAATCGAAGTGAATCGAATTAGGCCAGGCCCAGGCGATCGAATGGGCTGAAGGCCCAGATTGAATGGCGCAGGCGAATCCCAGGCCCAATCGAAAAATAAGTTGAAAAACGGCGCTTGTAAGGTTACCCAAACGGACCCAAAGTCCCAAACCCCATCTCACAATGTAATCGAAATTAGTTAAAAACTTCGAAACTATTACCTTTAACAAATTATGAAGCGAATATGGGTTTCTGTTCATAAAGATTTAGCATACTGCACCGCAAACCCAAAAAGAAAAAAACAATACCATATCCATATGTTTTCATTTGAAAAAAGAATTACTATAAAACGGGTATGATCAAATAAAAAATATTATTCATAATAAAAATAGCATTATACATTAAGAATAATAGTACTGAAAATGATCAAAAATAGTTTGAGAGTAGATAATAAAATTTTAGTGGAGATAACAATGTAATTAGTTCATGATAGTTGTATGTATATAATTTCAAAGTAGTAGTATGTTGAATACATAATAGCAGTACAATAAGTTCAAAATAACAATATGCTGAATAGATAGCAGTGCAACACGTTCAAAGTAGTAGTATTTTAAACATATAATAGTTGTGCAATAAATTTAAAGTAGCAATATAATAAATACATTATAGCAGTGCAATAAGTTCAAAGTATGAATATACTAAATACATAACGACGATGCAGTAAGTTCAAATATATGGTAAGCAGTGGCGGAGGCAAAGAAAATATACAGGGGTCCAGACTGTCTAGTTATATTTCTAAACATAATGTTTTTTTCAGATTCAAAAATAAAATCTTCACATAATGACTCACTCGGTGTACTTGAAGACACAATAAGTTGTTGTTGGGGAGTAGTTCTTGATGGGCTCTTAGTTCGTGAAAAATATTTTTCCATATTCCTAAATCACAATCAACCATTTTGAAAGTCCACTTTCCGATCAAGCCGTCCCGAAGGCTGAATCTCCACATGCAGCCCGATGCCATCCTTACTGTCCTGCTCGTGCTGGTACCTCGGCACCTCGTGCGACCGTCTGCGCACACATGTCTCGTCATCGACTTTCGGCCGTGACAAAGCGCTTCTCCACTGATCTGATCTGCATAGTGTTCCTTCTTGGTGTGCGATAAATTCGGGTCTCACACTCCACGAAATAACCAAAAGGTGTAAAGATTCTAATTATTAAAGTAAAAGTAATTAACCATTCAAATAACATGTCCATACACCCTTATTTGGAGAATGTTAACCGTACAAGTGAACCTACCTCCTTCGTATGGACCGCAACATGGGCCTTGTATTTGTTTAAATAAACTTGTATAATATATCTGGATATATAATAGTAGAATATGGATTTTGGAAGAAGAGTAGCGGTTTGAAGTTGAACTTGAATATATTATTTCAGGTCATGCTAAATTTTTGTATTTAGTGAGTTTTTTTAATGTATTTTATATTTAAAATTGAATTGTATTGAGTTTGAAATGTATGTCATTATCTAGTCGGATATCGTTGGTTACTAGATCATAAGATGTTGGATACTCTAATGACTCATATTGTTTTAATCATTGAGTAATACTACCAAATATTCATAGTAAAATATTTCGATTCTTCGTATGATATTGAAAATATATACTAAACGAACTACGAATGGATACCTAAATTAATGTCTGTGGTTGCTTTTATTCTGGATTCATGAGAATAAATATCAGGTCACCCGTTTATAAAACAGTGGTTACTATTATTATGATTAAGCAACCAATAAGTTTTTAAAAGTATCTAGAGATATGTTCATTGTTTTTCATTAATAAATTTATGAGTATGAATAACGATTAGTGAAATACAAGAGTTTTATAATTAAATTACTACTTGCAAGTACTCATATGATTTTAGTTGACATTGCAAATTTATATAACTCAATATTTAATAAGAAAATATATGCAAAGTTTTGCATCTCCATTTTATTGTAAAACAAAAATAATAATGGCAAGAATAGTGGTATCCAAATATAATATTTAAGTAACAAAATAATACTTGATAGGATCCAAAATTTGCACCACCAGTTATATTGTTAAATACATAAAAATTTATGAATAAAAATAAATTGTACTATTCAAATGCAATATTTAGTAACTAAATTACTAAAAATATTTTTTTTAAAAATTGTTTCATTAAAAGTAGATATAGTGCAACAAAGGCAAAAAAAAATGAGCAAGTAAAAGAACCCTGAAATAAGGAGAAGAAAGAGGAAGAGGAGAGAGAGGGAAAGAAGGGCGAAAAGGAAGAAAAGAAAATGGAGAGAGATTGAGGGGGAAGAGAGAGAGAGAACCGGAAGGAAAAAACTGAAAAGGGATCTTAACACATTTATACAATATATAAAAAATAATTATAAAAATAAAACAAAATAAAAATATTTACACATATAGCATCATATACATTACATAATAAAAGGAAAACAATCAACCACCCAATCCTTAAATATATGTGTAAATATTTTTATTTTGTTTTATTTTTATAATTATTTTATATATGTTGTATAAATGTGTAAAGATCCCTAAAAACAACTGAGTCCGTAGTTATGTAAATATTTCTAGTTGGAGTTATATTTATAATATTTTACTCAATTGTATTAGGAACTGTAATTTGCCCATACTTTAACCCCCCTGGCCAACCTTCCTAATTCTGGCCAATGAACTCGCCAATCGAAAATAATCCCACCCATATAATAGCCGCCCAGACCGTCTCTAATGCTGGCCAAAACCTCTCTTTTAATTTATTAACTGGGCCGGCCCAAATGCCAAAACATGATCATATTCCCCCATTCCACATTAGATCAACCCACATCAATCCTATCGAATTCCATCTCCCAAACTGTAGTATGGCAAGTGGTGACTAAAAAAGGGCCGAAAGAGGTGGGAATCATCCCTAAGGGCTTTGTTGCCACAGGCCAGCACTCTTACTTTGCATCTCTAGCCTCCTCCAATAGACAAGAGCAAGATTTAGTTGGTACAAATGATATCATTAGTGTTGGTGATAAGGAGAGTGTCTCGGGTAGTGATGAGGGTGATCGCAGTGTAGATGAGGAGCTACTACTTATAGATTGTGATACTGAGTCGTCTACGATCCCCATTCAATCTAAACTCCACGAGTCTCTCTCTTCGCGCCATGATTGCGAGCAGGGACGGAGCCAGGAATTTTAGTCAAGGGGGGCGAACTTTTGAAAAATTTAAGTGCGATAAATTTTCGTCCAAAATGAATAGATTTTGTACATGAACATTCGAAACAAAATGTAAGACAAATTACCTTAAAATAACTGATACGAGCAATTCATTAATATAATATCCATGACACGAGTAAAACACCACTCGAAGTCTCCAATCAACTCTACAAAAATAAACGAGAACATATTATTGTCGCATATCGTAAATAACTACTTAAAATTTAATAATATAAAATAACAAAATCAATAAAAAGAAAATTTGCACTAACCTTACTAAGTGTGGATCGTTTAAGCTGTACTCGCCGTTTCTTTATATCATCAAACTCATCAATTACTGATTCAACATCAAATGTTTCGGCAATTTCTTTCTCAATGTACATTAGTAACGAGGAAGCCAAGAATCCATCTTCCATTTTATTTCTCAATCTCGTATTGACAATCTTCATAGATGAGAATGCACGCTCCGTTGTTGCAGTGGAAACTGGAAGAGTTAGAACGAGTCTAATTAATCTATCAACTAGATAGTAATTCGTTGACTTACCACTCTTCGACAACAATTGACACAACTCTGCAAGTGTCAATACATTTTGAAAAATCTTATTGCCTCGGATATCAAGTTCAAAAAGTTGCAATTGATACTTCATGTGGAACTTCTCTTGGCTAGTAAAATCTTCAGGATAGAACTTCTCCATGAGCTCACAAATATTATCAATGTCGAAAGATTTATATCCATCTCTCGGATCCAAAGCTGAGCTAAGTCTAAGCAGTTTTACAGTATCATCATTAAATCGAGTTTTCATCTCTTGAAGTATAAGAAATGTTGTTTCTCTAAATATATCAAAACGATAATGATGCTCCAAAGTGATAGAACCGCCTCTACTAACTCGACCTCTACCTGAACAACGTGGACCACTCATATTTGGGATATCTATCTCATGTTTCTGACAAAAAACCTTGACTTCATCAAGCAACTGATCATATCCATTTTCTTTATACTTTTGAATGAGTTCTTTTGTGTTAGATATTGCATCCATCGCATTGAGAATATCTTGATTCTTGCATTGCAAAATCTCACAAAGATCATTTGTCAATTCAAGTAACTCAATCATAAAATGCCGGATAAAAACAAATTCGAATAATGTCATCATATCATATGCTCCATCTGCAGTAGCTTTGAAATAAGTTACCTTTCTCATTGAGGATCACTTTAAGAACAAGAAGGATAGACTTAAACATACTGCGTATACTGTGAAGAGATCTCAGATGAGAGCTCCATCGTGTATCTGCTGGATGCTGCACACCTCCAATTTGATTTTTACCTTTCCCAGTTTCAATTTCGTTACTGGCAATCAATTCCTCAATATGCAATGCTTGAGCACTTTAAAGTTGATCATGGCGTTTGGAGGAAGAATCCACCAAATTGACAATAACATTCAAATGTGAGAAGAAATGCTCAATTGGTATAACACTTTTAGCCACCGCAACTAAGACCAACTGTAGGCGATGAGCAAAACAATGCACATAATAAGCATATGGACACTCCTGTAGGAATAGAGCTTGTAAACCATTCAACTCACCTCTCATTGTGCTAGCACCATCATAACCTTGACCCCTTATGTTTTGTATGATAAGATTATGGTGAGAAAGGACTACATAAATTTCCTCTTTCAAAGTAGCAGACTTAGTATCTTCCACGTGTATTATGTCAAAAAATCGCTCACGAATATATCCTTCCTTATCTATAAATCTCAAAACAATAGCCATTTGCTCTCTTTTTGACTCATCTCGTGATTCATACACAATAATACAGTACTTGGAATCACCGGTCTCTTCTCTGATAAATCTTTGAATTTTACTAGCATAAAGCAATAAAATCTCCTTTTGAATATGATGAGAACTATAAGAAGCATTTTGAGGAGCATTTTCCAACACAATCGATCGCACCTCCTCACTATAAGAAGCTGTGTGTTTTATAATTTCTAAGAAGTTTCCACGATTACTTGAATCCGAACACTCATCACGACCTCTAAAAGCTATTCCTTGAAATGCACACAATCTCACAACATCTATAGAAACCTTAAGTCTCAAACGATTTTTCTCAACCGTTTCAGAGGATGATTTGTCTATGATCCTCTCAATATGTTGCAATGAATTCATCAAATTGTGAGACTGTTCTACAGCTTTCTTGTGTGAAGAATTCAGAGATTTTCCTTCATGAATAAAAAAGGAACATTTATCACCATTGCTTACTTTTTTCCAATTTTGAAATCCATCCTCGTTAAACGCATTTGCCCATTGATGTGTAGATGGTTTGACGAAAAGAAAACAATGGAGACAATATGCAGCATTTTTTGTAGGTGAATATTCCAACCGATCATGAAATTTTTTATACCAAGCTGGTAAAAATTTTCTACCTTTATTCGTGACATGTTCTAAGGATTTGTCTGGAATTCCTTGATACGGATCCAAGGTCAGATAAGCACGTCTAATTTCATCTCTCTTATCTACCGAATAACTCCATATAGACATACGCAAACCAGGATCTCGTTCTATATGAAAATTATTAGAATTTCGATCAAGCTATTGTACCTCTTTTCGAGAAGGCTCCTCATCGAGAATATTCGTCGGTGGATTTAAAACCCTTAAAGTTTCTAAAACTGCAGAACTTGTGGTCTCTTCCTCAACTCTCCATTGACGTTTGTTGTTATTATTGAAAAACAAATGAAGTGTTTTATACTTCATTGATTTATGAACTTATAGATAAAAAATACAAGAATACAATTATAAAAATACTCACTGGGAATATGGGATCAAATATAAACAATAATAACATATAACTACGATTTTACAATACCTTAAATTCAAATTAATCCACTAACTTTGATTTTCTAATTGCAGATTCGATTAACTTCACTTTGACAATTGACAGCAAAATCGCCTCTCCCCTCCCGCAGCGGACTCCCGCTTCAAGTTTTCTTCTTTCTGTCAATCAAGCAAAAAGCTCTGAGTCTGAGAAGTGAGAAATTACCCGATCAAAGAAGAGAAGAGGACAAACGCTCGAAAAGAAATCCGGAGAGGCAGATGACTCTGTAAATTCTAAAAGTAAAAAACCCCACCAGCCACCCGTCTAATTAATTTTGAGCATTTATTGTGTTAGGTAAGTGGGCCATAATTATTGGCCCATCATAATAGACTTAAAATTATTTATTCATATTATAAATTAAGAAGTTATTTATAATATATATATATAGTGCATATATAGGCAATTTTTTTAAAAATCTGAGGGGGGCGGCTGCCACCACCTGTCATCCCCCTAGATCCGTCTCTGATTGCGAGGGAAACCTCGATGAGCCAATTATTGAGGAGTCTAATACCCTTGCCATGATTCTTTATAAGCCTCCCCCTTCTCCACCCTCGCATTATTCCCCCCCACCTCTCTCTCTCTCTCTCTCTCTCTCTCAAACTGCATACATTCTCAATCGCATGTAGGTTGAGGTTTCTGAATCCAGTCTCTCTTCCTCCGCTATGGTTCTCCTTCCTAAGGCACCTAATACGTCAGTTAGGAGAAGACTCATGCCTTCCACTTCTGCTCCTGGAGTTACGACCAGGGGTAAAGCTGCTAGTGACTCATTGACCTCCACTCGTGGTAGAGCAGCTTCTATTGGATCATCTTCCACCCATATCAAGGTGCAATCTGCATCGCCCTCGAATGGAGAAACATACGCTAGGCAGGGCACACTCCAGAGATGGGGGGTTCCAGTCAGCGTCCCGCCTCGGCTGAGTCGGTTGGTTAGTTTATGTCGATTCCCATGCTCATATGTAACTTCCGTGGTCTGGCTAACGCCGGAGCACGATGACGTATTCGACATCTCCACCGTTCTTTTAGATATTTTTTTATTAGCATTTTGGAGCCTACAACTCCAATTCTAACTTTGATTTTTATCCCCGTTCTCTCGGTTTTTCTTCGGGATTTTTTAATCGGTCTAATAAAATTGGGTTCTTCTCTTCTTCTAAGTTCCAGCACCAAGTTTTATTAGATACCGATTAGGTCCTTCACCTTTCTATTTCTTCCCCCCTTCTTCCCCAGTCTATTTTTATTACTTATGTTTATGCCAAGACTATGCGTGCTGGTCATTACGCTCTTTGGGACACCCTCCATGAGATTGCGTTGGAAGTAGAGGGGTTGCCATGGCTTGTTAGTGGTGACTTCAACATTTTCCTGCATTCACATGAACGTGAGGGTAGTTCCACAGACTGCTTGCCTGAGATTCTTGACTTCGCACAGACTATTGCTGACTGTGAGTTGATTGATGCGGGCTATGAGGGTAATATTTTCACTTGGGAGCGTAATGGTCTAAAGGAAAGACTAGATCGTGCCTTATTTAATGAGGCATGATCGAACGTGTTTGCAATTCTACTGTTACTCACTTATCTCGACTTCGTTCTGACCATGCACCCCTTTTTATTCAGAGTCGCTTTTCCTTGACTCGTCACAAGTCGTCATTCCATTTCCAGATTATGTGGATCCGGCATCACACATTCCTGGACACTGTTCGGGAGGTTTGGCTAACCCCGACTGGACTCTCTAGCGTGTGTAACCTACAGGCCAAACTCCTTAGGGTTAAGCGCAGACTGGAACAGTGGGACTGGTCTGTTTTTGGAAATCTTCATGTGAAGTTGGATGAAGCCTTGAGGGTTGCAGACGATGCCGAGCGGCAATATGATTCTGATCCTACTCCGAAAAAACAAAACTATTATGCACCATTTTCGTGTTAAGTACCAACTTCGTCTCTCTATGGAGGAAGGTTTCTAGAAACAGAAAGCGGCAGCTCGTTGGATAGCTAAGGGCGAGCGTAACACCCGATTTTCCCAAGGTTTTGCGAACTATAAGCATTGTCAGTCATATATTCACAGTATTGAGGATGATGGTATGACTCTCTCTGAGGAGTCGGACATCCGATCATCCGCTGTGAATTACTTTAAGATTCTGCTTTCATCTGATGGTGATGATCTCACTCACCCGGGTGACACTTATTTTCCTGTATCCCCCATTCTTTTGATTCGGACACCTTATGTATTTCCCCGTCTTCCCAGGAGATTCGTGCTGCGGTTTTGATATAGATCCTCACAGCACTTCTGGGCCTGATGGGTTTCTTCTTTATTTTTTCAGTATTGTTGGGAGATCGTCTCTAGTGACGTGGAGGGGACTGTTCTTGATTTTTATGATGGTCATCCCATACCTTCGGCTTTCACGGCGACTACGGTCGTCTTGATCCGAAGATGCTTGTTCCGAGCGGTTGGTCAGATTACCGGCATATTAGTCTGTGTAATGTGACTAATAAGATGATCATGAAAATCCATAACGCTCGGCTTGCTTCTGTCCTCCCTCTTATTATCTCTCCGAATCAGAGTGGATTTGTTCAAGGGCGGGTTATTACTGATAACATTCTCTTAGCCCAGGAACTCATCCACGACCACCTGGTGGCGGCCAAAGCGTATGATATGGTTCACTGGCATTTTTTACGTGAGGTCCTGGTGAGGATGGAATTCCCGGCTAGATGGATTCTTTTTATCTGTCATTGTGTCGAGAGCTGCACATTCTCCATTCTGGTGAACGACAGCCCGACTGGCTATTTCGCCTCTAGTTGGGGTCTGCTTCAGGGCGACCCTATTTCACCGACGCTCTTCGTTCTTTCTGCTAATTACTTATCGCGTTTCTTTGATCGCTTCATTCGAGACCATCCTTCGAGGAGGTATATGACTGCCGGACGGCCTTTCCACATCTCGCACCTCTTCTATGTTGATGACATCATTATATTCACACGGGCTATGAATGATGGTCTTGTTGACCTTATGTGCCTTCTGGATCACTACTCTATGACTTCTGGACAGATGGTTAGTATTCAGAAGATCATTTTTATTCTTGATCCTAATCATGCGCTTCGTTGGCATCAGAGAGTTCATGATCTTACTGGTTTCCGCCAGGGTGATCTTCCCATCACCTATCTTGGTGCCCCTTTATAAAGGCTTTATGAGATGAGAGCTCTTTGCTGGGGTGAAAAAGTAAAGGATGTTGGATACTATCTCTGGTTGGTCTCATCGCCACCTCGCTTTTGGGGGTTGCTTGGGTCTTATTTAGAGCACTCTCTGTACTATTCATCTTCATCTACTTCAGGTGATGGACCCCCCCAGACTGTTATCCAGGAGCTTGAGCAGATCATTGCGAGATACTTCTGGGGTGCTGTTGGTCTTAAGAGGAAGACGTATTGGGTCCGTTGGCGGCAAAGTTGTCGTCCGACCTTTGAGGGAGGACTCGGGATTCATAGACTTTTGGATATGGCGAAAGCTTTTAGTTATAAGCTCTGGTGGTGCCTCCACGCAGGCACGTCTTTGTGGTCGCAGTTTATGCTCCGTAAATACTGCTTTGCTGGCATTGTTACGCCTATGCATACTGCTCTTAAAGCTCATGACAACAACCCTTGGCGTTGTCTCCTCCGCATGGGTATTCAGGCTCATGAGCTCATTTTTTGGACTCTCGGTAGTGGCAGCGGAGATATTAGTCTTTGGGATGACATTTGGATTGGGGATAGGCCCATTTCATCTTTACCTCAGATTACTGGTCCAAAATGACGTGTCTCGTGACGTATGGGAGTATTTTGGCGCATAGATACATCTTTCCCTACCCCATACAAATAATATATTTGAGCTCCTGAGTTTTTTCTCTCATGGCACACACGTTAGGCACGCAGCTTTCATTATTCCTTATATGATCCTTTGGGTCATCTGGACAGAAAGGAATAGTGTAAAGCATAGGGCTGTTACTTTTCTTTCTTCTCATATTATTGTACAGATGGAGCGCCATGTCTTATTATTAGCTGCTGCGGGGCTTATAAATTCGGAGTTATGGGCGGGTGTTTGCCTCCTGTCCATTTTCAGCGAGCTTCTTCTTTCCCCGCTCAGACACATCGCCTTGTTTCTGTTGTTTGGATACGACCCGAGACACCTTGGATCAAGCTAAACACAGATGGTTCCTTCGATAGAGACACTCATATTACCGGTGGTGGAGGTCTGATTAGAGATCATCATGGAAAGCTCATTTTAGCTTTCCACTCCTCTCTTCAGGATTTTTCGAGCTTTGGTGTGGAGATCGAGGCGCTTGCTATAGGATTGATTTTAGCTTCCCAGCGGTCGAGACATGTGTGGATTGAACTTGATGCTGCTGCTGTGGTGACCCTACTTACATCTGGCTGTCGGGGCTCATGGAAGGTTCGTCACACCCTTATGCGTCTCAGCCATATTCTCAGAGATATCCAGTTCAGAGTCACTCATATATTCCGGGAGGGCAACAGGCCATCCAACTATCTCTCAGAGCTTGGCATGTCGTCCCTTGGTATTCAGACTTACACATCAGATACTGCTCCCCTGTTTCTTCTCTCTCTCTCTTATACGGATGGATCAGCTCGGTTATCCTCGCTTTAGATTTAGGTAGCATTTTCATAGTAATTGATTTTTAGTCTATAAGTCTGCACATTAGCCCACGGTTTTGGTGGTGCACGTTGTATTTCTTTAGCTGGCCGTAGGCTTTTTAGGTTTTAGGATCCGGATTACGGCCCATTTTTGGTCATAGTTCGGATCGATATTTCGTATTTCTTGATTTTTTTTTCTTTATCTCACAGGATGGTGGTTCTCGCCTCAACCCCCATCCACTGTAATACCCGAGTTTTTTGTTCCGGAATCGTTGAATTTTTGGGGTTTTATCGGATTGTTATTGTCCTCATCATTGGAATTTTGTGCCATAATTGGGTGTGCCTCGTTGGGATAGGTGTTTGGAGGCGTTTCGGATCACTATGTGAGTTTTTGAGTTTTTGTGGTGTAGCGCACGCTAATGCTTGAGGCATAGCGCACGCTACTGCGTGGTGTTTAGCGCACGCTACTGAATGTGTAGCGCATGCTAACTAGCAGTCAAGAGGCAGTCCAGGAGCTACTGGACTGGGACTGGGGCTTTGTTAGCACACGCTAAGGTCGATAGTTAGCGCACGCTATCGACTGCTTAGCGCACGCCATTTCTTCTTCCTAGCGCACGCTACCGGGTAGGTGCAGGTTTGTCCAGGAGCTACTGGGATGTATCCGTGGCTCGTTAGCGCGCGCTACGTGTGTGTGTCTAGCGCACACTAACCTTGTTAATTGCGGTAGTTCTGAGAGTTGACCTCGTTAGCGCGCGCTAATGCTGTCTAGTTAGCGCACGCTAATAACTGTCCAGTATAAATACTGGACAGCAGCGTTTAATCATCATTTCTCACCATTTCTTCATTTTTGGGGCGGCTGGCGACGGGAGAAGACGGGGAGCGACGTCTTTTGCCTACTCTACTCTTTTCCAAGGTGGTTTGGAAGATCCTTGTCAATTATATCATCATCCAATCCTTGTTCTTCGTCGGATCGAGGTAATTCTTCCGTAGAACCCTAGTTATGTAATTTTGGGGGTTTCTTCGTGATTTTTCGATTTAATCCGTGGTGGATGAATTGATTATGGTATTCTTGTTGTCTTGGCCATGATCTTTGGATTTTGTAACTCATATATCGATTTTTATCACCCGGGACTTGATCTCCGATTTCTTCGAAGGAACCCTCGGATCCTTGTTGTTTTTCCAGTTGATTCGGATTCCGTTTAACGTTATTTATCCGTGGTGATGTTATTTTCGTAGCGATCGTGAGGTTGTCGAATTCTTGGTCGTTTTCAGAAGTTCGAGGGCTATCCGACCGTGTTCGTTCGTTGTTCCGTTGCTCGCGGTACCGAGGCAAGTATCTTGTCCATACGTTTCATGTTTCGTAGGCGTAATGATTGATAAATGATTTTATGCGAAACCCAATGTGTAATGAACGTAAAAAGGGATAGGTATGTTCTCAATAAATATTGTCTTTCAACGATAATTCGTGTACTTTGTGAATATATGTGTTCTCGGAATATGTGTGCTGGTTTTGTATGTTGAAAGATACTATGACCACTTTGAGTGAGTTTAATAGACCGTAATCCTTTGCCGGGGATTATGTATTGTTATGTGTACTTGTTCGGTAAGAATGTATTGGGTGTGATATTAGTTGCTACTCCTTTGAAAGGAGGTTGTGATGTTTAAGTGTTGTTTGGCTTGATGTTCTGCTCATTGTTATGTGATCGTTGAAAGTGATGTGCCTCCGGGTAGGATTGTTGAATCTCCGGGATCCATACTTTCTAGTATGGGTCGGGCGTGACCGCAGGGTTATCCAATCCGGGTATATCTTGCGGGGACTCCGAGGTTCGTGGCTTTCTAGCCCGATGCTGGGATAACTTGTGGGGGTTATCATCGGGTATGTCTTGCGGGGACTCCGAGGTTCGTGGCTTGTTAGCCCGATACCGGGATAACTTATGGTTGTGGTTTGGAATGGTTCCGTGACTGTTGTCACGAGGACATGTGATTTGGTATGGTTTCCTATTGGGTTATTCACTCGGGTATGTTCTACGGGAGAATCTGAGGTTCGTGGCTTGTTAGCACGGTACGCGAATAATCCTTAAGAACATGTGTTATGTGATTCGGGTCGTGGACCCTGTGGCTTATGATTTGGGTCTTGGACCCCGTGTGTTGTGAATTGGGTTGTGAAACCGCGTTTTATTATTGGAATCGTATTTTGGAAAGATGATTTTGGGTCGTGTCCCCAAGTGTTTTCGAAAGACTCGAGAATTCCTTAATTCCAAATGTTTTCAAACTCCCGAGATCGTAAAATATTTTGTATGAGATACATGGTTCTATTCCTACCTTTTATAAATCAAACTGTTTTGATTAAGTGAATTATCTCGGGAAATATATTCAAGATTTTTATATTCTTGGAGTATGTTGCGTATGGCTTGTATTTCTGTTTTATACTTGCACTAGCAAAATAGTGGAGTTTTGCTAACCCCCGAGTATTCGGGGGGTGGATGTCTGTATTGCGTCCAGGTACTTGCAGGTTGTTGGGGAGCGAATCACAGGATCGATACGAAAGATGATGGAAGACGACGATACTAATCACATGAAGACCATTCGTTGAGTATTTTGGTAGAGTCTCAGTATTTGGCTCTCCGTTGTGTAGTTTTCTCGTTTTATGGGTATATTGATGTATTCCAACCCTTGCGTGGGTATGAGTTTTAAGTCGAGTTGTATATGTTGATGTATGGTATTGTGGTAAAAGACCAAATTGGTCTAGCAGTTCATTATGTAGCCATGTCGGCATGTAATGTGAGGTATTGTTTTTGTTTTTAGCCTGGTAGATCCTCACGGAGAGGGTCTGCGGCGCTGTAATATTCCCAAGCGGTTTGGGGGTGTTACAGAATATGGTATCAAAGCTTAGGTTGAGGAAACCTAGGCTGTCGGGTTGAGTTGTGTGTTGTCGGGTCTTGTCTTGTCAGATTCGGTCTGACTGAGTAGTGTCGCGACACGTCGTCTGAGTTGTCGGTCGTGATTAGTATCGAGGTGCAACCATCATCTTCGTGCGATCTGTGGATGTAAGTCTCCCTATTTTGTTGTGTCTCGTGTTATACGAGTTTATGTGATTCTGTGTTATTATGTGGAGTTTAATTGTGCCTCGTGAATACTTACTCCATACTTGTTTGATTCTCGTATTGTGTTGGAATAAAGAGTAGTACCGGTATGTATGTATATATGTATACATCTTTGTGTGAAATCGTTTTTACAGGAGTGATGTTTTGGATTGGTTACTCAATAAAAGTTTATCAATGTGGTATTTTAAACTTCAAATGTTTTGGGGAAGTCACGTAAATTCTATTTAAAAACATCCTTCGAGGAGGAAAATGATTTGATTTTCGTATGATGACCTCGAGACCAAAGATTTTGAGAATTCAAACTACATATATTATATTTTCATCTTGCATTGAAAATTTTCAAAATTTGATTTTTAAATGCTTAAACGAGGTCTACCAATAGTTTACTTGAGACGTGACTTTCGCCTTCAACTTTTCGGTTAAATGATATGGAGTGAGAATGTAAATTATTGGCGTTTGGATTCGTATGTTGTTGTTTATTTGTAACCTTCGGCTTTTGGCATTATTTGGTATATGTTCATGAATGTGTTACTGGATGAGAATATCTAGCGCGCGCTAACGTGGCATGGCTAGCGCACGCTAAGTCTCTGTTAAATTATACACTAATCGGTCTGAGCAGAAGCTCAAAAACTACATTCTGGCCGTAAGTCTAACCTTTGCGATTGTTAGGCTGACCGGTTGAGACCGTACTCTATGTGTGTTGTTCATGAATAACAATTGTTGTGTGTGGTTATGTGCAATTTGAACTGTGTTCTTGTCCGCTGCGTGTGTAAAGTTCAAAATGACTTTTTGGTACTTTTATCAGGTAGTGTGTGTTTTAAAATGACCTTTTGGGTTCGTAAATTTGAGTTATTTCGTTGACCCTTTTTCCTAACTCTTTTGTCGAGTGACTTAACGTATATTGTGAAACTATCGAGTTTTGGCGTCTTCGCCCTGTCATTTCAAATGGCATTTTATGACGGAAATTGATATTTGGAAAATGACTTTTGGTGAGTATTTGGAAAGTATTACCGTCATCGACCTTTTTGGCATTTTGAAACGTTTTTGAAAAGGGTTTTCAACTTGGTGAGTTCCGGCGCGGAACTCGTATAGAAAATGATTTTGATATAATGAATGACTTTAATTTCATTGCATTTGTAATTCACATAACAACGACATTATAAATGAAGATTTTCGGGATAATAGTTTGTATATTGTGCTCTAGCTGGAATTAAATCGTAATATGTATATGATTCAATGATGTTTGATTAAAGACGGAGATGTGAATATCTTGCTATGTGTTATGATCTTTCGTTGCCATAGGTCGTTGTTTGTTAGTATGCCGAGGGGCAGCGGTCGTGGTCGTAACCGTGGTGCTGCTGGCTACGGGGATCAGATGCGGAATCGAGAGAATGTCGTTGAGAATGATTTTAGTTTGGGTGTTGCTACTATATTGCAACAAGTAGCGACTCAGATGACTCAGTTGACCCAGGTGGTTCAACGTAGCATTGACGCGAGTCAGAACGTCGGTGTAAATCAATGGCTTCGCGAGGTAGTTCATATGAATCCCCCTCGATTCGCCGGTCTTTGCTGGATGCGTTAAGCAGGATGGTTGGATTTTCCAGTTGGGAAAGATTTTCAAGGTTGTCGTATGTCCTGAAGAGCGGAAGGTACCTATCGCTCAGTACCTTCTTGACAGAGATGCCGCTAATTGGTGGGAAGCTGTTAAACCTCGTGATCGTGATGTCACGTGGGCGGAGTTCCAGGCATTTATGGAAGCTGAGTTCTGTCCGAAACCGATTAGAGAGCATAGGATTCGCGAATTATACTTGGCAGAACCGCAAGATATATCGGTGTCGCAGGCAATCATCGATTATAGCAAACAACTCAGTTATGTGCGAGATCGGGTGAGAACCGAGGAAGAGAGGATCCTTCACTTTGACAGACAGATGAAGCCGGATATTCGCGTGTATATGTCGGGATTCAATTGCACTTCGTTGAGGGACTATCAAGATCGAGCATTATCCCGTGAACTAGCTTCGTTATCGTCGGAGTGTGTACCCGAGTCGAAGAAGCAGAGGAAGTCCGATGACCGTGTGGACAGTGCAAGAATTGGTGTTTCTAGTTTCCAATGTCGTAGCCTTTCCGCTATGAAGCCTCATCGCTCGATGCGTGGAACTGAGAGTTCCAAGTCGTCTGCTCTGACTCCTGGTAAAGCCAGGAGATGTTTTAACTGTAATGTGGCGGGACATGTTCGCGCACATTGTCCTTCTCCGCCAGTAACGTGTTACAAGTGCGGACTCGAGGGACACCGAGTTTAGTTTTGCGAGATGGTTACCGAGCCTTCCGAGACACGGACTTGAGCATTGATAACAGGATCGACTCCGAGTAGTTCCTGATGGGCGTGGTCTATCAGTTGTATGTTGAGTTATTTCCCTTGCTCTGTTGTTTCGAATTCCGGAGATTAACTTCTTTTATTTGAAGTGGATCGGATTTTGAACTCTGTACTTTCGACTCTGTCGACTCGTTTATGTTCGTTGACATTTTCTGGACTTGTCCTTTTTTGTGCTTTTGTTGATTGAACGAGTTGTGGTATTGTTTCAGAATAACCCGTTTGTCGTTGTGACTTTCCAATTGCTATTCCATTTCCTGTGGATCTCATGTGAATGCACATCTTGTTGTCTTCACCGGATCGTATATTATCTTGAGTCTAGATGTGAACTTTGGGGTTGTTGTTTTGAGTATTATTGTTCGTCATGATTCGAACATGACTGATTAACTTTTGTGCCTCGATCGTTGTAATTCAATCGTTTGATTATTTGGTTTTTGTTGATCTCGTTTCGTGATTGTTGAGCGTTAGGACTCCATCGTAATTTCCTTAAGTTCAGGAAATTAGTTTTGTGTTCGATCTTTCAACCCTTGGGCTGTGGAATTTCGTATTGGTTCAGCGAATAGCTCGTGTTTTGATTGATGTACTGTTGAATTGTTCAATCGTATTGATTTTCGTTCGTTGTGTTTTGTTATTTCGGCAACGGATATCGTGTGTTATCTGAGTTTGTTTTGCGTCGTTCGTTCTATGTTTCAAGTTTCGAGGACGAAACTTCTTTTAAGAGGGGTAGAATGTAATACCCGAGATTTTTGTTCCGGAATCGTTGAATTTTTGGGGTTTTATCGGATTGTTATTGTCCTCATCGTTGGAATTTTGTGCCATAATTGGGTGTACCTCGTTGGGATAGGTGTTTGGAGGCGTTTCGGATCACTATGTGAGTTTTTGAGTTTTTGTGGTGTAGCGCACGCTAATGCTTGAGGCATAGCGCACGCTACTGCGTGGTGTTTAGCGCACGCTACTGAATATATAGCGCACGCTAACTAGCAGTCCAGAGGCAGTCCAGGAGCTACTGGACTGGGACTGGGGCTTTGTTAGCGCATGCTAAGGTCGATAGCTAGCGCACGCTATCGACTGCTTAGCGCACGCCATTTCTTCTTCCTAGCGCACGCTACCGGGTAGGTGCAGGTCTGTCCAGGAGCTACTGGGCTGTATCCGTGGCTCGTTAGCGCGCGCTACGTGTGTGTGTCTAGCGCACGCTAGCCTTGTTAATTGCGGTAGTTCTGAGAGTTGACCTCGTTAGCGCGCGCTAATGCTGTCTAGTTAGCGCACGCTACAATCGCCCAAAGATAAATACCGACAGCGTTTAATCATCATTTCTCACCCTTTCTTCATTTTTGGGGCGGCTGGCGATGGAAGAAGACGGGGAGCGACGTCTTTGGCCTACTCTACTCTTTTCCAAGGTGGTTTGGAAGATCCTTGTCAATTATATCATCATCCAATCCTTGTTCTTTGTCGGATCGAGGTAATTCTTCCGTAGAACTCTAGTTATGTAATTTTGGGGGTTTCTTTGTGATTCTTCGATTTAATCTATGGTGGGTGAATTGATTATGGTATTCTTGTTGTCTTGGCCATGATCTTCTGATTTTGTAACTCATATATCGATTTTTATCACCCGGTACTTGATCTTCGATTTCTTCGAAGGAACCCTCGGATCCTTGTTGTTTTTCCGGTTGATTCGGATTCCGTTTAACGTTATTTATCCGTGGTGATTTTATTTTCGTAGCGATCATGAGGTTGTCAAATTCTTGGTCGTTTTCGGAAGTTCAAGGGCTATCCGACCGTGTTCGTTCGTTGTTCCGTTGCTCGTGGTACCGAGGCAAGTATCTTGTCTATACGTTTCATGTTTCGTAGGCGTAATTATTGATAAATAATTTTATGCGAAACCCAATGTGTAATGAACGTAAAAAGGGATAGGTATGTTCTCAATAAATGTTGTCTTTCAACGATAATTCGTGTACTTTGTGAATATATGTGTTCTCGGAATATGTGTGCTGGTTTTGTATGTTGAAAGATGCTATGACCACTTTGAGTGAGTTTAATAGACCGTAATCCTTTGCCGGGGATTATGTATTGTTATGTGTACTTGTTCGGTAAGAACGTATTGGGTGTGATATTAGTTGCTACTCATTTGAAATGAGGTTGTGATGTTTAAGTGTTGTTTGGCTTGATGTTCTGCTCATTGTTATGTGATCGTTGAAAGTGATGTGCCTCCGGGTAGGATTGTTGAATCTCCAGGATCCATACTTGCTAGTATGGGTCGGGCGTGACCGTAGGGTTATCCAATCCGGGTATGTCTTGCGGGGACTCCGAGGTTCGTGGATTGCTAGCCCGATGCCGGGATAACTTGTGGGGGTTATCATCGGGTATGTCTTGCGGGGACTCCGAGGTTCGTGGCTTGTTAGCCCGATGCCGCGATAACTTATGGTTGTGGTTTGGAATGGTTCCGTGACTGTTGTCATGACGACATGTGATTTGGTATGGTTTCCTATTGGGTTATTCACTCGGGTATGTTCTACGAGAGCATCTGAGGTTCGTGGCTTGTTAGCACGGGACGCGAATAATCCTTAAGAACATGTGTTATGTGATTCGGGTCGTGGACCCTGTGGCTTATGATTTGGGTCTTGGACCCCGTGTGTTGTGAATTGGGTTGTGAAACCGCGTTTTATTATTGGAATCGTATTTTGGAAAGATGATTTTGGGTCGTGTCCCCAAGTGTTTTCGAAAGACTCGAGAATTCCTTAATTCCAAATGTTTTCAAACTCCCGAGATCGTAAAATATTTTGTATGAGATACATGGTTCTATTCCTACCTTTTATAAATCAAACTGTTTTGATTAAGTGAATTATCTCGGGAAATATATTCAAGATTCTTGGAGTATGTTGCGTATGGCTTGTATTTCTGTTTTATACTTGCACTAGCAAAAAGTGGAGTTTTGCTAACCCCCGAGTATTCGGGGGGTGGATGTCTGTCTTGCGTCCAGGTACTTGCAGGTTGTTGGGGTGCGAATCACAGGATCGATACGAAGGATGATGGAAGACGACGATACTAATCACATGAAGACCATTCGTTGAGTATTTTGGTAGAGTCTCAGTATTTGGCTCTCCGTTGTGTAGTTTTCTCGTTTTATGTGTATATTGATGTATTCCAACCCCTGCGTGAGTATGAGTTTTAAGTCGAGTTGTATATGTTGATGTATGGTATTGTGGTAAAAGACCAAATTGGTCTAGCAGTTCATTATGTAGCCATGTCGGCATGTAATGTGAGGTATTGTTTTTGTTTTTAGCCTGGTAGATCCTCACGGAGAGGGTTTGCGGCGCTGTAATATTCCCAAGCGGTTTGGGGGTGTTACATCTACAATGGACGTTTTTTTCCGAAAAAAAAAAAAACTATATGTAATATGGTCTCACCGAGAAAGAATAGTTTTAATATAATATAAGCCTCATAAGGTGCGGTGTTGTATATTACTCCCTAAGTCATGGCTCAAATGTCTCGTTTAATTTTTTTCTGATCATTTTTTTTTTGTAATTTTGATCATAAATTGATAAAAGAAATTATGTAAAATTATTATGTGATATTATTAGAAATAGATTTATCATAAAATATTCAAAATATTAAGATTTTATTATTTTTATGATTATAAAATTACATATAATTATAATCAAAGTATTGTCAGTTTAACCAAAAAAAATCAGACAAGACATTTTAGTTGGGACGAAGGGAGTATTATTTTTTCGAGTCACCGGTAGCAGGTTGTGACATTGCCATAAACAGCATAATCTCATTTCATTAGTGAAATGTTAGGACAACCTAAGATAAGATGATGGGCTTCTTCGACTCATGAATGCTGATGGAAGACAAAATGATGATGCCTGAGGACAGAAAAAATGACCATCTTCTTTTCTTTTCCCCCTTTCCCAAACCCCACCAGAAGCCGGCCAACAGAATTTGCAGGTAAGAAAAGGACTTACTATTGGGCAACACCTCAAATCACATTTCCAATGGCTGTACTTCCGTTTGATGTTTTAACGAGTTTCTCTCTTATCCTACTTATTACTGTTGATTTCTTTTGATCCCAAAGGTTTCTTTAATCATTCGTGTACCCATTGAATGCATGTGGTGCAAGAGAGGATGGGGGCCTAAAACCCTTTGCTTATGTAACGTTCGTCCTATGATTCAAAATACGGGATTTGGATTTTATATTTTAAATTGTAGTCTCGTCTAGATTTTACTATCAAATTCACAAGTAACAACTTCTTACATATTATTTTATATTTGCTTTATATCACGTTATCTTCTCTCCTCTTTTTATTTCTAAATAATACAATTAAATAGTGTATAATAAAAACCAAACCAAACCAAACATACCCAGTATATCCCGCTCGGAGAAGAGGTGCAGGAGGAGTAAGATGACGCAGATCACGCCCCTACTTATTACGGTAGGAGACTGCTTCCAAGACTCCCCAAATTAGTAAGACACAGACCAGTATGATAAATACAAAGAAAAACATATGATTCGAAAAGCTCGAGACCATACGCAGTTCTGGCTTGATCCACATGGGACTTACCTAAGCGGAATTTGGCTACTTCACTCCCGATGAACGCCGCTCTAACAAAAGAGAGGTTGGTCGCATGACACCTCCTGTCAAAAATACACCACACGCAAAAACAATAGGATAAAACATACAATAAAAGTAAAAATGCAATGCTCTAGGTCAAAGCTAACCGAGACAACCCAACCCTGAGGCTCTCAACTACAACACCGCTCCCTTCTAAAGAATCCACAACTCTGATCTGGCGCCTCCAAGCGCACCTATCAACAGTCATGGTCTCGGAAAGGTTTAAGGCCTTCAAATCTAATCTCGCCGCTTCCTCCCACGTCCCTCCCTGGCCTCTCCTCCTCTCCCCGACAACCATTAAACTCTCGACCCTCCTCACCGGAGCAGATGCCTTCCTCCTGCGGACGTGGCCAAACCATCTCAATCTCCCTTCCCTAACTTTCGCTGAAATGTGCGCCACTTCCAGCGCGTTCCTGAAAACCCCGTTCGCAATTCTATCTAACATTGTGCGACCACACAACCAACGTAACATTCTCATTTCGGCAACTTCCAACTTGCTCTCATGCGACTTCTTCATCGCCCAACATACGGAGCCATACAACATTGCAGGCCGGATTGCCGCTCTATAGAATTTACCCTTCAACTTTAGAGGGACTTTCTTGTCGCACAGGACCTCTGTCGCTGCTCTCCACCTTAGCCACCCCGCCTTGATACGATGCGTGACATCATTTTCACACTCACCTTCCTTCTGAATGATCGAACCCAAATAGTATATAATAGAATAATACAATTTCTCTCTTATCTTTTTATCTTTAAATATTATAACTAAAGATTATATAATAATACAATATCATTTCTCTCTATTTATATCTTTAAGTAATACTAACTACATACTCGTATATAATAATATAATATTATTTAGTTTTTCAGATATAATTTGACATATACGATAAAAGGTAGGCACGCTGATTAATCCTACTACAAATTGGAGTTCTTAGTAATTAGAGCACTCTCAACGCTCAAGATTATGAATATCATGATTCTAAATCCCCATAAATCATGGGACAAAACATACTCTTTAGATTGCAGCTAGATATAAAAATAACCATTTTACTTTGGATTACAAATGACTTTTTTTATTGACAATGCAATTAATTATGAAAATAATCATTAAAGACTTTATTCACTTCATTTTATTTGCTTTTTTTCCTCACTGAGCACCTTAATTAATTTTTCATTTTTCTCCTGAAAAAATCTTTAGATGGTATTGATACAATTTTAGTTATTTTCGCGAAGGTTCAACTGGTTTTAAACTCACATACTTTTTCCATTTTTATCAATCAATTAATATTATAATATGTATAATAAAGAAATTTCGATTTAAATATATTATATAAATTTTAATTAGACATTAAAATTTTACTTTGAGAATGTCCACTTCTGTTTGTAGATGATTATATTTCGAAAGTACTCACTTCAAATGGGACATAGAGGATATATGTTTGTCATTTGTTTCTGAATATCAATTATTCAATATATATACTTATCATTTTATATTAAGTTAATATCTTTCCATTACATTATGGAATTTAAAAAAAAAAAAGATCATTGAATCGCTAATCCTTTTCAACTTGTCTATGGCTACCAATCAATTTTTTTTCGAAAAATTTGACTTGATACAAGTAAGAATGAGATGAGGGGAGTCGAACTCGGATGTAATCTCTAGTGAAGAAAACCCATGACCACTAGACTATCCCAGTGGTTTGCTACCAATCATTTAATAAAGATACTTATCAATGTTACATCTTATATACTAAAAGCTTAAGTTGTCTTATAAATGCAAAGTGCTCACAATAAATGTTTCATGAATTGAAAGTGAAATGTGAAAGCTTCATGTGTTAGTACATTGATTTAATAGTCATGCATAAGGGTAAGTACATAGGAATCGTGCACAAAAGTTTGTACGGTACAACATGTTTCAAGCCATCTCTAAACCTCAAAGAATACAAATCAAAAATGCCATGAATGCATAAATTAAACACACCAATTAGTGGTTAGTCTTTTTACCTTCCCGTTCATGAGTTACAAATATTTTATCAACTATATAATGTGTCAAAAATCACACACAACAAACCACAACTTCCTCCACACCGCGTGCACATTGGGCTACAACTTATTATGGTGGTAAAGTAAGCATCATATCGTCTTACTTATTTAGCATATTGATTTATATTATTTTATGTAAATTTCACGTGTGTTTTTTGTGTGTAACAATGTAGGACATAAATATGGTAGCTTAGGAGATTTGGTAGTAACATCATCTTTTCTAATGGTTTAAGAGATCCTACACATCGTTGTCTTATCAATTAAGTGGAACATGCACGAACATTTTTACTTTGATCGAAAATGCAATATATTGATTAACTGTATTTAAGTTACTAACGATCAACTATATCTATTTTTTTGTAGCGCATCAAGAAGCATTAAAGAAAGAGATCGAGAAGTCACAAAAATTATGTCAAGAACAAAACATGCAAAAGGCCAATGAACAACAACGACAAAGACAACAACAACAAAAACAACAACAACAAGATCAACGCCGCGGCCACCGGTGGGATGAATACTTAGCATTCGTATTAATAGTACGTTACAAATTAAACATGTAATATTTTACTTCATGTAATACCGATAAACGGGCTAATACTATTGATTCGTTAGCAAGTAAGTTTATTGAAAATAATGTGACGAGCATTCAATTTTTAGTCAATAATTATTACTATACTTTGTTGGTGCATTTTAATATTTTTGCTCTTAATGTAGTTTTTTGTCTTGCGTTGTGTTAATGTCACTTTTTTAATTAAACGTCTTGGAATATTGTGTGACTTTGATATTTGATATGACTGTGTAAATTATGTCGATGTTACATATTGCAAATGGTAGTATATAATAAAAATATAATAAAAATATCTTCACACTATCATCATAACAATGAGAATCTTCTAAATCGAAGAAGTATATAAAGGAGAAGAAAATTGTATTTCAAATGTTATCCACATATCACGAGGTAAGTATTATTCATTTGAGTTTGAGATCATGTGATTCATGTCGTCATACTGTAAATACTTAGAATGAGTTACTAATGAATGCTCCAAATTCGATATTATAGTTTATGGAAAAATATTGTAATAATACATTAATTAAAAAACAATTTATGTAAGTTACTCACATTAAAAGATTACATATGAAAAGCCTCATTTAAATATAACATTTTGCAAAAAACCTCTTCACATTAAAGAAAGAGATTGACAAGTCACGGAAATTGTATCAAGAACAAAACATGCAAAATGCCAATGAACAACAACGACAAAGACAACAAGAAGAACAACAACAACAACAAGAACAACGCCACGGCCATCGGTGTCAATATAGATGAATACCTGGCATTCATATTAATAGTACGTTACAAATTAAACATGCAATATTTTACTATACGAATTATAATTTATTATACGAATTATAATTTATACTCTTGAATATACTAATCACTTTAATGTTTTATGTTTTTATAGTTTTTTTAAAAAGGAAATTTGTTTTATAGTTCGCTTTTAATAATGTAATTTATTTGAACAACGAAGTCCGTCTTTCACAAAAAAATGAGAGTTTCAAACATGAACCGAAAATTAGTCGAACATTACGAAAAACAATTAGATCCAACCCGAGTGCATCGCATGGGTCCCGAGTAGCCCAAACTGCGCATTGCACGTGGATGAATATAAAAGGTCTCCAACATTAATGTCATCGCTTCATATTTAAAATAATTTATGTAACTTATACATATTAAAAAATTACATGTGAATAGACTCTTTTCAATGTAACATCTTGAAAAAATCTCTTCACATATACTTGTTTAATGTCAATAAACTATTTTAAATGTGTGTAAATCTTAGAAATGTGATACCATCAACTTAGATATAAATGACGAAAATAAGTTAAGAAGATTACGATATAAAAACTTATATACAGTATGCGCAACTCAATAAAGTATTCTAAGTACGTATAAAGCTTAAAGAATGTGTGACACCATGAAAACTTAAATATAAAATGACGAAAATAAATGCCGAATATTACGCTATGAAAACTTCTATATAGCCCATGTGCATCGCACGTATTTTAAATCTATGAAAACACATGCAAAGACATGTGCATCGCACGGGCATCCTTGACTACCATAAGAAATAGTTATAACTTAGCCCAATGTATTAATATTAGTTAGTTCCAATTAAAAATGATAGAGTCAATACCAAAATAAATAGACAAAAAATATTACGTAAGAAATACATCTTAAAAGATTACATGTCAATAAACTATTTTAAATACGTATCATGCTACAAAATGTATGCTACCATGACAACTTATATATACAATGACAAAAATACGTCCCGAATATAAAATGATGAAAATAAATGACGGATCCATGATCAAAATGACGAAAATTTGTGCTGAACAATAACAATTTAAATATATAATACCATCATATACAGCCCGGGGCATCGCCCGGGTCTGAATGACTCGTGAAACTAATTCTTTTAATTACATTCTAATCCCATATTCAATTGTACTGGTGATTCATTATTCTTTTTAAAATAAATTATCGCTATTTCTAGAAAAACACAAATAAATAATCAAAATACGGTGTATTTTTTTTTTCCCCTCGTTGGATGGATGTGGTCCAATTCCAAAGTACTACTAACAGGACCACAATACATGACAGCGAATGAAGGGGACAAGTCCGGGCGTCGGTATCACCTTATTAAGGCGCCCTTTAAAAGCAAAACCGATCTTGGTATTACCACTTAATTCCATGCTACCTTATAGGGTAGTGCTCTAAGAATTTACTCTCTCACTCAAAAGTGGTGAGAGGACGTATATTTGGTATATTTTAAAAAATGATTGATATAAGTAACGATGATAAGTGTATGGTGATGATTACAAAGTAAAAAGTATTGATGATGAATGTAAGGTGGAGATTAAAAAGTAAAAAATGATTGCTTGATTTGATTGCAAAACACGACATATCTAAACTTATTAAATGAACTATTTTTTAATAGAAATATAAATATTTGGGCCGAACGAAGGGAATATTGATTGTACGATATGTATGCACTACTAGGCAATGTCTCGACCAGTGAAGCATAGTTATATTCTCTATTACCTATGGAAATTAGAGATGATGCTTTTTTTCTTTACCAATTGACGTAAGTATCGATCATATTTTATGTTGTTGTATCATGCATCCGGGCAACATAAATTTAAAAGGAATGACCAAAATATATATTTG
Source organism: Orobanche coerulescens (assembly GCA_033398695.1). NCBI lineage: Eukaryota > Viridiplantae > Streptophyta > Magnoliopsida > Lamiales > Orobanchaceae > Orobanche > Orobanche coerulescens. The sequence continues at coordinate 206,940,477 of CM065804.1, forward strand.
TTTACTTATTTATCTATTATATTTATCACGAATTCATTATGCATTTTTGAACTTGTGTCCATCATATAAAAGGAAAATCATACTTTTAGTTCCCCTATTATGACAAGCTATCAAATTATTTTCCCTATTAAATATCAAACGAATTTGGCTTTTTTATTTGTTGCCGTTTATCAAATTGGTCCCATAGTGATTTTCAGTTATAACTTTTTAAAGAAGAACACCCAAATTTTAGCCCTTCTACTACGGAAAGTTATCAAAATGCCCCATTGTCCCTCTACTAAAAACACAGAAATTTAGCATCTCTACTTGTCTTCGTTTATCCAGTTGGCCTCCAAAGTGATTATCCATCCAAATTCCGGCAACTTGCTGATCATAGCCCACCTCTTCACACACGTCACGTTTTTGCTCAATATTTTTCTCATAGCAATGTTGTAAAAATCATAAAACTACCAAGTGCCATCGAAGATAAAAAAAAAATGGCGGATTTTCTATGCATCATTATGTACAAATCTGCCGACAAAAAAATCTGACTGGTTTTTAAGATTTCATTTTGTATTCTTTCAGTAATTGTACAGATTAATAAATATTATAAAAATCTCAAAAAAAATGAGAAGGCAAATTTTTTTTCTGAAATATTCATCCAAAAATCAACAAAAAGAAATAAAAATCCCAAAAAGATCCATTGGATGCTAGATTTAAACAAAAGTGATTTTTTTTAGTGATGTGATGATTTAGAGATTTAGATTTAGTGGCAGTTTTGTAATATCTTGAAAATGTGTCTTGCTTTTTTAATTTGTTATTTTTCTATTGTTTTATTTTTCAGTTTATATAATATATATTTTAATATGTCTAATTATTAAATAAATGAGAGAACAACTCTAAGAAATCCGCCCCTTTTCAATTTGAGTGGCAGATTTGTAAATTTTTATAACATTACTATGTGAAAAAATACTGCGCGAAAACGTGAAGTGGACGAGAAGGTGGACGCTGATGGAATTTGGATGAAAAAATACTTTGAGGGGCGATTTGATAAACGACGACACATAGTGCGGCTAAATTCATGTGGTTTTTAGTACAAGGGGAAAGAGGAGAAAATTTGACAACTTATCATGATATAGGCCTAAAGTACGATTGTTTTTCTTTTTTAAAAAGTTAAAATTAATGGTGTTTTGGACAGAAAATTATTTTGGAAGCCGACTTAGTAAACAACGACAAACAAAAAGATTAAATTCATATAATTTTTAATAGAGAGAATAATTTGATAACTTATCGTAATACATATTAATGAGCTGTTTGGCAGTTGCTAAATAGTTCGGTGCAGAATGATTAAGTGGTCAGAATGATTAAAAGGCTCTTATAATATATTGCAAAATAAAATACGATTGTCTTTTAATTGTTCATAATGAAATCAAGACTCTTAATGGTTAAGGAAGAGTCAAAATACAAATCATTAAGAGAGTTTTGGAATCATTAAGAGGTAGATATTTTTTTTGTCAAACAAGAATTACTTCTTAATAATTCAGAGATTGCCTCTTGACGGAACCATGAAGAAGTAAACAAACAGCCCCTAGAAATATGGTTTGCGGTAATATAAAAATCACACATACCGTTGTCCGCTTTTCGACCGAGTTTGCACCACTTCTGTTTTACCAATTTTTGCTGAAGTTCTTGGTTCTGCTCTGGGAGCATTTTGAACTCTTTTTTCTTCTATATTAAAATTAAAAAGAAAATAGAAGTTTTAAAACCAACCATGTCTATCTCCAAAATTCATACTTGATATTAAAAGAGAGTCGTAAAAATATTTAAAGAACACGTGTCATCACCATATTATTTCTTTTTTTAAAAATTTTAAAAAAAATAGATATTTAGTTTGGAAGAAAAGTTAGAGGGTTATTCCATATATAATATCTAGCAATCAAAAATTTTATCTCATTTTGTTCCTTTTATTTTAACTTAATAGTTTAAACAATTATAACTTTTTCGTATCAATTTTATTTTTGATAAAAATATATCAAATTAATTCTTACTTCGTACTCTTTAATTTGACATCCATATAGTATATATATAAAATAATTTAAATATAATAATGATATATTATATGCTTAAAATGTTACCATATAAAAATATAAGAATATTAAAAATATATATATTTTTAATTTATTTTCGTACTTTTGTACTTCAACAGTTATTTGATTTTTTAGAATTATTTTTTTCTGATTGTAAAATAATAAAATAATTATAATAAGGCCAAATCATATAAAAAATTTATGTAGTAAGAATATGGGTTGGATATTTTTAATGAAAATTGATAATAATAAATATAATTTATAAAATTAGATATAAGACTCATATTGCCCTACATGGAAAATAAATGCATATGCTTAATTAAATTATGATTTTTCTATCATGTGCCCTTAGATTTATAAATTAAAGCAAATCAGATAATAGTTTATGTGTATGTGTGTATATTGGGTAATGTATATTTTCTAATAATTTTACAATATTATTAAAATTCAATCACATATTAATAATATAATAAAATATTTAACATTTTACGCCGTGCATCGCACGGGAGGACATCTAATTTAGATTAAAAGCATAAAGAATGAGATAAGAACATGATCCGTCAAAACTTTTAGAATTTAGGTAGCCCACAAAAAATCATATTCCTCTCTAACCACGAATTTGAGGCGTTTGGCTTTTTCTAATAAATTATTTTTAAGTTTAATCATAAATTTATAGAAAATATAATAAATTATAATGTGATATTAACAAAAATAGACTTATCATGAAAATTATTTTTAAAATATTATGATTTTATAATTTTTATAGTTATAGTTATAAATAATCACGATTAAAGTGTTGTTAGTTTGACATAAAAAAAAATCAACTTTCTCAAGTCTGTTAAGACGGAGGGAGTATTATGTTTTTTTAAACTGAATTACTAAACGCCGCCCAAAATTACTAGCAACTGCCCTATAAGATTACCGTTTTGCCCTTGATTTATATTAATTAGATTTTGGATCCTAATTTAACAATACTTTTCTCTCTAAACAACCCACCCGACGCAGCCGAACCGCCGCCACACTACCGTCGATAAGCCGCCGTCCGCCGCCATCTTACCGCAGCGTAGCCGCCGTCTGCCGCCGCACTGCCGCCATGTCCGGAAAAGGAAAAGCGCCGGTAATTTTATTTTTTCGTTATACTGTTTCATTGGCCGCGGCCGCCGTGCCGGAGTGCACGGCAGAGGCCGCGACCGTTATTTTGTTACAGGCGTCCGTCGATTCCGCTTGTCCATGGCTCAGACGTCCACGGCGGACGCTTAACCTGTGGTAGACGTCCACAGCGGACGTCCAAACCATGCCCAGGCGTCCAGATCGGACGCCTAGCCGCTGGATAAGCGTCTGCCTCGGACGCTTGGACCATGGAAGTGGCGTCTGCAGACGCGCTGTGCCATGGTTCAAGCGTCCATTCGACGCCCTTGACCATATTTTTGGAAAAAAATAAAATTTTCAATTAATAATTAATAATGTGTATTCTTTGTATGATTATTACTTATTAGTTGTATTATTTGCTAAATGCAGATGAGAGGAGGAGCGGGCAAATCTATGCCGCTAGTCACAGAGTTGATGGGTTCTGGAGCGCGTCACACCAGAGCTCGTGGTGTTGATGCTTCCGTTCGTAGACAGCGGGAGGCAGAGCGTAGGGGATTCGAGGACGTACCTTATACTGATTTTGGTACTGAGGATTCGAGCGAGTATTATTCGCACGATGAGGCCGACGATCAAGAGGGCGGTGATGATTCTTCTTCATTTTCGTGCCGGGTTCGGAAGGGGAGAGGGGGGAGGTTTGTGACTTCTGGTTCACTTTGGTCCAGACGGTATCGAGGGCTCCGGTGGAAGAATTAAGCCATTGCTTTAACTCGGCATGTGCACTCTCAACTCTACAAGTGGTTGTGTTTCCAAAATGAAGCACTTTATTCGTCCACGCAACAACGAACATCTCCTTGTATTTTAGCCATGTACCCTCAACGTATGCTATCACCTTAGGATTCCATCTCCATGTATCCTTCATGAGTTGCACCGCTTGATCATATTCCTCTTCGGTCGCCGCTTCCATGATTTTCTTCCATTTCCTATTTTTAAACCTTTGGCCCATTTCTTTATCTTTTCCACAAATTCTGTAGACCTTGTCTTCAACATGCTTATTAATATGCCATGTACAAAGTAAGTGGGCACTCTCTGGAAATATCTCTTCAATAGGACGGATCAATCCCAACTCGCGATCCGTAACAATAGCCGTCGGATGAATATCAAACCCAAGCAAAATTTTCAACTTCTGTAACACCCACGCGTAGCTCGATTCGGTCTCATCTTTCATAATTGCATAGGCGATTAGGAAGTTCTTGTTACATGGAGTCATCCCGACTATCTCGAGAAATGGCATCTTGTACTTATTCGTTTTGTAGGTGGAATCCATGCCAATGAACCATCTGTAGGTCCGGATTAAGTTGATTGATGTTGGATGTGCCATGAACACGTGGGTAACAGCATTTGTATCCGGGTCGGCCTGCGTCCAATGTACGTAGTTATTCGTCACAGCCAAATGGTGAAACTGACCGACGACATCTCTTTCTTCAAAATCATGCTCCTCAAGTGGTCTCTATAATTATAGATATGTCGTCTAGTCGGTTTGTCCTCGGGAAATTTATTCTGAATGGCCGCCAAGATGGCATACGGCTTGGCTTGAGCAGCACTCATCTCACGAACAACTTGTTTGGCCAATTTACTCAGTCCACACATTTGACGATGCCCCTCCGGATAAACAATAAATGAGTGATTGTGCATACCCTTACTCCCAGAGATCGGTCTGATTATCCAACCACTCAAGTCATGCAATTGTTCGGCCTTTATCTGAAATGTACACTTGCATGCTTTCGTCTTTGTGTCCTTTCGAACAGCGACATCCAAATCTCTTAATACCCCTCTGTACCGTTCACCACGGTTACATCTCAATAACTTTGTCTTTCCTTTATTCTTGTACGATGAAATGATCAACTCAAAACCAATTTGAAGAGCAATTTTTTTCGCCCAAGCAATCGCATCACAATCACTAGCGAATATTTCGTCATTAACGAAATAACCACTATAATCAACGCCGTCGCCTTCAAATTCTTCCAATATAACCTGAAATTTTTGATTGACACAATGTTAATAATAATACCAATAATATTATCATTAGAATTTAAAATCAGGCAAAAAAAAAAAGGGTCCAGGCGTCCAAAAATTGCGCCTGGACCATGGCCGAGGCGTCCTGAATCGGACGCCTGGCCATGGCACAGGCGTCTGAATCGGACGTCCCGACCATGGTTCAGGCGTCTGGTTTAGACGCCTAGACCTAGGACCGAGCGTCCGCACCAGACGCCTGTACCATGGTCCAGGCGGAATCTGGGGACGCCTGTACCATGGAACAGGCGGAATAATCAGACGCCTGCGTCATTTTCTCCGAAAAATTACCTTCAGATGCGAATTCTCGTCCATTTTCGTAGTTGTCGATAATATTGACGATATATATTTGATTGTGTGTTATATTCGAAAAACTTGAGCTTGAAAGATTTTGGTGTGGTGTGGTGTTTAGAAATAATGAAAGACTTCAAATGGATAAAAAGGTAATCTTATAGGGCGGTGGCTATTAATTTTGGGCGGTGTTTAGTAATACCTTTTTTAAACTAATTCTTAGATTCGCACCCACCGAAAAAAAAAAACATTTTTATCCTACTTTTCCCACCAGCATCATTTCAGCAAGCCCAAAGATTAGAATAAAATGTGAATTAATATGTTAATAATAGAATTTCTAAATATGATATTTGGTGCAGTTTTTTTTTTTTGTAAAATAAGGGTTTAAATTAGACCTGATAATTCATTCGTGTCGTGTATTTTCGTGTTTCGTGTACTAAAAATCCAAATTCATACACGACATTAAATGAATTCATGTCATGTCGTGTCGTGTACCGCGCAAATTCGTGTCGTTTCGTGTCGTGTTTTCGTGTCAGGCACATAATATGAAGTAAATATTATAAAAATAATAATTTAATATTATAATATTATTTTTATAGGTTTTAGTAGACGAAATGAAACGAATGGCAACGAAAATACGAATATTTACACGAAATTTATGAAAATTCACATTATATTTTCAAATATTTAAGTTTAGTATAAACAGAATTCATAAAATATATTTTTTTTATTAAATCAAATATAAAATATTATATATATTTATTTATTTCGTGTACCTCGTGTCGTGTCGTGTACCCAAAGGGTAAACACAAAATCGACATTAAATCTCGGTCGTGTACTTTCGTGTCGTGTACTCAAAATGCAAACCCAAACACTAATGCTGCGTTTTGTTTGTATTTCGTTTTGTATTTTCATTTTGAAAAATGTTTTGTATTTTTCTATTTTTATTTTTGTTTTCAAAATTGCTGAAAATGCGTTCTGTTAAATTTATTTTGCAAAATATTTTTTTTTGTAATATTAATATTAAATTCATAAATCTTTATTTTAGACTTAGTTTCAAATTAGGATAATCCAAAAAAAAAAAAATCAAAATGCATTTTGACATTTTGAAGATTTTTTGTTGAAATACACACAAAACGCTCAAAACGAGGTTTTGGCCATTTTGCGTTTTGTGTACAAATATTTTTTTCATTTTCCAAAATGCATTTTCGAAAATGATAAAAAGAACACGTTTTTAGTATTTTTGAAAATAAAAACAGAAAATGACCTCAAAACAGCAAAGAGAACACATCCTAAATTTTTGTGTCGTTTTTCGTGTCGTGTTTTCGTGTCGTGTAGTAAATTGTCGGGTCTAGTTTTAATTGTTACTCCATCCATCACATGATAATTTGCACATTTGTGTTCTACACGGTCTCCAAAGAAATATGTTTGACCATTAATATATATAATTACATTTAACTAAAAATTAAGAAAAATCAATTTTAATCAAATAAATATTTAATGTGCAAGTTGTCCGGTATAACATATGATTTATGAACAATTCTGAGAGTCTTTTAAGATCAAGGGAGAATTACCTCTACTAATACATTTTTCTTTAATATTACATGTACAACATAAAATATCAGTAGATAATTAGTATAACATCATATAATACACGGGAATAAAAATAATACTTAAACTTAAATATAAGCGCATAAGACACAATCCATTCACCATAAATTTAATTACTTTTAAATTATATTATTTGTTCCACTTACGATTTACATTATCTATCGCAACAAAGAATTTCCAAAGTTTTTGACAATCTTTGCTCTTGATATGATTATATAAATTTCACCATGAATAAATTTCACTCCCGCTCTCCTCCACTAGATTTGAAAACCCGACTGGCGGTCGCAGATTCCCTGCCCATCTGCTATCCGTTCCCTTTTCGTGTCCAGAATTATAGATCTAATATGGAGTTTAATGGGAGTTAGATGTGTTGGAAATGTACTTCGTAAAATTAACTTGCCTGACAAAAAATAAATTACAACTGCAAAATAAAATTATAACTAAAAAAAATAGAAATTACAAAACTCGATACTGAACTGAAATTACAGAAAATTAGAAAAACCGCAAACTAATGCCGAATCGAGGAATCCTCTATCCGCAAGACGAAATACGCCCCGGTAGTGCTCTCGGTTCTGACGTATCGCCTCCAAAGATAAAACGGATGCATCTCGGAGGTAGTAGCACCGCAAACCCACGAGCTCTGACGAACTGAAATGAGGTGAGGACGAAACTGACTTATGAAATGCAGAGTATACATAAAGCTGATGTATGAAATGCTGTGTATTTCCGATTATTGCATGTACTGATGCAAATGAGATGTATGCCTATTTATAGGTCATCTCACTCTGCATGGATTTAACACAGCCACTAATGACTGTCATAATGCAGGCATTTATGCTGCATTGATACAGGAGTTTCGAAATTCAAAAAATCAGGAGTTACACAATTCAAACAGCCATTTACTCCTCATTTCACCTGGGAGGTTACTGCTACGATTTGACTGAATTTGAACAGTCAGGACGCACATGGACTGTATTCATCTCCTTGACCGCTCGAGGGATGTACCTGGACATCCTTATGTGCACATACGAGCCCAACAACATTGTTGAGCTAGTCCAAATAATTCCTTAAGCAAGCCCATGGCCCAAAGAACAGCCAAAAGACCAATTGCCAAGATCCAAGATCCAAGACCAAGACCAAGGCCAATGTCCACGGTCCAAGGTCCACGGCTCGCGGTCGCGGCCGAGGCCGAAGCGAGGCGGCCGGCTGCGGCGGCGCGCGCGCATGTGGGATTTAAGCCCATCTACATGTGTCATTAATTAATATATGAATAATGAAAACTCCTTATATACTTGAACAATGATAGCTCGTTAATCAATATGGGATAGTCATCCCTCATTTATTCACAATTAAGTGACAAACTTTAATTCACTATTTCTCACTCAATGGGAATCAGTTTAGAGAAAGTGAATATACCACGATCATCTACTCGGAACGTAGATCGATCCTATAATATTTAATTTTACAAAATAAAATTAAATTCATTAACAATTCCAACAAGATGAGCGTGCGCCGGTGGCGGGAAATAATCGGAGATGGAAGTGTGTCAGCAATGAAGTACATGGAGCGAAGGCTTTTACAGCTTATATGCATCAGAATCACAGTCCTCGCGACTCATAACATAAAATTATTAAATCTTTATAGTACTTAGGTATAAACCACTATTAAGAGTACACACCGTCGCCATTCTGCTAGAGTAACGCACAAAAATTTCTTGCCATTCTCACAGTGAATATCAAGGTGATAGTTGTTCTTTTGGATGTCCTTGAAACTGGAGCAAGGTTTGGTTGGCTATATGAGTATACAGAACATCAGTAACATCGATATGTGTTCCATTAGGTAGCAAGAGATGAGCGGGCCTCCTCTCCTGGATCACATTGGAGGAATCAATCATTGTTGTCATGGAAGATTTGTAAAGCACAATCTCCTCAAATAATTGCCTATTCCGAAGAATAGTGTGGGTATTACCATTATCAGCAAGATACTCAATTTCTCAACAAGTCATCTACAATAAAAAAACATAACTCGATTAGTCTCACACTTGAAAGACATGGCGAAAACTCAATAAACTTAAAGTTGGAAATGGGAATGTAAATCAAGTAGGTTGGACTTGGTTGGACCAAAGGTTAACGCAAGCAAGTAAATATGAAATTTTTGTGCAGTTTGATATTTGTCAACTAAACTATATTTTTATATCTTTCTATCCACATATCGTGCACAACATAGATCCTTAACGCAGATGTAATGCTCGTTTTAATTGCCGTTTTAGTGTTCCCCAATATTGAGTGACAAAATAAGGTTGAAAATATTGCATTTGGCTCATGTTTATGATGCAAAAGTCGACCTCAAGGACATACACGAAGTTATTTGAGTTGTTTAAGATATGATGATGTGTAAATTGTAAGTCAAAATCAATGACCATTTGCATTACTCCAACTTAGTAGACTTGTAGTAAAAGTAGGAATGTTATTGGAGCAGATGCTCACTCAAATATCATAAATTTCATTTAAGCACTTTTAAAGCATAAATAAATACTAAGGAGGATGAACCTAGTCTTGACCAAACATTGAGACACAAAAATTCACCAAAACCATAAAATATATAAGTTGCATCAAAATCAGTCAAATTGTTCTCTAACTGAGCAATTGAACCAAATATATTCTCTTGTTTAATGTAAATAAGATCCACATTGTTGCAAAGAAAAAAGAATAAATGAAATTTATTAATAGTGTCAACTTTATTACATCATGACAATAGTTTACTAAAGAAACTAAAAATAAGATAAAAGCCAAAGCATAATCAGTAGTCAAATAACGATGATCTAGTCGGAATCAGAGACATGTATGTGCTGATGTCTTTCTGCAATGATGAGAGGTGGAGGTCTTATTATTCGTCTCTATTTTCTCAGTATCTTTCTCCATGTAATTCGACACTTTAGCCAAATATTATTAATATCGCGTGTAGTAATTCTGGATGTTTTTTGGTGCTTTGTTATTGAGATGAAAGTGCTTCTTTGATATGCATACGAGACACGAGTCATCCTCATGAGTAGGTCGAATTATGGTGGAATAAGGTGGGCCACGTGGCTACGCACCACTCGGGTCGGTGGCCGAACCACTTTGTCTCCTCCACTCGTTGGAACGACGATCACTACTTCTTCCTTCATTGCTCGTTCCATGCAAAATTAGTGCATGCAAATAGGGAGCAACATTAACCTTTTTACTATTATGTGGCACATTTCCACAGGTATCCTGATTCACCTTGGAGCCGGCTTGGCACCAGCTGGTCTTGCGTTATTATTGAGAATGATCTCATGGTGCCTTTTTTTCGCAAGGTGGGACATAAGATCGTTAAAGGTCTTTATCATCCCTTCCTCATAGGCTAGGCTCAACTGATGGGCAATACTTGCTCCCACTTGAAAAGTATTTAAAATCTTCTTGATCAAATTGTGATCGACCTCTTTTACACCACATAAACTATATTAGCGTGGAGGTCCGAAATTGCTTGATTGTAAGCCTCCATATTTGCATAATCTAAAAATCGGATTTGTACCCACTACAGTTGCAATTTGAGAATCACTGATCATGCATAATGTTGAAACATTGCTCAAGAATATCCCATGACTATTTTGGAGTTGGTAAATTCATATAGTATTTTTTTTAAAGGGGATGTATGCGGCATCTGAAGTACAATAGTGCATTGGCCTTGGTTTTCTCGATCGATTCTTGAGCAGTAGGCTCATTTGAAGGAAACGTGGTGGTAGTGTATCATTTACCAACAAACGACAAGCGAACATTTGATATCAGGGGAACTTTCCTTATTCACTCTTCATTAATTTCAATTCAGCAATTATCAGGGGCAACTTTTGGTTTTAATTTGTTAGCACAAACAAAATGATATCAATTTAAAATAGGAGAGAGTAAAACATATAAATAAGAGGAAGTGAGTCTTGTTAGGTTACCATTGGCTATGTAAAAGATAAAAAAAATCAATGCTAAAAAATGTATGACATAATAATTACTCGATATACTTCCCTAAATTATTATAACAAAAACTAATGAAATAGTGATACTCACACCGAAAAATGGCGGTGCATTTAAATGTCTATAATTTTTCATAAATTTTAAACAGTGGCAGAACCATCACAAGAAAAATGTCAACTTGGAGAGATATTGACGTATGGGAGATAAAGAACACAAGTACCAAAAAATTCCCATAGAAAAAGGATATAGGCAAATAATAGAAAATTACCTCGACTATAAAATTGGATATGTAATATAGAGCCAACAACTGTGAACTCCGTGAAACCAATGCGCAATTTTATCGAGTCCGCAAAACACAAAAAATCGTAGTTGTTGTCCGAAACTGATGGGTTGAATAAATGGGTCGGGCAGGGCTAAGGTTTCTGGTCCGTGGAATTTTCTAGATTGGACGGGTCACCAATCGGACCTGGACTTCTGGTTGGGGCGCGGTGGCTTCAACTGTTAGACTAATGAATCGGAGCCAAGTCAGGTTGGATATGGGACCTGGGTAACTGCGGCGGGGCGGGATGTTAGTAGTGTTGGAAATTGGTTAATAATATTTATTATTTTAAATATTATTTAGTTAATCTATTGGTTAATTAAATTAACAAATTTCTCAAAACCAATTTATTGGTGAGTGAGAAATGAAGTGCCAAAATTAGTTGACAACGGAGTGTGTTACGCCACTCATACACACGCGTGCGCGCGTCGTCGACGCCATCGTTGCGAATGGGTCGAGTCGTGGTTAATGACTTGTATATTAACAAGTGTTTTATACATACATATATATATATATATATATATATATATATATATAAATTGTGTGATAACGTGCGCTAAGAATTTTTTGATTTGTTATATCAAATCAATATGTATTGCTTGGACTAAAAACTTAAAATCCTACTTAATCATCCTTCAAAGCAATTGAAATTGAAAAGTTTGTTTTTTAATTTAGTTAACGTGAATTTTGATAGCCTCAATTTGTAACAGCCATGTTGATAGGCATTTCAAATATTGAACTGTAGCCATCATTTTCTTTTAAGGCTGTAACCATCATTTGATGGCTAGTTAAGGTACATTATGATGATTAATCCCTCATGTTGGTGAGCTAGCTTATAAATAGTGCACTCTTTGCATTTGCATTCCACACTTGCAAACACCCTTAGTATCCATATCTTGCATACATATCATTTGTTGTGTCGAAGCTCTGTCCTCGCCTCGTTCTAGTTCGTCGGAACTTGTGGGTTTGTGTGCTACTACCTTCAAGAGGAAGCCATTTTATCTTTGGAGACGATACGCCTAAACCGAGAGCACTACCAGAGCGTATCCCGTCTTGCGGAAAGAGGCCTTCCTCGACTTGGATATTAGTTTTATACGGTTTTGTTTTTGGTTTCATTGTAATTTCAATTAAGTGTTATTTTCCGTGTACTCTCATCTTCTTCATTTCTTTTTTCATTGTAATCGCCCGGCAAGCATTGTACTCATATTTTCAATAATCGCAAGACGAGATAATACTTACCATTTGGAGGAGATCAAGACTGTCCAAATTCAACTTAACAATTTCGAAACCTAAACTTTTGCTTGGAGATATCGACTGCCGCTTCCACCGACTCGAGCACCACCATTGACACTGCCTCCACGACCATCGCCTCGACCATGGTGAACAACATTGGCTCAACCACATCATCAACTGTCACCGCGATGGTGTTCAACACCAATGCTTCAACCATGTCAACAACAACTGGTTGGGTGTTTAACAACCCCTTTCTGATTACTGGTGGATCCAACTCGAGTGGCACTGTTGGTTCCACTTTCAGTGGTACCGTAGGATCTATATTGAGATCTACTGTTGGAGCCTACAGGTTCAACACAAGTGGTTCCTTTTTTGGAATGACCTCGGGGCCAATGATGATGCCTACCACCGAGAAGACACCAAAGTTGGTGGAGCCGACTTTAAAAGGTGGCAACAGAAGATGATGTTCTATTTGACAACATTGGGCTTTGCTAATTTCCTTAAGGAAGATGAGCCACTGGCGCCAAGTGCACAAGAGAATAGTTTTACTGTCCGAGCTGCCTATGACAACTGGCACAATGGAGATTATCTTTGTAAAAACTTTATTCTGAATTCTTTAGAGGATAGTTTGTACAATGTATACTCTGTTGTAAACACATCAAAAGAGATGTGGGATGCACTTGAAAATAAGTATCGTAGTGATGATGTAGGTACAAAGAAGTTTGCAGTCGCCAAGTATTTGGACTACAAGATGGTTGACTGAAGGCCAAACATGGAACAAGTGCAAGAGTTCCAACTCAACATTCATGATGTCAATGCCGAGGGTATGGTCCTGTCGGACGCCTTCACTGTTGCAACTGTGATCGAGAAGTTGCCCCCAGTTGGAAAGACTACAAGAGCTACCTCAAGCACAAGTGAAAGGAGATGACTCTTGAAGACTTGATTGTGAAATTACACATCGAGTCAGACGTGCGCAAGAATGATCATAAACCAAAAGGCCTGATCGATGCTAAGGCCAATCTGTTGGAGCAAGGCGGTCCCTCCATCAAACGATCTCGCCCAAGTGTCCAAAAAAAGAACAAAAGGAAGCAGCCAGCCAAGAAGTTTGATGGCGATTGCTTAAACTGTGGCAAACATGGGAACGAGGCGAAGGACTGGCGGAAGCCGAAGGCCAACAAGAATAAGAAATATGTTGCCAACATCGCCTAGATTAACGGTGTGTGGAAAGAGGACGATCTTATTGCTGTCGTCACCGGAGAGGTCAACCATGTTGAGAACCAAGGTGGTTGGTACGTCGACACCAATGCCACCGCCCACGTTGGTGCCGATAGGAGACACTTTAAGAACTATCAAGCTGTTGAGGGGAGGAAGCTCAACATGGAGAATCCAGCTTCATCTAAGATTATCGGAGTTGGAGAAGTGCCCCTCAAACTAACTTCCGGACAAACACTCACCTTGAAGAATGTGCTTCATGTTCCTGATATGAGGAAAAAATCTCGGGCTCTATACTAGTTAATAAGGGGTTTAAACTAGTGTTTGAGTCAGATAGAATTATCATAAAAAAGTTTGATATGTTTCTTGGTAAGGGTTACCTCACGGAGGGACTCTTTAAACTCAATGCTTTGACTATACGCCATGTAACCAAGTCTGTAAATGCTAATAAAAGTGCTACTGCTTCCTCTTATTTGACTGAGTGTTCTGATTTATGGCATTGTAGATTAGGTCATGTGAATCTAAATGCTATAAAAAGATTAGTAAACTTAGATTTTCTAAACTTAAATGAAGTTAATACTCAAAATAAATGTGAGATTTGTGTTGAAGCAAAAATGACGAAACTTCCGTTTCATTTGGTAAAATGGAACACAAAACCCCTTGAATTAATTCACACAGACGTGTGTGATTTAAAATTTGTGCAAAGTAGAGGTGGTAAGAAGTACTTTATCACTTTCATCGATGACTGCACAAGATATTGTTATCTTTATCTTTTGAGAAGTAAAGATGAGGCTATTGAAGCTTTTAAGAACTTCAAGAATGAAGCATAGAATCAATTAGACTGTCGTATTAAGATGGTTCGAAGTGATAGAGGTGAGGTGGCGAATATGTAGTCCCATTTGAGGAATTAGGCAATGAGAGTGGTACAATTCATCAAACAACAGCTCCATATGCACCACAATATAATGGCGTTGATGAACGTACGAATCGAATACTTAAAGATATGATGATTGCCTTATTGATTAGTTCAGGATTGCCCCAGAATATGTGGGGGGAAGCAGTCTTGACAACTAACTACATACTGAACAAGATTCCACGCACAGGTAAGGATATTACTCCTTATGTGTTGTGGAAATGTAGAAAACCATCTTACAAATATCTCAAAGTATGGGGGTGTTTGGAGAAGGTTGAGGTGTCTCTACCTAAACAAGTTAAAATCGGTCCTAAGACGGTCGACTGTATCTTTATTGGGTATGCACTGAAAAGCAGCGCTTATCGGTTTGTTATCCACAAGTCAGAAGTACCTGATATGACTTTGGGAACAACAATTGAATCAAAAAATGCTATATTCTTTGAAAACATATATCCTTGTATGGACAATGATAAAGTTGAGAACAATTCTAGCAATAAAGTTGAAGATGAAGCAACAAGTTCAAAATATGTGGATGTTGATCTAAAGTCACGTAGCGATCGAGATCTAATCGGGAAGATGTAGAACTAAGATGTGGTAGTAGGGTTAGGACACCAAAGACATTTCGTCCTGACTACATAGCATTCATGTTGGATGAAGAACCAACATCGATCAAAGTAGCTTATGCTAGACCAGACGGGTTGCTCTGGAAAGAAGCTGTTCAAAGTGAAATTGACTCAATTTTACAAAACAAAACTTGGGTTTTGGTTGATTTACCTGAAGGTTGTAAGCCCTTAGGATGCAAAGGGATCCTTAAACAAAAGTACAAGGCTGATGGGTCAATTGATAAGTATAAAGCTCGTTTAGTAGTCAAAGGTTTCAAGCAAAATGAAGGGTACGATTTTTTTCGATACCTATTCACCTAGAGCGAGAATTACATCTATTCGAGTGCTTCTCGCGATTGCTGCTTTGCACGATCTTGAGATTCATCAAATGGATGTTAAGACTGCTTTTCTGAACGGTGATCTGGATGAAGAAATCTATATGGAACAACCTGAAGGGTTTGTAGTACCTGGACAAGAGAAAAAGGTCTGCAAACTGATTAAGTCTCTATATAGATTGAAACAAGCTCCACTACAGTGGCACTTGAAATTTGATAATGTAATGTTATCAAATGGTTTTAAAATAAACGAGTGTGATAAATGTGTTTATATGAAGAACACTAATAACGGCTATGTTATTGTGTGTCTTTATATATGTGACATGTTAATCATGGGTAGCAATATACAAGTGATTAACGACACTAAGAACATGTTAAAAACAAATTTTGACATGAAAGATACGAGGCTAGCCGATGTGATTCTTGGAATGAAAATTTTGAGAAAATCCGATGGAATCATCTAGACACAATCTCACTATGCCGAGAAAGTTCTGAAGAAGTTTAATGCTTTTGATAGCTTTCCGGATAAGACCCCAATAGAGTTAAATGTTCATTTGAGCAAAAATCGAGGGGAGCCCATTGCACAATAAAAATAGCATGAGTCATTGGGTGTTTAATGTATCTTACAAATTTCACTCAACCCGACTTAGCTTGCGTTATGAACAAATTGGGTTAGCTCTCATTAGAGTTTTGAGGTACTTAAAGTATACTCAAAACCTTGGGTTACACTATTCGAGATACCCCCGGTACTTGAAGAGTACTGTGATGCGAATTAGATACCCGATATGAAAAGTTCATTTTCTACAAGTGGTTACGTGTTTACCTTTGGGGGTGGAACTATCTCGTGGAAGTCCGCGAAACAAATGTGTGTAGCCCGATCCACTATGGAATCGGAATTCATAGCTTTGGACAAAGCTGGTGAAGAAGCCGAGTGGCTCAGAAACTTTCTAGAAGATATTCCATGTTGGTCAAAGCCAGTGCCTGCAGTGATGATACACTGCGATAGCCAAGCTGCTATTGGTAGGGCAAGAAGTAACGTGCATAATGGAAAGTCTCGACATATTCGTCGACGCCATAATACCGTGAGACATTTGATCAAAAGTGGGATTATTTCTATTGACTATGTGAGGTCATTGGATAATTTAGCGGATCCGTTAACCAAAGGGCTAAACCGTGATCATATGAATAAATTGCTAGAGGGAATGGGTTTAAAATCCACAAATTGAGAATTATTATAGTGGTAACCCAACCAAAGATGACTGGAGATCCCAAGAACTTGGTTCAATGGGAAAACTAAGCTATGAGAGTTCATGTGAAACACTCACCTAAGTTTATTCCATATAGAGCAATTGAGTGTTGAAAGCTTGCATAGTGGTGAGGTTAAGTCTATGATTTTTAATGATTCCTAAAGACCTTGAGGAGGTAGAGTATGGCAAGATACTCGGTCAAGAATCACCTATATAACTGTGAAGTGAGGGCCGCTTCATGAAATGCACTTATGAATCGAAAGGGATGTCCAAGGCCTGCAATGGACACAAAACGTAAGAACGGATGAGGTTGGTGTGTTAAAGTGTTAACACCATTGTCTCGGTGCACACCGTGGAGGAATAGTTGAAAGCATCGCGCTACTAATCCGCCTGTGTACCCGATGATGTTGACTATGGAAGGTTCAAAGTCACAAACTACCTATTCTTATACTTTAACGCCTCTTGAGGATTGAGCTTGTGCATACATGTGCATATGGCTTTCTCACTCATGTGGGATTGTTGAAAATTGGTTAATAATATTTATTAAATTAAATATTATTTAGTTAATCTATTGGTTAATTAGATTAACAAATTTCTCAAAACCAATTTATTGTTGACTCAGTAATGAAGTGCCAATATTAGTTGACAACGGAGTGTGTTACGCCACTCATATACACATGTGCGCACGTCGTCGACGCCATAGTTGCGAATGGGTCGAGTCGTGGTTAATGACTTGTATATTAACAAGTGTTTTATATACTAATAGTAATTATTTCATCTACTTGTTGGAAACTTGTTCGTAGAAACTTACCGGGTGAAACTAAATTACAACTGGAAAAACAAAAGTACAACTCGAAAAAACCAAAAATTACGGAAGTCGAACGAAAAAAAAAATTATAGAAGAATCCGGTGAACAAACTCGTGAAAAAAAATACAAGGAAATGAAAATAGAATCTGAACTAAGAAGAAGCAAATTAAAAATATAAGGAAATAATCGAAACAAGAAAAAACTAGAAACGAAACCAGATTGTTGTAAAAGTCGCACGAAGATGCCTTCTGCCCGCAAGACGAGAAATGCCCCGGTAGTGTTCACGGATTGGCGGCTCGTCCCCAAAGGTAAACGACTTCACTTCTCCACAGTAGCAACACCGCAAACCGGGGAGCTCCGACGAACTGGACGAGGATTGAGAACTTGAGCTATATTAATACACTAATATTTGTATGCAGAGAAATTGTAGTGATTCAGATGTCCGAAAATAATATTTGAAATGCTCAAATGCCTATGCCTATTTATAGGTTGCTTTCAACCATGGAGGGATTGATGCAGATTTATTCTCATTAATTTGCGAATAAACTATTATGGACGTTACACGAATCAAACATTTGAATTCTGATGTTATAGAATTCCATGGCATTCATGTTTGGACGTTTCTGTTTTTTTAAAATCTGTTTTTTCAGATTTCAATACTGATCTGCTTCAGTTTCGTAACTGATAGCATCCGATTCGGTTTGGGCCAAGACAACTCCACACTTTAGTTCAGTTTCAAAAAGTAAAGCCCAAAAGTATTTTGTCCAAAAAGAATATAGTTGGACCCAAACACCACCCAGAGCACCAATTGACAAGATCCAAGTCTATGGCCCACGGCAGGCGGCACGCGGCACGCGGCTCGCGGCCGAGGCCGAGGCGAGGTGAGGCCGCGGCGGCACGCGTATGTGTGTGTGTGTGTGTGCGCGCGCGAGGTCATGGCTTTCACCAAGACCATTAGCAAGCCCACAAGTTAATAGCTCCATGAGCATTGCTATTCTTATACATGAGAATACCTCTCTCATTTTGCAATGTGGGACAATAAATACTTCCCAAGTATTATTTCCCTAGACAGCATCCAAACTTTGACATACAATACCTCACTCACCGGAAATCGGTTTGGAGACTTCAAGTATACCATGTTCATCTACTCGAGATGTAGATTAACATCCAATAATTATTTTATTCAAAAAATAAATATTTAAATAAGAATTTCCAGATTAGTATTTAAAACGAATTTCCAACAATCTCCCACATGAGTGAGAAAGCCGTATGCAAATGTATGCAGACACTTAGCTCAGTTCTCAAGAGGCGTTAAAGTATAAGGTGTTGTGCGGTGATTAATACGCCTCAACGGTGATAGGCACAAGGGCCGAGCGACCAACGTCAGTGTCAAATGAACCATGGCAGACTTGCCAAATGAAGATGCCAGATTAAGATCAAGTACCGAGCGATCGACGTCCAGGGCGATCGCCTCTTGGCACCTAGCGATCGTCTCTAGTGCCCGACCAAGACGACCGTCTTATGCCACGTGTAAAGCCAACATCCGTAAAGTCTAAGAAGACCGAATCTTGGGATAAAGACCTACGTGCATATCCACAAACGGCACCGCGAGAAAAAGGCTTTTTGACTCCAGCCCATCACCAGCCGTTGGTGACAAGGACAGCATCTCACCTACCGATAGACCCACAAAAAGGTCCTAGGTGGAACCTCCTAATACCGCGACATGAGGCGCGTGTTGTCCTCTCATTGGTTTCGCACGTTGCGCTGCCAGCAGTAGCTGCGGACTTTAAGGAAACCGACTCACGTGCTGGGACGATTGCCCATTTAATTTAATACGGAAAAGGCGATCGCCCGTTTGGGATTAAGACATCCCAACTACCTCATCTTTTATAAATAGGAGACTCCCAGCAATTGGAAAAGGATCTGAGAGTGAGAGCGGAAGGCTTAATACACATTTGTCTACACAGAATTCTACACACAGAACTCTACACACAGCCTTTCATCTTTGTTACAAGAACTCACAGAGCATTAACTCTGATTCTTCCGGCAATTACCAGCACTCAAAAGCTAGATAACTAGGGTCATTACACTCATTGTAATCATACTCTAACGTTAATATTTGTACTCCAAAGCAGTATTCAAATAAATAATATCTCGCGAGAGCATTCAAGCCCGGGATTAACAACCCCGGCAAATCTTATGTTATTTACATTCCATCGGACGTGCTCTTGCATTTTGTTTATTACTCACCCATAGCCATATCCAGCAAATCCTTCCAAATAATATTTTAGGTAACAACAATTGGCGCTGGAGGAAGGGGGTTTACCTTTATTTTTCTCTCCAACCATTTCGAAGAACACTCACTGTTCTCCGGAATATATACTTGAAGAAACACTCACTGTTCTTCAAAGAAAAACCTTTGGAACCATGACGTCTGCCACCACTTCGAAGAGAGACACATTACGATCCGCCAGACGCCTTATTCCGGCCCAGACCGAGTTCCAACCCATGGAGGAAGGCAGCTGCGGCGATGCCAGGCTCTCACTCCCGCCCCCGAGGGACGGCCCCAGCCTCTCACTCGATCAATTCCAAACCGTGGAACATATCGAGGAGGCCATGGCCATCCTAAGGGAGCGACGGAGAGCATGCGACATGCCCGCTATTACCCCGTTAGCCATCCACCACGCGGGCAAACGAAATCTCAAGGGGTTATATGTCGAGCAATCGTCAGAAAGCCCTGAATCGCAAGAAAAGGCGCTCGCGAGGTGGGAAAATTCCGTCTTCAGCCGCCTAGGAAGTGATCCTTCATGGCAACCTGGGCATTCTGGCCACAGCAATGAGACGTCGGAATCCGAGTCCGTCACCAGGAGTTCGGCATATCCGACCCCCATGAAGCAGGTCGGCCGTTTGGCTCCCATTCGCCGAAAAACCGAGCTCGGCGGCAAAGACCTCGATGCCTACAACGGAGCCAGGAGATCAGTACATGATCGCCTCGGCTCCCGCTTCGAGAGCCAGACCACCAGCAGCCAGGCTACAGCGATGGCCGCAATGCAGCGCCAGCTCGACGATATGAAAGCGCTCCTAGAAACTGTGGCAAGTGCCAAAAGAGAGGTCGCCGAACCGAGTGAGCCGCTCGCGGTCCAGATTGAGCTTGCCCTCGTGCAACAAAAGATCGCTCCTCCTCAAACACCTTTGTATGAGGGGAGATCGGACCCCGAGACTCACTTAAGCAAGTTCCGGATATACATGACTGGATGCGGGGCGTCAGACGCGATGAAGTGCCGAGTGTTCCCTTTAACATTGGGCAATCTCACCCATAGGTGGTATATCTCATTGCCACAACGCTCAATTAACTGTTTTAAAAAGCTGGCGAGCGACTTCACGTCGTACTTCGCCGCCAAAGTCGCTCGGCCAGAAGGTCCCCACCGTATGATGAAGATCAGTCAGGGGAAAGACGAGTCCGATGAAGAGTACATCGACCAGGTGGATGAAATAGTCCTCACCGGCGAGCCCATAAGCAACAAGATCGCCCTCTACTCGGTCCTGGGAGGTTTCAATGGTCTTTCTCCCATGTTCAGACACCTCACAAAGGACATCCCCCCGACCTACGCGATCTTCCGCGCCAAGGCCACCGATTTCCTGGCCAGGCAGAGGTTGCTCACTCTTTGCCTAGGCGAGGGGGCAATCGGGGAGAGGAAGGCGCCATCTCTCATCCCAAAGAAGGCGATCGCCAAGCCCAAAAATGCGGTCGCGAAGCCACTCGGTAAGTTCAAGGCCTTCGAGGATGTGGAAGTCCACCTCCTCCGCAACCTCAATCTATCTCCGGCCCATATCTTTAACGCCATCAAGCGGCGCGAGTGGCTAAGCAAGCCAAAGCCGATGAGGGACAACGGTCATCTGGACCGCAATAAATTTTGTGCCTACCACAAAAGTCCCGGCCACAACACCAGCCAATGCCCCGACCTCCTCAGACAACTCTGGAGATTGTTCGAGGAGAGCAAGCTGGACAGTTTGGTAACCAAGCCGGAGCCCCGGACAGAAAGGACTGGGGGACGCGATCGGAGACAGAACGATGACCTTCACCCCCCCAATCCGGTCGCCAGACTCGAACGAAATGAGCCGGAGGAGTCAGATGAGTCGATCCCTCCGATCAACCCCGGCGGCCGGGTCAATATGCTTCAATCAGGAGGCGGAAATCTTGGGGGTCTTTTCCCGGTTTCTACCATGTCAAACAGAAAGCGGAAGGCCGAGCTGAGGGTGTTCGCCGGAGTCCACGTTATGGTGCCCCCGGAGCCAACCATCTCCAAAGTGGCGCTCATTTCCTTGTCCAACAAGGATAGGGAGGGAGTGCAGTGCACCAAGGTGGATGCCTTGGTGATCTCTGCTTGTATCCTTGGGAAATGGTCGACCGCGTGCTGGTTGACAACGGGAGATTTTGCAACATCATATTCAAGTCTGCTCTGGACCATCTCGGCAACCTGACCAAATTCATCAAGCCATTCGAAACCATGCTTCAAGGGTTCGGCGACAACACGGTCAAAGCCTATGGAAGGATCAAGCTCTCCGTCGAGCTAGTCTGCTATTACGATCCTAAGGTTAAGATCACTAGGAACCTCAATTTTGTAATCATAGACATGCCCAGTGTCTATAATGGGTTCCTAGGTCGCCCCTTTATAGAAAAATTTAAGGCGGTCGCCTCCTCTTTCTTTTATTGTATCAAGTTCCCCACTACCGAAGGGACAGTCGGTACTGTAAAAGGAGACCAGCTAATGGCAAAGAAATGTTTGAACTACTCCTGTGTTGTAGCTTTTCCTTTAAATATTTCTTGTCCTGTTTGTAACACTGGGACGATCGACAACCAACCAATGAAGATCGACGAGCCAAGCACTTCATACCATCCCAACTCAGAAGACGACATCTCACATCGATCGTCGGACGATGTCGAATCGAGGATCAGCTTCGATCCATGCCTCGATATTGATCCAAGGATCAAGTCCGGCGATCGCTCCAAACGAGAAGCGACCGTCCCCACCGAAGAGTATGAAAGTCTAACAATCGATCTGGCTCGCCTGGAGAAGGTAGTGCAGATCGGATCAAGCGTCGATCCCGAGCTGAAAGACGATTTGATCAGTTTACTACGAAAGAACATCGGAGTCTTTGCCTAGTTGCATCAAGATATGGTCGGAATCAGTCCTGAACATGCTTGCCATTATCTAAAGATCGACCCGGCAAGGAAACATGTTCACCAGAAACGTAGGAAATTCGGTCCAGAAAAATATGCTGCGCTAGACGCAGAGGTCAAAAAGATGCTCGACAACAAACTGATTGGGGTAGCTACCGACGAGCCACAGTGGGTGGCCAACGCGGTGCTCGTCAAAAATGCGAGCAACTCCTGGAGGTTATGCATTGACTTCACCGACCTCAACGTGTCTTGTCCGAAAGATCACTTTCCAATGCCTTACATTGACCACTTGGTCGATAGCACGGCAGGTTGCGAAATGATGTCGTTTATGGACGCCTTCGCTGGATACCATCAGATCCCAATGGCGGAGAAATACGTAAAACACATATCATTCCACACGGAAAAAGACGTGTTCTTTTGGATCCGAATGCCGTTCGGTCTGAAAAATACGGGGGCGACCTACCAACGCCTAGTCAACGGAATGTTTGCCGATCAAATCAGCAAAACCATGGAGGTTTACGTTGACGACATTGTGGTCAAGAGCCTCAAAAAAGAAGATCACCTCAAAGACCTCGCTGAGACGTTCGCCATCCTCTAGAATTTCAACATGAAACTAAACCCCAAGAAATGCAACTTTGGAGTAAGCTTCGGAAAATTCCTGGGGCACATCGTGAGCTAAAGGGGGATCGAGGCAAACCCCACCAAGATTAAGGCGATCCTAGAGATCCAAGAACCACGGAACGTCAAGCAGGTGCAACGCCTCACTGGGTGTTTGGCAGCCCTTAATCGTTTTATTTCGTGGCTTGGGGACAAAAGCAAGCCTTTCTTCGCCACCATAAAGAATAAAAAATTTGCGTGGACGAAGGAAAGTCAAATAGCGTTCGCCAATATCAAGGAGTATCTGTCTAACCCCCAAATTTTGGCAAAACCGATCCCCGGCGAGAAGTTGTTCCTTTACTTGGCGGACTCGGAGGTCGCGCTGAGCGCAGTATTAGTGCGAGCAGAGGGGCAAACCCACTTTCCGATCTACTTCGTCAGTCAAGCGCTACATGATGCGGAGATGCGTTACACACCTCTGGAGAAGCTTGCCTACGCACTGGTCATGAGTGTTCGCAAGCTGAGAGCCTATTTCTTCGAACACCAAGTGGAGGTCTTGACGACTCTCCCTCTAAGGCAAGTTCTGCACCGGCCGGACACCAACGGGTGACTCCTCAAGTGGTCACTAGAGATCGCCCAATACGGTGTCACGTATGCTCCACGCACGACGATCAAGGGCCAAGCGTTGGTGGAATTTGTGATGGAATTAACTTTCCCGCCTAGCCCGACCCAAGTCGGCCGTCCCGCCTGTAAACTGTTCGTAGATGGCTCGTAGACTAGCTCGCGAGCAGAGGCAGGGATTGTCCTCATCATCCCCGATGGCCAGAGGTTTACAAATGCAGTGTGCTTCGAATTCTGAGCGACTAACAACGAAGCTGAGTACGAAGCCTTACTAGGCGAGCTCGATCTAGCGATCGCCGTGGGCGTTCGTTGACTTCACGTCTTCATGGACTCCCTCTTGGTCGTCAACCAATTCAAGGGAGAATATGAGGCGCGCGGTGAACAGATGATCAAATATCAAGAGTTGGTCGCCAAATATGCACGAATTTCGAAGAAGTGCTGATCGAGCAAATCCATAGAGAGCACAACTCCCAGTCCGATGCCCTATCCAAACTCGCATCGTCGGAAGGGGCAGCGAATTTCTTTAACATCCAAATCACTAGATTGGCGAGGTCGGCGATCGACAAAAGCTTGGTCGCCACAGTTGCTATCGTCGAATAAAACTGGATGACTCCATTTATTGAATACTTGAAGAACGGAACGGTCCCTACAGATCGGGTCAAGGCTCGCCAGCTTCAGCTCCGAGCAACCAGATACACCCTCTTGGACGACCGGCTTTACAAACGAGCTTTCAACCTCCCTCTCCTCAAGTGCATTACGCCGACTTGTTTTAGCCGAAATCCATGACGGGACCTGTGGAAATCACGCAGGTG
This sequence comes from Orobanche coerulescens, assembly GCA_033398695.1. Taxonomy (NCBI): domain Eukaryota; kingdom Viridiplantae; phylum Streptophyta; class Magnoliopsida; order Lamiales; family Orobanchaceae; genus Orobanche; species Orobanche coerulescens. The sequence goes on from CM065804.1 coordinate 206,965,468, forward strand.
GGCGAGCCCTCATCTACAAGACGACCAGGCAAGGCTTTTTCTGGCCTACCCTACAAAAGGACGCGATCGCCTACACCCGATCTTGTCACAGATCTCAAATCATGGGCTCGAACATCAAGCTCTCCCCCGAGCAGCTCACCTCTATGTATAGTCCGTGGTCGTTCGCCCAATGGGGCATCGACCTCATCGGTCCTTTGCCGACGGCACTAGGGGGATGTAAATTCGCCATCGTGGGGGTCGATTATTTCACGAAATGGGCAGAGGCCGAACCACTCAACAAGATCGGCCAAGAGCAAGTGATCAAGTTCATTTGGAAGAACATCATTTGCCGTTTCGGTCTACCTCAGGCTATCATCTCCGACAACGGAAAGCAGTTCAACGGTTTGGAAGTTATGCAGTTTTGCGAGAAATAGGGAATTAAAAAGTTGTTCTCAGCCCCTTACCACCCTCAAACAAACGGGCAGGTAGAGACTGTAAATAAGATCCTCAAGCACACAATCAAGGCCAGACTCAAATCCAAGCAAGGGCACTGGGCGAGCGAGCTCCCGGATGTGTGTTGTTACCCAAAATATTATCCGGAGATAGTATTGCTGGAATGATCGAGTAACAAACAAATGCGAGAACACTTCCGTGAGAAAATAGATAACACAAGATTTGCCGGGGTTGTTAATCCCGGGCTTGAATGCTCTCGCGAGATGTTATTAATAAATATACTGTCGAGTACAAATATTAATGTTTGAATCTATTACAAGGAGTGTAAAGACTTCTAGTTATCTAGGCTTTAGAGCGCGTAGATTGCCGGAAGAACCAGATGGATAAATCTGTGAGTTCTTGCTTGGGATATATGATGAATGTGTCTGAATATCAGTATGAATGTATTAGTGGTTGCCAAAAGAGCCTTTGATTCTCTCTTTGGTGTGTATTTTGCACTTAATTCGTAGTAGAATTCGCATCCCCTGGCCACAGCAGTGAGTCCTCTATTTATAGGGGACAAGGTAGTTGGGATCCCTCAGGCGATCGTGGGCGATCGCCGTTTTTTATATTAAAATAAGACGGCCGATCGTCCCGTCACGTGGGCCTGTTCCCTTGAGGTCCGAGGTTGCAGCTGGAGGACAGCTGGGCGAACCAATGGGAAGCCAGCACGCGTTGCGATTCGCTGTCCGGGGAGGACCCACTCTGTACCTTTCGGCGGCCTTGTCGGTTGGTGTGGTAGGTGACAGGCTGGGGTCAATGGTCCTATCTGTCGGTATCCTTTGAAGATCCGCACGTGGGCCATCGTCCAAGATTCGGTCTTCGACGACTTTGACGGATGCTGGATCCATACGTGGCACGAGATGATCACTTCTGGTTTGCTCATTAAAGACGATCGTCAGACATCAAAAGACGATCGCTGGGTACCAAAAGACGGTCGCCGTATGGTGCCGAACTCCAGGCGTTTGTCCAGAGTATGTCTTCCATGGTTGGCTTCTCTGATTGTGATGCCGATCGCCTATCGAGGCGAATTAATCGCCGCACAACAATTGCCCCCCAGCTCGCCTCGATGTTGAAAACACGGGGTGAGGTGGCACTGTTGGCGATCGCCAATGTTTAAACAATCAGCCGATCTGAATTCAAATATTGACGACCTTCTTCGTGTCGGGAGCAGCGGGAAAAGAAGGCGGGCTTTCCAAAAGTGGCAGGGACACGCGTCGCGCCGCTGTTGGGGGATCCGACGGTTTGTCAGACCTGTCGGCTGGCATGCCCTCGAAAAGACACGTATGCGGGATTCGAGGGCCGCATTTAATGCGTCCCCACGTGACGGTTGCGATCCAGCCCCCGAGGTTTCTCCTATTTGCATTTAGGCCCTCGTCTCCATCTATAAAAAGGGCAGGACTTCTTCTTCTTCACTTTTTACGCGTCCTTGCTTCCCTAGCCGAATTTCTGCAAAAATTTTCGGAGCTACTTGTGCCGATCTCCCTCTTTTCTCTAGGTAAGAAAAATTAACCTTCTCCCTCTATTTACTTTCTAATATGTCGGGAGGATCAAAAGCCTTCGAGACCGGAAGTTCATCACGCCGCAGCGGCCGCCCGAACGGAGGAGATTCCGTTGGAGTGGATAAAGAGATGGCCATTGAAGCTATTCGGCGATTGCACCCAGAACTCGAAGAACTTTTCAACGAGGCCGAGGTGGCGGGACGGCGGGACGGCGGAGCGGGGGCTCGCGGTGGATGAGGATGATTTGGTGCGGGAGGCACAGGAACGAGAGAGTAGATTCAGCCCGCCTCGTGGCTTTTCTCGAGATGATGGAAGCGATCGCGGACCACATCGGGTCGATTTCGAAGCCTACACCGCCGCTCACCCTTACGAACATGTGAATCGGACGGTCTTTCAGGCCGCCGTCCCGTCTCCGTGGACTCTCGGAAAGATCCGGAGTACGGCGACCAAGAAAGACCTGAGCCGTTGGAGGGCTAAATATCATATCCCCTCTGACGTTTCTTTGCACGTGCCCTCGGAGAATGTGCGTGCCGATCAACCGCCCAAGGATATGGTTGCCGTCAACGAGATGATTATGGAGGCGGGTCTGCGATTCCCGCTGCCATTCGCCGTCTCCTACTTGCTGATCGCCTGGAATTTGGCGCCTCTTCAACTGACGCCGAACGCTTGGCTGCAGATCATCTGCACGTTGACCCTGTTTGGCGGTCACCGGTTGTTCCGCCTCCTTACTGCGCTGGAGATGAATTACTTGTTTAAACTGGCCGCGCAGAAAGGGTCGATCGGCGGCTACCATATCCAAGGCCGAATCGGGAGAGTGGTCCTTGGCGTGCCTAATAAGACCAGGGGTGACCTGGCTAAATGGTGTTGGGTCGGCGGGGCATGACGATCGGCGTCGAGTGACATGCCGAATGAGGAGTTGGAGATCCCCACCACTTTCCGGGAGAGGAATCCGAGTAAGGATTAAAACTCTCCCCTTGATTGAGCTTGTCTTGGACTGATCTAATTTTGCTTTCTTTTTGCAGGACCTCTCGTTCCAGCGATCGGCGACCTTCCATTCGATTTCCTGATTGTTTGGGAGCGGATCCGTGCCTTGCCGAACTCCTTTATTGACGTTGGCTGGCTTGGTATCGAAGCTCATCGGTTTGGGGCTCTATTGTTACGCTACCCCGTCACTTGAAAGTTCCAGGTATGAGTTTAAGTGGTGCTTCCTTTCTTGACGATCGTCTCCAGGAGGTCGTTTTGTTTTGTCTAACTTGTTTGTATCTTTTCTTTGACAGAGGCTTATTTTCCCCGTTTTGCCGAGCCACCGCCAGAGATAGCCATGTCGAACCCGGGAGTTCTTGGTCGCCTTCACTTGGGCAAGCAGACTGGTCGCGTTTTTGCGACGACATCTCGCCCTGCTCCGGTGACGAGGCCTGCCGAGGTGCCAGTCGCCGAGCCGGTGGTTCAGGGCGAGGAACAGCTTCAGCGCCGCAAGAGGCGAAGGTCGGAGGAGTCCCCGTCGATTTCTGAGGCGGATGTATCAATTCTTGAGCCTCCGGTCGCTGCCGCTCCTATCTCTGCCATCCCGATGATGGAGCGATCAGGCCCTAGGCCCACGGTCCCCGACCCCCGGTCATCTGGCAGCTCGGCGAAGAAGGTGGCGATCGCCGAGGCGGAAACCTCCCGGGGCAAACCTTATTTCGGACGCGATCCCGAGCTGGTCAATAGGTAAGAAAGGGTCAAAATTTTCTGAGTTAGGCATTCTTAGCATGGTATGGGCTAACTCCTTGGTTTCCTTGGGTTGCGCTGCAGGGTTCGTCTCGCCGACCCGGACGTTGTTCCCATGGTGCTGGACTTTCTGTCGAGCAAGGCTCCGCAACAGTCTCTCGAAGTCCCTGCTTACGTTCGCCAGGCTATCACCTCTCTGCCCAAGGCTTGGACGACCGATCTTGATGCGATCGCTCGTCGGCGATCTGGAGACGCCATGCAGGCGACCGTTGCCCTGGCTCTTCAGACGGAGACGATGGCCATCCAAGCTGCTAGGGATTTTGAGGGGCGACCCTCCACTGCTCATCTCCATCACGACCTCGAGGCCGCCCAGAACAAAAATATCGAGGATGCCAACCGGATCCGGTCTATGGAGAAGGAGTATGAGGAGACGGCCAAAAGGGCTAAGCAGGACGTGGATCGATTGAAGCAGGAGCTGAGCCGCTCTAAGGAGGCTGCCGATCGGTCCCGTGATAAGGAGAAGGAAACCCGCCAGAAGCTCGTGGCTTCGCAGGAGGAGGCGGCCGGGACGAAGGCGATGGTGGATCGGCTCAGCGGTGAGCTGGAGGCGGCGAAGAAAGAGCTGGATAAGGCCAGGGGCGAGAATGCTGCCAAGGCGGTCGAGCTGGCGGAGGTCGAGAAGACGGCGGCAGATTTGAAGGCGATCGAGGTCGATCCCTACCTTAACGTCGAGCACGTCGGCGAGTTTGCTTATTACTTGGCCTATGCTGACGCTGTTCGAGCCGCTAAAAAGGCAGGGGTCGAGATCGGTCCCCTGATGGAGAGCTTCAAATCCTATGTCCTCGAGCATTCTCTGCATCCAGAATTCTCCTTGCCGATCCTTGACTTTGTCGACTTCGGGATCGACTTGAGTTGGTATACCGGCAAACTCATTCATCCCGAGGCTGATGGGGGAGCCCAAGCCGATCCGCAACCCGAGGGCGAAGACCAGCAGGCGGGGCCTTGAGAGGCATTTTTGTTCTCCTCTGTAACTTGCACTTTTTTGTAATGCCTTCGGGCCTCGTAATGTACGAAACTTGTGTTATGAATAAAATGTTCCTCTTTTCATACTGTCTCTTTATATACGATCGCCCTTTGAATGTTTTGCGTGCAATTTTTACGAGTATGTGTATGATTGCTCTCGTCGTTTTGTTCATCCGACCGATCGTCTGAGTGTTGAAAGCATTGATATGTTTTGAATTGGAATTCTTACTTGTAATTTTTGTCGAACGACTCCGATCGTCCTACGTGTGTTTGAGCGAAGCCGATCGTGTGTGGTTCCTCTTTGTTCGATCGTTTTTGGGATTAGCTCGACCCATCTCTGCCCCCTTGTTTTTGTTCACATATTGTAAGTAAGGAAACAAAAACTAGTTTGTCTGGCGAGCTATCTTCAGTTTCCCGATTCTGAAGAATCATGTACGGTTGGGGTGTTCGATGGACCGACCTCCCCAATCGTGTCTTTGTGTGCGAGGGATATTGTGTATCCCGCGACTCACTTTTTGTGAGGGTCCTCCGTTAGGCTACGCTTGCCTTGTTTTAAAACGAATGGCGGGCGATCTTGGTCCGGAGGAGTCCTTGCGCGGGGCGTCGTCGGCTTATTTGACTCTACGTCCGCGGCTTGTCAGCTCTGCTTCCACCTCGGCCCGCCATGAAGATGGCGACCCTCGATGGTTTACGTTGAGACGGGGGTAGTGGCACGTCGCATTGTCCGGGTTCACCATGTTAAACGATGTACCTTGAGGGCGTGCGATCGTGCCTACTGATTATTTTGGAGGGCCCTTTGGCTACGCCGGCCTCGTATTTAAACGAAAGGCGAGCGATCTCAGCCCAAAGGAACCTTGCATGGGCGAAGCTGTCGGTTCCATCGACCTCCAGGACCATGGCTGCATTAATTTTACCTAGGATCGTCGTGATCAGCGATCGTCGGCGGTATGCGATATGCCTGATGGGGCGATCGCCAGAATAGATGGGATAGGAAAAAATCTCATTATATTCCTTGTACATCATTGAAATTGAATACAAAATTATCACTGGTAGTATTTTTTCAGATGCACGGCGTTCCAGGGGTATTGATCCGGAGTACCGTCAGGATGTTCCAGCTCGTAGGCTCCTTTAGTTAGCCATCTGGATACTCTGAAAGGTCCCTCCCAGTTCGGACCGAAAACGCCTGTGTGGGTTTGGATCTTCTTGAGGACGAGATCGCCCACTTGAAACCTTCTTTCTTTGACCTTTGAATTGAAGAACTTCTCGGCTCTTCTTTTGTAGATTGTGTTCTTCATTTCTGAGGTCAGCCGTCGTTCTTCAAGCATGTCTAGGTCGATTCGTCGGGCTACATCTTTATCGGTCGTCATCTCTTGTTCGGTTCGATGGCTGAGGACGGCGATCTCTGAAGGAATCACCGCCTCTGTTCCGAAGGCAAGGGCGAATGGGGTTTCTCCGGTTGAATTGCGGGTCGTCGTTCGGTAGGACCACAAAACGTCTGGGAGCTCGCTCGCCCATCGTCCTTGCCTGGATTCGAGTCGCGCTTTAATCGTGTGTTTGAGGATCTTATTCACTGCCTCTACCTGCCGTTAAATGCGAGGGTGATAGGGCGCTGAGAATAACCTTTTGATCCCCCACTTTTCACAGAATTGCATGACTTCTAAGCCGCCGAACTGTTTGCCGTTGTCGGAAATGATGGCCTGGGGCAGACCGAATCGGCATACGACGTTTTTCCATATAAACTTGATCACTTGCTCTTGGCCGATCTTGTTGAGCGGTTCGGCCTCAGCCCATTTGGTGAAATAGTCGACCCCTACGATGGCGAACTTACGGCCCCCAGGCCGTCGGTAAGGGACCTATAAGGTCGATGCCCCATTGCGCAAGCGACCAAGGGCTATACATGGAGGTGAGCATTCGGGTGATAGTTTAATGTTGGGGCCCATTATCGACACCTATGACACGATCGGCATAGGCGATCGCATCTTTCAGTGATGGCGGAAAAACCCTTGTCTGGTTGTCTTATGGATGAGGGCTCGCCCGCCCGCATGGTTTCCACAAATTCCGTCATGGATCTCAGCTAAAACGAGCCGACCTTCCTTCGGTGTAATACACTTGAGGAGGGGAAGGCTGAAGGCTCGCTTGTAAAGCCGGTCGTCCAATAGGGTATATCTGGTCGCACGGAGCTAGAGTTGGCGAGCTTTAACACGGTCGTCAGGGACCGTTGCGTACTTTAAGTATTTGATGAACAGAGTCATCCAATTCTCCTCGGCGATGGCGACCGTGATAACCAGGCTTCTTTCGATCGTCGGCCTTGCTGACTTTGTGATTTGGATATTGGAGAAGTCGGCTGCCCCATCCGATGATGCTAGCTTGGAAAGAGCATCGGCCTGGGAGTTGTGCTCTCTCGGGACTTGTTCGATTAGTACTTCTTCAATTTTTTTGCACATTTCGGCGACCAGCTCTTGGTATTTGACCATCTGTTCGCCGCGTGCCTCATATTCTCCCTTGACTTGGTTTACGACCAAAAGGGAGTCCATGAAGATATGGAGGCGACGAACATCTAGGGCGAGGGCTAGATCGAGCCCGCCTACCAAAGCTTCGTATTCGGCTTCATTGTTGGTCGCACGAAACCGAGCATACGGCATTTGTGAAACTCGACCGTCGGGGATGACCACCTCTCGGGTGGTTCTTTGAGCCATCCACGTATAACTTCAGCGGAGTCGGCCGACCTGGGTTGGACTGTGAGGGAACGTTAATTCCACCACGAAGTCCGCCAGAGCTTGGCCCTTGATCGCCGTGCGAGGAGCGTAAGTGATACCATATTGGGCGATCTCCAGCGACCACTTGAGGAGTCGCCCGTTGGTATCCGGTCGTTGTAGGACTTGTCTTAGAGGTAGAGTTGTTAGGACTTCCACTTGGTGATCGAAGAAGTAAGCCCTCAGCTTACGAACACTCATGACAAGGGCGTAGGCGATCTTCTCCAATGGCGTATAACGTGTCTCAGCGTCGTGGAGCGCCTGGCTAACATAGTAGATGGGCAAGTGGGCTTGTCCCTCCGCTCGCACCAGAATGGCACTTAGTGCGACCTCCGAGGCTGCCAGGTAAAGGAATAGTTTTTCACCGGGGATCGGCTTTGCCAGGATCTGGGGGTTAGATAGATATTCCTTTATTTTGGTGAATGCTATCTGGCTTTCCTTCGTCCATGCGAACTTCTTGTTCTTGATGGTCGCGAAGAAAGGCTTGCTTTTATCGCCGAGCCGTGATATGAAACGGTTGAGGGCGGCTAGACAACCTGTGAGGCGTTGCACCTGTTTGATGTTTCGCGGTTCCTGCATGTCAAGGATCGCCTGTATCTTGGTGGGGTTCGCCTCGATCCCCTTTGGCTCACTATGTGCCCGGGAACTTCCCGGAGCCCACCCCGAAGTTGCATTTCTTGGGGTTCAGCTTCATGTTAAACTTCTCAAGGATGGCGAACGTCTCGGCGAGATCGTCGAGGTGATCCTCCTTCTTGAGGCTTTTGACTACGATATCGTCAATGTAGACCTCCATGGTCCTGCCGATCTGATCGGCAAACATTCTGTTGACTAATCGCTGGTAGGTCGCCCCTGCGTTTTTCAAGCCGAACGGCATTCTGACCCAAAAGTATATGTCTTTTTCTGTGTGGAAAGATGTGTGTTTTATGTCTTCCTCCGCCATTGGGATTTGATGATACCCGGCGAAGGCATCCATAAATGACATCATTTTGCAATCTGCCGTACTATTGACCAGGTGATCAATATGAGGCATCGGGAAGTGATCTTTTGGACATGCCGCGTTGAGGTCGGTGAAGTCAATGCACAATCTCCAGGAGCCAGTTGGCTTTTTGACGAGCACCGTGTTGGCGACCCATTGTGGTTCGTCTGTGGCTACTCCGATCAATTTGTTGTTGAGTAACTTCTGGACTTCTATGTCGAGCGCCGCGTATTTCTCGGGACCGAACTTCTTTCGCTTCTGGTGAACAGGCTTCATCGCCCGGTCGATCTTCAGATAATGGCAAGCATATTCGGGACTTATGCCAACCATATCTTGATGAGACCAGGCAAAGACTCCGATGTTCCTACATAGCAAGTTGATCAGATCCCCCTTTAATTCGTGGTCGATGCTTGCGCCGATCTGTACTTCCCGTTCTGGATGATCCGGATCCATCGTAATGCTTTCCAACTCTTCGACAGGGACGGTCGCCTCTCGTTTGGTGCGATCTCCGGACTCGGTCCTTGGGTCGATGTCGAGACTTGGCTCGAAACCGATCCTTGGCTCGATGTCGTCCGTCAATTGATGAGGGATGGTGTCCCCTGAGTCGGGTTGGTACGATGTGTTTGGCTCGTCGATCTCCATGGGTTGATCGTCGATCGCTTCAATGTTACATATAGTATGGGAAGTATTGAAAGAAGTAACAACATAGGAGTAATTCAAACATCTTTTTGCCATTAGCTGATCTCCTTTTACAGTACCGACCGTCCCATCGGCAGTGGGGAATTTGATACAGTAAAAGAAAGATGAGGCGACCGCCTCAAAGGTTTCCAAAAAGGGGTGACCTAGGAACACATTATAGATGCTGGGCCTATCTATGATTACAAAGCTTAGGTTCCTAGTAATCCTAACCTTGGGATCATAAAAGCATACTAGCTCAACGGAGAGCTTGATCCTCCCGTAGGATTGGACTGTGTTGTCGCCGAACCCTTGGAGCACGGTGTCGAAAGGCTTGATGAATTTGATTAGGTTGCCGAGTTGGTCTAGGGCGGATTTGAATATGATGTTGCAGAAACTCCCATTGTCGACCAGCACGCGATCGACCGTCTTTCCAAGGACAAGCGAAGATCACTAGTGCATCCTCTTTGGGACATTGCACTCCCTCCCTGTCCTTGTTGGAAAAGGTGATGAGCGCATCTTTAGAGATGGTCGGCTCCGGCGGTACCACAACATGGACTCCGGCGAATGCCCTCAGTTCGACCTTTCGCTTCCTGTTCGACATGGTGGAAACCGGGGAAAGACCCCCGAGGTTTCCACCTCCTGCTTGAAGCATGTTGATCCGACCGCCAGAGTTGATCGGTGGGACCAACTCATCAGAGTACTCCGGCTCATGCTCGATTCTGGCGACCGGATTGGGAGGAGTTCTCTCGTGTTGTCGGCGCTCGCGCCCTCCGGTCCTTTCCGTCCTTGGCTCCGGCTTGGTGACCAAGTTGTCCAGTTTGCCTTCCTCAAGCGATCGCGGTAGCTGTCTGAGGAGGTCGCGGCATTGGCTAGTGTTGTGGCCGGGACTCTTATGATAGGCACAGAATTTGCTACGGTCTAGGTGACCGTGGTACCTTATCGGCTTTGGTTTGGAAAGCCACTCGCGACCTTTGATCGCGTTGAAGATGTGGGCCGGAGATAAGTTGAGGTTGTGGAGAAGGTGGACCTCTACATCCTCGAAGGCTTTGAACTCGCCAGGCGGCTTGGCGATCGCCTTTCTGGGCTTGGCGACCGCCTTCTTATGGACATGGGAAGGTGCTTTTACTTCTTCGGATGGTCCCTCTTCTAAGCGGAGTGAGAGCATCCTCTGTCTGGCCAGGAAACCGGCGGCTTTGCCGCGGAAGATCGAGTAGGTCGGGGGGATATCTTTTGTGAGGTGTCTGAACATGGGCGAACGTCCGTGGAATCCGCTCATAACTGAGTTGAGAGCGAGCTCGTCGCTGATGGGCTCGCCGGTGAGGACTATCTCGTCTACCCGATCGATGTAATCTTCGTCTGACTCGTCCTTCCCCTGCTTGATTTTCATCATGCGATGGGGGCCTTCAGGGCGAGCGACTTTGGCGGCGAAGTACGTCGTGAAGTCTTTCGCCAGCTTCTCAAAGCAGTTGATTGAGCGAGGTGGTAGTGAGACGTACCACATGTGGGCGAGGTCGCCCAGAGTTAGCGGGAACTTTCGACATTTCGTCGCATCTGATGCTCCACATCCTGTCATGTAGATCCGGAATTTTCTCAAGTGGGTTTCCGGATCCGATCTTCCCTCATATAGAGGTGTATGTGGAGGATTGATCGTTGGTTGGACTGGGGCGAGCTCGATCTGAGTCGCGAGTGGTTCGCTTGATCCAGTGATTGATCTCCCGGCGCCTGCCCCACTTCCCAGGAGCGCCTTCACCTCGTCGAGCTGGCGTTGTATGGCGGCTATCGCCGTCGCCTGACTGCTCGCCGATTGGCTCTCAGAGCGCGAACCAAGGAGATCGTGTACCGATCCCCTAGCCCCGTGGTGAATGACGAGTTCCCTGCCAGTGGGTTCTTTCCTCGGGCGGCAGGGGCTCGTTGGTAGCTGCCTCTTGGGAGTCGGATAGGCCGAACTCACAGTAAAGGATTCGGATACCGATGTCTCATTTGGGGCTGAGTGCCCGGGTCGCCATGAGGGATCGCTCCCCAGGCGGCTGAAGACGGAATCGTCCCGCCTTACGAGAGCCTTCTCCTGTGGCTCGGGGCTCTCTGTCGATTTCTCGACATAGATCCCCTTGAGCTTCCGTTTGCTTGCCCGGCGGATGGTTGACGGAGTGATGGTGTGCGAAGTCCACCTCCTCCGCAACCTCAATCTATCTCCGGCCCATATCTTTAACGCCATCAAGGGGCGCGAGTGGCTAAGCAAGCCAAAGCCGATGAGGGACAACGGTCATCTGGACCGCAATAAATTTTGTGCCTACCACAAAAGTCCCGGCCACAACACCAGCCAATGCCCCGACCTCCTCAGACAACTCTGGAGATTGTTCGAGGAGAGCAAGCTGGACAGTTTGGTAACCAAGCCGGAGCCCCGGACAGAAAGGACTGGGGGACGCGATCGGAGACAGAACGATGACCTTCACCCCCCAATCCGGTCGCCAGACTCGAACGAAATGAGCCGGAGGAGTCAGATGAGTCGATCCCTCCGATCAACCCCGGCGGCCGGGTCAATATGCTTCAATCAGGAGGCGTAAATCTTGGGGGTCTTTTCCCGGTTTCTACCATGTCAAACAGAAAGCGGAAGGCCGAGCTGAGGGCGTTCGCCGGAGTCTACGTTATGGTGCCCCCGGAGCCAACCATCTCCAAAGTGGCGCTCATTTCCTTGTCCAACAAGGATAGGGAGGGAGTGCAGTGCACCAAGGTGGATGCCTTGGTGATCTCTGCTTGTATCCTTGGGAAATGGTCGACCGCGTGCTGGTTGACAACGGGAGATTTTGCAACATCATATTCAAGTCTGCTCTGGACCATCTCGGCAACCTGACCAAATTCATCAAGCCATTCGAAACCATGCTTCAAGGGTTCGGCGACAACACAGTCAAAGCCTATGGAAGGATCAAGCTCTCCGTCGAGCTAGTCTGCTATTACGATCCTAAGGTTAAGATCACTAGGAACCTCAATTTTGTAATCATAGACATGCCCAGTGTCTATAATGGGTTCCTAGGTCGTCCCTTTATAGAAAAATTTAAGGCGGTCGCCTCCTCTTTCTTTTATTGTATCAAGTTCCCCACTACCGAAGGGACAGTCGGTACTGTAAAAGGAGACCAGCTAATGGCAAAGAAATGTTTGAACTACTCCTGTGTTGTAGCTTTTCCTTTAAATATTTCTTGTCCTGTTTGTAACACTGGGACGATCGACAACCAACCAATGAAGATCGACGAGACAAGCACTTCATACGATCCCAACGCAGAAGACGACATCTCACATCGATCGTCGGACGACGTCGAACCGAGGATCAGCTTCGAGCCAAGCCTCGATGTTGATCCAAGGATCAAGTCCGGCGATCGCTCCAAACGAGAAGCGACCGTCCCCACCGAAGAGTAGGAAAGTCTAACAATCGATCTGGCTCGCCTGGAGAAGGTAGTGCAGATCGGCTCAAGCGTCGATCCCGAGCTGAAAGACGATTTGATCAGTTTACTACGAAAGAACATCGGAGTCTTTGCCTGGTTGCATCAAGATATGGTCGGAATCAGTCCTGAACATGCTTGCCATTGGCAAGGAAACCTGTTCACCAGAAACGTAGGAAATTCGGTCCAGAAAAATATGTTGCGCTAGACGCAGAGGTCAAAAAGTTGCTCGACAACAAACTGATTGGGGTAGCTACCGACGAGCCACAGTGGGTGGCCAACGCGGTGCTCGTCAAAAATGCGAGCAACTCCTGGAGGTTATGCATTGACTTCACCGACCTCAACGTGTCTTGTCCGAAAGATCACTTTCCAATGCCTTACATTGACCACTTGGTCGATAGCACGGCAGGTTGCGAAATGATGTCGTTTATGGACGCCTTCGCTGGATACCATCAGATCCCAATGGCGGAGAAATACGTAAAACACATATCATTCCACACGGAAAAAGACGTGTTCTTTTGGATCCGAATGCCGTTCGGTCTGAAACATACGGGGGCGACCTACCAACGCCTAGTCAACGGAATGTTTGCCGATCAAATCAGCAAAACCATGGAGGTTTACGTTGACGACATTGTGGTCAAGAGCCTCAAAAAATAAGATCACCTCAAAGACCTCGCTGAGACGTTCGCCATACTCTAGAATTTCAACATGAAACTAAACCCCAAGAAATGCAACTTTGGAGTAAGCTTCGGAAAATTCCTGGGGCACATCGTGAGCTAAAGGGGGATCGAGGCAAACCCCACCAAGATTAAGGCGATCCTAGAGATGCAAGAACCACGGAACGTCAAGCAGGTGCAACGCCTCACTGGGTGTTTGGCAGCCCTTAATCGTTTTATTTCGTGGCTTGGGGACAAAAGCAAGCCTTTCTTCGCCACCATAAAGAATAAAAAATTTGCGTGGACGAAGGAAAGTCAAATAGCGTTCGCCAATATCAAGGAGTATCTGTCTAACCCCCAAATTTTGGCAAAACCGATCCCCGGCGAGAAGTTGTTCCTTTACTTGGCGGACTCGGAGGTCGCGCTGAGCGCAGTATTAGTGCGAGCAGAGGGGCAAACCCACTTTCCGATCTACTTCGTCAGTCAAGCGCTACATGATGCGGAGATGCGTTACACACCTCTGGAGAAGCTTGCCTACGCACTGGTCATGAGTGTTCGCAAGCTGAGAGCCTATTTCTTCGAACACCAAGTGGAGGTCTTGACGACTTTCCCTCTAAGGCAAGTTCTGCACCGGCCGGACACCAACGGGTGACTCCTCAAGTGGTCACTAGAGATCGCCCAATACGGTGTCACGTATGCTCCACGCACGACGATCAAGGGCCAAATGTTGGTGGAATTTGTGATGGAATTAACTTTCCCGCCTAGCCCGACCCAAGTCGGCCGTCCCGCCTGTAAACTGTTCGTAGATGGCTCGTAGACCAGCTCGCGAGCAGAGGCAGGGATTGTCCTCATCATCCCCGATGGCCAGAGGTTTACAAATGCAGTGTGCTTCGAATTCCGAGCGACTAACAACGAAGCCGAGTACGAAGCCTTACTAGGCGAGCTCGATCTAGCGATCGCCGTGGGCGTTCGTCGACTTCACGTCTTCATGGACTCCCTCTTGGTCGTCAACCAATTCAAGGGAGAATATGAGGCGCGCGGTGAACAGATGATCAAATATCAAGAGTTGGTCGCTGAAATGTGCACGAATTTCGAAGAAGTGATGATCGAGCAAATCCCTAGAGAGCACAACTCCCAGTCCGATGCCCTATCCAAACTCGCATCGTCGGAAGGGGCAACGGATTTCTTTAACATCCAAATCACTAGATTGGCGGGGTCGGCGATCGACAAAAGCTTGGTCGCCACAGTTGCTATCGTCGAATAAAACTGGATGACTCTATTTATTGAATACTTGAAGAACGGAACGGTCCCCACAGATCGGGTCAAGGCTCGCCAGCTTCAGCTCCGAGCAACCAGATACACCCTCTTGGACGACTGGCTTTACAAACGAGCTTTCAACCTCCCTCTCCTCAAGTGCATTACGCCGACTTGTTTTAGCCGAAATCCATGACGGGACCTGTGGAAATCACACAGGTGGGCGAGCCCTCATCTACAAGACGACCAGGCAAGGCTTTTTCTGGCCTACCCTACAAAAGGACGCGATCGCCTACACCCGATCTTGTCACAGATCTCAAATCATGGGCTCGAACATCAAGCTCTCCCCCGAGCAGCTCACCTCTATGTATAGTCCGTGGTCGTTCACCCAATGGGGCATCGACCTCATCCGTCCTTTGCCGACGGCACTAGGGGGATGTAAATTCGCCATCGTGGGGGTCGATTATTTCACGAAATGGGCAGAGGCCGAACCACTCAACAAGATCGGCCAAGAGCAAGTGATCAAGTTCATTTGGAAGAACATCATTTGCCGTTTCGGTCTACCTCAGGCTATCATCTCCGACAACGGAAAGTAGTTCAACGGTTTGGAAGTTATGCAGTTTGGCGAGAAATAGGGAATTAAAAAGTTGTTCTCAACCCCTTACCACCCTCAAACAAACGGGCAGGTAGAGACTGTAAATAAGATCCTCAAGCACACAATCAAGGCCAGACTCAAATCCAAGCAAGGGCACTGGGCGAGCGAGCTCCCGGATGTGTGTTGTTACCTAAAATATTATCCGGAGATAGTATTGCTGGAATGATCGAGTAACAAACAAATGCGAGAACACTTCCGTGAGAAAATAGATAACACAAGATTTGCCGGGGTTGTTAATCCCGGGCTTGAATGCTCTCGCGATATGTTATTAATAAATATCTTTATCAGTACAAATATTAATGTTAGAATCTATTACAAGGAGTGTAAAGACTTCTAGTTATCTAGGCTTTAGAGCGCGTAGATTGCCGGAAGAACCAGATGGATAAATCTGTGAGTTCTTGCTTGGGATATATGATGAATGTGTCTGAATATCACTATGAATGTATTAGTGGTTGCCAAAAGAGCCTTTGATTCTCTCTTTGGTGTGTATTTTGCACTTAATTCGTAGTAGAATTCGCGTCCCACAGCCCACGGCGGTGAGTCCTCTATTTATAGGGGACAAGGTAGTTGGGATCCCTCGGGCGATCGCGGGCGATCGCCGTTTTTATATTAAAATAAGACGGCCGATCGTCCGTCACGTGGGCTGTTCCCTTGAGGTCCGAGGTTGCGGTGGAGGCTAGTGGGCGAACCAATGGGAAGCCCGGCACGCGTTGCGGTCGGTCAGGAGGACCCACTCTGTACCTTTCGGCGGCCTTGTCGGTTGGTGTGGTAGGTGACAGGCTGGGGTCAATGGTCCTATCTGTCGGTATCCTTTGAAGATCCGCACGTGGGCCATTGTCCAAGATTCGGTCTTCGACGACTTTGACGGATGCTGGATCCATACGTGGCACGAGATGATCGCTTCTGGTTTGCTCATTAAAGACGATCGTCAGACATCAAAAGACGATCGCTGGGTACCAAAAGACGGTCGCCGTATGGTGCCGAACTCCAGGCCTTTGTCCAGAGTATGTCTTCCATGGTTGGCTTCTCTGATTGTGATGCCGATCGCCTATCGAGGCAAATTAATCGCCGTACAACAATGTGTTGTGGTCCTACTGAACGACGACAAAAAATTCAACCGGCGAAACCCCATTCGCCCTCGCTTTCGGAACAGAAGTGGTGATCCCATCGGAGATCGCCGTCCTTAGACACCGAATTGCCCAACAACTGATGATGGACAATGATGTAGCTCGACTAATCGACTTGGATATACTCGAAGAACAGCGACTGACCTCAGAAATGAAAAACACGATCCACAAAAGGAAGTCCGTAAAGTTCTTCAACTCAAAGGTCAAGGAGAGACGGTTCCAAGTGGGCGACCTAGTCCTCAAAAAGATCGAGACCCACACGGGGGTATTTGGTCCGTACTGGGAGGGCCCGTTCAGGATATCCAAGTGGCTATCCAAAGGAGCCTACGAGCTCCAGCGCCCAGACGACACTCCGGACAAATACTCCTAGAACGCCATCCATTTGAAGAAATATTATCAGTTGAAACACCCTGTAATCATTTGATGTGCAAAGTGCTTAATGAGATTTTCCAGTTCTCCCCAAATGATTCGCTTCGGCAAAACAAAACAAAGGTTACTGCCTGAGCAACGCCTTCAAAAAGAGGTTGACTCGCTCGCCCTCCAAAGTTCGTCATCTAACATGATAGAACTAGGCAAGCGATCGCCTCCCCCGGCACAACGTATACCGTCGAGGATCGCCATCTAACATGACGATCCAAGGTAGAAAAGTGCAGCCATGGTCGTGGAGGTCGATGGAACCGACAGCCCGTGCATGCAAGGTTCCTTTGGGCCAAGATCGCTTGCCCTTTCGTTTAAACATGAGGCGGGCGTAGCCGAAGGACCCTCCAAAACAGATCTGTGGACACGCTCGCCCGCCCTCAAAGGTCCATCATCTAACATGGTGGACCCGGACAATGCGACGCGTCCCTCCCCCCGTCACAACGTATGCCCTCGAAGGTATGTCATTTAACATGGTCCCAGGCACAAAAGTGCTAACAAGCCACGGTCGCGGAGTCGATTCATCCGACGGCGTTCCGTGCAAGGACTCCTCCAGGCAGAGATCGTCCTCCCCATCGCTACAGTGCGAGGCAAAACGTAGCCTACGGAGGACCCTCACAATTAAGTGAGTCGCGAGAAGTAGACCATCAGACGGAACGTCGCTCGCGTACAAGACATGGTCGCGGAGGTCGGTCCCATCGAACTCCACGACCATGCAAGGTTCCTCTAGGCCGAGATGGTCGGCCTTCCTCGAGGAATCTGCAAAATAGAAGGTCGCGAGAACTAAACCAAAGATCGCTCGCTAAACGATTTATTTTCGTTCCCTTACTTTCACTAAGTAAACAAAAACAAGGGGGAGAACGGAGGTATACATACGAAGATCGGCTTTGTTCAAATATACACACGACGATCGGCTTTGTTCAAATATACATACAATGATCGACTTTGTTCTGAAAGTTACCAGTATGAGTTTTAAGTATCATTTCATCTGGAGCTGCACGTACGACGATCGCCCCTCAAACACCGTTGTATGAAGTCAAATGCAAATATTCAGAAAGACGATCATACAAACAAGGAATCAGATAAAGAAACTCATTTCATTTCATCAGAAATACAACTACAGTCGCCCGAGGGCAAATTACAAAAAAGGGGAAACCTAAAAAATTACAAGCAAAAAGCAAAAAGAGCAGGCAAGCTCAGACTGCCCCTGCCGGGCCTTCGCCCCCGACCGCTGGATCGGCGTTCGCTCCCTCGTTTGCATCAGGCACTGCCCCCCCGTCCTCCGGGACAACCGGGTGAACGAGGTTGTCGGGCGACGGGTACCAGCTCAAGTCGACTCCTAGATTCGAGAGGTCCAGGATCGGCACGAAGAAGGCGGGCTGCAAAGGGTGCTCAAGCGCGTAGGCTTTGAAGTTATCAGCCAAAGGGCCGACCTCGAGCCCTCCCTTCTTAGCAGTGCGGATTACATCAGCATATGCCATATAGTAGGCAAATTCGCTGACGTACTACACGTTAAGGAAGGGATCGGCTTCGGTCGCCTCCAGCTTTCCCCTCAGCCCAGTGATCGTATGGTTTGCGCACTAGAGCTCGACAACCTTGGCAGCCACCTCTCCCTTCGACGACGCCAGCTCGCCGGTCAACCGGTCCACAACCGCCTTCAGCTCAGTTGCCTCCTTCTGCGCGGCCGCGTGCAACCTGTGGGCGTCCATCATCTGATCCCGCATCCGGTCGTTCGCCGCCCCGGCCCGCTCGAGGTCTTGGCTCGCCTGCTTGGCCGCCTTCACTGAGCTCTTCTCCATCGCAACGAGCTTGTCGGTAAGCTCAGCATTTTGTTTTCAGGCGGCCTCGAGGTCCGTGTGAAGACGAGCAGTGGAGGGCCGCCCTTCATAGTCCTTCACGGTCTGAGCAGCCATCGTCGTCGTCTGAAGGGCCAGAGCGAAGGTTGCCTGCATTGCGTCAGCAGATCGCCGGCGTACGATCGCATCCAGATCGGTCGTCCAGGCCTTCGGCAGGGAGGCGGCAGCCCGGGCAACGTAATGAGGGACATCGCAGGCCTCACGAGGGGTATTGCTCGATAAGAAGTCCAGCACTATCGGCGAGCAGTTCGGATCGGAGCGACGGACCCTGCACCAAGAACAAAAGAGTTGGTATATTTCCAACAAGGAAATATCTTAACCCATCTAAGTAACCAAGCTCACCTTTCAACCTTCTCTGGATCGCGGCCAAAGAACGGCCTCCCACGAGGGGTGTCAGCGCGAGCGACCGCCGCGGCTTCCAGAAAACTCGACGAAGGCGTGGATCCCTCCGCAATTGGAATCGCAGAAAGTGGAGGCACGGAGATCGGCGACGCTACTGTGGGCGCATCAGCAGCAGCAGAGGTCGAGGGATCCTCCGCTCTCCGCCTCTTGCGATTGAGCCGAAGTTGTCCCTCCTCCCGAGGCTCCTGTTCGTCGACGATCGGCTCCACGAGAGGTCTCGCCTCCGGGATAGGTCGGATCGGCGCCGCGGGGACTCGACTCGTCTTCTTCCCTTGGCGCAGACGACTCATGATCCCGGGGTTCGACATAGCAACTTATCTCGGTGGCTCTAAGTAGCGGGGGAAGTGGATTTCTGCAAAGAAAACAATCGGCAAAAGTTAATTACTTTTCTCAGCCGCAGGACGATCGTCAAGCAAAGGAAGATCGGGAAAATTTGTACCTGGAACCCTTAAGTGGCGAGGGAAACGAAATAGCCCAGCGTCCAACCAGCAAGTTTCGTTGTTGATCTGGCGAGCGTCGATATGTGAATCTGGAAGACTACGGATTCGCTCCCAAACGATCGCAAAATCAAAGGCTAGATCGCCCGCCGCCGGAACAAGGACACCTGCAAAGAGAAAGCCAAATTAGATCAGTTAAGAATATATCTGAACGAAGGGAGAGTCAAAACCCTTACTCGGACTCCTCTCCCGGAAGCTGGTGGGGATGTCCAATTCATCGGTGGGATTGTCGCTCGCGGACGACTTCCACGCACCACCTACCCAGAACCACTTCGTCGGGTCGCCCCGGACCTTGTTCGGCACCCCAAGAATCACCCGGCCCGAGCGACCTTGAATGTTATAGCCGCCAACGGAACCCTTCTGAGCCGTCAGCTTGAAGAGATAGTTCATCTCCAGCGACGAAGGGAGACGGAACAGCCGGTGACCGCCGAACAGAATAAAGGTGCAGACGATCTGCAGCCAGGCGTTCCACGTTAGTTGAAGCGGCGCCACATTCCAGGCCACCAGCAAGTAGGACATGGCGAACAACAGTGGGAACCGCAGTCCGGCCCCCATGATCGCCTCATTAACAGCAACCATGCCCTCTGGAGGTTGGTCGACACGTTCATTCTCGGCGGGCACATAGAGTGAAACATCAGAGGGGACATGGGAACGTCGTCCTCCAACGTCCCAAATCTTTCCTGGTCGCTGAGCTTCTGATCTGGCCGAGGGACCACGGGGAGCGGCACGCAGCTCGGAATAGCATCCACCTTTCGGGTTCATGGGGATGGGCGACCGAGTACTCACGGAAGTCAAACTTGGGGTTCGGGCCGGCCAGCTTCTCCATAAGTTCGGCAAAGGCTGAAAAAGCTTTGCCGAACGCACTGTTTTGATCCCAGTACGCCTTCACTGCCATCTCCTCTTCGGCCAGCGAGCGCTTTCGCTCCGCCTCCGCCGACCTGGCCGCATCAGCTTCGTTGAAGAGTTCTTCAACCTCTGCGGGTTCAATCCCAGCACGAATGGCCTCGACGGTCGTATCCACATGGAACTCCACGGAGACGTCATCCCGGGCAGTCGAAGTCCCGGCGGCGGAAGTACCACCCGCCTCATACACCTTTGGTACTTCTCCGGACATCTTCAGAAAAAGAAAGAAAAAGAGAAAAGGCTTTTTTCTTACCTAAAAAGTCTAGTCGAACGACGCTCGGCAACTCAAAGCTTCAGAGGAATCCGGTGATGTTTCTTCTCAGACAAAATCAAAATAAGGTTATAACCCAGAAACCCTAGCCCCTTTTATAGGCGAGAGCGGGGGCTTCTGGGCAAATAAACAGATTTTCAAGGGCCCAAGCGCAAGGGTCAGATAAGACCACATTTAATGCCGCACTCGAATCTCATGTGCACGTCGTTTCGAGGCACGCCAAAGGACAAGTCTGACAAACCGTCGGACTCCCCCAACAGGAATGCGACACGTGCCCCAATCACGTTTCAAGTCAACTTTCACTTCCCGCTCTTTTCAGCGATCGGGTAGGTCGTCCAAATTTAAAATCAGTTCGCTCGAGAAGACGATCGTCTGTTCCATAAAGTGTTGAGTTGCTCGTCTTTAATTCAAACGATCGCCAGTAAAACCACCTCACCTCATGCCTTCAACATCGGAGTGAGCTGGGGGGCAATTGTTGTGCGGCGATTAATACGCCTCAACGGCAATCGGCACAAGGGCCGAGCGACCAACGTCAGTGTCAAATGAACCAAGGCAGACTTGCCAAACAAAGATGCCAGATCAAGATCAAGTACCGAGCGATCGACGTCCAGGGCGATCGCCTCTTAGCACCTAGCGATCGTCTCTAGTGCCCGACCAAGACGACCGTCTTATGCCACGTGTAAAGCCAACATCCGTAAAGTCTACGAAGACAGAATCTCGGGATAAAGACCCACGTGCAGATCCGCAAACGGCACCACGAGAAAAAGGCTTTTTGACTCCAGCCCATCACCAGCTGTTGGTGACAAGGACAACATCTCACCTACCGATAGACCCACAAAAAGGTCCTAGGTGGGACCTCCTAAGACCGCGACATGAGGCGCGTGTTGTCCTCTCATTGGTTTCGCACGTTTCGCTGCCAGCAGTAGCTGCGGACTTTAAGGAAACCGACTCACGTGCTGAGACGATCGCCCGTTTAATTTAATACGGAAAAGGCGATCGCCCGTTTGGGATTAAGACATTCCAACTACCTCCTCTTCTATAAATAGGAGACTCTCAGCAATTGGAAAAAGATCTTAGAGTGAGAGCGGATGGCTTAATACACAGTTGTCTACACAGAATTCTACACACAGAACTCTACACACACCCTTTCATCTTTCTTACAAGAACTCACAGAGTATTAACTCTGGTTCTTCCGGCAATCACCAGCACTCAAGAGCTAGATAAATAGGGTCATTACACTCATTGTAATCGTACTCTAACGTTAATATTTGTACTCCAAAGCAGTATTCATATAAATAATATCTCGCGATAGCATTCAAGCCCGGGATTACCAACCCCGACAAATCTTGTGTTATTAAGATTCCATCGGACGTGCTCTTGCATTTTGTTTGTTACTCACCCGTAGCCATATCCAGTAAATCCTTCCTAATAATATTTTGGGTAACAACATTGGGTACAGATGCGGATTAGTAGCGTGATTCTTTAAACTATTCCCCTACGACGTGCACCAAGATAATGGTGCTAACACTTGAACACCTCAACCTCATCCGTTCTCACATTTTGTGTCCTTTGCGGGCCTTGGACACCTTTTGGATTCATAAGTGTACTTCATGAAGCCGCCCCCACTTCTCACTTATCTAGATAATTCTTTACCGAATATCTTGCCATACTCAACCTCCTCGAGGTCTTTAGAAATCATTAAAAGTCATAGACTTAACCTCACCACTAGGCAAGCTTTCAACACTCAATTGCTCCAGAGGGAATAAACTTAGATGAGTGTTTCACACGAAATCTCATAGCTTAGTTCTCCCATTGAACCAAGTTCTTGGGATCTCCAGTCATCTTGGTTGGGTTACTACTATGATAATTCTCAATTTGTGGATTCTAAACCCATTTCCTCTAGCAATTTATTCATTTGATCACGGTTTAACCCTTTGGTTAGCGGATCCGCTAGATTATCCAATGACCTCACGTAGTCAATAGATATAACCCCACTTTGGATCAAATGTCTCACGGTATTATGGCGTTGACGAATATGTCGAGACTTTCCATTATACACGTTATTTCTTGCCCTACCAATAGCATCTTGGCTATCGCAGTGTATCATCACTGCAGGCACTGGCTTTGACCAACATGGAATATCTTCTAGAAAGTTTCTGAGCCACTCGGCTTCTTCACCAGCTTTGTCCAAAGCTATGAATTCTGATTCCATGGTGGATCGGGCTATACACGTTTGTTTCACGGATTTCCACGAGACAGTTCCACCCCCAATGGTAAACACATAACCACTTGTATAAAAAGAACTTTTCGTATCGGATATCCAATTCGCATCACAGTACCCTTCAAGTACCGGGGGGTATCTCGAATAGTGTAACCCAAGGTTTTGAGTATACTTTAAGTACCTCAAAACTCTAACGAGAGCTTTCCAATGCTCTTTGCTTGGATTGCTCGTGTAACGACTCAATTTGTTCACAGTGCAAGCTAAATCGGGTCGAGTGCAATTTGTAAGATACATTAAACACCCAATGACTCGTGCATATTCTTCTTGTGCAACGGTCTCCTCTCGATTTTTGCTCAAGTGATCATTTAACTCTATTGGGGTCTTAGCCGGCAAGCTATCAAAAGCATTAAAGTTCTTGAGAACTTTCTCGGCATAGTGAGATTGTGTCAAGATGATTCCATCTGATTTTCTCAAAATTTTCATTCCAAGAATCACATCGGCTAGCCCCATGTCTTTCATGTCAAAATTTCTTTTTAACATATTCTTATTGTCGTTAATCACTTGTATATTGTTACCCATGATTAACATGTCATCTATATAAAGACACACAATAACATAGTCATTATTAGTTTTCTTAATATAAACACATTTATCACACTCTTTTATTTTAAAACCATTTGATAACATTACATTATCAAATTTCAAGTGCCACTGTAGTGGAGCTTGTTTCAATCCATATAGAGACTTAACCAGTTTGCAGACCTTTTTCTCTTGTCCAGGTACTATAAACCCTTTAGGTTGTTCCATATAGATCTCTTCATCCAAATCACTATTCAGAAAAGCAGTCTTAACATCCATTTGGTAAATCTCAAGATCGTGCAAAGCAGCAATTGCGAGAAGCACTCGAATAGATGTAATTCTCGTTACAGGTGAATAGGTATCGAAAAAATCGTACCCTTCCTTATGCTTGAAACCTTTGACTACTAAACGAGCTTTATACTTATTAATTGGCCCATCAGCCTTGTACTTTCTTTTAAGGATCCATTTGCATCCTAAGGGCTTATCCGGAGATAGATATTGCTGGAATGGATGGGATAGCAAACAAATGCAAGAGCACTTCCGTGAGAAAGATAAATAACACAAGATTTGCCGGGGTTGTTAGTCCCGGGCTTGAATGCTCTCGCGAGATATTATTAATACCAATATTCGGGGATACAAGTACTAATGTAAGAATACAATTACAATGAGTGTAAAGTTTCTTGTTATCTTAGCTAGTGAGCGTGTAGATTGCCGGAAGAACCAGATTTGATGCTCTGTGAGTTCTTGTAACAAAGGAGATGAACAGTCGCGGCGGTGAGAGATCGATCGTCTCTCACGGCGAGTATTTAGCTGGGTGCTTGGGCTCCGGGGCTAATGAATCCTTTGGAATCTGTCTAGTGGAGACTTGCTGCTTCTGCCGGTCGTCTTCTAGACGAGAGATTTGGAGAGAGAAGTCCTGAGATGGATTCCGGTGAGATAGCCGGGAGCTTGATGATATGTATGTTCTTCAGTGTTTCCGTGAATGTATCGGAATGTGAGAGAATGTGAACCTTTGGTGGAATGTATTTCGGACGTAAGTCAAATGAATTCCCAACCTTTTTCCAGTAGGAGGAAGTTCTCTATTTATAGGGCTTGGATACGCCGGGCGATCGCCTTTTCTGCAATATAATAATCGGGCGATCGTCTTTCAGCACATGGGCCTGTCCCCTCAAAGTCTGCAGGAGTTGCTGGCAGTCAACTGTGCGGTCCAATGGGGAGCTTACACGCGTCCTGAGTTGCTGACACGGGTGGTCCTACTGACAACTTTCGGCGCGCATGCTGGTAGGTGAGGTAGGTGGCAGGCTGTGGTCAAAGGATCTTGTCTGTCAGCAGAAGATCTTGTCAGCGCCTTTGGTGGATCTGCACGTGGGTGCTTTTCTGAGATCCAGTCCTTGATGACTTTGACGGGTGATCGTCTCTGCTCGGGGCGTAGGTCGATTGCCCTTAGCCGGTCACTAGAGTAGATCGCCAGCTGCCAAAGGGCGATCGCCTTGGGAGTCGATCGCCGGGCATCGATAGTGGTGCGATATCTTCGACTTGGCGAGCTAGCCATTGTTTGTCTGATGTTGACTTGGTCGCTCGGCCTTATAGTCGATCGCCTGTCGGGTTGAATAAATCGGGACACAACCCTGGCCCCCCCGCTCGCTCATACGTTGGAAACGTGGGCTGAGGTGGCTCTCTTGGCGATCGCTGACCTTTTGACGAGCGACTTTGTTTTTAATCAATGGCGATCGTCTTTGAGCCGATATATCCCGAGTTCGGACGACTGGTTGGCCGAAGCTGCGCGGGAAAAAGCAACGGGCGTTGAAAAGTCTCCGCGCACGTGTCGGGCTTCTATTGGAGGACACCAACGGTCATTAATGACTCCTCCGACGCGTCCTCGAAAAGACGCGACGCTGGTCTCGAGGGGTCAACTATTGCGTCGTTTGAGATCCGACCCACGAGGTTTTCCCTTATTGCAATCGGGTCCCTGCCTCCTCCTATAAAAGGGGGCGCGCGCCGCAGATGTTACTCACGCGTGCTTATTGGAGAAAGAAGGACTCTTCGCCGAATTTTCTCAAGATCTTAGAGCCGATCGTCGTTCGATTTCACTTTAGGTAAGAAAAATCCTTTTCTTCTTCTCTAACTCGAAAATGGCCGGAGCCTCATCATCGTTTGGAGCGGGTACCAGTTCGCCGCCGGGACATCGGCTGCCCGGGGAGAAACTCCTTCCGTCTTCCACCTGGAGACGGCGGCTGAAGCCATTCGAGCCGGAATCGACCCGGCTGAAGTTGAGGCTTTGTTCAATGAGGCCGATATTGCTAAGGAGTCGGCTGCTGAAGAGAGACGATCGCAGATCGAGAGAGATCTGGCGATCAGGGCTTACTGGGAGCAACATAGCACTTTTGGTCGGGCCTATAGGGCCTTTGCTGAAATAATGGAGAGGATAGCCGGTCCTACTCCGAGATTCGACTTCCGGGGATATTCGGTCGCTTATCCCTATGTGCTTCCCAAGCGGTCGCAGTATCGTGCCGCGCAGCGATCGTTGTGGTCGCTCGGCCAAATACGGAGCTCGACGACCAGGAGAGATCTGGCCGTCTGGAGGACAAGATTCCATGTTCCTTCAGATGTGGACATGTTCGCGCCCGCGGAGAATGAACGAGCCGACCAGCCTCCGATGGGTATGGTCGCAGTGAGTGAGGCCGTTATGGAGGCCGGGCTACGCTTCCCTCTGTCCTTTGCGGTCTCCCATCTGTTGGCCGCTTGGAATGTGGCGCCACTTCAGCTGACGCCGAACGCCTGGCTCCAAATTATTTGCACCCTCACCCTTTTCGGCGGTCATCGCCTGTACCGCCTCCCATCGCCGTTGGAGATGAATCATTTGTTTAAACTGACGGCTCACAGAGGGTTGGTCGGCGGTTACCATATTCAAGGCCGATCTGGTCGGGTGATTCATGGAGTCCCGAATAAGATACGTGGCGATCAGACGAAGTGGTTCTGGGTCGCCGGCAAGTGGAGAGCTTCGGCGAGCGACAATCCCACGGGCGAGCTGGAGATCCCCACCGAATTTCGGGAGAGGAATCCCGGTAAGGGTTTAGACTCTCCCTTCGTTTGGATGCGATTTGGACTATTCTAATTTGATTTCTGTTTTGCAGGCTTCCATATCCCGGCGATCGAGGAGCTGCCTTTCGACTTTCTCGTTGTTTGGGAGCGAATTAGGAGCTTGTCGGAAGACGACCTAGACGCCACTCGGATCAACAAGGAGAGTCGCTGGTTGTCGGATCGACTATTCCGTTTCCAGAGACATCTCGCGGTGCCAGGTATGAGCTTCTGCGATCTTCACTTTCTAGGCGATCGCCTTACTTGAGGAAAGTGTCTGACCGTTAGTCGATCGTCTTTAACTGCAGAGGTTCGTTTCCCTCGCTTTTTGGAGCCTCCGGCGGAGATCGCTATGTCGAACCCAGGAGTCCTAGGCCGTCTCCGCCATAAGAGGTCGACTCGGGTTCCACCCGTTGCATTGCCTATAGTTCCGAAGGGGGAGCCTCGCGTGGAGCCGGAGCCTCGCGTGGAGGAGGTCGTGGTTGAGGAGGAAATTCAGGAGGAGGGGCTTCGGGCGAATCGCAAGAGGCCGAGGCCGGAAGAAACTTCGTTTCCTGCCCCGGGCGATGAAGTGCCGATCGCCGCTCCTCCGATCACCATCGTTGCTCCGGAGGGCGAGTCGCCCTCTGCGGCTTTTCTGCGGGAGACGGCGATCGCGGATGCTGAGACCCCTCGAGGGAAACCGTTTTTCGGTCGGGATCCCGAGAAGGCTGAGAGGTAGATAGTATTTCTGTGTTGAAAATTGCATCTGTATAGGAGTTGTATTAACTTTAGTTGTTTTGATGCAGGATCCGTCGCGCAGATCCGTCTTGTCCACCGATGGTCGTGGATTTCCTGGCGAGCCGATCTCCTCGCCATTCCTGCGACATTCCTCCATATGTTAGCAAAGCTGCGTCTGCTCTGCCGAAGGCATGGACGACTGATCTGGATGCGATCGCTCGGCAGCGATCGTCGAGTTCGATGCATGCTGTTGTCGCCCTTTCTCTTCAGACGGCGACCATGGCCGTCCAGGCTGCCCAGGAGTTTGAGGGGCGGCCCTCCACTATTCGCCTTCAGGAGGATCTCGAGGCGGCTCGGAAAGAGAACGCCGAGTTTGCTGACAAGATCGCGGCGATGGAGAAGGACTCCTTGGAGGCGGCCAAGCGGGCGAGCCATGAGCTTGAGCTGGAGAAGAAAGAGACTGAGAAATATCGAATGGCGGTCGACCGATTTCGGGACCAGATGCAGAGTGCCGTCCAGGCGCGGAATGTTGCTGAAGAGGAGGCCGATCGCCAGAAGGTGACGATCGCTCGGCTGACCAGCGAGCTGGCGGAGGCGAAAGAGAAGGTTGCTGCGAGGGAGGCCGAGCTCTAGGGATCGCAACAGGCGATGGCCGAGCTGAGAGGAGAGGTTGAGGCGACCAAGGCCGATCCCTTCCAAAACTTGGAGTATGTCAGCGAGTTCGCCTATTATTTGGCGTTCGCCGACTCGATCCGAGCGGCTAAGAAGGGAGGCTTGGAGGTCGGTCCTCTAGCTGAGAAGTTCAAATCATATGCATTGGAGCATCCTCTCCATTCGGCTTTCTCCTTGCCGATCTTGGACCTGGCGGACATCGGCGTGGATTTGAGCTGGTATCCGTCTCCAGACAGTCTTGCTCATCCCGATGCTCCGGAAGATGAGGGGACCGCGCCGAATGCTGATGGCGAAGGCGAGGCAGGGGCCTGAGGCGCTTCCTTTTTTACGCTTTTAGCTTACTTTCTTTGTAGTTTGTAGCTTTCTTTTGTAGCACTTAGGCCTTCGGGCGATCATGTACTCCGATTTTTCAAGTAATGAAATGAGCATTTGTCCTCTTGACTTATCACTTGAATGAATGGTTATTTTTAAGTCTTTGTTTGACTTTGTACAAATGTGTGAGGAGAGATCGTTGCGAGGGTAGTTCCAAATGAATTGATAAACTCATAAAGATAACTTTTTACAACAAATTCGATCGCTGCACTACATCTGAAAAAATTACGATCTCCGTATGCGGTTGAATAGCGACGATCGTCGTGTAGGTAGTCCGCACTCTTATTGCCCCTTGTTTTTATTCACTTAGTGGAAGGAAGGGGATGAAAATAATTCCTTGAGTGAGCGGTCTTCAACTTTGTCGAGTCCTCGGGGACGGTCGTCCTTCTTGAGGAACCGTGCACGATCGCGGAGTTCGATGGACCGACTCCTTGATCATGTCTTGATGCGCGAAGACATTGAGTGTCTCGTGACTCACTTTATTATGAGGGTCCTCTGTTAGCCGCGCCGCCTCGTATTTAAACGAAGGGCGTGCGGTCTGCCTAGAGGAGTCCTTGCGCGGGCCGGATGATTCAACTCTACGCCCGCGGCTTGTTTAGCTCTGCTTCCACCTCGGCCCACCATGAAGATGGCGAACCTCGACGGTGTACGTTGAGACGGGGGTTGTGGCGCATCGCATTGTCCGGGTTCACCATGTTAGATGATGAACCTTTGAGGGCGAGCGATCGTGTCCACTAATTAACTTTGGAGGGCCCTCAGACTACGCCGGCCTCGTATTTAAACGAAGGGCGGGCGATCTTGGCCCAAAGGGACCTTGCATGGCCTAAGCAGTCGGTTCCATCGACCACCAGGACCATGGCTGCACTCTTCCACCTTGGATCGTCATGCACATGCCGACCTTCGACGGTGTACGTTGTGCGGGGGAGGCGATCTCGTGCCTTAGTCCATCATGTTAGATGGTGAACTGTAGATGGCGATCGAGTCCTCCGGTTTCTTGAATAAGGAAGGAGATCGGGGAGACTTCCGAGGTCTTCTTTTCTTGATTGAAGCATGTAGAGACGGTCGCCGAGGTTGATCTAGGGGTCGGCTCGTATAAGCTTTCCAGCCTGTTTTGTGTTCGACTCGGACGATCGTCCATAGAGGTAGGTAGGGACTTCGGCTAAACCAATAAGCTGTCCAACTTGCCCTCCTCGAACAATCTCCAGAGCTGTTTGAGGAGGTCGCGGCATTTGTTGGTGCTGTGGCCGGGACTCTTATGGTAGGCACAATATTGATTGTTGTCCAGATGACCGTGGTCCCTTATCGCCTTTGGCTTTTTGAGCTCTTCGTGCCCCTTGATGGCATAGAAAATATGTGCCGGAGTTCTGTTGAACGTATGGAGGAGATGGGCTTCCATGTCCTCGAAAGCCTTGAGATCTCCGGGTGTCTTGGCGATCGCCTTCTTTGCTTTGGCGATCGCTATCTTCTGGACAAGAGGTGGCGTTTCCTCGTCTAAGCGGAGGGTGAGTAGCCTTTGCCTGGCCAGGAAGTTGGCAGCTTTAGCGCGGAAGATCGCGTAAGTTGGGGGAATATCCTTGGAGAGATGTCTAAACATGGGAGAGTGACCGCGGAATCCCCCCATGGCCGAATAGAGAGCGAGCTCACATCGACGGTTCACGGTGAGGACGATTTCGTCCCACTCGGCCAATGTAATTTGCGTCGATTCGTCTTTCCCCGCTTGATTTTTATCATGCGGTGGGGCCTTCTCGTCTGGCGACCTTGCCGGGCGAAGTATGACGTGAAGTCGCTCGCGATTTCTTAAAAGATGTGATAGATCGCGGTGGTAGTGAGACGTACCATCTATGGGCGCCCGCCAATGTTAACGGGAAGATCCGGCACTTGGTTGCATCGATGCCCCACACCTATCATGTAGATTCGGAATTTACTCGTGGGTTTCGGGTCCGATCTCCCTCATACGAGAGGTGTTTTGGGAGGAGCGATCGTTGGTCGTATGGGGCAAGCTCGATGTGGACCGCGAGTGGCTCGGTCGGCCGGCGATCTTTTGCCGGTGCTTGCCCAGTGTCCAAGAGTGCTCTCATCTCGCCGAGTGGCGTTGTGGCGGCCATCGCGTGGCTCGATTGCACTGCTCGGCGCTCGGAGCGGAGCCAAGGCGATCG
The DNA here is from genome assembly GCA_033398695.1 of Orobanche coerulescens. NCBI lineage: Eukaryota > Viridiplantae > Streptophyta > Magnoliopsida > Lamiales > Orobanchaceae > Orobanche > Orobanche coerulescens. The sequence goes on from CM065804.1 coordinate 206,995,851, forward strand.
AGTACCGATCTCAGCGATCGGGCGGAGTCGATGGTTGACTCGCATTCGGCCGTGAGGCGGTTAGGCCGAAGTCCTCGTGACGGATTCGATTCCGCTTTTTCAAGGTCGAGATCAATGCCTCGGCCGCCGGATGGGTCGCGTCCCCAAACGATTGAATATAGATCCGTCCGTCGTGCGAGAGCCTTTCCTCGCGAATTGGGGCTTTCGACGATCGCTCGTTCGAGGCCCGTGAATTTCCGTTTTCCCATGCGGCGGATGATCGAGGGAGTTATTGCAGGCGACGCACATGCTCTCCGTCGCTCCTCCAGATGGCCATAGCCTCCTCGATCTGTTCTTCGGTTTGGAATCGATCGAGTGAGAGGTTGGGGCCATTTCTGATGCGGATCGAGAGTCTCGCGTTGCTGCGGCTTCCCCTCGCCGTTGGTCAGTTCGGATTTAAACGGGAAATGGTGTCCGGCGGTTCGGAGAGCAGCTTTCTTCGATGGACCGGCGAATGTCATGATTCTGAAGGTTTTCTTTGAAGTGCAGTGAGTGTCACTTCAAGTATGTGCCCCGAGAACAGTGAGTGTTCTTCGGGACGGTAGAAATAAAAGTTTGAGGGTTAGATCCCCTTCCTCTAGCGCCAATTGTTGCTACCCAAAATATTATCCGAGATAGATATATTGGAATGGATGGGATAGCAAACAAATGCAAGAGCACTTCGTGAGAAAGATAAATAACACAAGATTTGCCGGGTTGTTAGTCCAGGGCTTGAATGCTCGCCGGATATTATTAATACCAATATTCGGGATACAAGTACTAATGTAAGAATACAATTACAATGAGTGTAAAGTTTCTTGTTATCTTAGCTAGTGAGCGTGTAGATTGCCTAAGAACCAGATTTGATGCTCTGTGAGTTCTTGTAACAAAGGAGATGAGCAGTCGCGGCGGTGAGAGATCGATCGTCTCTCACGGCGAGTATTTAGTCGGGTGCTTGGGCTCGGGGCTAATGAATCCTTTGGAATCTGCTAGTGGAGACTTGCTTGCACGGTCGTCTTCTAGACGAGAGATTTGGAGAGAGAAGTCACGAGATGGATTAGGTGAGATAGCCGGGAGCTTGATGATATGTATGTTCTTCATGGTTTCCGTGAATGTATCGGAATGTGAGAGAATGTGAACCTTTGGTGGAATGTATTTCGGACGTAAGTCAAATGAATTCCCAACCTTTTTCCAGTAGGAGGAAGTTCTCTATTTATAGGGCTTGATACGCCGGGCGATCGCCTTTTCGCAATATAATAATCGGGCGATCGTCTTTCAAAGACATGGGCTGTCCCTCAAAGTCTGCAGGAGTTGCGCGCCAATCAGGCGGTCCAATGGGGAGCTTACACGCGTCTGAGTTGCCGACACGGGTGGTCCTACCGACAACTTTCGCGCGCATGCCGGGTAGGTGAGGTAGGTGGCGGCCGTGGTCAAAGGATCATGTCGCTGCCAGAAGATCTTGTCAGCGCCTTTGGTGGATCTGCACGTGGGTGCTTTTCTGAGATCCAGTCCTTGATGACTTTGACGGGTGATCGTCTCTGCTCGGGGCGTAGGTCGATTGCCCTTAGCCGGTCACTAGAGTAGATCGCCAGCTGCCAAAGGGCGATCGCCTTGGGAGTCGATCGCCAGGCATCTGATAGTGGTCTGATATCTTCGACATGGCGAGCTAGCCATAGTTTGACTGATGTTGACTTGGTCGCTCGGCCTTATAGTCGATCGCCTGTCGGGATGAATAAATCGTGACACAACAGCATCCTAAGGGCTTACAACCTTCAGGTAAATCGACCAAAACCCAAGTTTGGTTTTGTAAAATTGTGTCAATTTCACTATGAACAGCTTCTTTCCGTAGCAACCCATCTGGTCTAGCATAATCTACTTTGATCGATGTTGGTTCTTCATCCAACATGAATGCGATGTAGTCAGGTCCAAATATCTTTGGTGTCCTAATCCTACTACCACGTCTCGGTTCTACCTCTTCCAGATTAGATTTCGATCACTTACGTGACTTTAGATCTACATCCATAGGTTTTGAACTTGTCTCTTCATCTTCAACTCTATTGCTAGAATTGTTCTCAACTTTATCATGGTCCTTACAAGGATATATGTTTTCAAAGAAAACATCATTTCTTGATTCGATTGTTGTTCCCACAGTCATTTCAGGTACTTCTGACTTGTGGATAACAAACCAATAGGCACTACTGTTCAGTGCATACCCAATAAAGATACAATCGACCGTCTTGGGACCGATTTTAACTTGTTTAGGTAGAGGCACCTCAACCTTCGCCAAACACCCCCACACTTTGAGATACTTATATGAAAGTTTTCTACCTTTCCACAACTCATAAGAAGTAGCATCCTTAACTTTGCGTGAAATCTTGTTCAATATGTAGTTGGCTGTCAAGACAGGTTCCCCCTACATGTTTTGGGGCAACCCTGAACTAATCAATAAGTCATTCCTCATATCTTTAAGTGTTCGATTCTTACGTTCAACAACACCATTAGATTGTGGTGTATATGGAGCTATTGTTTGATGAATTATACCACTCTCGTTGCATAATTCCTCAAATGGGGCTACATATTTGCCATCTCTATCGCTTCGAACCATCTTAATACGACAGCCTAATTGATTCTCGGCTTCATTCTTGGAGTTCTTAAAAGCTTCAATAGCCTCATCTTTACTTCTCAGAAGATAAAGATAACAATATCTTGTGCAGTCATCGATGAAAGTTATAAAGTACTTCTTACCACCTCTAGTTTGCACAAACTTTAAATCACACACGCCTGTGTGAATTAATTCAAGGGGTTTTGTGTTCCGTTTTACCGAATAAAACGGAAGTTTCGTCATTTTTGCTTCAACACAAATCTCACATTTGTTTTGAGTATTGACTTCATTTAATTTTAGTAAATCTAAGTTTACTAATCTTTTTATAGCATTTAGATTCACATGACCTAATCTACAATGCCATAAATCAGAACACTTAGTCAAATAAGAGGAAGCAGTAGCACTTTTATTAGCATTTGCAGACTTGGTTACATGGCGTATAGCCAAAGCATTTAGTTTAAAGAGTCCCTCCGTGAGGTAACCCTTACCAAGAAACCTATCAAACTTTTTTATGATAATTCTATCTGACTCAAACACTAGTTTAAACCCCTTATTAACTAGTATAGAGCCCGAGATCAAGTTCTTCCTCATATCCGAAACATAAAGCACATTCTTCAAGGTGAGTGTATGTCCGGACGTAAGTTTGAGGTCCACTTCTCCAACTCCGATAATATCAGATGGAGCTGGATTCCCCATGTTGAGCTTCCTCCCCTCAACAGATTGATAGTTCTTAAACTAGCTCCTATCGGAACCAAAGTGGGTGGTCGCACCGGTGTCGACGTACCAACAACCTTGGTTCTCAATGTGGTTGATCTCCTCGATGACCACAACAGCAAGGTCATTCTCTTTCCATTCGTCGTTACTCTCGGCGATGTTGGCAGTATGTTTCTTCTTCTTGTTGGCCTTCGGCATGCGGTAGTGTTTCACCGCATGACCATGTTTGCCACAGTTGAAGCAATCACCATCAAACTTCTTGACTGGTTGCTTCCCTTTGTTCTTGTTTTGAGCACTTGGGCGAGCCTGTTTGAAGGAGGGACCGCCTTGATCTAACAAATTGACCTTAGCGTCAATCAGGCCTTTTGGTTTATGATCATTCTTGCGCACGTCAGACTCGATGCGCAATTTCACAATGAAGTCTTCAAGAGTCATCTCCTTTCGCTTGTGCTCGAGGTAGCTCTTGAAGTCTTTCCAACTGGGGGGAAACTTGTCGATCACAGTTGCAACAGTAAAAGTGTCCGGCAAGAACATTCCCTCGGCATTGACATCGTGAATGATGAGTTGGAACTCCTACACTTGTTCCATGATTGGTCTTGAGTCAACCATCTTGTAGTCCAAATACATGGCGACTACAAACTTCTTTGTACCTGCATCATCACTACGGTACTTCTTTTCAAGTGCATCCCACATCTCTTTTGATGTGTTTACAACAGAGTATACATTGTACAAACTACCTTCTAAAGAATTCAGAATAAAGTTTTTACAAAGATAGTCTCCATTGTGCCAGTTGTCCTAGGCAGCTCGGACTGTGAAGCTAGTCTCTTGAGCACTTGGTGCCGGTGGCGTATCTTCCTTAAGGAAGGTTGCAAAGCCCGGTGTTGTCAAATAGAACGACATATTTTGTTGCCACCTTTTAAAGTCGGCTCCACCAAACTTTGGCGGCTTTTCGGCCATAGGCATCATCCTAGGCCCCGAGGTTGTTCCAAAAAAGGAACCACTCGTGTTGAACCCGTAGGCTCCAACACTAGATCCTAACACGGATCCTACGGTACCACTAAAAGTGGAACCTACGGTGTCACTCGAGGTGGATCCACCAGTAATCAGAAAGGGGTTCGAAAACACCCATGGAGTTGTTGATGAGGTGGTTGAGCTCATCAGATTTGACATAGTTGCGGCAAAGGAGTTCGCCATGGCTGAGGCGGCGGTCGCGGAGGCAGTGGCAGCGATGGTATTAGAGTCAGTAGATGCAGCGGTCGTCATTTCCATTTGTAGAATTTAGCAAGTATCGGTTTTCTCGTCTTGCGCTTGTTGCAAACTTGTTCGTAGAAACTTGCTAGGTGAAACTAAATTACAACTGGAAAAACAAAAGTACAACTCGAGAAAACCAAAAATTACAGAAGTCTAACGAAAAAAGAAATTACAGAAGAATCCGGTGAACAAACTCGTGAAAAAAATACACAAGGAAATGGAAATAGAATCTGAACTAACAAGAAGCAAATTAAAAATATAAGGAAACAATCGAAACAAGAAAAAACTAAAAACGAAACCAAATTGTTGTAGAAGTCGCACAAAGATGCCTTTTGCCCGCAAGACGAGAAACGCCCCGGTAGTGTTCACGGGTTGGCGGCTCGTCCCCAGTACCACGCCCGCTTCACTAATCTGAAAATATTTTATAAAAATTCGGGGTAAGCTTGAGCTTATTGAGGTTATACATGTCACATATGAATATATCATGAATAATTGAACACATAAATATTTCTGTTCTGTTTTTACGTGTACTTCTACATGGAGTACTCAAAGCCCGGAGGCGATCTGAGCCCGAAGGCTAAATATTCTGTGTACTGGAAGTACAATTTTTCTGTTCTGTCTGTATGACATGATAAATCATATCATAATTTATAATATATGCCAAAAAACACGTAATATACATACGAGATATGTAATTTTGTAGAAAATAAGTGAAAATAAAAACCCCACCTCAATTGATGTAGCGCATGACTAAGTGTGGATGCTCGACTTTCGAAATTCTAATCCCTGAAATTCTCGATGTCTACAAAATGAAATATTCTAAATTAATAATTTAATTTAGAGACTTAGAAGATAAAATAAAAACTAAATAATGAATTAAAAATATAAAGGTCAAAAGAGGTTTGGACTTGGATTTAGGATAAGAATTACTTATGAAATAGAATTGGTAAGAGTTGGGGTAAAATCAAAAGATAAAAGCGTTCAGGGTTAAATTGTAATTGAATGAAAGTTATTGGATATAAAATCCAACCCTAGGTCAGATTCCTATCCTCACGCCGCTTTCTCTCTCTTCTACTCCCTCTTCTTCTTCTCTTCTCCCTCTCCCTCAATCTACCGTTTTTTTCTGCTGATCTTTCCTTAGCTCTCTCTCTCACACACACACACTCACACATACATAATATCCTCCTTCATAAGTACTCCCACCGCGGGTATATAGGTACTCTTCACCGCAGCGGTCGGCGGTGGTCCCGGCCAGTCCAGCGGCGTGAATTCCAAGTTAGAGGAGAAGGGTTTCAACTCGGTTTTGTTGGTCTGTTTGATGACTGGTTCGATCTCGTTTCGGAAGAGAGGTGACAGATTGCTATCATTTGGGCTGTTTCAGGCATTTGGCTGCGGATTTGCGGCGATGCGGCGGCGATAGTGAATCGCCGCTGCTGTTCATCTTTTTTTTTTTTGAATTGGGACTGAATTCGTTCGAGGCGGATTTGTTCTTGGTGTTATGATTATGATCAGAAAATAGGAATGAAATAGTAATGATAAAAAAACAAGAACAAGAAAACATACGAGAAGAAAAATTCTTACCTTCTACTGGAGTATCACTATGCATAATGAGATGTTTGGAATGAACTATGTTGTAAAGTTGATTTGTATTATATATTATTTAAGAGAAGAATTAGAAAAGACACAAGTTAATTGTGTCTTAATTTGGTTAATAATTGACCATGAATGCTGTGAAAATTAAGAATGAAAATTAAGACAAAGGAAAAGTCAGTTTTCTTTTTCTTTCCGGAAGGGAGAAGAGAAGGGAGGTGAAAAGATAAATGGACTGTTGTGTTGGCCAAAGAAAGATATAATTGGGTTGAAATTTAATAGACTAGTTAATATATAATTGGGTTGGACTAATAAATGGGTTCTTCAATTAAAATTAAATGTGTAAAAAGAAAATTAACCACAAAATATTAATAATAATAATAATAATAATAATAATAATAATTTACGGATATTACATTCTACCCTCGTTGAAAAATTTTCATCCTCGAAAATTAGTATCATACCTTGATTATAGAAATCAGGATAACGAGCTCGAAACTCTTCCGCACGTTCCCAAGTAGCTTCGTCTTTTCCTTGACGATTCCACTACACTTTAATCAATGTGATATCTTTGTTTCTCAGTTTTTGAACTTTCTTCTCGAGTATTGCACACGGTAGCTCCTCATACGTTAAATCTCTTTTAACGTTCAAAGTCGCGTAGCTGATTACATGACTCGGATCATGCGCATATTTTCTGAGCATAGAGACATGGAATACATTATGTACTGAAGTAAATTCGAGTGGTAAAGTGAAACGATATGACAGATCTCCAATTCGCTCTAGAATTTCGAATGGTCCGACAAATCTCGGTCGAAGTTTTCCCTTTTTACCAAACGAAAAAATCCTTTTATTGGAGCCACCTTTAAAAATACTTTATCTCCAACATCAAAATGTAACTCCTTTCTACGTTTATCAGCATATGACTTCTGTCGGCCCTGAGCAATTTTAAATCTTTCTCGTATCATCTTAATTCTTCTTACTGTTTGCTCAACTAACTCAGGTCCCAATACTTTTCTTTCTCCAACTTCATCCCAATACAATGGAGATCTACATTTTCTTCCATATAATGCTTCGTATGGTGCCATCCGAATAGTGGCTTGATAACTATTATTATAGGCAAATTCAACCAAAGGTAGCAGTGATTCCCAATCACCATTTGCATCCAGTATGCATGCTCTCAACATATCTTCAAGGATTTGATTCGTTTGTTCTATTTGACCATATGTTTGAGGATGGTAAGCAGTGCTGAAATTTAACCTTGTTCCCATAGCTTCATGCAAACTTTTCTAAAACCTTGAAGTGAAACGAGGGTCTCTATCTGACACTATTGATACCGGAACTTCATGTAATCTCACTATCTCCTTAATATACATTTGTGCATACTGATTCATCTTAAACGTCATCTTGACTGGCAGAAAATGAGCAGATTTTGTCATTCTATCAACAATCACCCAAACTGCAGATTTCCTTTAACAGTTGGGGGTAGACCGACTACGAAATACATGGCTATATGTTCCCACTTCCATTCTGGAATTTCAAGTGGTTTGAGTAATCCTGATCGTCGCTGATTTTCGGCCTTGACTTGTTGACAAGTCAAACAACTCTCCACAAATTTCCCTATATCATTCTTCATTCCTTTCCACCAAAACATTTTCTTAAGATCTTGGTACATTTTCGTACTGCCTGCGTGGGCAGTATATGGCGTACTATGAGCTTCAATTAAAATCTCCTTTATCATACTCTCATCTCTGGGTACACAAATTCTCCCTTCGTACATCAAGGTACCATCACTTGCTATCCCAAAACCCTTATTGTCTGCAGATATGGCCAACTCTTTCATTCTATTTAATATCTCATCGTGGGACTGAGCTCTTTTAATTCTTTCCCATAAGGTTGGTTGAACCACTAGAGCTGATAAAATCAATGTTGTTCCTTTTGGTCTTACAACTTCAATATTCATCTTCGAAAAATCTTGAATGAGTTGCTCTTGAGTGGTGAGCATATTGCACAATTCACTTCTCGTCTTGCGACTTAAGGCATCTGCAACTACATTGGCCTTGCCTGGATGATATTGGATCGTGAAATCATAATATTTCACCAACTCAAGCCACCTTCTTTGCCTCATGTTTAGATCCTTCTGAGTAAACAAATACTTCAAACTTTTATGATCCGTAAAAATTTCACACCTTTCTCCGTACAAGTAATGCCTCCAAATCTTTAGCGCATGAACTACAGCGGCTAATTCTAGATCATGAGTAGGGTAGTTTAACTCATGTTGTTTAAGTTTTCTGGAGGCGTATGCAACCACCTTGCCATGCTGCATCAGAACACAGCCAAGACCTTGCTTCGACGCATCACTGTATATTACAAAATCCTTGGCAGGGTCTGTAATCGTTAACACAGGTGCTGTCGTCAACCTTTTCTTTAATTCTTGGAAACTCGCTTCACACTTATCATTCCATAAGAATTTCTCTCCTTTTCGAGTCAACTTTGTCATAGGAGCTGCTATCTTTGAGAAGCCCTCGATAAATCTCCTGTAGTAACCGGCTAAACCTAGGAAACTTCGAACTTCATTCACATTCGTAGGTGCTTCCCAACTGTTTATCGCTTCGAACTTGACTAGATCGACTTCAATACCCTGAGCGGTCACCACATGACCGAGAAATACTACTCGATCAATCCAAAACTCACATTTCTTAAACTTTGCAAATAATTTCTCATTGCGAAGAGTCTCCAATACTATTCTTAAATGTTCCTCATGTTGTTTCTCATCTTTAGAATACACCAAGATATCATCAATGAATACAATAACAAATTTATCCAAATATTGGTGAAATACTCGATTCATCAAATCCATAAATACGGATGGAGCATTACTTAGTCCAAAGGGCATTACTAGAAATTCGTAGTGCCCATATCTTGTCCGAAAGGCCGTCTTAGAAATATCATCCTCCTTTATTTTCAATTGATGATATCCCGATCTCAGGTCAATCTTAGAGAAAATTCCCGCTCCTCTAAGTTGGTCAAATAAATCCTCGATCCTTGGCAATGGATACTTATTTTAATTGTGAGTCGATTTAACTCACGATAGTCGATACACATCCTTAATGTACCATCTTTGTTCTTAACAAAAAGAACCGGTGCTCCCCATGGGGAAACACTTGGACGAATAAAATTCAGGTCCAGCAACTCTTGCAGTTGAACCTTCAATTCCTGCAATTCTTTTGACGCCATCTGATAAGGAGCCTTTGATACCGGTGCTGCTCTAGGCATCAAGTCAATTGTGAACTCTACTTGTCTATCAGGTGGAATTCCTGGCAAATCCTCCAGAAACACATCTGGAAATTCCTCCACAATTGACACATCTGAGACTGACAATTCTTGTCTTTTTGTACCAACTATGTTCACCAGGTATCCTTGACATTTGCCTCTTGTAAGCAATTTAATTGCTTTCATGGCAGATATAAACCTGTGTGAGGTACAAGTCTTTGCTCCGAAAAATGTAGTCTCTTTATCCCCAGGAAAGACTAGAGTTATTTCTCTCTCATAACATTTAATGATAGCTCGGTACTTTTTCAACCAATCCATTCCTACGATTATGTCGAAATCTTTCATATTAATCATGTATAAATCCGCATCCAAGTTATTCTCATTCATATCTATAAGTGTATTTCTAACCATAGAATCAGCACATATTATTTTACCAGATGGTACACTAACTTCTAATGGTTCTTTTACTCTAATGTCCTTACTTCCAGTTAGAGCATGGAACTTCTTAGACATGAATGAATGGGTAGCGCCAGTATAAAAAAGTACTAATGCAGGTATATTAAATACTGTCAACATACCTGTCATTGTATCTGGGTTCCTTTCAGCATCTTTCAGGATCATGGCAAACACTCGTGCCCTACCCCTGGAAGTATTAACTTCTTTTCCGACTGGGCAATCATAAGATGTGTGCCCTGATTGATTGCATCGATAGCATTTTCCCTGACCCGCCAGGCATAATCCTCCATGGTTTTTTCCACAATTTGTACATGAAGGTTTCTCGGCCTTGACGTTGGGCTTCGTCTTTTCTTCAATTCTGCCTTGCTTATTCTGACCTTGACTGCATTCTGATTTCCAGTCTTACCTTGGCTAGGGCCCTGCCACTTCCTCTTTCCCGAGCTCTCAACCTGTTTACGGTCCATATCCTGACTCGAGGAAATCTCTTGAGCCCTCTTGACAGTTTCTGCATAAGATAGATCACCGTGGCTCTTGAGAATATACCTTATTCCTGGTCGGAGACCATCCAGGAACTTGCGAGATTTTTCCATGTCAGTGGACACAAAACGTGTCGCGAATTGGCTCATGTCGGTAAATTTCCATTCGTACTCAGTCACAGACATTCCTTCTTGATTGAGATCCCAAAATTCACGCTGTTTTTTTTTCACGATAATGCCTTGGGTAATACTGTTCTCTGATTATGACCTTGGACTAGTTCCAAGTTAGGGTTGCATGTTCCTCTTCTGGTCGAGTCCTCCAGTAGCTCTCATACCAACGGTCGTCTCCTTCCGTAAGCTGATATTCTAACACAGATTACTCGTTGTGCATTTGTGCATCCATCAGCCTAAAAGTTCTTTCTAACGATCAAATCCATTCTTCCACAAAAGTAGGTTATTCCTTTCCACTGAATGTTGGGGGTCCGAAGCGACGGAATTGCTCCACCACTAGGTACTGGTTTACAGCAGGTACCTCAGCATTGTTTTCTTGTTCTCTACGCCCTCCATTCATAGCACATTCGTTTCCTCCTCTCCCAGTGCGTGCCTGCCTTGGAAATATTTTCCTAATGTTCAAAATTTCGATTACTGGTAAGATTCTACGTCTAGATATTATTGCAAAATTTTTATGAATATAGGCCATACTCGTGACTGGAAAGAAAATAAATACATGAGAAATATAATCCCACTATTATTTGTATGGTTATTTTAAAGAGAAAATAAAAGTACAATATTGTACTCATAAATAAGATTGTTAAACACTCGGATGCCAAATCCACAATAATCAAATATTAAATTATCGTATTTTCTTCTCCAATATAGATTATAACTTAGTTCGAATTCATGCCGTAGATGCCGAAGCCACACTGGCATCTTCATTTGGATATTCTTCTTCATCTTTATCACTCTCGAAAACATCATCCAGACACAGCGTTCACGGAGCCACATTCGATGTAGCTCGGCCGAGAACTCCACAATGTCGATTACTGGCGTATCTAAGGTCGAGGTAAAGTCCACCAAATTCAAGAGTAGCATCCTTGCTCGGAGACTCCAAGCAGGGGGGAGAGTCTCCATAAGCTTCACAATAGCAAGGTAGTCGGTAACTCCATCCTGCCTAACACGTACAAATTTCCTCGCCATAGTGTTAATGTGGTCGCCTACGTCGCGATGATCTGGCCTTTGGTATTCTCGAAAAGTTTGAACTCTCGTACTTCTCAATACAAATGAACATGAAGTTGATTTCCTAGCGGTTAATCTCGTGCTAGCCATCTACTCACATGGATTATTCTATAATGTGTAAATGCATTGTCCAATATACAAATAATATCGAACCATAATATTAACTGAGCAATCAAGCATATCCACAATTTACGAAAATGAAAGTAATTCAAGATATATGCATATCTGGATTTCTGCATTAAAATATATACCTGTTGAAGCTGGCGAAGTACCGTGGAATGGTATTACTGAATAATATTTTCATATAGAAGGGTATGCAGAATCATAAACTTCTCTGATACCACAAAGTAACGTCCTAATTTTAATTTATAGTTAAGTCTTGAAAACATCCATATATATTTTCTTTAACAACTTTAATTATCTTAATTTAAAAATATCCTTTTAATAAAATAATAACGTACGGAAGCTATATAATAATATAATATCACATAAATATCAATTAGAAGAAGAATTATTTTTTTTACAAAAATTCAAAGTAAACTTTAGTGATTAAATAAATGTAAGGAATTAACGAAAACTCCAATTTAAAATGCTACCAAAATATTAAGTACAGAATTTATACTACGTCTAATTACATAGCATTATACCAAACATTCATCATTTATAGAAAATAAGGCAATTGTTAACGTTCGAAAAAAATTCAAATTACAAATTAAAAGATTCTTCGCAAATTAAAATATAATTAATAATATTAAGAGTTGATGCTTATATAGATACCATTTTCCACCAGTACCACGCCCGCTTCATTAACCTGAAAATATTTTATAAAAATTCGGGGTAAACTTGAGCTTAGTGAGGTTATACATGTCACATATGAATATATCACGAATAATTGAACACATAAATATTTCTGTTCTGTTTTTACGTGTATTTCTACACGGAGTACTCGAAGCCCGGAGGCGATCTGAGCCCGAAGGCTAAATGTTCTGTGTACTGGAAGTACAATTTTTCTGTTCTGTCTGTATGACATGATAAATCATATCATAATTTATAATATATGCCAAATAACACGTAATATACATACGAGATATGTAATTTTGTAGAAAATAAGTGAAAATAAAAACCCCACCTCAATTGATGTAGCGCATGACTAAGTGTGGATGCTCGACTTTCGAAATTCTAATCCCTGAAATTCTCGATGTCTACAAAATGAAATATTCTATATTAATAATTTAATTTAGAGACTTAGAAGATAAAATAAAAACTAAATAATGAATTAAAAATATAAAGGTCAAAAGAGGTTTGGACTTGGATTTAGGATAAGAATTACTTATGAAATAGAATTGGTAAGAGTTGGGGTAAAATCAAAAGATAAAAGCGTTCAGGGTTAAATTGTAATTGAATGAAAGTTATTGGATATAAAATCCAACCCTAGGTCAGATTCCTATCCTCACGCCGCTTTCTCTCTCTTCTACTCCCTCTTCTTCTTCTCTTCTCCCTCTCCCTCAATCTACCGTTTTTTTCTGCTGATCTTTCCTTAGCTCTCTCTCTCACACACACACACTCACACATACATAATATCCTCCTTCATAAGTACTCCCACCGCGGGTATATAGGTACTCTTCACCGCAGCGGTCGGCGGTGGTCCCGGCCAGTCCAGCGGCGTGAATTCCAAGTTAGAGGAGAAGGGTTTCAACTCGGTTTTGTTGGTCTGTTTGATGACTGGTTCGATCTCGTTTCGGAAGAGAGGTGACAGATTGCTATCATTTGGGCTGTTTCAGGCATTTGGCCGCGGATTTGCGGCGATGCGGCGGCGATAGTGAATCGCCGCTGCTGTTCATCTTTTTTTTTTGAATTGGGACTGAATTCGTTCGAGGCGGATTTGTTCTTGGTGTTATGATTATGATCAGAAAATAGGAATGAAATAGTAATGATAAAAAACAAGAACAAGAAAACATACGAGAAGAAAAATTCTTACCTTCTACTGGAGTATCACTATGCATAATGAGATGTTTGGAATGAACTATGTTGTAAAGTTGATTTGTATTATATATTGTTTAAGAGAAGAATTAGAAAAGACACAAGTTAATTGTGTCTTAATTTGGTTAATAATTGACCATGAATGCTGTGAAAATTAAGAATGAAAATTAAGACAAAGGAAAAGTCAGTTTTCTTTTTCTTTCCCGAAGGGAGAAGAGAAGGGAGGTGAAAAGATAAATGGACTGTTGTGTTGGGCCAAATAAAGATATAATTGGGTTGAAATTTAATAGACTAGTTAATATATAATTGGGTTGGACTAATAAATGGGTTCTTCAATTAAAATTAAATGTGTAAAAGAAAATTAGCCACAAAATAATAATAATAATAATAATAATTTACGGATATTACATGAGCTATATTAATACACTAATATTTGTATGCAGAGAAATTGTAGTGATTCAGATGTCCGAAAATCATATCTGAAATGCTCAAATGCCTATGCCTATTTATAGGCTGTTCTCAACCATGGAGGGATTAATGCAGATTTATTCTCATTAATCTGCCAATAAACTTTTATGGACGTTACACGAATCAAACATTTGAATTCTGATGTTACAGAATTCCATTGCATTCATGTTTGTACGTTTCTGTTTTTTAAAATCTGCTGTTTCAGATTTCAAAACTGATCTGCTTCAGTTTCGTAACTGATAGCATCCGATTTGGTTTGGGCCAAGACAACTTAAGTCTTTACTTCAGTTTCAAAAACTGAAGCCCAAAAGTATTTTGTCCAAAAAGAATATAGTTGGACCCAAACACCACCCAAAACACCAAGATCCAAGGACCACGGCACGCGGCTCGCGGACGAGGCCGAGGCGAGGCGGGCGGCGGCGATGCGTGTATGTGTGTGTGCGCGAGGTCATGACATTCACCAAGCCCACTAGCAAGCCCACAAGTTAATAGTTCCATGAACATTGCTATTCTTATACATTCGAATACCTCTCTCATTTTCCAATGTGGGACAATAAATACTTCCCAAATATTATTTCCCTACACAACATCCAAACTTTGACATACAATATCTCACTCACCGGAAATCGATTTTGAGACTTCAAGTATACCACGTTCATCTACTCGAGACGTAACAATCTAGTTTCGTTTCTAGTTTTTTCTTATTTCGATTATTTCCTTGTATTTTTAATTTGCTCCTTGTTAGTTCAGATTATATTTTCATTTCCTTGTATTTTTTTTTTCACGAGTTTGTTCACCGGATTCTTCTGTAATTTCTTTTTTCGTTCAACTTCTGTAATTTTTGGTTTTTTCGAGTTGTACTTTTGTTTTTCCAGTTGTAATTTAGTTTCGCCCGACAAGTTTCTACGAACAAGTTTCCAACAAGTGACTCGTCGCGGCTGATCTAGCTTGGTCGGGGCGACTGTATGCGGCAGAAGGGTTCAATCAGAGTGGATGGACGCGGTGGAAGCACTCGGTCGAAGCGGCTAGACACGGGTCCAGGATATCGGGTCATGGCTGGTGAGACGATTGGGTTGGCGGGGCGAATGCGCTGGAGGGTGATAGAGCTGGGGGACTGCGGTGGCTCGCGGCGGCGTGCGATGGCAGGAGTCGACGGTAGAGGAGTTTTCTGCCAGAAGTTTTTTTCATTTCTTTCTGGAACTTTGCAAAAAAAAATAAATAAATAAATAAAAAAAAAAAAAATAGGCCTACGGGCTGATAATATGTTGAAGGAAAATCTATAATCTCAATATAGAAGGCAAAACTGTAGAATATTACGTTCACTAATCTAACCAATGTAGAATGAAGTAGTTTATAGAAGGATCTAGTATCACCATCGATTAGATACCTAATCTAATCAGTATACGTGTAAGATATACATCGAAAAAGGATGGAAACATAATTTCCTGAAACAAATCATTTCAAACATAAAAAAAAAAAAATGTGTGTGAAAAGGTTATTGCAGCAACAATTAATTTGCTATAGAGTTTAATTAACTATATTATTTTATTTTCTAATATAAGATGATGAATATTTGCACTATTTTTGTACAATTGATTGCCTGATATTTATATATATTCGGGTAATTTTATTATATTAAATTATATGACTATTGATTTTATGAATTTTCAAAGATATATTCCTAAAATATGTAAGCGGTTAATTTTTAGTGATAGCATATTAATCAATAGAATCATCTTCGTATAAGGAAGGTTGTAGAGAATGAAACTAAATTGTAAATTTTTCTAGATGTATTAGATAAATATTTTAATTATATCAAAACTCGATCTTTCAAAAATGAGAAATTTCTATGTTAAAATAGAACAATTATTTAATTGTATTATTACAATAATAATTGATTTAGTGAGGGAGTTAACTTATATTTTTTTTTGTTTCTAAAATATTTCGAATGATGCATATTTCACCAATGATATTCAGCTAGTTAAATAGCAAATTTCTACTTAAATTTTTAAAACAATAAAAAAATTTATTATATGTTTTGCCATGATCGGACGATCTCTTACATAGATGTAGATATATATGCGTGCGCGCGCGCGCGCGCACACATATATATATATATATATAAAATGTATATGCCTGTATTTAGTTATGGTCAACTTATATAACTCAAGAATGAAAATTATGAAAGACTTGACCTTTTTTTGACGCGGCAAAAGTGATATAATAAAGTAGTGTTGTAAAACTTATCTAGTGAATTAATCATATTATACGTTTCTACATAGTCCTTTATACATGTGTATTATAGGGGTGTTGCACTAGCATATTACAAAAATATTATAAGAATATCAATGTAAAAATAACTAAGTATCTAGATATAATATTTTAAGTGATCAAACTACTATTTGTAGACTTCTAATGCATTAGTTATTTTTTAATATATTTATATAATTAATATATAAATAATACTTCATTCGTCTCGCTCAAAACTTTACACTTATCTTCTTTTTGTACCTTTAGAAAATTTATATTGATCACTTTTACACAATCAAATCAAACAACTACATTTTACTTTCTAATCTTCACCACGCACTCACTATCGATTCTCTTTACTTTTTTAATTTCCACCACACATTTATTATCATTACTTACACCAATTATTTTAAAATATACAAAATATATACCATCCGTTAAATTTTAAACAGGACAAGTAAAGCTGTGTCGAAAAAAAAAATTGCTAGCAAAAAGTAACATTCACAGGAGCACAAAAGAATCCTATTTAATTTGTACAAACAATTCTTTGGGCACACATAGACCAGGGCTGTAATTCTGATTTTGTTTGTATCTGCATCTGCATGGCTTCATTTATTATGGCTGTCGGAAAATTGAATACCACCCTAATATTGTTGTTGAGCTGTATTTATTAGTAAATTCCCAAAATTAAATGTGACGATACATTATCCAATACGAGCGATGCTCGGTTTTTGGTTAAACGAGTCATTCAGACCCGGGCGATGCCCCGGGCTGTATATGATGGTATTATATATTTAAATTGTTATTGTTCAGCACAAATTTTCGTCATTTTGATCATGGATCCGTCATTTATTTTCGTCATTTTATATTCGGGACGTATTTTCATTATCAGATATATAAGTTGTCACAGTAGATACATTTTGTAGCATGATACGTATTTAAAATAGTTTATTGACATGTAATCTTTTAAGATGTATTTTTTACGTAATATTTTTTGTCTATTTATTTTGGTATTGACTCTATCATTTTTAATTGGAACTAACTAATATTAATACATTGGGATAAGTTATAACTATTTCTTATGATAGTCAACGACGCCATCACGCATACGTGTCGTATAGAAGTTTTCATAGATTTAAAATACGTGCGATGCACATGAGCTATATAGAAGTTTTCATAGCCTAATATTGAACATTTATTTTCGTCATTTTATATTTAAGTTTTCATGGTGTCACACATTTGCTAAGCTTTATACGTACTTAGAATACTTTATTGAGTTGCACATGGGCTGTATATAAGTTTTTATATCGTAATCTTCAGAACTTATTTTCGTCATTATATATCTAAGCTGTGATGGTATCACATTTCTAAGCATGGCACAAATTTAAAATAGTTTATTGACATTAAAAGAGTATATGTGAAGAGATTTTTTTCAAGATGTTAAATTGAAAAGAGTCTATTCACATGTAATTTTTTAATATGTATAAGTTACATAAATTATTTTAAATATGAAGCGATGACATTAATGTTGGAGACCTTTTATATTCATCCACGTGCAATGCACACATGTTCGATCGCCTCGGGACCCATGCGATGCACTCGAGTTGGATCTAATTATTTTTTCGTAATGTTCGGGACTAATTTTCGGTTTATGTTTGAAACTCTCATTTTTTGTGAAAGACTTCGTTGTTCAAATAAATTACATTATTAAAAGCGAACTATAAAACAAATTTCCTTTTTAACAAAACTATAAAAACATAAAACATTAAATTGATTAGTATATTCAAGAGTATAAATTATAATTCGTATAATAAATTATAATTCGTATAGTAAAATATTGCATGTTTAATTTGTAACGTACTATTAATATGAATGCCAGGTATTCATCTATATTGACACTGGTGGCCGTGGCGTTGTTCTTGTTGTTGTTCTTCTTCTTGTTGTCTTTGTCGTTGTTGTTCATTGGCATTTTGCATGTTTTGTTCTTGATACAATTTTTGTGGCTTGTCAATCTCTTTCTTTAATGTGAAGAGGTTTTTTGCAAAATGTTATATTTAAATGAGGCTTTTCATATGTAATCTTTTAATGTGAGTAACTTACATAAATTATTTTTTAATTAATGCATTATTACAATATTTTTTCATAAACTATAATATCGAATTTGGAGCATTCATTAGTAACTCATTCTAAGTATTTACAGTATGACGACATGAATCACTTGATCTCAAACTCAAATGAATAATGCTTACCTCGTGATATGTGGATAACATTTCAAATACAATTTTCTTCTCCTTTATATACTTCTTCGATTTAGAAGATTCTCATTGTTATGATGATAGTGTGAAGATATTTTTATTATATTTTTATTATATACTACCATTTGCAATATGTAATATCTACATAATTTACACAGTCATATCAGATATCAAAGTCACACAATATTCCAAGACGTTTAATTAAAAAAGTGACATTAACACAACGCAAGACAAAAAACTACATCAAGAGCAAAAATATTAAAATGCACCAACAAAGTGTAGTAATAATTATTGACTAAAAATTGAATGCTCGTCACATTATTTTCAATACACTTACTTGCTAACGAATCAATAGTATTAGCCCGTTTATCGGTATTACATGAAGTAAAATATTGCATGTTTAATTTGTAACGTACTATTAATACGAATGCTAAGTATTCATCCCACCGGTGGCCGCGGCGTTGATCTTGTTGTTGTTGTTGTTGTTGTTGTTTTTGTTGTTGTTGTCTTTGTCGTTGTTGTTCATTGGCCTTTTGCATGTTTTGTTCTTGACATAATTTTTGTGACTTCTCGATCTCTTTCTTTAATGCTTCTTGATGCGCTACAAAAAAATAGATATAGTTGATCGTTAGTAACTTAAATACAATTAATCAATATCTTGTATTTTCGATCAAAGTAAAAATGTTCGTGCATGTTCCACTTAATTGATAAGACAACGATGTGTAAGATCTCTTAAACCATTAGAAAAGATGATGTTACTACCGAATCTCCTAAGCTACCATCTTTATGTCCTATATTGTTACACACAAAAAACACACGTGAAATTTACATAAAATAATATAAATCTATATGCTAAATAAGTAAGACGATATGATGCTTACTTTACCACCATAATAAGTTGTAGCCCAATGTGCACGCGGTGTGGAGGAAGTTGTGGTTTGTTGTGTGTGATTTTTGACACATTATATAGTTGATAAAATAGTTGTAACTCATGGACGGGAAGGTAAAAAGACTAACCACTAATTGGTGTGTTTAATTTATGCATTCATGGCATTTTTGGTTTGGATTCTTTGAGGTTTAGAGATGGCTTGAAACATGATGTACCGTACAAACTTTTGTGCACGATTCCTATGTACTTACCCTTATGTATGACTATTAAATCAATGTACTAACACATGAAGCTTTCACATTTCACTTTCAATTCATGAAATATTTATTGTGAGCACTTTGCATTTATAAGACAACTTAAGCTTTTAGTATATAAGATATCTACGTGTTTTGTACGTAATGTTGGGGCAGACAGTTAAATGAGCAGATGACAGAATTTAAATGCGTTTTAGAGAAGTTTATATATTTTTTTAATTGTTATTGTCCTTTTATTTTAGTCTATGTAATTAGTTATATGAAATGAGGCTTTACTAACCCGTATGTTGCTCCGGGGTTATTTTTGGTTTATTCAACCCGTGCGATGCCCCGATTGTATCTAAGATTTCATAGCTAAAATTTAACCATCTTGTAATTTATACTATCATTTAAAAGTTCATTTTAATCACCTTGTGTATTAGAAGGTGCGCGTGTTTTGTACGTAATGTTGGGGCAGACGGTTGAATGAGCATATGGCAGAATTTAAATGCCTTTTAGAGAAGTTTATATGTTTTTTTAATTGTTATTGTCCTTTTATTTTAGTCTATGTAATTAGTTATATGAAATGAGGCTTTACTAACCCGTATGTTGCTCCGGGGTTGTTTTTGGTTTATTCAACCCGTGCGATGCCCCAATTGTATCTAAGATTTCATAGCTAAAATTTAACCATCTTGTAATTTACACTATCATTTAAAAGTTCATTTTAATCACCTTGTGTATTAGAAGGTGCACGTGTTTTGTACGTAATGTTGGAGCAGACGGTTGAATGAGCATATGTCAGAATTTAAATGCCTTTTAGAGAAGTTTATATATTTTTTATTGTTATTGTCATTTTATTTTAGTCTATGTATTAGTTATATGAAATGGGGCTTTACTAACCCGTATGTTGCTCCGGGGTTGTTTTTGGTTTATTCAACCCGTGCGATGCCCCAATTGTATCTAAGATTTCATAGCTAAAATTTAACCATCTCGTAATTTATTTAAAAGTTCATTTTAATCACCTTGTGTATTAGAAGTAGGGATTGCAATTTACCCGCGGGTAACGGATAATCGCGGGCACCCGACCCTAATAGGTGCGGGTTTGGTGGGCATTTGGTATCCACGGATAGCTTCGTGGTATGAAATTACTATCCATTAGGTTCGCGGGTATGGATGTGGATAGCTACTATCCGTACCCGCAAAACCCATTTACCGTGAAAAACACCTGCGAAGATACCCGCGAAATACCCACAAAAATACCCGCGAAATACTCATAAAATATTCGAACAGATTTTGAATTCGGTATGATGTAGTAAGTATTTTAATCTTTTTGTATATACTATATATGAATTTCTGAGTTTGATTTATGGATATTAATTTGTGTGAAATTTTTATTTATATTGAATTCATTTATTTGCATCGCGGATACCCGACGGGTGGCGGGTTTCGGATACCCAACGGGTGGTGGATACCCGCGAGTCGCGGGTGTGGTTGGCAAATCATACCCGTCGCGGGTCGCGGGTACATATTTACCTCGCGGGTACGGATGTGGATAGGCACTATCTGTGCCCGCCGTACCCGACTGTCATCCCTAATTAGAAGGTGCATGTATTTTGTACGTAATGTTGGGGCAGACGGTTGAATGAGCAGTTAGCAGAATTTAAATGCCTTTTAGAGAAGTTTATATGTTTTTTTATTGTTATTTTCCTTTTATTTTAGTCTATGTAATTAGTTATATGAAATGAGGCTTTACTAACCCGTATGTTGCTCCGGGATTGTTTTTGGTTTATTCAACCCGTGCGATGCACCGACTGTATCTAAGATTTCATAGCTAAAATTTAACCATCTTGTAATTTATACTATCATTTAAAAGTTCATTTTAATCACCTTGTGTATTAGAAGGTGCATTTGGATTGTGATGTTTATCATAACTTTTGTACTTAAATTAGTTTATTTACATTAAAAATTACAATTAAAATAGTCTCTTCATATATTTACAATTAAAAGTTACAATTAAATCCCTCTTCCACATTAAATTAAGGGGGATAAGTATTATATAGTATAGATATATTTGACAAATATTATCCCACATTTTAGAAACACTTATTATATTTAATGTGATACACCCTCTGTTTTTTTTTTAATAATAGCTTGACTTTTTAGTACGTATTTTAAGAAGCTTCTATTACATATCTAGAATATTTTTTTTTTAAATTTTCTTTTTGTGAATTAAAATATATAATGAATATTGTAATATGAAAAAAGAATATTTCAAAAAAAAATTATTCTAGCTATGTAGTCAAAGCGCCTTAAAATACGTGCTAAAAAGTCAAGCGACTATTAAAAACAACAGAGGGTATATATCTTATATAAAATTTCGAATATATTATAAATGTGACAAGTGCAATGTAAATATAATAAATATACATGTATGTAGTAAGGGGGGTGGCAGTGGATGAATCATGGGGTGAATCATGGGACATACCGATCGGCATGACCATTGCCATAGGGGCGGTATGGTTGAATCATGGGGGAGCTCGGCATGTCACACCGAAGAATCATGGAAGTTGGGCAATTAAAAATTATCCGTTGGGCATTGAATTAAGTATCCGTTGGGCATTAAAAAAAAATTCCCTTTAAATATACACTTTCAAATCATATTTTATTCACACCCACCATTTTCAAATCACATTTTATTCCACTACTTCCACTTCCAACTCTTTTATTCTTTTAAAAAATATGGATCCAAATAAATCAAAACGTGATTCTGTAATATCCGGAATTTCTATTACTGTTGTTAGTGTTATTTTATCTGAATTATATTGTACAGCGTGGAATCTGTACAGTAGGGATAAAATAAATTAAGGACTGAGATGTCAGTATTGGTATAATTGTCGTGTTTGGTAAATAATTGCAGGATATAATGTATTGAGTATATGTGTATTCAGTATGCCGTATGTTCGTATCCAGTATGTCGAGACGGACAGGAACAATTGTATTTTGGCCAAGTATAGAAGGCCATTACGTACGCCAACGTTAAGGATCAACGTACGTTAATATATAAGCTTTACATACGTTATGCATAAGGCATTACGTACGTAACACAGGAATCGAACAGGACCGAACTGTGGTCGGCAGGTGGGGCCCTGTGTCGACAACTTTCGGAGGAGGATGTGGACAGGCGAGTCAACCTCGGCATTACGTACGCTATGCATGGTGTATTACGTACGTAATGCGAGTACGTTACTGTAGCAAGTCAACGTACGTATTGCGTACGCTATGAAGGATGTGTTATGTACGTAATCGATTTAACGAAACAGGTCAGTGAATTCTGGAATGATGTTACGTACGATGTGAGAGACATGTAGCGAACGTAAGGTGCATTACATACGTTAATATGGATTGATAACGTACGTAATGAGCGATGCAGTTTATAAAATGAAGTTCGTTCTTTCATTTCTTCATGAGAGAAAATCGATATCCTCCTCTAACGTTCGTTCCTTTGAGTATGTAAGAGAGATTTAACCTCTTCTATCTTGGTTATGAGATGGGAAAGCATGGATTAGAGGCTTGGAGATGAAGATGTCAATGATTGTTGAAGAGTTTGATTGTGTTATTCACGTTTTTTATGTATGTTGTTAAACTCTACACCTTGATTTCGGATTTTCGGTATGGTTATCCATATTTGATTCGTATGATGATGATGATTAGGGTATTGTTGTTACGATTCTTTAGGTTATATGAAGTGTATATTGAAGAATACGATAATACATGACTTGGATTTCGAATTGGATGATTATCTACATGTTAAAGGATATCAAATTATGTTGTTTTGATGGTTATGAACAAGGATTCGAATCATTTAGTGTTTTTGAGGAACTCCTTGATAAATTTAACATAGCAAGACGATCGTATGTTGAATTATCGGTATTTTTAGATGTAAAGGTCGAATGTTCGTTGATTGTAGTGGTAGAATTCGTATGTTCTTGACGAA
Organism: Orobanche coerulescens; assembly: GCA_033398695.1. Taxonomy (NCBI): domain Eukaryota; kingdom Viridiplantae; phylum Streptophyta; class Magnoliopsida; order Lamiales; family Orobanchaceae; genus Orobanche; species Orobanche coerulescens. Next base: position 207,019,533 of record CM065804.1, read on the forward strand.
ATATGAATCATGATAACAATTTTGAATCCGGAAAGATTATAACAAGATCATCAATGGTATTGGACTATTTGAATAGTTTGGATTGTCGATTATGCCGATAGTATGGTTCCACTATGAAATTTACAATTATAAACAAGGAGGAATCGTGTTAATTCGTATAAATTCGGAATAGAGTGTGTTATGTAATCCTTGTTATCGAGATGAGTTGATCGTTGATATGATTACCGGATTATGGAAACGTATCGTGGTAATGAGTTCATGATTGTTTGATTCGGGTTGTTCAGATTCATGTTTAATCGGGATAATTGCGGAACCATTGGGTTTATTGATCGGTTGTATTAATTGTTAAGTATGATCGTCGAGTTGCGGCTTACATTGTAGATATGAGCTCGTATTTGTTAAGTTGTATTATTTGGTTTTGTGTATGATCGAGATATCATTAAACCGTGAGATTGGTTGATTGGTCGTGTCGGTTGTTGATTGTTATCGGATTGTTGTTAATCTATTATTGAAATAGGTTGCGATAATTGACAATTGATAAGAATCATGCCTTACGGTCAAGTTCGAGGATGCTCGTGGATTGCATTGATCGGGGCCGTGGAACTTACAAACGACGGCAAGGGATTGGTGACGACTTCATCGATATCGAGGCAAGTTATTACTTGCTCAGTTATAATGTTTAATGAATGGTTTCAGTTTCATTTCGCTTATAATGCATATAGCAATGATTATTACTGCAAATTCTGGAGATTTGGGTTATATGTTGTCTTTCCGATTCTGGGAGTTAAATCATAATGTATATGATTTATTTCGATTATTGGCATATTCAGGTATCGAGGTTATATTATGATAAAGACGAGGATATGAGTATCTATAGTCCATGGTGCGTTTGAATCGTCGAGCATTGAGGAAAATCGCCAGTGATGATTTGACATCGAGATTGCTCTTGAAGGACTTAGGACAAGTACCTTAATTTGATTTCGGTTTAGTGTTGATGATGCTGATCATTCAGGTTGTCTTTCGTGTTGCTGAACATGAGGTCGTCCTAGTTGTTTTATCATAGTGTCGTTCATGTTATTGATTCATATGTTGTTCATGTTGATGAACATATTGACTTGCATATGTGTATGCATGATTGCATTGTTTTATGTTGTAAATGATCCGATGGGATCATGAGGATCTATGCTGAGGGCGCTGGATCGGATGTGCACCATGCGTTGGTCCGACGGGATCATCATGGGAATCTATGCTGAGGGCGCTGGTCGTTGGACAGGTTTTCCACCATGCGTTGGTCCGACGGGATCATCATGGGAATCAATGCTGAGGGCGCTGGATCGTTGGATTACCCTATGTTGATGGAATCATGTGGATTCGCATCATTGATTTTATCTTGTGTTGTTGTGTATATGTATATTGTTGGTTATCCACCTCATGTTGATCTAGTAGGATCATCAGGGGATTTATGTTGAGGGCGCTGGATCTGTTGGAATATTTATTCCACACATTATTTAATTTATGTTTTGATGATTAAAGTTGCTAAACAACAAAACAACATCGAGGCGAAGCAAAACAACGAAGCAGACGAAGACGCAAAAAGTTGCAATCTGGACTGCACTAGCGCACGCTAAGGCATATTCGTTAGCGCACGCTAACGCGGAGTAAGCTGCATTCCAGCCAAGTTTCGAAGTAAGCTGCAGTGATGTAAACTGTTGAGATAGCGCACGCTACACATCATTATTAACGCACGCTATCGAAGTCCTGCTACCGTTGTGAAGGAATTCAAACACAGCAAAACGTATGCAATAAAGTCATCATTAGCGCACGCTACACAGTATGATTAGCGCACGCTAAGTTGTTTGAATCCAGTCAATCCGAACGTTGGGAAAAGCAAGTCAAAGTCAAGCATCAAACGAATAGTTTGACAAGGAAAGGCAACGGATATATTATGTTAACGCACGCTACTCAATCATGGTTAACGTACGCTAAGTAAGTTAAATAACGTACGTAAGGAAGGAGGCATAACGTACGCTAAAGTAGAAACGGCTTACCGGATCAAATCGAAATATCTAGCGCACACTACAAAATAAGGCTATCGCACGCTAGCAAGTCAAAAAAGCCATCAACTGCTAGTTTATGGGAAATGCCTATAAATACCATCCCTATGGTATTATTTGAGAACAACAACTTCAAGCAAACGAGATATACATCTGAGAATCATATACTTACATTGTTGTTGTAATATTGAGCTTATATTGTTAGTTTGAGTGTTTATACATTCAACATTATACACGAGAGGTAAAAGAAAAGAATCGATTGGATTCGGTGTTATTAGGATCAAGTATCCGGCATTGTTAGAATCGCAATCGATATCTAAGTGAGGTTTATCTAGTACCCATAGAAAGCTAGAGTGGTTGATTCCTTATCCAATAGAAAAGGAAAAACGGTTTTACTCGGACCGATAGAAGACAAGCTTGTAACGGTAATCCCTCGACCGATAGAAGAGAGGCGTAGAGGTTTTGATCTTAAGCCTAAGGAAAAAGATACATCAAGAGAGGACGTAGGCTTCGTTAATAGCCGAACCTCTATAAATCCTTGTGTAATTTATTTTCCGCAAATTTATTTTCGCTTCCGCATAGAACGGCGCAAATATCCGATTTGGTACCCAACAATTGGTATTGGAGCGGTTCTCCAATACGCGGCTTAACATCCGAGGAGAAGATCCAAAATGGCGTTTCAAATCTCTCCAGCCGAAGGCCTTGCTCTCAACCGACCACCATTTTTTGATGGCACGAACTTCATGATTTGGAAGAAGAAGATGTCAATATTCATTCGAGCTTACGACATCGAACTTTGGAAAGTGATTTGTCTTGGTCCAAAAATCCCAATGAATTCCAACGGTACGCTTAAAATTTTTGAAGAATATGACGACTCCGATTGGAAAAACGACCATTTCAATTGTAAGGCAACTCAACTTCTTTATTGTGCCTTAAATCCGGAAGAACACAACCGGATATCATCGTGTGATAGTGCCAAAGAAATCTGGAAAATGCTTGAGGTAACACACGAAGGTACGTCTCAAGTCAAGGAGACGAAGATAAACATGCTCCTTCACGATTATGAATTATTCCAAATGAAGGACGACGAATCCATCTCGATTATGCTCGACCGATTTTCGGTCATCACTAATGGATTAGCATGTTTTGGAAAACCACTTTCGAGTAGTGAGAAAGTAAAGAAAATTCTCCGATCACTACCTCGAGAATGGGACGGTACGGTTACGGCAATAATGGAATCCAAAGATTTAAATACTCTCGATTTTAGTGCTCTCGTTGGTTCTCTTATCAACTACGAGATTGTTCTAAAATCTCGGAATGCCAAACCGAAACCGAAGGAGAGGTCGATAGCCTTCAAGGCTAAAATGTCGAAAAAGAAAGAAGAAACCCTGGTGGACGAAAGCGACGAAGAAATGGCATATTATGCCAAAAATATTAATAAGTTCCAACACTTATTAAACCGGAGAAAGAAGGACATTCAAGCGGGCGAACCTAAGAAATTCGACAACACTTGTCGATTATGTGGTAAAACATGCCACTTTGCTAAGAACTGTCGAGTAAAGCAAAAGGAGGTTCTAATCGCAACATGGAGCGACGAAGATCCCGATGAAGATTTTCTTGAACAAAATAATCTCGCGCTCATGGCCCGGAGTTCATTCGACGATAGCGACGTCGAAAGCCAAGTAAGTAATTCTTACGACGAACTTTTTGAAGCATTCGAGTTACTACATACGGACTATCAAAATGCTTTAAATGAAATTAAGTCCCTCAAGTCTAAATATAAAACTTTGGAAATTAAAAATTCCAAAATACTTGAAAAAGGGAAATTTGTCGAAAATGATCATTCGAAATGCCTTGAAAATGAAAATATTTTGAAAAATGATCTTTTAAAAGTTCAAGATGAACTAAAAATTTTGACAAAGAAATTTTCGTGCGGCAACGATAAATTTGAACAAATGTTATGTGTTCAAAAATATACTCTAAATAAAGAGGGGTTAGGATTCAAATCACGTTCGAAAAACGAATTCGTTAATTTCAATATACCCCATTGCGAAAAGTGTTTAAAAATCGGGCATCATATTTCCAATTGCAAAAGCCCAAGACGGACGATAAAAACTAAAAGGATTTGGGTTCCTAAAGGAACAAACGTTTCAAACATCGTCTACGTTTCAAAAGAAAAACCAACTATCGGTTGGATCCCCAAAAATAAATTTTGACAAATGATATTTTACAAAGGGGGAGAAGGAAATAAAATTTTCAGGGGAAGTTTATACCCTTATTAATGCATAAATTGATATCATGCATATTTATATTTCTTTTGGTATTCTTTATATTTCTTTTACTTTTTGATGAAGACAAAACAACCCTTGAATTGGATAATCTGTAAAAATAATATATGTATATTTCTACGAATCAAAGTTTTCGGCTTTGATCGTTTCGTTATTTCTTTTACTTTTTGATGAAGAAAAAAAGGGGGAGAAAGATATGAATTGAGATAAAAATGAGAAAAATCGAAGAAGTCGAAAAGAAAAAGAAAGCATATAAAAAGGGGGAGTTAAAACGAAGGAAGGAGTTGAAAAATTGAAAAATGAAGAAGTCGAAAAAGAAAAGGATTGGAGAAACTAACGAAACGATCAAAGCCGAAAACTTTGATTCGTAGAAATATACATATATTATTTTACTGATTATCCAATTCAAGGGTTGTTTTGTAATCATCAAAAAGGGGGAGATTGTTGGAATATTTATTCCACACATTATTTAATTTATGTTTTGATGATTAAAGTTGCTAAACAACAAAACAACATCGAGGCGAAGCAAAACAACGAAGGCATTTAAGACGCAAAAGTTGCAACTGGATCGCACTAGCGCACGCTAAGGCATATTCGTTAGCGCACGCTAACGCGAGTAAGCCGCATTCCACCCAAGTTTCAAGTAAGTGCAGTGATGTAAACTGTTGAGATAGCGCACGCTACACATCATTATTAACGCACGCTATCGAAGTCCTGCTACCGTTGTGAAGGAATTCAAACACAAGAAAACGTATGCAATAAAGTCATCATTAGCGCACGCTACACAAGATGATTAGCGCACGCTAAGTTGTTTGAATCCAGTCAATCCGAACGTTGGGAAAAGCAATTCAAAGTCAAGCATCAAACGGATAGTTTGACAAGGAAAGGCAACGGATATATTACGTTAACGCACGCTACTCAATCATGGTTAACGTACGCTAAGTAAGTTAAATAACGTAAGTAAGGAAGGAGGCATAACGACGCTAAAGTAGAAACGGTTACCGGATCAAATCGAAATATCTAGCGCACCCTACAAAAGAAGGCTAGCGCACGCTAGCAAGTCAAACAACAAAGAACGGCTAGTTTATGGGAAATGCCTATAAATACCATCCCTATGGTATTGTTTGAGAACAACAACTTCAAGCAAACGAGATATACATCTGAGAATCATATACTTACATTGTTGTTGTAATATTGAGCTTATATTGTTAGTTTGAGTGTTTATACATTCAACATTATACACGAGAGGTAAAAGAAAAGAATCGATTGGATTCGGTGTTATTAGGATCAAGTATCCGGCATTGTTAGAATCGCAATCGATATCTAAGTGAGGTTTATCTAGTACCCATAGAAAGCTAGAGTGGTTGATTCCTTATCCAATAGAAAATGAAAAACGGTTTTACTCGGACCGATAGAAGACAAGCTTGTAACGGTAATCCCTCGACCGATAGAAGAGAGGCGTAGAGGTTTTGATCTTAAGCCTAAGGAAAAAGATACATCAAGAGAGGACGTAGGCTTCGTTAATAGCCGAACCTCTATAAATCCTTGTGTAATTTATTTTCCGCAAATTTATTTTCGCTTCCGCATAGAACGGCGCAAATATCCGATTTGGTACCCAACAATTGGTATCAGAGCGGTTCTCCAATACGCGGCTTAACATCCGAGGAGAAGATCCAAAATGGCGTTTCAAATCTCTCCAGCCGAAGGCCTTGATCTCAACCGACCACCATTTTTTGATGGCACGAACTTCATGACTTGGAAGAAGAAGATGTCAATATTCATTCGAGCTTACGACATCGAACTTTGGAAAGTGATTTGTCTTAGTCCAAAAATCCCAATGAATTCCAACGGTACGCTTAAAATTTTTGAAGAATATGACGACTCCGATTGGAAAAACGACCATTTCAATTGTAAGGCAACTCAACTTCTTTATTGTGCCTTAAATCTGGAAGAACACAACCGGATATCATCGTGTGATAGTGCCAAAGAAATCTGGAAAATGCTTGAGGTAACACACGAAGGTACGTCTCAAGTCAAGGAGACGAAGATAAACATGCTCCTTCACGATTATGAATTATTCCAAATGAAGGACGACGAATCCATCTCGATTATGCTCGACCGATTTTCGGTCATCACTAATGGATTAGCATGTTTTGGAAAACCACTTTCGAGTAGTGAGAAAGTAAAGAAAATTCTCCGATCATTACCTCGAGAATGGGACGGTACGGTTACGGCAATAATGGAATCCAAAGATTTAAATACTCTCGATTTTAGTGCTCTCGTTGGTTCTCTTATCAACTACGAGATTGTTCTAAAATCTCGGAATGCCAAACCGAAACCGAAGGAGAGGTCGATAGCCTTCAAGGCTAAAATGTCGAAAAAGAAAGAAGAAACCCCGGTGGACGAAAGCGACGAAGAAATGGCATATTATGCCAAAAATATTAATAAGTTCCAACACTTATTAAACCAGAGAAAGAAGGACATTCAAGCGGGCGAACCTAAGAAATTCGACAACACTTGTCGATTATGTGGTAAACCAGGCCACTTTGCTAAGAACTGTCGAGTAAAGCAAAAGGAGGTTCTAATCGCAACATGGAGCGACGAAGATCCCGATGAAGATTTTCTTGAACAAAATAATCTCGCGTTCATGGCCCGGAGTTCATTCGACGATAGCGACGTCGAAAGCCAAGTAAGTAATTCTTACGACGAACTTTTTGAAGCATTCGAGTTACTACATACGGACTATCAAAATGCTTTAAATGAAATTAAGTCCCTCAAGTCTAAATATAAAACTTTGGAAATTGAAAATTCCAAAATACTTGAAAAAGGGAAATTTGTCGAAATTGATCATTCGAAATGCCTTGAAAATGAAAATATTTTGAAAAATGATCTTTTAAAAGTTCAAGATGAACTAAAAATTTTGACAAAGAAATTTTCGTATGTAACGATAAATTTGAACAAATGTTATGTGTTCAAAAATATACTCTAAATAAAGAGGGGTTAGGATTCAAATCACGTTCGAAAAACGAATTCGTTAATTTCAATATACCCCATTGCGAAAAGTGTTTAAAAATCGGGCATCATATTTCCAATTGCAAAAGCCCAAGACGGACGATAAAAACTAAAAGGATTTGGGTTCCTAAAGGAACAAACGTTTCAAACATCGTCTACGTTTCAAAAGAAAAACCAACTATCGGTTGGATCCCCAAAAATAAATTTTGACAAATGATATTTTACAAAGGGGGAGAAGGAAATAAAATTTTCAGGGGAAGTTTATACCCTTATTAATGCATAAATTGATATCATGCATATTTATATTTCTTTTGGTATTCTTTATACTTCTTTTACTTTTTGATGAAGACAAAACAACCCTTGAACTAGATAATCTGTAAAAATAATATATGTATATTTCTACGAATCAAAGTTTTCGGCTTTGATCGTTTCGTTATTTCTTTTACTTTTTGATGAAGACAAAAAGGGGGAGAAAGATATGAATTGAGATAAAATGAGAAAAATCAAGAAGTAAAAGAAAAAGAAAGCATACAAAAAGGGGGAGTTAAAACGAAGGAAGGAGTTGAAAAATTGAAAAATGAAGAAGTCGAAAAAGAAAAGGATTGGAGAAACTAACGAAACGATCAAAGCCGAAAACTTTGATTCGTAGAAATATACATATATTATTTTTACAGATTATCCAATTCAAGGGTTGTTTTGTAATCATCAAAAAGGGGGAGATTGTTGGAATATTTATTCCACACATTATTTAATTTATGTTTTGATGATTAAAGTTGCTAAACAACAAAACAACATCGAGGCGAAGCAAAACAACGAAGCAGACGAAGACGCAAAAAGTTGCAATCTGGACTGCACTAGCGCACGCTAAGGCATATTCGTTAGCGCACGCTAACGCGGAGTAAGCTGCATTCCAGCCAAGTTTCGAAGTAAGCTGCAGTGATGTAAACTGTTGAGATAGCGCACGCTACACATCATTATTAACGCACGCTATCGAAGTCCTGCTACCGTTGTGAAGGAATTCAAACACAGCAAAACGTATGCAATAAAGTCATCATTAGCGCACGCTACACAGTATGATTAGCGCACGCTAAGTTGTTTGAATCCAGTCAATCCGAACGTTGGGAAAAGCAAGTCAAAGTCAAGCATCAAACGGATAGTTTGACAAGGAAAGGCAACGGATATATTACGTTAACGCACGCTACTCAATCATGGTTAACGTACGCTAAGTAAGTTAAATAACGTACGTAAGGAAGGAGGCATAACGTACGCTAAAGTAGAAACGAAGCTACTGGACTGAAACTGGAAATATCTAGCGCACGCTACAAAAGAAGGCTAGCGCACGCTAGCAAGTCAAAACAGCCAGCAACGGCTAGTTTATGGGAAATGCCTATAAATACCATCCCTATGGTATTGTTTGAGAACAACAACTTCAAGCAAACGAGATATACATCTGAGAATCATATACTTACATTGTTGTTGTAATATTGAGCTTATATTGTTAGTTTGAGTGTTTATACATTCAACATTATACACGAGAGGTAAAAGAAAAGAATCGATTGGATTCGGTGTTATTAGGATCAAGTATCCGGCATTGTTAGAATCGCAATCGATATCTAAGTGAGGTTTATCTAGTACCCATAGAAAGCTAGAGTGGTTGATTCCTTATCCAATAGAAAAGGAAAAACGGTTTTACTCGGACCGATAGAAGACAAGCTTGTAACGGTAATCCCTCGACCGATAGAAGAGAGGCGTAGAGGTTTTGATCTTAAGCCTAAGGAAAAAGATACATCAAGAGAGGACGTAGGCTTCGTTAATAGCCGAACCTCTATAAATCCTTGTGTAATTTATTTTCCGCAAATTTATTTTCGCTTCCGCATAGAACGGCACAAATATCCGATTTGGTACCCAACAGGATCATGGATTTCCATTGAGTATACACTGTTGTTATTGTTTTGAGCATATTAACGTGGTCATATGAGTATGCATTTGTAGGTCTTGTGTTAGGACCGTGTCCGTACGTTGCATTGATCTGATCTCGGATTAGACTGACATGATTGTCGTGGTATTGTGTATCTCGAGGTATGTTCCGTATTTTGCTTGGTATTTGCCTTTTTATGGACAATCGATTATTGTGTTGAGATGTGATGATGTCACCCGATGGATTGGGATTGGACCAACTTAGTAGATTTCGTAACAGTGAGTTATGATGATGTTTTAAGAACCTTGGGTTCCATTTGAGATACAGTACAGATGATTAGATATGAGCTTATCGTGTTGTTGAGGATACGAGATGTGAATTTTGGTAAAGTTATGACGATAAGATTACATTGGTCGTATTCTTATTTTGTATTCTCTTTGGTATGTATTTATTAATGTGATGTGATTGATATCATTGTTGGATATTATGGTTGACCCCGTCGTGGGCTTTATTTTTAGGTTATTGGATTATCGAGCTTGTAGCGGTCGTGGAGAGATGTTATTCTCAGAGAGGATACTGGCTAGGGCATGTTTTTGTGAATTGAGTTTCCTGATCAGTTGTTGTTTTCCGCTGCTAGAGTATTTCAATTGTTTGTCTTTTCCGCTGCGTGAGTATTTTTAATGGCCTTTTGGTTTCTGATAACTTGAGTTACTTTGGCAAATCGTTTTCTAAACTATTGAGTTTTGGTTGTTTGCCCTTGTGGTTTCGAATGAGATTTTTCGACGGTTTTGTTAAACGGGTTTCGTAAAGTTTTCGAATGTTTTTAAGAGATAGTACCTTCGTTAGCATCTTAGGCATTTGTAAATGTTTGCGAAATTTTTCTTTAGCCTTGTGGGTTCCATCTCGGGGCCCACGGCGCTGTAATATTTCTGGATGGCTCTATGGGTGTTACAGATTCAAAGTCATCCAAAGGTCGTGGACGGGGATCTCGATCACAACCCATTCGTCCGCAAGTTCAATCACAACCCGTTCGTCCGCAAGTTTAATCACAACTCGTCCGTCCGCAAGTTCAATCACAACCCCTTCCCTACTATCCCCAAATGAGTCCTCCACCCGCTCAATATTATTCCCAACCTCCACCGGTGAATCCACCATCACATCAACGCTAATATTATCACCAACCTCCACCGATGAATCTAAGCCAATACAATATAGCAATGTCAAGTGAGTTCGACCCGTTCAATGACTTCCATGACGGTCCATCGCGGCGTGAACCAAGTGTCGAACGAGAACTACCGCTATATGATTACGAGGATGATGAAATTGATTTTGTTCCCGAAACTCAACCACAAAATACATTCGGTATACTTTTTTTTATAATCGGTATACTTTTTTTTTAATAATCCGAATATGTTATAATTTATTTGTTATAGTAGTATTTAATATACTTGTTATAATTTAATTGTTATATTATGTATTAGGCCAAGAAGAAAATGATGAAGATGTTCAAGAAGTTCAAGAAAACGAAATTGTCCAAAAAAGAAAAAAATCGACTAAAGCGGAAAAGAAATTAGACGTCGGACGAAGAGGTGGCTTTGGCAAAAGCGTGGGTTCATATCTCGACATGTCCAAAAGTCGGGAATGAACAAAATAGAGATAGTTTTTGGAAAAGATTTCTAGAGCATTTCAAGGAAAATGTGAAAAATAGTAATCGAACTTATCATAGCTTGAACACAAAGTGGCAAAATATGAATGCCGCCATGAATGTCTTTAACGGGCTATTCATCCAACAAGTAATTTTTAAACTCTATACTTTTTATACTTTGTATTTGATATAGTTGTATTAATTTATACTTAATATTTGTATACTTGTTTTAATTTATACTTGTTACTTTTATAATTGTAGAACCGTGTTCGTGAGAGTGGCTATGGCGATATTGACTTGATGAAAAATGCCATGACCGATTACAATAAGAAAACAAAAGGCAAGTCTTTTAGTCATATTGAAGCATGTGAGATTGTTAGGAAAGCAGACAAATGGTTGGAACAACCAAGTGTGGGTCAAGCAAATTCGTCTATTCCGACAAACGAAAAAAGTCGTCGGAATCGGGCAACTACGAGTCGGGAAGCAATGAGAATGCTGAGACTGTTATTCCGGATCTGAATGACGACACAACACCTACACTGAAAAGAAAAGGTAAAAAGACCGAAAGCGATTCGTCGACAAAGAATAGTGTTGTTATGAGCTTCGACACCTACACGGTAAAGAAAACACAACTATTGGAGACAGTGGTAGAGAAAAAACTTGCCAAGGATGACTTGGCCGAAAAGTTGATGGCGGCACAACTCCTACATGTTGAAGAAATGACTTTTTCGGGCGATGAAGTTCTACAACGAACCGCACGATCACATAACCGATCAAACTATGCGAGAGATCACTCTTGCCAAAAAACGTGAGATCGCGAAGAAATATGGATGGCCTTGCAATTTTTAGATATAATTATGTTTTTTTATTCTAAGTATTATGTAATTTTCTTTGAATTATTAATGAAATATAATGTTTTTATTAAATTGTTTAATATAATTATGAATATAAAAAATAAAAAATAAAATTAGTTGAGGCATGGAATCATGATTGCCACTAAAAAATTATGGTGAGGCATGGTTGAATCATGAAATAAGGTGGCAAGATATTATTGGTTACTGGTGAATCATGGAGGAGTCATCGAATCATGACTGCCACCCCCTAAGTGAGCAACTTACTAGGCGCGTTATAAAAGTCCTGATTTTCTATAGTGGAAAAATTACGTAAATTAGTGTTGTTAAATCATAAAAGTAAATTATTGGAGTTTATTCTGGATAATTATTAAGAAACTCTAATAACAAATATTTTTTATTATGAATTTAATGATAAGTACACATAATATGATGTTCGTGTGGATATATTAGAACTTCTTAGAAAAAATATTTTAGAAAATAAAAAGAAATTATTATTGTAGCATATGTTATTTTGATTCTACTTTTTTACAGAAATAAAATAAAATGGTGATATTCTGCGGTGCACGTGCACTAGTTAATTGAGTCTATACTGGAGTATATATAAGCATGAGATTCTCACACGTGCTGGCGTGTTTATTAAATGGGTCAAGGAGCTAATCTGTTTAATCATGCTACTTTGCCAACTCATTTGGAATGTTTTAGTGTTTAGTGGACGACTTTAAGTTGTCGGCTAAAGGCCAAAGTCGTCGGCTAAACTCCTACGTCATTTAAAATCGTCTAGATATTCGTTTGAGTTTAATGACGACTTTTTTGGTAGTCGTCACAAAGTTTTCAAAAAAAAAAAAATAATATACTTTACCGACGACTTTGTTAAATGTCGTCGGCTAAAACATTTTTTTAAAAAAAAAGTAATATACTTTAGCCGACGACATTAAACAAAGTTGTCGGCTAAAATATTTTTTCTTAAAAAAAAAATCAGATTTAACACAAATACACCAATTAATAAATTAGCGAAAAAAATACATAACAATTCAACACAAATACATAACACATATAGGGTATTACTAAACACCGCCCAAAATTACTAGCCACCGCCCTATAAGATTACCTTTTATCCATTTCAAGTCTTTCATTATTTCTAAACACCACACCACACCAAAATCTTTCAAGCTCAAGTTTTTCGAATATAACACACAATCAAATATATATCGTCAATATTATCGACAACTACGAAAATGGACGATAATTCGCATCTGGATGTAATTTTTCGGAGAAAATGACGCAGGCGTCTGATTATTCCGCCTGTTCCATGGTACAGGCGTCCCCAGATTCCGCCTGGACCATGGTACAGGCGTCTGGTGCGGACGCTCGGTCCTAGGTCTAGGCGTCTAAACCAGACGCCCGAACCATGGCTCGACGTCCGATTCGACGCGCTGTGCCATGGCTAGGCGTCCATTCAGACGCCAGTAGCCGGGCGTCAAGCCCAGCCAGACGCTTGGCCATGGTCCAGCGCAATTTTGACGCTTTGGACTTTTTTTTGCTGATTTTAAATATTAATAATAATATTATTGGTATTATTATTAACATTGTGTCAATTAAAAATTTCAGGTTATATTGGAAGAATTTGAAGGCGATGGCGTTGATTATAGTGGTTATTTCGTTAATGACGAAATATTCGCTAGTGATTGTGATGCGATTGCTTGGGCGAAAAAAATTGCTCTTCAAATTGGTTTCGAGTTGATCATTTCATCGTACAAGAATAAAGGAAAGACAAAGCTATTGAGATGTAACCGTGGTGAACGGTACAGAGGGGTATTAAGAGATTTGGATGTCGCTGTTCGAAAGGACACAAAGACGAAAGTATGCAAGTGTATATTTCAGATAAAGGCCGAACAATTGCATGACTTGAGTGGTTGGATAATCAGACCGATCTCTGGGAGTAAGGGTATGCACAATCACTCATTTATTGTTTATCCGGAGGGACATCGTCAAATGAGTGGACTGAGTAAATCGGCCAAATAAGTTGTTCGTGAGATGAGTGCTGCTCAAGCCAAGCCGTGTGCCATCTTGGCGGCCATTCAGAATAAATTTCCCGAGGACAAACCGACTAGACGACATATCTATAATTATAGAGACCACTTGAGGAAGCATGATTTTGAAGAAAGAGATGTCGTCGATCAGTTTCACCATTCGTCATGACGAATAACTACGTACATTGACGCAGCCGACCGGATACAAATGTCTTACCCACGTGTTCATGGCACATCCAACATCAATCAACTTAATCCGGACCTACAGATGGTTCATTGGCATGGATTCCACCTACAAAACGAATAAGTACAAGATGCCATTTCTCGAGATAGTCGGGATGACTCCATGTAACAAGAACTTCTTAATCGCCTATGCAATTATGAAAGATGAGACCGAATCGAGCTACGCGTGGGTGTTACAGAAGTTGAAAATTTTGCTTGGGTTTGATGTTCATCCGACGGCTATTGTTACGGATCGCGAGTTGGGATTGATGCGTCCTATTGAAGAGATATTTCCAGAGAGTGCCCACTTACTTTGCACATGGCATATTAATAAGGATGTTGAAGACAAGGCCTACAGAATTTGTGGAAAAGATAAAGAAATGGGCCAAAGGTTTAAAAATGGGAAATGGAAGAAAATCATGGAAGCGGCGACCGAAGAGGAATATGATCAAGCGGTGCAACTCATGAAGGATACATGGAGATGGAATCCTAAGGTGATATCATACGTTGAGGGTACATGGCTAAAATACAAGGAGATGTTCGTTGTTGCGTGGACGAATAAAGTGCTTCATTTTGGAAACACAACCACTTGTAGAGTTGAGAGTGCACATGCCGAGTTAAAGCAATGGCTTAATTCTTCCACGGGAGCCCTCGATACCGTCTGGACCAAAGTGAACCAGGAGATTGAATCACAACTTACGCAGATCAGATACACACTTGAACAGTCTAGGTGTCGTACATGCGTGGTGTATTCTGGTTTTCCGTTCAACTACTTGCGCTATCGTGTTTCCCATCATTGTCTGCGATTACTGTCGAATGAATTGACACGTATGAGAGAATTAAGTGATCAAGTGTACGATCGTTGTGGTTGTTCACTCCAAACCACCCATCAGATTCCTTGTGCGTGTGAGCTCAAGAGACATATGGAATCGCGGACCCCATGCAGTGTTAGTCGTCTTCACATATTTTGGCAAACACTTATTATTAGTGATGGTGGGGACACGACCGAATTTGTCGATCCTTCTACCGGTGCTGAATCGGAGGACCAGCGGTACTTTCAGGCCCTTGTAGATGAGGTCAGACAGAGCGATCCTGCAGTTGTCCGTAACGTATCACTTATGATCCACGATCATCTTCACCCTGATCAAACGCGTTACGTTGAACCACAAGTGAATACGGCAGTTAAGGGTCGACCAAGAGGAAGTTCATCGACTAGATGCGATCCTAGTGGTTGGGAGTATAGCTAAAGGGGTCTTGGTCGTTCCCGCTCATCCAGTGGTCGTGGCCGCAGCTCTTCTGCATCAGTCCACAATGCCTCTTCATCAGGTATGAACAAATTTATTAATACCGTGTCTTTTTTATATTGCACTAGGATACTTATGTATTACATGTTAAATAAAAAGATAATTTTTATTAGAAACAAAAATAAAAATAGTCTTCTTGACTAATTTTTTATATTTATATGTTACAAGTTAAATAAAAAACGTTAGGAATAAAAAAAAATCCAGTATGTAAATTGACTTTTGAATTTTTATATTTCTTTTAATATATTGCCGACATATAATAATTCCGTCAATTTATAAGAAATTTTTTTGTAGATGTATTATTTTTTGAAGTTTTTCAATGAGTTGTATCTTTTTAAGTTCGATAATATGTAATATATTGAATATGTGTTTGCAGATGGACACCACCGAGTGGAGATTGGTAACTATCACCATATCGACAAGATACCGGGAATTATTTTGCCGTTTGTTGAAGGTTATCTCAATGTCCCCGGAGACGGTAATTGCGGATTTCGTGTTATCGCCGACTACATATTTGGCGACCAAGATAAATGGCGTATTGTACGTGTATGCATTGCAAATGAAATTATGGCTAACTGTATATTCTACCGATCGATCTACTATGATGGGATTGAACCTGAGGTTCGACGTATTACATGGGATGGTGGTGCGTGTAGATCGGATCATTGGATGGCTATTGCTGAAGATTTATTCCCTATTGCTACTATTTTCAATGCCGCTGTCATACTATTCGGATTCGGAAACGGTAGATCTTTATTTGCATGTCTCACTGTGCTGCCGTTGAAAGCACCCTCAACGGCAACACGGCCTAGCCAAGAGATTGTCATTTGTCATTTAGGAGATACGTACAAACATTTTATTCGTCTAGATTTAATGCCTAATTTTTCTGTACCGCCCATAGCGAGTAACTGGTTTAGAATCCATGATAGTAGTGTTGGTGGCTGGGAGAATTTGTATACGAGCAGGAGAGAAAAATGGAATAGATTAGTCAGTATGATGTAAAACTTTATTTGTTGTATGTTCCTTAATTAATAAAATTTTCGTTTTTGTTGATCTTTATAATTGATAGTTGATTTTCTTTTATGTTGATCTTGATAGTTGACAAAAAAAATTTCGTTTTTGTAAGCAGAACAGAAAAAAACAAACAAAAGTAAAGTGCCAAATGCAAAACGAAAGTGTCAATCAATACACAAAATACAAAAAAAAAAAACGAAAACGCCAAACAAAATACCGTCACAAACAAAATATAAAATACAAAATCAGTTGGCCAAATGCCAATCCCTCATGAACTCCTCGAGCATTGTCGTCGCTTCTTCCGCCTGGTCTGGGGGAAGGTGTCTGATACAGTGCTGGGTAATACCGACGGATCGACCCACCCACTGTAAAAAATAGAGGCAATATAATACAATGAGTAATGTATGATGAAATCAAACAAAGTACAAAGTTAAGAACATACGTAATCGGTGCTGGAACGAGAAGGGATCACTGATCCAGGTGCTGCACCGTCGTTCAGTAGCTGAGGGTGCGAATACCGATAATACCACTCTATGTAATCATCGGCGCAAGCAGCCTGATCATGAGTAGTCGCCTCATAGTCAGCGAGAGGAAGCCTGTATGCACCCGGAAACATCATCCAAGCATCAAATGACATCCGGATGGGATAGTCAACTCGGTACAATCTGCTCGACCACGCCCGAACCACTTTCTCCGGTCTGGTGATCGGGAAAGGGATGGTATGCACATAACCGAGCTGTCGTAATGCCCGACCAGGCATGTATGGCTCGATAATATCCCGATATCGTAGCCATCCAATGAATGTGGTCCTCGGGACATCCCTCACCGGATCAGGGCCATAAGGCAACCATCAGATTCGCGTACATGTAATCAACAAGTTATACAAGTTATTTTTAAATGAATTGTGAGATTGTTAGAAGGAATCGTTATACCTCTGCGGCTGTCAACTGATCAATGCGGCGACGCAAAGACTGGAGGCGGTGCTCGTCCCTACCCTCGGGCTGGACACTCCATGTAGAATCTCGAGGCTGCGTGGAGTCAACAATCATATGCTCTCGATGAGGTCGAAAGCAGGAAAAATACTCATAAATCCAAGCCTGAACGAGGGTAAGGCATCCACAAATCCCCATGGAGTCACCGCGACTAGCGATACTGAGCTGACGGTACATGAAAGCCAATGCGGCCGAACCCCATGAATATTGACCGGTAGTATCCATACCATCCCTCACCTCCAATATGCAGGAAGGCCTAATCCGGTTACCACTCTTGTCAACAAACAAGGTGGATCCAAATAACAACCACATCCAAGATACGGCCTGGGTGCCCTCCACTCGACCTCCATCGCGACATGACCTGAAAATCGAGTCCATAAGTACGCCGCCACCCCCCAGTGAGTACTCAGTAGCTCCAACCGCGATACTCCAAGAACCTCCATCACATCCACCTGCAACTGTGTAGATGTGCTATCGGCATCACCCAATCGCCCCTCGATAGGAATGCGAAGGATCTGCCACACATCATGTAACATGATGGTCATCTCTCCGAACGGCATGTGAAAAGAGTTCGTATCGGGCTGCCACCGCTCAACGAACGCAGAAATCAACGGGGAGTCAATATGTCTGAACATGGCGTCCGTCAGGTGGGATAACCCAGTCCCACTGATCCGACTCACTAAAGAGGGTGACATAACTGAGCGCCACTGACTCAAGCTCTGACAAGCAGCAGTCCTGGTGTGACACTTCAGCAAACCTCTCATATCTCCAGTCCAGATACGCGCGGCGACATGCCCACCGAAACTCGGGATAACGCTGCCGTCGATAGGGCCACCAGGCATCTCCTCAGAAACCATCCAAGATGTCTCATCCTCTGCCCTACGCCGTTTACTACTGGTAGACCCAGAAGTCACAAACCTCCCCCCTCTCCTCTTCCGAACCCGACACGAAAATGAAGAAGAATCATCACCGCCCTCCTGATCGTCGGACTCATCGTGCGAATAATACTCGCTCGAATCCTCAGTACCAAAATCAGTATAAAATACGTCCTCGTATCCCCTACGCTCTGCCTCCCGCTGTCTACGAATGGAAGCATCAACACCACGAGCTCTGGTGTGACGCGCTCCAGAACCCATCAACTCTGTGACTAGCGGCATAGATTTGCCCGCTCCTCCTCTCATCTGCATTTAGCAAACAATACAACTAATAAGTAATAATCATACAAAGAATACACATTATTAATTATTAATTAAAAATTTTATTTTTTTCCAAAAATATGATCAAGGCGTCGAACTGACGCTTGAACCATGGCACAGTGCGCCTGTCTGACGCTACTTCCATGGTCCAAGCGCCCAAGACAGACGCTTCTCCAGCTAAAGGCGTCCGATTCGACGCTGAACCATGGTATGGACGTCCCGTTGTGGACGATGTATACTGAATGAGCGCCCGCCGTGACGCTGCGCCATGGACAGCGGAATCGGCGACGCCAGGCATGGACAGCGTCATCGTCGACGCTGTAACAAAATAACGGCCGCGGCCTCTGCCGTGCACTCCGGCACGGCGGCCGCGGCCAATGAAACAGTAAAACGAAAAAATAAAATTACCGGCGCTTTTCCTTTTCCGGACATGGCGGCGGTGCGGCGACAGACGGCGGCTACGCGGCGGTAAGATGGCGGTGGACGGCGGCTGTGCGGCGGTAGTGTGGCGGCGGTTCGGCTGCGTCGGGTGGGTTGTTTAGAGAGAAAAGTATTGTTAAATTAGGATCCAAAATCTAATTAATATGAATTAAGGGCAAAAAGGTAATCTTATAGGGCGGTGGCTAGTAATTTTGGGCGGTGTTTAGTAATCCAGCACATATAAAATACACCAAGTCAACAGCAACAAAAAAACGCCAATTCAGCAGAATACACCAATTAATATCACAACATACCAACAATACATCCAATTCAACACAATACACCAATTAATAACACAATACACCAACAATACATCAAACAAATACAATAAATTCATCAAACAAATGAAAACTAAATAAAACACAAAAATTTAAAAACTAAATAAAACCTAACCTAATAAACTAAAAAACTAATAAAAACTACATGAAAAACAACCTAATTACAGATAAAATTAATACACTAAAAATGCACAAAAAAAACGGGTTGCCTGTGCGGAGGTCAGGCGGCGGGCGGACGGTCGAGCGGCGGGCGGGCGGCGGGCGGGCTGACGGCCGAGCGGCGGTGTTCCGGCGGGTGGGTGACGGGCGGTCTGATGTCGTCGGGCGGCTGACGGGTGGGTGGGGTAAGAAAAAAAGAAGACAAGCCAGAAGAAAGACGAGAAACGCGTATATATATATATTTAGAGGTTTAGCCGACGACCTGATCTAGGTCATCGGCTAAAATATATTATTTTTTTTTCGAAAGGGGTTTAGCCGACGACCTAGATCAAGTCGTCGGCTAAAGTATATTATTTTTTCGAAAGGTTTAGCTGACGACGTAGATCACGTCGTCGGCTAAAGTATATTATTTTTTTTTTCGAAAGGGGTTTAGCCTACGACCTAGATCAAGTCGTGGGCTAAATTTTATTATTTTTTCGAAGGGTTTAGCCGACCTAGATCAAGTCGTCGGCTAAAGTATATTATTTTTTTCGAAAGGGGTTTAGCCGACGACCTAGATCCAAATCGGCTAAAGTATATTTTTTTTTGAAAGTGTTTAGCCGACGACTTGATCTAGGTCGTCGGCTAAACCCCTTTCGAAAAAAAAAATAATATACTTTAGCCGACGACTATGTTACATTTTAGCCGACGACCTAGATCAAGTCGTCGGCTAAAACTGTTTAGCCGACGGCAACACGAGTCGTCGGCTAAAGTGCAAAGTTTAGCCGACGACTTTTTAAAGTCGTCGGCCATTTTTTTTCGGGTCGTTGGCTAAAGTCCTTTTTTTGGTAGTGAGTCTTATTTAATCAGCATTAATTAACTTATTCCGGTTAATGAGTATTTCTTTGCCGGTCAAAGGTTGACAGAGAGTGTATTTTTGATAGAATATTTTAGGTAATGTTTGATATAAACAATGAATTAAGTGTGTGGACGGAGATTAAAAATTAAAAGATGTGTGGTTAATTTGATGGTGAAAACTGATATATATATTTATATAAACTTACTAAAGTAACAATTTTTAATAGAATTATAAATTTTGGGTCGGAACGGAGGGAGTACATTACTCCTTTGGTCCCTATATAAGATTCCCATTTTGAATTTCTTTTGGAAGAGAAGGTCTTGATCTGAGGCAGTCAGGTCGAAAGAACACTCGGGCTAAAAAAGAATACTATTCCCTCCGTCCACCAAAAATATTTCCATTTTGATTTTCATTGGTCAAAATTCATAAATTTTGACTATAAATTGCAATCAATATATAAAAAAAATAGTAATGTAAGTACTTGTTTGATTTGTTAATGTGTATGTTTCAAATATTATTTTATAATTTTTATTCATATATAATTGAATTATTAATGATCAAAGTATATTTAGAGAGACCGATCGAAATCAAAATAGGTATATTTTTATTGAACGGAGTGAGTATAATCAATATGATGTAATAACCCACTATTATATTAGATTAGTTGTGATAAATAAAGTTGACAATATATTAAGTTGAAGTAGTATATATTGTAACTTTTAAACAACGTGCTCAATAGATGTAGATATAGATTACATTCATGTCAAGATTATAACCTAAAACAATTTAACTTGAATCCATTCAATATAAAGGATATATTGTACATTTTTTTTCTTAAAAAAAATGATATATTGTATATTTTTGATGGTTGTCTTCGCGATACCATTTTGTGTATGCACGTGGGGGACGGGATGCTTTTTGTCGATCCCGATTGACATGTAGTATTCATCAAGTATTTTAGATGTGAACTCTCCAGCGTTATCAAGTATTATAAACCGAGGAGGTGAACCCTTAGACAGGAAATCAGTGCTAGAAGCTTTGCAAAAGCAGTATTTTGAGTGGACAAGAGGGCGACATGAGACCAGCATGTCGAAACGTCAACCAGAACTGTAAAACATCTAAATGGTCCGTACTATGATTGAATCGGTCCACAAATATCTATTTGAATGTTATGTAAGAATTGGATTTTCGATCTTTAGCGTAGGAAGGTCTCGCTCCTACCCTGACTAAAGCGCATACTTTGCAGAAAAGACGATGTGCATTCGACAGGGTCAAACGTATAGAACGGGCGGATGTCTCTGATGCTTTGGACGACATAGCTTGAGGAACACCAACAAAATTCGTTATGTAGGTTCGTTGCTCGCTTCTACTTTGCACGCGTAAAAAAAGATGTCCGTGCATATTTTTAAGAATATGGATCATCATGTCACGACGTGGACGCTCCAGTTGATCATGCCAAATCCTATACAAGTAAGCATCCCAAAGTTCGTTGTGGGTAATCACATAGGATTCAACAACCCTAATCGTAGTGACGTACAATCCACTTAATTGACTCGTAAGTTTCTCTACGATGCACTTTCGGCCGCATTCATTAGAGGTGATCTACAGATCAGAGGCGGAGAGAATGGGGTGGCGGGTAGGGGCGGTGGCCCCCTCCCTAAAAAAAGATTCTATTGATATTTTTATTATTATTATATTTTGTAATTTAAAAAATATTAGCCCCAAAGTAAGAAAAGTAGTAAGTTAAATTTTGTAAACGAATGTATTTTTATGAGTTCTATTAGTATGATTTTACGTATTAATATGGATTCATTTATTTAATGTGATTTTTATTGTTAATAACTCGTCTATAAAAATTTAATGTCGTTGCGACGATTTTTTTTTAATATAGCCCCCATACCACGAAATGCTGGCTCCGCCACTGCTAGAGATACTATATCCCATTCTGACAATGTGTTTCAACGTGAAAGTGGTTGCTACGTATATCCTTGAAGCTTTGTAAGGTTCGAGTTAGTCGCACTCAATGCATATAAAGTGTAGGTGATTTTAAAACAGTGCCGTTAGGCATCAAGAATTGGGTGGTGTTGCGCCCTTGGATGAGTGGGATGATCCAATCATCATAACCACTCATACCTTATAGGCTATTATTATGAGCATGTCACTCATAGTGTTCCTCGATTCATTCGTCAAACGAGAACACAAGTAAAGAAGAACTCTGAACCATAAGCATAGAAACGATATTCGGTACTTTGAATAAAGTCAATCACTTGTATACATAAGCAACAATAATAGCTTGTTCAAAACCAAAATATATCAAACCATTATTAACAAATATTAAAACGTCTACTGATAAAATTAGTCATAGAGAGGGGGCGTCTAATGACTTTGGCACGTATGGGATAATACTATCATTGGTAAATGTGAAAGTGATATTGTGGGTTATGTCATGATCATGCCCCTCTATATATTTAGTCTCATATTCATCGGAATCTCAATATCTCTTATGGCTAGCTGTGAAATATTTGCTTGCGTGACAGTTCGTATACCAATGGCATCAATCTCACATTGGGAGCGAACTTTTTTCTTGGGGGCCACGAGCATCATCTCTTCTCACTAAATTGGAAGAGCTTTCATGATCACGACCACGTCTACGACTTCCACATCTCTTTCCACCATGCAAGTTTGTTCCATGTGGTTTGGGATTGGCACGTCCAGTCCCCGTTTGGCCGAGGTTTTTTCCACATTTCACTTTGTCATTGCTAGCCACCGGAATTTGCTTCATCCCGGCAGGCTTGGCATAATTGTACTCTAGCATATATTGGTTCGCTAGTATAAGCGCTTAAGTAGGGAAATCGGAAAGTTTCTTCTGGATCATGTCGTCTTCTGTAAGTTTTTTTCACAAAAAAATAAGACGCACGCATATCCTTATTGAAATTGTTGACTCGTCATAATAAAACAAGTGGATTTACTGCACAGTCAACTCGATAAATAGTATTCCCTTATGACCCTTAAGGGCATCCAACAGTTCGTTGGGGATTTCAACTAAAGAGATTTCGCCTAAGAACATCAGCGCGCTTGTTGTCACCTTTTTAAATGGTTCGTCGTCTGTAAGAACAAACAGTGTGGCGCTGTAGTCTTTAGCGACAAAAGAACGTCTCAACATCATATTCTATGGCACTCAAGTCCTTCTGAGTCCAAGATGCCGAACTTCCAATGAGTTGGATTAGCCATATTCGTAAATAAGAGAAAGAAGCGGATACGTTTAACATAATCATGAGTTCGTCCATGATAAATTATCCAATAATTGAATTATTTTGCTTACAACCACGATATGGACACGATTTCGATACGATTTGGGATACACATGAAGTTTCATTATCACGGTACTACGTGGGCAGTAGAATTTTAGTCATCTAAAGTCTACTAGGGATATAGTCTAATTACATGTCATATCTATATATACATGCAAAATATATGTATATTTATCGATATAGGCACATAATCCTATTATATTTCTTTATATACATTATGCAGTCAAATAAGTCCTAGACATGATATCTAATTCTTATGTGGCAATGGGTCTTTAATTCAAGTGAATTATGAACTAAGCAATTTAGATGATTTAGGCATGATATAATAGGTTCTAAATTGTAATTATGCAAGTAAATCAAACAAAGATATTAAATTGCACACAAAGCCGATAGTAGGTTTATTCAGATCGTGTTCATTGCATGAAATACACGACTCTTTTCTATGGCAATATTGAAGGCATAGTAACTGCAATAGGGGTTCTGTTTGTGGGTTCCGATAGTGTTCAGAAGGAATATTGTTAGGAGCAGATTGTGAAGAATTCAAAAGTTGGGTGCTGCCTCGCGCTTGCAACTTATTCTTCACTAATCGGCGACACTCTTCTATGTTAAGCTTAGTGTTATTATTTTGGCCCAACTTGGCCCAGAATTATAGATCTCCCTCTGACCCATGCCGTGATGGCCCAGCCCGTGGCAGCCCTTTAATTGGAGCCGTCCGATCCAGACTTAATTTCTACTCTTGATCTGGACCGTCCGACTCCCCTTATAAAAACCTAACCCTAACCCTACTCCCTCATTTCTCTTCTCTGCGCCTCCATCTCTCACCCCGTCTCCCCCTTTTTTCCTTCTTCTCTCCCGTGAGTTCTCTCTCGGTCAAACCTTCGAATTTTCTCTCTATTCCCCGTGAGCGATTGAATATCATAATGGAATACCGTGACATCCGATTCCCTACTTGTGTGTATATAAATCACGGCCGGGGTTGGAGTTTTATACACCGAGAGAAAAGATTCGAGTTGTGCCTTGAGAATCTGAGTGAAAACGAGTGATATCTGAGTTGTGATATCTTTGAGAGAGATCGAAAACGAGTGCTGAGTTTTCTGGGTTAGGAAAGGTGCTACCGGGGCTGTGTGCCGGCCGGCGGTGGTTCGGCGTTCGTCCTTCGTGGAATCGAACATTCTTGGTGTCAAATTGCAAAGGGTTCGGAAGATCTGAGCCTAAAGATCTCTTTCAAAAAGGGGGTTTCTTGTCCCTTATTTTTCCTTCCGTTTTTCGTATTATATATATTGTTATATATATATATATATATATATATATATATATATATATAGAGAGAGAGAGAGAGAGAGAGGGTGGGGTTATTCTAAAAAGGGTCTTATAATAAAAAGTGTAGGAAGGATTGTGGGAGTGACATGTGTCACCTTGCCACATCATCATGCCACATCATATGACATGTGGCACCCACCCCCCCCCACCCCCCACCCCCCACCCTCCCCACAAAAAAAAAAATCCCGCCAAAAAAAAAAAAATTTGGGGGCCCAAATTTTTTTTTTCCCGCCAAAAACTTATAAGTGTGATGCACCATTTTTTTGGTGCATCATGGTTATAAGTTTTGGTGCATCACACTAATAAGTTTTACTGCATCACAGTTATAAGTTACTGCATCATAGTTAACAGTTAAGTGCATCAACTATGATGCAGTAACTTATAACCTTAATGCACTAAATCATAATTGTGATGCATTAACTTTATAACTGTGATACAGTAATAATAAGTTTTACTGCATCGCAGTTATAAGTTACTGCATCATAGTTAACAGTTAAGTGCATCAACTATGATGCAGTAACTTATAAACTTAATGCACTAAATCATAATTGTGATGCAGTAGCTTTATAACTGTGATGCACTTATAAATTTTGGCGGGAAAAAAAAAATTTGCCCAAAAAAAAAATTTTGGCAGGAAAAAATTCGCATGGGGGGTGGGGGTGGGGGTGGGGTGGGGTGGTGGCTGGGGTGGGAGGGGTGACACATGTCATATGATGTGGAATGGGGGATGACACATGTCACTCCCACAATCCTTCCTACACTTTTTATTATAAGACCCTTTTTAGAATAACCCAAACCTATATATATATATATACTGCAGTTTTTGGTATTTATCTATATATTATATATATATATACTGTAGTTTTTGGTATTTATATATATATATATATTATATATATATTTGTTATATATATATATATCTATATATATATATATATACTGCAGTTTCGGTATTATACCATATACATATATATATATTATATATATATATCTATTATATATATAACTATATATATACTGCATTCTTGTTGCCTTAATTACTTGGTGTATTTCGATCGGTATTATCGTTATCTCGGCTAACTTAAACGAATCTTTGTGATTTACAGATTGGTTCTAGACGATCGAATTCTTCTTGGGGTCAGCTTGTTCTTGGGGTTTATTTCAATAATTATATTGTGTTTATAGGTTCATTAGTTGGCCTGTAATCCTTAATCCCTTTCCCGTTGAATATAAATGTAATAGTTATATTCGTTAATCCGCTTGAATTATCGATCCTGTCTTTAGCGATTGTACGACCCGATACCCAACTGTGGTATCGGAGACCGTTTTGTCGGGTGTCGGGTTCTTTGGCTTCGTGGTGATACGGAATTACCCATCCGGGTTTCCGCTCAAGTATATCGGCTTGAACCTATCTTTTATTATTGTTGTTAGCTTCGGTTCTATTGTCAACTGCTGTCCTTATACTGTTTTTTATCGAATTGCTTGCCGCGGCCTATTTCTGTGTTATCTGGTTGGATTCAGTTTTCGGGCGACTCTTGTTTCCTTTTAAATTAAAACTCAAATAAATTAAAACCTTATAATCCAAAACAGCACTAATCTTGCGCTACCAGAACCGACAGTGTCCCTCGAATCTTTGTCAAGAGCTTGAGGATCCCAGTTTTAATTTAAACGGGTTTTAATCTCAAAAATCAAATCGAGTCCCTGAATTTTGATTCTCATCAGCTGTGTGCTTTTCTTTTCTGTGTGATTTGCGGTTGTCTTTGTGATTACCTTATATTGTGTAATGGGCTCTTTCTCTGTCTTTAACATTGCACCTTTTGATGGTAAAGGAGATTTTCAAATTTGGCAACAAAAAATGAAGGGCATTCTAATTCAACAAAAAGTTTTCAAAGCTATTGATCAATCTTTTTCTGACAACACTGCTGCCGATAAAAAGGCCGAGGCAAATGAGTTTGCGTATTCATCAATTATCCTAAATCTGTCCGATTCTGTAATTCGGAAAATCGGTAAACATGATACAGCTCAGGCTTTATGGGAAAAATTGGAAGAGACTTATACTGAAACTTCCTTGCCTAACAAACTGTTTTTACTTGAAAAAATTTTCTGGTTCAAACTTGATATTTCAAAGGATATAAATGATAACCTGGACACTTTTACAAAATTAATCCAGGATATCTGTTGTGTCAAGATTTATTCATCCCGACAGGCGATCGACTATAAGGCCGAGCGACCGAGTGCTCCACCAATCAAACTACGGCTAACTCGCCTAATCGAAAATACCAGACCACCGTCAGGTACCTAGCGATCGACTCCCAAGGCGATCGCCCTTTGGCATCCGGCGATCGACTCTAGTGCCCGGCTAAGGACAACCGGCCTATGCCCCGAACAGAGACGATCGTCTGTTAAAGTCATCGAAGACTGGATCTCAGAATAGCACCCACGTGCAGATCCACAAAAGGCGCTGACAGACAAGACCTTTGACTCCAGCCTGTTACCTACCTCCCCTACTGATAAGTCCGCCGAAAGTTACGAAGTGGGACCTCCCGTGACAGCGACTAAGACGCGTGCAGGCTTCTCATTGGACCGCGCGACTGACAGCCAGCAACTCCTGCAAACTTTAAGGACACAAACCCATGTGCCAAAAGACGATCGCCCGCTTATTATAATTCAGCAAAGGCGATCGCCCAGCAGGTCCAAATCCTATAAATAGAGAACCTCCTCCTACTGGAAAAAGGTTCCGAATTCGTTCCGCTTTCAGTTCCAAACTCATTCACTTACATTCTGAATTCATTCACGGAAATACAGAAGAACATACATACCATCAAGCTCCCAGCTTTCTCGCCGGAATCCATCTCAGGATTTCTCTCTCCGAATCTCTCATCCAGAAGACGATCGACAGAGGCAAGAAGTCTCCACAAGGTAGATTCCAAGAGATTCATAAGACCAGGAGCTCGAGCATACTGCTAAGATACGCCGTGAGAGACGGTCGATCTCTCACCGCCGCCACAGTTCATCCCCATTGTTACAAGAAATCACAGAGCATCACATCTGGTTCTTCCGGCAATCTACACGCTCACTAGCTAAGATAACAAGAATCTTTACACTCATTGTAATTGTATTCTTACATTAATACTTGTATCTCCGAATATTAGTATTAATAATATCTCGCGAGAGCATTCAAGCCCGGGACTAACAACCCCGGCAAATCTTGTGTTATTTATCTTTCTCACGGAAGTGTTCTCGCATTTGTTTGCTATCCATCCATTCCAGCAATATCTATCTCCGGATAATATTTTGGGTAGCAATAATTGGTGCTAGAGGAAGGGGATCTATACCTTCATTTTTCATTCTACATCTCCAAGAACACTCACTGTTCTCGGGGCATATACTTGAAGTGACACTCACTGCGCTTCAAAGAAAACCTTCAGAATCATGACATCCGCCGGTACATCGAAGAGAGCCGCTCTCCGAACCACCGGACACCATATCCCGGCTCAATCCGAACCCCAGTCGACAACCGGGGGAAGCCGCGGCAACGCGAGACTCTCGATCCCGCACCTGAGAGATGGCCCCAACCTCTCACTCGACCAGTTCCAAACTGAGGAACAGATCGAGGAGGCTATGGCCATCCTAGAGGAGCGACGGAGAGCATGCGCGTCGCCCGCAATAACTCCCTCGATCGTCTGCCGCATGGGAAAATGGAAATTCAACGGGCTACTGGGCGAGCGATCATCAGAAAGCCCCAATTCGCGAGAAAGGGCTCTCGCACGACCGGACGGATCCATATTCAATCGCTTGGGGCGCGACCCATCCTGGCGACCGGGGCATTCTGTTTCTAACCACGAAAAGACGGAATCCGAATCCGTCACCAGGAGTTCAGCCTACCCAACTCACAGCCGAACGCAGGTTAGCCGTCTGACTCCCGCCCCGATCGCCAGGGGATCAGTACTCGATCGCCTCGGCTCCCGCTCCGAGCGCCGAGCCGCGAGCAGCCAGGCCACGGCGATGGCCGCTATGCAACGCCATCTCGACGAGATGAAAGCACTCTTGGACACTGGGGCAAGCGCTAGCAGAAAGATCACTGGGCCGACCGAGCCACTCGCGGTCCACATCGAGCTTGCCCCCGTGCAACCAATGATCGCTCCTCCCAAAACACCTCTGTATTAAGGGAGATCGGACCCCGAAACCCACCTGAGTAAATTCCAAATCTACATGATTGGGTGTGGGGCATCTGATACAACCAAGTGTCGTATCTTCCCATTAACATTGGGCGAGCTGGCCCATAGGTGGTACGCCTCACTACCACCACGATCGATCATCTCCTTTGAGAAACTGGCGAATGACTTCACGTCATATTTCGCCACTAAGGTCGCCAGACCAGAAGGCCCCCACCGCATGATGAAAATCAGGCAGGGGAAAGACGAAACCGACGCAGATTACATCGACCGAGTAGACGAAATCATCCTCACCGGTGAACCCGTCAGTGACGAGCTCGCTCTCTATTCGGTCCTGGGGGGATTCTACGGTCACCCATGTTTAGACATCTCACCAAGGATATTCCCCCAACCTACACGATCTTCCGCGCTAAGGCTACCGACTTTCTGGCCAGGCAAGGGCTACTCACCCTCCACCTAGGCGAGAAAACGCCACCTCTTGCCCGAAAGATGGCGATCGCCAAAACAAATAAGGCTATCGCCAAGCCAGCCAGAGATCTCAAGGCCTTCGAGGACATGGAGGCCCATCTCCTCCATACGTTCAACCGAACTCCGGCGTACATTTTCTATGCCATAAAGGGGCACGAGCCGCTAAACAAGCCAAAGGCGATAAGGGACCACGGTCACCTGGACAACAATCAATATTGTGCCTACCATAAGAGTCCCGGCCACAGCACCAACCAATGCCGCGACCTCCTCAAACAGCTCTGGAGATTGTTCGAGGAGGGCAAGTTGGACAGCTTATTGGCTTAGCCGAAGCCCCTATCAATCTCTATACACAATCTTCCGAGTCGAACACAAATAGGTTGGGAAGCTCATACGAGCCGACCCCTAGATCAACCTCGGCGATCGTCTCTACATGCTTCAATCAACAGAAGGGAACCTCGGAAGTCTCTCCCCGATCTCCCTCCTCATTGAAGAAACTGGAAGACTCGTTCGCCATCTACAGTTCACCATCTAACGTGATGGACTAAGGCACGAGATCGCCTCCCCCACACAACGTACACCGTCGAAGGTCGGCATCTACATGACGATCCGAGGTAGAAGAGTGCAGCCATGGTCCTGGTGGTCGATGGAACCGACTGCTTAGGCCATGCAAGGTCCCTTTGGGCCAAGATCGCCCGCTCTTCATTTGAATACGAGGCCGGCGTAGTCTGAGGGCCCTCCAAAACTAATCAGTGGAAACGATCGCCCGCCCTCAAAGGTTCATGATCTAACATGGTTAACCCGGACAATGCGACGTGCCACTACCCCCGTCTCAACGTACACCGTCGAGGGTCGCCATCGTCATGGCGACCCGAGGTGGAAGCAGAGCTAATCATCCGCGGAAGTGGAGTTGATTAATCCGAGGACGCCCCGCGCAAGGACTCCTCTAGACCAAGACCGCACGCCCTTCGTTTAAATACGAGGCGAGGCGCAGCCTAACAGAGGACCCTCACAATAAAATGAGTCACGAGACAGATAATGTCGTTCGCGCAAAAGACATGGTCATGGAGTCGGTCCATCGAACTCCGCGATCGTGCACGGTTCCTCAAGACAGACGACCGCCCTCGAGGATTCGACAAAATTGAATACCGCTCACTCGACGAATTAATTTCATCCCCTTACTTTCACTAAGTGAATAAAAACAAGGGGGAAGAGTGCGGACTACCTAAACGACGATCGTCCCTATTCAACCACATACGGAGATCGCCATTTTTCAGATATTGAGCAGTGATCGAATTTGTTGTAGAAGTTATCTTTATGAGTTTATCAATTCATTTGAAACTACCCTCGCAACGATCTCTCCTCACACATTTGTACAAAGTCAAACAAAGACTCAAAAATAGCAATCATTCAAGTGATAAATCAGAAAATCAAACATTCATTTACTTGCTTGAAGGATCAAAATACATGGTCGCCCGAAAGCCAAAATGCTACAAAGAGAAAACTACAAAGCTACAAGGCAATAAGCTAGAACATAAAAAACGAAGTGCCTCAGGCCCCCGTCTGGCCTTCGCCTTCAACCGCCGGCGCGACCTGCGGCCCTTCCCCAGTTACCGGAACAGCCTCCCCGTCCTCCAGAGCGTCAGGATGAACGAGGTTTGCCGGAGTCGGATACCAGCTCAAATCCACGCCAAGCTCCGAGAGATCCAAAATCGGCAAGGAGAAAGCAGAATGAAGAGGATGCTCCAGCGCATACGCCTTGAAATTCTCAGCAAGAGGGCCGACCTCCAGCCCTCCCTTCTTGGCGGCTCGGATCGAGTCAGCGAACGCCATATAATAGGCAAACTCGCTGACAAACTCCAAGTTAAGGAAGGTATTGGCTTTGGTCGCCTCTACCTCCCCTTTCAGCTCCGCCATCGCCTGTTGCGATCCCTGGAGCTCGGCCTCCCTCGCAGCTATCTTCTCTGTGGACTCCGCCAGATCGCTAGTCAACCGAGCGATCGTCACCTTCTGACGATCGGCCTCCGTCTCAGCAACCTTCTGCGCCCGGACGGCATTCATCATCCTGTCCCGGAATCGGTCAGCCGTCAACCGAGACATCTCGGCTTCCTTCCTCGCCAGCTCAAGCTCTTGGCTCGCCCGCTTGGCTGCCTCCAAAGATCCCTTCTACATTGCCGCGATCTTGTCGGCGAACTCGGCATTTTCTTTCCGAGCCGCCTCGAGATCCGCCTGCAGGCGAATAGTGGAAGGTCGCCCCTCAAACTCCTGCGCAGCCTGGACAGCCATGGTCGCCGTCTGGAGAAAAAAGGGCGAGAACAGCCTGCATCGTACTCCCAGATCGCTGATGAGCGATCGCATCTAGATCGGTCGTCCAGGCCTTCGGTAGAGCAGAAACGGCCTTGCTGACGTATTGCGGGATGTCACAGGACTGGCGAGGAGATCGGCTAGCTAAGAAATCCAACACCATCGGCGGGCAAGATGGATCTGTGCGACGGATCCTGCATCAAAACAACAAAATTAGCACAACTCCTACGCAAATGACAAGTTTTAACTCAGTAAGCAGTCTACCTCTCGGATCTCTCAGGATCGCGACCGAAGCAAGAGTGCGGACTACCTAAACGACGATCGTCCCTATTCAACCACAGATGGAGATCGCCATTTTTCAGATATTGTGCAGTGATCGAATTTGTTGTAGAAGTTATCTTTATGAGTTTATCAATTCATTTGAAACTACCCTCGCAACGATCTCTCCTCACACATTTGTACAAAGTCAAACAAAGACTCAAAAATAGCAATCATTCAAGTGATAAATCAGAAAACCAAACATTCATTTACTTGCTTGAAGGATCAAAATACATGGTCGCCCGAAGGCCAAAATGCTACAAAGAGAAAACTACAAAGCTACAAGGCAATAAGCTAGAACATAAAAAACGAAGTGCCTCAGGCCCCCGCCTGGCCTTCGCCTTCAACCGCCGGCGCGACCTGCGGCCCTTCCCCAGTTCCCGGAACGGCCTCCCCGTCCTCCGGAGCGTCAGGATGAACGAGGTTCGCCGGAGTCGGATAACAGCTCAAATCCACGCCAAGCTCCGAGAGATCCAAAATCGGCAAGGAGAAAGCAGGATGAAGAGGATGCTCCAGCGCATACGCCTTGAAATTCTCAGCAAGAGGGCCGACCTCCAGCCCTCCCTTCTTGGCGGCTCGGATCGAGTCAGCGAATGCCATATAATAGGCAAACTCGCTGACAAACTCCAAGTTAAGGAAGGGATTGGCTTTGGTCGCCTCTACCTCCCCTTTCAGCTCCGACATCGCCTGTTGCGATCCCTGGAGCTCGGCCTCCCTCGCAGCTATCTTCTCCATGGACTCCACCAGATCGCTAGTCAACCGAGCGATCGTCACCTTCTGATGATCGGCCTCCATCTGAGCAACCTTCTGCGCCCGGACGACATTCATCATCCTGTCCCGGAATCGGTCAACCGCCAACCGAGACATCTCGGCTTCCTTCCTCGCCATCTCAAGCTCTTGGCTCGCCCGCTTGGCTGCCTCCAAAGAGTCCTTCTCCATTGCCGCAATCTTGTCGGTGAACTCGGCATTCTCTTTCCAAGCCGCCTCGAGATCCGCCTGCAGGCGAATAGTAGAAGGTCGCCCCTCAAACTCCTGCGCAGCCTGGACAGCCATGGTCGCCGTCTGGAGAGAAAGGGCAAGAATAGCATGCATCGTACTCCCAGATCGCTGACGAGCGATCGCATCTAGATCGGTCGTCCAGGCCTTTGGTAGAGCAGAAACGGCCTTGCTGACGTATTGCGGGATGTCACAGGACTGGCGAGGAGATCGGCTAGCTAAGAAATCCAACACCATCGGCGGGCAAGATGGATCTGTGCGACAGATCCTGCATCAAAACAGCAAAATTAGCACAACTCCTACGCAAATGACAAGTTTTAACTCAGTAAGCAGTCTACCTCTCGGCTCTCTCAGGATCGCGACCGAAGTATGGCTTCCCTCGAGGGATCTCAGCTTCGGCGATCGCCATCTCCCGTAGGAAAGTCGCGGAGGGAGTAGGCTCTTTCTCCGGAGGAACAATGGTGATTGGAGGCGCAGCGATCGGCACCTCACTGGCAGGGGCGGAAACTGGAGTTTCTCCCGACCTCTGTTGTTTGCGATTTGTCCGAAGCCCCTCCTCCCGAACTTCCTCCTCGGCCACGATCGGCTCCACACGAGGCTCCGCCTCCGGGATGATAGGTACCGCCACAAGAGGAGCCCGCGATGACTTCGTCTGGCGGAGGCGACCCAAAACTCCGGGGTTCGACATGGCAATCTCCGGTGGGGGCTCCACAAAGCGAGGAAAGCGAACCTCTGCGATAAGAACAATCAAGCCACAGTTAGTCACATTCCTCCGAAAGGACGATCGCCCAGCAAATGGAGATCGTAGAAATTCATACCTGAGACCGAGAGATGTCTCTGAAAATGGAGTATGCGAGCGGACAACCGACGACTCTCCTTGTTGAGCTGGTTAGCATCCAATTCGTCGTCCG
This sequence comes from Orobanche coerulescens, assembly GCA_033398695.1. Classification (NCBI taxonomy): domain Eukaryota; kingdom Viridiplantae; phylum Streptophyta; class Magnoliopsida; order Lamiales; family Orobanchaceae; genus Orobanche; species Orobanche coerulescens. The sequence continues at coordinate 207,053,617 of CM065804.1, forward strand.
GCAAGCTTCGTATCCGCTCCCATACGACCAGGAAATCAAAAGGTAGCTCATCGATCGCCGGAATGTGGAAACCTGCAAAAACAAATTCAAATTAGATCAGTTCAGAACATATCCGAACTAAGGGAGAGTCTGAACCCTTACCGGGATGTCTCTCCCGAAAACCAGTGGGAATCTCCAGCTCTCCAGTGGGATTGTCGCTCGCGGAGGCCTTCCAGGCACCGGCGACCCAGAACCACTTTCCCGGATCGCCCCACGCCTTGTTCGGGACTCCAAGGATCACCCGACCGGATCGACCTTGTATATGATAGCCTCCGACCGACCCTTTCTGAACCGTCAGCTTGAACAGGTGGTTCATCTCCGATGGCGAAGGAAGGCGGTATAGTCGATGACCGCCAAACAAGGTGAGGGTACACATTATCTGGAGCCACGCATTTGGTGTCAGCTGGAGAGGCGCCACGTTCCAGGCAGCCAACAGATGGGAGACAGCTAACGACAAGGGGAATCGCAACCCTGCCTCCATGATCTCTTCATTCACAGCGACCATCCCCTCTGGAGGCTGATCGGCTCTCTCATTCTCGGCCGGCACGAAGAGATCCACATCTGAGGGGATATGAAACCTCGTCCTCCAGACGGCCAGATCCTTCTTGGTCGCCGAACTCCTGATTTGGCCAAGCGACCATAGAGATCGCTGAGCAGCCCGAAATAGCGATCGCTTGGGAGGTTGATAAGGGTGAGAGATCGAATACTCCCTGAAATCAAATATTGGAGACGGACCGGCCAACCCCTCCATAATCTCAGCAAATGCCTCATAAGCCCGGCCAAAGGCACTATGCCGCTCCCAGTAGACCCTGACCGCAAGATCTCTCTCCATCTGCGAGCGCCTATGTTCAACAGCCGTTTCCTTAGCCACGTCAGCCTCGTTGAACAGTGCTTCCACCTCCGTAGGGTCAATTACGGCCCGAATAGCCTCAACGGCCGTCTCCAGATGAAATCCAGCGATGGATCCTCCCCGGACATCAGAAGTCCCAGCGGCGGAGGAAGTGCCCACTCCATATGAAGAAGATGTTCCAGCCATTTTTGAAGAAAAGAGGAGGAAAGGAATGTTCGTCTTACCCAAAGAAGAAATCGAATGACGATCGGCACTAAGATCTTCAGAAAAATCTTCAGCAAGTCCTTCTTTCTCCAGTAAGTGCGCGTGAGAATGAAGACTGCAACACTGCGCCATTTTATAGGAGATGGCAGGGACTCGTTTGCAATAAGGGAGATCTCAGGGGTCGGATCTCAAACGTCGCAATTAAGATTCCCTTGAAACCCGCGTACGCGTCTTTTCAAGGACGCGTCAGTCGAGGAGTCATTAATGACCGTCGGTCTACCCCAACAGGAACCCGACACGTGTCCCAGAGACTATTCCGCATCCGCTGCAATTTCCCGCTCATTTCAGCGACCTACCAGGTCGTCCAAATTAAAAATCTATCAGCTCAAAGACGATCGCCAGTTCAGTAAAACGCAGAGTCGCTCGTTAAAAGTTCAGCGATCGCCAGCAGAACCACCTCACCCCACGTTTCCAACATAGGAGCGAGCTGGGGGGCAATTGTTGTGTCAAGATTTATTCATCCCGACAGGCGATCGACTATAAGGCCGAGCGACCGAGTGCTCCACCAATCAAACTACGGCTAACTCGCCTAATCGAAAATACCAGACCACCGTCAGGTACCTAGCGATCGACTCCCAAGGCGATCGCCCTTTGGCATCCGGCGATCGACTCTAGTGCCCGGCTAAGGACAACCGGCCTATGCCCCGAACAGAGACGATCGTCCGTTAAAGTCATCGAAGACTGGATCTCAGAATAGCACCCACGTGCAGATCTACAAAAGGCGCTGACAGACAAGACCTTTGACTCCAGCCTGTTACCTACCTCACCTACTGACAAGTCCGCCGAAAGTTACGAAGTGGGACCGCCCGTGACAGAGACTAAGACGCATGCAGGCTTCTCATTGGACCGCGCGACTGACAGCCAACAACTCCTGCAGACTTTAAGGACACAAACTCATGAGCTAAAAGACGATCGCCCGCTTATTATAATACAACAAAGGCGATCGCCCAGCAGGTCCAAGTCCTATAAATAGAGAACATCCTCCTACTGGAAAAAGGTTCCGAATTCATTCCGCTTTCAGTTCCCAACTAATTCACTTATATTCGGAATTCATTCACGGAAATACAGAAGAACATACATACCATCAAGCTCCCATCTTTCTCGCCGGAATCCATCTCAGGATTTCTCTCTCCGAATCTCTCATCCAGAAGACGATCGGCAGAGGCAAGAAGTCTCCACAAGGCAGATTACAAGAGATTCATAAGCCCAGGAGCTCGAGCATACTGCTAAGATACGCCGTGAGAGACGGTCGATCTCTCACCTCCGCCACAGTTCATCCCCGTTGTTACAAGAACTCACAGAGCATCACATCTGGTTCTTCCGGCAATCTACACGCTCACTAGCTAAGATAACAAGAATCTTTACACTCATTGTAATTGTATTCTTACATTAATACTTGTATCCCCGAATATTAGTATTAATAATATCTCGCGAGAGCATTCAAGCCCGGGACTAACAACCCCGGCAAATCTTGTGTTATTTATCTTTCTCACGGAAGTGTTCTCGCATTTGTTTGCTATCCATCCATTCCAGCAATATCTATCTCCGGATAATATTTTGGGTTGCAACAATATCAAACAAATCGGTGATAAAAATATTGATGAATACACCCCTATTGTTCTTTTAAATGCCATCCCTGATTCTTACAGTGATGTTAAATCTGCTATTAAGTACGTCAGAGATAAAGTAACTCTTGATACTGTTATAACAATAAGGGGAATAAATCTCTAGGTGAGGTTAATTTTGTGAGGGGAAGACCTCAAAACCGCTTTCGAAAACTAAAACCTTCATCAAGTTAAAATCTACAGAGTAATTTTTCTGAAAAGAAGAAGGGCAAATGGAAGAGTAGGTCAAAGTCTCGACCTAAGAACCATAAGTGCTATAATTGTGGTGAATCTGGTCATTACATTCATGAGTGCACTAAACCTAAGAAAAATTATCAAAATGATAATGCCAACCTTGTGGCTGAAAATGGCCGTGAAGATGAAGTTTTCATGGTTTCTGAAATTTTTGAACAAGCTAATACGGTGCATACTCTCACTTTGTGTGAAAATGAGTGGCTTGTTGATTCCGCTTGTACGTTTCATATGTCGCCTTTCAAAAGGCTATTTTTTGAATATAGAGAAGTGACAAATTGGTCTGTCTCTATGGCTAATGAGAAAAAGTGTCAAGTTCATGGTTTAGGAGATATTCAGATAAGATGTGACTCTGGTTATTTGTTAACTTTAAAGAACGTGAGGCATGTGTAATATCCGCAAATTCGATTTCCGGTAATTTTCTTTTTTTGGCGAAGTTCGTTTTGACGACTCGCTTGGGACCGTTTCGTCATCGTGAGAATGATCAATTATACACTTTTTGACAACCGAGTTCGTTTCGATGTCGTTTTGTTGAGTTCCGTGCTTTTTAGCGACTTTTCCGCATTTGAGTTCGATTCTTGCGAATCTCGTTCAAAACTACTGTTTCGAGTTTCCCGTAAGTCCGTTTAACTTTGTTATACGTGTTGTGAACTTCGGTTTGGTTATTCGATTATGTATCGTGATTCTCGGGCGTTTTGGGCCATTTTATAATTTACCCAAAGTTATGGGTATCCGTATCTGTACTTGCTGTCTCGACTCTAGCGGGGGTCGGGCGGACAGGTCATGGTCGGCAGGATTGGTCGGTGGTGCCGGGTCGTGCAGGCCCTGGCCGAGAATGCTGGGCCGATACTGGCCGATAGCGCACGCTAGTCCGGGAAGGCTAGCGCACGCTAGTTCTGGCCCAGTATATAAATGACAGAGCAGCCACTTTTTCACTCGTTTTTTATTTCCTTTCTTTTCTGTCCGCGGCTGGAGCTTCGGAGGAGGTGAAGCCATGTTGTTAAACAACAAATCCATGAAGTTTCTGAGTTCATATCATTGATTGATCATCCTATAACATCCTTTGATCCAGCGAATCAAGGTAAATTCCTTAGAACCCTAGTTTTTGGGAATTTTGGGGTTTTTCGTAGATTCGTCCGATTTGTCCGTTTTGAAGCTTAAGGACCTTGAGATTATGATGTGTCTATACCGTATACATGCTTTTACTACGATTTTACGGATTGGATTGTGCCGTTTTAGGACTTGTGAGGGTTTGGACGATTTTCCAACCTCTAGTTATTTATCCGTGTATTTTCATGAATCGTAGGCGGGTTGCGGGAGTTTCTTCGTGTAATTTGAGTATGGATAATTGATTATCATATTCCTTGCGATTCGTTTAGGTGCCGGAAGCGCTTTCTTGGACCTACCGAACCCATACCCTTTTTCCGTTCAATTTCTCGATGTCTCAAAGGCAAGTATATATTTATGATTGTACGTTCTCGACTTTGAAAGTAAGATATATTAATGGCATGATTATCTATATCCACTTCGGGGCGGGCCGACGGGTCCCCTGAGGGTTTCGTAGCCTCTGGTGCGATTCCACGGATGATATGAACGAACCACTCTAGGATGGACCGATGAGTCCTCTGAGGGTTCCGTAGCCTCTGGTGCGGTTCCACGGTATTCATATATGTATTGATGTGATGCTATGAGATTTAGTTATTCCGGAATACTAGTCTTGAATTGATGAATTGACGGTTACATTTATTTTATTGTCGAGGAGTATTGTGTTTCATACTTGATATACTTGTACTAGCTATTCGACGGCTAACCCCTTTATGGGGGAAATACTTTTTATGTATTTCAGGTTCCAGGAGAGCGGATAGGCAGGTGTCGGGTCGGCATGAAGATGATGGGCTAGCGTGATACTGTGTTTTATCTCCCGTTATGTTTTGTGTTCCTCCATTCAGTGTTGTTGTACTGGAATGGTTATTGAATACTCGAGTATTATTCGTTTTCAGTCTTCCTTGATGTTCCGGCCTGTGTTGCCGAGGTTTTGATTTTGTACTGTGATGTATTTGGATACATTGGACACGGTTTGAATACCCTTTGTATCGTCTTTCATTTCATTGTATTTGGACCTTCTCGGTCAAGTTTTATAGTTCCACGTATGCTCTGCCTTGTGGGTCCCTCGGTGGGGTTCACGGCGCTGTAATATACCCTGAACAACTTGGGGGTGTTACAGAATATGGTATCAGAGCTTAGGTCTATGGATACCTAGGATGTCGGTCTTTTGGGTCGATTGAGTCGTCATTTGTCCACAATATCACTACTCTGCCATCATCACAATGCGACCGATACTTGTAAGCCCTATTACTCTCCTTACGTTTCATAATCGTTTTGATTTTAGTTGGATATTCTTGAGAATCGGTCATTTAGAAGACGTGCGTTTTGGATTGTACTTACGTACTTTGTGTATCCTTTAGAATGTCTGCTGACAGGGGACAGAGACGAGACCATGGTCGCGGACGCGGACTTTTCTTTGAGATATTTTTAAAATTTCTAATTGCGGTACTGATGTGTGTTTGTGTTATGTTGAGACTCTGTATGAGAGTCGGATGCTAGTATCATGGGATATCATCGACTTCACGCACATGTAAGTACACTGTTTTGGTTATTCGCTCGTGGCGGCGGTTGATTGCCCTTGTGATGAGTTTGGAAATTCTGGGTTGATCTGTTGTTGGTTGACAGTTATAATTGAGGATATCGTGTATCAGGTTGTTTAATTTTTATATGAGGCATATCATATGAAAATGTTATTGAATCAAGTATATGTATTCAGCATGTCATATATACGTGTCCAGTATGTCGAGGCAATGGACAGGAACCATTGGAAATGGCTAAGTACAGCCACATTAGCGCACGCTATGAAATATGCTTAGCCCACGCTACGAGGTATGAGTAGCGCACGCTACATGGTGCAGTTAGCATACGCTAATAGGTTTGAATTTCGTACGCTAAGGAGGATCCTTAACTTACGTAAGGCATTCTGGGAAAGGTTCGGAGGGCGGCCGACAGGTAGACCCGGATTGATGTTTATCGGCATTTAGCGCACGCTACCAAGGATGGTTAGCGTACGCTAATATCAGATCATCCGACAGGGAATCTTGGCTTTCGGAGAGTGGACCCGGCCACTTGTGACGCGTGTCCAGATAAGGTCATCGGGTGTTTGTCATGTAGGGCTAGCGCACGCTAAACCGTATGGTTAGCGCACGCTAAACCGTATGGTTAGCGCACGCTAATTCCAGATCGGTCAGAGAAATCCCGTAAATCGCGGATGCTTTCAGCATGTGGGGGCACGAGTGGTAGGTGCAAGCTGTCGAGTCAACTATGATTAGCGCACGCTACAGGTGGATAATAGCGTACGCTAATGAGACTTTTACTGTAGCAAGTCAACGTTATGTTACGTACGCTATGACAAGGATTTTACGTACGCAACACTTGGCACGAAATGAGGCAGTAGCCTCTGGACATCGATTGTGCACGCTAACAAAGTCAGTTACGCACGCTATGGCAAGTAACGCGTGCCATTTTGTGAGAGTAGCGCACGCTAGTAGTGTGAGATTGAATAATTTTATCCTTTTCAGCCCGTCCTTTCTTTTCCACCGAAAGAGAGAGTTCTTGGGAAATACGTTGAGGTCCTAAATACTTGCGTAATCATGGAGTTGACCATTTTAACAACTCTAAGCTTGGAATCGATTGGAAATGGATTCAACCTTGAGAATCAATCCATTTCTTCAAAGAGGTAATTAATATTCACTTTGGATTTGGTTCTGAATTAAATATCGTTGTTCTTGAGTTGATAATCGTCATGTATAGGAGTTGATAAGTATGATTATGGATGGATTACCGCGTTATGTTGATATTATTGTTGAAGTACGGATATTGATATGATTCGTGTGGTTTTGAATGGTGTTGTTTATCTTCAAGAGATGTGTTGGTTAATATCTCCAGACATTTCGACTTTGACGTTGTTGTTGATGATTAGTTCGTATGATAATAGTTTATGGAGGCGTTATGATGATTCTTGGTATCCCACGGGAAGTTTGTTAAGGAAGATGATGACATGATGACTTATATGTTGGGTTATGTTATGTTGTCATGAGTATGGTTAGGGGATCATAGTGTTCTTGGCAGTATTATTGCGATTCCTGATGTTATGATGATATATGCCTTAGACTATGAGTTAGATGATGGCTTAGATGTTAGAACATTGGATTTTGTCGTTGGTCGATTGTGGACGTGATTTCAGATTAATTCAGGATTCCTGAGAAACTCTTGAATTATATGAGATGATGAACATTTATAAGGAGTGTGGGTGTTTTTGATATGAATATGGAATATTCATGTCTAGAGCTGAATTATGTGTTTTGATATAATATTCGTATCGTGATACGAATATGATTACGAGTTTGATGAAATTATTATTCATCTATGAGTTTTGAAGTCCATACATATTGAACAAAGGTTCAAGCCGAATGATTGGATTGTTTGATAACCTTAGAATATGATTATCTATAATATTGAACTAATTGGATGGTTCGAATTAATGATGATCATCGGAAAATTTTAACTACGGATTTACAAGGAGGAACCTTGTTAATTCGTATTTAAGGATTTAGTTTGGAATCGATAACATCTAGACCCTTGTTGGTCCAAATTGGTTGCTGATATGATCATCATATTTCGACTCGTATTGTGGACAGGGTTTGTAAGTGTCTGAGTTGGATTGTTCAGACTGTGTTTAATCGAGATATGGTGAAACGGTTGAGTTTATGGTTTAGTGGTATTGATATCGATCGTTATCGAACTTGTCGATTATTAATCCTTCTTTATAAAATAAGTTGTGATGTCTGATCGTAGATTATGACTGTTGTGATGTGGTTGAGGTTGAAGAGTTCATAGATTACTTTGGTCGGGGCTGAGGAACTCGTAGATGAAAGTAACTGAATTGGTAACAGTTGGTTGTATTGATATCGAAGCAAGTTTTATACTTGTACTAGTCAATGAGATTGATGTTATTATGTATGTGCATGAATGTGTGGATCATGTCGAGACTTGGTCTCTTTGTGATTTTGTTGATATCAAGGGGTTGTTTGATACAATATCTTTCGGCAAGTTATGCCAATTGTTAGTGCTATTCGTAAATGGCCGGTTCAGGGCATTACGATACTTGTTGATCATAGTGATGTCGATAGCCGGTTCACGGTATTAATTTTTTTTACTGTTGTCTTTGATATTGGTGCTTCGCTATTGGTGTTGTATTGGCCGATTGAAGGCATTGATGTATTCGATTATCATCTTCGTTATCGGTAACCGATTAAAGGTGCCGAGACATCCGTTGTATAACTGTTATCGGTTAACCGTTCTAAAGGTAATCGATGTATTGATTTGGGACTGTCGAAAACATTCCCATCCGTTGTATCGTTGTTATCGATTGGTCGTTCTACGATAATTGAAGTATTGAATTAGGACTGTTGAGGATAGTTCCCATCCGTTGATTTATTATTGTCGTGTCGGCCGACTCAAGGCACCACACTATTATTCTTGTGAACTCGGTAATTTTGTGATCGTTGAGGGTGGAGGATTTCCCGGATTGTTGTGTTGTGATTGTTGCTCATATTAATCGGTCCTTAGGGATTTTGATCCCAGGATGGTTGTTTTGGATATTGTTGGTCGTGTCGATCTTTCATTATTCGTGTGTCATCGTTCACTTGGTGAGTTGTATGATTCATATTGGATATGTTATCCTTTGAGTTTCGTTGTCATGTTGTATCGTGGCATATCTGGAATCATATCTGCGTGCCGATTGGTTATGTGTAGGATTTTATCCAGGCACACGATGGTCATGCGTGGATGTTTCCGCATTGGACCGTGCACACGAGACGTAGTTCGTGAGGCTAATTAGGTACATTGTCACACGTATATTCTGGATTCCGTATACGGGGTAGACATGTGCACGGACACATTTCCGGATCGGGCGTACTGTGTTGTCCCTCTTGAGCCTTATTGTTTGGTCGTTCGTAGTCCATGTTGTATTGGATATGTCCGACGATTTGCAACTGGTTGTTCATACGCCGAGGGGTATGTCCGACAGTCAGATTTATTTCTTTGAGATCTGTATTGTGATGATTTACAGCTTCGGGCTGTTCGGCTTTCAGGCCATCGTGATATACAGCTTCGGCTGAGGGGCTTTCAGGCCATTGTGATGTATTGGTATTTCTGTTGGAGCCTTCAAACATTGTGATTCGTATTTATTTCAGTGTTGGCTTGGATTACCTTCGGGTAATGTATTGTTGTGTTGCTTGTAACGTTTCACCATTGGGCGTAAGTTATGCGTTTCTTGTGTATCTCGTTGAGTTTTCCTGGCGGGATATTGCTTCTCCCTAGTTGTTTTAAGTTTCGGGACGAAACTTCTTTTAAGGAGGGTAGTATGTAATATCTGCAAATTCGATTTCCGGTAATTTTCTTTTTTTGGCGAAGTCCGTTTTGACGACTCGCTTGGGACCTTTTCGTCATCCTGAGAATGATTAATTCTACACTTTTTAACAACCGAGTTCGTTTCGGTGTCGTTTTGTTGAGTTTCGTGCTTTTTAGCGACTTTTCCGCACTTGAGTTCGATTCTTGCGAATCTCGTTCGAAACTGCTATTTCGAGTTTCCCGTAAGTCCGTTTAACTTTGTTATACGTGTTGTGAACTTCGGTTTGGTTATTCGATCATGTATCGTGATTCTCGGGCGTTTTGGGCCATTTTGTAATTTACCCAAAGTTATGGGTATCCGTATCAGATGTCTGCTTGTCTCGACTCTTTTCTTGGTCGCGTATGATTAATTATTGTATTATGTATTCATTTCGGGTCGTTGATGTTTCCCGCGAGCTTTTCGCCGTGTTCGCTCCGTGACGCTTCGGAAAATCGAGTCGCCGGGTCATAGCGGCCGAAAGTGGCAACCGGTGCGGAATCGTCGGCGGCTGGGAACTGGCCGAGCAGGCACGGTAGGCTTCCGGCCGTAGCGCACACTAGCGGGGGTCGGGCGGACAGGTCATGGTCGGCAGGATTGGTCGGTGGTGCCGGGTCGTGCAGGCCCTGGCCGAGAGTGCTGGGCCGATACTGGCCGATAGCGCATGCTAGTCCGGGAAGTCTAGCGCACGCTAGTTCCGGCCCAGTATATAAATGACAGAGCACCCACTTTTTCACTCATTTTTTATTTCCTTTCTATTCTGTCCGCGGCTGGAGCTTCGGAGGAGGTGAAGTCATATTGTTAAACAACAAATCCATGAAGTTTCTGAGTTCATATCATTGATTGATCATCCTATAACATCCTTTGATCCAGCGAATCAAGGTAAATTCCTTAGAACCCTAGTTTTTGGGAATTTTGTGGTTTTTCGTAGATTCGTCCGATTTGTCTGTTTTGAAGCTTAAGGACCTTGAGATTATGATGTGTCTATCCCGTATACATGCTTTTCCTACGATTTTACGGATTGGATTGTGCCGTTTTAAGACTTGTGAGGGTTTGGACGATTTTCCAACCTCTAGTTGTTTATCCGTGTATTTTCATGAATCGTAGGCGGGTTGCGGGAGTTTCTTCGTGTAATTTGAGTATGGATAATTGATTATCATATTCCTTGCGATTCGTTTAGGTGCCGAAAGCGCGTTCTTGGACCTACCGAACCCATACCCTTTTTCCGTTCAATTTCTCGATGTCTCAAAGGCAAGTATATATTTATGATTGTACGTTCTCGACTTTGAAAGTAAGATATATTAATGGCATGATTATTTATATCCACTCTGGGGCGGGCCGACGGGTCCCCTGATGGTTTCGTAGCCTCTGGTGCGATTCCACGGATGATATGAACGAACTACTCTGGGATGGACCGATGAGTCCTCTGAGGGTTCCGTAGCCTCTGGTGCGGTTCCACGGTATTCATATATGTATTGATGTGATGCTATGAGATTTAGTTATTCCGGAATACTAGTCTTGAATTGATGAATTGACGGTTACATTTACTTTATTGTCGAGGAGTATTGTGTTTCATACTTGATATACTTGTACTAGCTATTCGACGGCTAACCCCTTTATGAGGGAAATACTTTTTATGTATTTCAGGTTCCAGGAGAGCGGATAGGCAGGTGTCGGGTCGGCATGAAGATGATGGGCTAGCGTGATACTGTATTTTATCTCCCGTTATGTTTTGTGTTCCTCCATTCAGTGTTGTTGTACTGGAATGGTTATTGAATACTCGAGTATTATTCGTTTTCAGTCTTCCTTGATGTTTCGGCCTGTGTTGCCGAGGTTTTGATTTTGTACTGTGATGTATTTGGATACATTGGACACGGTTTGAATACCCTTTGTATCGTCTTTCCTTTCATTGTATTTGGACCTTCTCGGTCAAGTTTTATAGTTCCGCGTATGATTAGCCTTGTGGGTCCCTCGGTGGGGTTCACGGCGCTGTAATATACCCTGAACAACTTGGGGGTGTTACAACATGTTCCTGATTTGTGTCACAATCTTGTTTCTGGTGGTACCCTTGATGATGAGGGGTATGAAGGTAAGTGGGGTAATGGGATTATGAAATTTTTTAAAGGAAACTTGTGTGTTTTCAAAGCACTAAAACGGAATATATGATTCTTTTGTGAATGTTGTCCAAGGTGACTCAACAGATCTGTGGCATAAACGTCTAGGCCACATTAGTGATAAGGGTCTGGAAATTTTGCAAAAACAAGGGGTGTTTGGGAAAGATAAATTGTCATTTGTGCCGTTTTGCGACTCCTGTGTGGTAGGTAAACAACATCGTGTTAAGTTTCCAAATTCCCATCCCCCTAGAACTCCTACTACTTATGACACTTTGCATTGTTTGCATGCTAATGTGTGGGGGCCATCTAGTGAACCCACACAAGGTGGAAATAGATATTTTCTATCTGTGATTGATGATTATTCCCGTAAGCTCTTTGTGTTCCTTCTGAAAAACAAATCTGATGTATTTGAGAAATTCAAAAATTGGAAAACGTTGATTGAAAATCAAACTGGGAAGAAAATTAAAATCTTAAGGACCGACAATGGCCTTGAGTTTTGCAATCAAATGTTTGATGAGCTTTGTGCTCAATCTGGTATTCAGAGACAAAAGTCTGTCCCTTATTCACCCCAACAGAATGGGGTGGCTGAACGCATGAATAGAACTTTGCTAGAAAGGGTCAGAAGCACGTTGGCTATGTCTGGGCTCTCGAAAAAGTTCTGTGGTGAGGCTTTACTTACTGTTGCTTATTTGATAAATAGATCTCCCTCTGTGCCGTTGAATGGTAATTATCCTGAATGTGTTTGGTCTGGTCGATCTATTGATTTTTCTAATCTTCGTGTATTTGGCTGCTCTGCTTATGTGCATCAGAAAAATGATAAACTTGAGCCTCATTCTGTGAGATGTGTGTTTCTGGGATACCCGGAAGGGGTAAAAGGATATAGGGTTTGGCTGAAAGGCCAACCCGGTTTCAAAACCATTATTAGTCGAGATATTGTTTTCAACGAAAATGAATTTCCTTGCCTTTTACCGGATCCGGAAAATGTAATACCCGAGATTTCTGTTATGTAATTGGAACTTGTGATATTGTAATGATTGTACTATTGTCTGAGTACTATTTTCCGTATTTCATAATCCGGTGTTATCGAGCGTATGATTTCATGTTTGTGATTTGAAGATTGTAATTCTGTACATGTAGCGCACGCTACAGGCTGAGTGTAGCGTACGCTAACGGGGATTCATAGCGCACGCTACAGAGGGTCATTAGCGCACGCTATGCATGGTCTAATTGATTGAGACGTGCGGTAGGTGAGATCTGGCCGGGGGACCCTTGTCGGATCGTGTCGAATGAACCTGGACGGCTTTCGGGAAAAGCCAAGTCAACGCCTTAGCGCACGCTACAGGCATGTGAATAGCGCACGCTAAGTGCTGACTTCAGTTAAGTCAGAGAGCCGTTAGCGCACGCTACGAACAGGGATTAGCGCGCGCTAATGGCCATTTATTATAAATAGGACAACATCCTATTCGTGATTTCAGTTCTTTCTCCTCCCATAAACCAAACTCTTACACTTAGAACATAACTCCCTTCGTCCTAAACACTTCATATCAACCTCCTAGTTCGAGATTGAAGATCGTATATCATTGGAGATTGGTGTTCAAGCCTTCGGTGTTGGATTGCTTCATTTTCCTCCGTGTTCTTCACTACTTTGAGGTAGGTGATTCTTCACTGATGTTAGTAATGTTCCTAAGGAAGTTTGAATCATGTTTTGGTAGCAAGTATTTCGTTTATAATCGGTCATCACATGTTAGAAGGATACTTTTGACCTATCGGCACTATATATCGTATGAACCTTTGAACCATCTTATTATAAGGACTCCTAAGCATGTTCAAATCGAGTTATGATCAGTAACCGGATATTTACCCAGTTGATATGTTTTACACGATAGAATCATGTGTTTTGGAACGTAGAACAAATGGAACTTAGATTATTTCTTGGAGATCGTAGATGAATTATGATGTTGAGTTGACTATCCGTATATTCGTATTTCATAACCATAAAACTTCCTCAAACCTTATTAGTATGATATGCCCGAGGATAACTTGTATTATCATGGTAGAATTCATGAGTTCTTCACCATTCAACCCAGTTTTCGGTTTGCAGTATTCTGCCATGCAAGATTAGCGCACGCTAACATGTGTGAGTTAACGTGCGCTATCGAGGTCCAGTTAACGCATAATACGTACGTAAGCGTGCGTTATATATCGGCCGGTGCAAACTGTCAGTTCGTAACTAGCGCACGCTAGTCTTACCCGATAGCGTACGCTAACAGGCCTGCTTAGCGCACGTTACGTAGAGTATGTAGCGCACGCTAAGCAGTCCAGACAGATTGCTTATTTTGAGCTTTTCGGCCGTAGACCAAATTGTTAGGCCATCGTTCGACTTGAGATGATTTGTATATCGTTCCTTTTGTTAAGGTTCAAGCCGGTTACGTTGATCGAAGGAGGCGGCCTTCGAGTGTGTTGAGATCATCGAAGTATTTCGTCTTGCCATTTTCGAGGCAAGTATCATATGTCGAGTTCGATTTATATTGAATCTTTGATCATGCTTGTGGTTTTGTTCATGTTGTTGAATATGAGATGTATTTCTGAAAATTCTCATGATATTGGTTGATTATTTGTTCGTATTGATGAACATATTGAAATGCATATGTGTATGCATAGTTGATTGATTTATGGTATAAATGATCCGAGGGGATCATGAGGATCTATGCTGAGGGCGCTGGATCGAATGTCCACCATGCGTTGGTCCGACGGGATCATCATGGGGATCTATGCTGAGGGCGCTGGATCGCTGGACGGGTTTTCCACCATGCGTTGGTCCGACGGGATCATCATGGGGATCTATACCAAGGGCGCTGGATCGCTGGATTACCCTGTATTGTGTTGATGGAATCGTGAGAATTCGCATCGTTGGATTCCGGTAGCGGAAGTCCGTTTTGCATGTTTTATGATGCATTGATGATTTATTGTATTATGATACTTGTACTAGCATCGTTTTGCTAACCCCTTCGGGGGTGGACATTGTTTTGATGTTCAGGTAGCCGAGGAGCGGGAGGCGACACGCATCGGCTGTGACGATGAGATGGCTCAGTGATGTGATTGATGTTATTGTTGTCGAGAGTTGCTTTCTTGTTTCGTTTAGTACTCGAGTACGTCTGTTTTAATAATGTCCTTTCGATATGGTTGTATAAATTAACTCTTTGATCGGTTGAATCAAATATGTCTTTAAACTTCAGTTGTACGATTGGTTTATATTTACACTCTTTTTAAAATTAGCCTTGTAAATCCTTACCTAAAGGGTTTACGGCGCTGTAATTATTCCGAATATCTCGGGGTGTTACAGAATATGGTATCAGAGCTAAGATTTATGGATATCTTGGCAGTCGGGTTAGTTGGGTCTGTTTACGTTATTGATTATTGGTCGTTCGTAACATCACTGCTGAGCCCGCATCGTCGTGTGGACTGTGGTTGTAAGTTTCCTAATCTCAAATACTACTGCTTTACTTAATTCGCGTCTTGTAAACATTAATGAATGTACTTTGAGAAAGTTTGTCCTGGATATTGAGTATTTATGTTTACAGTATGTTGAGAGGAGGTCGTGGACGCGGACGCGGTCGTGGACGTGGTAATGCAAGGCAAGAAGAGTCAGATTCACCCCAGAGATAGCCGCTAGTCAAACGGATTCACATTCCGGGGGACAGCAGGGATCGGCAAATAATAATGCAGATCCTAACGTGCCGGGAGTGCTTCAGCAGGTGGTTGCCCAGATAAACCAGTTTGCCCAAGTTGTGGATCGCATGCAGACGGCGATGGGACAGCAGAATAACGTGGATAATCGGGGAGATAAATGGCTTACCGAGGTGGTCAAATTGCATCCTCCGAAATTTGACGGTTCCACTGAGACGCTTTCGTGGGATTATTGGCTGAGGGAATTAGAGAAGATTTTTGCGGGGATTAACTGTCCCAACGATAGGAAGGTGTAATACCCGTGATTTTCTTTTTCGGTAATTTTTCATTTTTGGTATTTTTCTAGTTTCCAGAACTCGCTTGCGACCGTTTTGACATTTTGACAATGTTTTGTTCTTCGTGTTTGGTCATCCGAGTTCGTTTCGGTATCGTTTTGTCGAGTTCCGTGCTTTTTGGCGACTTTTCCGCACTTGAGTTCGATTCTTGCGAATCTCGTCCGAAACTGTTGTTTCGACTTTCTCGTAAGTTCATTTAATGTTATTATTCATGTTGCGAGCTTTGTCTTGGTGTTTCGATCACGTATCGTGATTTTCGGGCGTTTTGGGCCATTTTCGTAATTTCCCAAAGTTTGGGGTAATTACTTTTCGTTGTCGAATTTTGAGCCTTCGGGTGGTCGGAATCGTGTGTTCTCTTAGTGCTCGGATTCGTCTTTGCGAGTACTTCGTAACCGTATTTTCGATTCATACTGTGTTCGGTTTCGGGTCGTTCGACCGTCGAGTGGCCACGACCGAGACGGCCGCAGTCTCGGGCCGAGTTACGGCCGTAAGGTGCCTTACGGCCGTAAGTGTTCGGCAGCATGGCTCGACGAATGCAGTTACGGCCGTAAGGGTCGAGTTACGCCAGACGGTGCTGTGCAACTTCCGACGAATGCAGTTACGGCCGTAAGGACTGCGGTACGGCCGTAAGTCCCGAGTTACGGCCGTAAGGTCTGTCGATTACACGGCCGTAAGCGATCGGCATCATGCGCTGGGCGGATTTTGACGAATGCGGTTACGGCCGTAAGGTCGGCGATTACGGCCGTAAGTGGTCGGCAGGATCTCGGGAGTATATATATGTTCGAGCAATGGGTTTACACCAATTTTTCTCATCCCTCTCATTTCCTTCCGCGTTTGGGCTTGGAGTACGTGATTAGATGTTGTTTATATATCAATCCACGAAGTTCTTGAGTTTCTAACATCAATCCATCACCCCATAACCTCCTCCGATCTACCGAATCAAGGTTAGATTTCTTGATAATCTAATTTTGGGGATTTTGGGTATTTTGTTCGATTTATCTGCTTTATCCGATTTAACTTAGTATTGTGATGGATTGATGATTATTTAGATGTATTATATCATTTCCCTTGTTATTCCATGGTTGGATCGTATCGATTCATTATTTTGGTCGAGTTCTTGATCGACGCCTTGAAGGTGTCCTAGAAATGTCATAGAGGGGTTTTCGGGCGTTCTATGATTATTCTTCCTCGTATGATTGATGATTTATTGATTATATGTTGTTAGGGTCGAATTCTTGTGAAGAACTCGAGTCGGAACCCTTTCGTTCATTGTCTTCTTCGGGGTCCGAGCTTCCGCTGAATCGTGTTCTTCGTAGTGTTCGGTAGCGGTCATTAAGTCGAGCTTTCCCGTTGCTCCGCGTGCGTTGGACTTGAGGCGAGTATCTCGTCTATATTCTTTATACTTTGAGAATGTGATGTGTCGTGAATTTAACGTGGACTCGTTAGTGACGGTATATTTAACCGTAACTTACTTTAAATGAAGATGTGATTTTATGAAGGTAATTACCAACGTAAACTTTAGTTTCAAGAATAATGATAACTACCTCTTCATGTTATTTTGTGATTAAAATAAATACTATAAATGAGTAGTTAACTGAAGAATTGTGGAATCGCGTAATACTTGTATTATTTGCTCGTTGGCCTTTTTTCTGAATGATGGTTTGCTGTGGATGTTGTGCCCTTGTTGAAGTTATGATGCGTTAACCTATGTGTTACGTGGTTGCGGTTGTGGTGAATATTATACCTTTGTTATTGTGTATAGTAGAGAGTTGAGATGTTATCCGGGTAGGGGTCCCGTCGAGGCCTCCGGAGGCGCGTGCTTGCGAGTACGGCCAGACGTACGTTGTGACCATAAGGTTATCAATTCGGGTAGGTCTGGGGAGGGCTCCGATTGATGTTTTGACTTTGAACCGCCGTGTGGGGTGGTATGTTGTGAAATTTGTGAACCTTGATGGGTTTCGAAAGTGTGCCGACAGTTGATTCGGTGAAAAGCTCAAATGATAGTCTTGATATATGTTTTAACTTGATGCGCCCGAAATGTGTTTGGTTGAATTTGTGATTTTGTTTGTCGTTTGAGCAGGTGGTTTTTAGTTCGATCAGTTTGTTTGGACTATCGTAATTATTCCGTCAAGGGTAGATTTGAGAATATATTTTTGAGGGGCCATAAGGGTCGGAACATTTTTGTGAAAGTTGATTTTGAAAATATTTTTATGGTTCGATTAAACCAAAGGCCGTATGAATTTTGAAATCGGTCGAGTTTTGACATAGTTAATCTGTATTTTCAAATGACACCATCAAAGGTATGAGGAAAAATGTATATTAATGTATTTCGGCACTGCAAAATATTACCGTCACCTTCGGTTGAGACCAAAAGAATTTTGAAAAATTTATGTTATATGTTTGTTATGTTGTTTTGCCCGTCGGAAAATTTTTACAGTACCTTTGCTGTTACAATTCTATAGGTGATCATTTTCTGTTGCTCAATCTCTATCGACCTAATCATATGGTCCGTCTGTGACGATCGTGAACCCTAACTGCGATATCAGTATTGCACTTAGTTGCTTCACCTGTGTGGATATTATTGACGTATTATATATTGTCACAATTCTTGTTAGCAAGTTATGGGTGTACGCCCAGATACGATGATTTCATAGTTCGGTATAATTGTGTTGTTTCTTTGACGTTATCCGGATGTGGTAATTCAGAATGTCTTGTACATGGTTTTCAAAACGAGACAGAGATGATAATAGATTCGTAGTTTTGATCAAACTTGTCTTTTCTAAAATTCGCTTCAACAAATTTTTCAAATTCAGGAATTTTAAAATGCTATCATTTGGACAAGCACCTTAAAAAAAAAAAATTTAAAATATTACCCATATTCGACCCTGATGATATGTTTGTGGTTTTGACCGTGATAAACTTGGTAAAGGTCGTACGTTATGTTAACATGGCTAAGTGAATGATTTATGAATTTGAATTCCTGTCGTTGCAGTGATAGTTCATGTATTCGTGTTACAACTCGGAATGAGTATTTTATTGTGTTATCGTTGGTTACTCTATATTGATTATGTGGTGGTTGTTTTGTTGTTCTGATCGGTTGCCCATTCAGTATGCCGAGAGGTCGAGGTCGTGGTAACCCTCCGCGCGACCAGGATCGTACTACCGGTAATGGAATTAGTACTGGTGTTGCTACTGTGCTCCAACAGTGGCACTGATGACACATTTAGCTCAGTGGTTCAGCGTAACCATACCTGCGAATGAGGATGTTGGATCGACTCGGTGGCTTAGAGAAGTGGTTCGTATGCATCCCCTCGCTTTGCAGGAGCGGGTGATACTGGGCCGGGACGGTTGGCTTATCCAATTGGAGAAGATTTTCAAGGCGATTAGTTGTCCCGAGGAGCGGAGGATTCCTATCGCTCAGTTCCTTCTCGTTGATGACGCCGCTAACTGGTGGGAGGCCGTTGAGCCTCAAGATCATGCTGTTACTTGGGAAGAGTTCAAGAAGTTGATGGAAGCGGAATTTTGCCCGAGGCCGATTCGAGAGCATAGGATCCGAGATTTTTACCTAGCCGAGCCACATGATGTACCCGTGTCGCAGGCTATTGTCGATTATAGTCGACAGCTCGCCTTTGTGAAGAATCAGGTGAGGACCGAGGAGGACAAGATCCGTCATTTTGATATGCGGATGAGACCAGAGATTCGACAGTACATGTCGGGTTTCACTTGTGCTACTTTGAGAGAGTATCAGAATCGAGCCATGGCGTACGAGATGGCATCGTTATCTACTGGGCCTTCGCATGAGTCGAAGAGACAGAGGACGTCTGGAGATTTTTCGGACGGTGCAAGAGACGGAAATTCTTCTCATCGAGTTTCGCGTAGTCGTACGGCGAAACCTTCAATTTCTTCGTTTGGTGGAACCAAGAGTTCCAAGTTGTCTTTTTTGACTCCTAGTCAGACTAGGAGGTGCTTTAACTGCAATGTTGTCGGTCATGTGCAAGCTAATTGTCCTTCGCAACGGATTACTTGTTATAATTGTGGACTCGAGGGCCACAGAGTTCAGTATTGTGAATTATTCCATGAAGTTTCCTTAATCGTGTTTTGGCATCCAGACGGATCGGTTCGTCGGGACCGTTGAGATTTTGTCGGCGGTGCTTGTTTGTTTGTTATTTAACTTTTTTTAGTTTAAGTTTCGGGACGAAACTTTTTTTTTAGAGGGGTAGAATGTAATACCCGTGATTTTCTTTTCGGTAATTTTTATTTTTGGCATTTTTCTAGTTTCCGTAACTCGCTATGAATCGCTTTGACATTTTGACAATGTTTTGTTCTTCGTGTTTGGTCATCCGAGTTCGTTTCGGTATCGCTTTGTCGAGTTCCGTGCTTTTTGGCGACTTTTCCGCACTTGAGTTCGATTCTTGCGAATCTCGTCCGAAATCGTTGTTTCGACTTTCTCGTAAGTTCATTTAATGTTATTATTCATGTTGCGAGCTTTGTCTTGGTGTTTCGATCACGTATCGTGATTTTGAGCGTTTTGGGCCATTTTCGTAATTTCCCAAAGTTTGGGGTAATTACTTTTCGTTGTCGAATTTTGAGCCTTCGGGTGGTCGGAATCGTGTGTTCTCTTAGTGCTCGGATTCGTCTTTGCGAGTACTTCAGAACCGTATTTTCGATTCATACTCGTTCGGGTTTCGGGTCGTTCGACCGTCGGAGTGGCCACGACCGAGACGGCCGCAGCAGATCGTTCAGCCGAGTTACGGCCGTAAGGTGCCGTTACGGCCGTAAGTGTTCGGCAGGCATGGCTCGACGAGTGCCGTTACGGCCGTAAGGGTCGAGAGTTACGGCCGACGGTGCTGTGCAACTTCCGGACGAATGCGATTCTGGCCGTAGTGACTGCCGTGCACGGCCGTAAGTCCCGAGTTACGGCCGTAAGATCTGTCGATTACGGCCGTAAGCGATCGGCATGCGCTGGCGGATTTTGACGAATGCCGGTTACGGCCGTAAGGTCGGCCGTCTTACGGCCGTAAGTGGTCGGCAGGATGCCGGGAGTATATATATGTTCGAGCAGTCGGGTTTACACCCATTTTTCTCATCCCTCTCATTTCCTTCCGCGGCTGGGGCTTGGAGTACGTGATTAGATGTTGTTTATATATCAATCCACGAAGTTCTTGAGTTTCTAACATCAATCCATCACCCCATAACCTCCTCCGATCTACCGAATCAAGGTTAGATTTCTTGATAATCTAATTTTGGGGATTTTGGGTATTTTGTTCGATTTCGTCTGCTTTATCCGATTTAACTTAGTATTGTGATGGATTGATGATTATTTAGATGTATTATATCATTTCCTTGTTATTCCATGGTTGGATCGTATCGATTCATTATTTTGGTCGAGTTCTTGATCGACGCCTTGAAGGTGTCCTAGAAATGTCATAGAGGGGTTTTCGGGCTCTATGATTATTCTTCCTCGTATGATTGATGATTTATTGATTATATGTTGTTAGGGTCGAATTCTTGTGAAGAACTCGAGTGGAACCCTTTCGTTCATTGTCTTCTTCGGGTCCGAGCTTCCGGTTGAATCGTGTTCTTCTGAGTGTTCGGTAGCGGTCATTAAGTCGAGCTTTCCGCATTCGCGCGTGCGTTGGACTTGAGGCGAGTATCTCGTCTATATTCTTTATACTTTGAGAATGTGATGTGTCGTGAATTTAACGTGGACTCGTTAGTGACGGTATATTTAACCGTAACTTACTTTAAATGAATATGTGATTTTATGAAGGTAATTACCAACGTAAACTTTAGTTTCAAGAATAATGATACCTACCTCTTCATGTTATTTTGTGATTAAAATAAATACTATAAATGAGTAGTTAACTGAAGAATTGTGGAATCGCGTAATACTTGTATTATTTGCTCGTTGGCCTTTTTCCTGAATGATGGTTTGCTGTGGATGTTGTGCCCTTGTTGAAGTTATGATGCGTTAACCTATGTGTTACGTGGTTGCGGTTGTGGTGAATATTATACCTTTGTTATTGTGTATAGTAGAGAGTTGAGATGTTATCCGGGTAGGGTCCCGTCCGAGGCCTCCTGAGGCGCGCGTGCTTGCGAGGCACGGCCAGACGTACGTTGTGACCATAAGGTTATCAATTCGGGTAGGTCTGGGGAGGGCTCCGAGAATCGACACTTGCGAGTGCGATGTCATGATAACTTATGGGCGTACTTGAATGATGTTATCCGGGTAGGGTCCGTCGAGGCCTCCGGAGGCGCGCGTGCTTGCGAGTTTTGGCCTTTGTTACGATTTGACCATAAGGTTATCTAATCGGGTAGGTCTGGAGAGGGCTCCGAGAATCGTCACTTGCGAGTGCGATGTCAAGATAACTTATGGGTGTGTTCGAGTTTATTCTTGATGACTAATCCGGGTGGGACCCTTCGGGGCCACGGGGACGTTTTGACTGTTGATTTGATATCTCTGAATTGTTTATGTTTGAATCTTGAATCCCGATTATATTGGTGAATATGGTTTTGGTCTTGAGGTTTGAGTTGAGAATAAAATCATTTGTATGATTTTGAAAGAAAACCTTTTGAAAAGGAAAAACATTCATATTTCAGATTTTACACCGAGACCCCGAAGTCTCTAAATAATCTCTTACAATGATTTCTGGAGTAATCCCCATGGTTTGTTTTAAAGGAATAAATTTTCAAAAGACTTTAGACTCGGGGATCGTGTTACTACCTTGTCGAAATGTTATTTTCATAACGGTTGTATTCTTGATGTATAATTGTATAGCTTGGTTACTTGCTAGCGATTCCATCGCTAACCCCTCGTTGGGGATTTTGTTATTTATTCCGTGTTCGATCGAGAGTGAGCAACCACAGGATTGGCTCGGAGGATGATGCAATGCAGCGATACTAGTCACAGTTGTAGTCTGTCGTCTGTCAGTGATATGTCAGTTTGAGTTCTTGTCATCCTTGAGGGGATGGACATTTTATGTACTATGTGATCGAGTTGTAATTTAGTTTCATCAGATGTACGGTTATGCTATGTTTTGAGAGACCTAATCGGTCTACGGTATTATGTTTTGGTCAAGTTGACCGCATGTGGGTTTTGATTTGTAGTCTCCCGCCTGGTAGCTCCTTGTGAAAAGGGGTCTACGGCGTGTAATATCCCCGAGTGGATTGGGGGTGTTACAGAAGGTTCCGGTCGCCCAGTATCTTCTGACAGGGGAGGCTTTCGACTGGTGGGAGGCCATTAGACCGGAGGAGCATAATGTTGACTGGACAGAATTCAAACTGATGATGGAGGCGCAGTATTGTCCTCGCCCAGTTAGAGAGGCCCGAGTTCGGGAGTTTTTCTCACCGCAAAATTCAGAAGCAACTGTGACGGACGTGATTAAGACTTTTAATCACCAGCTGACTTATGTGCGCCACCTGGTCAGGACCGAGGCGGAAAGGATTTTCCATTTTGACATGCGAATGAAGCCGGAAATTCATCAATACATGTCCGGATTTGATTGTACCACCTTGAGGCAGTATCAGGACAAGGCGTTGGCCTACGATATGAAGGAAGCAGCAGTAGAGAAATCGACGGAAGCAAAGAAACAGAAGGTGTCGGGCAACTTCGCGGAGAATAAGAATAGCGGGCCCCGCCGGGGTCAGTCCTCTTTTCACTCATCCAGGAGACCTCCGCATCCTAGTCGAGGAGGAAAGAAGTTCCGGACCGCACCGACTGTTTCTGACATAGGGAAGAAGTGTTACAACTGTGGCAAGGCGGGACATGTTCGACGGGATTGTTTCGCGCCTGCTGTGACCTGTTTCGAGTGTGGACAGGAAGGACATCGCGCAACATTTTGTGGGAATGCGACCCGATCTTTTGGTACTCGCACTCCAGCGCCAGTTCCGAAGGAAACAAGTGTGAACCAGACGCAGCAGAGTGGATTTCAGCAGTTAACGTTGGGAAGAGAGAGGCATCCAGTACCGGGTCCGTTCCTCCACGCCCGTATGAAATGAGGAAATCGATGATCGAACACATTTGTTGCATCAGGTACGATTCAGATCCTTTTGCAACCAGTTAGTGTCTTGTTCGATTCGGGAGCTACGCATTCTTTTATATCTTTGAACTGTGTTAATCGTTTGAACATCTCGTGCTTGTATAATTGTGAACCTTATGTTGTGGGGTTACCGAGCGGAGAGAAAATTGTGGGGACACTAGAAGCTAGGGATTTCCAGTATCTATAGAAGGAAGAGAGTGGCCATCGCATCTCATTGTAGTTGACATCTACGGTGACGATTTAATTCTCGGAGATGATTGGCTCAACCGTTATGGAGTCGTGTCAATTACCGAGAGAGAGTCATTTCCATCATTGCGATGACGGATCTCGAACACTTATTCCGAGGATGGAGACCAGAAGCTCGGGAAAATTGATCAAGGCAATGAAAGCCGTGAAATTATCAAACAGGATGTCGGGACTGCAGTGCTATGCCATGAAGAAAGAGGAAGGAGTAGAGCTCTCATCTATTTCGATTGTGAATGAGTTCTCGATGTTTTTCCTGACGAACTACCCGGATTACCTCCGCAGAGAGAAGTGGAATTCACTATCGAATTAGAGCCTGGAGCAGCCTCCTATTTCCAGAGCACCATACCGCATGGCGCCAACCGAGATGTATGAACTCAAGAAACAACCGGAGGAATTGTTGCGTATGGGCTATATTCAACCTAGCGTTTCTCCTTGGGGAGCGCCTGTTCTCTTTGTCCTAAGAAAGACGGATCCCTCCGATTGTGTATTGATTACAGGAGCTTAACAAGATGACGATCAAGAATAAGTATCCTATACCTCGGATCGACGACTTGTTTGATCAACGCAAGGGGCAAGGGTATTCTCGAAGATTGACTTGCGATCGTGATACCATCGATTGAGAATTAAGGAATCGGATATAGCGAAATCGCTTTCGCATCCCTGACGGCATTATGAATTTGTAGTGATGCCATTTGGACTTACCAATGCTCCCGCGTATTCATGCAATTGATGAATAGGGTATTCTTGGAGTACTTGGATAAATTTGTGGTCGTTTTCATTTACATCTTGATATATTCGAGGGACGCAGAGGAACATCTCGAACATTTACGTGTGGTTTTGAGCATCTTGAGAAAGGAACATTTGTATGCTAAGCTTTCTAAATGCGATTTGGCTTAAGGAAGTAACCTTCCTTGGGCATGTGATATCATCCGACGGAGTTCGTGTGGACTCAAGAAAGTCGAAGCAATCTTGGAGTGGGAAGCTCCTAAAACGTGAAAGAAGTCCGAAGCTTCTTAGGACTTGGCCGATATTATCGCCGCTTTGTAGAAGGATTTTCCAAGATTGCTCGTCCTCTCACTCACCTAAGGTAAAACTCAAAAGTTCACGTGGAATGAGAAATGTCAGTGGTTTTGACGAACTTAAGAGGAGACCGACGACAAGACCTATATTAGCACCGCCAGAGGGAACCGATGGATTCATGGTATCTGACGCTTCAAATCGTGGTTTGGGTTGTGTGTTGATGCGTATGATAAAGTGATTGCTTATGCTTCTCGACAATTGAAACCGCACGGGTTAATTACCCGACTCATGATCCGGAGCTAGCAGTGTGGTCTTTGCCTTGAAAATTTGGCGAAATTATTTGTACGGCACTCATTGTCGATCTTTACAGACCATAAGAGCCTCAAGTACATTTTCAATGTAAAGAATTAAACATGAGGCAGAGAAGGTGGCTAGAATTGATCAAGGATTACGACTTGGAGATTCTTTATCATCCGGGAAAAGCAAATGTAGTAGCCGATGCTTTGAGCCGTAAACCTGTTTCCCTTCGAGTGTTGGAAGCACTTACGTCCCAAACCAGTATTCAACGAGAACTGATCCGCGAGGGGATTGAAGTATGGGCACCAGGAATCCAAGGGCAACTTTATGTGATGGAACTGACTTCATCACTAGTCGAGGAGATCAAGTCTAAACAATTGAACGATTCTTTAATCCTTCGATTATGCGACGAAGTAAAGAAAGGAAAAGCCCCAGGATTCGTGATACAAGATGATGGAGTTCTGAGATTTCAGAGTCGACTTTGCGTTCCCGATGATGATGATTTGAGAAGGACTATTCTGAAGGAAGCTCACAGCGCGCCCTATTCTATTCACCCGGGCAGCAGTAAGATGTATAAGGATTTAAAGCAAAACTTTTGGTGGGGGAATATGAAGAAGGACGTAACGGAGTACGTTTCAAGTGTTTGACTTGTCGTGAGTTAAGATTGAGCATCGACCACGGATGTTAAAGCCGCTTCCGATCCCGGAATGGAAGTGGGAGGACATTTCGATGGATTTCATCACCAGTATGCCAAGGACTAGAACGGGAATGAACATGATTTGGGTTGTAGTTGATCGACTAACCAAGTCGGCTCATTTCCTAGGGATTAAAGATACATGGGGACCCGAGAGATTGGTGCGAGTATTCATTGCAGAGATAGTCAGATTGCATGGGACGCCGAAGACCATTGTTTCAGATCGAGATGGTCGTTTCGTGTCGCACTTCTGGAGGGCAGTGCACAGGGCTTTGGGGACCGAGCTAAACTTTAGCACAGCTTATCATCCCCAAACGGACGGTCAGTCCGAAAGGACTATTCAGACTGTAGAAGACATGCTTAGAGCCTGTGCCTTGGATTGGTCAACTGATTGGGAAGTTCATTTACCATTAGTTGAATTCACCTACAATAATAGTTGGCATGCTTCAATTAAGATGGCACCATTTGAAGCTTTGTATGGGAGAAGATGCCGATCACCCCTGTGTTGGGATGATTCTTCGGATTTGATCGGGACGGAACTGCACTGATTATTCGGACTCAAGAGAAGATAGCTTTGATTCGGAAAGACTGTTGATCGCCCAGAGTCGGCGTAAATCTTATGCAGACATACGTGCCGCCCTCTAGAGTTCGACGTTGGTGACCATGTACTATTGAAGGTGTCTCCTACACGAGGGATTTTCCGCTTTGGGAGAAGAGGCAAGCTTAGTCCGAGATATATCGGACCATTCGAGATCCTCGAGAGAATCGAGATTTAGCGCACAGTTGGCCTTACCGCCATCACCGAGTCACGTTCACAATGTGTTTCACGTATCCCAAGCGGAAGTATGTGCCGGACCCTACCACGTCATTGATTTCGATGAGATCGAGATAGCTAATGATGGCACCTTCAAGAGAGACCAATCAAGATACTTGAGAACCGGATCAAACAATTGAGGAATAAACCAATACACTTGGTTAAAGTACAATGGTCACGACATGGAGTCGAAGAGGCCACTTGGGAAACGGAAGACGGTATGAAGGCTAGATATCCGGAGTTGTTTTCATCTTAAGTTTCGGGACGAAACTTCTTTTTAGGGAGGAAGGATGTAATACCCGAGATTTCTGTTATGTAATTGGAACTTGTGATATTGTAATGATTGTACTATTGTCTGAGTACTATTTTCCGTATTTCATAATCCGCTGTTATCGAGCGTATGATTTCATGTTTGTGATTTGAAGATTGTAATTCTGTACATGTAGCGCACGCTACAGGCTGAGTGTAGCGTACGCTAACGGGGATTCATAGCGCACGCTACAGAGGGTCATTAGCGCACGCTATGCATGGTCTAATTGATTGAGACGTGCGGTAGGTGAGATCTGGCCGGGGGACCCTTGTCGGATCGTGTCGAATGAACCTGGACGGCTTTCGGGAAAAGCCAAGTCAACGCCTTAGCGCACGCTACAGGCATGTGAATAGCGCACGCTAAGTGCTGACTTCAGTTAAGTCAGAGAGCCGTTAGCGCACGCTACGAACAGGGATTAGCGCGCGCTAATGGCCATTTATTATAAATAGGACAACATCCTATTCGTGATTTCAGTTCTTTCTCCTCCCATAAACCGAACTCTTACACTTAGAACATAACTACCTTCGTCCTAAACACTTCATAACAACCTCCTAGTTCGAGATTGAAGATCGTATATCATCGAGATTGGTGTTCAAGCCTTCGGTGTTGGATTGCTTCATTTTCCTCCGTGTTCTTCACTACTTTGAGGTAGGTGATTCTTCACTGATGTTAGTAATGTTCCTAAGGAAGTTTGAATCATGTTTTGGTAGCAAGTATTTCGTTTATAATCGGTCATCACATGTTAGAAGGATACTTTTGACGTATCGGCACTATATATCGTATGAACCTTTGAACCATCTTATTATAAGGACTCTAAGCATGTTCAAATCGAGTTATGATCAAGAATCGGATATTTACCTGGTTGATACGCTTTACACGATAGAATCATGTTTTTTTTAACGTAGAACAAATGTAACTTAGATTATTTATTGTAGATCGTAGATGAATTATGATGTTGAGTTGACTATCCGTATATTCTTATTTCAAAACCATAAAACTTCCTAAAACCTTATTATTATGATATGCCCGAGGATAACTTGTATTATCATGGTATAATTCATGAGTTCTTCACCATTCAACCCAGCTTTTGGTTTGCGATTCTCACATGCAAGATTAGCGCACGCTAACATGTGTGAGTTAACGTGCGCTATCGAGGTCGATTAACGCATAATACGACGTAAGCGTGCGTTATATATCGGCCGGTGCAAATCTGGCCATCGTAACTAGCGACGCTAGTCTTACCCGATAGCATACGCTAATGTGCCCGCTAGCGCACGTTACGTAGAGTATGTAGCGCACGCTAAGCCCGCATGATTGCTTATTTTGAGCTTTTCGGCCGTAGACCAAATTGTTAGGCCATCGTTCGACTTGAGATGATTTGTATATCGTTCCTTTTGTTAAGGTTCGAGCCGGTTACGTTGATCGAAGGAGGCGGCCTTCGAGTGTGTTGAGATCATCGAAGTATTTCGTCTTGCCATTTTCGAGGCAAGTATCATATGTCGAGTTCGATTTATATTGAATCTTTGATCATGCTTGTGGTTTTGTTCATGTTGTTGAATATGAGATGTATTTCTGAAAATTCTCATGATATTGGTTGATTATTTGTTCGTATTGATGAACATATTGAAATGCATATGTGTATGCATAGTTGATTGATTTATGGTATAAATGATCCGAGGGGATCATGAGGATCTATGCTGAGGGCGCTGGATCGAATGTCCACCATGCGTTGGTCCGACGGGATCATCATGGGGATCTATGCTGAGGGTGCTGGATCGCTGGACGGGTTTTCCACCATGCGTTGGTCCGACGGGATCATCATGGGGATCTATACCAAGGGCGCTGGATCGCTGGATTACCCTGTATTGTGTTGATGGAATCGTGAGAATTCGCATCGTTGGATTCCGGTAGCGGAAGTCCGTTTTGCATGTTTTATGATGCATTGATGATTTATTGTATTATGATACTTGTACTAGCATCGTTTTGCTAACCCCTTCGGGGGTGGACATTGTTTTGATGTTCAGGTAGCCGAGGAGCGGGGAGGCAGCCACAGTACCGACAGGACGATGAGATGGCTCAGTGATGTGATTGATGTTATTGTTGTCGAGAGTTGCTTTCTTGTTTCGTTTAGTACTCGAGTACGTCTGTTTTAATAATGTCCTTTCGATATGGTTGTATAAATTAACTCTTTGATCGGTTGAATCAAATATGTCTTTAAACTTCAGTTGTACGATTGGTTTATATTTACACTCTTTTTAAAATTAGCCTTGTAAATCCTTACCTAAAGGGTTTACGGCGCTGTAATTATTCCGAATATCTCGGGGTGTTACAGAAAACCCCCTTGCTCCAAATGAGGTGGAGCTGCACATTTCTTTAGATAATATGGATAATGTGCCAACAGAAACGAATCTTGATAATCATGGTAATGCTGATGTGCATGATGAAATAGAAGAAGTTCTTGAAGATAATATGCATGATTATCAACTTGCTCGAGATAGGCCTAGGAGAGAAATTAGAAGACCTTCTCACTTGAATGATTATCATATGGCATCATATGCATTCAATATGTTTGAATCTATTGATAATTGTGAACCCAAAACATATGATGAAGCTTTGAAATCTGAACACTCAGAACAGTGGTTTTTTGCAATGAATGAAGAAATGACTTCATTGCACTTAAATGAAACTTGGGCTCTTGTGCCCCGACCGCCTAACTGTTCGGTAGTTGACTGTAAATGGCTTTACAAAGTTAAGGAAGAAAATGAGTCAGTCAGATTCAAAGCTAGACTCGTTGCTAAGGGTTTCACCCAGAAAGAAGGTATTGACTACACTAAAATCTTTGCTCCAGTTGTTAAGTTCACTACTGTGCGTATCATGCTTGCTCTAGTTGCTCAATTTGATTGGGAATTAAAACAATTAGATGTCAAACTGCTTTTTTACATGGTGAACTTGAAGAAAAACTTTATATGAGTCAACCTAAAGGCTTTATTGATCCCAAGCTCCCTAATCATATTTGCTTGCTTAAAAAATCAATTTATGGTTTAAAACAATCACCTAGGCAGTGGAATAAGAAGTTCGATGAATACATGCTCTCACTTAAATTTTCAAGAAGTAATTATGATCATTGCTTGTATTACAAAACTGATTCCAAAAATCCTGTTTTCTTACTCATATATGTTGATGATATGCTCTTAGTGAGTCCTTGTGTGAAAACAGTTGATCATGTCATTAAATGCTTAAGTGTGAAGTTTGACATGAAACACCTTAGTGATGCTAAGCGCATTCTTGGGATGAATATCTTTCGTGATAGGAAAAACTCCACCATTGTTTTAAACCAAGATTCCTATGTGCAGAAAATTATATCCAAATTTTCTATGAGTCAGTCTAAATCAACCTCTGTACCTCTAGCTGGTCATTTCCTGTTGAGTAAGGATCAATCCCCGAAAACTGGGGATGATATCAATTATATGAAAAAAGTACCCTACTCAAATGCCATTGGCTCGGTCATGTACCTAATGGTCAGCACAAGACCTGACATAGCTTATGCTGTGAGTTGTCTTAGTCATTATATGGCTAACCCAGGGGTTTACCATTGGCAAGCCGTCAAATGGCTCTTAAGGTACTTGAAGGGCTCAACCAGGTATGGTCTTAAATTTTCTCGACACCCACAAGTTGTAAAATTGGTTGGATACGTGGATTCTAATTATGCTGCTAATCGTGATAACCGTAAGTCTACTACTTCTTATGTGTTTACTTTGTGTGGCACACCGATCAGTTGGAAGTCTCAATTACAACCTATAGTTGCTTTATCTACTACAGAATCTGAGTATGTTGCTATAACACAAGCATTAAAAGAAGCTATATGGTTAAAAGGACTATTGTCAGAAATTGGTTTTCTAAATGATAAAGTCGAAGTTTTTTCGGATAGTCAATCCGGTATTCAACTGTGCAAGAATCCAGTTTTTCATGATAGAACAAAACATATTGATGTTCGTTTCCATTTCATACGAGATGTTGTTGCTAAACGTATAATCTATCTTGAAAAAATACCATACCAATTTAATCCTTCAGATATGGGTACTAAGTGTTTACCCGTCGAAAAATTTAAATCTTGTTTAAAAAGACTGAATTTTGATTCGGTCGAATAAATTTTTGAACTTTGTGTTCTTTAGGGGATCTCTTTGTGAGTTAGTCTTCTTTGTGAATTCTTTTACCTTATTTACTTTGTGTATGTGCAGGTAACCCGGGAGATAGGCGATGATGAGTCTTCTGCAAAACCCGAAAATGCAATTTGACTGGTTGGCCCAAAAGGTGGAGAAATGTTATTATTTTGGCCCAACTTGGCCCAGAATTATAGATCTCCCTCTGGCCCATGCCGTGCTGGCCTAGCCCGTGGCAGCCCTTTAATTGGAGCCGTCCGATCCTGTAACACCCCCAATCCGCTCAGGGATATTACACGCCGTAGAACCCTTCCTCAAGGATCTACCAGGCTGGTAACAACATATAACAACTCAACCATGCCTTTAAGGCTAAAATGACTCAGGAGACCGATTTGGTCTTTCAATAAATACATACAACTTCAAATACAAATCATGCCCACGTAGG
The DNA here is from genome assembly GCA_033398695.1 of Orobanche coerulescens. Classification (NCBI taxonomy): domain Eukaryota; kingdom Viridiplantae; phylum Streptophyta; class Magnoliopsida; order Lamiales; family Orobanchaceae; genus Orobanche; species Orobanche coerulescens. Next base: position 207,085,283 of record CM065804.1, read on the forward strand.
GGTCAAAATACAACCACACCCGTGCAACGGGAAAAATATAGCAGCGGAAAATAAAGTACAACTGAACCAATAAACAATATACGGTTCCTCATGTGATTAGTATCGATCATCTTTCATCATCCTTCGTGCCGACCCTGTGTTATGCTCCAAAACCTGAATGCAAAAATAGACATCCACCCCCCGAATACTCGGGGGTTAGCAAAACTCCACTGTTTTGCTAGTGCAAGTACAAGTGCAAAAATACGAGTCATACAATTCACATTCCACGAACGATAATAATTCGGAATCCTCAAAGATTCAAATACAACAAGATGAACACTTCCCGAGGCGAGAGTTTGAGTAAAGACTTTTCAAAATTTCAAGATCAAAATATCAAGGGAAACAATTTATAAAATGATTTGAAATACCACCGGGAGTTTTAATAGAAAATGATTTAGGATTATCAAATCCTACTTTTCAAAAACCCAAAATACGAAAGGGGTCACCGCCCCAAAGGTTTACTTTCCGAAAAATGACCTTTACCAAACCGTTGGGATTTTAGCCCCAAATCCGTAAAATGACTTTTACAAAACCATTGGGATTTTAGCCCCAAATCTCATCAACTCACGGTACACAAGAACGACCACAGGGTTCGTCTCCCAACATCAAAATCCACAAATAAAGAATTTAACACAAACAACAAAATACTCTAGTGCCATCCTAGCCAAGTAAGCCAAACGAACAATTTACCTCTTACACACTTTGTCGATGCATGCAATCATGAAAAAAAACCGTTCAAAAGCACTCATTTCCGGAAATGCCATAATCAAATCACATTTGCAAAATGCACCACAATTAACCGTCGATCCACGTCTCTGTGGACCCCTACCGAGACCCCGTCGGATCTAGCCCGTAGTGGTTAAAAGCAAGCTCGTCGATCCACGTCTCTGTGGGCCCCTACCGAGACCCCGTCGGATCTAATCCGTAGTGAGCATACACACACACACACGTTACTCATGCAATACTAACATGCTAAGAATGTAAGTTCATTAAGAATACTCACTAGAGATGGCCATTAACTCGACACCATTATCAAACTCTTCAAAACACAATAACAAGATTAAATACGGAATACACGATTCCATAACTTTAAACAATAGGAGTATCATCATCAAATCCTTCAACGTTCAAAATAATCAAATCATAATCAATTCCCAAAACACGCCGTTCACAAAACACACACGCATTTTGAAAGAAAGCCTTTAACGAGGCCGAACCGAAATCTTTTGAAACTTCATTTCAAACAACCAAACAAACACACCAAGACGATCACCGATCATCATATCCACAAAATAAGAAATGTATGAGCAAGGTACTTGCCTCAAATAAGAACAACGCGGAGAATCAACCGAAGTAGGTTGGCACGAACCGACTACGAACCCGCCGACTCCACCGATCGCCAACTCGCAGTCATAAACTTGATTCACTGGATCAAAGGACGACATAGGATGATTGATTGATGTTATGAACTCAAGAACTTCGTGGATTTGTTGTTAAACAACATGGCTCCATGATAAGAACACCCTCAGCCGCGGAGAAGAAGGAGAAAAATGGCCAAAAACCCGTCTGCAGGGCCATAAATAAGTCGCACAAAGGTGCCGCGGCCAGCCGGGAGTGTGCCGCACAGGGCCAAATCTGGCCCTGATCGGCAGGTGCCGCAGCCTCGGCCGACATGTGCCGCGGCACTGTGCATGATAGTTTGGGCCGAAAAAATGCACGAATGTGCCGCTGCCCCGGCATGTGCCGCGCCCACGTGACGGCCCGCTCGGCGGAGCTGCCGAGCACTACCGGCCGTAACTCGGCCAGTGCCGGCCTGGGCCCAGATTGCCCGGCCATGACTCGGCCGGGGCCAACTCCGACCGCCCGAACGACCCCGAAACCCGAACCTGAATACGAATCGATGATACGGTTACGACGTACTCGCAAAGACGAATCTAAGAGCTAAGAGAACACACAATTCCGACCAACCGAAGGCTCGGAATTCGACAACGGAAGTAATTACCCAAAACTTTGGGAAATTACGAAAATGGCCCAAAACGTCCGAAAATCACGATACGCGATCGAAACACCAAACCAAAGCTCGCAACATGAATAATAACATTAAATGAACTTGCGAGAAACTCGAAACAACAGTTTCGGACGAGATTCGCAAGAATCGAACTCAAGTGCGGAAAAGTCGCTAAAAAGCTCGGAACTCAACAAAACGATACCGAAACGAACTCGGATGACAAAAAGTGCAGAATTAATCATTCTCGAAATGACGAAACGGTCATGAGCGAAGTCGTCAAACGGACTCACGAAAAAAGAAATTTACCGAAAATCGAAAATTGCGGATATTACATTCTACCCTCCTTAAAAGAAGTTTCGTCCCGAAACTTAAAACAAGTAGGGAGAAGCAATATACCGCCAGGAAAACTCAACGAGATACGCAAGAAAACGCGTAACTTACGCCCATCGGCGAAACGTTACAAGCAACGCAAAGGAATATACGGCGTGAAAACACGCTCCACGACGACCAACACAACGTCGCCGTTAGGGATATAATAAAACCAACAAGTGACAAGCGTCATCAAATGGATAATACAATCAAGTCAATTATCCGAACAATCACAAAACACAACGAACGAAAATCAATACGATTGACCAACCCAACGGTACATCAATCAAAACGCGAGCCAATCGCTGAACAAATACGGAATTCCACCGCCCAAGGGTTGGAAGATCGAAAACGAGACTAATTTCCCGAACTTTAGGGAATTAGGAAGGAGCCTGAATGCTCAACAATCACGAAACGAGGACAAAAACCGAACAAACAAACGACCGAGACAACAAAAATCGAACAATCATGTCCGAAACACGAAGGATAAAAAAATTCAAACAACAACTCCCAGGATGATCTGGTGAGAACTACAAGACATGCATTCCCATAAGATCCACCGGAAAGGGAATATCGATTGAAAAGTCACAACGACAAACGAGTTATTCCGAAACAATACCACACTTGTTCGATCAACAAAAGCAAGGGGCAGGACAAGCTCAAAAATGTCAACAAACATAATGAGTCGACAAAGTCGAAAACACAAGAGTTCCAAATCCGATCCACTTCGAAAAAAAAGAACTAATAGAACCAAATGATGTCGCTCCCGAACAAGGTTCACAAGAATCGAACCGAACCCGAAAAAGTCACAGCAATAACCAGATCGACCCACAACAAGATCACAGCTCGATCGGACGATGAAACCGAAATACAGACCAAGTTCATAAAGTATCAACGAACATGAGCGAATCGATAGACTGGAGAAAGAGAAAATACAGAAGTCAAAATAGTACGGGTATTACCTCCGACCTCGTCCAAAAAATTCACAAAAAACGGGAGCAAGGTAACAAGACATTAAACAACCGACACATAACGGAACCATCACCGATGCACACGGTCATACCAAACCAAGCTCTAACAGCTCGCACATGCGCAACACCGCAAAAAATCACCACGAGGCGACAACATTCAACACCAACATCCCGCCTCTCACAGGGGGCTAACACAACAAATGTGTGGAAAACGACTCAACGCTCACACCGCCAATTCGATCATACTCGGGAGCAAACATCAAAATGACAACGCGAACATCACACATACATACCCAGTCCTCAAACGGGAATGGATAGGTTTAAAAACGAAAACCTCATTTTGAAAATAATTTAGAGGAACACCGGTTGATCTTGAGTATCACCTTTCAAAAAGTACAAACGTGAAACATTTTTATCGAGACTTTGGAAAACCCTTTCATATTGGTAAAAATGAGGACACTTTCTTTTAGTGGAAACTTTCAGAATATTCGACCCTCGGGTCTAAATAAAAGTGCTTCTAAACATTGAAAATATCTCAAACATTTTGGTCCTCGAGGTAGAAATTTTTTGAAATATATTGTGGCACCTTGGATGTACCATAAGAAAATAACTCATTTGAAAAGTACGTCTCGAAATTTATTTTTCTAAGATACTCAAGGTTTTTAAAGATAATTCAATGGGCTAGAATGCCCAAAAATTTCGGGTAATTATACGGAACATTATAGCGCCGTGGGTCCTGTGCCGGAACCCACCAGGATAAAAACCATTTACAAAAACGCCAAAAAGGTCGATAACGGTAATATTTCAAAAACTCACAAAGCCATTTACAAAATACTAAATACCGTCATAAGAGTTTCGCCAAAATGATCAAGGCCATAATGCCAAAAACTCGATTAATGGAATTGGTTTTTGAAATAAAACTCAGTCGGTAAAATACCGAAAGCCATTACAAAAGAACTCACGCAGCGGATAAAAGAAATAAAGTCAAACATGCACAATCCAGCAACATTACTCATTATATGAACGACATATGAGGGTCAAATAACCGCATATCAAGAAATCAAAATACATAAGAGGATTCCGTTACTTAACAAATAATCATAAAAATAGCTCGTGTCACACGAGGCACAACACAAAGAAGGGAGACTTACATCCACAGGTCGCACGAAGATGATGATCGGGCCACGATACTAATCACGACCAACAAACTCAAACGACGCGTCGCGACACGACTCAGTCAGATAAAATCCGACGAAACAAGACTCAAACAACACGACTTGACCCGACAGCCTAGGTTCCCACAACCTAAAGCTCTGATACCATTTATGTAACACCCCCAATCCGCTCAGGGATATTACACGCCGTATAACCCTTCCTCAAGGATCTACCAGGCTGGTAACAACATATAACAACTCAACCATGCCTTTAAGGCTAAAATGACTCAGGAGACCGATTTGGTCTTTCAATAAATACATACAACTTCAAATACAAATCATGCCCACGTAGGGGTCAAAATACAACCACACCCGTGCAACGGGAAAAATATAGCAGCGGAAAATAAAGTACAACTGAACCAATAAACAATATACGCATCCACATGTGATTATTATCTATCATCTTTCATCATCCTTCGTGCCGACCCTGTGTTATGCTCCAAAACCTGAATGCAAAAATAGACATCCACCCCCCGAATACTCGGGGGTTAGCAAAACTCCACTGTTTTGCTAGTGCGAGTACAAGTGCAAAAATACGAGTCATACAATTCACATTCCACGAACGATAATAATTCGGAATCCTCAAAGATTCAAATACAACAAGATGAACACTTCCCGAGGCGAGAGTTTGAGTAAAGACTTTCCAAAATTTCAAGATCAAAATATCAAGGGAAACAATTTATAAAATGATTTGAAATACCACCGGGAGTTTTAATAGAAAATGATTTAGGATTATCAAATCCTACTTTTCAAAAACCCAAAATACGAAAGTGGTCACCGCCCCAAAGGTTTACTTTCCGAAAAATGACCTTTACCAAACCGTTGGGATTTTAGCCCCAAATCTGTAAAATGACTTTTACAAAACCATTGGGATTTTAGCCCCAAATCTCATCAACTCATGGTACAGAAGAACGACCACAAGGTTCGTCTCCCAACATCAAAATCCACAAATAAAGGATTTAACACAAACAACAGAATACTCTAGTGCCATCCTAGCCAAGTAAGCCAAACGAACAACTTACCTCTTACACACTTAGTCGATGCATGCAATCATGAAAAAAAAACCGTTCAAAAGCACTCATTTCCGGAAATGCCATAATCAAATCACATTTGCAAAATGCACCACAATTAACCGTCGATCCACGTCTCTGTGGACCCCTACCGAGACCCCATCGGATCTAGCCCGTAGTGGTTAAAAGCAAGCTCGTCGATCCCCGTCTCTGTGGACCCCTACCGAGACCCCGTCGGATCTAACCCGTAGTGAGCATACACACACACACGTTACTCATGCAATACTAACATGCTAAGAACGTAAGTTCATTAAGAATACTCACCAGAGATGGCCATTAACTCGACACCATTATCAAACTCTTCAAAACACAATAACAAGATTAAATACGGAATACACGATTCCATAACTTTAAACAATAGGAGTATCATCATCAAATCCTTCAACGTTCAAAATAATCAAATCATAATCAATTCCCAAAACACGCCGTTCACAAAACACACATGCATTTTGAAAGAAAGCCTTTAACGAGGCCGAACCGAAATCTTTTGAAACTTCATTTCAAACAACCAAACAAACACACCAAGACGATCACCGATCATCATATCCACAAAATAAGAAATGTATGAGCAAGGTACTTGCCTCAAATAAGAACAACGCGGAGAATGGACCGAAGTACGTTGGCACGAACCGACTACGAACCCGCCGACTCCACCGATCGCCAACTCACGGTCATAAACTTGATTCACTGGATCAAAGGACGATATAGGATGATTGATTGATGTTATGAACTCAAGAACTTTGTGGATTTGTTGTTAAACAACATGGCTCCATGATAAGAACACCCTCAGCCGCGGAAGAGAAGGAGAAGAAGGAGAAAAATGGCCAAAACCCGTCTCATAGGCCATAAATAAGCCGCACGGTGTGCAGCCGCCGGGAGTGTGGCAGTGTGGCGGCAATCTGCGTCCGGTGATGGCGGTGATCGGCAGCGGCCGCGGCCGACATGTGCCGCGCACTGTGCATGCAGTTTGGGCGAAAAATTGCACGAGTGTGCCGCGGCCTCGCCAAGATGTGCCGCGGCCCACGGCACGGCTCGCCGGCCAGAGCCGCCGAGAACTACCGGCCGTAACTCGGCCAAGGCCTGGGCCAGATTGCCGGCCATGACTCGGCCGGGGCCAACTCCGACGGCCCGAACGACCCCGAAACCCAAACCTGAATACGAATCGATGATACGGTTACGACGTACTCGCAAAGACGAATCTAAGAGCTAAGAGAACACACAATTCCGACCACCCGAAGGCTCCGAATTCGACAACGGAAGTAATTACCCAAAACTTTGGGAAATTACGAAAATGGCCCAAAAACGTCCGAAAATCACGATACGTGATCGAAACACCAAACCAAAGCTCGCAACATGAATAATAACATTAAATGAACTTACGAGAAACTCGAAACAACAGTTTCGGACGAGATTCGCAAGAATCGAACTCAAGTGCGGAAAAGTCGCTAAAAAGCTCGGAACTCAACAAAACGATACCGAAACGAACTCGGATGACAAAAAGTGCAGAATTAATCATTCTCGAAATGACAAAACGGTCATGAGCGAGTCGTCAAAACGGACTCCGGCCGAAAAAAGAAATTTACCGAAAATCGAAAATTGCGGATATTACATTCTACCCTCCTTAAAAGAAGTTTCGTCCCGAAACTTAAAACAAGTAGGGAGAAGCAATATACCGCCAGGAAAACTCAACGAGATACGCAAGAAAACGCGTAACTTACGCCCATCGGCGAAACGTTACAAGCAACGCACAGGAATATACGGCGTGAAAACACGCTCCACGACGACCAACACAACGTCGCCGTTAGGGATATAATAAAACCAACAAGTGACAAGCGTCATCAAATGGATAATACAATCAAGTCAATTATCCGAACAATCACAAAACACAACGAACGAAAATCAATACGATTGACCAACCCAACGGTACATCAATCAAAACGCGAGCCAATCGCTGAACAAATACGGAATTCCACTGCCCAAGGGTTGGAAGATCGAAAACGAGACTAATTTCCCGAACTTAAGGGAATTAGGAAGGAGCCTGAATGCTCAACAATCACGAAACGAGGACAAAAACCGAACAAACAAATGACCGAGACAACAAAAATCGAACAATCATGTCCGAAACACGAAGGATAAAAAAATTCAAACAACAACTCCGAGGATGATCTGGTGAGAACTACAAGACATGTATTCCCATAAGATCCACCGGAAAGGGAATATCGATTGAAAAGTCACAACGACAAACGAGTTATTCCGAAACAATACCACACTTGTTCGATCAACAAAAGCAAGGGGCAGGACAAGCTCAAAAATGTCAACAAACATAATGAGTCGACAAAGTCGAAAACACAAGAGTTCCAAATCCGATCCACTTCGAAAAAAAAGAACTAATAGAACCAAATGATGTCGCTCCCGAACAAGGTTCACAAGAATCGAACCGAACCCGAAAAAGTCACAGCAATAACCAGATCGACCCACAACAAGATCACAGCTCGATCGGACGATGAAACCGAAATACAGACCAAGTTCATAAAGTATCAACGAACATGAGCGAATTGATAGACTGGAGAAAGAGAAAATACAGAAGTCAAAATAGTACGGGTATTACCTCCGACCTCGTCCACGAAATTCACAAAAAACGGGAGCAAGGTAACAAGACATTAAACAACTGACACATAACGGAACCATCACCGATGCACACGGTCATACCAAACCAAGCTCTAACAGCTCGCACATGCGCAACAACGCAAAAAATCACCACGAGGCAACAACATTCAATACCAACATCCCGCCTCTCACAGGGGGCTAACACAACAAATGTGTGGAAAACGACTCAACGCTCACACCGCCAATTCGATCATACTCGGGAGCAAACATCAAAATGACAACGCGAACATCACACATACATACCCAGCCCTCAAACTGTAACACCCCCAATCCGCTCAGGGATATTACACGCCGTAGAACCTCTCCTCGAGGATCTACCAGGCTGATAACTAAAAGCAAACATCTAAACATCGCCTTTAAGGCTAAAATGCTTCAGTAGACTGATCTGGTCTTTCGATAATAACATACAACTCAATTCCAACACATACCCACGTAGGGGTCAAAATACAATAAACTCCCGTACAACGGGGAAAAGATACTACAGCGGAGAAGAAAATACAACTAGACCAATACGACATCAACTTATCCTCGTGTGATTAGTATCGTTCATCTTTCATCATCCTCCATGCCGGCCCTGTGTTATGCTCCCAAACCTGAATGCAAAAACAGACATCCACCCCCCGAATACTCGGGGGTTAGCAAAACTCCACTGTTTTGCTAGTGCAAGAACAAAGTGCAAATACGAGCCATACAATTCACATTTCACGAATAACGATAACCAGGAATCCTCAAAAATCCAAACTTAATGAAAAGTACTTCCCGAGGCTGTAATATCCGTATTTTCCTTTCCCTTGTATTTTCGTTTTTGGTGTATTTCTCGATCGTAGTGACCCTCGTGTACTTTTCAGCGTGTCCTTCCTGTCAAACTGTTGAACTGTATTCTCGTTATTGTTGTGCGGAACCGCCGTTTCGGGGTTGCCGTGGATCCATTTCGTGTTATTAGTCCCCAAATATTGATTCCTATCGTTTTATTCTCTTTCCGGATCATTGTTATCATTTTGGGACACAAAAGGGGGTGTGGGCCATGCAAGATAAGGTGTGTGCGCCATGCACACAAATTCCTTCGCTTGTCACAACGACCGTATCAGTGCTGCAAGACACCTATCCGTGCCGCGGCACACTGTCCGGTGCCGCGGCACACTCGTGTCTTCCACGACCAAAACCTAATCAGACGGGTGCCGCGACACCGCCGAAACCTCGGGAGTAATTTTTGGCACGTGCCGCGGCACACAAAGCGGTAATTGTGCAATCTCGTCCTTATAGACGAGATCGGTCGTCTTCTCCTTCATTTCACCTGCATCGCGAGAGAGTGAGAGAGAGGGGAAGAGTTCTTCATCTTTATCCATTGGGGGGTTGATTTTCACCATTTTTCTTCGGTAGTGAAGCCCGGGCAATCAATCTAACGCGTGTTCTACGGATCTTGGTACTTGAATCTCCTAAGGTAATACTCTAAAACCCTATTTTCGATTAATTTGGGGGTTTTGGGTTTTTCTTCCGATTCGTTCCGTTTTGTTGGTGGATTCATGATGTATACGATTAATATTGTTAGTATCTTTAGTTTTCCTACGGATTCATGGATATTTTGTGGATTTTTATGGAATCGGGAGGGTTTGGTTGTGGTCCGCCCTCGTTGTTATTTTTGGTACGAATATACATGAATCGTAGGCGGGTTTCCGGGTGTATTCCATTTCCGTAATCGTCTAGAGTTGGTTGTGATTGTGTTATTCGAATCGTTAGGTTCATTTCACGGTTCCTTGCGGTCGTGTTCAACTCTTCCTTTCCGTCGTATCATCGTCTATTAACCGAGGCAAGTATCCTTATGAACTTACAATCTTGACATAGTAGTATTGTATGAGAAATCGTGTGTGTGTGTATGCTCACTGGGTTAGATCCGACGGGTCTCGGTAGGGCTCCACGGCCGTGGAACCGCGAGATTGCTTTTAACCACCGTGGGTTAGATCCGACGGGTCTCGGCAGGGATCCACGGCCGTGGTCCGCGGTTAATTGTGGTGCATTTTTACAAATGTGATTTGATATTGGCATTTCCGGAAATGAGTGTTTTGGAACTATGTTTTCTTGAATTGCATGCATTACTATATGTGTAAGATGTAAGACGTTCATCTGGTTACTTGTACTAGCGTAATTGCTAACCCCTCTGGGGACCCGTCTTAAGGAAATTCGTTTTATGAATTTCAGGTCAGGTTCATCGAGATGAGCGGGCGCTGGACCAGTATGCGGATGATGGTCGTGCGTGATGATTGTGCACAAGTGGTGTCTTGTTGCTTTCCACCTTTTACCTTTGTGGTCTTTCAACTAATAGAAGTACTCGAGTACTTAAGAACTTTTACTTGTCGGGGTTGTATTGTTGTTTATTATGTTGTGATGGATTATGGTGTCATGTTTGACCGGTTAAACCGGGTGAATTACTCTGTTGGGCGTCTTTATGACGAGGTATTTTTCTGTTGTTTCTGTGAGTCGATGAGTATGATGCTTGTTCAGCCTGGTGGGTCCCATGTAGGGATTCACGGCGCTGTAATATACCCGGATATCCCGGGGTGTTACAAAAATGGTATCGAGCACTAGGTTTATGGATACCTAGGCTTGTCGGTTTATTGGGTCTTGTGGTGTTTTGTTTTGCACATCATCGTCACGCCGCCATGATTCCTAGACTACCAAAGGTCCGTAAGTTTTCCTTCCTCTGTCATTATTTCCTTGCATCGTACCTTTGATTCTCGACTTGTGATTGTTCTTTTCGTACTTACCCTCGTATGGCTTTTGCTACTTATTTAACTCCGATGGATGCCGGAAGAGGTCATGGTCGCGGTCGTGGTCGTGGACGCGCCGGACGTGGGGCAGGTGGGCGGCCACGCCACGCTTTCGAGCCGGGCATCGGCGACCGTCATAGCCATGCTTCTTCGTGAGCGTGCCGACCTCGTATTGCGGCCGTTATAAAGAAATGGTGAACCAAATGGCGCGATAGCTCAAAGCGGTTCGAACCCGGATCGTGCCCACGCTAATCGGGCGAGCGGATCGCTGGCTCCAAGATGTTATCAAGATGCATCCTCCTCGGTGGGAGCTTCACCGATTGCCGGGAAGGGTGGATCAAGGAGATATCTAAGATCTTCGTTGCCACTAATCGTCCCGAGGAACGAAAGTCCCTATTGCCCAATACTTTCTCACAGGGAACGCTACGGACCGGTGGGAGGCCGTGGGCCCAAAGATCATGCCGCTTCGTAATGAGTTTCAAGAATTGATGGAGACTGAATATTGCCCGTGGCCGGTCAAACAGGCTCGGGTACATGCTTTTTATGATGCTCAACCGCGGGATATCCCCGTATCTCAAGCTATTGCTGATTTTAACAAGGAGTTGGGTTACGTGAAGACCCAAGTTGTCGAGGAGAGTGACAAGCTTTTCCATTTCTCCAGACGGATGAAGTTGCCGATTCGGGACTATATGTCGGGGCTCGTATGCACTACCTTGAAAGATTACCAGAGCAGGGCCCTTGCTTATGATATGTCTGTGACGGCGAGTGAGGCGGCCCGCGAGAGTAAGAAGCAGAAGTCCACCGGGAATTTTTCGGGCCACAAAGGTGGGGGTCAGCAGAAATTTCAGTCTGCTAACTTTTCCGCTGGTGGTGGCCCAGCTCGATCTCGGGTTTCCCGTAGGCCGCTGCCCCTTCTCGAGAGGTGAAATGCTTTAACCGTGGCGCAGGCCACATCGCCGTATTTGTCCGAACCCTTTGGCCGACGTGTAATCGTGTGGCAGGTCGGGTCACAAGGTCGCTTCAGGCCGAGAGGGAGAAAATCCTTGGTGCCCGGGCCTGCTCAGCGCCTAGGGAACCAAGTGTGAATCAGTGATCGTTTGCTCTCAATCTCCGCCGAGTGCTAGTCGGGGGAGAGGTCGGGTCACCTCTAAGGGGGAGCTTCAGTCGGCTCACCACCCGCGTGTCTATGAGATGCGGAGAGCCGATGATCCAAATGGCTACCGTAGCGGCACAGTACCGTTTATATTCTTTCTCATCCCGTCGGTGTGCTTTTCGATTCCGGTGCTACGATTCTGCTCATATCACTGGATTGTGTGCGCCGTTTGAGTCTCGACCGTTTGACGCCTTGTGAGCCCTTCATCGTTAAGCTTCCTAGCGGTGATAGGATCGTTGGTGATCATGAGGTTCGAGATTGTTCTGTGTTTATTGGCGAGAGGGTTTGGCCCTCTAATCTTATTGTTGTGGGTATTGAGGGTGAGGACTTAATTCTCGGGGATGATTGGCTCGAGCGGCATGGTGCAATCATGAACTACCGCACGAGAATCATCACCATGTTAGCCGATGATGGCACCGAGCACTCTTTCGCCGGGCGAAAGAGGGGGAACCAGAAATTCGTTATTAACGCCTTAAAGGCGATGAGACTCCTGCGAAAGGGGTGTACCGGCTATTGGTGCTACGCCTTGAAGGCGGAGAGTGGTGGAGTCGAGTTTTCGTCGATTCCAATCGTTAATGAATTTCCTGATGTTTTTCCTGACGAGTTATCGGGATTGCCACCGGATCGTGAGGTCGAGTTCGCTATAGAGTTAGAGCCGGGTGCGGCTCCTATTTCGAAGGCACCCTATCGCATGGCACCTTCAGAGATGTCTGAGTTGAAGAAGCAGTTGAGTGAGCTTCTTGAGTCGGGGTATGTTCGACCGAGTGCCTCGCCTTGGGGCGCACCGGTCCTGTTTGTGCGGAAGAAGGATGGTTCACTACGTTTGTGTATCGACTATCGCGAGCTAAACAAGGTGACCATCAAGAACAAGTATCCTTTGCCGAGAATTGACGACTTGTTCGACTGGCCAGTGGAGCCGCGATATTCTCGAAAATTGATTTGAAATCGGGATACTATCACCTCGGTGAGAGAGTCCGATGTGCCGAAGACACTTTTCGGACGAGATACGGACATTATGAGTTTGTAGTTATGCCTTCGAGTTAACTAATGCGCGGTGTTCATGCAATTGATGAACAAAGTCTTTATCGAGTATTTGGATAAGTGTGTCGTCTTCATCGATTTATATTCTTATTTATTCGAGGAACGAGGAAGAGCATGCCCATCATTTGCGGATAGTGTTAGACATTTTGAGGGTCGAGCAACTCTATGCGAAGTTCTCGAAATGTGAGTTCTGGTGAAGGAAGTGATGTTTTGGGTCACGTGATTTCATCCGAGGGGGTTCGTAGATCCGCAGAAAGATCGAGGCGGTATTGGATTGGGCACCGCCCAAAACGTGAGAGAGCTCCGTAGTTTCTTGGGTTTGGTGGCTACTACCGTAGGTTCGCCGAGGGTTTCGAAATCGGCTCGACCACTTACACACCGCCTCAAATCCGAGAAGTTCTCGGAATGACGAGAGGCGTCAGCTTTGAGGAATCAAGAAGCGTTTGACTTCAGCTCGGTTTTGGCGTTGCCGTGTGGCAACGAGAGATTCTCCGCTTATAGCGATGCTTCGGTCGTGGTCTTGGGTGCGATAATGCAAAGACGGCAAGACCATTGCCTTTGCGTCGAGACAGCTTGAGACCGTATGAGCTTAACTACCCTACCCATGATTTGGAGATAGCGGCAATGCTTTTGCCCTCAAAATTTGGCGTCACTATCTTTTCGGCTCGCATGTCGATTTTTACCGATCATAAAAGTCTGAAATACATATTTACTCAGCGGGAGTTGAATATGAGATAGAGGAGGTGGTTAGAGCTGATTAAGGATTATGACCTCGAAATCCTTTATCATCCGGGCAAGGCGAACGTCGTGGCCGACGCCTTGAGTCGGAAACCGATTGCATTGCGATCGCTTGAGATCCTTACGTCTCAGTCTGAGCTTCGGCGGGCTTTGATTGAGTTTGGTGTTGATGTTTTGTTGCCTGGAGCTGTCGGGCAACTTTGTGCTTTAGAGATTTCGTCGTCTTTGATCGATGAAATTAAGCTGAAACAATTAGAAGATCCGATGATTACTCAAATCCGAGAGAACGTTCTTAAGGGAAAGTCTCCTGGGTTTGTGATTCACGAGGATGGTGTTTTGAGACTCCAGAGTCGGCTTTGTGTGCCGAACGATCCAGAGTTGCGACAGAGTATTTTGCGTGAGGCCCATTCCACACCCTATTCCGTTCATCCTGGTTCGAGTAAGATGTACAAGGACACGAGGAGGAACTTCCGTGGAATGACATGAAGGAGGAGGTCGCCAGCTTTGTAGCAAGGTGTTTGACTTGCCACAAGTCAAAATCGAGCATCGACCGGGCTTTTGCGTCACTTCGCTCCGAATGGAAATGGGAAGATATATCGATGGATTTCATTACGAGTTTGCCGAGATCGAGATCGGGCATGAATATGGTTTGGGTGATTGTTGATCGTCGACCAAGTCGGCACATTTTCCGGGCATCAAGGACACTTGGGGCCCTGAGAACCGGCTCGTGTGTTTATCGCAGATTGTGAGACTTCACGGTACTTCAAGTCTATTGTTTCGGATCGTGATGGCCGCTTTGTATCGCACTTTTGGCAAAGTGCATAAGGCATTGGGTACCCGTTTGCATTTGAGTACCTCTTTTCATCCCGATCGGATGGACGATGTAACGCACTATCCAGACATTCGAGGACATGTTGCGTGCTTGTGCCCTCGATCGAGTAGTGATCGGGAGGAGCATTTGCCATTGATCGAATTCACGTACAATAGTTGGCACGCGTATATTCGTAGGGCACCGTATGAGGCACTTTATGGGCGGCGGTGTCGATCGCCGATTTGTTGGAACGAGGCGTCCGATTTGGTCGACCGAGCCGGATGTCGCTTTTAGAGACGAGGCGGAAGATAGAAGTAATTCGGGAACGGATGTTGACGCCCGTGAGTCGATGTGTCATATGCCGATGTCCGTCGCCGACCTTTAGAATTCGAGGTGGGAGACCACGTTTCTTTGAAAGTGTCGCCGACGAGAGAGGAGTTTTCCGTTTCGGGAAGAAGGGAAGTTGAGTCCGAGATTTATCGACCCTTCGAGATTCTCGAGCGGGTCGGTGGGTTAGCATACCGTTTGGCGTTACCCCCGGCCTTGAGTCACATTCATAGCGTTTTTCATGTTTCCCAGCTGAGGAAATATGTTCCGGATCCTAGTCACGTCATCGATTATGGTGAGATTGATATTGCTGAAGATATTACTTTTGAGGAGCGTCCTTTGAAGATTTTGGAGCATCATGAGAAACGACTGAGGCATAAAACCATCCCTTTGGTCAAAGTGCAGTGGTCGAGACACGATGTCGAGGAGGCAACTTGGGAAACCGAGGATAGCATGCGTGCTAGGTACCCGGAGTTGTTTGTTTCTTAAGTTTCGGGACGAAACTTATTTTTGGAGGGGTAGAATGTAATATCCGTATTTTTCTTTCCCTTGTATTTTCGTTTTTGGTGTATTTCTCGATCGTAGTGACCCTCGTGTACTTTTCAGCGTGTCCTTCCTGTCAAACTGTTGAACTGTATTCTCGTTATTGTTGTGCGGAACCGCCGTTTCGGGGTTGCCGTGGATCCATTTCGTGTTATTAGTCCCCCAAATATTGATTCCTATCGTTTTATTCTCTTTCCGGATCATTGTTATCATTTTGGGACACAAAAGGGGGTGTGGGCCGCGGCACAAGGTGTGTGCGCCGCGGCACACAAATTCCTTCAGTTGTTGGCCAAACGAACTGTACTGTGTGCCGCGGCACACCTATCCGGTGCCGCGGCACAATGCCAAGCCGGTGCCGCGGCACACCTGTCCGGTGCCGCGGCACACTCGTGTGTCTTCCACGACCAAAACCCAACTGTACCGGGTGCCGCGGCACACTGCCGAAACCTGGGAGTAATTTTTGGCCTGTGCCGCGGCACACAAAGCGGTAATTGTGCAATCTCGTCCTTATTAGACGAGATCGGTCGTCTTCTCCTTCATTTCACCTGCATCGCGAGAGAGAGAGTGAGAGAGAGGGGAAGAGTTCTTCATCTTTATCCATTGGGGGGTTGATTTTCACCATTTTCTTCTAAGAGTGAAGCCCGGCAATCAATCTAACGCGTGTTCTACGGATCTTGGTACTTGAATCTCCTAAGGTAATACTCTAAAACCCTATTTTCGATTAATTTGGGGGTTTTGGGTTTTTCTTCCGATTCGTTCCGTTTTGTTGGTGGATTCATGATGTATACGATTAATATTGTTAGTATCTTTAGTTTTCCTACGGATTCGTGGATATTTTGTGGATTTTTACGGAATCGGGAGGGTTTGGTTGTGGTCCGCCCTCGTTGTTATTTTTGGTACGAATATACATGAATCGTAGGCGGGTTTCCGGGTGTATTCCATTTCCGTAATCGTCTAGAGTTGGTTGTGATTGTGTTATTCGAATCGTTAGGTTCATTTCCGCCGGTTCCTTGCGGTCGTGTTCAACTCTTCCTTTCCGTTCGTATCATCGTCTATTAACCGAGGCAAGTATCCTTATGAACTTACAATCTTGACATAGTAGTATTGTATGAGAAATCGTGTGTGTGTGTATGCTCACTGCGGGTTAGATCCGACGGGGTCTCGGTAGGGCTCCACGAAGCTGTGGAACCGCGAGATTGCTTTTAACCACTGTGGGTTAGATCCGACGGGGTCTCGGCAGGGATCCACGAAGCTGTGGGTCCGCGGTTAATTGTGGTGCATTTTTACAAATGTGATTTGATATTGGCATTTCCGGAAATGAGTGTTTTGGAACTATGTTTTCTTGAATTGCATGCATTACTATATGTGTAAGATGTAAGACGTTCATCTGGTTACTTGTACTAGCGTAATTGCTAACCCCTCTGGGGACCCGTCTTGGGGAAATTCGTTTTATGAATTTCAGGTCAGGTTCATCGAGATGAGCGGGCGCTGGACCAGTATGCGGATGATGGTCGTGCGTGATGATTGTGCACAAGTGGTGTCTTGTTGCTTTCCACCTTTTACCTTTGTGGTCTTTCAACTAATAGAAGTACTCGAGTACTTAAGAACTTTTACTTGTCGGGGTTGTATTGTTGTTTATTATGTTGTGATGGATTATGGTGTCATGTTTGACCGGTTAAACCGGGTGAATTACTCTGTTGGGCGTCTTTATGACGAGGTATTTTTCTGTTGTTTCTGTGAGTCGATGAGTATGATGCTTGTTCAGCCTGGTGGGTCCCATGTAGGGATTCACGGCGCTGTAATATACCTCGGATATCCTGGGGGTGTTACAGAGGCATGAGTTTGGTAAACATTTCTCAAAACCGAAAAATCACAAATAAAGGGAAACCATTTATAAAACAATTTAAAAATGCCATCGAGAGTTTGAATAGAAAACAATTTTGCAAGAAAACCACTCAATCAACACAAACGAGTCTTCACAAATATTTCCACGGGATTCTCGACCCGAAACCAAATAATACCGACACGAGATCAAACATCTCAACATCACATGGGGTTCTCGACCCAAATCCAAATAATATCAACACGAGATCAATCATCTCAACATTCCACAGGGTCCTTGACCCAAAACATAGAATAGCACCACAATACAATCAAAGGTACAATCTCTCATTCGACATATCCTGCTCAAGACCCCGACACTAACCCTGAGATTTCACAAACCTCCTTGGTTAACTAACCCTGATACCAATGCTTTAAAAACAAGTTGAAACAAGCTTCAAAAACACGAATCGCGGTCTATATCAAGACAAACATTTAAAAGTGAGTTGAAAGAATTTGAGATACGAACATCGTTCGGTAACGGGGTCTTAGCTATCACTCAAATACCCGTAACCAATAAGCTTGTCAGGCGCCTCCCTTGCGCACCTGTGTACTGGCATTCACTTCCATCATGTTGGCCGCTCATTGAACATGTCACCGCACCGGCGTCACTCCCGCAAGAGCCGCCCCTTGCGCGCGCATTAGGTAACACCGGCGTTCACCACCCATATGAGCCGCACATTGCAGCATACACCAGGCCGGAGTGCACGCCCCGCCCTCAGAGGTTCCCGGATACGACGTTTCTCACAACAAGTATCCACATTATCACAAACATCAAGCAAACAGTCAATCGTTGTAATAATTATCAAATCGATACACCAATTCACATAATTCATCCGTCAGTCCACGACCACACGAATAAATAACAACACACACGTCAACCATAACGCGATGGAAATAAGCAATACACGTACACACGCGTTATCAAGCGCAACATCAACACCAAATATATCCAAAGGATTCACATAGTCACTTACAACCCACACAATTTACAAAACACACGCGTTTTGAAAGTGAGCCTTTAACGAGGCTAACCGAAATCTTTTGAAACTTCATTTCAAACAACCAAACAAAAACACCAAGACGATCACCGATCATCATATCCATAAAATAAGAAAAGTATGGGCAAGGTACTTGCCTCGAATAACCACAACGCGGAGAATCGGCCGAAGTAGGTTGGCACGAACCGACTATGAACTCGCCGACTCCACCGAACGACAATCCACAACAATGAACTACGAACGAAAACAATAACAGTGAAAATGAATTCCAAAGTACGACCCAAAGCCGCTGAATTCAAAGAACAAATGATGAAGGTTCAAGGATTTCCCCCAAAACGGCCAAGAACACGATTCGTTCCTTCAAATCACGAAAACGGAATTCCAAGTTGAAATATGGATATACAATCCATAGAATATGTTTAACAACATCATTTAACCATAATCGATCCATCGAAAACGGATGAAAAACGAGATCGAGGACAAATCCCCCAAAAAGTCAATTCGAAGGAAATCAAGAAATATACTTCGATTCGACGAAGAACAATGGATTAAATGATGTTAAACACAAGAATACTACCAAGATTAATCATACCCATCGTGTATTAATCAACAACACGGAACGAATCGGACAAAAACGCAAAAACCCCAAATTTTCCCAAAATAGGGTTCTAGGAAATCTCACCTTGATTCGCTGGATCAAAGGAGGTTATGGAGGGATTAATCGATGCTATGAACTCCCAATCTTCATGGATTAGTTGCTTGACAACATGTCTCCTGGATCGCCAAGTCTCCAGCCGCGGAGAGGAAAAGATGGAAATGAAAAACGGGTGAAAATATGGCTACTCTGTCATATTTATACAGGCACGGCCTAGCGTGCGCTACACCTTCCGGACTAGCGCGCGCTAATGGGCATCCTCGGCCGATAACCCTCGGCCGGCGCCCGCAAGGCCCTGTACTGAAGACTCAATCTTCCGGCCGGATCCTGCCTGCCCGATCAAGGAGAAGGCTGCTGGACGCTAGCGTGCGCTAGCCGATCTGTCCAGAACCCTCTGGACTGAACTGCCCGGCCAGGTAACGTACGCTAGCCGGCGACAGCGTGCGCTATGCCTGCCGACTAGCACGCGCTACGCTCGGCGTAGCGTGCGCTACCTGCCGATCCTTCCCGAGTCCAGAACCCTAGAAACCCCACTGTCTGGTCCGATAGCGTGCGTTGGTCGACCAAGCTAGCGTGCGCTATACCTACCGGTTAGCGCGCGCAGCCTTCCGACCGTAGCGTGCGCTACGCCGGTTCCTTCCGCACATGTCCGGCCGGTGCCCGCAATCGTCCGGCCAGTCCCGCAACCGTCCGGCCAGTACCCGACCACCAGGGCTCGACGACCCGATTTCCGAAAACGTACGGAACGAACACGACGAAAAGTTCGCGGATAACATCAACGACCCGGAATGAAAACATAATACCATAATTAGTCATACGCAACCAAGAAACGGGTCGAGACAACAATTACAGATACGGATACCCGTAACTTTCAAGAAATTACAAAATGGCCCAAAACACCCGGAAATCACGATACGTGATCGAATAACCAAACAGAATTTCACAACACGTCTAACAAAGTTAAACGGACTTACAAGAAACTCGAAACAGCAGTTTCGAACGAGATTCGCAAGAATCGAACTCAAGCGCGGAAAAGTCGCTAAAAAGCACGGAACTCAACAAAACGACACCGAAACGAACTCGGATGTCAAAAAGTGCAGAATTAATCATTCTCATAATGACGAAACGGTCACGAGCGAGTCGTAAAAACGGACTTCCGCTGAAAAAAAGAAATTACCGGAAATCGAAAATTGCGGATATTACATTCTACCCTCCTTAAAAGAAGTTTCGTCCCGAAACTTAAAACAAGTCGGGAGAAGCAATATCCCGCCAGGAAAACTCAACGAGATACGCAAGAAACGCGTAACTAATGCCCAACGGCGAAACGTTACAAACAACGCAACGGAATATACGGTGTGAAAACACTCTCCACGACGACCAACACAACGTCGCCGTTAGGGATATAATAAAACCAACAAGTGACAAGCGTCATCAAATGGATAATACAATTAAGCCAATTATCCGAACAATCACAAAACACAATGAATGAAAATCAATACGATTGACCAACCCAACGGTACATCAATCAAAACGCGAGCCAATCGCTGAACAAATACGGAGTTCCACCGCCCCAAGGGTTGGAAGATCGAAAACGAGACTAATTTCCCAAACTTAAGGGAATTAGGAAGGAGCCTGAATGCTCAACAATCACAAAACGAGAACAAAAACCGAACAAGCAAACGATCGAGACAACAAAGATCGAACAATCATGTCCGAAACACGAAGGATAATAAAATTCAAACAACAACTCCCAGAATGATCTGGTGAGAACTACAAGACATGCATTCCCATAAGATCCACAGGAAAGGGAATAGCGATTGAAAAGTCACAGCGACAAACGAGTTATTCCAAAACAATACCACACTCGTTCGATCAACAAAAGCAAGGGGCAGGACAAGCTCAGAAATGTCAACGAACATAATGAGTCGACAGAGTCGAAAACACAAGAGTTCCAAATCCGATCCACTTCGAATAAAAGAACTAATAGAACCCGATGATGTCACTCCCGAACAAGGTTCACAAGAATCGAACTGAACCCGAAAAAGTCACATCGATAACCAGATCGACCCACAATAAGATCACAGCTCGCTCGGACGATGAAACCGAAATACAGAACAAGTTCATAAAGTATCAACGAACATGAGCGAATCGATACAGTGGAGAAAGAGAAAATACCGAAGTCAAAATAGTACGGGTATTACCTCCGACCTCGTCCACGAAATTCACAAAAACAGGAGCAAGGTAACAAGACATTAAACAACCGACACATAACGGAACGATCACCGATGCACACGGTCATACCAAACCAAGCTCTAACAGCTCGCACATGCGCGATAACGCAGAAATCACCACGAGATGGCAACATTCAACACCAACATTCCACCTCTCACGGAGGGCTAACACAACAAATGTCTGGAAAACAACTCAACGCTCACGCCGCCAACTCGATCATACTCGGGAGCAAACATCAAAATGAAAATGCGAACATCATACATACATACCCAGCCCTCAAACGGGAATGGATAGGTTTTAAAAACGAAAACCTCATTTTGAAAATAATTTAGAAGAACACCGGTTGATCTTGAGTATCACCTTTCAAAAAGTACAAACGTGAAACGTCGTTATCGAGACATTGGAGAACCATTTCGCATTTGATAAAAATGAGGACACTTTCTCTTAGTGAAAACTTTCAGAGTATTCGACCCTCGGGTCTAAATAAAAATGTTTCTAAAACATTGAAAATATCTCAAAGCATTTTGGTCCTCAAAGTAGAAAATTTTTGAAATATATTGTGGCACCTAGGATGTACCACAAGAAAATAACTCATTTGAAAAGTATGTCTCGAAATTTATTTTTCTAAGATACTCAAGGTTTTCAAAAATCCAATAGGCCAAAATGCCCGCTCACAAATATCGACGTTCACTAAAACAACTCCTAGTACACGCATCAAAACATTTAAAATCAAGACAATACATGTGTTTAAACGGAAATAAACGAGAAAATACCACATCCAGAACAAAACCACCGACCCCATTCGAGGCCTCTAAGGACCCTCCCGCACTGGTTAGTGAACAAGTCGAACGCGTATAAGCACAAAGCTTCCACAATATAACTTGTAAAATGTGCAAATCGATTCGAAAACCATCAGCAACGGACAAAAACAACAATAAAAAGACATCACAAGCGATGACACTCCTCGTATAAATCAAATACGAGAGTCGACTAAATACATATCGTGAAATCAAAATCCACATAAGGATTCCACCACTTAGCAAATAATCATAAAAATAGCTCGTGTCACACGAGGCACAACACAAAGAAGGGAGACTTACTTCCACAGGTCGCACGAAGATGATGATCGCCCCACGATACTAATCACGACCAACAAACTCAAACGACGCGTCGCGACACGACTCAGTCAGATAAAATCCGACAAGAAAAAACTCAACAGACACCACTGACCCGACAGCCTAGGTTTCCACAACCTAAGCTCCGATACCATAAATGTAACACCCCCAATCCGCTCAGGGATATTACACGCCGTAGAACCTCTCCTCGAGGATCTACCGGGCTGATAACTAAAAACAAACATCTAAACATCGCCTTTAAGGCTAAAATGACTCAGTAGACCGATCTGGTCTTTCGATAATAGCATACAACTCAATTCCAACACATACCCACGCAGGGGTCAAAATACAATAAACTCCCGTACAACGGGGAAAAGATACTACAGCGGAGAAGAAAATACAACTAGACCAATACGACATCAACTTATCCTCGTGTGATTAGTATCGTTCATCTTTCATCATTCTCCGTGCCGGCCCTGTGTTATGCTTCCAAACCTGAATGCAAAAACAGACATCCACCCCCCGAATACTCGGGGGTTAGCAAAACTCCACTGTTTTGCTAGTGCAAATACGAGCTATACAATTCACATTTCACGAATAACGATAACCATGAATCCTCAAAAATCCAAACGTAATGAAAAGTACTTCCCGAGGCATGAGTTTGGTAAACATTTCTCAAAACCGAAAAATCACAAATAAAGGGAAACCATTTATAAAACAATTTAAAAATGCCATCGAGAGTTTGAATAGAAAACAATTTTGCAAGAAAACCACTCAATCAACACAAACGAGTCTTCACAAATATTTCCACGGGATTCTCGACCCGAAACCAAATAATACCGACACGAGATCAAACATCTCAACATCACACGGGGTTCTCGACCCAAATCCAAATAATATCAACACGAGATCAATCATCTCAACATTCCACAGGGTCCTTGACCCAAAACATAGAATAGCACCACAATACAATCAAAGGTACAATCTCTCATTCGACATATCCTGTTCAAGACCCCCGATTAATTAACCCTCGGAGATTTCGTCAAACCTCCTTGGTTAACTAACCCTGCTACCAATGCTTTAAAAACAAGTTGAAACAAGCTTCAAAAACATGAATCGCGGTTTATATCAAGACAAATATTTAAAAGTGAGTTGAAAGAATTTGAGATACGAACATCGTTCGGTAACGGGGTCTTAGCTATCACTCAAATACCCGTAACCAATAAGCCTGCCAGGCGCCTCCCTTGCGCACCTGTGTACCGGCGTTCACTTCCATCATGTTGGCCGCTCATTGAACATGTCACCGCACCGGCGTCACTCCCGCAAGAGCCGCCCCTTGCGCGCGCATTAGGTAACACCGGTGTTCACCACCCATATGGAGCCGCACATTGCAGCATACACCAGGCCGGAGTGCACGCCCCGCCCTCAGAGGTTCCCGGATACGACGTTTCTCACAACAAGTATCCACATTATCACAAACATCAAGCAAACAGTCAATCGTTGTAATAATTATCAAATCGATACACCAATTCACATAATTCATCCGTCAGTCCACGACCACACGAATAAATAACAACACGCACGTCAACCATAACGCGACGGAAATAAGCAATACACGTACACACGCGTTATCAAGCGCAACATCAACACCAAATATATCCAAAGGATTCACATAGTCACTTACAACCCACACAATTTACAAAACACACGCGTTTTGAAAGTGAGCCTTTAACGAGGCTAGCCGAAATCTTTTGAAACTTCATTTAAAACAACCAAACAAACACACCAAGACGATCACCGATCA
Source organism: Orobanche coerulescens (assembly GCA_033398695.1). Lineage (NCBI taxonomy): Eukaryota > Viridiplantae > Streptophyta > Magnoliopsida > Lamiales > Orobanchaceae > Orobanche > Orobanche coerulescens. The sequence continues at coordinate 207,109,687 of CM065804.1, forward strand.
TCATATCCATAAAATAAGAAAAGTATGGGCAAGGTACTTGCCTCGAATAACCACAACACGGAGAATCGGCCGAAGTAGGTTGGTACGAACCGACTATGAACTCGCCGACTCCACCGAACGACAATCCACAACAATGAACTACGAACGAAAACAATAACAATGAAAATGAATTCCAAAGTACGACCCAAAGATGCTGAATTCAAATAACAAATGACGAAGGTTCAAGGATTTCCCCCAAAACGGCCAAGAACACGATTCGTTCCTTCAAATCACGAAAACGGAATTCCAAGTTGAAATATGGATATACAATCCATAGAATATGTTTAACAACATCATTTAACCATAATCGATCCATCGAAAACGGATGAAAAACGAGATCGAGGACAAATCCCCCAAAAAGTCAATTCGAAGGAAATCAAGAAATATACTTCGATTCGACGAAGAACAATGGATTAAATGATGTTAAACACAAGAATACTACCAAGATTAATCATACCCATCGTGTATTAATCAACAACACGGAACGAATCGGAGAAAAACCCAAAAACTCCAAATTTTCCCAAAATAGGGTTCTAGAAAATCTCACCCTGATTCGCTGGATCAAAGGAGGTTATGGAGGGATTAATCGATGCTATGAACTCCCAATCTTCGTGGATTAGTTGCTTGACAACATGTCTCCTGGATCGCCAAGTCTCCAGCCGCGGAGAGGAAAAGATGGAAATGCAAAACGGGTGAAAATATGGCTACTCTATCATATTTATACAGGCACGGCCTAGCGTGCGCTACACCTTCCGGACTAGCGCGCGCTAACGGGCAGCCTCGGCCGATAACCCTCGGCTGGCGCCCGCAAGGCCTCAGATCAAGACTCAATCCGCCGGCCGGATCTCGCCGCCCGATCCGCGATAAGCGCCGCGCGGACGCTAACGTGCGCGCTTAGCCGATCTGCCGTAACCCTCTGGATCGACCGCCGGCCAGTAACGACGCTAGCCGGCGACAGGCGTGCGCTATGCTCGCCGACTAGCGCGCTACGCCGGCGTAGCGTGTGCTGCTACCCGCCGATCCTTCCCGAGTCCGTAACCCCGAAACCCCACTGTCCGGTCCGATGGCGGCGTTGGTCGACTGCTAGCGTGCGCTATACCTGCCGGTTAGCGCGCAGCCTCTTCCGGCCAGAAGGCGTGCGCTTACGCCGGTTCTCGCCGCACTGTCCGGCCGGTGCTCGCAATCGTCCGGACAGCCCCCGCAACCGTCCGGCCAAGATGCACCACCAGTGGCTCGACGACCCGATTTTCAAAACGCATTTTAACGAACACGGCGAAAAGTTCGCGGATAACATCAACGACCTAATGAAAACATAATACCATAATTAGTCATACGCGACCAAGAAACGGTCGAGACAACAATTACAGATACGGATACCCGTAACTTTCAAGAAATTACAAAATGGCCCAAACACCCTAAAATCACGATACGTGATCGAATAACCAAACAGTTCACAACACGTCTAACAAAGTTAAACGGACTTACAGAAACTCAAACAGTTAGCCAACGAGATTCGCAAGAATCGAACTCAAGCGCGGAAAAGTCGCTAAAAAGCACGGAACTCAACAAAACGACACCGAAACGAACTCGGATGTCAAAAAGTGCAGAATTAATCATTCTCAGAATGACGAAACGGTCACGAGCGAGTCGTCAAAACGGACTTCCGCTGAAAAAAAGAAATTACCGGAAATCGAAAATTGCGGATATTACACAAACGGGAATGGATAGGTTTTAAAAACGAAAACCTCATTTTGAAAATAATTTAGAAGAACACCGGTTGATATTGAGTATCACCTTTCAAAAAGTACAAACGTGAAACATTGTTATCGAGACTTTGGAGAACCCTTTCGCATTTGATAAAATGAGGACACTTTCTCTTAGTGGAAACTTTCAGAATATTCGACCCTCAGGTCTAAATAAAAGTGTTTCTAAACATTGAAAATATCTCAAATATTTTGGTCCTCGAGGTAAAAAATTTTTAAAATATATTGTGGCACCTTGGATGTACCATAAGAAAATAACTCATTTGAAAAGTACGTCTCGAAATTTATTTTTCTAAGATACTCAAGGTTTTTAAAGATAATTCAATGGGCTAGAATGCCCAAAAATTTCGGGTAATTATACGGAACATTATAGCGCCGTGGGTCCCGTGCCGGAACCCACCAGGATAAAAACCATTTACAAAAACACCAAAAAGGTCGATAACGGTAATATTCAAAAACTCACAAAGCCATTTACAAAATACTAAATACCATCATAAGAGTTTCGCCAAAATGATCAAGGTCATAATGCCAAAAACTCGATTAATGGAATTGGTTTTTGAAATAAAACTCAGTCGGTAAAATACTGAAAGCCATTACAAAAGAACTCACGCAGCGGATAAAAGAAATAAAGTCAAACATGCACAATCCAGCAACACTACTCCTCATATGAACGACATATGAGGGTCAAATAACCGCATATCAAGAAATAAAAATCCATAAGAGGATTCCGTTACTTAACAAATAATCATAAAAATAGCTCGTGTCACACGAGGCACAACACAATGAAGGGAGACTTACATCCACAGGTCGCACGAAGATGGTGATCGCCCCACGATACTAATCACGACCAACAAACTCAAACGACGCGTCGCGACACAACTCAGTCAGATAAAATCCGACGAAACAAGACTCAAACAACACGACTTGACCCGACAGCCTAGGTTCCCACAACCTAAAGCTCTGATACCATTTATGTAACACCCCCAATCCGCTCAGGGATATTACACGCCGTAGAACTCTTCCTCAAGGATCTACCAGGCTGGTAACAACATATAACAACTCAACCATGCCTTTAAGGCTAAAATGACTCAGGAGACCGATTTGGTCTTTCAATAAATACATACAACTTCAAATACAAATCATGCCCACGTAGGGGTCAAAATACAACCACACCCGTGCAACGGGAAAAATATAGCAGCGGAAAATAAAGTACAACTGAACCAATAAACAATATACGGTTCCTCATGTGATTAGTATCGATCATCTTTCATCATCCTTCGTGCCGACCCTGTGTTATGCTCCAAAACCTGAATGCAAAAATAGACATCCACCCCCCGAATACTCGGGGGTTAGCAAAACTCCACTGTTTTGCTAGTGCAAGTACAAGTGCAAAAATACGAGTCATACAATTCACGTTTCATGAACGATAATAATTCGGAATCCTCAAAGATTCAAATACAACAAGATGAACACTTCCCGAGGCGAGAGTTTGAGTAAAGACTTCCCAGAATTTCAAGATCAAAATATCAAGGGAAACAATTTATAAAATGATTTGAAATACCACCGGGAGTTTTAATAGAAAATGATTTAGGATTATCAAATCCTACTTTTCAAAAACCCAAAATACGAAAGGGGTCACCGCCCCAAAGGTTTACTTTCCGAAAAATTACCTTTACCAAACCGTTGGGATTTTAGCCCCAAATCCGTAAAATGACTTTTACAAAACCATTGGGATTTTAGCCCCAAATCTCATCAACTCACGGTACACAAGAACGACCACAAGGTTCGTCTACCAACATCAAAATCCACAAATAAAGGATTTAACACAAACAACAAAATACTCTAGTGCCATCCTAGCCAAGTAAGCCAAACGAACAACTTACCTCTTACACACTTAGTCGATGCATGCAATCATGAAAAAAAACCGTTCAAAAGCACTCATTTCCGGAAATGCCATAATCAAATCACATTTGCAAAATGCACCACAATTAACCGTCGATCCACGTCTCTGTGGACCCCTACTGAGACCCCGTCGGATCTAGCCCGTAGTGGTTAAAAGCAAGCTCGTCGATCCACGTCTCTGTGGACCCCTACCGAGACCCCGTCAGATCTAACCCGTAGTGAGCATACACACACACACGTTACTCATGCAATACTAACATGCTAAGAATGTAAGTTCATTAAGAATACTCACTAGAGATGGCCATTAACTCGACACCATTATCAAACTCTTCAAAACACAATAACAAGATTAAATACGAAATACACGATTCCATAACTTTATACAATAGGAGTATCATCATCAAATCCTTCAACGTTCAAAATAATCAAATCATAATCAATTCCCAAAACACGCCGTTCACAAAACATACACGCATTTTGAAAGAAAGCCTTTAACGAGGCCGAACCGAAATCTTTTGAAACTTCATTTCAAACAACCAAACAAACACACCAAGACGATCACCGATCATCATATCCACAAAATAAGAAATGTATGAGCAAGGTACTTGCCTCAAATAAGAACAACGCGGAGAATCGACCGAAGTAGGTTGGCACGAACCGACTACGAACCCGCCGACTCCACCGATCGCCAACTCGCGGTCATAAACTTGATTCGCTGGATCAAAGGACGATATAGGATGATTGATTGATGTTATGAACTCAAGAACTTCGTGGATTTGTTGTTAAACAACATGGCTCCATGATAAGAACACCCTCAGCCGCGGAAGAGAAGGAGAAGAAGGAGAAAAATGGCCAAAAATCCGTCTGCAGGGCCATAAATAGGCTGCACAGTGTGCCGCGGCCCAGCGGGAGTGTGCCGCGGCACAGGGCCAAATCTGCGCCCATTGATCGGCAGTGTGCCACGGCCCGGCCGACATGTGTCGCGGCACCAGGTACAGACGGTTTGGCCGAAAAAATGTACGAGTGTGCCGCGGCCCTGCCGGCATGTGCCGCGGCCCACGCAGACGGCTCGCCGCCGGAGCCGCCGAGCACTACCGGCCGAATCTCGGCCAAGGCCTGGGCTCAGATTGCCCGGCCATGACTCCTGGCCAACTCCGACGGCCCGAACGACCCCGAAACCCGAACCTAAATACGAATCGATGATACGGTTAATGCGTACTCGCAAAGACGAATCTAAGAGCTAAGAGAACACACAATTCCGACCACCCGAAGGCTCTAATTCGACAACGAAGTAATTACCCAAAACTTTGGGAAATTACGAAAATGGCCCAAAACGTCCGAAAATCACGATACGCGATCGAAACACCAAACCAAAGCTCGCAACATGAATAATAACATTAAATGAACTTACGAGAAACTCGAAACAACAGTTTCGGATGAGATTCGCAAGAATCGAACTCAAGTGCGGAAAAGTCGCTAAAAAGCTCGGAACTCAACAAAACGATACCGAAACGAACTCGGATGACAAAAAGTGCAGAATTAATCATTCTCGAAATGACGAAACGGTCATGAGCGAGTCGTCAAAATGGACTCCGGGCGAAAAAAGAAATTTACCGAAAATCGAAAATTGCGGATATTACAGATCCAGACTTAATTTCTACTCTTGATCTGGACCGTCCGACTCCCCTTATAAAAACCTAACCCTAACCCTACTCCCTCATTTCTCTTCTCTGCGCCTCCATCTCTCACCCCGTCTCCCCCTTTTTTCCTTCTTCTCTCCCGTGAGTTCTCTTTCGGTCAAACCGTCGACTTTGCTCTCTATTCCCCGTGAGCGATTGAATATCACAATGGAATCCCGTGACATCCGATTCTCTACTTGTGTGTATATAAATCGCGGCCGAGGTTGGAGTTTTATATACCGAGAGAAAAGATTCGAGTTGTGCCTTGAGAATCCGAGTGAAAACGAGTGATATCTGAGTTGTGATATCTTTGAAGGAGATCGAAAACGAGTGCTGAGTTTTCTGAGGTTTTTTGGGTTAGGAAAGGTGCTACCGGGGTTGTGTGCCGGCCGGCGGTGGTTCGGCGTTCGTCCTTCGTGGAATCGAACATTCTTGGTGTCAAATTGCAAAGGGCTCGGAAGATCTGAGCCTAAAGATCTCTTTCACAAAGGGGGTTTCTTGTCCCTTATTTTTCCTTCCATTTTTCGTATTATATATATTATTATATATATATATATATTTATTATATATATAGTGTTGTGTTCTATGCAGTACCCATATTAGATGCAGTACTTTACAGTACTCTTAAAATAAATCTGGGCCATTGGATGAGTTAAACAATGGACAAGATTAAAATTGTAGAATTGCAATTAAACAAAAGATGAGGTATTATGATGCTAAAGCTTAAAGGGTATTATAGGAACTTCATATTAGTTAATTTCAAAACCGTTTCTTTTTTGAAGGGATATTTATAATTACAAAAAATAATTCTAGATCTCATTCACTTCCACCCTCAAACATCTTTCCCTTAACCTTAATTCTAAATCAGCCACCACCATCTTAAATCCTCTCTCATACCGTAGTCTTTACCGGCGGCACAACTCTCGTTCATCTCCTCCCCACCACGAATCTATGTTCAAGTACTTTTGAAGATCAGGTTCTAACAAGATGGGTAATTGGTGGCCAAAAAAATAATAAACATGTCAAAAGTAATATGCCAGGTACGATCTTGTTAATTATTTGGATAAAAAACCAATGAGTGAATAAAAAATGATGAATATTTTTCCTATTTATCTCATTGAATTCCATATAAAGATATGTATATCTTTTATGCCTTCTGATTCGCATGAGATCTAAAGAGTGAAATATTCAATTAGAAACAATAATCGACGAATCCAAATATTTATGGCGTCGTTAGGCGGACTATGGGGCAGTCGTATCTGTTTCGAGTTCAAGCGGAGATGGTCGCCGGATTTTTAGATGGCGCATGATTGTGGCCGCCGTATTGTGGTCGCCGGATTTTCATATGGCCGTCGGATTTTGGTCACCGGATCTGGTCATAGTTGTTGGTGCATATGTGTTTTTTAGATATGATTTTTTAAAGTCATTGACGGATCTTGTTTGTTGTGTTTATGTGTGAGAGACGGAGGTTGAGAAGAAGCGACATTTAAAATTGGCTGAAATATGTGTATACAAATATAGTTTTGATATAAAGATCGAGTTATTTTTTTGTTTATTTTTGGACCGATCCTGTATATTGACTTACGTCCCATACAACCCTAATGATTTTATGTTCTTTTTCATTTGATGTAGATATGATATCTTGATAATGAACTCCTGATTAATCTTTTGTTTGCAGGTTTTTCATGATGAGAGGTGCATCGTGCACATATGTTCTGGGAAGGGTACTCATATGTTCTAATGAATTTGATGAGAAAGTGAAGCGTGCACATATGTTCGTGAAAGAGTTCAGACATGTTTTTAGAAGAGTGCACACATGTTTTTGGTTAACGTGTACATATATATTTAACAAGATACATTTGTATTTAAATTGTATTTCATTTGATATCAATTTTTGTGTATACTATTTATATTATTGGTTTGTTATAAATTTAGAGGTTACATGTATATGTCTATGTTTATGTTTTTTGTTATAAATTTCGAAGATTAAAAAATGTACACTAGAAACATATGTGCAATTACCATTTTAAACAAAACAATTTTAATGTATAAACAATTGTACACAAGAAACATATGTAAATTTACAATATTAAAAAAAAAACACATATGCACTTCATGTTCCTGAAAACATTTATATTCGAAAAAAATAAAAAAAAATAATTCCGAAAATTAAGGGGATTTAAAAACGTTTTTTATTTAAAAAAATTCAAAAAGAAACTAAAAATATGTGTGACTATTATGACCTTTTTATATAAATAAAAATGTTTATAAATATTAAATTCCTATTGGTCTAAATGAGTCAGAAAGATCTTGCATCTAATACAAGTCTTTGCGTAGAAACCTTATATATATATATATATACTGAAGTTTTTGGTATTTATCTATATATATATATATATTTTATATATATATATATATATATATATATATACTGCAGTTTCGGTATTATACCATATACATATATATTATATATATATGTTATATATATAACTATATATATATACTGCATTCTTGTTGCCTTAATTACTTGGTGTATTTCGATCGGTATTATCGTTATCTCGGCTAACTTAAATGAATCTTTGTGATTTACAGATTGGTTCTGGACGATCGAATTCTTCTTGGGGTCTGCTTGTTCTTGGGGTTTATTTCAATAATTATATTGTGTCTATAGATTTATTAGTTGGCCTGTAATCCTTAATCCCTTTCCCTTTGAATATAATTGTAATAGTTATTTTCGTTAATCCGCTTGAATTATCGATCCTGTCTTTAGCTATTGTACGACCCGATACCCAACACTTAGCATCACTAAAATTCGCACGTGCTCTAGTCCGTGGGAAGATTGGGTGGAATTTCTTAGTAGTGAAGATCATACGGCCCTGCTCCTTGATTCAATTTCGACAACCTGCGTAAATGGATTGGGACGCAGACGGGTCGCGGTTCAAGTTGAGCGACAGTCTCTAGTTCGCGCGGTTCGGCTCGGCGTTGCGTACGGCTCACGAACGGATCTGGGGCAGCGGCGCAGCTTGGATCGGAAGGTGATTGGGGATTTGCAGCGACGGCGGCGGGAAGTGCGGGGAAGATGGTGTAAAATTAGGGTTCCGGAAAAATTCGATTTTCTTATTTTTTTTTTTTCGAAATTGTCATAATTTTTTATTGGACGATTTTTCGTTGGTAGAGTAAATGATGAACAAAAATTTTATTCTCATTGATAATATTCCTGCATAGAAAGTGATAACAATACATCCTACAATAACTGAGAAATCTCATAACTTGCAGATTAAAACACATATTCAGGACGAGCCCAAGGTCCAAGCAACACAAAAAAGGGTCTCAAATGAATCGTTAGGTAACAAAATTTCGAATTAGATTACCAAAGTTAATATATCGTTGGTAGTTAAGGACCTCATTTAAAAGTAAATTTTGATATTTTTTGAAATATTTGATTATTTATTGACCTAATATAAATCATTGATAATTTTCTCAAATGAAACATATCATTCACTATTTACATTGGTTCATAAAAATAGCAATATATATTAATTTAATTTCTAAATTTTCTTCTGTTTTGAGTACAAAAAAATATTTTTCCTTCGAGATGATTTTATTTCTATAAAATTCAATTGAATTTTTTTTTGGTACAAAATTCAATTAAAATTCGACATATAAAAATAGTTTATCATTAAAATTTACACACGAAATTGATATTTTGCTTATTGCAAAATGCTCGAAAAATAATATATTATTTAAGTTTACTCGCAACATTCAATTTTTAATGTAACTAGATGTTCTCCCGTGCGATGCACGGCGTGAAATATTACATATTTTTTTATATTAGTAATATGTGATTGAATTTCAATAATATTAGAAAATTATTATAAAATATACATGAATCAATACATACACACACATACATAAACTATTATTTGATTTATTTTTATTTATAAATATTTATCATGTGATCTAAGGGCACATGATAGGAAAACCATAATTCAATTAAGCATAGACATTTACTTTTCATGTAAGACAATATGAGTCTAATATATAATTTTATAAATAATAAATTAAATTATATTTAGTATTATCAACTTTCATTAAAAGTATTCAACACATATTCTTACTAATATAATTTTTTATATGATTTGACAGTAATATAATTATTTTATTATTTTACAATCAGAACAAAATAATTCTAAAAAATCAAATACCTGTTAAAATACAAAACTATGAAAATAAACTAAAAATATATATATTTTCTTCAATATTCTAATATTTTGTATAGAAATATTTTAACCATTATTATATTTAAATTATTATATATATATATATATAATATGGATGTCAAATTAAAGAGCACGAAGTAAGAATTAATTTGATATTTTTTTTATCAAAAATAAAATTGATACGAAAACGTTATAATTGTTTAAACTATTGAGATAAAAATAAAAGAATAAAATGAGAGGAAATTTTTAATTGTTAGATATTATATATGGAATAACCTCTAATTTCCCTCCCAAATTAAATATTCATTTTAAAATTTTTAAAAAGAAAAATAACGTGGAAATGACACGTGTCTTTTTAATTTTTTTACGACTTCCTTTTAATATTAAGTATGAATTTGAATGATTTTTTTATTACAAGAGGATCGAAAACACTAGATAGAATGTAATATTTTTATAAAATACTATTATTATTAAAATATTAAATAACCTCATTTTAAACTTGTTTTCGGCCTCGTTAAGTGTTGAGCCAACCTGATGTGTATTTACTTTTAACCAGTACATTTTACATTTATCAAGAAGATAAAAGAAAAAGAAAAAAAAAATGAAAAAGTTATGAGAGTACAATAGGACTGCATTGTTGCACGTTCAATCATGATGCAAGCAGGTTGTCCACAAAAGTAAATCTGATCCCCACACTACACACCCACGACAAAAAGCAAACTACTCCACCCAGATCAGTTCCTAAGCAACAATATTCATGCTATGCAGGGACGGAATTGGGACCAAGGAAGCTTAGAGCCACGATTAGATTAAAGAAAAAAATAGATTTTTTTTTAACATCAGATATTTATAGAAAAAACAAAAAGAAATTTTTAAATCCCAATTAATTTTCGCTATTAAATATTTGAGCCCGGATAATTTAAATTCTTGGTTCCGCCAGTGTATATATATACTCCAATTATTTTCCTTTTTTTTCCTTGTTTTTTTTCCTCTTTTTTTTTTTATTGTTCTCTTTGCATCTCAGCCTAAATGGTGAATATGTTAATCAATTGGCTAATACTCCATATATTTATTACACGTAAGAATAAAAATAAATAGATATGTATGTTAGGATATTAATTAAATGAGAATCCTTTCTAGGGTGGAAACTAGAAACTCATATCGTCCATTGCGGTACGATTAGGTGAATGAATATCCAATCTTCTTCTTTTTTCGTGAATTACCCGTTTAATATGTTGTTGATGGTTTTTTTAGGACTGTCTAAATAATTCCCGATTCCCGGTTAGAATTGGAACCGAACTAGAACCGTGCGGTTCCGGTTAACCGAGAACCATTAGTACGGCTCCAGAGTCGGTTCTCGATCACTATCAAAAATAACACTTTAGCCGACGACTAGCCGGAGAACGGCCGGCCGAAGTCGTCGGCTAAAGTCAGCAAGTTTAGCCGACGGCTAACTTGTTGTCGGCTAAAGTAGTTTAGCCGACGACTTTACTATTTGTCGTCGGCTAAAGTCAAGTTAGTCGTCGGCTAAAATTTTGTAGTTTAGCCAACGACTAGTATACTTTAGCCGACGGCTAGTATACTTTAGCTGACGACATGCCGTCGGCTAAAGTCTTACATGTTTTTTTGTGCAGACTATATCACCATCTAACACTTGAAGAGATTATTTACAATACATTTGGAAATTACAGAACAAGAAAACGAAAAATAGTAATTTTCTCTGGTTTGATCATTCAGGAAATCATATTGAAGGTATGTTTATTGAATTTTAATATCAATTATAATTATATTACGCATATAATATATCTATTTGGATGATTATGAAAATGTTTTAGAATTAGTTCGTTTTCTCGAATATTTCTTAGTGTGTGTGTGTGTATATATATATATATATATATATATATATATATATATATATTGATTTGACATCTTGAATTCGAGCTATATATGATGATTTTAGTCGTAATTTTTGTATGTTCTTGATCAATACGATGTGTAATATTGTTGTTATTTTTGTTATAGGATGGATAAAAGTTGGATTGGTCTGCAAAAATGGGATCCAAGGGTCGTAAATGGAATGCGAGGGTTTATTCGATTTGTGAAGGAGCATGATAGTGATAGTATGATTCATTACTGTCCTTGCAATAAATGTAAATGCCGCAGCGATATGTACCGTTTTACACTTGATGTCGTATGAGAGCACTTGAAATAAAATGGATTTTGGGATAAATATACATGTTGGATTTACCACAGTGAAAGATCGAATTCAATTATTCCCCATGATCATGGACAGTACAGTGGTAGCACATCCAATGACCCCACAAGAAGGTTGATTGACGACGCGTTTGGTTATTACGACAGGGACGTATCGGCTGAAGGTCAAGAATACCATATAGCTGATCAACCAGTCATCCGAACGCCTACATTGATACCCGTTAACACAATTTCTCTTGATAGATACAACAAGCTAATCCAGCTCCAACAGACTCTTCTTTATCCTGGGTGTCACATGACGGTTCTTGATAGTGTCATACAGACTATGAGAGTCAAGGTGGAGAACAAAACCTCGATTAAAGCTGTGGATGATTATTTGGAACTTACAGGGAAAATGCTCCACGAAGGTCATCATCTTCCTAGTAATCACAGTAAAATGAGACGTATCCTAAAAGGTCTTGGGCTATCGTACATCAAGATCCACGTATGCATATATGATTGTGCTTTATTTTGGGGAAAGCCTAATGAAGACCTAAAGAGATGTCCGGTATGTGACCCAGAGAGGTATAAGTTCACTCCTTCTGGTAAAGAGAAAGCTATGAAGGTTCTTTGGTATTTCCCTCTGAAGGATAGATTGGAGAGGCTTTTCATGTCTCCTCACACAGCCAAGGTGATGAGATGGCACGCTCAGCCTCGGGTGACTGACGAGGATATTATGATACACCCTTGATGGCGAGGCTTGGAAGCATATAGATAGGGAGTTTCCAGGATTTGCATCAGATGTCCAAAATGTAAGACTAGGACTTGCATCTGATGGATTCAACCCTTTTGGCAACATTAGCCTTTCGTATAGTATATGGCCGGTGGTATTGGTTCCTTACAATCTTCCTCCATGGATGTGCATGAAGAAGGAGTATAATATGTTGACTCTCTTAGTACCTGGCCACGGGTATCCAGGAAAGTGTATTGATGTTTATTTGAGACCTTTGATAGAGGAGCTGAAGTTGTTGTGGGAGCAAGGTCATCCGACGTACGACAGTTACTCACATGAGATGTTCTACTTACGTGCTATGTGTATCGGTACCATCAGTGATTTTCCTGCGTACGGGATGCTGTCCGGATCTGTTATTAGTGGATACAGAGGATGTCCAGTGTGCTTGAATGCTGACTGCGCAAGGTATCATTGTCGGAAGGTTATCAGAATGCGTCACCGTATATGGTTGAGTGGACGCATGTCTAGCGTACGGATGCTGCAGCATTTGATGGGACTGAAGAGGTTGGTGATCCACCACGAGAGTGGACTGGTGAGGAAATTTTGGTCGTGCTGAATGAGTATGATTTTGGGCAGTTGAGCAACCATCCTGATATAGTAGCGGCAACGCCTGAAAGACCTGACAGGTATAAGTATTGGTCCCACAAAAGTATTTTCTGGGATCTACCTTATTGGGGTAAGTTGTCGATTAGGAACTACCTAGATGTGATGCACATAGAAAAAAATGTTTGTGAAGGTGTTGTCGGTACAATGTTATGTTGGGAAGGGAAGACTAAAGACGGCCCTAAGGCACGCATTGGTTTAAAATAAATGAACATTAGAAAACATTTATGGTTGAAGGAAGGGAAGGGGAAACACAAAATGCCGAAAGCTGCTTACACCGTCACCCCTGAGCAAAAGGCTGAGATTTTTTCGTGGATGAAGGCTGCAAGGTATCTCACAGGATATGCTGGAAATATAGGGAGGTGTGTTAACTTCAAGGAGAACAAGTTAACTGGACTGAAGAGCCATGATTGTGATATCCTCGTATAACATTTGTTTCTTGTGTTTATTCGACCATACTTGCCCAAACAGGTGGTCGAGCCTTGTGTATCGTTATCCAGGTTCTTTCAAAAGTTATGCACTAGGGAAGTAAGTAAGTCAGATCTCCGGCTCATGCAAAAAGAGATCATTTATATCTTATGCAAATTTGAGAGAATCTTCCCACCGAGTTTTTTTGATCTCATGCCTCACCTCATGATCCATCTCCCTCGCCAACTTTTACTAACAGGCCCGGTCCACTATACGTGGATGTTTCCAATAGAAAGGCAACTTGGTGAGTACAAGGACTCTGTGACTAATAAGTCTGCACCAGAAGGATGTATAGCCGAAGCATATCTTTCATGGGAGTGTGTAACATATACCAAGTTCTATTTAGGCGCGGTGGATCCCACACCCGAGCCTATGTCAACAATTCCAGTGCAATTTAATCTCTCCATCATCACCAGCGAAGTTGAAGTTCAAGGAAGATTACCTGACAGTCATTTACAACCTTACGAGCTACGAATTGCACATTGGTGGATATTACTTAACTGTACAGAAGTTCAATATTGGAAAGACATTCACCTTTCATGTGATGCTGTGAATAGAGACATTAGATTCCACAATGAAACATTTGCTGATTATTTCGGAAAATGGGTAAGTGTTTAATTACTGTTTACTTATTTTGCTTACATAATTTACTTAATCACGACATTCACCTTAATTAATATCTAGATGACGCACATACAAAGTGATGGCCACCCGATGTGGTCACGTGAGTTGATGCTTCTTTCGATGAAGCCTGTTACATCTAGAGTTTATTCAATGGCGAAGGTAAATAGTGTGACATTTGTATGTATCGACAGAGATCAAAGAAGGAGGTGTCAAAATTTTGGGGTTATGATTGACGGTGGATATTACGGTATTCTTCTCGAAGTAGTGGAACTAATTTATGGAGAAGGCTTAACAGTTTACTTGTTCAAGTGTAGGTGGTTATATACAAATCCTCAAATCGAAAGGGAGGATAATTATGGACTATTATCTGTTGATACTTCTACAAGTTGGTATGAAAGTGATCCTTTTGTTTTTGCAACATCTGCTAAACCAGTTTACTCCCTCGATGATATGGTAAAAAAAGGAGCATGGAAGATCGTAAATCATGTGGCTACGAGAAATATATATAGTGCGGCTACACTTGGACAAGCAGTCGATAAGGATGACAACGAGGCATATCAAGAGCCAGATACAACTAATATTCCACCATCCTCCACAATACTACTGAATAATGTTGTAGAAGGTCGAGTTGTTCGGCTACATGGTGAAGAACGTAGGTTCATAGATATAAGTACAGATGAATTACGTGCAGACTCTGATGAAGATGATGAGGATGAGTTTAGCCGACGACGGCCACTGTCGTCGGCCAAAATACCCCTTATATATAAAAAAAATGTGACAGACTATTTCTTCCTCAGTAACCAGCGCCCCTTTTCCCCTTCGTCTTTTCCCTTTCGTCCCGCCGCTCCACCGGGAACCGTCGTCCCGTCGCTCCGTCTGCAGCCGTCGTCCCGCCGCTCCGTCTGGAACCGTCGTCCCGCCGCTCTGCCTGGAACCGTCGTACCGCCGATCCTTCATCTTTTCCCTTTCGTCCCGCCGCTCCACCTGGAACCGTCGTCCCGCCGCTCCGCCTGGAACCGTCGTACCGCCGCCGCTCCGCCTCATTTTTTGGAATTCTGAAGAAGGGTGGAGGTTTATACGGAAACCCTAATCTTGCACTTTGTTCAATTCGGGTTTTTCAGAATCTGTACTTTTTGTGTTTTCAAACTTGCTGCAATATATTGTTAATTAAGTGTTTTTTTCTTTGTTTGTGGGTTAATCATTATTAAGCTTTTACGGTCCTTCTGTGTGATAGTATTATTTGTTATTTTTGGGTTACTCCTCAAGTTTTTTTACAATTAGGAGGATTAAATAATCATGTTAGTTATGTGGAAGTGCATCAATGATTCCAGTAAAAATTGCTGGTTATACAAGGTATGTCTTAATCATACAATGTGATCAAGTTGTGCATTAAGCTATATTTGGCTTGGACGATGTATTAAACATATGTTAATACATAATACATATTAACAGTGGAGATCTATGGTGACTTTACAACGGACAATGCAAGTTATCATGTACTCTTATCTATATAAAATTTGCGGAGTTGATGTCTAGGAATTGGTCACTTTTAGCATTATTGAATCATCACTCAGATGCTTGATGGCATAATTTGATGCAGCTTTCATTTACTTGTCTAGTAACCTTATTCATTGATTCTTCTGCAAGATCTCAACGATTGACTCAAAGCAATAGTTTTAGAATGTATATGTTCATCAGTTCAGCACATCTTGCTATATTTCACACCAAGTCTCAAATTTTTCAACTTAGTTGCATATTTTCTACTGAGCTATGAATTTATCTTGATTAATAAGTTGGGCTCTTTATGTTTGCTGGTCCTCTTGCTTACTTTTTATTATTGGTTGTGCTAGTTTGCACATCTGTGTTTCTTGTGAAGTGATGTGTAGTTGCTCTGAGCTTGAATTGCATATGAGTTTCTATTTAGGGTTTATCTATAAAAATAATTAATTTATGTGGTTGAATTTATACAGGTTAAATGGACAAAATTAAGAGACTAGCATGTGGTAAGAAAAAATCGAAGACTCCGGAGTCGGGGGATAGTTTCGCAGCTTCCAATCGTGCTGATCTTGTCGGTAAATATTTGGATGAAAGTAACAGTCGCATACGTGGGCTAATAGAGAATAGTGTACTGAATTTTAAGGATGGGAACTTGTATCCGACGGATGACGCACATACTATTGCGAGACGCTTATCGTATCAGACTCCCAGATTGCGGACGACTCCCACTACTGTCGAGACGACTCAGCCTCGTATGCCTCCTATACACCGCATTCCCTCTCCTCCTACTACATTTGGGAGCGGCCGATCTACACCGAGCACGTCATTCTAGGTGCCTTCCGGTCCTTCATTGACTCTATTTATGCCCCCTATGGTACCGTCGATTCCAGGGGTCGATGAGAAAGGAGTCCGCCGGCCATATAGCTTGGTTAACCCGATGGAGGCGTATGTGTTCCAGGCGTGGCCTGAGAAAATGATTTGGCGAACATGTCGGATATCTAAGACGAATTTGTACGCGTCGCTTGCGGAGCTTGATAATGAGAAGGGTCATACCGAAGACGAACCGAAAAAGAAGAAGAAGACTCGTGGCCCATTGAAGGGTCTAGCACTTGACGCATATGTTTCAAAAAATGGCCGTCACAAGATAGCAGTAGATGAAAAGTATCGACGACCCATTTTGGTATCGGATGCTTGTACGGCATATTGTCGTAATGTTGGGTTTGTGATACGCGATAGAATTCCGGTACTGTGGGCTGAGTGGAAGGATGTGCCACAAAGTGTGAAGGATGCATTGAACAATGCTATGTCGGTAAGTTTTTCTCAATTCCGAAAGCTACTTTGTGTATTTAAATTCGAACAAAATTTAGTAATATATTTTATATGCTAATTGTAGGTTTGGTTTGAGGTTCCTTCTTTCCTACTACATACTTGGTGTGATGAGGTGCAAACAACCAAGTAAGTAATTTTCACAATACGTAGTTGAGTAATTACTCGACTAATTTTTGCATCATTTTAGTTATTGTTAAAAATATGTATTTGTCAAATATTTTATAATTTATTTATTAATACAAAACAATTTATAATTTAAAATTCACAACTTGTATAAATGGAAGGTAATTTGATTGATAAATTTAAACATGGTAAACATTCTAATTTACTTGTAATTATGAATATTATAACATACACTTTTAGAATATACATAAAATATTATAATATTAATTATACATAAAAATAATAAAACTAACACATTAATATTATATAATCATACACAAACAACAAATATCAAATGACATGTAACATAATCACTAAACTTAAATCTTAACATTCAACTGCATAATAACAACTGTATACACACAACAGATTATTTATGAATAACATAATAAACAAATAACATTATGAATTAGAATAAAATAATAACACAAAATCACAGTAAATAAATACATGAAATTTACAAAATACTTTACAAATATATTTGACTAATGTTTTATTATTATTTATAAATATTTGTTATAGGTACAAATCTTGGAAAAATGAGCTACACATGTTTTGGTCAGCTTGGGGTAATTCCCGCGAGGCTACTCCAGATGAGTTCAAGTATCGGGAGTACGAGTGGAGGTGGTTATGCACACATTTTAGCGACCCGGACTATATTGTATGTAATCGAGCTCTAAATATTTTCGTAATGCTATTGTTGTTTAAAGATATGTAACATATATGAAACTTACTTGTGGTAATTTTTCGCCTTGTTAAATGAAAATTACATGTTTCTATGTGTAGGCGGGCAGTTCAACCAACACTGTTAACCGTAAGGGTTTGACGGAGCACCACGGTTTAGGTTCGCGGTCGTTAGCGAGAGTTTCGCACGAGGCCACTTCTGATGAAAATGTGGCGAATGCCTTTGTCTACGTGACTCAGAAGGCATATCCTAACTATCCGGATAGACTTGTAAGTTGTAAATATATCCTAACCATTTTAATACTGCTATCAGTCTTTACCTCTGAACTTTATTAATATTCGGTTACTTTTTTGGTTCCCACTTAATTAGGAGAGAGTGACTGAGGAGTCTGAGAGGATGTTGATAGAGATGGCGAGGGAGGAGCATCCGGATTTGGACGAGACTGGTCTCGAGTTAGCACGACGAGAGATCGATCAGGCCGATCCCTACATTAGGGCAAGTGTGTGGGCTACCATTTACCCTCCTAAAGGGAGTCATCACCGGACGCCGATGATGGGAGCTGAAGGCACCGGATTATTGAAGAATACTACAGGGTTTCAGCGCAATCAAAGGGGCGACACTCAAAAGGCCTATTTGGAGGAGCAGTTGAGGATCGAGAGGGAGCTCCGAGCTGAGGAGCAAAGGAAGTCTCAAGACCAGTTCCTGAAATTCCAAGAGGAACAAAGGAAGGTTCAACAAGAGATGTTAGCTCAGCAGCAGACCATGATGCAGTATATGATGTCATTGAGTCAGACCGTGTGTCAATCGGGAATTTCGGTACCACCACCACCTCAATTCTTCAATTCACAAACACCCCCCTCTTCTTCACAGCCTCGGGACGACGACATGCAAGACGGTAGTAATTCTTCTTCTATCTTTAAGAATTTGAGGAATCTTTGAGGATTTTAGTTGTCATTGTAGTAGTTCTTTTGCTAAATATTTTTTGTTTAGACTCGTGTTCGTTAATGTTGCTGTTTATTGATTTTGTTGATGTTGCTATATGACATGTTGATATGGTTTGTATTTAAATTATGCTTTTCGTAATTGATTTATGTTGATTGTGATATATGGTGGTGTATTGTACATTTGGAATAACAGGTTATCTGAACAGGTTTGGTGATTTCGAAATCTGAATTTTTTTTTCACTGGACTTTAGCCGACGGCATTTGCACAGACCGTCGGCTAAAGTATTTAATTAAAAAAATAAAATAAATCACTTTAGCCGACGACTGTGTAACCGTCGGCTAAAGTTTTCATTAAAAAAAATAAAAAAAAACTTTAACCGACGACGTCGTCGTCGGCTAAAACCTATACACTTTAGCCGACGACAACGCTTACCGTCGGCTAAAACTGTACACTTTAGCCGACGACTATGTATCCGTCGGCTAAAACGAGTATTATTTTAGCCGACGACCGTGTAACCGTCGGCTAAACTCAAACTTTAGCCGACGACCCCGTCGGCTAAACTTTAGCCGACCGACCTCGGGCGACCGACTTATAGCCGACAACTGACCACTTTAGCCGACAATTTTCGACTTTAGCCAACGACTTTTTGCTGTCGGCTAAAGTATAAACATTGGTAGTGGATTAGGGTTTTCGTGGATAAATCGGTTTTCGGTTTAACCGAGAACCGTAAAAAATTAATAACTATTATTTATTATTTATTAAATAATAATTTTAATCTTTATTCTATTTTTTTTTACCATTTTAACCTAATCCTAAATAAATGAATCGTCCAGTCCAGACTCCACTGAACCACTCCAGTAATAATCCTCTGTTCCTCAGTCTCTACTTGTAACACCCCCAAGACATTCAGGGTATATTACAGCGTCGTGGGCTCCACACTGTGGAATCCACCAGGCTAACGTACCAACAAGACATTTGACAACGATAAACAATCATCAATAATACGACAATTCAAATAAGACTACAATCCGACAATAGAATCCAACATCAATCCATTTCCCAAAACAAGGACACAACATTAACAATTTTGAAACAAGAAGTACTCGAGTACTTAAACCAATTTTATAATACAAAAGTCCCAAAGCAAGACATCAAAAGTAATAGACTGAACTGAACACCAACAAATGACTACTGATCAGTATCATGCTTGCCCATCATCCTCATACGGCTCAAGTGCTCGTTTGTCCCCACGATCGATACCTGAAATACAAAAAGTATTTCCCCCATTTAAGGAGTTAGCGACAACTGCTAGTGCAAGTACAGTCTATTTGAACTACATTCTAATCAGATGAATATATGCGCCAAAAAGTCATTTTAGAAAATATTTTATATTCCGGAATATTTACATTGTACAATCGTAAAACACATTATCTCCAATAAATCACAATTCAAAGTTAACTGTTGGTACGAGACTCACGGCCACCGTACCCCGCAGAGCCCCGTCGGACATCCCTGGGTGGCTAACCACAGTTCGCGATACGCACACTCACGGCAATACGTATCCCTAGAGGCCCCGTCGGACCGTCCCTAGGTGAACATACACATAACCATCCACAACAACCACGATACAGCCATAATTCAAATACTAGAACATGTAAACAAATGTAAAGTACTTGCCTTTGAGACATTCTTGAAGAAACGGAAGTGAAACACGACTACGAACGGTTCGGGTGGAAAACGACGGTTCCTAAACGAAGGATCAACACAGTTCAGTCCCTACGGACAACAATACTCTATTGGAATGCACCCATAACCCCGATTACATGATACGACAATGAACGATCAATTGATACGGGCGAGGGTTTACGCAAAATCTCCCCGTATTGATAATTCGCGGATTAAAATCAAGGAAATTGGATTTAGAATCACTCAATAATCACAATCGGTAAAGAATATCGTAATATAGATGAACAATTCGGAACTAAACCCTAGAATCCCGAAAAACCCCCAAATTCGTCAAAAATAGGGTTCCTGAGGAATTACCTTTAATTCGACTGATGAAGGGTGATTATGCTGATTATGATATGATGGCTCGATTCTACCGTGATGGAATTTGAAGAGAACTCCGAATAGAACCGGTGGAAATCGCCTCTGAGGTCGCACGTCGAAGAAACGAAGAGAAAAGAATAAAACTGCTGTTCTGAAACTGCTAACTGTCATATATAGCGTGCGTTAATGGGCCGTGACAGGTCCAGTAGCTACTGCCACCATTCGCTAGCGTACGCTAACAATAGGGAGTTAGCGTACGCTAACTGCACATCGGTAGTGCACGCAAGGCAACAGGAGTAGCATGCGCTACCTGCACAGCAGTTCAATACTGCTGCTCACATCAGCAGTAAGCTGCTGTCGAGGGTACAAAACACGAAACGCACGACGAGGTCAGAATCCGGAAACATAAACACGAAGTATACAAGACGAAGGACTTAAGCGCTGAAAGAAAAATACCATTCCGACCACCGGAGGGTCCGTAATGCGACAACGAAAATGGGATTCCCTGAACTATTAGAAAATTACAAAAATGGCCCAAATGACCAAAAATCACGAAACGACGTCGGATTTACAAACCGAAAGTCTCAACACGACCAAATCAATCATACGAACTTGTACAAACCAAGAAACGACGAAAACGAACGAGTTTTACAAGAATCGAACGTTCATACGGCAAAACATGTCATAAAATGAAATTACGTGAAAACATCATCAAAACTCGTCCAAATGGAAAAACTCCAAGAACAAAGTAGATTCAAAATGTCGAAACGGTTACAAACGAGTCGATAAAAATAGACATACACCAAAAATGGAAACTGCTAAATAAAAAATTACGGATATTACACTACTATCTCCCGCCCGCGTCGTGCCTCCTCCCCCAGTCTCTCCACGGACCACGGCTCCACCGCTCCACGCCGTCGCCGCGCTTCCCTCAGTCCCTCTCGGCTCAGTTTCCCGTGGCCGTCCGCTCCACGTCAGTCGTCCGCAGCACAGTCTCTACTCTCTAGGCAGTCGACTCTATTTGAATATTTTTTGTTGCTTGTTGTGCTGTTACAGGTTTAGGGTAATAACAGGAGAAAAAAAAAAACGATGTGCTGTTAAGGTAATAACAGCCTGTTGCAGGCAATAACATTAAACAGGTGCTGTTACAGGTAATTAACAGGAGAAAAAAAAACGATTTTTACGGGTTAACCGAACCGGAACCGAATTTATTCGATGCGGTTCCGGTTAACCGAAAGTGTAAAACGGTCCGATTTATGATTCCACCTTTTTGGCTAAAATGGTTCCGGTTAACAGATTTTTCGGTCCGGTTAACCGGAACCGAACCGTTCGACAAGCCTAGTTTTTTCGTCACTTTATATTAAATTAATTATTTCTTTGAAATTATCCGCTTAACTTAATATATTAATTGTCTTTTCATGATTTACAATATAAGAATAATACTACGTACCTAAAAATATTATAAAAAAAAAACTAAAAAAAAAAGTTTGGACGAAAATAGCAGTATACATGTATTATAATATCACCATAATAAGTCTATATTAGCAGTATATTCGGCAGATAATAGGACTAGAAATATTCAACAAGTCGGCAAAATTAAGTATTTGATGTCAAACCAATTCAAAGTAATGTATACAATTGCATTATACGCGAAGAATAATCAATGGCGCAGCTACATAGGGGCGGGAGGGGGCGCCCGACCCCCCGAAATTTTTTTTGCGATGTAGGGGGTATATAGTTTTCGTGTAGAAAAATTTCAGTATATTCGGTTTCGACCCCCCATTTTAATTCGGTTTTGACCCCCATAGCGTTAGGAAAAAAAATTTAGATCCCGACCCCCCACTGAAAATTTTCTAGCTTCGCCGCTGAGAATAATAGCATTGAAATGGTTGGAATAAATTTGGGAGCAAATACCAACCATTATATCGCAACATAACAAATACATAACAATAAGTAATAACACTTAATAAGTTCATAACAGTAATGCTTGATTATATTTTGTTCACACGAATAATAACAATGTAATAAATTAGTGGTAGCGATATATAACAAAAATGTAAAAGCAATGTAGGTTCATAGTAGCAGTGTGAAAAGTTTATAGTAGGATTTATCGATTAATTTTATCCCTCCCAATACTACTATGTATGGAAGATAAGATAAAAGGAAATTGTATTGATGTAACCGAGCTGATTGGCCACCAAGAATCAGGTTATTCTTAGAGGTTTGAGCTAAGAAACCACCGAGAAGATTTTCGGCTTAGTCTCTCTGGTGCTCTGGTCAAGATAACCTCTAGGAAAAATCTAAAAATATGATCAAGAAAGTATATCTGTGTATTTTTTCGGTTGCTTAATTTTAGAATGGGCAGCTTCTCTTCTATTTATAGAAAGGAGGAAAAGTATATCCTTGAGATCATACTCCTAGACTAGGGGGACCCCATATTCTTTGGGGTCTGGCTGCGGCCGTCAATCCCTAGAATACAAGGAATTTTGTCATGACGGCAAAATCCCAGCTTCCTGGGGATCTTATCCCTATAAACCTGGACTATGCGTAACTCGTCTATCGTAATGACATATCCATCTTGACCCTCGAGCTCGGATCACAGATTTGAAGCTCGGTGTGTGGGCACAGAGCTCGGACTTTTCTATGAAGAGACCTCCCTCGTCGGGGTTGCCCTCTCCTATTTCCGCCTGGCCTCCCTTGGGTCGAGAGGTCGCTGGATCTGCTAAGAACCGAGTTCATTGTATCGGATTCTTAGAGGGTCCAAATATATCGTCCTATCAACAATATATATAGTGTTTGCAATTGTTTAATGATGGAAGAGAGTTTATTAAGCCACATCAGTTTGATTCCATCAAATCAAAATTTAATAATAAACGATTAAATCAACTTAAATAAATTAGTGCTAATTCATGGGGATTCCTAGAGATGTGCTAATCTATAGAATCATCTTCGGTGTTACCATTAATATGCCCCCGTCAAATTTGCGTTCCGTCAGCAATAGAAATTATGTATCGTAAGAGTTGAAAGCGAGAGCGACATAGAGATTTGGTGATGAGTAAGTCGGCAAGTTGGTCAATTCTAATTAATTATATTATATTTGTTGGTAGTCGATCCGCCTTAGCATCCACCTAAGCGCCTCGGGCGTCCGAACGGCCGAGCCGATCCCGGAGCCAGACCGGTCATAAACTTGATCGTTTCTCCGGTTCGCACAAAGGGCCGGACCGGGCAGAGACCTTAGAGCCGACCCGGAATCCGGACCAGAAAGGCCGAGCAGACCCTATATGAAAACACTATAATCACGAGTAAGGCCGACCAGAGTAGCAGGAGGCTGAAGGGCCGACCTCATTGTCGGTCATAACAGATAAATATCGAAAAGCCCGAAGAACAGGCAGACAGGACGGTAAGTGAGAGTTGTCATATCCCTACACAAAGCTCACTTAAGAAGACGACACGTGTCAAAGAAGTCACCTCCATCGCGACACATGTCATCAGCATATTCATCCCAATCGTCCTACTGTCCTCTCATGAATGGCTGGAAACACCTATATATATGCCAGGAGAAGGCCCAAAAAAGAGGACTTTGGAAAATAGGAGAAAAAATATACAGATATCGAGAGACAAAAGAAGAAAGAGAAAAAGAGAGAAAGAAAGAAAAGAGAAAAGGGTAAGACTTGTAAATAACAAGCACTGGTTATTTAACAAGCCAAAATATTTTCGGCCCTACCCACTGTATCAAGATCATTAATAAAATATTTAATGGTCCAGTATTTTTAATTCTGTTTATACGTCCCTCTTATTACTTTCTACGTGGCTTCGATCCATTCGTCCAGATCAGCCCACGTGACGTTGACCAAATCAGACGTCAACAGATTGGCGCTAGAGGAAGGGGTCGAACCTTCGACCTTGTGGTTAACAGCCACAACCTACGCTTTTCTCGTTCATATTGCAAGCGATCTTGTGGTTAACAGCCACAACCTACGCTTTTCTCGTTCATATTGCAAGCGATCTTGTGGTTAACAGCCACAACCTACGCTTTTCTCGTTCATATTGCAAGCCAATCCTATGCTTTTCTTTAAAAGATTTCTTGTGAAGTATAGGATTCTCCATCTCTAACCACAAGTGACGAATTACCATCAGGCCCGTCCCAGGGCCCGTTATTCGATGGAGGGCACCGTTATGAGGTGTACACGCTAAGAAGTCCTCTATCATGCATGGACGTATCGGACTATTCTTAGTGTGCACAGGACGAAAACGGCTTCGCGCCAAACGGCAATCAGCACGCAGATGTTATGAAAGACAGTCTGATGGCGGAGCATTTTGACACACCTTGTGTTCATCCGGAAATAACCACGCCCACCAAGGGATGGTAAGATGAAAGCACAGGAGCCATCGTGATCATGGGCTCCTGCTCGGCTCGGCTGACCCCTTAAAGGTCGTAATTTGAAGGATATTGAGCGTCGCTCAAAATTCCAGGGAAGGTCTCAAAGAGTCCTCGTGTCCTTCAAATTAAAGTTGCAGTCAACATACACTGCAACATCTGAAAACTCCTTCGGAATTCCCATCCACCCGCGAGGGTCCTGGTAATCCGAATGGTAATCGATCACACAAAGCATCTCCGAGTATTGAGCCATGTGTTAGAAAAGGTGGCGGTCCACGGGAATTGGAAGTCAAAGCAAAAGTAATCCATAAAGGAGGTTTCCCCATAATCACCCGACCAGCGATCGTTAGGAGGCCACCGGCGAGCCTCAAAACTCCAAGTGATGAAAAAGCCGTGAAACGTGGAAAATCCCGGTGAAACTAAAATGAGCCGAGGAGTAATCTGTAAGAAAAAAGGGGCCCGACCGACCGAGTCATTGACCGTCTTTGCGACGGCCGACCAGGAAGAATCCCGGGCGTTCTACGATGACCCGGTCGGAATTGGGATACACCCGTAGGAGAAGTCGTTTCAAAGAGCAAGGTCAATATGACCCCGAGAACTTGGACCTCGTCGCCCCAGAAAGGCGGAGCGTATTCTACGAAACATCCGAGGATTATCAGAGTTTCCAGGCTAATGACCTCATTGTTAAAATGAGCACTGGGGCCCGATACGGGACCTCCTGAATCCCAGTAACGAAGCCCGTCAGAACGGAAGTTGCTAGCTAGGATATGTAAGTGACCAAGGGTCAATTCATTTGTTCAATGCCATTAAGGCATAGTCAATAAAATTTGATTTTATGTTCACCTCGGAAACAAGATGCATTATAAGACCGAGTTCGCCTCGGCACCTCGAATGACCGGCTCCTCCGGCACCATAAGACCGAGTCCGCCTCGGCACCTCGAATGACCGGCTCCTCCGGCACTATAAGACCGAGTTCACCTCGGCACCTCGAATGACCGGCTCCTCCGGCACTATAAGACCGAGTTCACCTCGGCACCTCGAATGACCGGCTCCTCCGGCACCATAAGACCGAGTTCGCCTCGGCACCTCGAATGACCGGCTCCTCCGGCACTATAAGACCGAGTTCACCTCGGCACCTCGAATGACCGGCTCCTCCGGCACCATAAGACCGAGTTCACCTCGGCACCTCGAATGGCCGGCTCCTCCGGTACTATAAGCCCGGGTTCGCCTCGGCCCCAGGTTTCGAGGAAGAGATCAAAAGTTCCAACCCCTACGCTTCAAGAGGTAAATATCCTGTGATATTATGATCTTTATTAGGATATTGATCTCACCAAGAATATAAGACCGGTCCACCCGGCACTGAAAGTCCGAGCTCGCCTCGGCTGAGCAAGACCGGCCCACCTGACCGAAAATCCGAGCTCGCCTCGGCACCCTATAAGACCGGACCACCCGGCACTAAAAGTCCGAGCTCGCCTCGGCACCCTATAAGACCGGACCACCCGGCACTAAAAGTCCGAGCTCGCCTCGGCACCTTATAAGACCGGTCCGCCCGGCACGGAAAGTCCGAGCTCGCCTCGGCACCTTATAAGACCGGTCCACCCGGCACTAAAAGTCCGAGCTCGCCTCGGCACCCTATAAGACCGGACCACCCGGCACTAAAAGTCCGAGCTCGCCTCGGCACCCTATAAGACCGGACCACCCGGCACTAAAAGTCCGAGCTCGCCTCGGCACCTTATAAGACCGGTCCGCCCAGCACGGAAAGTCCGAGCTCGCCTCGGCACCCTTCAGATCGGCCCATCCGGCAGAAAAAACGGCAGAGGGAACCTTAGCCCAGACAACAGAGAGCGGTAGTACACCGCCGTGCATCCAACAGGAGGGGTGTGGGGTCTCTCCTCTGGGTTCGGAACAAACATCCGCACCACCGCGGGTATTTTAAATCGCCCCCGCCAAGCCTCCAACTGCCCATCAGTAACCATGCTGCATATCGAGGCCGAATCCCATTCCGCCTCGACAAAAGGAGACGGCCGAGGCCGAACCCAGCCCCCGATCTTGCCACTCGCCGTCCACGACGTCGCCACCTCCGCATCTCCAGAAATTGCATCCCCCGAATCCGGCGACCTTGCGACCTCGCCTCCAGTCTCGTCGCCCCAGTCAACGGGAGCATCACCTATCGACAAATCTGCCACTCCCGTACGATCTGGGGACACAGCCGCCTCCTCCGCCGTATTCCTCCGCTCCGACATCATAAAATAAGAAAAAAGAGGAGGAAGAGCAAGCTTACCGGGGAAGTCTGCGAAACCCGAAAAGAAGAAAAATTGCCGGAAAAAGATCTCTCTCTGCAGTAAAAATGGCGAAGGAAGCAATGAAGAAGAATGCACTCTATATTTATAGGAGACAGGGGCATTAATTACTAAAGCGGCGGTTCATAATCATCGCAAGAATTAAGAACGCGTGAGACACCGCCACGAATTACATCCCGCCACGCGTCCCCCTCGCTGTGACTCTTGGAGATCCCGAAGTCAAATCGATGCGACTCTCGAAGATATGACCCTTCAAAGGATCTTATCCACCTCCAAATCGGACCGACTTCAATCTGAGACGATTCCAGCACCGGCCAACCCGGCACGACCCTGGACTCGGGGGCCCTTGTTGGTAGTCGATCCGCCTTGGCATCCACCTAAGCGCCTCGGGCGTCCGAACGGCCGAGCCGATCCGAGCTGCACCGGCCATAAACTTGATCGTTTCTCGGTCGCACAAAGGGCCGGACCGGCGAGACCTTAGAGCCGACCGGAATCCAGGACGTAAAGGCCGAGCAGACCCTATATGAAAACACTATAATCACGAGTAAGGCCGACCAGAGTAGCAGGAGGCTGAAGGGCCGACCTCATTGTCGGTCATAACAGATAAATATCGAAAAGCCCGAAGAACAGGCAGACAGGACGGTAAGTGAGAGTTGTCATATCCCTACACAAAGCTCACTTAAGAAGACGACACGTGTCAAAGAAGTCACCTCCATCGCGACACATGTCATCAGCATATTCATCCCAATCGTCCTACTGTCCTCTCATGAATGGCTGGAAACACCTATATATATGCCAGGAGAAGGCCCAAAAAAGAGGACTTTGGAAAATAGGAGAAAAAATATACAGATATCGAGAGACAAAAGAAGAAAGAGAAAAAGAGAGAAAGAAAGAAAAGAGAAAAGGGTAAGACTTGTAAATAACAAGCACCAGTTGTACGAACCGGCCAAAATATTTTCGGCCCTACTTCCACTGTATCAAGATCATTAATAAAATATTTAATGGTCCAGTATTTTTAATTCTGTTTATACGTCCCTCTTATTACTTTCTACGTGGCTTCGATCCATTCGTCCAGATCAGCCCACGTGACGTTGACCAAATCAGACGTCAACAATATTTATTATTTTTCTTATTATTTTATTATATTTATTATTTTTAATATTTATTATTATTATTATTATTTATTCATGATATATATTTCAGTTCAATTCAGTGCAAAAGAACGTAGTCATTTTCCCTGTTTTTACTCTAACATTGCACGCCTACCCTTCTGCTAACCGATTCAGTTAAAAAATTAATTAAAGAAATGTTTCAGTTTTATAACCGCTCAAATTTTGGACTTTTCACTTTTGGGCTCCATAGGTGCTGTTTTTACAGTTGACAACTTTACAATCAGTTGCACGTTTTTGGGTATTTTGTTGTTTGCTAGCAGAATATCGTCATTCTTTCACACCATCCAAGATTTTTTTTTTTCTTTAATGTTTTTTTATGACGTATTGTACTTAAAGTACGATTTTTTCCATAGAAAAGGTGTGCAGTGTACTCTCTCACTTCTCCATAAATCACGGCGCGACACGTGTAATGTATGCTACACGTGTCGCGCCGTGAATGGTTGAGAAAGGGGGGAGTGCATTGCATCCCCCTTCTCCATGGAAGCACTCCTTAAAGTACCGTTTTAAGCCAACCCCTTGTAATATTCTTTCATCCACAAGCTACAAAAAATACCTTGCTTTATGCTCTCTGCCCAAAACAATAAAAAAAATATTTCCTCTTATCCGAGTTAAAAGTTGACAGGATGTGTAAATCTAGGATATTTCAGATAATGATTGAGATAAATAATAATTAATGATCAATATGTGATGTAGATTAAAAGATAAAAAAAATATTGATTAAAAATGTATGGTGAAAATTAAAAGTAAAATGTGTTGAAATATTAATGGACATGTGCCGTCCGTACGTTTTTCAAAAAAATATATGTTAATTTGGTATAATTACAACTTCAGAGTGGCAATACTCAGTGGTAGTAGTGGATCTATTAATGTGATCTATATTTACAATCACATTGATGCATATAATGTATGTAATTGGTATATCTTTACATAGTGTGTGTAAGTGACGTATATTAACAGTGACATCGATATACATAAAATATGTCCGTGATATATATTAAGATTCAGAGTAATGATATAGTATAAGTCCGAGAGGTCTATTTACAATCACACTGATGCACATATCCCGTAACTAGGCTCCCAACAAAATCAAACTACGGCTTCCCACACTGCCGTTTGTAGCTTCAATATTAATGGTTCCACAAACGTACCCGGTACATTTTGTTTTTCCTTGGATTTTATACAGTTTAGTTATGTTTTAACTGTTGGTAGTCGATCCACCTTGGCATCCACCTAAGCGCTTCGGGCAGCCGAACGGCCGAGCGGATTCTGGAGCCGAGCCGGTCATAGGCCTGATCGTTTCTCGGGCTTACGAAAAAACCAGACCGGGTAGAGATCTTAGAGCCGACCCGGAATCCGGACCAGAAAGACCGAGCAGACCCTATATGAATACGCTCCATAATCATGAATAAGGCCGACCAGAGTAGCAGGAAGCTCGAAGGCCGACCCCATTGTCGGTCATAACAGATAAATATCAAAGCGAAGAACAGCGCAGACGACAGAAAAGAGAGTTGTCATGTCCCTTCCCAAAGCACACTTAAGAAGGTGACACGTGTGAAAGGAGTCACCTTCATTGTGACAAATGTCATCAAGATATTCATCTCAATCTTCCTACATTATCTCATGAATACCGACATTCTTTATATATACGCCAGAGAATGTCTAATAAAATGACTTTTGAAAAAGAGAGAAAAGAGGGATATGTAGAGAGAAAAAGAGATAAAACAAAAGAAGAGAGAAAAAGAAGTAAGACTTGTAATTAACAAAGAACCTGATAGACTCTGCACATTACATTATTCTGCTCGGCTCTATGCTATCAAAAGGTCATTAATAAAATTTAGTGATCGAATATCTTCCATCTTGTTTATTATATTCTACGTGGCTTCGATCTATTCGTTCAGATCAGCAGACGTGACGTTGACCAAATCAGAGGTCAACATTAACTATTTTTGGTATAGATGACATGTAGCTTGAGATGAGCTTTCGTCTTCTTTCACATATTTGTTAATGGGAAGCTAATAATATATATGTGCAGATCCTTATGGAGTTCCTAGCGAATTAAGAACAGATGAGTAAAAGAACTGGCAATATTATTAATAATAATTCCAAGAAAGCACCTTTGCTTCATCAAAATGTGAGTTTAAATCAGATTTGCTGATTTCAAGAAGAAAAAAAAATTATGTTTACTGTTTTTTTTTTTTTTGAATTTTTTTCCAAGAACTGATCCATGAATTGGAATATTCTTTAATTATTTTTATTGCCATAAATATTCTGGACTGTGAACCGTCATTGATACAGCAACGAAAAAGATGGACTCTTTATAGCAAAACCTGTGTGTTGGGCACCTTTTTTTTTTTCTTTTTTTTTTCTGGGCATTTGCCATTTTATATATGCAAGTGAGCTTGGTTTATTTAAGATTAACCTGAAATACTGTCAGGGGAAAAAGATGGAATTGCAGGGAAGCAAATCACGAACTGCACAGAAAACAATGGCGAGCAGGCGCCGGCCAGCGAGAGAGAGAAAAATCGAGTTACTAAAAGATGTAATCTGTTTTTTTTTTCCCCCTCAAATATAGCAAAGTCAAGTATCATTATATTAATATTGTATTTCTGTTCTTTATATATATATATATATATTTAATAATTATAGGTTGATAATCTAAAGAAGAAACTGAGACATGAAGAAAATGTCCACAGGGCTTTGCAAAGAGCTTTCAATAGACCCTTAGGGAGGCTTCCTCGTCTTCCTCCTTATCTACCTCAATATGTAAGCAAAATTGATATATTCTGGATTGCTTACAATGTGTATGAGGAAATTACCGAACGAATCCAATGCGAATAAGTTTTGTGAGTAATTCTCTGTTTGGTGCATTATTAAAATTGTAGACACTTGAGCTTCTAGCAGAAGTGGCTGTACTAGAAGAGGAAGTTGTACGGCTTGAAGAACAGATTGTGGGTTTCAGACAAGGTCTGTACCAAGAAGCTGTTTACATATCATCCAGAAAGAGTCCGGAGGATCAGTTGACATCATTCTCGAAAAACGAGATGTCGGTGGGAAATTCCAGACAGAGGCATTCAAGATCTTCATCACAAAGTGATGTCAATTTAGGATCATTCCAAACACGGCCTTCGCCTTCTTTCTCTAGAGTTGCTTCAATTAGAAAGATGTTGCCGTCGGAGAGCGTGTCCAATGGCTTGAGGCATTCGTCTGAGAGCCCACCTAATCATAAACAACCTCAAAACGAGCAAAGTTGTGTGGCGTCGGAAAATGAACTTGGAAGAGAGAATGGATCGAGTGCCAATTCTTACAAGGATAGTAAACCAAATGCCGAGAAGAAATCTTCGGTAGTAAAAAACCCGGTACTTTTCTAATTTTGTTTTCTAGCATCATTATTTATATACACAAGTATTATGATTTTGAGGAGTGTTTGTAGAAATTTATGCTTTTAGAGGAAGTGATTTATCGTAGCAGATAGCGGAAAGTTAGTTGAGAATCAGAAGTTGACGGTGTTTGCAGTTAGAAGCCACATGTTGTTTCGTTATTTGTCCGTATATTATTCGAATCAGAAACTTAAATCACTCCTCCGTCCCACTTGAAGTGGGTAATTTCAAAACATAGTTTTGTGCCAATAGAAGAATATGCTTTCAATATAAAATTTTGTTAACTAATTATTTATGTAATATTCCTTGAAAAATAAAGTTTTCATTAGATAAATTACAATATCAGTTGATTGGATTTTTTTTAATGACTATTGATTTCCAGCCGAAAGCTGACAATTACTTTTTTTTTTAAGTGTTTGCAAACAATCGAGGAACAAAAAAAAAAAGTTGATCATTAAATGGGACGGAAATTGTGCTGCAGTGTAGGATTGTAGAGCAGGCACACGAGAGTTCTTCTGGTTATTCCGATGACCGAGTTCTTGAGATCAATAGCGAGGCGAATAAATTGTCTGAGGATATCTTGAAATGTCTGATCAACATCTTCGTGAGATTGAGTTTATCGAAAGGGAAGACGATGGATTTTGAATCTTTTTCTTCTTTAGCAAGAAAAGAATCCGGTGGGAATAATGTGGAATCGACCTATCGGGATCCTTATTGTAGTTTATTGGAGTTAAAAAAGAGAGACATCGGCACCTACGAACATCTCTATGTAGTAGAAGCTCGTTCGCTTGATCTTAAACGGAAAACAAATGCTTCATTTTTGATCCAAAGACTTAAGTAAGTTCATACTAGCAAAACCTTATTGAAGTTCATAGACGAATATAAGTTTAAGATCATCACTATTTTTTTTTTCCGACTTTAAATTCAGGATTCTTTTAGACAAGCTATCATGTGTGAGGTTAGATGGTCTAAGCCATCAGCAGAAGCTTGCTTTCTGGATAAACATCTACAATTCCTGCATTATGAACGTAAGCTGCTGCCTCAGGAATACTTCTCTTTAATTAGAGATGCCACTATTTTTTTTTTTGGGTACATAAATATTATTATGTTTTTCTTCTTGAAATTAAGGATCCTTTTGAACTTTAGGCAAATTATTACTGCAATGATCTTCTGGTGAAATTAATTTGCAGACATACTTGGATTATGGAATACCCGACGGTCCTGACAATATTCTTGTGCAAATGCAAAAGGCAAGGCTTTCCATCACTCTGATTGTACACTTCCATATTTAAATTTCTTATCTTTTTTTTTGGCGATTACCTTATACGGTCGTTTCCAACAATGTGCATGTTGATTGGAATATCAATCATGTAATGGGAAAGGACTATATCAATTATCTTCACTCATCGCTTTTTTATGATATTTTCCATATAACTGAAAAACATACATGATGACGGTTTTGGAATTTCATCTCATTTTTCGTGCGTTTGAAAGTCGCAACAAGAAGAGCATCTGACGTAAAACTTTGTCAATTTGCTTTTTGCATGAATTTAAAGTGTTAGGCCTTCTTCTCTGCACCTAATTTCTGTTGAACTGAAATTATTGATTATTATGTATTTTATTAATGAGGTTATCTTAACTGATTTAAACTTATTTAAACTGATTTCTACTGATCATAATTGATTTTTACTGATTAAAATTTGTTTCAACCTTTTTTTTATGTCGGAGAGAACAAAACCTTAACTAATTTTGACCATTAATTGACAATTCATGCCACCGATCCAAACATAGTTGTGATTAAGGTGATGGCGATGGGTACGTACCTTATCATTCGATGGGAAAATCCAGTTATCAAGTAGAAATTTTCATATATTTTGACCCGGTTCAATAAGAATGTATAGCATATAGAAATCATTGAGAAAAAAATACCTAAACCTAATATAATCTCATTGCATTCATATATTCTCATGGTTCGTGCAGGCAACAATAAAGGTCGGGGGACATACACTAAATGCAGTTATGATCGAACAACTTATCTTGAGACTTCCATATCACTTAAAATTTGTAAGTTGCCTCCTTAACTTTTTTTCATTCAAATGTTGAAGAGAATTATATTTCTGTTGCTGATCAAAAATCTAACAGTAAAACTCTCTCCGTGATATCCTTTGTAGACGTGCTTGAAATCATCAAAGAATGATAAAAGGACGATTTGCCGAACGCTTGGTTTGGAGTGGTCCGAACCACTAGTCACATTTGCACTATCCTGTGGAAGCTGGTCTTCCCCTGCTGTAAGTTCTAACAAATTTACCGTGTTTTGTTGAGAAAAAAAAACATTCTTTCGTGGAACTGACTCACGGTGTTTGCAAATAGTAGCTAAAAGTTTGAATATTAAGTTGTATAAGTTGTTTAACTTGCACTGGAAAATCCAAATCAGAAGCCGAATAAGAAAAGTCGAAAGCACCCCTCCTCCCATTTTTTTTATTCTGATTAAGTCATAGTTGTTTAAAGCGCGCACGTAAGTCCAGAGGGTCCGACCTAGAGCTGTTATTCGAGCCGAGCCGAGCTCGGCTCGAGCTCTTAACGAGCCGAGCCGAGCTCGGCTCGATAACACTAACGAGTAAAGAGATGAGCTTGACTCGACTCGTAAACGAGTCTAACGAGCCTAACGAGCCTATCGAGCCGAGTCGAGCCCAACGAGCCTAATGTAATTATAAGAAAAATCTTAGTTATCGAGCCTAACAAGTCGAGTTCGAGCCGGCTCGTTAATAAATCGAGCAACAAGTCGAGCTCGAGCTCGGCTCATTTAATATTCGAGTCGAGCTTTAACGAGCCTTAACGAGCCGAGCCGAGCCGAGCTTTCGAGCAGCTCGTTTCGCATCCGACCTGAGTCAGGCGCGCCCCTCGGTGTGACTTTTTGGTGCGCCTATGTATTATGTGTCGTTTTTGTTTATTTTCTATTTTTTTTTTCAGAATACTTTTAAACTTGTTTTTAATGTTTTGACACTTTAATTTTATCGGTTATTAGTTCTTTATGGATGGTTATATTTTCTTGTCATCGTGTGTTTATAATTGATATAATTTAATTTAATTTATTTTTATATTTTTCGTGTGCCTCACTTCTCCCAGCACGCGTCCCGCCTTGCGCCGATCGATGATTTCTTTTATAAATTATATGATCCCTGTTAAACATGCAGAGTTCTCTTTGTGGATGGTTATATTTTTATATTTTCGTGTGCCTCACTTCTCCCGGCACGCGTCCCGCCTTGCGCCTCAGTGATAGGAGCCCGATCGATGATTTCTTTTATAAATTATATGATCCCACAAATTATGATACACGGCCGATGTGTGATTATCTCATTTTAGGTGAGAGTGTACAATGCATCACAAATAGAAACAGAGTTGGAAGCAGCCAAAAGGGACTATCTACAAGCAGCAATCGGCATTTCATCTTTAAACAAGATAGTTATCCCGAAGCTACTCGATTGGTACCTTCTCGACTTTGCAAAGAACCTGGACTCATTCCTCGACTGGATTTGCCTGCAGCTACCGGATGAGCTTAGAAACGAAGCTGTGAAATGTCTCGAGATGGGCGGGAAACAGCCTCGGTCGGAATTAGTACAAGTGATGCCATATAATTTTAGTT
This sequence comes from Orobanche coerulescens, assembly GCA_033398695.1. Classification (NCBI taxonomy): domain Eukaryota; kingdom Viridiplantae; phylum Streptophyta; class Magnoliopsida; order Lamiales; family Orobanchaceae; genus Orobanche; species Orobanche coerulescens. Next base: position 207,145,508 of record CM065804.1, read on the forward strand.
TCAGATATCTTATACACCGTTGAAGGTGATATTATTATTATAATAATTATTATTGTTATTATTATTATTATAGAACTGTTACATTGTTAAAATAGCAATAATGTAGAATATTTTGTTAGGGATAGGGGATTTTTATTTTTTATTTTGGGATTGTTTGTATTCAAGTATTATGATTACTGTCCATTCAATTGAATTATTTTCTTGTGTTTTGAGGTGTGATACTATGATAATCTCATTTTCTTTGAATTGCTTGTTTTGACGGATCGCTTAGAGCGCTGGTCCGACCACTTATAATTTTATATAATCTCAAGTTCTTTATCCTCCCAAATAGTCGAACCCCGTACTTCTAAATTTAGATAGGAATTCATTTCAACTCTGGTACCATCGTCGTCCATTGTACCAGAGTTGTAATTAATTCCTACCTAAACCTAGAGATACGGAGTTCGATTCTTTGGGAGGACAAAAAAAACCCGAGACTAGGCTCATCGTAAAATTATGAGTTGTCAGACCAGCGCTCTAAGCGGGAAAACCCATCAACAAAAAATGGAGCTTTTTGTTTAACAGGGATATTTATATTAAATATAAATATAGATAAATAATTATAGAATTATTAGATATATGTTAGGTCCTAACTCCGTCCCGTTCAAATCTATACATCTATTTTTTTTGTTTCTTTAGAAGTTTTACATTTATATCACTTTTAGACGTCACCCCAAACAATCACAATCACATATCATCAACGTCTTTTACGTTTTCATCTACACCACATACTTACTATCACTACTTACACAATTTATCAATTTATCACATTCAATTAATTATTTAAAAATACAAATTCACACTCATATCAAGCATTAAGCTGGAAATATGGAGTATTGTAGAGGAAGGAAGAGAAATAAAGACAGATGAAAGATAGAAATGGACAAAATAAATACTCCATCCGTCTCATTTGGCACGCGTATTAATGCGAGAGTTGTTTATTGGTATAAAATGAGGTAGTAGTGCTTTTTGATGAGGGTAGGTGTAAATAGAGTTGTTTTTTAAACATTTCATCATGTGTGAGACTTCTATTTTTGGCAAAATATTTCATTATTTATAAGACGAACGGAATATATGGTATGTATCAGGTATAGAGGAATATAGAGAGAGCATGAATAAAATAATTATAAGATGGATTTTAGGGGACAAATTTGGTTGAATGAGTATTCAAAAAGGGGAGTGGTCCCTCCACAACATTATTTGACCATCCACAACAATTTATTGTGAATGAATCTTTTTATCCTTCTTACTTTTTTTATACAATTTTCAATTAACCCTCTCCAAAAGAAACATCCTCTTCTTCCTCGAAAACCCTAATCTCGAACTCCATTTATAGACCTCCTCTTCCCAGTTCGGTTTGCTGTCTGTTTGTTGGATACTATTTTTTTCTTTTTTGCGAATCCAAGTTCTACGATTCATCTCGAAGGTCTGTAAGCGCCCCAAAATTGCTTCTCAAGTATGATCTCTCTCAAACCCTCTTTCGAATCTATAATGTAAAGTTTCCCAACATGTTCTAAACTTATCAGATGACCTTCATCTTGATTGAATAATACATTATTTACTAGAAAGAGTCAATGGGTTTAGAGATTTGGATTTGATAATGTATAGCATTTGACGTTTGTTGTTCTTGTAACCATCTGCCTTGTATGGGTGTTAAACTCCAGTACTGTTATTTTTATATATATCTTTGGTTCTGAAAACATAAGGTACGGTTGGACATAAAAGAAATTTCATTTTCATCTGTGTAAGGGTTTTTTAATTGTTAATTTGTGCGTGGGTTTTTTACTTGTTAATTTTTTATTTGACAGACGAACTCAACAACTTTGATGACTCAAAGTGAAGAAGATTATCTAGCTAGCTCAAAATTTGAATCATGTGATGATTTATTAAAGAGTGTTCGAGAGTTTTATTATTCTAAAGGATACGTGTTATCTATTCGTGCTTCAAGAAAAGACAAACATGTGATTTTGCAATGTGACCGAGGGGGTTTTTATCGAGAACGTATTTCAAGTGAACAAAAAAAACATGCCCCTTTCAGATTGTAGGCCAAAAGGGAAGTGATGGTGCTTGGTACATTAATGTAAAAGAGTCGACACATAACCATGAGCCGTCTATAGACCTGTCCGGGCATCCATCGTTTCGTCGATTACCAACTGAGAACATAAATAGTGTTAAAGAAATGACGAAGGCTGGAATACCCCCGAGACAAATTCTTTCATCCTTGCGACAACAAAATCAAAACCTACCGGAGATTTTCATGAGGTCAAAGAGAAGATTAGTCTTGCAGTGGAGCATGAATTTAATGAGATTAGAGTGAAACTCTCAAGTGAGAGAATTCAAGTTCATCACAATTGCAATATGCCATTTTTTAGAGAGATATATAAGCAATATGGAAAAATAAAAGATGGTAATATATATAAATGCATGTATATTTAATATGACATTTATTGTTTATAAACCTTTATTAATTATTTGCTCTCTGTAGGTAGTATGACTCCTTGTACAGGTCACTTTATGGCAACTACGGGTCTCCCATGTGCTCACAAGATAAAAAACTGGCAAGGAACGACTCTCTCATTGGATTTAATCCATCCACATTGGAGGATTGACACACTATCACTAAAATTACAAGATGATTTGCATGATGAAGGTACCGATAGACTTGATGAGGTACTTTATGAATTGCGTTCAACGTACCAAATGTGGCCATTAACCAAGAAAAAACATGTTGTTTCCGTGATTACTAAACTCGTGAACGAACCCGATGTCCTTTTTGAGCCCGTGATTCAACGACCAAAAGGAAGACCAAAATCAAAAAAGAAAAGAGGATTAACTTTCATGAGACGAGATCCTTCGAGATTTGAGTTGGTGGAATCATCACAAAGACACAAATTCTTCACGTTCTAATTGTGTGCTCCAAAGAAACAATGAAGGGGATGAACAAAGCAACTTAATCGATTTAAATGTATTTCCAAACTTTTCAGATGACTATACATTTTTTGAGTTGAATGATTAAGTTCAGGTGAACTTTTCATTTTCGAACGTTATTTTGTTTTTTATTTTGGGTTGTAATTTATTTTTGTTTTGGAAGGCTATTTCATTTTGGAACGCGATTATGTTGGTAGTGTACTATTTTTAAAATTTAAAAAAAAAATAGAACATGAAAAGTTGATGAGTAAAAAATAAAAAATTTAAATCTTAGAAGTAGAAAAAAATAGATGAAGAAAAAGTTAAGAAAATTAAATGAAAAGCCTAGAAAGGGTTAATTGAAAATTGTACAAAAAGGGAAGAAGGGTAAAATAATCCATTCACAATAAATTGTTGTGGATGGTCAAATAATATTGTGGAAGGATCACTTCCCATTTAAAAATAGTCACAGTACAGATGGGTATTGACATTCCAGATCCCAATAGTGCTATTCTGAATAGTAGCACAAGGCGTTAGGCCCTTCTCCTTTCAACTTAAAACATATATTCCAGTAAAAATAATACCTCACGCCATATTGAGAATCAAAATAAATAATGACTCAGTCCAATTGTTTCGCACATTTATAGAGCATCAATAATCAAGAGCCATGTTCTAATGTCTCAAACACCAGAAGTAATGTCTCGTAGAACACCTAGCTCATATCTCATATAAGTGTGTCTTACGTGCCTTGGGGCTCTAGTAGGGTTCAAAATAAAAACATTTTGCTTCTTGATAATAGGGGCGTGTATGCAAGACATCTTCTGTGACTATGTCATATGCATGCACGTGCACATAGGAATGTGTGGCATGTTCAATGTCATGATAACATGGTGCAACATCAGTTAATAATTATACATCACATAACATTCACTTTGGTCACATAGGTATTGGATAAACACATATAATAAAGAATGTTATGTGTATGTATTGTAGTTACATATGTATTTTTACTTACCTTGGGTTGGAAAATGATCAAACATGTGGCTTGATGGTGGCGAACCCGAGCTTATAAGATCTGTTCCACAAAAGGTATTCAAGGGTTATAACATATTTTGTTTTAATTCAGCACATAAAGTTACTGATTTTTTTATAGACATGCATTTGGTATCTATCGATTCTTATGTTCACTTCTGCTATATTTAACCTATGAATCCAACTTTACAAATCATAAATATATTAAGGAAATATATATATATATATATAGTATGATATAATAGTTCACTTCTTCATTAGAGTCCTTTAACTAAAAGTTATTGCAACAATAAATTCAACAAAGGAAGTTATATAAAGCTCTACGCAGACTTGATTTTATAAAGTTCACTATTGCTTGAATATAAATTTGATTTGTACCAAGTTTTGATCTAACGTCTCCATGCCACTTAAGAACATGAACTCAGACTCACCTATCCATGAGTAGATCAACCCATCTACCCGATATTGATAAAATTGAGTTGTTTGTTGTTTAGGGATGATTTTAAACTCTATAGTTCGATATTAAACACTAGTATGAGTCATGTATAACTTGTTAACCCCTCTAAAACATGTCTCAAGGGCATACACAACCTTCTTACACTAAACCTTTTGTTACAAGTCAATTACCATATTCAAAGTAGGAACCCCACATTTTCCATTGTTTTCAATGGAGCCAAAGACTCCGTATTTTTTGGTTCTGGATTATAATGGAATAAAACAAAATGACTCACTAAACTGGCTGCACTTCTTTTTCTCATGAAGTACTAGTCATTCCATGCAATTCTCGATGTAATTTTCATTTTGGATCATCCGGAAACAGCCTCTCTGTGTTAAGACAGTGGTAAGGCTGCGTACATCCGATCTCCTCTTACCCCGCTTTATCCGAAAGTCATTGATGCATTGGGGTAATGTTGTTGTTGTGAAAGTAGGAACCCCACCCAAAAACCAATAAACACGGTCCGACCGAAATTGAACTCATATTTGACCCAAAAACAGCGGTTCGTAGGTGTTAGGGTTTCGCACCCAAAAATAGGGGAAGGAAAAAAAGAAAATTAGTTAGACCTCTGCCACTCAAAATCTCTCTCTACTAGGGTTTTCTGTTGATAACAAAAGAAAAATGTTGAAAAGGAACGTGAGGCTGAGGAGAGAATATCTGTATCGGAAAAGCTTGGAGGGCAAAGAGCGTCTGCTCTACGAGCACAAGCGCAAGATTCGCGAAGCCTTAGCAGGTTTAGAACTTATGCTTACTGTTGTAGATCCACAAAAAGGAAAAAGGATCAAGTATAATTAAATGATTTTTTTATGTTGATTTTACTTTCCGCTTGTGTTGAGTAGAGGGAAAGCCGATTCCTACCGAGCTTAGAAACGAGGAGGCGGCGCTGCGTCAAGAAATTGATCTCGAAGATGAAAATACTGCTGGTACCACAAACTAATTCGTGTTCGTTGTTCTCGATTGCCATTTTTGTTTGAATATCTTTTGGATTTTAGGATCGTTTTTATTTGCATTATCTGATATGAGGATCGAAAGGGGCATTAAACTCGAGATTCTAGTGTATCTCTGGAATGTTTGATTATTGCTCGTTTATGAGTTTGAATTTTTAAGTGATCTCTTTTTGTTTGTTTTCTGATATGGGGAAAGGAAAGGGGCATTAAACTTGAGATTCTAGTCTCTTTGGAATGAATTAGATATCAGAGGCTTTTGTTTGTGTACTGGTGGTTTATGAGTTTGAATTTTTAAGTGATCTTTTTTCTTTTCCTGATATGAGGAAGGGAAAGGGCATTAAACTCGAATTCGAGTGTCTTTGGGATGAATTTGTGATGATTATGATATTAGAGACCGGATCTTATTTGTTTACTGGTGGTTTAATGAGTTTAAATTATAAGCTAATGATTTTGTTCGTTTGGATGTAGTTCCACGTTCGACAATTGATGATGAATATGCAAATGCGGCTGATAGAGATCCTAAGATTTTGCTTACAACATCACGTAATCCGAGTGCTCCCCTTGCACAGTTTGTGAAGGTTGTTTTTCTAAAGGATTTTGTTGCACTATAAACACACACTTTTTTTCTATCTTTTCTTTGGATTTTAGAGTGAGAGTTTGTTCTTGTTCCACGCACATAACAGTGGTGTATCGTTTCTGTAGGAGTTGAAGATTGTATTTCCAAATGCACAACGAATGAACCGTGGTGGTCAGGTTGGTTCATTGCGCCTTCGTGCGCTTTTCACTTTGGTCCAGGCGTCATATAGTCTTCTGTGGATATATATTATATCCATAATATGTTACATTAATAAAAAAAATTGTTTCCTATCACCTGGATTTTTTTTTTACATATGATCACCAAGTTGTAAAATTTGCACGGATTGGAGTTATATGGATCAGTTACAGGCCACAATATTTGTTAGCGTGCTTATGTCATTGGATGAGGGATACATCTCTTTCATCAGCTTCAAGTATGTGTGAATGACTTGACTCTAGTTATGTCTCAGGTCATAAAAGAAATAGTTGAAACTTGCCGGTCGCATGATTTTACTGATGTTATTTTAGTTCATGAACATCGTGGTGTGCCTGATGGTATAATCATAAGCCATCTACCTTTTGGTCCCACGGCGTACTTTGGATTGCACAATGTGGTTAGTAAAATTTGCTGTCTGACATGCAAATGCTTGGTTCTTTTTGTTTTCCGTGTAATGTTCTTATATAACAACATTATGTAGGTTACAAGACATGACATCAAGGACAAAAATGCAATCGGAACAATGCCCGAGGCATACCCGCATTTGATTCTTAACAACTTTTCTTCCAAGGTTATATACTTCATGACATGATTGATGTATTTGCTAGTTCCAGTTTTTTATTTCCTAACTATAATTTCATATTAATTTCATACTCCCTCTGTTCTACTCCATAGGTCCTTTTAGAAAATGAAATTTGTTCCACTTTAATTGTTTTTTTTTAAGATTTACAGAGAGATATAAATGCTTTCTTTTCAGTTTTACCCTTGCCTTGATTTTAGAGTTTTTATTAGGATATTTAATTCACATCTTTTAGTTTTTATAATTATAATTATGACTATCAAACGACTTCCTTAACAGACGACCTATGGAGTGGAATGGAGAGTAATATGGAACTTAGGCGGGTCTATTTTATTCTCCACATATGTTCACTAGCTTATTTGTTTTTAGGAATTAAGTAAACTACATCTTTTTAAAGTTTGTCATTTACACTTTGGATTACGACTGTTTCAGTGTAGTTGTTACTATGATTTAAATTCTCCATGTTACACTGCCCTTGATACTTGTACAGGATTTTCAGTTTATGATCGAGCAGTTATTTAACGTTGAATCTCATTATCGATACAAAACTATTTCAAGTTTCTTCAGTTTTTATTATTATTTACATAACTTTTAGGAGAAAGGCCTACTAACCCTTATAGCCAAAAATTTCTTTAAATTCATGAATCTGTATCCTGTATCCGAACAACTCATACCACCAAAGCATCGAGATTTTCAATAATGCAATTAAGGTTTATATTTTATTTTTTTGAATTACACTTGAAGTTTCCAATTTACCAAGTAATAAGTGTTGCATATTACATCTTTAGTTCAGTTTAGTTCATCCAGTAAGCCTCACTTGTCAAAGATAGCTTTAGTTCCTCATTTCTTGGATGAACTAAATACAAGATTTTTTAAGCCTAGTTAAAAATTTATGTGTCAACTATTTTGCTAGTAGCACTCGCGCAGGTCATTCTTCTTCCATGTTTTATGCAATATATAAAAATGAAAATAGTTGGTTGGTCCCCCATAGAAAAGACAAACACAATAAGTATGATAATTTGATGTGGATTTGTTAATTCTCGCAGCTTGGTGAACGAACCGCCAACATCTTAAAACATCTTTTTCCAGTACCCAAACCGGATACTAAACGCATTATCACTTTCGCGAATCAGTCGGATTATATTTCTTTCAGGTTAGTATATTCTTCTTTTCGCTGAATGTTAGTTCCTTTTCCATTCTGAAAACGAATCAAATGAACACCGAAGCTTACAAACAGCATGAGGTACTCTTCCACCCCCACCCCACCCCATTTATGGTCCTAAATCGAAAATCATGCAGGCATCATGTGTACGAGAAACGTGGAGGTCCGAAATCAATTGAACTGAAAGAGATTGGTCCACGCTTTGAAATGCGACTTTACCAGGTATTTTACTGCATACTTCAATTATTGACAGTTGGCGTTTGCTGGTGATATTTAACTATGGTTCCTTTTCAGCCCCCTTTTTCAAGTTCTGATAATACCTCTTTAATTCTTTTCAATAATCAGACGTCGGTTATTTATCTATGCCACATACCCCAGTGGCTTTCTTCTTCACTAATTGGGTTGGGCTAACTTTTCTATGCCAGATTAAACTGGGAACACTGGAGCAAGATGAAGCTCAAACCGAATGGGTCATCAGACCTTACATGAATACGTCAAAGAAACGCATGTTTCTTGGGGATTGATAAGGACGAGAATGCGCTTTATGCTTTCTTTTCTTTTTGTTCCAAAGCATTGTTCAATCAACTCATAGTATATGCTCAATGTAAAGAGCTTAAGGTCAGGTTGGAGGTTGTCAAAGTAGACTCTTGAAAATCCTCTGTTATTTGGAAATGAATTTATGAATTTTTTAGGCCATATCCCTTTTTGTTCATCCTGTAAAGGTTATATAGTAAAAGTAGTAGTTGTGCTTCTGGTATATATAGCATTTGAGTGTACGTTTGTGTTTATCAAGTTCGATTAGCAACTTCCTAAAATTTGGATCTGTGAATGGAACGGCATAAAACTAAAAACCCTAACATTTGAGTCAGAGAAATGAACACCAAGAACAAATACACAAAAAATTCCTTTCAACTCATTACATCAAAGAGAGTTTAGTACAAATAAAATTCAAATCCTTAGAACAAATATGAAAAACAGAGACATGCAAATTCGGGGTATAATTGGAAGTTGATCTCAACCTGAAAATATAAAGGATACAACATGAGGGGGTAAAAAAAAAATGGGTTGACAGGTCATATAAAAAAAAAACAGTTTCTGGTTACTAAAATAGTAGTCTGGTGTGGCGCCCTCACCGAACTCAGCCAAAGGGCGAAGGGACAGTCACAGGTCCGGCAATAGCATCCGATCTTTTAATGCTTCCCATGCCGCAAATAATACACCCAGGTGCCGACAGAGCAGAGAATTTGGCACCACAAAGATCACAGACATCATATCCGATGGTTGACAAACGGCTAAGTGTAGCAGCACAGAATTGGGATGGGTCTTCGAGCGGGTCGATGGATTTGTTTGATAAACCCCTATGCATGCACATATCGACTAGGCTTCTCAACTCATCTTGCTTGCCCGCTGGTGCTTTGGATAACAGCAATTCGAGCATCTGCTTGGCATATGCGAAATTCTGAACATCCATGTTTCTTTTGATGGCAGTTCGAATGCAATTTATCCTGTGCTTAGCGAGAAGAGGTAGTGAACCCAAGTGTCGTGACAGACGAGCCATCTCGTCTTTCGCGCTGATTGTGCTGGGACCTTGTACTTTCTGCAGTCGGTTTATTTCCTGAAATAATATATTTAACTTAGATATGGGCCAGTATAATGCTGAATACTCTCTCGCGAGGCATATTAATCATATTAGGTGGTAATGGAAGTTTGTTTCCTATATAATCCCAGTATGAACCAAAATGTAGAATAATCTTATCAATCCTTTAATTTGTTTGGCTGGGTTTAAATTTATTGATCCAAGGAAAGCTAGTTTCTGGGTAACCTATCTTTAAGAAATTTCATGATTGAATTATTTCCGGTGTATAAATCAGGAACCGGAAAATGGATAATACTGCGTTGTATTCAGTAAAATAACCACATGTTTCCTATGCCGTGCCAGATGATTGGATAAAACTCAACTGCGTGAGATGGGGAGTAACAACAAGAATTTTTTTGGAGAACGAATGGGAAACTTATACTCTCCTATAAACCAAGTCGGCCTACCGACAAGTTTGAATGGTCCTTTTGTGTTCATAATAAGAATTTTCGAACGGCACATTTTTCTCTTACCATAGTTTAGAAGAAACCATTGATGAGGAAAATCGATATTTACAGAACGGGGAAATTGACGGCAAAAGAAAACCATAACATACCTGAAGAAGGGTAACGGCAATCTTGTACTGGGCACAAATAGTAGCTTGCGCTTTAATGTCAGCACCACGTGATTGATCCTTGGCCAAAGCTAGGAAAGCCTCATCGAAACAGGATAGTGCATCTGAAAGTTGATTCTGTTCCAGGTGACCAAGTCCAGTCTTGAAACAAACTGCGGCAGCAGCACCACGGGGAACCTAGAACAAAAAATTGCCAGAACATTTTGAATGCATTCTTATTCAAGTTAAAACCACACCATTATGCCCCCTACTATAACCCCGCGCCCCAACCGAAAAAAGAGGAAAAAACACTAAATTATTTAAAATCCCAAATGAAATTTCAAGATGAGAGAGGTTAAGGCATCCTATATGGAAAATAAGTCAAGCTTTAAATGCAAATAATTCATACGTATCCTCATAGTTAGAAAATCATTGATTAATATCATGCGAGTAAGACATTACAGACCCAGTTGTAATCCCAGACTTCCGAACAAAGTAAACCCCATAAGGGAGGGAGGGAGAGAGGGACAATTAAGAAGTGTCACTATAGATCCACACAGGATAAGGGAAAATAAAATGACTACCTGCCCAGGATGCACGGCTTTTGGCGGAGAAGCCGAACGCGTAGGAGCTTTACCAGATGCCTCCGGCCCTGGACCTTCAAGTGAACTGAGATCAAGGGGCTGACTCACGACCGGAATCTGTGCCGCGATCTGGATCTGCATTTGTGACGGAGCCGCAGGCAAAGATTGTGGAGGAACACCTCCATCTGGAAGCCCAATGGACAATCCATATTGTTGAGTAGCTTGAGGGGGTATCCCACTATCAGGCAGACCAATCCCAACTGCTGTAGGCATACTACCCTCGCTAGAGGCCTTATTGTTTTCAACAACGCCCTGAGAATTTTGATCCAATCTCGAAAGCACTATCCCGGGAGGAGGCAGAGATGCTGCAACCTTAACAGACGATATAGTATTCTGGAAAAAATCCTCTGGTATTGGTCCAACAGTAACTCCAACGCCCGGTTTCCCGGAATTAGCCTGTTGTGAGTCTTGTGACGTGGGTGGTGGTTGAGCGAACGCATTGGCTCCAAAAAGATCCGCAGAAACAGGGACTTGAGTTGTCGCTGGCCCAGTGGATGATTGAGGTACAAGTAAGCCAAGATCTGGTGACGAACCAGTTAATGACTTGGTCCTACCCATTGGCACGCCCAACTGTTTCGTGGCTTCTTTAATTTTGTTGACATCCACGGTAGTAGATGAAACCGATTTATCTCGAATCCTTATATGTAACTTTTTGGTTTTTGAAGTCCCTCCTTCCTCATCACTGCTGCTACCAGCAGAACCGTATATCGACCTTTTGAATTCTTCTTCCGCTTTTGCCTGCGCTTCTGTAGCATTGGGACCCGCAAACTGTTGGGAGAGAGTTTCCAAACCCATAAGGGAACCAATTTTAGATTCGCCATCTGGTGGTCCCACGGCATTGTTAGATAACGTGGTGGCAAGGGATGTTTGAAGTCTGTTATCCTTGATACCACCATCAGATTTTAATGCTTTCACCAAGCTGTCTTCTCTCACTTCAACTACATTACCTCTTCCTTTCATCAAACCAAGATAAACACCAATATGGTCTGTAAGAATGGATGGGATTGTACCGTCGTCAGTTTTCATGTAAGGCATAACCTCGGCAGCCAGGGCCCACTGAGGTATGTCCTTTAAATTTGTGGGTGTTTTTATTTCCCAGTTCCCCCCACCCCATTCGCGGCCTTTGGGAACCATACTTTCAGCGGAGAAGTTTGCGAAAATGCCTTGTGTCCACCCGGTCGAGCGGACTCTCAAAATCCTCTCACAGTATCTCCTTAATTCTGAATCAGAGCCCTCTTCTTCTAGCTTCTGGGATAGATGCCTCATTGCACTCGGGTTAAGGTGGCATATAAACAGATCGAGCATACTTTGAAAGTCTGCTATGACTTCAAACGTTTCTTTTGCACTGTCAAACTGACCGTACCTGCATTAAATGTGATTTAACCATCAGTGTGAAAGAGGCCTAAAGTAAACACAAAGATAAGAACCCACACAATGGCATGAAATATAAACTTCTGCAATTGGAGTGGACATTTTCGAGAGGAACACAAACTTAGAAGTTAACCAACCAATGTGCTCACCAATGGCCCTAGATATTTTTTGTTAAATAAGCACCAAGTAGAGTTATAACTATGTACCTGATACATGCATATCCCAACTGACGGAATCGATGGAACAAATGGGAGGTCTGGGGGCATCTAGGATAATCTCTTGAACGCAAAAACTCATCCTTCAATGCAGATAAAGCAGTAGAAAAGCGGAGGGCTTTGATTGCATATATTCCTCTTGACACCTGAGCCCGAAAGTTTAATCAAAAACATGATTTTCTGATAGTGATTCACGAAATGGTAGTAAAAAAAGCACCTGAGCGAATTGCAAGCCTGATTGTGATAGCGATACAGCAAGATCACCACAAACTGGAGGTCCTCTAGCAAGAATATCCAGTGATCTTGGAGTAATACGCAGGCTATCGAACCTTCAGTCAGAAAATACTAAATATGTTACTAAATAGATCTCAACCAGCGTTGAAGACTAGACTCCTTTGAGAGAAAGAGAAATAAAGGCAATGGGTTTTATCATTCAGGTGTAAGAGCCAAATATATAGTTCAAGTACAACAGCCAAAAAAAAAAAAAAGACCTTGATGTTATTTGGTATAGGACTTCTGACAGATCAAGCTTCTGCTCAAAATGTTGCTGCATTGTAGCAAATCCAATGAGAAGAGGTTCAAGCAACCCAACAAGACAATTCTTGATCTCAAATTTCTTCTTCTGCCTAACATTTATATCGGTTGTGTTTACGAGCAACAAACGGTCATTTAAAGCTCCAAGTAGCACTGTGTTGAGGCAGTCCATCACAAAAGCTCAGAAAAATAGTTGGAAAATTTAGAATGTTAGACATCTTATCACATCAATATTTACAAATAGGGGTAGTTACAAAAACCATCACTGATTTTAGTCTAATTACAGAAAATTAAACACTTATCTTTTAAAACTCCAAATAATCCCTTCAAGTTCGTACCTACCTTGCAAAAAGTGCACCCTCAAGAGGGTCAAAAACTCAAAAGGGGCTATTTGTAGGGTAAATGCAAACCTCAGGGGCGATTTGTAAGTTTTAAAAGATAAGTTGGTTTTCCCATAATTAGAGTAAACCCGAGGGTAGTTTCTGTAATAAATCCTTGTATATATAATCATCTGCTGATCCTCTGTTTGGGGAAAAAGTTAACTTAGTTAACCTGCATTGGGCATACTGATCGATAGGATGGTCCTAACTTTTCCATCCCAACCAAGCACGTTAATAGAAGTAGAAGTAGAAAAGAGAAGTGCCGGTCCAAGCCACAGCAGGGATCTATAGTAAGTAAAGGTCAAGGACAAACATGAATAATATAAGAACAAACAGGTAACATTTACAAACAGAAGGGTCGATTTTGCTTCATTAGGGGGAGGGGAGGGAGGGGGAGAGAGAGAGGGGGAGAGGGGGGGGGGGGAGGGAGAGGGAGAGGGAGAGAGAGGCATGAAGGATATTGAAGGACATCCTTTATCAAACTTCGCAGAACTACTAGACAATATGTCTAAATCAGCGGTGACGATAAGCACGCGCTGCGTGGTCAATATACCAGCAACAAAGCCCCTTGGTGTTTCTTGCCAATGTACCTACACAAGAAAATTTGCAAATTATATTAGAAGCTTCCAACCTATTATATTCAATTTATGGAAACAAATTTCTTTTATTGACATGACAAAGCTGTCAATTAGAACCAGCGCTTTTTGAAAAGAAACAAAAAGGGAATGTAATATTAGGAAAGCAAAAAGGTTAGTATTCCAATAGTCAATTAGAACCAGCACTTTTAAATAGAAACAAAAAGGGAATGTTATATTAGGAAAGCAAAAAGGTTAGTATTCCAATATCAGGTTTAAAAAATCAGTTTCTCATTCAGCTTGCAACCACAATCCGATGTCATATATACACCCTGCGTTCTTTCTCCACATAGGATTTATGCAATGTCAGAAGAAAACAGAGAAAATAAAAGGTACTTATTACATCATATTTAACATGTTCATATTCCTCGCATAGCAATCAAAGTTAGCAGCAATGACTCAATTAGTGCCACTTGGAAGTCCTTAATGTATCAGTAGGAGGTTAGTCAGGGTGAAACTAAGAATATCATCCATCTATAAGTTTCTGAGCCAGCAAAACAGTAAAAATAAGAATATCCTCCATCTATAAGTTTCTGAGCCAGCAAAACAACAATCTGCCGCACGACGCTATTCATCAGGTCTGGAAACATCGCAGGCTTTTTAGAAGGCAAGGCAGGTACTTTTAAGACAAAGGAAGAGTTGTTCACAGTAACCCAAATTACAACCTGAATAATTACCTGAAGTACAGTCTCATTAACTTTCAATCTAATGAATTTTCGCCCTTCAGATTTTGTTGAGACGGAATGTCCATCAGTACTGGGAAGACGGTACCCAAGAATGAGTTTTCCCAAGCCAATCTGATCGCCATGAGAAACAAACATCACGGTGGATTCTACAAAAGATGAACCCTGGTTCAGAATCCCGAAAATGTTGTTCAAGTATAGATAAATTAAACTGAGTCCTTCTTTCAGTACCTAGTGGAGTAGAAAATATACAATCCACTTCAGAATCAAATATAAACTGCACGGGACCCTTGATAGAAGCGACTTCAGTTTCCACAGACTGATTTTCATGGGCAGTTCCATCTTTCTCAAACGCTCCTTGTGGGGCAGCGCCAGGCAACATATATAAGGAAACTGCAGTCTTGTCCTCATCAAGAATAGCAAATTGATTTTCATTGGGACCGACAAAGGCTGCATCTGAACCTGAAAAGTTGCAAAAAAATGAGATGAAGTAATCACTTAGTATGCACGCAAATATAATAATCTACAATGACAGTACACACCTTTGACTGTGGTAACTTTGCTATTCGCAAATTGCGGATCCGTGTTTTCCCAGTACATCACTACCTCATTTGCCCCACCACCGAACTCATAGACTACAAGAAATATGTGCTGCTTTTTACTGTAAGTAATGTATTTTGGTTGAATGTCGACATTTCCAGGAATCTGAAGAAAGCAGACTTGTTTCATATCCTCACAGACTAGTAGTTCGATAATGAGTAATAGTAGACATGACTACATAATGTTACCGTAGCGTAAAGCTTTTTGTAGATGTTTTCACCTCCAGAAGTAAGATTATAAGACATGAGGTTCACCCCTTCAATATAAAAAGCTCTGACAGGATAATGAAGAACTCGGTTCTCCTTACTAAAGAAATTTAGCTCCAGATGAATTGGCTGCCAAATTGAGTTAGTCAAAGTCTCTCCAGTCTGAACTTGATTATTTATGCAAGTCATCTAACAGTATGTTCTTATAACTACCTGGCAAACAGGAAAGTCTCTTAAATGATGCTTAGTATCCATAATAGTAACTAGAGGTAATCGAGATATTGGAGCACTCTTTGCATGGCCTTCCATGAAATGCTGCAATAAACATACAGCTGAGAATTAACCAATAAACACAGAGGTACAAAACAAATAATCAAATTCAACTACTTGAGCTACCTATAAATTCTACATTTTTAACTGGTTAGTGGTTAGTATCAACATACATAGGTAATGTCGATGATGCAGGTAACATGCACAATTACATGGCACCCTATTTGTTGCGGAAATGGAAAACTCATCCAATTAGAAAAAACAGATAAATACCACGATATGGACTAACAATCTAGCTTTTAATTAAAAATAGGGTGCACATCTATCAGTAGAAGATATAAATTGTTTGTCTCAATTGCAAAATCAGGTCAAACAAGGATCCTGCAATAACTTCAGTTATATTTCTTAGACTGCTAATTATCTAAAGCAGAACAGCCAACTGGCGCAATGCTGCAAAAAAGAAAATATGATTACTAATAAAATGGGTTAATAGAGCACTTCCTGACAATCAAATTTTGTGCAGGTTTAACATTAGTTAGCTTCAATACTGAGCACTATGCCTCTTCTTCCCTCTACCTTATCAATTCTCAAAGATTAACCTCAACAATAATGATGATTTTGACATCATATTCTCGATGTTTATAGATTTTTTAACTCAAACTTATGTTAGACCGAGTTTTAGAATGAAAACTCATGTGCATTCACTAATCACATGCCCCAGATGTTCACAGAATAAAAACTGCTTAAAATAACAGCATCAGGAAAAAATTAGCATACACTGTAAAGAAAAGCCTTCCGTGCAATGTCAGAGATTGTAAGCTGACTTTGGCTGACAAAAGAAAAGAAAGTGTCAATAGTGCTACAAGAGTATATCTTACAACAAGTTTTTGTTTTGTTTTGACATTGTCTGGTATATAAGTTACCAGTTTATTACTAATCTTCTAAGGTCAATGGAGCTACAGTATGTTTTATAATGGCACTCTTTTATTTTCCCTGCTAAAAGCGGTCACATTCATAATTAGGCTGAGACAAACATATAAAGACACCTCTTTAATTATTGAAACATCACAACACACCCTTCGCACATTTAAACATTACAAGCCCAAGGGGCAGAATGGCAACTTAAATAATTGATAGTATGACATACTAGAATTTTAAAACTGAGGCAATGTGGTAGATTCATACTCCAATTTGGCTTATTTCAAGGAGTAGGCTTCACATGGAAGTTTTTGTAATTATGAAAGTGTGAGGGGGAGTTGGTAACTTAGTTATCTGAGGGTTAACCCCATTAGCTGTAAGCTCTATGGCTGCTCTATGATTACGATGATAACTGACAAAAGTGCTGTGTTGATAGTACATCTCATCCACTTAAGCTCATGCCAACTCAATTAAAATGAATATTAGCATCTGTAAGGACCAGTTATAGACTTTTCTATTTTGGTACAGCGTGGACAGGAAGAATCCAACCTACAAAACTTTTTTTAGTCAAAATTTTATTTGGCTGATGTTGGCAAACCATAACCCGGTTGGTTTCCATATCACAGGCATTAAAATAACGATAAATCTTGTACGTCTAATCTAAATATGGGAAGCATAACAAATTTTGTTAACTGCGTGTGATGTGATAAATCTTATCCAGAGAGCAACAGAGAAAGTAGAAACATCGAAAAATAAATGCAGCTCAACAAATCAACTTATCACCCTTTCATATGATGCTCTTGCAGTTGGGCTTGAAGTTGGTGGTCAGCTAATATACCAGATGAACCAAGCGAAGCAAGTTTCTCCTTCAATACAGATGCTGCTTAACAAATCATAGTTAATGACAAAAGGTAAACAGTGTCATAGTAATTTCATAAAGGAACAAAATTCAAGTAAATTATTAAGGCTGCATTATTTCTTAAAAATGTCATAACATAATATATAATAACAGAACATTATCATGATTCATGACTACTCTACTATTTTCACAAGCTAAAACCAGCAAAATGACAAGTTGGAAGTTCACATACAAACACATTTGACAGATTAAGGTCGTGATTGGTTTGGTTCACAAGCAATCGCATGTTGGGGCCAAAAAAAAATGAGGGACGTTTTTGCAACACGCTTTTATACAACCAACTGCACTCCAAAGAATCTCAACTTTTTCCAAAGTGGAAAAAAACTGCCAGCTGATGGGGTGCAAATATATGGCATCAGGAGTTGACTAACTCTATTCATATCAAAATCATAATGTGATTCACTGTACGGAAATTTTTTCAAATGATATAACTCCAAATCATTTACAGTTAAAAGACAAATATCAGTCAGGACATGTAGTGGAAACATATCAGGTCCAACATTTAATCGACAAGTGCATGCGCCCTATCTAACCAAGTAATCACCTGATGATCCCCTTGCACTCTGTAAAACAGCAAAGAGTTGTTTCCGCCCTTCTCTAGTATATGCAGCTCTGTTCTTGCGGTTGTCTCCACCAGTCATGCTCTATTGAGAATCATACAATCTATTTATGACTTTATAACATATCTAATTATGTGACCGATGATGAGCACAACGATACTTACTGCAAAAAGTACTGTCGCTAGATTCAACTTCGGGTGCACTTCCAAACCCCTTATCCGCGGGAGAGGATAAACAGCTTCTCCACCTTGCTGAGATAGAATGCGAGGGATGTCGATAGATTCGATAGCTGCAGAATACCATGAGCAGTATCGATCAGCAATTTCGCATGTCCGATGAATACTAAAGTATATTAAAAGAATCATTCTAATCAAGAAGATAACAACCACCAATTAGTTCGAGATTTGCATGAAGCTGTTCTTTTTCTTCTTTAACAAGCCGAATCACCAAGAATTAGATCATATAATACTCAAAAGTGATAATGAAAACGAAAATATTAGTGTTGATTGTTCAAAGATTGCTCAGTTCGAAACTCAAAACATGACAAAAAGTATACAAGCCTGAGGAGACTGAGTGTTGACTTATCAGGAAACAACACATATTTCTGTATTTTTCCATCTATACATACATCCCAACATGAACATAGGTCCCTCTTTCTTCTGATAACACGAGCAATATTAGGAGGAAAATTAAAAAAAAAAAAAGAAAAAAACTAAAAATGTAATGAAGAATGTAGCTTTTCCAGAAGACGTGGCTAACTTATCTAGCTTTACAGATATAATCATCTCTTCAATTGAATATCCTTTCAGAATGACGATGAAGATTAACCTTCTCTACTAAAAAAAATTCAAGAATTACTTTAATGCAAGCATAATCTTGGCCAAAAGAAGGATACAAGAAATTATTTCATACCTACTGAAGCTCTAAAAGCATGATATCTGGAGATACATCACTTAAATAGCCTCAGTGCATCATTATTGCATAGTTATATTACCCTGAAAGGACAAAAATATAGTTCTCAACTTACCAGCAGGCTCAAAGAAATTTACTTGCATCGGAGGTCTGTTAGGATTCACATTGCCTCGAGTTTGCCACACTTGGATACTTCCATCTTTGGACAAAGTGACAAGCAACCGCAATACTGGGAGCCAAGCAACTGATGTGATTGGTTGTGAACCCACTTGTGTACTAGAATTGCACGGCAAATTGAAACATCATAATCAAGAGCAAAGTATAGAATAAAAGTTCAAAAAGGGTTTAAGAATACATATATAGTCAAAATACTGAACCTACAAAGTTCAAGGTATGAAAATTTCCTACATTTGCTGGAGGCTAGGAGTTATGTTTCTGCCATCTGAACTTCTACTAAGCTGGAGGCCAAGAATCATGTTTCTTCTATTTCAATTTATATATGGTCTCATCTTGTCATAAGCAGGTTGCACGGATACACAAATTACTGACAGAACAGGAAATATTGCAGACTTAAAGTAATAGGAATTGGCAGAAAAAAATCAGGGAAACAGGACTGGATGTCCCCGTAACACAGCTGAACTAAACTCAAGGATGGACAGATTTATAATTTGTGCATTTCTCTACGAATAACTCATCCCATTAGCCTCCTCTCAGCTAGATCACTTGTTACCATAACAAATTTAAAAAAAAAAATGTGAACGAAAAATTTCTTCGGCAGTTTTATGTATTACTTACATTCCAATCATCAAAGGTCTTTCCGTAGATACATCCCATGCTAAAACTGTACCCCGTCTATCACCAACAAAAATCCATTCCAATGTGGGATGGAATGCAAATGCTCCAGCACCCAGTAGCCTGATCGTGTTATCCACTGCAATGGCATCAATAAACAAAAATACAATCTGAAAGGAAATGGGAAATGGAGTAAACTAAATTATCAATTATTCCAGCTGAAAATTAATATATGGACGTAGAAATGCTGTTCAACTCTTACGCTGCATGGTGTAGTGAACAGCATATGTATGGATGTTGTAAGCTCTAATCAAACCATCTTGATAAGCCACATACTGGTAACAGAAGGAAAGGTACATATATCAGCCCAAAAAAAGATACGCACTACTTGACCCAGGCAAATGATAGTATTCTAGTAACAAAACAATTTGGTGTTTAATATGGCAGCTTTACCAAAGCAGGAAGGCGAGGATGGCATGCAAGATTGACTATAGGTTTCTTCAGGTCGGTTTTAATTTTCGTTGGCGCTTTCCCACCTACTACAGTTCCAACAACTTGGCAAGCAAAAAAAGTGATAAATTCAGTAAAATGTAAATGAAATAATTCTGAAAGATCGAATAACAGTGACCATAATAAATGCAAGGCTATCATACCATATGGGCTGTACGAAACTAATCAGGGATACAGGGAAAGGAAGATATAAGAATGACAGAGATCAATGTAAAGTCTAATGACAAGAGATGCTGGAATTATGCAGTAGAGAAGCACTGCAACTTGGTTCTTCCAATGCATTTTTGTTCTGACGAAGTTCTCTAGAGAAGCCGTTACATTTATCATTATGAATATGCAATATGGCTCTCTGTAAACATTTATCATTACTGACAGACCACTTAGGATTATTAAATTCCGAACTGCTGGGACCCAGCATGTGGACCAAATAAAGGAAGCCATTAAATAGATTCTGTAAACCAATGGTGACAGAACCATAAAAATTATTTCGTCGACACCAACATTTAGAACATGTTTCCGGATGCCACACAAAATGTTGGAAAAACTGCTATTCCCACCGGGTGAGGACAACAGCCGTGCAGTACAAAAAAGCCTACCCCATAAGAACAACCCCATAAACAGACACAAAAAAAGACGAGAATAGTATTGTTGCAGATGTTAGATGGGCATGGGTGGTAATGACTCCCACTCAGTGTTCTAAATAGCTACGCTTAACGTGCAATGTTGCGGAGAAGCGTGGCTGTCCATCAAAATGCAAAATCGCGTGCTCAAAAAAGCACCGGGAACAAAAAAAAAAAAAACCACGCAAATTGCTGATGTGGCACGTTTTTTCAGCTAATACGTGCGCTTTTTTGGCTTTCGAACAAAAAAGGTGAAAAAGACAGGCGCTTTGGCACTTAGATTGGCTGAAAAAATAACTTCAAACATCTCGACCCGTCATTTTTGCCCTCTGAAATCAAAAACCCAAGCGAGAAAAAACAGCATTGCTAATTTGAACATCAGAAAATCCTTTTGTTTTGCCCCCACCTTGCCTCTGAATTTCAAAAACTGTAGGTCGCCGCTGCAGCTCCTCCGCTGCTCTCCTTCATCGACTGGACATAAGCCCTTCTCACTTTTCACTTTTGGAGTCCCAAATAGCTTATGCTATTTGTGCTACATGCTACCAGAATCAAAAGGCTATTGCCAATGCTATAGTTATTTAAAACGTTGCTCATACTACACACTGACACAGTAACTATCAAATATCATTGTTCTCACTACAACCTTATCCTTAAGTGCCAATTTCAGTAATCAATGGTATGCACATCTATTTGCATCTATAGTTGTCATATTTTGTTCAATATAAGAACATAAAAAAGACCATAACAGGTTTTCATCATCCTGTTTCCAATTATCATCAACACTTTAAAGCCAGATCTGTGTGCCACGTCATCATGCTTAATCCCCCACAATACTTCATGTATTAGTTCTCTTCTCTAGCTGCAGCGAAGTGAATATCTCATGCGTTCAGGAAACCGTAAAATGTTTAGAAGAAACTAGATTAGATTGGTTGAACCTGTTACACTCATCTTCTTATGGAAACCAAAAAATACAACAGGCTGCAGAGGAGTTAAGGCAAGATGGACTTCGGTGTCGATAGATATCTGTTCCGTCCTCTTTTCAGGTGAATGTAACACACAAGTTTGTTCACTGTCAAAGTCACAGGACCGAATTGTACAATCCTGCATATAATATACATGTCATCCACATGTAAAAAGGAGACCATGTTTACAGATAAAGTTATTCTCGATTCATGGCCAAGCAGAAAAAATGAATAAATAATCTACAGCAATAGTAGTCAGACACAGATATACTGACTTATAAGATTTGAACATCATTGGCGCTATCAGTCAAGAAGAAAGCAAAAGCTTCCACAATAAGTCAATACCAACCATATTCCACAACAAAGGGAAAACTAATAATCGCTGTCATTCAACTGACTAATATCCAAGTATTTTCATTAGAAAAATGTTCATAAAGCACATACGGATGAGCTGTTAGAGAAGCAGGTAGCATTTGAGCATCAAAAAGTCACTAGATTTTAGAAACTTCAAGCTATAATAATTTGAAAAGAAATTGGATTTTTACCAGCATGAAGAACCAAAGGAATGATTGTTAAGAAGAGTGCATCTTCAATTGTAGAAACCTACTAGAAAATTTTATTTTCAAAAGGCAGTGGATTCCATCAACAAGCTCCTAAAGTAATACCTCTATTATTTTGCTGACAAACCCCGAAGTCCAATTGTAAAAACAAAGTCTTACTTCAGTTATCTAAAAGAAAGGAAGGCTGATGCTGAATAGTTGAATCCATAAAATTTGGTGTCTAGCTGCATTAGTAACCTTACATATAAACAGATAGAGCGACAGAGAGATAAACGGGAAGCTTTTAAATGGATCATCTGTCACATAATTCTACCCCTTAACCCCCAAATTCAGTTACCACATAAGAAAAAGGACAGAAATGTTCCCGGTCGTGAAGTTGGATAGGTGGATGGGGAAGGTAAACATTGTGAACTATACAATTGATCCCCCTTCTTTTCCCTACATTACTCTAAGTCGCTAATTGTTCCTTCTTCAGTGGCTTTATCTCCAGTCACAATATGGAATGTTTCACGAGAACACGGCATTCAGACGAGTTACATCTCAATCATTCCAAAACCTGAATTGAGGTCCCCATCCTAATATATAAAATAAGGAAAAAAAAAAGGTAAAATGAAATACTCAGGACTGGCCTCAAGTATAGCAATCAGCGCATGGCCAGCAGTTGGACTATACGCCATCCGAACAACAGGTGAGCCTATGTCCACAGACGCGATCTTACTTCCTGTATAAGCATCAAACTCTGCACGCACACGAAAACGAACTCAATTCACTTGCCATTTCCAGGGGAAAACTCCGGGTTTACCTGTTATGCGGACACAAAGAAGGCTCGAAGAGTAAGAAAGTTTACCGATGATGTAAGTCCCGATGGCAGCGGAAACGAGTGCCTGAGTCGGGTGGAATGCGGCGGCGTGAGGTTGTAAGGGTTTGGAGCTCCGACCCGCATGCCGGAGATCCAAATGCTGCACCGTCGCCCATTCCATTTGGAGGATAGTTTCTGCTATCTATTCGCAAAATAAATCAACACAGTAACAGAAATGGATCCGAATCATCCGATTGAAATATGTATGTGTAGATTATGAGCTTGGCAGGACAGCACAGGAAAACCCGGAGCGTAAACGCTTCGATAAATTACAGAAGGATCTCCGACCGCGATGAAGAAGATCGGAAATTTGAGGTTCCCTATAACATTCGAAACAATCTTCAAAGGTATATTTCACAGTTTCGGATCCACCAAGCTTCAAGGTTTTTGTTATGGCGTACAGCTCTTCTTCTGGCAATGCTTGTTTGATGAAATTTCTGAATTCTGATTCAAGTTGTGAAGTATGATTTACCCTTTTGAGCTAATAACTAACAATTAAAATGAGTTTACTATTTGGGATTATTTGGAAATTAATAACTATATAATAACTAGAGTTAGTACCGATAGATTGGTGAAGGTAAAACGTGAGATCAAGAAAGGAGAGAGAATGAGAAGGGGATATTTTTTGGCCACTGTAAAAAGTAAAAAACCCTGCGTGTGGATAAGTAATTAAGTACCATTCTGCGTGATTATTCATCGTTGAATTTATGACAAAAAATATTTATCTAAATTTAAATGATAAATATACGTAGTACCAATATGGTTTCCTTAGAATTTTCTAATCAAATGTTTATGATCGATTATTTGTTTTAAAGTGCAAAGACAAACACATCCTTAATAATTTCACATGATTATTATACTGAATTACTAAACACCGCCATAAATTACTAGTCATCGCTCTATAATATTACATTTTTGTCTTTACTTCATATTCAACAGATTTGTAATCATACCTTCTCACTACTTTTCTCTCTCGACCTACTCTAAAGAAGCCACCAGCCGCCGCCGTCCGCCGCCATGACTGGAAAAGGAAAAGCTCCGATAAATATTTGTTTTCGGGTTTCTGCTACTTTGGTCGCCGGCCGCCGTGTCGGAGTGCACGACGGAGGTGGCGGTCGAATTTTTGTCACAGGCGTCCGCCGATCTCGCTTGTCCATGGCGCAGACGTCCAGAGCAGACGCCATGGCCTTAGTATAGACGTCCAGGTCGGACGTCTCAACCATATACAGGCGTCCAGATCGGACGCCTATGCGCTGGAATAGGCGTCTGAATCGGACGCCCTAACCACGGTCCTGGCATCCAGACCAGACGCCCCTGCCTTGGTGCAGGCGTCCTGGCCAGACGCCCCAGCCCTTTTTTCGAAAAAAATAAAATTTTCAATTAATAATTAATAATGTGTATTGTTTGTATGATTATTACTCATTAGTTGTATTGTTTGCTAAATGCAGATGAGAGGAGGAGAGGGCAAATCTATGCCGCTAGTCACAGAGTTGATGGGTTCGGGAGCGCGTCACACCAGTGTTGATGCTTCCGTTCGTAGACAGCGGGAGGCAGAGCGTAGGGGATTCGAGCACGTACCTTATACTGACTTTGGTACTGAGGATTCGAGCGAGTATTATTCGCACAACAAGGACGACGACCAGGACATGAACGAGGGCGGTGATGATTCTTCGTCCGTTTTATACCGGGTTCGGAAGGGGAGAGGGGGAGGTTTGTCACTTCTGGGTCTACCAGTAGTAAATGACGTAGGGCAGAGGATGATACATCATGGATGGTTACTGAGGAGATGCCTGGTGGCCCTATCGACGGCAGCGTTATCCCGAGTTTCGGTGGGCATGTCGCCGCGCATATCTGGACTGGAGAGATGAGAGGTCTGCTGAAGTGTCACACCAGGACTGCTGCTTGTCAGAGCTTGAGTCAGTGGTGCTCAGTGATGTCACCCTCTTTAGTGAGCCGGATCAGTGGGACTGGTTATCCCACCTGACGGACGCCATGTTCAGACGCATTGACTCCCCGTTGATTTCTGTGTTCGTTGAGCGGTGACAGCCCGATACGAACTCTTTTCACATGCCGTTCGGAGAGATGACCATCATGTTGCATGATGTGTGGCAGATCCTTCGCATTTCTGTCGAGGGGCGATTGGTTGATGCCGATAGCACATCTACACAGTTGTAGGTGGATGTGATGGAGGTTCTTAGAATATCGCGACCGGAGCTACTGAGTACTCACTAGGGGGTGGCGGCGTACTTATGGACTCGATTTTCAAGTCATGTCGCGATGGAGGTCGAGTGGAGGGCACCCAGGCCATAGCTTGGATGTGGTTGTTATTTGGATCCACTTTGTTTGTTGACAAGAGTGGTAACCGGATTAGGCCATCCTGCTTATTGGAGGTGAGGGACGGTATGGATACGACCGGTCAGTATTCATGGGGTTCTGCCGCATTGGCTTTCATGTACCGTTAGCTTGGTATCGCTAGTCGCGGTGACTCCATAGGTATTTGTGGATGTCTTACCCTCGTTCAGTCTTGGATTTATGAGTATTTTCCCTGCTTCCGACCTCATCGAGAGCGTATGATTGTTAACACCACGCAGCCTCGAGCTTCTACATGGAGTGTCCAGCCTGAGGGTAAGGACGAGCACCGACTCCAGTCTTTGCGTTGCCGTATTGATCAGTTGACAGCCGCAGAGGTATAACGATTCCTTCTAACAATCTCATAATTCATTTAAAAATAACTTGTTTAATTTGTTGATTATCTGTACGCAGATACAGTGGTTGCCTTATGGCCTTGATCCAGTGAGGGATGTCCCGAGGACCACATTCATTGGATGGCTACGATATCGGGATATTATCGAGCCATACATGCTTGGTCGGGCATTACGGCGGCTCGGTTATGTGCAGACCATCCCTTCCCGACCACCAGACCGGAGAAAGCGGTTCGGGCGTGGTCGAGCAGATTGTACCGAGTTGAGTATCCCATTCGGATGGCATCTGATGCTTGGATGATGTTTCCGGGCGCATACATGCTTTCCTCTCGCTGACTATCAGGCTGCTACTCATGATCAGGCTACATGCGCCGATGATTACACTGAGTGGTATTATCGGTATTCGCACCCTCAGCTACTGAACGACGGTGCTGCAGCTGGATCAGTGATCCCTTCTCATTCTTGCAGCGATTACGTATGTTGTTTAACTTTGCACTTTGTTTCATTTTATCATACATTACTCATTGTATTATATTGTCTATATTTTTTATAGTAGGTGAGTCGATTGGCCGGTATTACCCAAAGATCAGACGTACACTTTCCCCGCATCAAAGCGCGACTTACGATGCTTGAGGAGTACATGAGAGATTGGCATTTGGCCAACTGATTTTTTTTCATCTGTAACATTTTGTATTTTGTTTACTTTGCGTATGACGGTATTACCCAGCACTGTAATATTTTTTCATGTTTTAGTAGTTTTTTTATATTTTGTGTTTTGCTGTTCATACATTGTAATAACAATCAACTATCACGATCAACAAAAACGAAAGTTTTAATAATTAAGAAACATACAACAAATTCATTTTTACATCATACCGACTAATCTATTCCATTTTTCTGTCCTGCTCGTATACAAATTCTCCCAGCCACCAACACTACTATCATGGTATTTAAACCAGTTAGTCACTATGGGCGGTACAGGAAAATTGGGTATTAAATTTAGACGAATAAAATATTTGTACGTATCTCCTAAATGACAAATGACAATCTCCTGGCTAGGTCG
This sequence comes from Orobanche coerulescens, assembly GCA_033398695.1. Taxonomy (NCBI): domain Eukaryota; kingdom Viridiplantae; phylum Streptophyta; class Magnoliopsida; order Lamiales; family Orobanchaceae; genus Orobanche; species Orobanche coerulescens. Next base: position 207,172,568 of record CM065804.1, read on the forward strand.
TGTTGCCGTTGAGGGTGCTTTCAACGGCAGCACAGTGAGACATGAAAATAAAGATCTACCGTTTCCGAATCCGAATAGTATGACGGCGACATTGAAAATAGTAGCAATAGGGAATAAATCTTCAGCCACAACCATCCAATGATCCGACTATCTCGAGAAATGGCATCTTATACTTATTCGTTTTGTAGGTAGAATCCATGCCAATGAACCATCTGTAGGTCCGGATTAAGTTGATTGATGTTGGATGTGCCATGAACATGTGGGTAACAGCATTTGTATCCGGGTCGGCCTGCGTCGAATGTACGTAGTTATTCGTCACAGTCAAATGGTGAAACTGACCAACGACATCTCTTTCTTCAAAATCATGCTTCCTCAAGTGGTCTCTATAGTTATAGATATGTCGTCTAGTCGGTTTGTCCTCGGGAAATTTATTCTGAATGGCCGCCAAGATGGCACAAGGCTTGGCTTGAGCAGCACTCATCTAACGAACAACTTGTTTGGCCGATTTACTCAGTGCACTCATTTGACGATGCCCCTCCGCATATACAATAAATGAGTGATTGTGCATACCCTTACTCCCAGACATCGGTCTGATTATCCAACCACTCAAGTCATGCAATTGTTCGGCCTTTATCTAAAATGTACACTTGCATGCTTTCGTCTTTGCGTCCTTTCGAGCAGCGACATCCAAATCTCTTAATACCCCTTGTTGGTCCCAGAAATGATGAAGACTATCCTCACTGTACCAACACGAGTCTTTTCTAACGCGCTTTGTCCTCACTCACGCGTACCTGGGAAACTTCCCAGGGGGTCACCCATCCCATCTTAACTTTGGAGTTTCTATGAGATGGCTACCAGAAAAGAAGATGCATCTTGTTGGTATGAGTAGTCCAAATCAATTAATTTAACCACTCTCTAGTGGCAGTGCAGAGCCCCGTACTAAGCGACAGGCGGACATGAGGGGCTGCACCACTAGGATGCCGCGGGTCGGGATGTTAAGCCCGGCCAGTTACGTTCTCCCGAGTCGAAGGTGAGGACGCTGGATACCAAAGTATTCCCAACACCCCTCTGTACCGTTCACCACGGTTACATCTTAATAGCTTTGTCTTTCCTTTATTCTTGTACGACGAAATGATCAACTCGAAACCAATTTGACGAACAATTTTTTTCGCCCAACCAATCGCATCACAATCACTATCGAATATTTCTTCATTGACGAAATAACCACTATAATCGACGCCGTCACCTTCAAATTCTTCCAATATAACCTGAAATTTTTAATTGACAGAATGTTAATAATAACACCAATAATATTATTATTAAAATTTAAAATCATGCAAGAAAGAAAAGTGACCAGCGTCGAAGTGCTGGACCATGGCAGAGGCGTCGCATGGACGCCAGCCACGGTACGGCGTCTGAATCTGAGACCATGGTACGGGCGTGGCGCTGGCAAGACGCCAAAACCGTGGTCGAGGCGTCTGGTCTAGACGCCTAGACCAAGGACTGAGCGTCCGTTGCAGACGCCTGTACCATGGTGTAGGCGGAATCTGTGGACGCCCATGCCATGGGTCAGGCGGAATATTCAGACGCCTACGTCATTTTCTCCGAAAAATTACCTCGAGATGTGAATTCTCGCCCATTTTCGTGGTTCTCGATGATATTCACGATATATATTTGATTGTGTGTTTAGTAAAATAAATGAAAAATTGCTTCCAGATTTCAATTCGAAAAACTTGTGTGTTGGTAAAGAATTATGTGTTGGGTAGAAATAATGAAAGATTGTCAAATGGGCAAAAATGTAATTTTTAAGGGCGGTGTCTAGTAATTTAGAGCGGTGTTTAGTAATACCCTTATTATAGAAAAGTGAGCATACTTTGGCTTTTACTATACGAGTCATTCCGACCCGTGCGATGCACTCGGGCTCATTCTAATTGTTCGTAGTGTATTGCTGAGCACTAATTTTCGTTATTTTGTTGTTCAATAGGTTCATCAGTTGTAATTTTGTTATCACAAATACTCAAAATGATTTTATCAGTCGAACAGGGAACATCATTATGTTGATCATTTATTTAGTTATCTAAGTGTTCATAGCGTAATTTTTGGAACTAATTCTCGTCATGTTTAAAACTCTCATTTTTTGCTGATAGTCGGTTTTTGTTTGTCAATGCCGTTATTTCGTTACCTTTAATTGAGTTCGAGTAAAAAACTCTAAATAATTTTCAGGTTTTATAGCCTTCTCATAATGTAATTTTCGGCATTAATTTTTGTAATATTTTTCGGTCCGATTTTATTCGGTTTCAGTCCGGTTTATTTTTCAGTTTGTTCAGTGTCAAACCAAACACCTAACACCCCTACTCAAGGGTCTCATCAGGAAGTGCCTTGAAAGTCTGGAAATTGTATAACCCTGTTATCTATGAAAGTTTGTTTGCCGACTTCTTTAGTACTCATTTGACGTGATAAAGCATGTCATATTTCATATGCATATGAATAACTAAAAAATACGGAGTATTATATATGTCATTACCTATGATGCACGGATTATTCAAAATTCACCAGTATGCAGTATCGGATACTGTATGGGTGCGGGTGCGGGTGCGGGTGCAATTCACGTGGGATTCGCACGGGATTCACCACGTGACGAATCCGTGCAAAAAAAAAAAATCGGACTCGCGTATTCTTGCACAGGATACGCGTATCCGGTGCGTGGGGAGGGGGCGTGGGTATTTTTTTTTACTGTTTTTTTTTTGTAATTTTTAAAAAGTAAATCAAATAAACTAAAATACAAAAAGTAAATTATTTAATAAGTAATTACTTTTACCTTTAGCAGCATTCACGAACAGCATCAGAAAGCTCCGCTCCTCAAAGCCATTTTGAATTATTTTTTGTATGACTTGTTTTATGTATTTGAATTGGTTTTATGGTGATATTTGAATTGTTGTTTTTTATATTTAATAAGTGTTATATATAATAAAATATAAAATAAACAGACGTATCATTGCCGTATCGCACCCTAACATTTTCAAAAAATCGTATCCCCGCACCCGTATCTGCCCGCAACCGCCCCCGCCCCCGGCACTTGTGCAACATAGGTCATTACGTAAGACCTAGAATCATATTCATTGGTTTAAAGTCCATTGAATGAGTCTTAAACTCATCCGGTTACATTTCATAATTTTTCTTAATCACGAAGTACATTCGTAGCATTGGTTTTGGACCTTCTAACATTGAATTTTAAAGAAGACCAATTGATGAAGATGTCAAAAGAGAACATATTTAAAGAACCGATTTACCCACTGACTATACTCTCCACGATACCACATTGGAGGTCCATCATGAACATTCTGAGCCTTCAACCTCTATTTTTCTCTATATCTACAAACAACAACAATATGGGATGAACACCAATAAGTATAAATAATTCGCATTGGGCTATTTAAAAAAATCAACGAAACCTATACAGTTATTGGGCTTTGAATAAATGAGGCATTTAACCTTAAACCGTTAAACGTTTAAATTAGGGTTACAGCTATACGTTTTAAACTTTTATCAGTTTCTCTTTTGACTTTTTGCTATTATTCAATCTGCATAAAACCTCTTTTCCTTTTTCTCTTATACCGACAGCCTTCATCGATCCATCTCAAGAAACAACAACAATCCCATCTCCGAAACACAGTAAATAAATCAAGATCTCAGATTACTATAAAGTTATGATAAAAGGTCGGTTTAAGATCTATACTTTCAAACCCATCATCGATCTTGTTAATCAAAACGAAACAAAAATCAAACCAATAAAACCTACCCGAGACCTCCTAAAGAGATCTTGAAGACATGCTCCGAGTTCAAAGCAAAGAAAACGAACAAAGGTCTGCTTCTGGTAGGTTTATGATGTTCGGGTTTTTAAAATCATGTACGGTTTGAGTTTGTATCATTTTTGTTGAAAATAAAAAGGAACCACGGAGATTTTTTTTTTGTGATTCAGATTGAAATATACGAGTTTTCTCCGACACAGGTTCGGGGTTAAAGAAAGTGAAGGTCTATTTATAGTCACTTCCATTCTCTGTTAATTAAGATTGTGTGGTTATATGAAAAGACTGAATGTTAATGAAGGAGTTAAAATAAGGTGAAATAGGTGCCGATGGGGACCTGTTCAGTTGCCTTCATTTAAGTTATGTTGTAACCTGCTCACTACATTACATCTTCGGCAATTAATGAGGCTCGATTCAGTACACCTTTTCAATCATGAAGACTCCACATTGATCCTGTGCTTCTTGACATTTAGTGACAGACCTAAATTTTGCTTCAAATTGCCAAAAACATCCATCAATGATGAGTCTGCTTACATTCCAGAATTAATGCTGAATTGAAGGCTAAAGAATGAAAGCTGCATTGAAGGTCCCTGTAACTGAATGAAAAACGCAGCCTGTTCATCTTGTTTGCAATGAATTCCGAGCATTAGCTAGCTTGTACTCTATGCAATCTTGATGCCTCCACATTTATAAAGGGACTCAATCTTTTATTATTATAGATAGATACTATGTAACTATATAGAGTTTTCATATTCTCTAACTAGTGTTTAGCAAGTATTAATGTGCGCAAAATAGATATTTGTATCGGTTAAAATAAGAAATAGCAAAAATTATTATTTAATTTATGGATACGGTTAAATCTTGATAAAATAATTTAGGGGGGAAATTATATTGCACAACAAATTACAATAGTTTAATTTACACTCTTCGTGATAGAAATAGATAACATTAAAGCAGAAAAAAATTATTTTTAATAGATATATGATTTATCGATTGATCGGAGACTGTATGAGAAAGTAAATAACTCACCTACTAATTCATATGCCGTCAAATGAAAAATAATGGGAAAAATGAGAAACAACATGGGGATGTCTTTTTCTTAGAAAAAATCCGGTGGTGCACGTGCACCACCGTGATTCACATACTTCGTCCATGATGTTGTGGCAAATTATTATTTAAGGTGATTATCGTTTGAAATACTTCCTTCTAGAATACGTTTAGGATAACATTATTGTAATGTGGATCAGAATCATTCTTATCGTTATTATCGTTTATTACTGAACGAAAGATATCTTCATCAATACTTGCTTCCATAACTGCTTCATTCTCACTAGGATAGTTCAAGAAATATTCAACATCTATCATGTTAAGGTAGGAATGATTCATTGAATATTCGTATACTTTCATCTATTTCACCAATTTTAATCGAGGATCATTGTTTTCTTCTCACTGAATCTTGCAATTGTGAGAATAATTTGTAATTATTATTGTCTTCACATCAAAATTATTTTCCAAAATACTAAATATTCAATTGTCGATAAGTGTTTAGTTTAAACATTTATTGATAAATAAATAAATTCCGTGAACGAACATTTTTTCAATTTTGAGTCCATTACTTTATAGAGTTTTAGATGTAATATATTTAAAATTCATTTAGAGGTGATTAAGGCCCTGTTTTTTTGGACTTATTTTTCAATTTTCGGCCCATTCAGCCTGGGCCTGATTCGATTCGGCCTGATTCGATTCAGCCATTTCGATTCGATTCTTCTTCTTCTTCTTCTTATTATTAATCTTAATTATTATTATTGTTATTATTACTAATAATATTACTATTATCGTTGTTGTTGTTAATTACTATTATTATTATTATTATTTACCATTATTATTATTATTATTTACCCTTAATATATATTTGATTGATTCGATTCAGATCCATTCGATTCGATTGATTCATTTCAGATTCATTCGATCCAAAAGAAGCAGGCCGGGAAAAATATAGGAAGTCTCAGTGTACGGATTCAAGGACGTATGTGGATAAAGGAAGAATATATACGAAATTATTCAAACTATATACTCCTTTTGTCCCACAAGAATGTGATAAATTTGTCATTTTCATCCGTCCCACAAGAGCGTGTCTATTCCATTTTTAGAAAATATCACTTATACTTTTACTCCACATTTTCAACTTATTTACAACAATACCAAGGCTGGCCCACACCTTTCATCCTTTAATTAATCAACAACAATAATTAACATACTCATACAACAAAAAGTGAGACACTTTCTCCACTCAAATCCACCACTATATAACTTTTATTAAAACCCGTGCCCATAAAGAGTGAGCACACTCTTGTGAGACGGGGGAGTATAACATTTTGTGTTTCATATCTATACTTCTATTAAAAGAGAGTCGTGACACATGTCACTTTCTCAGTTTTTTGATTTTTTATTTTAAAATATAGTTTATATATAGAGATGTATCCTTAAATTTCTTAAAAAAAAATTCTAGATATGTATTGTGGGAGTTTTATTCCACAACTTACACTCATCTACCAATAAAAAAATCCTTCCTTTATTTTTTTAGCTTAAAATTTTAAATGTTTATAATTTTTTAAATCAAGTTTATTTTTAATAAAAATATATCAAATTAATTTTTATTTCACAATTTTCAACTAGACATCCATATGAATATAATAAATTTGATGGATTTACAATAATGACCGATTGCACAAAAAAATTATATTATAAAAACTATGAATATTTATTTTCAGTAAAATTAATTGATGCAAAACAAAAATATATTAACTCATTTATTGTTTACATAAAAAATAAATTATGATATTTATTTAATTATAATAACTAAAAATAATAAAACATACACCGCACACACACATATATTAAGACTTAATCACATATTACTTTCGTCTCTAAAATTTGTTCCTACTTTTTTTCGGTTCCAGGAAATTTGTTCATGTAATGGACACTAATTGACTTAACACTCCGCTAATGTGGTATTCTTTCTTAAATTATATTACACTCCATAATACACTCACGCTAATATGATATTCATGTCGAAGGTCATTCAAAAATAAATTTAGAGATCGAGAAATTATTTTCTAATAAGAGAATATCTTATGCGGTGCATCGCACCGGAGAACATCTAGTTGTTAATTATAACGTAAGTTCGATAGGAAATAGGTAATTATTAACTTCCTAATATTAATATTTCATATTTTTTTAATATTTAATTCATAATTATAAATAACTTTTGTATTAGCTAGAATATAGTAAACTATCTTAGATTAATTTTACAATGTTATAATATACTATTTTGTAAACATACTTCCTCATTATTATGTTCATACTCGTCGAAAATAATCTAAAAAAAATAGGTAAGCCTTAAAGGTATATACTCACTAAGACCATCTTTCATGGTCATTTCTGCTTATTAGAATTTTCAATATAAAAATGAAAAACAGAAAAAAAATCCTCCCAATGAGAGTTTCCATATGTATTTTTTTTAAGATATTCAAAATTTCGATAAGTATTTCTATATATAAAAATGGTGTTATAAATTCCACATATGACATGTCATAATTTCATTAATATATATTAAACCCACTAGTTTTTCCTCATATTCAATAAATAAGAAATTATTTAAACAATAAAGAATTATTGGAGATTAATTTTTCTATCACTTTCTACCAATATAAAAAACTTACAAACTAAACCAACTGCCTTGGCGCAGTTGGCCACCTGACCTTCAATTTAGTTGGAGGTCAGGGGTTCAATTCCTAGTGGCAACACTTTGGAATTGAATTTCTCAAGGCCCAATGATCCCTTAGTCTTTGACTAAGGGTTAGGGCCTAGCCCTCTGGGGTACGCTGGTGGAACAATTAAATATTGAGAGCGGCGGCAGTGGGAGGCCGGATCTCGGTGGAACTGCGGTTGGATTTGGGGGTCCAAGATGGAGCAATCACTGGGACGACTCTTGTGCGCGGTAGTTGAGGATATTTAAGAACCTTGAGCGGATACACATCTCGCGATTTAACCGTAGCAGACTAGCGATCTTGGGAAAACATTATCCCGAGAACTAGTCAGGTATAAACTTGGAACCTCGGTATCAAAAAAAAAAAAAAAAAAAAAAAAAACTTACAAACTAGATAAGAAATAATGTACAATAATATTGACACATCACACATGGGATATAAATGAAAAGATATAACTTATTATAGAAGATTACCTAAGCACTACATGTGTAATACTCCCTCCATCCCCTATACATCTACCCAAGAATTTTCGGCTCCGAATTTTAATAATGAAGTTGTTGAATATTTTGTGTCGTGTAATGTGAATGAAGAATTAGTCCCAAATTAATATAAAATATTAAGCTAATTAGTCTATAAAAATAACATATAAATAAATTTGAAGTACATACCAAAAACAAAATATAGGAGAAATTTGGGTGACGGAGCGAGTATTACTAGGTGCAGGTGCATGCACGTTCACCAAGTAATATATGCATAATTATCAGTTACTAGGTACATGTACACAACTAAGTAGGACCACGTTCGTTTTGTACTGTGTAATAATTAAGTACTACGTGCATAAATCATTAAATATTATGTGCGTAATCACTTAATCACCTAGTACTACATATATGCCCACTAAATACCGTGTACATGCTCAATATGCACCACGTATATAATTATTAAATATAGTATGTGTATTATAATATTCATAATTTTAATTTTTCTTTGACTCGGGTTTCGTGCTGGTTATTTTTATTTCGATGGTTACTTGTGTAATACCCGAGATCTTTATTCCGGTTTCGTTGACTTTCTTCGGTCGAACGGACTGTTGTCGTCCGCGTCTTTGAGAATCGCATGCTTATATTGTGGTATGTTGAGCTTCGTAGACTAATCGTTATTGTTTTGGATCTTAGCCGATGCGTTCGCATGATCGAGACGTCGTCGAGTATCGAACCGGCGATGAGGGGCGTGTCGGGCCGACTACCGTAAGGCTCGACCGACACGGCCGTAAGGCCGCCAATGATCGGCTTGGGAGGACTCGGTTACGGCCGTAAGGCTTGTTACGACCGCTAGAGCTGACCGATTACGTCCGTAATGTCTCGGCATAATGCAGGCAGTGGCGACTGGGAGTTCGGTTACGGCCGTAAGACTATGCCGATTATGGCCGTAACGTGCGATCGTTGCGCACGCAACCTGTCGACCATTGCGCACGCTACGCGCGTTGACCGGGTTACGGCCGTAAGGCCCTGCCGGTTACGGCCGTAACGTGTCCGGCCATATATAGGCCTGAGTCGGCCAGAATTCACTCCACTTCGTTTTTCACTCGTTTTTAACCCCTGTTGGCGGCTGCGGACGGGAGCGACCGGTAGGAGGAGTTCTTGGCCGATTATTCTCATTTCCAAGGCTTTTTGGAAGATCATTTTTGATTAAATCATCATTTAATCCGCGTTCTTCGTCGAATCAAGGTATTTCCTTGCTTAGAACCCTACTTGTATGATTTTTGGGGGTTTTCTTCGTGATTCATTGATTTGTCCGATTTTGATGATTTGGTTAAGGTATTCTTGTTGTCTTGGCCATAATCTTCGGATTTTTGTAAACCCGTTTATTGATTTTCACCACCCGGAACATGAATTTCGATTTCCTTGAAGAACCTTTGGATTCTTGACGTTTTTCCGGTAGATTCGGATTTCCATTTAGCGTTAATTATGCGTGGTGATGTTATTTTCATAGCGTTCGTGAAGTTGTCGAAGTCTTGATCATTTTTGGAGGTTCAAGGGCTAACCGACCGTATCCGTTCGTTGTTTCCCGTTGCTCGTGGTATCGAGGCAAGTATCTTGTCCATACGTTTCATGTTTCGTAGGCATAATTATTGATAAATGATTTTATGCGAAATCCAATGTTTAATGAACATAAAAAGGGATCGGTATGTTCTCGATAAATATTGTCTTTCAACGATAATTCGTGTACTTCGTGAATATATGTGTTCTCGGAATATATGTGTTGGTTTTGTATGTTGAAAGATGCTATGATCACTTTGAGTGAGTTTAATAGATCGTAATCCTTTGTCGGGGATTACGTAATGTTATGTGTACTTGTTCGGTAAGAACGTAATGTGTGTGATATTAGTTGTTATTCCTTCGTGAGGAGGTTGTGACGCTTAGTGTGGTTTGGTATTGGTATTTGCTTGTGGTTGTGTGACATCAGTTGTGAGTGTACGTTGACTATAGTGGCCATTCTAGCGAAGTACCTAGCATTTGTATGCATATTCTACTATTCGAATTATGGCTTCCCGTGGCATTGTGGATGATATTTGTATGTTCACCTAGGGATTGGTCCGACGGGGCCTCTAGGGATACGTTGCCGTGAGTTTCGTATCGCGAACTATGGTTAACCACCCAGGGATGTCCGACGGGGCTCTGCGGGGTACGGTGGCCGTGAGTCCCGTACCAAGGTTAACTTTGAAATGTTTTGTTGGAGAACTGTGATTTTTGGCGCATATTTCGTCTGATTAGAATGGCAGTCCAAATGCTATCGTACTTGGCTGGAATGGCACCAGTAAATGTGTTGTGTGTGATTTGTCCCTTGACTATGATAAATTGGTAAGGGTACGTGAGTCCTGTGGTTGCTCTGCGTATTGTAGCTCTGTGGTGTGTTGAGTTCGACCGTATGGTCAAGTTGCAAAGTTGTGCTCTCTGTTGTCGTTCTGTGAGACTGTTATCATGGTAATGTTTGACTCGGTGTAGTTTATGTCGGATTATTCTTGTGAGTATGTGATGTGAATAAATTGATTCACGGACCCCCGTGCTTGTGGTTGGAATGTTATGATTGGGTCGTGGACCCCGTATTTTGTTTTCGGAATCGTATTTTGAAATAAATATTTTTTGGGCTGTGTCCCTATGTGTTTCGGAAGGCTTGAAAATTCTTAAACCCCAAATGCTTTCAAAACTCCCGAGATCGTAAAATATTTTGTAAGATGTAAAATGGTTTTATTCCTATCTTTCATAATTCAAACTGTTTTGATCAAGTGAATTATCTCGGGAAGTATTTTCACGACTTTTATGTTCTTGGAGTATGATATGTATGGCTTGCCTTTGTATTTATACTTGCACTAGCAAAACAGTGGAGTTTTGCTAACCCCCGAGTATTCGGGGGTGGATGTCTGTATTGCGTCCAGGTATTTGCAGATGGTTGGGGAGCAATTCACAGGATCGTTACGAAGGATGATGGAAGACGGCGATACTAATCACATGAAGATCGGTGTTGAGTAATTGTTGATGTCTTGTTTTGTCCTTCCGTTGTGTTTATTTACCCCTTATGCGGGAATGTTGATTTATGTTAACCCCTGCGTGGGTATGAGTTACGAGAAAGAGTAATGTATGGTTGATATGTATGTTGTAGTAAAAGACCAAATCGGTCTAATGGTCCGTTAATTACCCTTATCAGTATGTATTGTATTGTGGTGTTTCTGTATTTAGCCTGGTAGAGCCTCATGGAGAGGGTCTACGGCGCTGTAATATTCCCGAGTGGTTTGGGGGTGTTACAACTTGGAATTACTCTCATTATATATTGAATGTTGCGATTGTGTTGTGGTGCTTATCGAGTGTGATTTTATTGTTGCATGGTGACTGCAGCGTCTTATTGTGTACTCATCGCCTTTATGTTTGGTTTTGATGTGTTGTGCATATGGATCGAATTTAAACGAACACCACCATTAATTAGAAAGTACAAAAATCATAATACTTCATAGAGATATGGAGTTTTGAATTAGCTTTCAAATGATTCAAACAGCTAATCAATTGGAGTCCGAACAAATAAATTATGATAAAATAAGGAAGAGTGCAGTGCGCCAAGGTATGCAGCGGCGTGCGTGTGACGGGATACAGAAGAAGGCAAATTGAGCTAAAATACGAGTTTTGATGTGTGTTGCGGCACATGGGTTTTGTGATACGGCACAGGACTGCAGCAGACCTATATAAGGGTAATATCTGCATTTTTCTCCTCATTTCCTTCGTACTTTTCGACCCCTTGTGCGTCTCTATGCCTTGAAACTCGGATTTAGAGGATTTATATCATAATAAATCATCTAGGAGGCTTGAGTTGTGATCCTTTAACATCTTCAGGTAAATTTTTCTTCCGGATCAAAGCTATTTTTCTTGAAAACTCTAAGTTGACTTTTTGGGAGATTCTTGTTGGATAGCCCGACCTTGCTGAATCAATTGATGTTATTAGGCGTTGTTGATCATATTCAACGGATTGAAATTCCATCTCATTATTTCATTTGATCCGGATCGGGATTTGGTGCTCTTAGGAAAATCTTGAACCTTTAATGTTGAAATAATTATTTCAATCGGTTTCTAGTCGGGTTTTTGGGCATTTTTGTGTTGATTATTGTATCGATAGTAATTCTTGTATTATTGTATTTTCATGGTAATCATAGGTTTCATGATCGATCGGACGAGTCGCGTCCTTCGGAGCATTCGCGTGTCAGTTATCGAGAAAAGCATCTTTTCTATACGACTTACATTTCATTGATTGAAGTTGTTTATTGCTTGTGATAATTGTTCTCTCTTTAATTGTGATATATGTGATTTGTCGTGGTCTAAATGTGTAGAGGTCTCGTTGTGTTGATGTTATTCTTGAATGTTCCTTGTCGTGGGATTGTGATGGTTATAATTGTTGAGTTGAGTTGTGTATACACTTGGATGTGTATTGTGTTATGTTGTTGATCAATGGTTGTGATGTGTTGATTGTGCATTCCCTCGTGATGTCTATTTGTTATGTCATTAATGTGTATTGCGTATTCGTGGGTTACCGGGTAGGGTTTGACGGATCTATGAGATTCGGTACTTGCGTGTATGGGTCAGGACACAGTGGTGTTGTGTTGTGTTTAACTAGGTAGAATTTGACGAGGCCTACGAGGTTCAATACTGCGATTATCAATCGAAACCCAATGTGTATTACCAAGTAGTGTCCGATGGGGCCTTTGGAGTTCATTATTTGAGAGTACAACTAGTGTTTGACCATTGTTTATCCAACCACGTATGATGTGACAGGGTCTCTGGGGGCGTACTCGCAAGTGTCGGATCGGGATATATAGTTTATGAGCATGTGTGTGATGTGACGATGATGAATCGTGGACCCGTGTTTGTTTTCCGAACTTTGTTGATGTGAAACGAGCTCGGGAATGAGACCTAATTGATTTTTAATGATTTTATGAACTCAGGACTTAAAAGTCCCGAAACTTTTTATCTATAAAACTTCTGATATTTTTGAAATATTTTCAAGGAGTTGAGTTTGTTTTTAAACCTAAACACCCCTTAGGGACTCTTTATGAATGACTATCATTATCTGATCTATGACTGATATTTGCGTGATAGTTTTGTATAACACGAATACTTACACTAGCAATCCAGTGCTAACCCCAATCTAGGAGTGGATGCATTTTATGAATTTCAGGAACTCGAGGTTCGAGGGAACAGTCACACAATCACTTTCGATCTATTTATTGTGTTGTTTGACTTCGTCGACCAAACTTTGTGGTTTGATAGTTCTGTGGTTCATATTCAGCCTTGTAAATTCTTGTGAGAATGATCTACGATGCTGTAATATTCCCGATCGAGTCGGTATATTACATGTATAATCACCAAATACTACATGCATGTTCAGTAGGTACTATATGCATGTTTATGAAGTACCCCGCACACTGGACACTAAGTGCTACTGAATAAATTCTTATAAGGTGAACCAATAAATAGTAATTAGAATAATAACTTATAATATGCACTCTTTTGAATTTCGGTATCACAATAATGCATGTGTGTTTGTTATTTCTATCGTAGAGGTGTGTCATCAAAAAAGTAAAGCTAATTTTGGATTTAAGCAGCTTCAGCCAAGGATTCCTCAGGTATCAGGGTATCATAAATAAAAATATATCCTGATTTTAGAATGATTATACGATTGGCTTGAACCATTCAGAGTTGAATACATGTTATAATTCATATTTAGATTATAACTCTGATAAATCTGAGACTAATCTATTTATATAAATATGTAGTCATATTTGGACGTTGAAGATTGGTGTCCCCGTGATGTTGATGCACAAGATTGATCACTCTTCAGGCTTGTGCAATGGCACAAAGCTCATCGTCATTAGGCTCAGCGAGCATGTGATAGAGGCAAAGATTATGTTTGGTGTAAATCCAGGTGTTGTGCGGCGATTAACACACCTCAACGGCGATCGGCACAAGGGCCGAGCGACCAAAGCCAGTGTCGAAGAACCAAGGCAAACTTGCCAAGCGAAGATGCCAGATCAAGACCAATTACCGAGCGATCGGCATCCAGGGCGATCGCCTCTTAGCACCACGCGATCGTCTCTAGTGACCGACCAAGACGACTGTCTTACGCCACATGTGAATCCAACATCCGTCAAATCTACGAAGACCGAATCTCGGGATAAAGACCCACGTGCAAATCCGCAAACGGCGTCGCAAGATAATGCTTTTTGACTCCAGCCCATCACCAGCGGTTGGTGACAATGACAATATCTCACCTACCGACAGACCCGCCGAAAGGTCCTAGGTGGGACCCCCCAAGACCGCGACAAGAGGCGCGTGTTGCCCTCTCATTGGTTCGCGCATTTAGCTGCCCAGCAGTAGCCACGGACTTTAAGGAAACCGACCCACATGCTGAGATGATCGCCAGTTTAATTTAATACGGATAAAGGCGATCGCCCGTTTTGGATTGAGACACCCCAACTACCTCCTCTCCTATAAATAGGAGACTTCCAGCAATTGGAAGGGGGAGACGAGAGTTGGATCGAACAGTTGCACACATACAGTTTACACAAAATTCTACACAGCATTTCATCTTTGTTACGAGAACTCACAGAGCATTAACTCTGGTTCTTCCGGCATTCACCAGCACTCAAGAGCTAGATAACTAGGGTCATTACACTCATTGTAATCGCACTCTAACATTAATATTTGTACTCCAAAGCAGTATTCTTATTAATAATATCTCGCGAGAGCATTCAAGCCCGGGACTAACAACCCCGGCAAATCTTGTGTTATTTACATTCCTTCGCACGTGTTCTCGCATTTTGTTTGTTACTCAACCGATGCCATTTCCAGCTGTTAGGATAAACAATCCCTGTATAGAAAGTTTTGATAGAATGTTTTGACAATGTGCCAAGCGAAGATGCCAGATCAAGACCAATTACCGAGCGATCGGCATCCAGGGCGATCGCCTCTTAGCACCACGCGATCGTCTCTAGTGCCCGACCAAGACGACTGTCTTACGCCACATGTGAATCCAACATCCGTCAAATCTACGAAGACCGAATCTCGGGATAAAGACCCACGTGTAGATCCGAAAACGGCGTCGCAAGATAATGCTTTTTGATTCTAGCCCATCACCAGCGGTTGGTGACAATGACAATATCTCACCTACCGACAGACCCGCCGAAAGGTCCTAGGTGGGACCCCCCAAGACCGCGACAAGAGGCGCGTGTTGCCCTCTCATTGGTTCGCGCATTTAGCTTCCCAGCAGTAGCCAAGGACTTTAAGGAAACCGACCCACATGCTGAGATGATCGCCAGTTTAATTTAATACGGATAAAGGCGATCGCCCGTTTTGGATTGAGACACCCCAACTACCTCCTCTCCTATAAATAGGAGACTTCCAGCAATTGGAAGGGGGAGACGAGAGTTGGATCAACAGTTGCACACATACAGTTTACACAAAATTCTACACAGCATTTCATCTTTGTTACGAGAACTCACAGAGCATTAACTCTGGTTCTTCCGGCATTCACCAGCACTCAAGAGCTAGATAACTAGGGTCATTACACTCATTGTAATCGCACTCTAACATTAATATTTGTACTCCAAAGCAGTATTCTTATTAATAATATCTCGCGAGAGCATTCAAGCCCGGGACTAACAACCTCGGCAAATCTTGTGTTATTTACATTCCTTCGCACGTGTTCTCGCATTTTGTTTGTTACTCACCCGATGCCATTTCCAGCTGTTAGGATAAACAATCCCTGTATAGAAAGTTTTGATAGAATGTTTTGACAATGTGCCAATCCAGCATACAACAAGCAGCTGTATCGAAAAGCTGGTCAAAAGGTGTCAACCAATATCGAAGACTTCCCGTAGTCCCAGCATACAGTGAATCAATCATACAGCAAAGGAGTCTCATAAGATTAAGTGTTGGTCCCTGAATGATGAAGACTATCCTCACTGTACCAACACGAGTCTTTTCTAGCGCGCTTTGTCCTCACTCACGCGCACCTAAGAAACTTCCCAAGGGGTCACCCATCCCATAACTACTCCAGGCCAAGCACGCTTAACTTTGGAGTTTCTATGAGATGACTACCAGAAAAGAAGATGCATCTTGTTGGTATGAATAGTCCAAATCAACCCATTTAACCACTTTCTAGTGCAAGAATCGCAAGCCGCGCCTCGCGCATTTTTAAGCTCATGCAGGCAGGATGCTGGACCGAAGCCCAACACTAAGTATGGAAGCTATCTCGAATCGACAATAAAACTATCTTTCCATACAGTATCCAAACAGGACAAGAAGGAATCTTTGCTATTCGCTAAAGTCAAAGTCCCGTTTAAAAATATATATTTAAATACTAAAGGATAGAGTATTTAAACATTAAGTCGTCAGAGATCTTCAATCAAGCACAAAATCTGGATCATGTTTTATTCAAACACATCATCCTGTTGAAACGGACTTTTGCTCAACGGAACTATCTCAACTGATATATTCAAGAAGGCTATATATATATATATATATATATATATATATATATATCCCCAGAGTTTGAAGATCAGGTATCTGAACGAACTGATTACCCACCATCAGTAACAAAGTTATCATCATATACATCTGAGCAAACATATCTCCTAAAGCAGACTGCTATTCTGAAAAGAAGAGATATACAAGTGTTCAAACCGTGAACAACACATCATCAACTAAAAGCTCAGAAAGTCAAAGTTGTTGTTCCAAACATTGTTCTATCCTTGAACAAAATCTATCAGCCCTGTGTGGACTGAGAATCCTTGCTATTCCTGAACTGTGTGTGACGGACTTGCATCGAAGAGACGAAGCTTCGGAACTGTGTGTGAAGAAGCCAGTCAAGTGAAAGCTTAAACCAATCTGTGTGAATGGTTGAAGGCTAAGATCATTGTATCAATCTGTGTGAACGATACATTGATAGGTTTGATTATAAATACGCAGTTGTGTACGTAGTATTTATAATAAACATTTTAACTCCTGTGTGGAGGACCAGTGGACGTAGATGGGTTTACCTCGAACCACTTTAATTACTGTGTCATTTACCTTCTGCATTTACTGTTTTACTATCTGTGATTATTTTAAGTATACACCTTATATCTAGTTGCTGTATTTACAACAACTTATTTTGATAAGACTTCCACTACGCACTCAGATTTGAATATCGTACAGTTTGTTGTTTAAAAATATTTTCCAAACTGTATTCTGTATACTTAGTGCCCAACACCAGCAAACCATTCCGAATAATATTTTGGGTAACAACAATTGGCGCTAGAAGGAGGGCGTGAACCTTTATTTTTCTCTTCGACCGTTTTGAAAAACACTCACTGTTCTCCGCAACATATACTTGAAGAAACATTCACTGTTCTTCAAAGAAAATCCTTTGAAACCATGACGTCTGCCACCACTTCGAAGAGAGTCACCTTAAGTTCCGCCGGACGCCTTATTCCGGCCCAGACCGAGTCCCAACCTACGGCGGAAGATGGCCGCGGCAATGCCATGCTCTCACTCCCGCCCCCGAGGGACGGCCCCAACCTCTCACTCGATCAATTCCAAACCACGGAACAGATCGAGGAGGCCATAGCCATCTTAAGGGAGCGACAGAGAGCATGCGACACGCCCACTATTACCCCATCACCCATCCGCCGCACGGCAAATGAAAGCTCAAAGGGTTATATGTCGAGCAATCGTCAGAAAGCCCCGAATCGCAAGAAAAGCGCTCGCGAGGCGGGACAATTCTGTCTTCAGCCGCCTAGGAAGTGATCCCTCATGGCAACCTGGGCATTCTGGCCCCAGCAATGAGACGTCGGAGTCCGAATCCGTCACCAGGAGTTCGGCATTTCCGACCCCCATGAAGCAGGCCAGCCGTCTGGCTCCCGCTCGCCGAAAAATTGAGCTCGGCGGCAGAGACCTCGTCTCCTACAATGGGTCCAGGAGATCAGTACATGACCGCCTCGGCTCCTGCTCCGAGAGTCAAACTGCGAGCAGCCAGGCTACGGCGATGGCCGCAATGCAGCGCCAGCTCGACGATATGAAAGCGCTCCTGGAAACTGGGGCTGGCGCCAAGAGAAAGGTCGCCGGACCGAGTGAGCCGCTCGCGGTCCAGATCGAGCTTGCCCTCGTGCAACCAAAGATCGCTCCTCCTCAAACACCTTTGTATGATGGGAGATCAGACCCGAGACTCACTTAAGCAAGTTCCGGATCTACATGACCGGATGCGGGCGTCAGACGCGACGAAGTGCCGAATGTTCCCTTTAACGTTGGGCAATCTCGCCCATAGGTGGTACATCTCATTGCCACCACGCTCAATTAAATGTTTCGAAAAGCTGGCGAGCGACTTCACGTCGTACTTCGCCGCCAAGGTCGCTCGGCCAGAAGGTCCCCACCGCATGATGAAGATCAGGGAGGGGAAAGACGAGTCCGATGAAGATTAAATCGATCAAGTGGATGAAATAGTCCTCACCGGCGAGCCCATAAGCGACGAGCTCGCCCTCTATTCGGTCTTGGGGTGATTCGATGGTCTTTCGCCCATGTTCAGGCACCTCACAAAGGACATTCCCCCAACCTACGTGATCTTCCACGCCAAGGACGCTGATTTTCTGGCCAGACAGAGGTTGCTCACCCTTCGCCTAGGCTAGGGGGCGACCGGGGAAAGGAAGGTGCCATCTCTCGTATCGAGAAAGGTGATCGTTAAGCCACCCGGTGAATTCAAGGCCTTCGAGGATGTGGAAGTCCACCTCCTCCGCAACCTCAATCTATCTCCGGCCCATATCTTAAACGCTATAAAGGGGTGCGAGTGGCTAAGCAAGCCAAAGCCGATGAGGGACAACGGTCATCTAGACCGCAATAAATTTTGTGCCTACCACAAAAGTCCCGGCCACAACACCAGCCAATGCCGCGACCTCCTCAGACAACTCTGGAGACTGTTCGAGGAGGGAAAACTGGACAGTTTGGTAACCAAGCTAGATCCCCGGACAGAAAGGACCGGGGGACGCGATCGGCGACAGAACGATGACCGTCACCCTCCCAATCTGGTCGCCAGACTCGAACGAAATGAGCTGGAGAAGTTGGATGAGTCGATCATTCTGATCAATATGCTCTAATCAGGAGGCAGAAACCTCAGAGGTCTTTCCCCGGTTTCCACCTTATCGAACAGAAAGTGAAAGGCCGAGCTGAGGGCATTCGCCGGAGTCCACGTCATGGTGCCCTCAGAGCCAACCATCTCCAAAGAGGCACTCATCTCCTTCTCCAATAAGGATAGAGAGGGAATGCAGTGCCCCAAGGTAGACGCCTTGGTGATCTCTGCTTGTATCCTTGAGAAAATGGTCGACCGCGTGTTGATTGACAATTTGCAATATTATATTCAAGTCTGCTCTGGACCAGCTCGGCAACCTGACCAAAGTCATCAAGCCATTTGAAACCGTGCTTCAAGGGTTCGGCGACAACACGGTCAAAGCCTATGGAAGGATCAAGCTCTCCGTCGAGCTAGTCTGCTGTTACGATCCTAAGGTTAAGATTACTAGGAACCTCAATTTTGTAATCATAGACATGCCCAGCATCTATAATGGGTTCCTAGGTCGCCCCTTTCTAGAAACCTTTGAGGCGGTCACCTCCTCTTTCTTTTATTGTATCAAGTTCCCCACTACCGAAGGGACAGTCGGCACTGTAAAAGGAGACCAGCTAACGGCAAAGAAATGTTTGAACTACTCCTGTGTTGTAGCTTTTCCTTTAAACGTTTCTTGTCCTGTTTGTAACACTGGGAGGATCGACAACCAACCAATGGAGATCGACGAGCCAAGCACCTCATACCAGCCCAACTCAGAAGACGGCATCTCACATCGATCGTCGGACGACATCGAACCGAGGATCGGCTTCAAGCCAAGCCTCGATGTTGATCCAAGGATCGAGTCTGGAAATCGCTCCAAATGAGAAGCGACCGTCCCCACCGAAGAGTTGGAAAGTATAACAATCGATCTGGCTCGCCCGGAGCGGGTAGTGCATATCGGCTCAAGCGTCGATCCCGAGCTGAAAGACGATATGATCAGTTTACTACGAAAGAACATCGGAGTCTTTACCTGGTCGCATCAAGATATGGTCGGCATTAGTCCTGAACATGCTTGCCATTATCTGAAGATCGACCCGGCAAGGAAACCTGTTCACCAGAAACATAGGAAATTCGGTCCAGAAAAATATGTTGCGCTAGACGCAGAGGTTAAAAAGCTGCTCGACAATAAACTGATAGGGGTAGCCACCGACGAGCCACAGTGGGTGGCCAACGCGGTGCTCATCAAAAAGGCAAGCAACTCCTGGAGGTTATGCATCGACTTCACCGACCTCAACGCGGCTTGCCCGAAAGATCACTTTCCAATGCCTCACATTGACCACTTGGTCGACAGCACGACAAGTTGCGAAATGATGTCGTTTATGGATGCCTTCGCTGGATATCATCAGATCCCAATGGCGGAGAAAGATGTAAAACACACATCATTCCACACAGAAAAAGACGTGTTCTTTTGGATCCGAATGCCGTTCGGTCTGAAAAATGCGGGGCGACCTACCAACGCTTAGTCAACGGGATGTTCGTCGATCAAATCGGAAAAACCATGGAGGACATCGTGGTCAAGAGCCTCAAAAAAGAAGATCACCTCAAAGACCTCGCTGAGACGTTCGCTATTCTCAAGAATTTCAACATGAAACTAAATCCCAAGAAATGTAACTTCGGAGTAAGCTCCGGAAAATTCCTCGGGCACATCGTGAGGCAAAGGGGGATCGAGGCGAACCCCACCAAGATTAAGGCGATCCTCGACATGCAAGAACCACGGAACGTCAAGCAGGTGCAACGCCTCACGGGGTATCTGGCAGCCCTTAATCGTTTCATTTCGCAGCTTGGAGACAAGAGCAAGTCTTTCTTCGCCACCATAAAGAATAAAAAATTTGCGTGGACGAAGGAAAGTCAAATGGTGTTCGTTAAAATCAAGAAGTATTTGTCTAACCCCCAAATTTTGGCAAAATCGATCCCCGGTGAGAAGCTGTTGCTTTACTTGGCGGCCTTGGAGGTCGCGCTGAGCGCAGTATTAGTACGAGCAGAAAGGCAAACCCACTTTCTGATCTACTTCGTTAGTCAGGCGCTACATGATGTAGAGACACGATACACGCCTCTGGAGAAGCTCGCCTACGCACTTGTCATGAGTGTTCGCAAGCTGAGAGCCTACTTTTTCGAACACCAAGTGGAGGTCTGACGACCCTCCCTCTAAGGCAAGTTTTGCACCGGCCAGACACCAACGGGCGACTTCTCAAGTAGTCACTGGAGATCGCCCAATACGGTGTCACATATGCTCCACGCACGGCGATCAAGGGCCAAGCGCTGGCGGAATTTGTGGTGGAATTAACTTTCCCGCCGAGCCCATCCCAAGTCGGCCGTCCCGCCTGGAAACTGTTCGTAGATGGCTCGTCGACCAGCTCGCGAGCAGGGACAGGGATTGTCCTCGTAGCCCCGATGGCAAGAGTTTTACAATACTGTGCGCTTTGATTTCCGAGCGACCAACAATGAAGCCGAGTACGAAGCCTTAGTAGGCGAGCTCAATCTAGCGCTTGCTGTGGGCGTTCGTCATCTTCACATATTCATGGACTCCCTCTTGGTCGTCAACCAAGTCAAGGGAGAATATAAGGCGCGCGGTGAGCAGATGATCAAATATCATGAGTTGGTCGCCGAAATGTGCACGAATTTCGAAGAAGTGCTGATCGAGCAAATCCCGAGAGAGCACAATTCCCAGACCGATGCCTTATCCAAACTCGCATCGTCGGATGGGGCAGCGGATTTCTCTAACATCCAAATCACTAAATTGGCGAGGTCGGCGATCGACAAAAGCTTGGTCGCCACAGTTGCCACCGCCGTATAGAACTGGATGACTCCGTTCATTGAATACTTGAAGAACGGAACGGTCCCCACAGATCGGGTCAAGGCTCGCCAGCTTCAGCTCCGAGTAACCACATACACCCTCTTGGACGACCGACTTTACAAGCGAGCTTTCAGCCTCCCTCTCATCAAGTGCATTACGTCGGAGGAAGGCCGACTTATTTTAGCCGAAATCCATGACGTGATCTGTGGAAATCACACGGGAGGGCGAGCCCTCATCCATAAGACGACCATGCAAGGCTTTTTCTGGCCTACCCTGCAAAAGGGCGCGATAGCCTACGCCCGATCTTGTCACATATGTCAAATCATGGGCCCAAACATCAAGCTCTCCCTCAAACAGCTCACCTCTATGTATAGTCCGTGGTCGTTCGCCCAATGGGGCATCGACCTCATCGGTCCTTTGCCGACGGCGCCAGGAGGATGTAAATTCGCCATCGTGGGGGTCGATAATGGGCAGAGGCCGAACCACTCAACAAGATCGGCCAAAAGCAAGTGATCAAGTTCATTTGGAAGAACATCATCTGCCGATTCGGTCAACCTAAGGCTATCATCTCAGACAACGGAAAGCAGTTTGACGGTTTGGAAGTTATGCAATTCTGCGAAAAATGGGGAATAAAAAAGTTATTCTCGGCCCCCTACCACCCCCAAACGAACGGGCATGTAGAAGCTGTTAACAAGATCCCCAAGCACACAATCAAAGCCAGACTCGAATCCAAGCAAGGGCGCTGGGCGAGCGAGCTCCTGGATGTTTTGTGGTCCTACCGAACGACGACAAGAAATTCAACCGGCGAAACCCCGTTCACCCTCGTATTCGGGACTGAAGCAGTGATCCCATCGGAGATCGCTGTCCTCAGCCACCGAACTGCCTAACAACTGACGACATACAATGATATAGCTCGGCGAATCGATTTGGATATGCTCGAAGAACGGCGACTGACCTCGAAAATGAAGAATACGATCCACAAAAGAAAATCCGAAAAGTTTTTCTACTCAAAGGTCAAGGAGAGACAGTTCCAAGTGGGGGACATAGTCCTCAAAAAGATCCAGACCCACACAGGGGTATTTGGTCCGAACTAGGAGGGCCCGTTCAGGATATCCAAGTGGCTATCCAAAGGAGCCTACGAGCTCCAGCATCTAGACGGCACTCCGGACCAATACCCCTGGAACGCCATTCATTTGAAGAAATATTATCAGTAGAAACACCCTGTAATCATTTGATGTGCAAAGTGCTTAATGAGATTTCCCAATTCTCCCCAAGTGATTCGCTTCAGCAAAACAAAACAAAGGCTACTGCCTGAGCAACGCCTTCAAAAAGAGGATGACTCGCTCGCCCTCTGAAATCCGTCAACTAACACGATGGACCTAGGCAAGCGATCGCCTCCCCCAGCACAATGTATACCGTCGAGGGTCGCCATCTAACATGACGACCCAAGGTAGAAAAGTGCAGCCATGGTCCTGGAGGTCGATGGAACCGACAACCCGTCCATGCAAGGTTCCTCCCGGCCAAGATTGCTCGCCCTTTCGTTTAAATACGAGGCGGGCGTAGCCGAAGGACCCTCCAAAACAGATATGTGGACACGCTCGCCCGCCCTCAAAGGTCAATCATCTAACATGGTGGACCCGGACAATGCGACGCATCCCTCCCCCGGCCCTTCACAACGTATGCCCTCGAAGGTCCGTCATCTAACATGTCGGTCCCAGGCAGAAAAGTGCTAACAATCCACGGTCCTGGAGTTGATTAATCTGACGGCGCCCCGTGCAAGGACTCCTCCAGGCAGAGATCGTCTGCCCCATCGCTACATTGCGAGGCAAAACGTAGCCTACGGAGGACCCTCACAATTAAATGAGTCGCGAGAAGTTGACCATCAAACGGAATGTCGCTCGCGCACATGACATAGTCGCGGAGGTCGGTTCCATCGAACCCCACGACCGTTCAATGTTCCTCTAGGCTGGGATGGTCGGCCTTCCTCGAGGAATATGCAAAATTGAAGATCGCAAGAACCAAATTGAAGATAGCTCGCTAAACGATTTATTTTCGTTCCCTTACTTTCACTAAGTAAACAAAAACAAGGGGGACAGCGGAGCTATACATACGACGATCGGCTTTGTTCAAATACACATATGACGATTGGCCTTGTTCAAATATACATACAACGATCGACTTTGTTCTCAAAGTTACGAGTATGAGTTTAAGTATATCAATTCATTTGGTGATGCACGTTTGACGATCGCTACTCAAACACCGATGTATGAAGTCAAACACAAAAATCCGGAAAGACGGGCATACAAACAAGGAATCAGATAGAGAAACTCTTCATTTCATCGGAAATACAAGTACAGTCGCCCGAAGGCGAAATACAAAAAAGGGGGAGGCCTAAAAAATTACAAGCAAAAACAAAAAAAGCAGGCAAGCTCAGGCTCCCCCTGCCTGGCCTTCGCCCCCGACCGCTGGATCGGCGTTCGCTCCCTCGCCGGCGTCAGGTACTGCCCCCCCGTCCTTCGGGGCATCCAGGTGAACGAGATTGTCGGGAGACGGATACCAGCTCAAGTCGACACC
The DNA here is from genome assembly GCA_033398695.1 of Orobanche coerulescens. Classification (NCBI taxonomy): domain Eukaryota; kingdom Viridiplantae; phylum Streptophyta; class Magnoliopsida; order Lamiales; family Orobanchaceae; genus Orobanche; species Orobanche coerulescens. Next base: position 207,197,182 of record CM065804.1, read on the forward strand.
GAGATCCGAGAGGTCCAGGATCGGCACAAAGAAGGCGGGCTGCAAAGGATGCTCTAACGCATATGCTTTGAAGTTGTCAGCCAAAGGGCTAACCTCGAACCCTCCCTTCTTAGCGGCGCGGATTGCGTCAGCATATGCCATATAATAGGCAAACTCGCTGACGTACTCCACGTTTGTAATATCCGGTATTTTTCTTTCCCTTGTATTTTCATTTTTGGTATATTTCTCGGTCATAGTGACCCTCGTGTATCTTTCAGTACGTCCTTCCTGTCAACTGTTGAATTGTATTCTCGTTATTGTTCATTGTTTCAACTTTCCTCATATGAGTTCGACTTTGTTAGATCACCATTAATTTTTGGTGACTCCAAAAATTATAAATCTTTGCAATATTATAGAACATCGAGTTAGCTTTCCAATGGTTCAAACGGTGAGTCAATCGGAGTCCGGACGAGAGAGTTATGGTCGTTTCAGTTTTTGGCCGATCACTGCCGATCGAACTCGGCCGTGCCGTCCGACACGGCCGCGGCTGCACTCGTCCGAATCGCCGAAAGTTTCTGTCTCAGGACCCGACCGTGTCGTCCGACACGGCCCGTGCCGTACTCGTCCGGTAGTTCCAGAACCGACTGCCGACACGCCCGACCGTGTTCCAGGACACGGTCGAGTCATGCAGCGAGCCCTGCATCGAGCGAGCACCGTACCGAGTGATCGCCAGACGAGCGAAGCGCCAGACGAGCGAGCGCCGTATCGAGCGATCGCCGTATCGAGCGAAGTCAGATCGACCACGTCAGACGACCGATTGTGTCCTGTATCGAACTGAGCGTGTGCTGTGTCCATCGTGTTAGGACCAGCTGTTTTGACAGGTTCACTTAACCATTTTAAACGCTGGAGTAAATCCTAACAAGGGTAGATGAGTCATTTATTGTCACTTTTTGGACATATTAGGATCAGTTGACTATATTACACGGGATCTGGGGGAAGGTCTTCATTTTCCTCTCCTCTTTTTTCTTCCTCTCGTTCTGGGCGATTCAGGAGCAACTCTTGGGCGATTTTAACATTTTCGGACTTGAAGAAATCATCCACTTCGAGTTTTGTTGTAGATTACCGATTTCTTCTTGAATCATTCATCCTAATCCAAGGTAATCCTCTAAGAACCCATTTTTGGGAGATTTGGGGGTTTTCGAATTATTGTTCGATTCTTTCTGTATTGTTGATTAATTCATGATGAATATGATTAATCTTGTTAGTATTCCTAGTTTTCCTACGAATTCATGGTATATTTTGTAGTTTGGCGAAATCGAGAGGGTTTGGTTGTGGTCCGCCCTCGTCGTTATTTTTGTGCGAATATACATGAATCGTAGGCGGGTTTTCGGGTGTATTCCAATTCCGTATTCATTTAGAAATGGTTGTGATTGTATTCTTCGAATCGTTAGGTTCGGTTTCATTGGTTCCTAGCGTTCGTCGGTGACTTTCCTTTCCGTTCTTCGCATCGTCAATAATTCAAGGCAAGTATTTTTGGAAACCTTTATGCTTAACGTGAAATAGTAATGTATATTGTGTGTGATTGCTCACCTCGGGAGGGTCCGACGGGATCACGGAGGGGATCCAATGGTATAGCCCTGGATTCACGAGTTTGTTTCGCTAGCCAGCTCGGGAGGGTCCTTAGGGATCACGGAGCGGGATCAATGGTATAGCCACATTCCCAAGGCGATGCGTGTGCGTGATTTGTTTTATAATATGGCCACTCGGGAGGGTCCTTAGGGATCACGGAGCGGGATCAATGGTATAGCCACATTCCCACGGCAAATTGTTTGACTGTTTATTTAGGAAAAGACATGTCTTGTTTTGGTTTTCGAAATGATATTGGTGCATGTACTATGAAATGTGTAGCGATTGGTTTGCCTTGATTACTTGTACTAGCGTAATTGCTAACCCCTTTGGGGACCCGCTTTGGGGAAATTCTTGTTATGGATTTCGTGTTATGATTATCCGGACGAGCGAGCACCGGGACGAGACGAGGATGTTGGCATGTCGCTGTTGACATGTGCATTCGGGTCTACTTATTTCCTTTGTCCATTTCGATATGGTTGTTCCCAGCTTTAAACTTATAGATTGTACTCGCGAGTACTTAGGCTTTTGTTTCAAACTCCGTATTGTATTACTTTAAATTGTCACGTTGTTGGTTGATGCTTATTTTGCGGTTTCTCAGGCGTATCTTTATATGTCATATTATTTAATTGTGTATCCTCGCTAACCAAGATGGTTAGTCGAGTGGAGTTTTCCTATTGTAGCACAGTGGGTCCCATGTAGGGGTGCACTGTCAGAACATATTCCGAATATCTCGGGGTGTTACAGAAAATGGTATCGGAGCTCTAGGTTTATGGATACCTAGGCTTGTTGGTTAATTGGGTCTAGTCGTGTTTGTTTTGCACATTGTCACACCGCTGCCAGCATCCCAGTACTTCCAGTGCTCGTAAGTTTTCTTATTCGGCTCTTTTGTTTCTTGCATTGTATTTCCACTTCTGAATCGTAGTTGTTTTTCCTCCCTTACTCATCATCGATATACTTCTGTTATCTCTCAACATCAGTATGGATGCCGGAGGAAACCGTGGTCGTGGTCGTGGTCGTGGTCGTGGACGCGGCCGAGGACGTGGGGCAGCCGGTGGGGCGGCCACGTCGCATTCTTCGGGAGCCGGCAGTACCGGTGACCGTCACAGTCATGCTTCTTCTCAGGAGCGCGCAGATCTTGGTATTGCGGCTGTTATGCAGCAAATGGTTAACCAGATGGCGGCTATAGCTCAGGTGGTCCAGAACCCCGATCAGGCCCATGCTAATCGGGGCGGAACGGATCGTTGGCTTCAGGATGTCATCAAGATGCATCCTCCCCAGTTTTCGGGAGCTTCGGACCCGATCGGCTGGGAAGGGTGGATCAAGGAGATATCCAAAGTATTCACTGCTACAAAATGCCCAGAGGACCGCAAGGTCCCTATTGCTCAATATTTTCTCACGGGAGACGCTACAGATTGGTGGGAGGCCGTTGGTCCCAAAGATCATGTTGCTTCATGGGCCGAATTTCAAGAATTGATGGAGACCGAATATTGTCCGTGGCCGGTCAGACATGCTCGAGTGCATGCTTTCTATGATGCTCAACCACGGGATATCCCCGTATCTCAGGCCATTGCCGACTTTAACAAGGAGTTGGGTTATGTGAAGACCCAAGTTGTCGCTGAGAGCGACAAAATTTTCCATTTTTCCAGGAGGATGAAGTTGCCCATTCGGGACTATATGTCTGGCTCGTCTGTGCTACCACGAAGGATTATCGATTCGAGCCCTTGCTTATGATATGTCGGTGGCGAGTGAGTTGGCTCGTGAGAGCAAGAAGCGAAGTCGGTCGGAAACTTTTCGGTCCTAAGAGTGGAGGCCGGCGAAATCTCGAGCTGCGAATATTTCTACGGGCGGTTCGGCTCGTTTCTCTGGGAGCTTTCGGGGTGCCGCCGGAACCCCGCTCGTGAGCTCACATGCTTTAATCGCGGCCTTCCGGGTCATAAGAACCGGACTGCCTCGTCCGCCTTTAACTTGTCATACTTGTGGTCGATCGGGCCACAAGGCTTCTTTGTGATCGGCTCAGACAGCTTCGCGGTGCCCGTTCTTCTCACCCAGCACCTATGGAGCCGAGTGTGAACCAGGGCTCATTTGCTCCGCCGCCTCCACCGAGTGCCGGCCGAGGTAGGGGTCGGGGTCAGCCCGCTAGGGGTGGAGCTTCCAGTGTCGGCTCTGCTCAGCCGCGTATCTATGAGATGAGGAGAGCCGATGATCCAGCAGCTACTGTGGCGACAGGTACCGTTCATATCCATTCCCATCCTGTCAGTGTACTTTTTGATTCGGGTGCTACGCATTCATTCATTTCTCTAGAGTGTGTACGCCGTTTGAGTCTCGACTGCTTGTCACCTTGCGAGCCTTTCATCGTTAAACTTCCTAGCGGTGATAGAATTGTCGGTGATCGAGAAGTCCGGGACTGTTCTGTGATTATTTGTGAGAGGGCTTGGCTCTCTAATCTTATTGTTGTGAGTATCGAGGGCGAGGATTTAATTCTCGGGAATGATTGGCTCGAACGGCATGGTGCAATCATGAACTACCACACGAGAATCATTACCATGTTAGCCGAGGACGGCACTGAACACTCTTTCGCGGGGCGAAAGAGAAACCAGAAGTTTGTTATTAACGCCTTGAAGGCGATGAAACTCCTGCGAAAAGGGTGTACTGGTTATTGGTGCTACGCCTTGAAGGCGGAGAATGGTGGAGTCGAGCTTTCATCGATTCCAGTCGTTAGTGAGTTTCCTGATGTATTTCCTGACGAGTTGCCGGGATTGCCACCGGATCGTGAGGTTGAGTTTGCTATAGAGTTAGAGCCGGGCGCGGCTCCGATTTCGAACGCGCCGTATCGTATGGCACCTTCAGAGATGGCAGAGTTGAAGAAGCAGTTGAGTGAGCTTCTTGAGTCGGGGTATGTTCGACCGAGCGCCTCGCCTTGGGGCGCACCGGTCTTGTTTGTGCGTAAGAAGGATGGTTCACTACGTTTGTGTATCGATTATCGTGAACTGAACAAGGTGACCATCAAGAACAAGTATCCTTTGCCGAGGATTGACGACTTGTTCGACCAGTTTCAGGGAGCGGCGGTATTCTCAAAGATTGATTTGAGATCGGGGTACTATCAGCTCCGGGTGAGGGAGTCCGACGTGCCGAAAACGGCTTTTCGGACGAGATACGGACATTATGAGTTTGTAGTTATGCCTTTCGGGTTAACTAACGCGCCGGCGGTGTTCATGCAGTTGATGAACAAAGTCTTTATCGAGTATTTGGATAAGTGTGTCGTCGTCTTCATTGACGATATTCTTATCTATTCGACGAACGAGGAAGAGCATGCCCATCATTTGCGGGTAGTGTTAGACATTTTGAGGACCGAGCAACTCTATGCGAAGTTCTCGAAATGTGAGTTCTGGCTGAAGGAAGTGATGTTTTTGGGTCACGTGATTTCAAATGAGGGAGTTCGAGTAGATCCGAAAATTGAGGCGGTGTTGGATTGGGCATCGCCACAAATGTGAAGGAGGTCCGTAGTTTCTTGGGTTTGGTGGCTACTACCGTAGGTTCGCCGAGGTTTCTCAAAACTAGCTCGACCACTTACACGATTGCTCCAAATCCGAGAAGTTAAATGCGGACCGATGAGAGGCAGTCGAGTTTTGAGGAGATGAAGAAGCGTTTGACTTCAGCCCCGGTTTTGGCATTGCCATGTGGCAACGAGGGATTCGCCGTTTATAGCGATGCTTCGGGTCAGGGTCTTGGGTGCGTATTGATGCAGCACGGCAAGACCATTGCCTTTGCGTCGAGACAGTTGAGGCCGTATGAGCTGAACTACCCTACGCATGATTTGGAGTTAGCGGCAGTTGTTTTCGCGCTCAAGATTTGGCGTCACTATCTTTTCGGCTCTGCATGTCAGATTTTTACCGATCATAAAAGTCTGAAATACATATTTACTCAGCGGGAGTTGAATATGAGGCAGAGGAGGTGGTTAGAACTGATTAAGGATTATGACCTCGAAATCCTTTATCATCCGGGTAAGGCGAACGTCGTGGCCGACGCCTTGAGTCGGAAACCGATTGCGTTGCGAACGCTTGAGGTCCTTACGTCTCAGTCTGAGCTTCGGCGGGCTTTGATTGAGTTTGATGTTGAGGTTTTGTTGCCTGGAGCTGTCGGGCAACTTTGTGCCTTAGAGATTTCGTCGTCTTTGATCGATGAAATTAAGCTGAAGCAATTAGAGGATCCGATGATTACTCAAATCCGAGAAAACGTTCTTAAGGGAAAGTCTCCTGGGTTTGTGATTCACGAGGATGGTGTTTTGAGATTCCAGTCGGCTTTGTGTGCCGAACGATCCAGAGTTACTGACAGTATTTTGCGTGAGGCCCATTCCACACCTTATTCCGTTCATCCCGGTTCGAGTAAGATGTACAAGGACACGAGGAGGAACTTGTGGAATGATATGAAGGAGGAGGTCGCACGGTATGTAGCGAGATGTTTGACTTGCCGGCAGTCAAAATCGAGCATCGGCCATTTGAGTTATTGCGATCACTTCCGTTCGGAATGGAAATGGGAAGACTTATCGATGGACTTCGTTACGAGTTTGCCGAGATCGAGGTCGGGCATGAATATGGTATGGGTGATTGTTGATCGTCTGACCAAGTCGGCACATTTTCTGGGCATCAAGGACACTTGGGGCCCGGAGAAGTTAGCTCGTGTGTTTATCGCGCAGATTATGAGACTTCACGGTACACCGAAGTCTATTGTTTCGGATCGTGATGGCCGTTTTGTATCGCACTTTTGGCAGGCGGTGCATAAGGCGTTAGGTACCCGTTTGCATTTGAGTACCTCTTTTCACCCCCAGTCAGATGGGCAGTCGGAGCGCATTATCCAGACATTTGAGGATATGTTACGTGCTTGTGCTCTCGATTGGAGCCATGACTGGGAGGAGCATTTGCCATTGATCGAATTCACGTACAACAATAGTTGGCACGCGTCGATTCGGATGGCACCGTATGAGGCACTCTATGGGCGGCGATGTCGATCACCGATTTGTTGGAATGAGGCATCCGATTTAGTCGGGACCGAGCCGGATGTCGTTTTAGAGACGAGGCGGAAGATAGAATTAATTCGAGAACGGATGTTGACGGCCCAGAATCGACAAAAGTCATATGCCAATGTCCGTCGCAGACCTTTAGAATTTGAGGTGGGAGACCACGTTTTGCTGAAGGTGTCGCCAACGAGAGGAGTTTTCCGTTTCGGGAAGAAGGGGAAGTTGAGTCCGAGATTTATTGGACCCTTCGAGATTCTCGAGCGAGTCGGTGGGTTAGCATACCGTTTGGCGTTACCTCCGGCCTTGAGTCATGTTCATAGCGTTTTTCATGTTTCCCAGCTGAGGAAATATGTTCCGGATCCTAGTCACGTCATCGATTATGGCGAGATTGATATTGCTGAAGATATTACTTTCGAGGAGCGTCCTTTGAAGGTTTTGGAGCATCGTGAGAAACGACTGAGGCATAAGACCATCCCTTTGGTCAAAGTGCAGTGGTCGAGACACGGTGTCGAGGAGGCAACTTGGGAAACCGAGGATAGCATGCGTGCTAGGTACCCTGAGTTGTTTGTTTCTTAAGTTTCGGGACGAAACTTATTTTTAGAGGGGTAGAATGTAATATCCGGTATTTTTCTTTCCCTTGTATTTTCATTTTTGGTATATTTCGGTCATAGTGACCTCGTGTATCTTTCAAGACGTCCTTCACATCATTTGTTGAATTGTATTCTCGTTATTGTTCATTGTTTCAACTTTCCTCATATGAGTTCGACTTTGTTAGATCATCATTAATTTTTGGTGACTCCAAAAATTATAAATCTTTGCAATATTATAGAACATCGAGTTAGATTTCCAATGGTTCAAACGGTGAGTCAATCGGAGTCCGGACGAGAGAGTTATGGTCGTTTCAGTTTTGGCGATCATCGCGATCGAACTTCGGTCGTGCCGTCCGACACGGCCCGTGCCGTACTCGTCCGAATCGCCGAAGTTTCGTCAGGACTCGAGTGTCGTCCGACGGCCGTGCCGCACTCGTCGGTAGTGCAGGACCCGACACGCCCGACCGGCCGTGTTCCAGGACACGGTCGAGTCATGCGGCGAGCCCCGCGAGCGAGCACCGCATCTGCGGCGATCGCCAGATCGAGCGAACGCCAGTATCGAGCGCCGTATCAGCGATCGCTGTATCGAGCGAGTCTTTATCGGCCGAATCTTGTATCGACGGATTGTGTCTGTATCGGCGAGCGTGTCTTTGTGTCCATCGTGTTAGGACCAAATTGTTTGTGAGTTCACTTAACAATTTTAAACGCTGGAGTAAATCCTAACAAGGGTAGATGAGTCATTTATTGTCACTTTTTGGACATATTAGGATCAGTTGACTATATTACACGGGATCTGGGGGAAGGTCTTCATTTTCCTCTCCTCTTTTTTCTTCCTCTCGTTCTGGGCGATTCAGGAGCAACTCTTGGGCGATTTTAACATTTTCGGACTTGAAGAAATCATCCACTTCGAGTTTTGTTGTAGATTACCGATTTCTTCTTGAATCATTCATCCTAATCCAAGGTAATCCTCTAAGAACCCATTTTTGGGAGATTTGGGGGTTTTCGAATTATTGTTCGATTCTTTCCGTATTGTTGATTAATTCATGATGAATATGATTAATCTTGTTAGTATTCCTAGTTTTCCTACGAATTCATGGTATATTTTGTAGTTTGGCGAAATCGAGAGGGTTTGGTTGTGGTCCGCCCTCGTCGTTATTTTTGTGCGAATATACATGAATCGTAGGCGGGTTTTCGGGTGTATTCCAATTCCGTATTCATTTAGAAATGGTTGTGATTGTATTCTTCGAATCGTTAGGTTCGGTTTCATTGGTTCCTAGCGTTCGTCGGTGACTTTCCTTTCCGTTCTTCGCATCGTCAATAATTCAAGGCAAGTATTTTTGGAAACCTTTATGCTTAACGTGAAATAGTAATGTATATTGTGTGTGATTGCTCACCTCGGGAGGGTCCGACGGGATCACGGAGGGGATCCAATGGTATAGCCACTGATTCACGAGTTTGTTTCGCTAGCCACTGGGAGGGTCCTTAGGGATCACGGAGCGGGATCAATGGTATAGCCCTGTTCCCAAGGCGATGCGTGTGCGTGATTTGTTTTATAATATGGCCAGCTCGGGAGGGTCCTTAGGGATCACGGAGCGGGATCAATGGTATAGCCCTGTTCCCACGGCAAATTGTTTGACTGTTTATTTCCGGAAAAGACATGTCTTGTTTTGGTTTTCGAAATGATATTGGTGCATGTACTATGAAATGTGTAAGCGATTGGTTTGCCTTGATTACTTGTACTAGCGTAATTGCTAACCCCTTTGGGGACCCGTTTTGGGGAAATTCTTGTTATGGATTTCAGGTTATGATTATCCGGACGAGCGAGCACCAGGACAGTACGAGGATGTTGGCCAGGGTCGTTGACATGTGCATTTGGGTCTACTTATTTCCTTTGTCCATTTCGATATGGTTGTTCCCACAGTTTTAAACTTATAGATTGTACTCGCGAGTACTTAGGCTTTTTGTTTCAAACTCCGTATTGTATTACTTTAAATTGTCACGTTGTTGGTTGATGCTTATTTTGCCGGTTTTTCCGGGCGTATCTTTATATGTCATATTATTTAATTGTGTATCCTCCCTAACCAAGATGGTTAGTCGAGTGGAGTTTTCCTATTGTAGCCTGGTGGGTCCCATGTAGGGGTCTACGGCGCTGTAACATATTCCGAATATCTCGGGGTGTTACAACGTTAAGGAGGGGATCGGTCTCGGTCGCCTCCAGCTTTCCCCTCAGCCCAACGAACATTTGGTTTGCACACTGGAGCTTGGCAACCTTAGCAGCCACCTCTCCCTTCGACGATGCCAGTTCGCCGTTCAACCGGTCCACAACCGCCTTCAGCTCAGTCGCCTCCTTTTGCGCGGCCGCGTGCGACCTGCGGGCGTCCGTCATCTGGTCCCGCATCCAGTCGTTCGCCGCCCACTACAAAAAAAATAGTTTTTACCGACACCCGTACCCGCTGTTGTTAAATTTATAATTTATCGACGCCATTACTGACGTCCGTTATTTAATTGATTTACCGATGCCATTGCCGGCGACCGGTTCGCAGACTTATTTTTTTATTTTTTTCACAATTAACGACGCCGTTTACCGACGCCATTTACCGACGCCACTTCGGCGTTGGTAAATTTTTATTATTATCTTTTTTTCTTTTTTCACAATTAACAACGCCGTTTACCGACGCCATTTACCGATGCCTTTACCGACGCCATTTTGGCGTTGGTAATTTATTTTTTTATTTTTTTTAAATTAACGACGTCGAAATGGCGTCAGTAAATTTTTTATACTATCCCACATCGAAAAACCAGTAGTGTTTTATGTGGTTTATAAACCAAAATCTTTCTCAACCATTTGAAATTGAATGGAGCCTGAACCTGACCCGCCCGGACCCGGACCCGACCCGCCCAGACCTGGACCTGAACGAACCTGACCCGCCTGAGCTCGGACCTAACCCGCATGAGCCCGGACGTGACCCGCCTTAGTCCTCTTTTTTAGATTTTTTTATTTTTAATTTAACAACGCCAAAAATGGCGTCGGTAAATAGCGGCGTTGGTAAAAAATTACCGTCGAGCGTTTTTCCAACGGCGGATTGCCGTTGGTAATGGCGTCGGTAAATTTTTTACCGACTCCATTTTCTATTTTACCAACGGCATTTGGCGTCGGTAAAAACTGTTGTTTTTTGTAGTGGCCCGGGCCCGTTCAAGGTCTTGGCTCACCTGCTTGGCCGCCCCCGCTGAGCTCTTCTCCATCGCCACAAGCCTTTCAGTAAGCTCGGCCTTTTGTTTTCGGACGGCCTCGAGCTCTGCCTGAAGACGAGCAGTGGAGGGCCGCCCCTAATAATCCTTCACGGCCTGAGCAGCCATCGTCGCCGTTTGAAGAGCCAAAGTGAGGATCGCCTGCATCGCATCTGCAGATCGCCGGCACGCGATCGCACCCAGATCGGTCGTCCAGGCCTTCGGAAGGGCGACGGCAGCCCGAGCAACATAATGAGGAATGTAGCAGGCCTCGCCAAGGGCATTGCTCGATAAAAGTCCAGCACCATCAGCGAGCAGTTCGGGTCGGCGCGACGGACCCTGCACCAAGAGCAAAAGAATTAGCATATTTCCAACAAGGAAATGTCACAACCCAAAAATGCAATCAAACTAACCTTGCGACCTTCTCCGGGTCGCGTCCAAAGAACGGCCACCCACGAGTGGCCTCAGCGCGAGCGATCGTCGTGGCCTCCAGAAAACTCGACGAAGGCGTAGACCCATCCGCCATTGGAATCACAGAAAGTGGAGGCACGGTGATCGGCGGTGCCACTGTGGGCGCATCAGCAGAGGCCAAGGGCTTCTCCGTCCTCCGCCTCTTGCGGTTGAGCCGGAGTTGTCCCTCCTCCCGAGGCTCCTGTTCATCGACGACCGGCTCCACGAGAGGTCTCTCCTCCGGAATAGAACGGATCGGCACTGGGGGGACATGGATCGTCTTCTTCCCTTGGCGAAAGCACCTCATGATCCTGGGGTTCGACATGGCAACTTCTCTCGGTGGTTTGGAGTAGCGGGGGAAGTGGATTTCTGCAAAGAAAACAATCGGCAAAGGTTAATTACTTTTGTCAGCCGCAGGACGATCGTCAAGCAAAGGAAGATCGAGAAAATTTGTACCTGGAACCCTTAAGTGGCGGGGAAGCCGAGCGGCCAACCAGCAAGCTTCGTTGTTGATTGATAGAACGAAAATAGTGTGCTAAAATCATTGTTAATTATAAGGTTTTAATGAATTTTATGTTGGCACACTTGGTTATTATCCATATATTTATATTTTGGATGTAATATACTTCACTTGGCAATTTGTTGTTTAATTTAGGTGTTTGATGGAGTTTTTAAGCTTAAGGAATAATTTGGATCATCAAACGGACCAAGCCAAGGTGATTTGGGCTTAAATAAAGAAAATGCCGCGCGACACTGGGTGGCCCAGTGTCAATTCGGTGACCCAGTGTCAGTTCGGTGACCCAGTGTCAGTCCTGTTCCGAAAATAATCTTACTTGGGGCCCAAGAAACGACTTCAAACCGCCCCAATCAGTTCCACAAGGCAATAAATCGGTCCCTAGGCTAGGAAAAGGAATTGGAATAGATTTGGGAAGAAAGACTCCAAGGAAATCAAAACTCAAGAAGGATAAGAAGGAAGGAGATCCAATTAAAGAAGGAAACTAAGAGATAAAGGATTATTATGAAAGGAGAGGAGGGCTAGAATTATTTTCATCTTTGATCACCCAATTTTTACAGCTGGAGCAGAAGAAGCAAAAGGGGACGGCCGAACCAAATTATCGTCGGAGCAACCGAGCCGATTCCGACGTGCGAAGAAGAAGACTACACCGTTTGAATTTCTTTCTTCTCATGTCTATTATTAATTTGCTGTTTTCTAAAGCCAACATGTCCGGCTAATTTTCTATTCTAGTTCTTAGTGAAGTTTGAAACCGAATTCGAATTATTCATGTTTTAACTCCGTAGCGTATTCTCAACTCGAATTCTCTTGAATTACTTTTGTGTTATTGAATTCACGACTATGCCATTTAATTTCTTGATTTGGTTTGGCCAACTAGATTAGGAGTTTTATGTCTTATGCTAGAAATTGAGTTGTAATCCGTAATTATTGCAATTTTAATTTCACAAGTAGCAAACAATTGATTTTTCCCATTTGAGTAACACAAAATCGAGATCCCTTAAGTCAAGCTTATGAATTTAATATCTTGACTATTCCATTATTTTGGTTTTTTAATGCATCTAGCGAACGAGGTTTGAAGAGCTTGTTTTGAATCCACCGCATAGATAGGTTCGATTAAAGAGCTTGTTTTAATTGAATAAACTTAAGAAATAATTGGGGTTAACAGAGCTTGTTGTTGGCTTCGGAATAGGAGTTCATGAGATTAGAGAAGAGATAAGCGCTGCATTGAAACTTGAATTAATTCGAAACGGTGGATAACGTAGCTAAGGACTAGATTATTCCTCAATTGATATTTTCAACTTTTTATTTCCTTTATTTATTTTATTTTATCTTACGCAATTTATTTTATTTAAGATCAGAAACAACCCCCCATTCATTTTATTTTATTGCACAAAGTACTTAATCCTTGATTAGTATAATTGATTTACCGTTCTCCGTGGGATCGACCCTTACTTGCCGATACTACTAGTTAGTAGAAGTAAGCCGAGAAAAATAAAAATAACTAATTTTGATGCATCACGACAGCACGGTCAAAATTTTGGCACCGTTTCTGGGTAACGGTGTTAAATTAATTTTACTTATTTTTGGTTAAAAACTTTCTGCAATTTCGACACTGGATCACCCAGTGTCAGTTCTGGAAATTCATTATAACTGTCAGTTGTGCACTAATCCGTTTGTTTTAACTTTGCATGAATACGAGGTCCCGAGGGGATAAAGACTTACAATACTTCTCAGAAATCACCAAACGAGATCAAATTTTCAGACGAAAAGCAAAAGAAACCAAAGAAGCACTCGAGCACGTACCATTTTCTTTCGAAACATCACCCAGTGAGTCGGAGGACGAAATTGGAGTCATGGCAAATAACGCTGAAAAGACGCTGAAGCAATTATCCAACCCGGAGCCACCTCAACAACCATTGTGCATCACGATCCCGGTTATTGACAACAACAACACATTTGAATTGAAGTCGGGATTGATTTACTTGCTACCTGCATTTCATGGTCTATCAGGAGAGGATCCGCACAAACATCTCAAGGAATTCCATGTCGTTTGTTCAAGCATGAAGCCGAACGGTGTCACCGAAGAGCAAATCAAGCTTAGAGCCTTCCCATTCTCATTAAAAGATTCGGCTAAGGATTGGTTATTTTATTTACCGTCGGCCACCATCACAACGTGGAACGAGATGGAGAACTTGTTTCTACAAAAATATTTTCCAGCCTCTCGAGCGGCCAACCTAAGGAAAGAAATACGTGGTGCAAGGCAAATGACCGGAGAATTGTTGCATGAATATTGGGAATGACTCAAACAGTTGGTATCTCGATACCCGCAACATCAAATTAGCGAGCAACTCCTGATTCAGTATTTTTACGAATGACTTAATTCGATGGAGCGGAACACGATAGATGCGGCAAGTGGAGGAGCTCTAGTGGACAAAACTCCCACGGCCGCAAGGGCTCTCATATCCAACATGGCGGCTAATTCAGAACAATTTGGATGTCGCGATACACCGATCAGGATGATGAAAGAGATGCATGACTCGTCCCTTGAGGAAAAATTGAATGAGCTAACCACTTTTGTTAGAAAACTTGCTGTAGGCAATAGCACGCAAGCCGCACCCTGCCGCATTTGCAAGACCACGGAGCATACAACGGACAATTGTCGGATTTTGCTTGATGAAATCGAGGCGCACGCCAATGCAATTGGGACCGAAAATTCTTATGGGAGGAAAAACGATCCGTACTCAAACACATACAACCCAGGATGGAGGGATCACCCTAACTTTCGATGGAAGAACCAGCAAGAGGCAGCCCCACAAAACAAATGATAATTCTATAAGCAGCCGACTGAAAATCCGACACCATCATTGGAGGAGATGATGAAGACCCTTATGGCAAACACTATGCAGCTACAACAGGGCATGAATCAGTTCCAGCATGACACTAAATCGAGTATCAAAATTCTCGAAAATCAAGTGAGTCAACTAGCCACCACGGTGAGCCGCATGTAGAGCCAAAATAGTGGGAAATTGCCATCCCAACCTGAGCCGAACCTAAGGAACGTGAGTGCTGTAACTCTAAGGAGTGGGAAGCAGCTTAAGGAGCCTAAGAAGGTGGAGGAATCTGAAAACAAGGAGGAAAAATTCACTGAACAGATCAACACTGGGAGACCCGGTGCAGAATCAGCACCCAGTGCAGAACTGTCGGACAGCAAGGTAAATTCGTCTAAAACTGCTCCTTTTGAGACTAACGAGTTACCTTTTCCATCTAGGGTCAAAAGGGCAGCGATCGTGAATAAAGAGAAGCAAATCCTAGACGTATTCCGAAAGGTTGAGATCAACATTCCCTTACTCGACGCAGTTCAATAAATTCCAAAATACGCAAAATTCCTTAAGGACTTATGCACCAACAAGCGGAGATTAAAAGGGAATGGGAAGGTAGTAATGGGAGAAAATGTGTCCGCTGTATTCCAAAAGAAATTTCCATAAAAACGGGAAGATCCAGGTATGTTTGCTATTCCTTGTCGGATTGGAAATATGGGTTTTGAACGAGCTATGCTAGATTTGGTAGCATCAATAAATGTTATGCCACACTATATTTACACCTCCTTAAATCTAGGACCTCTTCGAAAAACAAGGATAATTATACAATTGGCGGATCATAGCCTTGTGTATCCCGAAGGGGTAATTGAGGACGTTCTTGTCCAAGTCAATAAGCTCGTATTTCCAGCCGACTTCTACGTTCTCGATATGCAACATGAGTCATCAAATTCAACACCTATTTTGTTAGGAAGGCCATTTTTAAATACGGCCAATACCAAAATAGATGTTCGTGAGGGATCCCTCACGATGGAATTCGACGACCAAATTGTACGTTTTAATATTTATGATGCTATTAAATTTCCTGAGGAAGATTGCTCTCTTTTTGCATTAAGCGTGATTGACCCTCTTGTCGAGGAAGTGTTTGAGTTGCATTGCAGGGGTAGACTCGAAGTGGTGCTTACTAAAAACTTGGAGGCTGATAAAGAAAATAGTTTTGCAGAGCTTCAAAGAGAATTACAGCCAATATATGAGGAATTATATGGAAAAAGTGAACCAGGGTTAGCCTTCAATGAGCATCGCAAGGAAGGAAAGTTTTCAATAAACACTCCGAGAAAGTTTGGTGTGGTTCAAGAAGACGAGTCATCAGTCGTACATTTATTGAGACCCATACCAAAACCTCCTTGGTGTGTTCACTAAAAAGGGAAGTTTTTCGTCGAGCCAACGACGTAAAAAAGAGGCGCTTGTTGGGAGGCAACCCAATTATTTTTTAATTTTTGCATTTTTTTTCTCTTCTTCGTTTTTTTTATTTGCTTGCTAGGAGTCAGTTTTTTTAAGTAATCTTTTCTTATAAATTAGAATATTATTCTGCACCTCTTTTAATTTTCTTAGTTGCTTATTTCCTTTAAAATTTTATTTCCTTTGTTTCCTTTATTATTTTTCCACTACTTAGTTGTTACCTTTATTATTATTAGTTATTTCCCTTATCCTTAAATCCCGTCCCTTTCTCTCTTCTTTCTCTACCCTCGCCCCCGCTCGGTCTCAGAAATCTAACCTCCATTCCCCTCTTTTCTGCAGCCAAACACCACACATCGCCGACCGATCACGAACCAGTGGACGACCCGCAACCTACGTCCAAACAAGAAAATGAGGCCGAGGCCAAGCAAGAGTGCACAATTCAAGCCAACGTGGATCGTTTAACCGAGCAGCTGGAAGCCCTTCTCCCTTATTATCCCGGTGATTCCTACTCTAGTCTTTTACTATCCTTTATTTTTATTTTTCTCTTCCTTCCTTTCTTTAGAGTCGTGTACTTAATTTTATGTTTGGGGAAGTTGGATTTGGAACGATTAGTTGAATTTGGAAACTGTGATGAATTTAAATTTGCGTCCTTAGCTAAATTTGTGTGATTGAATCAAGTTCGTGTATTGGGGATTTAAGTATGGCCTGACATAGGAAATAGATATGATTGACTAGTTTGATTTTAATTAGGGTAGTTCACTAGTCTTGATTTTGGATTTGGATAAAAGTGTGAGGGATTCATGGCACAAGCCCTTTTTATTCGTGAGTTTTGAGCCGTAGAGCAAAATATATATATATATATATATACACATATAAATAATTATACATATACATGCTCACTATTTCTGCTTGTGGGGTCAAACGTGTTGTGTTCATGCTAGAACTTAATCAATTATACATGTCGAGACTATGTTAGTGTTCTCATGCATTAAAGTGATAAAGACAATTAGGAATAATCCACTTGGCTTATATTTTCCCACCCCGACATAATCACCATTAGAAGCCCATTTGGACCTAACCCTTATTCTTTGATCCAGCACATTTTATTAGCCATTATCTAATTTTTGGTGAAAATTCATCCGTTTGAACCCTTGGTCAAGATTTGGTTGTGAATTAGGTGTATAACAAGTTGAGGGAAGGACGAGAAATTATCAAAAAGTGGGTGGAGAAGTGAAAAGAAAAAGGGTGCTGAAATTAAGATGAAAAAAAATAAAGGCCGAAACAAAAAAAAAATAGGGGGCGGCCGTAAAAATACCCCCCCTCAAATATTGTTAAGCCACTGACCTCAACTAATCTTTCATGGCTATGCGATTACATGTGCCTAAAAGGGTGCTCAAGGAAAGGATGGTGATTCATTGTTTGTAGGATTTGTTATGCACTTAATTTCATGATTAGTCTCGACCAACGAATCCTTTATTTATCATTTTTATCCTACACATACTTAAAGCCCCGTTACAACCATAAAAGCCCTTTTGATTATATGCATGAGTTCTTCTACGTAGTGGAGATTTGATTTTTGTGCGAGTATATGATAAGGACACACCATGTTTTGACGTGAGTGATTGCTTAATAATCCCTATATCTACTTGAGCGAGAGTGACCCCTTGTGAGGCCATTGAATTTTCTCTCACTTAATGCCAATGAATATGTTGAGATTGGTTGAGGTACTTTAATTTTCTTCATACTTGTTCATGATTATTTATTCTCCCTTGAATATGGTTATCGTCTTGGATTTTTCAATACATGCTTCTTGAATTTCTTTCACTCGAATTATGCTTGAGGACAAGCATTGGTTTAAGCATTGATTTGATAGAATTAAAATAGTGTGCTAAAATCATTGGTAATTATAAGGTTTTAATGAATTTTATGTTGGCACACTCAGTTATTTTCCATATATTTATATTTTGCATGTAATATACTTCACTTGGCAATTTGTTGTTTAATTTAGGTGTTTGATGGAGTTTTTAAGCTTAAGGAATAATTTAGATCATCAAACGGACCAAGCCAAGGTGATTTGGGCTTAAATAAAGAAAATGCCGCGCGACACTGGGTGGTCCAGTGTCAGTTCGGTGAGGTGTCAGTCCTGTTCCGAGAATAATCTTACTTGGGGCCCAAAAAACGACTCCAAACCGCCCCAATCAGTTCCACAAGGCAATAAATCGGTCCCTAGGCTAGGAAAAGGAATTGGAATAGATTTGGGAAGAAAGACTTCAAGGAAATCAAAACTCAAGAAGGATAAGAAGAAAGGAGATCCAATTAAAGAAGGAAACTAAGAGATAAAGAATTATTATAAAAGGAGAGGAGGGCTGGAATTATTTTCATCTTTGATCACCCAATTTTTACGGCTGGAGCAGAAGAAGCAAAAGGTGACGGCCGAACCAAATTCTCGCCGGAGCAACCGAGCCGATTCCGACTTGTGAAGAAGAAGACTACACCGTTTGAATTTCTTTCTTCTCATGTCTGTTATTAATTTGCCGTTTTCTAAAGCCAACATGTCCAGCTAATTTTCTATTCTAGTTCTTAGTGAAGTTTGAAACCGTATTCGAATTATTCATGTTTTAATTCCGTAGCGTATTCTCAACTCGAATTCTCTTAAATTACTTTTGTGTTATTGAATTCACGACTATGCCATTTAATTTCTTGATTTGGTTTGGCCAACTAGATTAGGAGTTTTATGTCTTATGCTAGAAATTGAGTTGTAATCCGTAATTATTGCAATTTTAATTTCACAAGTAGCAAACAATTGATTTTTTCCAATTGAGTAACACAAAATCGAGATCCCTTAAGTCGAGCTTATGAACTTAATATCTTGCCTATTCCATTATTTTGGTTTTTTAATGCATCTAGCGAGCAAGATTTGAAGAGCTTGTTTTGAATCCACCGCATAGATAGGTTCGATTAAAGAGCTTGTTTTAATTGAATAAACTTAAGAAATAATTGGGGTCAACAGAGCTTGTTGTTGGCTTCGGAATAGGAGTTCATGAGATTAGAGAAGAGATAAGCGCTGCATTGAAACTTGAATTAATTCGAAACGGTGGATAACGTAGCTAAGGACTAGATTATTCCTCAATTGATATTTTCAACTTTTTATTTCCTTTATTTATTTTATTTTATCTTACGCAATTTATTTTAGTTAAGATCAGAAACAACCCCCCCATTCGTTTTATTTTATTACACAAAGTACTTAATCCTTGATTAGTATAATTGATTTACCATTCTCCGTGGGATCGACCCTTACTTGCCGATACTACTAGTTAGTAGAAGTAAGCCGAGGAAAATAAAAATAACTAATTTGGACGCGTCACGACAGCGCGGTCAAAATTTTGGCACCATTGCCGGGGAACGGTGTTAAATTAATTTTACTTATTTTTGGTTAAAAACTTTCTGCAATTTCGACACTGGATCACCCAGTGTCAGTTCTGGAAATTCATTATAACTGTCAGTTGTGCACTAATCCGTTTGTTTTAGCTTTGCATGAATACGAGGTCCCGAGGGGATAAAGACTTACAATACTTCTCAGAAATCACCAAACGAGATCAAATTTTCAGACGAAAAGCAAAAGAAACCAAAGAAGCACTCGAGCACGTACCATTTTCTTTCGAAACATCACCCAGTGAGTCGGAGGACGAAATTGGAGTCATGGCAAATAACGCTGAAAAGACGCTGAAGCAATTAGCCAACTCGGAGCTACCTCAACAACCACTGTGCATCACGATCCCGGCTATTGACAACAACAACACATTTGAATTGAAGTCGGGATTGATTCACTTGCTACCTGCATTCTATGGTCTATCAGGAGAGGATTCGCACAAACATCTCAAGGAATTCCATGTCGTTTGTTCAAGCATGAAGCCGAACGGTGTCACCGAAGAACAAATCAAGCTTAGAGCCTTCCCATTCTCGTTGGTTATTTTATTTACCTCTGGAGATTGGTCGTCACATTCATTCTCGACAGGCACATAGAGTGAAACATCAGAGGGGACATGGAAAATCGCCCTCCAACGCTCCAAATCTTTCCTGGTCGCCGAGCTTCTGATCTGGCCGAGGGACCACGAGGAGCGGCGCGCGGCTCGAAATAGCGTCCGCCTTTTGGGTTCATAGCGGTGGGCGACCGAGTACTCGCGGAATCAAACTTGGGGTTCGGGCCGGCCAGCTTCTCCATGAGTTCGGCAAAGTCTGAAAAGGCTTTGCCGAACGCGCTGTTTTGCTCCCAGTAGGCTTTCACCGCAGGCTCAATCCCAGCACGAATGGCCTCGACGGCCGTCTCCACATTTAACTCCACGGAGGTTCCATCCCTGGCAGTCGAAGTCCCGGCGGCGGAGGTACTACCCGCCTCATACACCTTTGATACTTCTCCGGACATCTTCAGAAAAAGAAAGGAAAAAGAGAAAAGGCTTTTTTCTTACCTAAAAAAGTCTAGTCGAACGATGCTCGGCAACTCAAAGCTTCAGAGGAATCCGGCGAAGTTTCTTCTCAGGCAAATGCAAGTAAGGTTACAACCCAGAAACCCTAGTCCCTTTTATAGGCGAGACCGGGGGTTTCTGGGCAAATAAACAGATCCTCAAGGGCCGAAGCACAAGGGTCGGATAAGACCGCATTTAATGCCGCCCTCGAATCCCGCGTGCGCGTCATTTTGAGGGCACGCCAAAGGACAGAGTATGACAAACCTTCGCACTCCTCCAACAGGAACGCGACACGTGCCCCAGTGACGGTTCAAGTCAGCTTCCACTTCCCGCTCTTTTCAGCGACCGAGTAGGTCGTCCAAATTCAAAATCGGCCCGCTCGAGAAGACGATCGTCCATTCCGTAAAGAGTTGAGTCGCTCGTCTTTAATTCAAACGATCGCCAGTAAAACCACATCACCCCATGCCTTCAACATCGAAGCGAGCTGGGGGGCAATTGTTGTGCGACGATTAACACACCTCAACGGCGATCGGCACAAGGGCCGAGCGACCAAAGCCAGTGTCGAAAGAACCAAGGCAAACTTGCCAAGCGAAGATGCCAGATCAAGACCAAGTACCGAGCGATCGGCATCCAGGGTGATCGCCTCTTAGCACCACGCGATCTTCTCTGCCCGACCAAGACGACCGTCTTATGCCACGTGTGAAGCCAACATCCGTCAAATCTACGAAGACCGAATCTAGGGATAAAGACCCACGTGCAGATCTGCAAACGGCACCGCAAGATAATGCTTTTTGACTCCAGCCCATCACCAGCGGTTGGTGACAATGACAACATCTGACCTACCAACAGAACTGCCGAAAGGTCCTAGGTGGGACTCCCCAAGACCGCGACAAGAGGCTCGTGTTGCCCTCTCATTGGTTCGCGCATTTGGCTGCCAGCAGTAGCCGCGGACTTTAAGGAAACCGACCCACGTGCTGAGACGATCGCCCATTTAATTTAATACGGATAAAGGCGATCGCCTGTTTGGGATTGAGACACCCCAACTACATCATCTCCTATAAATAGGAGACTTCCAGCAATTGGAAGGGGGAGACGAGAGTTGGATCGAACATTGCACACATACAGTTTACACAGAATTCTACACAGCATTTCATCTTTGTTACGAGAACTCACAGATCATTAACTCTAGTTCTTCCGGCATTCACCAGCACTCAAGAGCTAGATAACTAGGGTCATTACACTCATTGTAATCGCACTCTAACATTAATATTTGTACTCCAAAGCAGTATTCTTATTAATAATATCTCGCGAGAGCATTGAAGCCTGGGACTAACAACCCCGATAAATCTTGTGTTATTTACATTCCTTCGTACGTGTTCTCGCATTTTGTTTGTTACTCACCCGACGCCATTTCCAGCAAACCATTCCGAATAATATTTTGGGTAACAAAACCAGGGAAGGATCTCCCAATTCCAAGGTTAACTTTGTCGATGTATAATTGTCATCCCCCATTCAGAAAAAACAAGTCCTTTGGTAGTTTGTTATGCAACGACAAACAAATCCTTAGTATTCAAAAAACTTAACAAATACTCAAGATTCTGAATTATGTTATATAGTGACTTTTTGAATAATTAGAATGTGTTCCGGGAATTATTATTCCCGTGATGTGTCTTACCTAATACTGATTGTAGATACATAGATGGAAGGTTCTAGATCCTTCTAGAGGTAGTAGGATCCTATTAGATGTCTTACCTTATCTAGGAATCCTATGTATGGAAGGACTCTCATTGTAATGCCTATATAAAGGCCCCTCTATCAGTGTTATGAATGAATTGATTTGCTGTCTTTTACTTTCTCCTCAAACACGTTATCAGCACGTAGCTCGAACGAAAAAAAAAAAATCGGCCAAGCCGGACCACCGCCGCCGTATCGCCCGGCCACCACCGCTACCCGGCCAGCTGCCGCCGCCGCCTTGAGCCACGCCAGAGCCGCGGACCGCCGCCCGGACCGCCGCCTCCGCCGCGGACCGCGCCCGACCAGCTCGATCCGATCCGGTTGTGACCCGACCAGTTGCCGACCCGCTTGCTCGATGATCCGTTTTCATCCAAGCCAACTATTGCCTAAGGCTGCGACCCGATCTGATCGAAGCATCGCCGGATCGTCGAAACGGTTTTATGCACGTGATATTTAATGCTTGAAAACCTAGTGCAATCGAGACAAAACCTATCAAAATCGAAAAAAAAATCCGAGAGACGAGAATTTCCGCGCGTGAATTTTCTGCACAGCGCAGTCGTACGAAAATCACGTTTCCCGTTTCGTTAACCGTCGGATCGGTGTGAAATTTTGGCAGCAACTTCCCAACACAAATATCTGTATATTCAACGGTGGAGATCGGATTCTGTGTAATATTGGTTACTGAATCTACTGCCGAACAGAAGCAGATTTTTACGAAGAAATTTGGAGATCCGACCTCATCCAATACCGAGCTGCTGCATCGCCGCGCTCGAGTCCTTTTTCGGCCGAATTATTGAGCCCAGTAGCCCTATCCGGGCGTTTCTCAACTCTCCATTTTTTTTCCTACTCAATGATTCATTTGTTCATTAATTTGTACACTTATGAATCTTACATGTTTATGTTTTACGTGTATATAGGAAAATACGTCGCTCATGATGATGTGCACGCTATGGAGAAAAAGCCATATTTATCCCGTTCAAGGATCAAAATAAATATAGAACGGAGTACCCACGGAAATATGTTGCTTATATGGAGAGAATCTCCGCTCGAGATCAAAGCATATATGAAACAAAGTACCCGTAAGACTTTATTAAAGTTCTCGTTTTCAATTCCTCTCTTTTGGGAATTTTTTTTGGGGAATTGGGTATTTGGGTTCTTTATCTCCCACGCTACTTTGCGGTGGATGAGACAATGAGAGGTGGTATCACTCTCGGATGTCGAAGTAAAGCGTGTGTGATCTGGGGAGTCACGGATAATTGTTGAAAGTCGATATTTGTGGTTGTTGCATACACCACGTTTTGGGTGCGATTTGATGTCGCCGTTTTGTCGATTTTAAAACCAACAATTGAAAAAAAACGAACATTGTCGGTAACGGTAAAGTTATGACTCGTTCATGATTAGTCACGGATTTGTGACATACAAATGGGACAAACATCGATTGCGACGGATATATCGTGGTTAAAATCGATTTGTGACGGAATTGTCACGTTGAATTGAGCGACCACCACTTGGTCTTGACCCAATCCCATACTTGGAAAACTCCATCTTTCATCTTATTAAAATAAAATATTGCATGTGGGTGTAGACATGTATCGTCTCCTTGCAACATGATATATGAAAGAATATACGAGTAATTCTCATGAGTTTCAACATGTAAGGCAATGGCATATTGCGGTAAATACATGAATTCGTTGACCTCGATTATAGTTCGTATGACTATAGGTCCGAATACTTTTCCGAGTATTTGTAAAGGCATGTGCCTTATATATTTGACTATGTTTAGTCGATCTTATTGGATGGTCAAGACAAGTTGGTTATGGTATATTCATTATGTCTCATGGTTCAAAATGCTTAATTATGATGCACCGCGTTGTATCTATATAACATGGCTATTATGACGTATACTTGCAAATTGAGAATTAAAATACTTGGTTGATTGATGCACTTTGGTGGATTTTTTCTGCACTTTTGATCATGACTAGGCGCATCCTCCTTGGTATTTGTTTATGCTTTGAAAGTTCAAACGGAATCAGTGGTTTTTAAACAGCCTTAGCTGTACCGACATTCCTACTTTCTCTGCAAGTCTACCAAGTTGGAGTTACCGAAAGGATCATTAGTCGAAGATAAGAAATCGAACACCCTGCTGCGTTTAAACGCACATATGGCTGTCATTGCCATGTTTTTGCATCAACACTTATGCCATTGGATATGGTCTCAACCTTGGTTTCTCACTAAACTTGGGAAAAACTAAACAGCCAATTAAAATATGCACTGTGATCTGAGTTTAATGATCCGTGTGGTGCACAATATATGGATAGAAAGATACGGAAGTCTAGTTTCCAGAACATCTGACCGTTCGTCCATAGCCTTCCTAACAAGGGAGTTCTCGCTGTTTTAGTGAACAAAAGTCAAGCTGCGCGAAATTTTATTTCCAGCGATTGTGCTAACTTTTGTCCCAACCAACTTGGTTCCCATCTTGAATTTGCAAGAGGTCTTACGACACACATTTTTCAACCTCTTTCTGGCCGAATTTGCCATAGATGATGCAGTTTTTGGTATGCGTTGTACGCTAAACTATCATCTTTCAAATGTTGAAAAACAGTTTCATTGGGAAAGCCCAAAATACGCACCCTTGTAAGAAGGTCGAGCGTGTGCATGGTAGTGTTACACCATGCTTGTGTCGTAATTTTGCCCCTTAGGCATATAACCTTGCCATGTTATGCACTCAATATGATAGATCATTTTGATCATATCAAGCATAAAATCTCTATGTTGTTAGAGTATTCGCTATGCTCATGATTATGAAATTTTGCAAGCGAAATTGAGTGCGTATTAAGCTATTTTCAAGGAACACGATATTTTTTGATTTCGATTTATAAATCCATTGTGACTATGATGAGTAGGTCATCACAATCAATGAGCGGTATGATGCTCAAGTTGTTGAATGCCGAATGGCGTTTTCTAGTCACATATGTTCCGTAACAATTTAACCATGTTATGACTCGATGATATATATGCCAAAGTGTATCACTCATAGCATCTCATTGTGATTTGTGAGAATAAAATCTTATGCATCACTTGTATTGGATATGTGAAAAGAAAAATATTCATGAGTCAATATGGTCGGCTTGCATCGGTTTTGGTAACCGAGAAGATGTATTGGGACATTGACACATTTAGGCTTTAATAGTCGGAGTTTGGACAGCTTGATGATCCATATACCACGGTATTGTCATGGACATCATTTTCTTTGAACAAAGAAACTAGTTGGATCAAAGACACCAAAGTACATTGGTGGAGTCGTGAGCAGGGCTCATGACCGATGATGATATTTATGTCATCCGCGTCTTGCTTTCATAAGCATGTGTGACGCCAAAGACCCCCCCGATGATCCTTCTTAGCCATGTTCATTTATTAAAGCCTATTCTTTGGCACGATTAGGAGACGACACCCTCCTATGCTAAAGAGAATAATGTAGCGACTCGCATAAGCATGGTGCTGAGTCCTCCCTTTTCACCGAGTCCTTATACATACATGATCATAAGTATTAGCACGGTGGCTTATGATGCTATGATGGTGTTCACAAATGGTCGTACTCAAGTAATAACATTTATATGTTATGTTGTTCCTTTGACAATGATTGATAAGTTGATGAAACCTGAGTTATGGTTGTCCAACTTGCGGACCAGTCATTGTAAAGGTCGGTTCACCCACTTTTTAGACCAAGTCTTAAAGTGAAATTTTAACGAGTACTTCCTAACATCCAAGGCTATCTTCTCACAAATTTTGGTGCCATTTGGAGACTTGGAAGGAGGTGAACCACTTAAATGAAGTTTTCACATACCACCAGCCGTCCTAACGACTAGTTCGATGTCATTTCGATCGGTTTTTGACCACAAGGTTGATGGTTTTGGAATCCTAAACACCCGTTTATACATGCTCACGAAATTTTGAGGTGTTTGGGGTTGGTGAAGGGAGTGAACTCTTCAAGAAAGCACTAGAGGTTCGATAAAACCAACGGCCTATCATCGGTTCAATCGTTTCTTTATGTTCGATCCCGGTGGTGCATGGTGGCGGTTTTGTTGGATTCTCAAGACCAGTAGCTACGGCTATGTAGCATAGGTCAACATGTCATATTCACCTATACCTATCATCATTCAAATGCTTAGTTACGAGTGTAACAATATGCATTTTGTTAACTGGATTGTGTTAACACTGAAAACCTTTATCGTCCACATGTTCATGTGCCAAAAGTGCGTCACCACAACGCATTATGACGGGTTATAAATGATGAATATGACATGCGCTTTCACTCATAGTCCGCTTAAAATGTACCTTGGCAGACGATCTCGTAAGTCACTTTGATGAGCCGTCTTCCGTCGTTAGGGGAGATGCGAACGATCATGTTCGAGTAGAACGACTTGGAATTGTCGTAGTTTGTCCCTACCGTGCCTCACCAAGTTCCCTAAAGTGACGAGATTAAATACATGCCGCAAACATGTCCGCAAGGATTGTGTCGGTCATGGACGTTCGTCACCTATAAATGGTGATATGGTAACACCACAAATTGTGGTAGATGGTGTTACTAGGCCGTGGATCTCATAGAGTATTGGGATGCCACTTGGTTCGATAAATACTCTCGCTAAGAATGTATGCGAGCTTGGTACATGAAACTTGATCATATGATCAAATGAACTCATCCGTCTCATGTGATTACGGATTATAGTCATTATTGGGGACGCCTCAATGAATGCCAATCCATAAAGAGTACTCTATGAATAAAGCCGGTTCATGAGGACGTGGAATGTGAGTTTAATCGAACCATACTTCGTTGAAAATCTACAACGTTGTAGCCTTGGCCTAAAATGGAAACATATGCGACTCTAGTATAAACAAAGTGATAGCCCTTTGTTGAAGTGGTACCGACACTCCAAAGATAAGATCTATCCGTAAACTTTGTTAAAGCGAGTGAGAGGAGTTAAACTCACCTCATGGCGCGAGGTTTCTCATGAACGCACTGGAATCGACTACGATGACACGAAACTTAGTTGTGCTATCGTAATGGATGTTATAGCATCCACTATCTTTTCAGTTAGATAGTTTCCCAAAAGCGACGTGCGGCTTGTGGTTAAATCTTATCTTAGTGGGAACTAAGTTAAGTGATAAAAAAGGATCTCGTGGTGGATCGGACTCAAATCAAGTGGCTCGACCACGGAGTGCGGCGACAAGTGATTGTCGGGACGCATACTAAGTATATACTTGATTTGGAAGAGATATGAAGCTTTTGCGTGTAAAACTAAGGGTTTATAGTGATGTACTCTTGTGAGACTAAGAGATTCCGCTAAATCCAAGTTAAGAATGAAAGAATCTTGGGGACACTTGATGATGCGTATTCATCAATCGGTTTAAGGCAATCTAAGGGACGGTTTCCCTAAGAGACGATAAAGTAATGCCTATATGATTCCCAATGATTAGTCGAAGTCATCATAAGACTTGGCTCACTTAAGTGATGATGCGATCTTAAGAAAAGTACGGTATTATGTACTCATGTTTGACTCGATGCACTCATTCGTAATAATCCAGTAAAGCCACCGTGATGATGGCCTATGATGCGCTCATGCAATGTCCGTGATTGACAAGAAGCTTGAAGCTCGCTCTATCTCGATAAAAGGACACTTGAAAAGCGATACCCGAATCGCGAATGTGTTGGTCTATCTTCCATATGACCCAAAGGCGACTCACTTGATGGAAAATGGTGAAATTGGTACCATTGGAAAGATTTGTGTCTACTTTCCAAGGAAACCAACCATTTGATCACATCCATCATGTTGAGTGACATATGACTATTGTTGCAAAGTAGACAGGATATGTCCAGGTAATTTCTTGAGTCAACTTCGATAGAGCTTTGTGATCTGCTCGAGTCGATCTAGGTTACGTCTTGTATGTGAATGAAAAGCTATGGGTGTCTAGTTTTCATAAGTTCTTGATTCGTTGATACCTATTGAATCGAAGAAGTTATGGTGATTTAGTGCATGGAGGTCAAGACTTTGGAAAACTTGATAAGTCTTTAGCGACTCGCACTTTGGATGTGTCGCGCTCTTTTTGTCCTTAGACCAAGGTTTGTTTTCCCATTGGGTTTCACTTGGTAAGGTTTTTAACGAGGCGACCTATGAGAACATCCATACAATGATGCGTTGTACTTACATTCAACTTAGACCAAGAGGTATTTTTCCCACTGGGTTTTTCCTTGGTATAGTTGTGAGGGCAACTTGGCATCCGACTCCTATGATTTGAGGTACTCATCAGGGGGGTCGTTATGTATACATCAGGGGGAGTATACATGACATGTTATGTTGGTGCGTTGCAATCTTCTCCTCATCAAGCCTTTATTTTTCCCATGGGGTTTTGTTTTGGCTTGGAATAGGTTTCTGAAGGCAACATCTTACGCACCATTGTTGTATTAGTGCTCGACACGGGGAGTGTTAGGAATTATTATTCCCGTGATGTGTCTTACCTAATACTGATTGTAGATACATAGATGGAAGGTTCTAGATCCTTCTAGAGGTAGTAGGATCCTAGTAGATGTCTTACCTTATCTAGGAATCCTATGTATGGAAGGACTCTCATTGTAATACCTATATAAAGGCCCCTCTATCAGTGTTATGAATGAATTGATTTGCTGTCTTTCACTTTCTCCTCAAACAGAATGTACCTTTTCTATATAAGTACCTTTTTATATAGATACCTTATGGTAGATGTGTATATTGATTTTGTATGTATAACTTTTGGATCTCTATAAATAGAGAATCCTTATGCAATGGAATTACTTATTCTCCTCTCTATTTTGAGATTGTTATCTCCTCTCTCTCTATCTTTATATGTTGTTAATTTTTCGCAACACGTTATCAGCATGGAAAGTCGTTGGATTGGATTGGCTAAGAAGTACATGTTTTCTTGACGTGGAATGTCCCCACTATTTCTTGTCTAAATCCTCGAAGTACATAATGTGAAAGTGAAGTGCATAGAATTTTAGACCTACAGAGTATAGCTCAAAATATGACAAGCGCTTTTCCTGATTTACCTAAAGTGCTCTCATCTAGCTAGAGTGATAAGTTCACATATAATTGCTGCAAATGTGCCTGCAAGGATAGAAGTCCATATTGGGCGAAGTACAATAATGGCGGCTAACGAGTCACATGCACCCCAAAAGTGAGGTAGACCATTGGGTCGTAAGCATTCACTTAAGAGGGTAAATATATGGCACAAACCAATCCACTTGATATCCCATCTCAACCAAACCATCTCATGACATAATTCCAGATCACGGGTCTCTCACATAAGAGTCAACCAAAGGGGACGCCTTGAGGCCTGAACCCATCCCCGAGAAAAAAGAGATCTCTGCAAACTACGCATAATTAAGTGAGATTTGAATCGTATTGAGATAATCATTGATGATATTTTAGTATTCGTGGTAGCTACCAAAATTATAGCAAACTACGATATAAAACCTCGCTTCGCTGATGAACGTAACATAGAGAAGACTGGCCAAAATAAAAGAAGCAATCCAGGTCGAACTAGATTCATTGACAAGGAGAAAGGTGTTTGGACCTGGTACTCCTACACCACCTCATATTAAACATGTAGGATTAAAATAGACGTTCATAAGGAAGCGTAATGAAAAAAAATGGGACTTTTAGATATAGGGCTCGCCTAGTGGGAAGGATTTCCTTAACACCTTGGGATTGATTACAGGGAGACATATTCTCCCGTAATGAACGTTATAACGTCCCGCTACCTCATTGCTTTGGTAGTTAGTGAAAAACTAAATATGCAGTTTATGGGTGTGGTCACAACTTGTCTCTGTGAGAACCTTGGTACAGAGATATATATATAAAAGTTCCCAAGGGACTAAAGTTACCTAATCCAAATAGTTCTAAACCACAAAATATTCTTTTTACCCCCCTTTATTTCTTCCCCCTCTCTCTGGTTCCACGCTTCTCCCTCTCTTTTTTTTTTTGTTTTTTTTCCCTTATTTTTTTGTTACAGAGTGCATCAATTGATCGGATAAATAGCATGATGAGATTTTATTCTTCATTTTTACTTTCTCTTTCTTTTCTTTTCTTTTTCATGGTGAAACCCCAAGCGTCGGCGCCGACACCATCATCTCCACCGTCATGGACCATCTTCGCCCCACGGGAAACTGCATCGTCGCCCTCAAGTGCCTTCTCGTCGTCCATCACATCATCAAGTGCCGCCCCTTCATCCTACATGACCAAATCTTTTTTCTGTGTATTGTGGTTTCTCTTTTTTCTTTTTCTTTTTGCTCTGAGCGGATGCGTAGTGTTTTTGGTGCAAGGATGCAAATTCTTTTTTTGTCATTCTTGATTTTGTTTATTTTTCTGTAATTTTTGTTTCCACGGGCGTAATACATTTTCTTTTTGTTTCTATTTAGTTGTTCGTTGATATGCATGACAAATAAACTATAAGTTATATGTTTTACTTTTTGGTGTTGTGTTCGTTGTTACCGAGTGTTTAATTTGAAATATATGTCAGTATATCATTCTCAATATGACAAGGTGAACACCTTGCTAAATGCTACTTAAATACGGCATCTAATTTGTCCAAATAGTGCCATGAATCAGACAAATTAAAGTCCAACGTATGTAGCATCCAAGATGAAAATGCCACTGGGTGAAGGATCATAGAAACCTAGACCTAGGTAGGATTAGTCTTGTCTTGACGAGGGAATTACATACTAAACAACAAACCAATAGTTGTCGAGTTCCAGTGTATTTGCAAATTGCCATGAAGTAGTTAAGCAATGCCCCCCCCCCCCCCCCTTCCCTCCCCACCTCCCCCACCCCCCACACACAATAACAATAAGCAACAGACAATAGAAAGGCTGTTCGACCAAAAATGGTGACTCCTGCACTCCAACTATAAATATGAGCCAAAAATAATGACGTACATATGTAAAGATATAAGTCGTCGTTAGTGCGTGTGTACTCATCTTTAGAAAGCATATCAAATAGAAGAAAGTATATCCTGCCCCTACAGGGTTGGGATAATAATGTAAGGTTTCCCCACCGCACGATCAACCGTGTGTGTGTGAGAGAGAGATCGTGCGGTCAGGAGACTCCTACAGGTACTACATACATATATGGGTAGCATAAAATTTCCGCGAAAATGGATGATTAAAAACTAAGACCCAACAATTTCATGACATGTAAAGAAAAGAAAGAACGTGGCATGCATGATCACTATATAACAACATAAAAGATGCCGCCATTCCACTCGTACACTCTAATTTTCCCAACCACAGCGGGCTTTATTTTAGGAAGTACAAAAACTAAATCCAATGCACACAAGAATTCATCCGTCTTAGAAAGCAATTACACGCGGCATTTTTCTTTTAGTACCTTCTCATAATGTTTTGACTCGTTTAGTACCACCACACAATGTCTATTAAAAAAAAAAAGAAGTTTCGATAACTGCTGCATTCAGTACATTTTAAACCAGCCACATTTTAACAACTGACTCGAGCACAGGTCTTCCAGATACATGCGTCTGTGATGGCCTAATTAATCATTTTCAGCAACCTCGTCCTCAGAAGCTTCTGGTCTAATTTTTTGCCCATTAAAATATACATCTATGACTTTCACTATCTTTCCCTATTTGCCAATCCATGATCAGTTAACTGTACTCTTCTTCAGATAGAGGTAGGATTCCATTACTTTCCAGTATCCATTGTACTACTGGGAGTTGTTGGAGCATCTAAATTTCCATATAATCTAAGTCGACTCACAGCATCAATATTCAGCAACATATTTGACTTACATTGCACACAGAAAAATTGGCATGTTATTTTTTCCCCTCACTATTCCATATTTTTTTATTAAAGCAATAAAACAAAAAGGGCCACTTCCAAAAGGGTCAATAAGATATTTATCTCCATTTGAAAGTGTCAGTATTTGACGAGTAAAATGATGGGTGATCGTCCATTATAGTTGGGAAGCAATTCAAATTTCTCGGTATATGCGAACTCCTAGAATGTGAATAACCACCTGTGTAGGTAGAATTTTCATGACTATATTCTTTCCATTTCGGGCCCGAATAAGGTACTCCAGTCGTAGACACGAAATCTCGATGAGAAGGAAAGTGATGAACTTCTCTCGGGAAAACATTCGACTGAAAATGGTACGAGGTTTGGGGAGGAAAACTGTACGGCAAACCTGGGGGTTCTCTAACATGGTTTGGTTGGACCGGGTTTTGATGCCTCCACTGAGAATTGTGTTTTGAACTTGATGTTCGAAAACGTGCGGAATTTAGATGAGGACTCTGTTTCTTTTTTTTAGCCAACGCCTTCCCGCGTTCATTTCGATAATTGTTCTTTTGAGTTGTCTCTCTTGTTCTAAAAGGACCTACTTGAGGGGAATGTTTGAAGCGTTTGGTACCTATTATCCAGACACCAAACTTGTTATTAAATTAGTAATGGAGGCAAGAATACATCCAAACACTTGCTCTAGCTTGCAATAAGAAACATCTTACCTCTATATGGTAAGGATTTTTTTGTCTTCATCACTGCTTTTGCATTTCTCAAGGCTCTAATAGTTCTAGCGGCAGCTCCTCGTTTGTGCTTCTCAGCGAGTACCTCCAATCTTTCTTTTTCGTTCTCCCAACGCTAATACATACGACAGAATAAAAAAAGAAACTAGTATTAAGATAATTTTAATATGCTATACAATGCAATTTTTGGTGGATTAATAAGATTTTCATTACCTGTCTATACGTCTTCATTTTATAAAGGTTCCGACCCTTCACAAGTAAAGGGGTTAGTGGATCTAATCTCTTAGCCCCTTTGCTCCACAGCACTTCCACCTTGTTTACAGCCAAATTTTCAAAAGAAACGTGAGTTAACAAGAAAAAGGGGGAAAAAACAATCACTAAAAAAAACGTATTTTCTTCATTGTGATAAAACTTCTTCACTTAAAGTTCTGCAAGTCCAGGCTCTAAACCGAAATTGGTCGTACCGTGAAAGTATGTTGTTGTTTGGCAGCACCATAACTTTCCTTGACAATCCTCCCAGCAACAGTCCTCCGTCGATGACTCCCGCTCGTCATTTTGTTTTTACTGTTCCAGTTGATGTGATCAAGTAAGAAGACATTTATACGGAATCAAGCCATATAACAATTATAGACCAGTTGAGATCTAATACATCTGATATACTTTCTGATTGAATAAAACAACGTCTCCCTTGCATACATCACCTGAACAAAATAAAAACAATTTAATTTTCAAGATAAATAAAAAATTGTAGAGTGAAAAAAAAAAAACATACCGGTGCAGTCAATTTCGAATGACGACCTGGGGTAATATGTTTCGCCGTTTTCATCTTTTAACCTGTGGGAGAAAATTCACTCCTGATGGTTCTTCATACAAAAAAAATAAAATTAATAATATTTTGCAACCTCCGTCATCTCCAAAGACGGCCACAGTAGGTCAACTTTTACCACGGATTCAACACTAAACATGAAAATGTAAACTATCATACATACAATTGCGAATTGATAGGAAACCCTTTAACACTATTAGTCATGTTTCCATATCGAGACAAAGACTGGGGAGTGTAACAATACATACAGAACGAGACTTGGTTGTCCTTAATGGGGTGGCTTTATGTGTTAAAAGAGACTTTCTCAAACATTTAGAAAATCATGTATCCTGAGAGTAAATGCACAAAAAGGAATCAGATACATATTGCCACATACAAGAGAAAATTGTAGCCATGTGGGAAGAGAAGGACTTGAGCTTCAAATCTATTCAAAAGTATAAACATGATTAAAGTTTTGAATCTCCACTAAAGTGTCAAACTCTAGGAGAAGAAAAGTATCAACATTGAGATAATAGTATGCCCCAATAAATGCTCTTCTGATAACTCGATCAAAGTTCTTAAACTATGAAACCCCATCAGTACTGTAGACATGTAGAATGTCAAAGAGCAAGTACAAGACAGGTATTCGCAAAATAGTAAGTTAAACTTGTAATGATGTGTTACTTAATTAAACAAAGTTTGTAGCCGAAGAACTTAACCCAGACGTCCAACTATTTGTACGAAAAAATATACATTTCCAATCGAATATCATTAGAGAAATTACTCTATTGTACTCATATTTCGAAGACACTCATGAAAACGGACGCTGTGAAGTAAAACCACTAACCTCAAGTGTTCCTTGATCCTTTCTATGCAGTCTTCTTTAGTTCCAGATAGTCTCAAGCCATGTCTTCGAAGATATGCTTTACATTCCACCAAATTTAGATCATGGAGATCATTTCTCCCTGCACCGCACAAACAGGACCGAGAACCTCAAGCACGCATCAACTTAGAGTTTCATACATAAGAATAGAACTAGACATTCCATAAAGGAAACAATATACTGCTTACACAACTATTCCGATAAATTAGAAATATGCACAGACCTCGAATCATTTGAATAACTTTGTTGCCCAATAATTCTACATCGTCTTTATCAACATAATCTTCATCTTTATAGACATCGGCATCATCATCTTCTTCATCTTCCAAATCAATCCACTCGCCCGCAGCAGCATCGTCCTCCTCATCATCATCATCACCACTTGCACAAAATGAGGAAAAAATTAAAAAAAAAAACACAAAACTAAAAAAAAAAAAAAAAATCAAAAACAAACTGTATGGCGTAGTACATTCGTACATACATCATTTCAATTGCGCTTAACACCAGGTCTATATTGAAATCAGTTGAGTTTTTCGAGAGTACCAATAAGTGGAAGAACTGGTCCTCTCAACAGAGTCTCCATCACTCTCCGGCGACGATGATTCTGATTCTGATTCTGATTCTTCGGAAGATGAGATTTCGATGAAATTTTGCATCTTGGATTTCTCGTCAGCCATTGAAAATTCAGCAAAAAGTTTCCTCAGCGAGACGATCCCTAGTCTGAGGTGTAAATGGAGCAACTGTCAAATCCACGTTCAAATAAAAGAGATCATCGAATTGAATTCTGCATTTTTTATTGCTAAAAAAAAATGCATTTTGTTGATTCAAAAAAAAAAAAAAAAACTGCAACTTACATCCAAGATCAACAATTAATTTGGATAAAAAAAATACCACTGATTCCTCTTATAATTAAAAAAAAATTACAATTAGCACTCCAACTGATACTCAAACTTTCTACGTCTTCTCTCTTTCTATCGTCTTCCTCTTTTCAGAATTAGGCAAGTATGGTAATGACAAAATCGACCGTGACTTCGGTACCCGTAGGTATTTATCCGAGTCTAATTCGGATAGTCATTTTTGGATTCGGGTCTGAAACAAATAGGAAAAAAACACGCTGGTATGGGGGGGATAGTCATATACCCAGACCCGTCAGACCCGCCCCAAAATAAATTTTATATATATATATATATAATTTTATACGCATCTCCTATTCAAGTTAGAGTTTCTAAACAGCTCAATTTATTGACTTCATAATAGTATTATTATTAAAGATCTATTTATTTAATTAATTGGATGCAGTAATAAAACATGAAAAAATATAAATTTGTTACTTTAATATTATTAATTTTTACTTTAAAGTTTATGTAAATAATATTATTTAAAAAATAATATGGGTACCCGTGGATAAGTCGGACCCACAACTTATGGTTTTGGGTACTACCATAATTTTCATGGTTCTTGGGCCGGTTTTGGGTCCGGTTTTGATTCGTGGTTCTAGGGTTGGGTAAAGCCTAATCGGCCCCGCCCTAGCCCATTGTCATCCTTAAACTTTTCACTTTCATTTGTCTACTAATTTTCTCGCTCCAAAATTATTCTTCTAAGTAATTTGTATTAAAATTCAATTTATTACTTTTCATATCTTTACACACTTTCTCTCTAAATTATCATAAAGTAATCAGTACCAACATTTAATTTCTAACCTCATCTTCATACAGGACTCCTCTATCTAGAATTGTCACTTCAAGTAATTGTTACCAATATTCATATTTTCACTTCACTCTCTATCCACGATCTCTCTAGAATTAACACCACAAAAGATCGATGCTAATATTTGTTTTTTCTCGATATTCATCATTCTCCCTACTTTTTCTCACTATAATTAGTACCAAAATAATCAACATCAATATTCAATTTTCTGATCACACTCTCTCTACACCCGCCGGACTTACCACCTCAAATAGAGTACCAACGTTAATTTTTTCTTCTTCCCTTTCTCTACTCAACTTTTAACTTTTTATTCCTCTATTTCACTATTTACTTTCCCTCTAGAGTTACCACATCAAGTAATCGATATCAATATTAGACTTTTTTGTGTACCCATATCTCTAGAATTATCACCTAAGCACCAACATTCAACATTTTATCTCCCGACAAAAATGAGCATTTAACATTCAACTTTGTACTTGTGTACCTCTCTACCCGCTCTCCCATCTAAAACCACCATTCCTTTATAAAATTATCACATAATTAATCAGGACCGACATTCAAATTGTTACTCTATATTTATCTAATCTCTTTAGAATTACCACCCCAAATAATTGACAAACTTTCAACGTCTTACACTCTCATCTCACTACCACATTCTCTCCTTAGAATTATCACCTCGATCATTACAAACCTTTAGCTTTTTTATTTTCTTTTTCTCTAGAATTACTACCTAAGTAATGAGCACAATAATTCAACCACTACCACCATTCAAGAAACATACTTGGCTCATTAATACTATTACTTATTACATACATAAATAATCATTCCACCATCAAAATTCAATATACTAAAGGTAGACCGAATATTTTCAGTATCATAATACCAGTATATCCCAAAATATTTGATATGTTGAGAATTTTCAGTATATACTAAATATTTTTAGGTATTTCGAGTATACAACAGTATACTGAAATTTTTATAAGCTCGTTCCGTTATTGTACTAAAATTTTTTATACTTTTCAGTACAATTTGTTCACGATTTTGATATTTTCAATATTTTTTCCAACCCGAGATGAGATGTTAAGGGTGTCAATTCGGGTTATAGGGTCGTATCCATAATCCATTTCGAATCAGTTTTGCGTTAGGTTCGAATTGTATAAGAATTAGGTAAACAAGTAATATAAATACATTCGAATATAAATAGGCAATATCATGCAATATGCAAGTTAGACATGTTCATGTTATTTCGGGTTCGTGTTTCTTTCGGTAAGTTCAAATCAGATTCAAGTCACGTTCTCAAGTCGAATCATTCCAGAATCCAAACCATCTACAAGCCATTGGGTTGTTCACAGCATATGAAAATTTTAATTAGGGCAAATCATAAAAATCTATGATGGAGGTTTTAGACCACTTACAAACATACATCCTTAACACATCACAAACCAGACCCTCAAGTCTTGTATCTATTTATCAAGGCATAACTATAAAAATAAAAAAAAAAAAAAAAAAGTCTGGCCTATTTACAAAAGGAACCCATAGGTTTTGAAAATTACTAACTCCCCATGAGACTTGATTTGCCTTAAATAGTTAAACATAATGGGGGCAGTTAATATTTTTACAGATATAAGATGATTATTCTGATATATGTTGGCTTGTAAATGGGTAAAAGTATCTCTCCAACACCATGCTAGAAGTATGAATGTTCACTAACCAGCTCATAAATGCTCACAAGACTTACAGTAACTACAACTGCTTTTTTACATTGTTATACAAATTCTTGCAACCCCTTTGTTATAAATCCCGGCAAACGATAATCATCCCGAACCACTGAAAGCGCATGATGGATTGGATGGATGTTATCTCGAACCGTATAAGCCCGACTCATCTTTCTTCAGGAAATGTAAATTCTCCGCAACTTGGGGGGGCACACGAGTAGTTTTTTATCTCTTCTTGTCTCTGCTGTTCCTGACGAGGCTCGAGGAAATAATAATAGTAAAAAAATCGAAGCCTTGAGAAAATCCCAAAGAGTTTTTTCAGTGTACTTTGGCAAGTGACCGGCTGGAGACACCATGCAATAACTTGACAAAACCGAGGAAACTAAGTTTTCCATCGGTGTGCCGAATCCAGTCATGGAGAACAGCATGAACCGGAACAGAAGGGCTAAGGCCAAGTTCCTACAATTTAACAATTTAAATAAAAATAAGAATAAAATAAAATAAAGGTATATTTACAAAAACTACTCCTGCAGTTTGAGGTATTTACAAAAACCCTCGAAATTTGATTATTTTGAATCCTTTTTTTATACAAGAGTCAAGACAATCAAATCTCAATGTTCTTTTCTTGTAATATGAAAAACGGTAGTGTGTATTTTGCAAATAGCCAAACCTCAGGGACAGTTTTTGTAATTATCCCAAAAATAGGTAGAGGCAGAGGATTATAGTTTATGCACAATAAGAAATAGCCATGCCAGAAGAAAAAAAAAAAAAAAAACTCGAGAAAAAATCTGTTATTACCGAAGCTAATTCCTCGATCATGATAGTTCTGTTCCCTTCCTTATCGAAGAGTTCATAGGCACAACGAGCGTGTTGTTCCCATCGATCAAGAGCTTCTAACTGATAAACACTTGATGCAGCAGCACAGAATTCTTCAAAATCCATTCTTCTGTATTGAAGTGCATTAAGCTGTCACAGCAGGGGGGGATTAAATAAAATATATTAGGATTTTAATAACACAATTGAAAAAATATTTAACCAGGTAGCTCACGGTACAGTGTCGGAAAGGCGTACCGAAGCAAGAAAATCATAAATGCGCGACTCGTTCATGGCATCGGTAGCCTTCTTTTTCAAGGCCTGAACCCCCCAAAAAAATAAAAAAAAAATAAGAAAAAAATAGAATTTTTGACCAAAGTTTTTCCTTTTTTTTTTCGAATTACAGCTAATTTTACAACAGTCGACAAACTACAAACCGATTTGATACTGTCCAAACTAATCGTGCCGCTTTTGTTTGGCTCCAAATGCGCAAACTGCTCCTTTAAATAGAAAAGTTCGTCGACTGTCAGAGTTTTAGATAAAGCCTGCAAAAAACGACCGCGGAAATCAGAGTGGGTGTAAGAAAGCCATTAGTTCAAGAAAACACTTGAAAGGATCAATCAACGGACTGACAGAAATCTTATACAAAGAGAAACAACACTGATCGATTCTAATCCACTTTTACATTTTCTCTTCAAATATTAACACGAAACAAACTCACTCACAGATTGAGATGAAAAGTAAACATTCGTTGCATTACACACCCGTAAAGCAGCTTTCCGTAGGGGCGACGAACGCATATAAGCTTTCATAAGTTTAAATGTTAGTATATCCAACGGCACTTTTACGCCATTAATATTTTTGATCCACGGATGACCTGTAACGGAAGGAAAAGTGTAAGGTTTTCCAAACCATAAAATAAAATCACTAACAAAAATATTCATCATCATCATCAACAGCACCTTAATCCCAACTATGTTGGGGTCGGTGGCATGAAGATTATAGTGTCGTTTAATTGTCTAAAATTAGTTAACACCATAACTCATGCAAATAACAAAGTGGCAAAGTTTTACGCCGGATGCCCTTCCTGTCGCAACCTTCATATGAAGGAGAAATAGAACGAAATTCCAAAACCGTCAACATCATAGGTTTTTCCATTTATATGGAAAATATCATGAGACGGCGATGAGTTTGAGATAATTGCTATTGTCATGTCACAATACGTGATTGATATTGTAAAATCAACACAACACATACATCATGGAACATGACTCGAGGTTTAGCCTAATTACAAACAAAAATTATTGTAGGCTAATAAGCTAGGGAGCCCTAACTTAACTCAAAACCATGGTTAAAGGTAAAGCCTAAAGGCTCGACTCCCATTTATATACCCTTCCACACTTACATATGGAACTAATATGAGATATCGTAACAATCCATCCCCCTTTCAGAGGACGTCGACGGACGGCATATTCCGGGTGGCAACCCCCTTGGGCCCACATCTAGAGTGGCAACCCTGAGTCCACCATCGGTTATACCCTTTTCTCCAGCCCGCCCATTGGACCAAATTGTTAGGCATCATAGTAGTCAATAGCGGCCGCTATAGCGGTTAGCGACGGGAAGCGGCCACCTATCGCTACCGGCCGCTTTTCGCTAGGTGTTTATGAGTAGCGGCCGCGAACCGCCGCTATTAGCGCTATCTCGGTTTAGCGATGGCGGCCT
Source organism: Orobanche coerulescens (assembly GCA_033398695.1). Taxonomy (NCBI): domain Eukaryota; kingdom Viridiplantae; phylum Streptophyta; class Magnoliopsida; order Lamiales; family Orobanchaceae; genus Orobanche; species Orobanche coerulescens. The sequence continues at coordinate 207,237,268 of CM065804.1, forward strand.
TAACGGCCGCTAAATTTTTTTTTTAAAAAAAAAAAATAATAAAGGGCTCAGCCCTAGTTACCCTCCCGACTGACTCCCCCGTTTCTTTTTTTCTTTTATTTCTTTTTTTTTTAAATAATAAAAACCCAGCCCTAATTAACCCTCCGACTCCTCCTTTCTTTTTCTTTCTTTTCATTCCTACGTATTTTCCTCCTGCGCCAACCTCCAGACTTCAGTTCACTCATCTTTCTGTTTTTTATTTTTTTACCTTAGCATTCTGTTTTTTATTTTTTTTATTTTGCAGGTAGTTTTCATTTAATATTTTAACATTCTGTTTTTTATTTTTTTATTTTTTTATTTTGCAGGTAGTTTTTTGCAAGTTTTTTTTATTGTTTTTTTTTTTAGTTTAGATTCCAAATATTGACGAATCCGACTCCGATGATGATGACTTTGGCATCAATATTTTAGATGATTAAATTTAATTGGACATTTGAACTAGACTTTGTTTGCTCTTAATGTTTTTTATTCTAGTAATCGATTTCCATTTGACATTTCATCTTTGATGACGATTAATGAACTAGACTTTGTTTTAAATATATATATATATATATATATATATATATATATATATATATATATATATGTCACTTTTTTACAAACTTGTCGCTATATTTGAATTTAGCGGCCGCTATCGCTATATAGCTAAACGGGCACGTGACCGCTACGGGCTGCTAATCGCCATTGACTACTATGTTAGGCATATAAGCTAAGGAGCCATAACTTAACCCAAAACCATGGCCAAAGGTAAAAAAAGGTTGACTCCCACTTATACACCCTTACACACTGGAACCAATGTGAGATATCGTAACAGCTTCTCTTTTATAGATATTCCCCGTAGAGGAGGATATTTGTCAAGTAAATACAATCTTAAAATGGTGTTTGTAATTGTGAAAAGTAAAATGGAGTTATTTTTTGTTGGCTAAACCTAAAGGGCATTTTTGTAACTACCTCTTAACGAAAAAAAAAAAACACTCACATAAGGCTTGAGGTGCAGTCATTCTTTTCCGCGGATCCTTATTCAGCAGACGTTTGACAAAATCTTTCGCCTCAGAAGACAATGACGGCCAAGGCTGTTCTTCATAAGTTGGTTCGGCTTTCACAACGGCCCGAAAAATGCCGGACTCCGTTCGGGCCCAAAACGGACGGCTACCACACAGAAGAATATACGCTATCACACCAATACTCCAAACATCAGCCTCAGTACTATACGCTCGATGTAAAACTTCGGGTGCTACGTAATATGCACTGCCGACAATGTCGTTAAGCCTTTCATCTGCAACAAAAAATAAATATACCAACATCAAAATTTACTGTTTAAAGCTTCGCCGACATGCGTTTGGATTTTTGAAAAACTTGAATCCGACGAATAAGGAATAACCTGGTTTCACGAAATCCGATAAACCAAAGTCTATGGCCTTCAATAGTGAATTTTCTTCCTTGGATGTAAACAAGAAATTCTGATAAGAGTAACCAGTTATACAAGGTACAAAGATAGTTGCATAATGAATATAGGAAAATACGTGTGATTCATGGCAGAAATTGGATTGGACAAGGATTCAGCAAATACAAAATTAATAATTACAAAAACCAACTGAGATTTGGAGTATTAACAAAAAACTCCAGGGAAATTTCAATCTTAAAGAAAAATGATTTTTTATTCCTTATAGTACGTACGATATGATACCGTTACCAATACACTCGGTATGGTAACGGTATTTGGCTTATCAATTTTCAGTATATATCAAAATACTGAAATATACCTATGTTTCTGAAACTACCGAAACATCGAAATATGTCGAAAAAATACAGAAAATATAACGAAAAAAATCAATATACTCAATATCATACCAACAATGTACTGAAATTTTGGTACACCGGAATATTGGTATAGTATCAGTATGCTAAAAACACCATATAGGAATTTCTGTACCGAGTCGGGAAGATTTTTTCCACACTAGATATTTTGGGTTCGTAAACGGTATGGCGAAAAAAAATCGGTAATACTGAACCGAACAACACCTAAATATAAGGCAGAATCAAACCTGGGTATTTGTAACTTTGAAATTTTTAGGGGTCTTTTTGCAATTACTCCAAACCTCAGGTAGTTTTTGTAATTATCCCAAAAGAGAGATAAAAAGAAAAGGGAAACATCCCTCCCTCCCTCTCTCTCTCTCTGTATATATATCAGTGGGAACACGTGCACGAAACTCCAATACTTTCATGTGTGTTTTAATGTTTTTCTCAATGATGAACAATCTCTTAACAACTGACAATTGAAATCACATCGTCCATACTGAATGATGAGATTTATAAAAAGGGCCATCCTAAGAAAGCTGATTTACAATAGCCAAAAAAACGAAAACACTAGTCTTCTGAACCTGAGGGTATGGACCTACAAGTTCCTACCTCAGGTTTAAGATCCCTGTGCACCACCCCTTGGAGATGGCAGAATGAAACAACATTAAGTATCTGTATCATCACGGTCTTAGCATCATCTTCTGTATACTTCCCACCCCTGTAAATGGAAAACCGAATCATTTATTATTATGCTGAATATATATATTTGTATATACACGAGATTTCAAGTTTAAAGAATATATTATAATAAATATATACATAAACAACCTATTACATGTCTTCTTAACTAAATATTTAGCTTGTCCAAGAGAAAGAGAAAAATACCTTGAAAGTATTCTATCTAAAAGCTCGCCTCCTTCACATAACCTGATATTAATTAACTTACACAGGTGAATAAATGCTTCACAAAGAATATATTAACTTGGGAGCTCGGGGGAATGAGCCAGGAAGAAAATCAGCATAGAAGCTTACTCCATCACCACGTAGACATTATCATGGTCTTCAAAAGCATCATAAAATTGTATTAAATTGCTGTGTCCTGTCAGAGCTCTCAATATTTTCACCTCCTTTCTAACGTCTTCAATGGCAATAGCGGTAGTCATCTTTTTTAAAATAGAAAATACGAAGACAGTTAGAGAAGCAGGTTATGTATGAGACTGAAGAAAATAACTTCAAAACTTCCACAACTCAACCAGCATCCTCGCGATCTTCTGACATGTTAAGAAAACAAATGATAATACAAAGCAATTTCACACCCACATTTAATAGCTTACACATTGGCCCACAAACACACAACACCACCACAAGCCCACCGAAAACTTCACGAATGGTGCGGGTACGTAATAGTAGTGAGGTCCCACACTTTTTCAATGTGGGATTGGGCCTTACAATCTCCCCCACTTAAATCTTTGACGTTCTCATCAAGACCGACAAAGCTTCAAGCGATGTAGGACTCGAGGAGTAGCTCGTGTGGATCAAGAGGTGGCTCACACCTCTAGCGGTGTAGCATTTTAGCCCGGGCAACACTTTGTTCCAACACTTCTGGCTGGGACATGCTCGAATACCATTTTAACGTCCTGGGCCCTAAAACCAGTCTGCTACACATAGCCCATATACTGTCCCACTAGGCACGTAGCACCTTGAGTCAACTGGGCCTACCACAAGCCAACCCAAAATCCATGGACGATGTCGGCACCCAATAGTAGTAGATGACTACCTTACAAGGCACGCACAAGTGCCACATCTATATGTATTCTGGTATAGGTGCTTCATAGGAGCAATCACGTGTCTGGTACAAAGATGACGGGTCGGAGTGATGTTAAATGTCGGTTGTTTTTTCTTAATTGATTCATGTTTCTTGAATTAAACTTGTCGTTAAGTACTAGAGTACCATTTTTTTTTCATTATGATTATGTCGATTTGGACCCTTTCATGGGATTGGTCCTTTACTTTGGATTTTGGATATTACTGCCATTCTTTCGATGTCATTCGGTTTTGTCTTATTGTGTGATCTTTCGGTCAAAAATTATGTCGTGTTGATGTGTGTTTAGCCTTGTAGATCTTTGTAGAGGGATCTATGGCACTATGATAGCCCTGAATGAATCCCATGTACGGGACTTGTGTGTGCCTTATAAGGTTGTCACCTATTAGTACCAACAGTATCCGTGGACTTTGGGTGGGCTTGTGGCAGGCCCAGTTAACCCAAGGTGTTGCGTTCCTAGTAGGCCAATGTGTGGGTTGTGCGTAGCGGACCGGTTTTCAAATTTGGGGCGTTATACAACATCAAAACTTCTTAAATTACTCCGAATTTTCATATTATCCGACAATTTTTTGATCATACATCATAAAAGGTAATCATAAAATTATGGAGATTATACTGCTAGATTCACATTGAAAATACTTTTACAACATAATTGTTTAATTTATTGTCGTTAGATATCGAGAAAAAATTATGGTCAAAGTTCAACTTGAAAAAAAAAATCTGTTTGGGTAACCTTATAAGTTACTTAGACTCTGTTCTTTTGGACTGAATGAATCTGAATTGAACTGAACTGAACTGAACTGAATGGATCTGAACTGAACTGAATGGAACTGAACTGAACTGAAATATATATTAAGGGTAAATAATAATAATAATAATAATAATAATAATAATAATGGTAATTAACAATAATAACAACGATAGTAATATTATTAGTAATAAGAATAATAACAATAAAAAAAATGGTAAATAATAATAATAATAATAATTAACAACAACAACGATAATAGTAATATTATTAGTAATAATAACAATAATAATAATTAAGATTAATAATAATAAGAAGAAGAAGAAGTAAAAATTTATCGAATGGACTCGAATCGAATGGACTGAAGCTGGGTGATCGAAAAATCGAAAAATAAGTTCAAAAGAACAGAGCCTTATAAGTCAGAAATAAGTAACTTTGTAGGTACTTTCTCTGAAGTCAGATTTAAGGGGAAACAAACAGATATGACACAGACTCGGTAATATATTACAACCATCCTCCACCACTAGGAGTTTTACTACAGCAATTTCAATAAAACCTGCTACTTATTTCAGTTATTTCCTGTTACTATAAATTTTCATAGTCTACATGAAAATCTTTGTTCGTCAATTTGGGGAGAAAGTCTAACACATCAAATTTCTTAAGATCTAGACATACAAACAATTTCTAAAGCATCTTTGTCATATCATTATCACCACAGCGTGCTATAACATTGACTTGTAAGGTAAAAAAACTTGGATACTTAATTTTTAAATCACCTAAGACTAAGAGAGCCAATCAGGCAATCACATGTAGTCAACCACAAAGGCACTCATCAGTTGACTTTTTTTACCAAAAAAAAATATTACTTCTATTATTTTTTATTACTCAGAGCCAATCAGGCAAGGTCACTCAAACGATAAAGTCACATGTAAGGCAAAGTCCATCATTAACCTAATTGAATAAATTATTTCAAACATTCTGCAACTGAAAAACACACAATCCAACTAAGGGGGTGTTTGGTAAAAGCTTTTGTAGTAGCTTCTAGTGTTTTCACCAAGTCCACTCAAACTCTACTAAGGATTAAAGAAGTGTTCTATTAGTAATTTCTTATGTAGTTTTCCTTGCTTGGCATAGTGTTCTGGAAAAGTTAAGAAAAATAATTTTTGAAGAAGAGAGAGCTTTCGAAATAACTTCTTTAAGTCAGAATTTAGTTCATCTTTTATCTTTTTGTTGATCAAAATGCTCGTTTTACAAAACACTCATGCTTTACGACTACTTTGATAGTTGACAGCTACTCTTCGCTATTGCGACGGCCAACAACTAAGAACTACAGTTATGTCAGACCTCAAGTCAAAACTCGTTATTCTAGATAACAAATTCCAATAACTCAACTGAACTAACATCATCACGAGCAACTGCATCTTAATTCCAACTATACTGGGGTCGGTGGTATGAAGATTAGGATCGATTCATTGTCTAAATTGATTAACGTTATAATTCATGCAAAAAAAGGGGCAAAATTCCACGTCGGGTGCTCTTCGTGTCGCAAGCTTCGTACAAAAGAAGAAATGAGATAAAATTCCAGAACCACCACCATAGTAGGTTTTCCAGTTGCGGAAAATAATATGAGACGGCGATGGGCTGAGATAATTGTTATAATCATATCACATTATGTGACTCGTATAGTAAATCAACACGTACACCATCGAACATGGTTCAATTTAACAAAATAACATTAACTAAAAAACAAAAGTATACAAGTGCAGCAGATCACATCTTCAGACACAATAATTAATCATATAAGCTGGAAAAAAAATCATCAAGATCAAGCAATAAATCATAATCACTATAAACACCAATCTAAGAAAAAAAAATCCAAACCTTTGCTTTTGGAATAACCTTAACAGCAACTTCTTGCCCGTTGAGCTCCCCTTTCTTAAACTTGGCCCGACAAGTATACCCAAAATGCCCTCTCCCGACTTCCTCCCCAAGCTCATACTTGTCGTAAAACTTCTTCGAAAACCCAAAACTTTTGTCCAAACCCGCAGGGTCGGAAACCTCGTTCCCCTCCGGTATCGCCGCCTCGTTCGGCTTCACGGAGCCATGCCGTCGGGCCAGCACCGCCTTGATGTGCTTCGCCGGAGACGGCGGCGGAAACGGCCGTTTGAAAAACCTCCTCGGAGTTCCGGTCCCGGGAGCCGGAGATCTCGCAGGAGACTTCTTCGAGAAGAAGTAATGAGCTGGGCTGGGGCTGTAGAAAAACGGGAAGAACGGTGATTTTTTACCTGCTTCTGGATTTTCCTCATTTCTCTTTTTCTCCTTAAAGTTCTCCGCACTATCATCGTTATTGCCATCATTCTCCGGCTCGACTGGGTTCTCCTTATTCTGGGTTTGTACCTCCTTATTCTCGATTTGTACCTCCTTATTCTGGGTTTGTACCTTTATTCCACCAAATGAATGAGAATTTGATTTTTCGGAGGATTTGGGTCTGGAAGTACAAATTCCCATTTTTCTTCACTCGCACCAACGAATCAAAATACCGACACCAATTCAGAAATAAAAAATAAAAAAAAATCCCTTCTGAATAAATCAATTTCCTCCTTCCAAGAACTGAATTTTGTTCTTTTTTTCCTAAACGATCATTTCAAAATTTTGAATACATTTCTAATCTTTTGTTTAGAGAGAGAAAGTCAGAGAGAGAAAGTGAGTAGTATAATAGAAGGATCTGGTAGAGAAGCTGGAGAAGAAAGTACAAGAAGACGATAGCTTTTTGTCAAAGAAGGGGGAAAATAAACCGAGGGATTAATATTTTTATTTTTTTAAAAGGAAAAGAGGTTGTGAAAATAATTAAAGATCATGAATGTAAAGCAGGGTGGTCCAGGCTGTGCAGTTGAGATCCAATGTGGCAAAGGACATGGCGTATTTTTTATTAATTAAATTATTTTATTTTGATTAATTAAGCATTTATTGTTTTTTTTTTTAATTTTAAATTTAAAATATTTTAACCCAATCTTATTTATGAGAGGTGATGTCGCGTTAGGTAATAGGTATCATTACTCCTAATAAATATTGCATTTACTTATAATTATCAATTTTAAAAAGAGGGGTGACAGCCGACAGGGCAACACCCTGAGTCACACCCCATACACATTCTGTGTATTATAGATGTTGTGCCGCATGATTTATAGATAAAATATTTATAATAATATTATAATAAAATTAATAGTAAAACACGCATTACAACACCCATAAAACTATGTGTTTGAGGGTGTGGTCATTTGTCATTTCTCTTTTATATAAAGCATAATTATTACTCCATCTAGTCGCTTTCACATTTTGCGGACTAACATCGAAAGTTGGTTAATCCTAATAAGTATTTTTATATTATTAATTTCATTTTTTCCCTAAAAATAATGATATATTAATATTCAAAATTGAAACTAGTAAACAAAACCGACAATTACTTAGAAACGAATATAGTAAATAATTAATTTTAAATTTTCTTATCTTTCATAATATTCAAGTCTCTATTTTATATTCGATCTGGAATTCTATAAATCGTACTTCCTTTAATTTATGAAATATACCGTTCGTTCTTCTTGAGATGAAATTTTGACCGCAATAATTTTTTAATGAAATTGACAAAACAATAATATTATTAAACTATTTTAAACGAATCAAATGGTATTAAAAATAGGATTGAATTTGAAGTCAAATAGTAACATATATATTAAACTTGAGGATGTATTATTAAAATATGTGTACTCACATTTTGTTGTAACTGTTGGTGGACTGGAATGATTAGTGTGGAAAAGTATGGTATAATAACTTTTAAGGATGTACAAATTTGTTGAGAGGGTATAATTTTTTGTTGACCTCCTTAATGTTTAGAGATTTAATGAAATATAATTTCACTAATGCAACAACTGTATAGTAGAATAAAAATGATCATACATAAATGGATAATACGAGCTTTTCACTATAAATTTTTTAAAAAAAAAATTTAAATTATGTTGTTTCTCTTTTTGTGATTACATTACTTTTCGATTCTTTCATGTGATCGTAATTGAATACCATTCTTAACAGATATATTTGGATGACTGACCATTTAATCATCTCTAAAAACACAGTAAGTGAAGTTACCGCCTTCAAAATGTAAATAACGATTTGGTATCTGATCGAGTTCATATCAATAATGAAATAAATATTTTACTCTTAATTTATGTAATTTAATATAATTATGAGTACCGAGTTATACATAATGCTATGATGGCAAGCATACCAAAATACTACAAATATGCATGATCCAAGAAAATGAAATAAGAAAGTTAATCTCGCTCAAAAAATTAATTATTGATGAACTAAAACAATCATATAATTTCCTCTTTTCTCACATAAGTTTCTAACTTTTTGAATGATAATATTTTAAGATAATTAAAATACTCATCCAAAAATATTTGTACATGGATTATTGTTCTCTAAAATCCTTCTTTAGAAAAAGATTATTTGACTAATATGTTAATGAAACTAATTGCTTAAATGTTTTAGGAAAAAATCTTTACAATTTCATACAATAGTAATGTATAATTTAAATTAATTAAATTAACAAATACATATAAACGCAATGCCAACAATGGTACCAAGAAAGTACAAATGTGCGTTATTCAAAATATATTGAGAAATAAATAACAAAATTAAAACCTCTGGCGAAATAAATTATTGATGTAATAATACAATAAAAAATTATATCTTTGTCTCATACAGATTTCCCATTTACGATCGATAGATTTTAAGATAATTAAGATAATTATCCAATTGATTTAAAAATATTTACAATAATATTTATTATCTAAATACTAATTCTAATATGTTATTTTTATAATTATTTATTTATATATTTTAGAAAGATATGTATGAAATCTCGTAAAATCAGTAGTTATATAATTTAAAAAAATTATATTAGCAGAATATATTCAAATGCTAGGCCATAAATGATACCAAAATGAGAACATGTACACTCTACAATATAGTAGAAGATAAAATAGCAAAGCTAAACTCTCTTACATGGTTACTATTACAATAACAAAGTAAGAAAAATATTTCTCTCATGAATTCCTTAATTTGTAATTAAAACATTAAAAGTTTAAGATAATTAAATATGATAATGTTTATTAATATGCTACTATTAAAGTACAATTGTTTATGTATATGTTAGGAATAAATGAACACGTATTCATAAAATCAATATTTATCATCAAATTATGAGAATATATATAAATATTAGGCAATAATAGTGCCAAAAAAAATATAAACGTGCACAATCTAAAATGTATTAAAAAATAAGTCAAGCTCTCTCAAATAACTTAATGATTTAATTATATAAATCGTCCTTGTAGTTTGTCGGATTTTACAGAATTAGTCTCTATACTTTTTTTTCAGCGGGTCATGTCCTTGTGGTTTTTGATCCGTTACGGATTTAGTCCTTGTGGTTTGTCGGGTTTCACAGGTTTAGTCCATATACTTTTTTTTCAGCGGGTCATGTCCTTGTGGTTTTGATTAGTTACGGGTTTAGTCCTTTGACCAATAATTCTGTTAGTTGATCGTTAATTTGAAGGGTATTTTCGTCTTTTCATATTTATTATTATTATTATTATTTTAGTACGTTATAATTAGCTCTTTATTTTATGATTATTATTATTATGATTATTATTATTATTATTAAAATTTTATTTTATTATTATTATTTGAGTACATTGTAATTAGCTCTTTATTTTATTTATTTTTTTGTTTTTTATTACTTTTTTATCATTTTTGTAAACTTTTTTATATTTTTTTTTATTTTTGATTTTTTCAATTTCGGTTTTTATGTTATATTGGTTTGATTTCAATTTCTTTTCCAGCGTTTTTTCAATTTTAATTTACCAATAAATAAACTAGTTAGTTATGAACCATCATAACTCTTAACTTATTTCGTAGTTATTTTGATTTTAATAAATACAAAAAAGTATTAAAATATAGAAATTATATTTTCCAACAGCATTTTTCTCCAAAATATCTAACAATTCAAAATAACCAAAAATGAATTCAAATAATAATAATAAGAATAAAATATATGAAAAGATGAAAATACCCTTCAAATTAACGATCAACTAACAGAATTTATTGGTCAAAGGACTAAACCCGTAATGGATCAAAAACCACAAGGACATGACCCGCTGAAAAAAAAAATAGGGACCAAACCTGTGAAACCCGACAAACCACAAGGACTAAACCCGTAACGGATCAAAAACCATAAGGACATTGTAATATCCGCAATTTTCGATTTTCGGTAAATTTCTTTTTTCGGTCGGAGTCCGTTTTGACGACTCGCTCATGACCGTTTCGTCATTCTGAGAATGATTAATTCTACACTTTTTGACATCCGAGTTCGTTTCGGTGTCGTTTCGTTGAGTTCTGTGCTTTTTAGCGACTTTTCCGCACTTGAGTTCGATTCTTGCGAATCTCGTCAAATCGTTGTTTCGAGTTTCCCGCAAGTCCGTTTAACTTTGTTGGACGTGTTGTGAACCGGTTTGGTTATTCGATCACGTATTGTGATTTAGGCGTTTTGGGCCATTTTGTAATTTCTCGAAAGTTACGGGTATCCGTGTATCTGTAATTGTTGTCTCGACCGTTTCTTGGTCGCGTATGACTAATTATGGTATTACGCTTTCATTTAGTCGTTTATGTTGTCCGCGAACTTTTCGTCGTGTTCGTTAAAATGCGTTTTCGGGAATCGGGTCGTCGAGCCACAGCGGTGGCGGGGCCGGACGGTGGCGGGGATCGGCCGGACGATTGCGGGCACCGCCGGACAGGTGCGGCGAGCCGCGTAAGCGCACGCCTTCTGGCCGGAAAGGCTGCAGCGCTTCGGCAGTGTAGCGCCTGTGCCGGGTGGCTTTAGCGTCTGTGCTCGGGCACAGGCGATGGTGTTTCGAGGTTACGGACTCGGTCGAGATCGGCGAGTAGCGCACGCTACGCCGGCGTAGCGCGCTAGTCGGCGGCGTAGCGCCGCGTCGGCCGGCTAGCGTCGTTACTGGCCGGGCGATTCGATCCGGTGGCTCTTTGGGCGGAGTCGGCTAGCAGCGCGAGCATCGGCCGTAGCGCACGCTAGCGGGAGTTGGGTCGCGAGTTCGGTCGGCAGGGTTGGTCGGTGATGCCGGGTGTTGTGGGCCTGGCCGAGGGTACTCGGCCGATCTGGCCGATCGCGCTCGATAGTACGGGAAGGCTAGCGCACGCTAGTCTGGCCGAGTATAATTATGGCTGAGCAGTCACATTTCACTTCGTTTTTCATTTCCTTCCTTCTCCTTCCGCGAGTGGCGATTCCTGGGCGACGAAGCCATGTTGTTTAACAACAAAACCATGAAGTCCTTGAGTTCATAACATCAATCGATCGTCCGTTATCAACCTTTGATCCAGCGAATCAAGGTAATCTTCCTTAGAACCCTAATTTCGTGAATTTGGGGATTTTTTTGCAATTTCGTCCGATTCGTTCCGTGTTGTTGATTAATTCATGATGGGTGTGATTAATCTTGATAGTATTCTTGTGTTTAACATCATTTAATCCATTGTTCTTCGTCGAATCGAAGTATATTTCTTGATTTCCTTCGAGTTGACTTTTTGGGGGATTTGTCCCCGATCTCGTTTTTCATCCGTTTTCGATGGATCGATTATGGTTAAATGATGTTGTTAAACATATTCTATGGATTGTATATCCATATTTCAACTTGGAATTTCGTTTTCGGGTTTGTGGAGCGAATCGTGTTCTTGGCCGTTTTGGGGAAATCAGTGAACTTTCGTCATTCGTTCTTTGAATTCAACGACTTTGAGTCGTGTTATGGAATTCATTTCATTGTTATTATTTGTCCTTCGTAGTTTATGAACGTGAGTTGGCGTTCGGTGGAGTCGGCGGGTTCGTAGTCGGTTCGGGCCAACCTACTCCGGTCGATTCTCCGCGTTGTTCTTATTCGAGGCAAGTACCTTGCCCATACTTTTCTCGTTTTATGGATATGATGATCGGTGGTCGTCTTAACGTGTTTGTTTGGTTATTTGAAATGAAGTTTCAAAGGATTTCGGTTTGGCCTCGTTAAAGGCTTTCTTTCAAAACGAGTGTGATTTGTGAACGGTGTTTTGAGAATTGATTATGATTTGGTTATTTTGAACATTGAAGGATTTTATGATGATACTCCTATTGTTGCAGTTATGGAATCGTGTATTCCTTATTTAAACTTGTTATTGTATTTTTGAAGAGTTCGGTAATGGTGTCGAGTTAATGGCCATCTCTAGTGAGTATTCTTAATGAACTTACATTCTTAGCATGTTAGTATTGCATGAGTAACGTGTGTGTGTGTATGCTCACTACGGGTTAGATCCGACGGGGTCTCGGTAGGGCTCCACGAAGCTGTGGAACCGCGAGCTTGCTTTTAACCACTGTGGGTTAGATCCGACGGGGTCTCGGCAGGGATCCGAAGCCGTGGGTCCGCGGTTAATTGTGGTGCATTTTTACAAATGTGATTCGATATTGGCATTTAGGAAATGAGTGCTTTTGATCGTTTTTCATTTGCTTGCATTGTCTAAATGTGTTAGTGTTTATTTGTTCGTTTGGCTTACTTGGCTAGGATGGCTGTGGAGTATTTTGTTGTTTGTTTTAAATCCTTTATTTGTGGATTTTGATGTTGAGATACGAACCTCGTGGTCGTTCTTGTGTCTTGTGAGTTGATGAGATTTGGGGCTAAAATCCCAATGGTTTTGCAAAAGTCGTTTCTGGATTTGGGGCTAAAATCCCAACGATTTGGTTAATGTCATTTTCGAGAAAGTAAACTTTTGGGGCGGTGACCCCTTTGTCTTTTGGATTTTTGAAAAGTAGGATTTGATAATCCTAAATTGTTTTCTATTAAAACTCTCGATGGCATTCTAAACCGTTTTATGAATTATTCCCATTGATTTATGATATTTCGTTTTTGAAATGTTTTCTCAAACCCTTGCCTCGGGAAGTACTTTTCGTTTCGTTTGGATCTTTGAGGATCCTCGGTTATTGTTATTCGTGGAATGTGAATTGTATGGCTCGTATTTGCACTTTGTATTTGCACTAGCAAAGCGGTGGAGTTTTGCTAACCCCAGTATTCGGGGGTGGATGTCTGTTTTTGCATTCGGGTTTTGGAGCATAACACGAAGTCGGCCACGAAGGATGATGAAAGATGATCGATACTAATCACATGAGGAACCGTACATCGTGTGTTGGTTCGATTGTACTTTATTTTCATTTCTTGTATTGTTCCGTTATGCGGGTGTAGTTGTGTTTTGTCCCTGCGTGGGCATGAGTTGTATTTGAGTTATATGTATTTGTGGAAAGACCAAATCGGTCTCGAGTCATTGTAGCCTTGAAGGCATTGTCGAGATGTTAAATGTCGTTACCGGCTGGTAGATCCTTGAGGAAAGGTTCTACGGCGTGTAATATCCCGAGCGGATTGGGGGTGTTACATAAATGGTATCGAGCTTAGGTTGAGGAAACCTAGGCATCGGGTCAAGTCGTGTTGTTTGAGTCTTGTTTCGTTGGATTTTTATCCGATCGAGTCGTGTCGCGACGCGTCGTTTGAGTTTGTTGGTCGTGATTAGTATCGTGGGCGATCATCATCTTCGTGCGACTGTGGAAGTAAGTCTCCCTTCATTGTGTTGTGCCTCTTGTGACACGAGCTATTTTTATGATTATTTGTTAAGAGGTGGAATTATAAGTGAATTTTGATTTAACGATATGTATTTAGTCGACTCTCGTATTTGATTTATACGAGTGTAAATCGTTGTGATGTCTTTTATGGTTGTTTTTCTCCGTTGTTGACGATTTTCGAATCGATTTGCACGTTTTACAAGTCTCTTGTGGAAGCTTTGTGCTTATACGCGTTCGACTTGTTCACTAGCCGGTGCGGGAGGGTATTTTATCAGTGGTTTTGTTCTGAATGTGGTATTTTATCGTTTATTTTCGTTTAAAGACATGTATTGTCTTGATTTTAAACGTTTTGATGCGTGTGCTAGGAGTTGTTTTAGTGAACGTCGGTATGTGTGAGTTTTGGGCATTCTGGCCTATTGGATTTTTGAAAACCTTGAGTATCTTAGAAAAATAAACTTCGAGACATACTTTTCAAATGACTTATTTTTTTTGTGGTACATCCTAGGTGCCACAATGTATTTCAAAAAAAAAATTTTCTACCTCGAGGACCAAAATATTTTGAGATATTTTCAACACTTTTATTTAGACCCGAGGGTCGAATATTTTGAAAGTTTTCACTAAGAGAAAGTGTCCTCATTTTTATCAAATGTGATATGGTTCTCCAAAGTCTCGATAATGATGTTTCACGTTTGTACTTTTTGAAAGGTGATACTCAAGATCAACCAGTATTCTTCTAAATTATTTTCAAAATGAGGTTTTCATTTTTTTTTTTTTTTTTTTAAACCTATCCATTCCCGTTTGAGGGCTGGGTATGTACGTGTGATATTCGCGTTGTCATTTTGATACTTTCTCCCGAGTATGATCGAATTGGCGGTGTGAGCGTTGAGTCGCTTTCCACACATTTGTTGCGTTAGCCCCCTGTGAGAGGCGGGATGTTGGTGTTGAATATTATCGCCTCGTAGTGATTCCTGCGTTGTCGCGCATGTGCGAGCTGTTAGAGCTTGGTTTGGTATGACCGTGTGCATCGGTGATGGTTCCGTTATGCGTCGATTGTTTAATGTCTTGTTACCTTGCTCCGTATTTGTGAATTTCGTGGACGAGGTCGGAGGTAATGCCCGTACTATTTTGACTTGTATTTTCTCTTCCCCGATCTATCGATTCGCTCATGTTTGTTGGTACTTTATGAACTTGTTCGGTATTTCAGTTTCATCGTCCGAACGAACTGTGATCTTGTTTTGAGTTGATCTGGTTATCGATGTTACTTTTTCGGGTTCAGTTCGATTCTTGTGAACCTTGTTTGGGAATGACATCATCTGGTTCTACTAGTTCTTTTATTCGAAGTGGATCGGATTTGGAACTCTTATGTTTTCGACTCTGTCGACTCATTTATGTTTGTTGACATTTCTGAGATTGTCCGCCCCTTGTTTTTGTTTATCGAACGAGTGTGGTATCGTTTCGGAATAACTCGTTTGTCGTTGTGACTTTTCAGTCGCTATTCCCTTTCCTGAGGATCTTATGGGAATGCATGTCTTGTAGTTCTCACCAGATCATCCTGGGAGTAATTGTTTGAACTTTATTGTTCTTCGTGATTCGAACATGATTCTTCGATTTTTGTTGTCTCGATCGTTTGTTTGTTCGATTTTTGTTCTCGTTTCGTGATTGCTGAACGTTCAGGCTCCTTCGTAATTCCCTTTAGTTCGGGAAATTAGTTTCGTTTTCAATCTTCCATCCCTTAGGCGATGGGATTCCGTGTTTGTTCAGCGATTGACTCGCGTTTTGATTGATGTACCGTTGGGTTGGTCAATCATATTGGTTTTCGTTCGTTGCGTTTTGTGATTGTCAGGATAATTGACTTGGATATATTATCCATTTGATGACGCTTGTCACTTGTTGGTTTTATTATATCCCTAACGGCGACGTTGTGTTGGTCGCCGTGGAGCGTGTTTTCACGCCGTATATTCCTTTGCGTTGTTTGCGACGTTTCGCCGTTGGGCGTTAGTTACGCATTCTTGTGTGTCTCGTTGAGTTTTTCCTGGCGGAATATTTCTTCTCCCTACTTGTTTTAAGTTTCGGGACGAAACTTCTTTTAAGGAGGGTAGAATGTAATATCCGCAATTTTCGATTTTCGGTAAATTTCTTTTTTGGTCGGAGTCCGTTTTGACGACTTCGCTCATGACCGTTTCGTCATTCCGAGAATGATTAATTCTACACTTTTGACATCCGAGTTCGTTTGGTGTCGTTTCGTTGAGTTGTGCTTTTTAGCGACTTTTCCGCACTTGAGTTCGATTCTTGCGAATCTCGTCCAAGCTGTTGTTTGAGTTTCCCGCAAGTCCGTTTAACTTTGTTGGACGTGTTGTGAACTTCGGTTTGGTTATTCGATCACGTATTGTGATTTCAGGCGTTTTGGGCCATTT
The DNA here is from genome assembly GCA_033398695.1 of Orobanche coerulescens. Classification (NCBI taxonomy): domain Eukaryota; kingdom Viridiplantae; phylum Streptophyta; class Magnoliopsida; order Lamiales; family Orobanchaceae; genus Orobanche; species Orobanche coerulescens. Next base: position 207,253,785 of record CM065804.1, read on the forward strand.
TGTAATTTCTCGAAAGTTACGGGTATCCGTATCTGTAATTGTTGTCTCGACCCATTTCTTGGTCGCGTATGACTAATTATGGTATTACGCTTTCATTTCGAGTCGTTTATGTTGTCCGCGAACTTTTCGTCGTGTTCGTTAAAATGCGTTTTCGGGGAATCGGGTCGTCGAGCCACAGCGGTGGCGGAGGCTGGCCGGACGGTGGCGGATGGCCGGACGATTGCAGGCACCGGCCGGGCAGGTGCGGCGAGGCCGCGTAAGCGCACGCCTTCTGGCCGGAAAGGCTGCGCTAACCGGCAGTGTAGCGCCTGGCCGGGTAACTTTAGCGTCTGTCGCTCGGGCAAGCGATGGTGTTTCGAGGTTACGGACTCGGTCGAGATCGGCGGGTAGCGCACGCTACAGCGTAGCGCGCGCTAGTCGGCGGGCGTAGCGCCGCTGTCGGCCGGCTAGCGTCGTTACAGCCGGCGATTCGATCCGGTGGCTCTTTGGGCAGTCGGCTAGCGCGCAGGCATCCGGCCGTAGCGCACGCTAGCGGGAGTTGGGTCGGCAGGTTCGGTCGGCAGGGTTGGTCGGTGATGCCGGGTGTTGTGGGCCCTGGCCGAGGGTACTCGGCCGATACCGGCCGATAGCGCACGCTAGTCCGGGAAGGCTAGCGCACGCTAGTCTGGCCGAGTATAATTATGGCTGAGCAGTCACATTTCACTTCGTTTTTCATTTCCTTCCTTCTCCTTCCGCGAGTGGCGATTCCTGGGCGACGAAGCCATGTTGTTTAACAACAAAACCATGAAGTCCTTGAGTTCATAACATCAATCGATCGTCCGTTATCAACCTTTGATCCAGCGAATCAAGGTAATCTTCCTTAGAACCCTAATTTCGTGAATTTGGGGATTTTTTTGCAATTTCGTCCGATTCGTTCCGTGTTGTTGATTAATTCATGATGGGTGTGATTAATCTTGATAGTATTCTTGTGTTTAACATCATTTAATCCATTGTTCTTCGTCGAATCGAAGTATATTTCTTGATTTCCTTCGAGTTGACTTTTTGGGGGATTTGTCCCGATCTCGTTTTCATCCGTTTTCGATTGATAGATTATTGTTAAATGACGTTGATAAACATATTCTATGGAATGTATATCCATATTACAACATGGAATTACGATTTCGGGTTTTTAATGATCTAATCGTGTTCTTGGCCGTTTTGGGGGAAATCCGTGAACTTTCGTCATTCGTTCTTTGAATTCAACGACTTTGAGTCGTGTTATGGAATTCATTTCATTGTTATTATTTGTCCTTCGTAGTTTATGAACGTGAGTTGGCGTTCGGTGGAGTCGGCGGGTTCGTAGTCGGTTCGGGCCAACCTACTCCGGTCGATTCTCCGCGTTGTTCTTATTCGAGGCAAGTACCTTGCCCATACTTTTCTCGTTTTATGGATATGATGATCGGTGGTCGTCTTAACGTGTTTGTTTGGTTATTTGAAATGAAGTTTCAAAGGATTTCGGTTTGGCCTCGTTAAAGGCTTTCTTTCAAAACGAGTGTGATTTGTGAACGGTGTTTTGAGAATTGATTATGATTTGGTTATTTTGAACATTGAAGGATTTTATGATGATACTCCTATTGTTGCAGTTATGGAATCGTGTATTCCTTATTTAAACTTGTTATTGTATTTTTGAAGAGTTCGGTAATGGTATCGAGTTAATGGCCATCTCTAGTGAGTATTCTTAATGAACTTACATTCTTAGCATGTTAGTATTGCATGAGTAACGTGTGTGTGTGTATGCTCACTACGGGTTAGATCCGACGGGGTCTCGGTAGGGCTCCACGAAGCTGTGGAACCGCGAGCTTGCTTTTAACCACTGTGGGTTAGATCCGACGGGGTCTCGGCAGGGATCCACGAAGCTGTGGGTCCGCGGTTAATTGTGGTGCATTTTTACAAATGTGATTCGATATTGGCATTTCCGGAAATGAGTGCTTTTGAACGGTTTTCATTTGCATGCATTGACTAAATGTGTAAGAGGTAAGTTGTTCGTTTGGCTTACTTGGCTAGGATGGCACTGGAGTATTTTGTTGTTTGTTTTAAATCCTTTATTTGTGGATTTTGATGTTGAGATACGAACCTCGTGGTCGTTCTTGTGTACTGTGAGTTGATGAGATTTGGGGCTAAAATCCCAATGGTTTTGCAAAAGTCGTTTTACGGATTTGGGGCTAAAATCCCAACGATTTGGTTAATGTCATTTTCCAGAAAGTAAACTTTTGGGGCGGTGACCCCTTTGTCTTTTGGATTTTTGAAAAGTAGGATTTGATAATCCTAAATTGTTTTCTATTAAAACTCTCGATGGCATTCTAAACCGTTTTATGAATTATTCCCATTGATTTATGATATTTCGTTTTTGAAATGTTTTCTCAAACCCTTGCCTCGGGAAGTACTTTTCGTTTCGTTTGGATCTTTGAGGATCCTCGGTTATTGTTATTCGTGGAATGTGAATTGTATGGCTCGTATTTGCACTTTGTATTTGCACTAGCAAAACAGTGGAGTTTTGCTAACCCCCGAGTATTCGGGGGGTGGATGTCTGTTTTTGCATTCAGGTTTTGGAGCATAACACAGGGTCAGCACGAAGGATGATGAAAGATGATCGATACTAATCACATGAGGAACCGTACATCGTGTGTTGGTTCAGTTGTACTTTATTTTCTGCTGCTGTATTGTTCCCGTTGTACGGGTGTAGTTGTGTTTTGTCCCCTGCGTGGGCATGAGTTGTATTTGAGTTATATGTATTTGTGGAAAGACCAAATCGGTCTACTGAGTCATTGTAGCCTTGAAGGCATTGTCGAGATGTTAAATGTCGTTACCAGCCTGGTAGATCCTTGAGGAAAGGTTCTACGGCGTGTAATATCCCTGAGCGGATTGGGGGTGTTACAGACATGACCCGCTGAAAAAAAAGTATAAAGACTACACTTGTGAAATCCGACAAACCACAAGGACGATTTATGTAATTAACTCTGACTTAATTATTTCTGTAATGATACAGTCAAATAATTTGTTCTCATATGAATATCACATTTCTATAATCCTAAGATAAGTATCTAATCATATTTTAAATTATACACAAAGTGACTAAAAATTGTTATTATACACAAAGTGACTAAAAATTATTTCTGATGATTCGTAAAAAGCTACTATTTATATTTTACGAATACTTAAAATTCATAAAATTAGCAATTGTATAACATAGATTAATTAAAGGGTCAGGATTCTCTTCAGTGCAGCGCGGTGCTGTGCTGCACTGCACACCGTGTGATTCGACACGCGCACACACACACGTGCGGGTGTGTGTAATCTAACGGCTGGGATGCAGCACAGCACCGTACTGTGCTGCAGAGGATCAAAGTCCTTAATTAAATTATATGAACATATATACATACTAAGAGGGTGTATTTAGTTAAGATTTTAATGGAATTTGATAGATTTTAGAGTTTGTGGATATGATAGATTTTAATGGAATACAATAGAGTTTCATAAATTCCCTTTGATTTCAGTGGACTCATGTCTATTAGAATTCTATAGACTTTCATGATTTTTTATGGACTTTTATGAATTTCTAATGGACTTTATATTTCTCAAAAGACACTAACCACATGAAATTCATTATTAGCATTCTATCTTAATAGATAGTTGTTCTATATGTGATTTTCAAAATATAATTACGTATAATAGATTTGTTAATTAACAATAAATAGCTATTGCAAATAGAAATTTTCAACAATTTGATATAATTTAACGAGAAAAAGGAAAAGCTATCTCATATTAAAAAGACTAAAACATATATCAAGTTATTAAAGTAATAAATAGATATAAATATTTAATTATAAATATGATTTTCTTTTACAAGTTTTTGTAAATAATTAATTTTTTCATAAAAAATTGAAGAACTCATTTACTGTTCCGGGGTATTCTTTCCTTATATGTGTCTTGCCTAATGCTAGTTGTAGTATGATACAAGATGGAAGGTTTTAGATCCTTATAGAGATAGTAGGATCCCGTTAGATATTTTACCTTATGGAAGGACTCTCATTGTAAAATCTAATAGAGTCACCTCAATTGGTGTTATGAATACAATTTATTCATCTTTACTACTTTATTACATTCTCCCAAAATATTTACATTATTATTATAGTAAATGTAAAAAAAAATAAAAAAAAATAAAGAAGAAAAAAGTTTTGAGAAATGACAGTGGTGGTAGTGAAAGTGGTGGTGGCGGCGGGGTGACAGCGGAAATGATGTTGGTGATGGGATGGGACGGTGGCAATGGTGATGTGGAGGGGGTGGTGGTGGAGGTGGAGTCGGTGGTGGTGGAGGCGGTGACGTGGTGGTGGTGGAGGCGGCTGTGGCATTGGTGGTGGGTGGTGGTGATGAATAAAACCCATCAAAATCTTGGGGTCTACGAAAGATTTTAAAAAACAAATTATGTTGTACTTTGTGCTTAAAGATGAGAATCTAGATGATTCCATTAAAATTTCAAAAAAAATTGAATACTTTATAATTTTGTAAGATTTATAAAGTTTCATTTAATACCTCATGACTTAAAACTTCATAAAATTCTATATTGATACCACAAAAATTTAGTTGACTTTTAAAACTCTTAATTAAATATGCCCAAACTATTACAAATCCATCAAATTCTATATAAGTCTTTGAAATTCATTTCAAGTCTCAATTGAATACGCCCCGGAAATCAACAATTGTACAAATAGTGCACATGTGTATCAAATTTATATAAAAAAGCTAACTCTTTCACGAAATTAATTATAATTCCAAAAATACATCCAATTAATTTACTTCTTCTTTCACACGAATTTTCTATATTTTAAAATTTATTTTATAGAATTTTACTGTCTTTGTCATCTTAAAATTTATGTGTGAAAAAAAAATATTCTATTATGAGGGACAAGACTGGATACCTGGACTATCCGAATCAGTTTTGTGGGTAACTAATAAATCGGATAACCGTTATATATAGACCAATTTGTACTTTTATTTTTGGCGAATCGATGGGAACAGATCGATTTATAAAAATTAATCATATATTGAGTATCCGATCCATGAACCTCTTACTTGGGATTCATTTCCCATTTTATAAAGTTCCATGAAAATAAAGATACTTCCCAAACGAACGGCAAGCTCCCAGGAGTGGATCTACCTTAAGTCTGGTGGTGCACGTGCACCATCAAAAATTTCTCGAACAAAAAAAAAATGTACTAAAACGACGTCGTTTTGGCTTTTTTATTAAAAAACTGGAAAATTCAAAAAAGAAAAATTGGCCGCCCGTTATTTTTTTTTTGATGCTATATTAGTGCACCAGCAAATTTCGAATGCTGGGTCCGCCTATGCAAGCTCCATGATTGTAATGCGCTGGAATTTGTGATTAATCATGTTTGTTTTATTTTAATAAAATCTATGCAGGAACAGGATTGATATAAAGCAAATACTATATTCGTCCCTATTTAGTTGTTCTGTTTTGACTTTCAATGGTCAAATTGACCAATTTTTAACCAAATATTATGAATAATTCTTTTATTATTTTTAGAAAGTAAAAAACTGCATTTTAAAATAGATTATATGTACTTTACAATGATATAATTTTTTTTATTTTATCAATTATATAAAATTCGTAAATTTAGTCAAATTTTAGTCAATTTGACCGGTCAAAAGTCAAACTGGACAATTAAAAAGGGACGGAGGGAGTAATATGAAAAATAAAAGAGCATATATTTGACTCCATTTAATTTATGTTGTGATAGCTTTTTTTGCCCTTTTATGTATAGGGAGATTCTTTTTTGCCCAAAGTTTAGTAACAACTCTTTTGATACCTATATTGTCGAAATTGACCTTTAATCGAATTAATTCGAGTCATATATTGTATTTTCGAGTAATACAATTTCGAGTCAACTTAAAAAAATACAATATTGTAGAACGTTGGCAATCGGGTAACATATTTTAGAAGACCGAGTTACCCGAATGCGGGTTACCCAATTGGAATCGAGTTACCCAAAGTACCTCGAGTTACCGGGACCAATTCGAGTTACCCGAAACGGGAATTCGAGTAACCCGAGAAGTCTGACTAACCTGAATTCGTTTTCGAGTCACACGCTAGTCGGGTGACATGTTACACGGGCCCGAATTCGTGTAATGTCGAGTGACACGTTACACGACACAGCAACTCGTGTTACTTGACCCCTTGCCAAAACGTGTTACTCGAATTCGAGTAACACGATATCCATTTTTGAGTTACTAGAATGGCTTAGTAACTCAATAAAAGAATCCTCTGACTCGTGCATTCGAGTTACCCTGCACCTCGAGTTGCCTCTCTCCTTCATTCGTGTTTCACGTCGGCACTGCTTATCGATTTTCTTCTCTCCTTCATTCGCGTTTCATGAAAACTTTTCAACTCAAATTCGAGTTACACGAATTTGACTTCCCCGAATTCAAATCGAGTTTACTCTTTCTCGATGGCTTATTCGACTTCCCCGAATGTGAGGCGTTCCCCGAATAGCACCGCTCACGGTGTTAGGGTTGTATACATCAAAACATACTTTATGCTTGTATTACCTAATTTCCCGGTCTTTATCTATGAGAATATTTAATTCATTTGTCACACGCTTTGCATATTTATTCACGCTATGGTTATGCAAATATTGTCTGAATTACTTTATATTTTAGATAATGTGGTGTGTCGAGTCACACAGAAGATCACATTATCGGTTCCTTATATAGTAATAATTAGTTCACAACCTATATAACATTAGACCGTTATGTGAGAGGTTGTAATACATGCTTGAGATTGGTTGGTCTTGACCATTAGCATATATTAGCGTATTCGGTATACGTTGAACAGGATCGATGTGAAATAGATTCTTCTATACTGACTATAAGAAGAACGCACATCTCGGACAATTATTATTTATTAATTCTAGTGATTAATATTTAATTATATATATTTAATATTTATTGCTTTGATTTATCATAGGTGAGAGCCACAATGATTGACTCAATATGCTCGATATTTTGGGCAATAATATTATTTATATAATAATTAATATTATAGCTAGAAATCGTGTCCCGACCAGTCGGGTTGATCATGTCCCTTGAGGCAGTCGAAAGGATTATTATATTAAACCCTGCAGGTGGAATTAATTTTCCGGCATAATAATAAAAGTTGAGTGGTATACTCATATATAACACATTAATTAATTAAAAGCTGTCAGTAGCTTAAATTAATTAATGGACATGGAATATCTTAAACACGGGAAATAATTAATTCAAAAAGGAGCCCAATTTCATAATTTGGGATTTTGGTAGAAAGTGTAATATCAACCTTTTAGTGGACTAAGTTGATATTAATGGAGTCTTCATATTAGGAAGAGTCCTAATATTGGAAAGATGGTGGGACGAGTCCTTACCTTATCCTCCTTAAGGTCCCTAGAGTAGCCCAAAACACCTATAAATAGGAGCATGTGGGTGGCCGATTTTCTTACTTCTTGTAACAAGAAATTTTCGATTTTTTCTTCTTATTTTGTGTTTAATTGTGGATCTTGACTTGTGTCTTGAATTCCACAATTTAGCTAACACAATATTTTTCTAAATACATAAATATTCAAGAAAAATAGAGAAAAAATTGTGAGGTATTTCTTTAAGAATTTTCGGCCTATCCCATACTGCAAGTCCAAGTTTAATTTGGTAGATTATTGCCCATACGATATCCGGATCTTAGGCGGGATATACTCTAGAAGATCTTGAGGTAGAAATACAAGAAGATCAAGGAGGAGTACGGGGGGAGTTCGATCGACCCATAAGGAATTTTCCACCACATCGCTTCAAAGGTATGAATTACCAATTTCTACTGCGTAAATACATATATTTAAATTATTAATTAATCTGTTTAATTAATTAATTGGTTGAAAAGCCTAAATAGATCCGCTATTTATGTTGGTTAGTTTATAAAACCTTTTATTCCACCTCGATTCTGCTGCGTTTTATACTCTAACAGACGGTCACGCCGATTCCGAGTCCTCCACCGTCGCCGCTGCCGCTGTCGAAAACACGGTAAGACTTCACTTTCGTGTCACTTGAATAGGCTCGTTACTCGAATTCAGTATACATGATTTGCATTTGATTTACACGAATTCGATTTACACGATTTGCATTCGAATTACACGATTTGCATTCGATATACACGGTGAAAAAATAAATTAAATAGAAAAAAATAAATTTGGGAATTAAGTACCGCCGTTCGAATACTTATCATGTGTTGATATCGTGTTCTTTGTTTATGAATTGATATCGATTGAATTGATGTCGTGTTGAATTGATTATTTATGTAATCTTGGTAATTCGTATTCGAGGTTGAATTCAAATTTGGGAATGTTATAAATATGGATATCATGTCGAATTTAGTTAGTTTGTTTCGTTTAGTTAGTTTATTTCGTTTAGTTAGTTTATTTCATTTTTTCTATTTGTCTTACTCGAATATAGTTTATAAGTTACTCAAATTGGACTAATTGACCAATAAGGATTTCTCAAATTAATTTAGAAGACTAATCGGTTCTTCCACAATTAGAATGACGCAAATTGATTTAGAATGATTCGAATTGACATAAAACTACTCGAATTAGGATGACTCGGATTGTATTAGGATGTCTCGAATTGCATTAGATGATTGAAATTGAATTATGATGTCTCAAGTTGAATTAGAATAACTCGATGGAAATAAACCGAATAAATTTTACTGTTACTCGAATTGTCTAGTTACTTTTCCTGATTACATATTACCTGAATACACCATCAGGAAGCTAAACTTAAGATATATTTGAATCGTCAGGTTGTTTGGAAGAGGCCAAATATGTGGGGTTCGAAATGCTCGATAAATGGGTATGTTAGATTAGGGATTGTTAAGACTATTATTGCTGAGCTGCGGAGTGTAGGTGTTGACACTATTAGAGAGTTTAGAGAGTCGTATCTTGGACACTTTATCTGAGAGGAGGGGGGGTTGTCTCTAATGCCGCATTACATGCCTTGTTCTCGAACGAGGTGATTAGACAAGATGCATAGGCCGATGAGTTTTGGTTTAGGATCGGTCATCGCTTGATCCGATTTTATAGATATTAGTATGCGTTAGTCACCGGTAGAGAACACTCAGAGTCTCAATCATCATGTTGATGGACCTTCGGTCCCGGTAGAGCACACTGAGAGTCTCGATCATCATGCTGATGGAGTTTCGGTCCCGGTAGAGCACACTCAGAGTCTCGATCATTATGCTGATAGAGCCTCGGTCCCGACAGTTGCACCCACGGTTATTCCTGCTGAGATGTTGGTGACACCATCAGAGGTTGCCCCTCATACTCGACCATCCTCTTTCACTGCAGATCTAAGCCTTATCCCGTTTGAGTATTCTTCTATTCCTATTCGAGCAGATGCGTATGATGCGCCTAGACTGCAGTATAGGTCATACAGACCGCATTCCCCCTTCTCGACCACTGTAGTTCAGAAGAGGAAGGACTTGGATGAGGACACGTGTAGGAGGTGGTTGGCCAGCGGCGAGAGGTGAGTTAAATTGTAAATTAAATATTATGTACTAAAATTATTCATACTTAAACAGAAAGTAAATTGTAGTGTCAATGTTGGTGTTGCATGCAGAGCTAGTGCCTCCTGGTTTTTGATGCTACAGGACGGATCCAGATTGATAGATGTAGAAGTAAGTCTTTCAGTTTATATGTACGTAATCTCTTATTGAAATGTGTAGTTATTGAAATGTTTAATTTATTTGAAATTTAAATGATATCCAGCATCTGGATGCATATATGGGGATCCTACAGTTTGATCCCGTATTTGTTGGCGCGATGGCTTGATGATTGGGCTGCTCAGACGATTTTGGTTCATACGAGCTTCTTGGTAATGAAAAAATATTAATAAATTTATTCCAAATTAATTGAGTGCTTCGTTACTGACAAAATTATTTTATATTAGGCTACGTGTATCAATGTATGGAATAATTCTAATAGGAGGGGAGATTCATTGTGTATTGACGATGAGGATCTCGATTTTTTGATCAGCCACGTTCACGGTCTGAGACCATTTTGAGGCGATCATCGCCCTTGGTGGAAGTTACGCGAGGTGATAATTTATTGCATGGTTTGTTGTTTATTTGTATTAGTTATTCGTGTACTATTGTGCTGACAATGTACTTTTTGAACAATTCAGGTGTTGACCATCTGAAATACGTCTCCAGAGTCCTCGAGCGGACATTGGGTTGTTCTTCGCATTAGACTCGATGAGAGTATCATCATCATGGACGATTCTCTGATGCAGGAACACGATGCATGTCGGAAGATGAGATCGCGACAGGCATCGGGTATATGTCGCTTAATTCCTACCATTCTACAGTATTCTGGATTTTACGAGCGCCGCCCTGATATCACCCCGATTACTCCATTTCGAGTTGCTACAGCGAGGAAGGATTTATGCTATGTACAGGATGACTCGACCTCTTGTGGTGCGTATTCTATACGGACTTTAGAGTCTATCGTTCAGTAGTCTTTCTCTCATGGAAAGACCGAGGCGAATATTTACGCATTTAGAGGACGTATGGCCCGAGCTATATGGAGGTTTAGCGATGATGTAGATACTGTAGTATGTGATCCTAGTAGTTTGTTTATACGGTGTGATGATAGAGATTAGTGATATCTTCTTTTAGTGATATACATGTATATAAATATTCCAAATCAGTAGGTAACAATTTGAAATTAAACTTATTCAATTTGAACTTAAACTTAATTGATTCAATTTGAACTTAATCGGTTCAAATTGAACTTAATCGGTTGAAATTATACTTAATCAATTTGAAGTTGAACTTAATCAATTTGAAATTGAGCTTATTCAATTTGAAATCAATTTGAAATTAAACTTAATTGGTTGAATTTGAACTTAATCAATTTGAAATTGGAACTTAATCAATTTGACATTGAGCTTATTCAATTTGAAATTCAACATAACCAATTGATCAATTTGAAATTGAACTTATTCAATTTGAAATTAAACTTAGTTGATTCAATTTGAACTTAATCAATTTGAAATTAGAACTTAATCGGTTCAAATTGAACTTAATCGGTTGAAATGAAATTAAACTTAATCAATTTGATGTTTGAACATAATCAATTGATCAATTTGAAATTGAACTTAATCAATTTGAAATTGAACTTATTCAATTTGAAATTAAACTTAATTGAGTCAATTTAAATTTAATCGGTTGAAATTGAACTTAATCGGTTGAAATTATACTTAGTCAATTTGAAATTGAACTTATTCAATTTGAAATTAGACTTATTCAATTTGAAATTAAACTTAATTGATTCAATTTGAACTTAATCAATTTAAAATCGGAACTTAATCAATTTGAAATTGAGCTTATTCAATTTGAAATCAAACTTAATCAATTTGAAATTGAACTTATTCAATTTGAAATTAAACTTAATCGGTTAAAATTAAACATAATTGGTTGAAATTATACTTAATCAATTTGAAATTGAACTTAATCAATTTGAAATTGAACTTATTCAATTTGAAATTAGACTTAATTGATTCAATTTGAACTTAATCAATTTGAAACTGAAACTTAATCGGTTCAAATTGAACTTAATCAATTTGAAGTTTGAACATAATCAATTGATCAATTTGAAATTGAACTTATTCAATTTGAAATTAAACTTATTCAATTTGAAAGTAAACTTAATTGATTCAATTTGAACTTAATCGGTTGAAATTATACTTAATCAATTTGAAAACTTAATCAATTTGAAATTAAACTTAATTGATTCAATTTTAATTTAATCGGTTGAAATTAAACTTAATCAATTTGAAGTTTGAACATAATTAATTGATCAATTTGAAATTGAACTTAATCGCTTTGAAACTGAACTTATTCAATTTGAAATTAAACTTAATTGATTCAATTTGAACTTAATCAATTTGAAATTTTGAACTTAATCGGTTCAAATTGAACTTAATCGGTTGAAATTAAACTTAATCAATTTGAAGTTTGAACATAATCAATTGATCAATTTGAAATTGAACTTATTCAATTTGAAATTAAACTTAATTGATTCAATTTGAACTTAATCGATTGAAACTGGACTTAATCGAATAGGCCGAGTAACAGGTATCCTTATTCGTTTAACTCGATTCGAGTAACTCGGTAGTCCAATACGTGTTACCCGATTTTCAACCTTCCTCGATATTGTATTTTTTTGAAGTTGACTCGAAATTACAATATATGACTCTAATTTATTCGAGTAAAGGTCAATTTCCGACAATTTGGGTATCAAAATAGTTGTTGCTAAACTTGAGATAGAAAAGAATAATACTATATGTAAAAGAGCGAAACAAGTTTTCTTCCTTAATTTATTAACGGTTGTGCCGGCACGACACCCCAAGATTCTTTATTCATGTTTTTTATATCATATTGAAAATATGGTATTTGAAAATTTGGATATCTGTACCGAATGTCATAATATATTTAAAATACGGTACAACAGATCATATCGTGTCATACCGATGATTTGATATACCGAAATTCATGTGCGGCATGACGATATATGCCAAAGTATATATTGATATCTTAGTATATACCAAAAATCGATATTTTTTGCATAGTATGAAAAATAGAAAATATCTAGCCTGGATATCATTCCTCAATAGGGTATCGTGCAGTACCAAAGATCAAGATATGCCTATACTATATATCAATATTTCGTTATTTTTTCCACCCTAGATTTAATTGTTTGGGGTCGCTAAATCACTATGGGATGCCCACACACCATCCAAAACCACCTCATCAAGGGGGTCTCCAAATACCATTGTTCTAAAAATCGGCTTAAGCGGCCGCGTAGTCGTTAGAAGGTTGACTTCCGTCCCGATTACCCCATAGTCGGTTCTGTCAGGCGGGTAGCAGGCGTTTGAGCCTTTGCCTAATTTTTTTTTTTCTTTTTTTTTTTTTAAGTTGATGTGAGTACCGTTACTACTGTATTAATTTTAAATATGTTAATTAAACTGATATCATTTAATTAAAACTTGAATTATTATTTATTAAATTTCAGTATAATTTAACTTAGGTCCGATGAAGAGGAGAAAAATGATAAAGAGTATGACTATGAGTCCGATAGAGAACATGTAGTGGAGGAAGTATATGAAGATGAGGAACAGATGAAGTTTTGACTTTAGTTTGTGATTTTTGCTTTTTAAATATTTTTTTCTCAAGACTATTGCATTAATTAATGTTAATGTGCTTTATTTTGCTTTACTTTTATTGATAGAGTTGAATGTTTTTTTTTTACTTGGTATTTTCAATAATAAAAAATACATAATAAAAAAATTCTTCTCCAAAAGAATTTTCTAAAAGAATATTATTATGCATTTTGTATGCATATATAAAAATAAATAAAATATAAAATATAAAAAAAAACTGCATAGCGCCTAGTAGGGTTGTCAATGGGTAGGGTAGGGTACGGGTATGCCTTCCCCATACCCTACCCTCATATAAAATTTCTTACCCATACCCTACCCTATTACCCTATTTTTTATAGCGGGTAGGGTACGGGTATTACCCTGTGGGTAAACGGGCACTCGCGGGTAAAACGGATTACCCGTTTATATTTATTTAATGATATTCTATTTCACAACAAAAAACTCCAAAAAAACACAAAAAAATAAAAATAAATGAGTCTTCTGTCTTTGATCACAGCAAAACAAAATGAGTCTTCTGTTTTTTATCACAGCAAAACAAAAAATAAAAATAAATGAGTCTTCTGTCTTTGATCACAACAAACAAACAAACAAAACAAACACTTCCATAACACTGACACAGTACATCACAGCAGTCTTCTGTCTTTGATCACAACACCAAATTCAAACAAACAAACACTTCCATAACACAGTACAAACAAACCAAATTCAATCAATCAATACGAGCAGTCCAGTCTTTGATCACAGCACCAACAAAAGGTAAACACTTCCATAACTTCATTAAATGCCTCAAAACAGGGTCGTCACAACAGAATCCTACAAATAAAAACAATCATTAAATATTTAATCTTCACAAATAAACAGTTTAATTTATCAAACTATATAATACCTCTTCATTTTCATCACTGGAATAAGAAGTAACACCCTTAGCAACTCTAGATGATGGCCCTCCAACTAATTTTAACACAGTAGTTAGTAAACAAATCAACTTATATGCAAATAAAACAAATACAGAAAATATAAGTTTAAATAGAAATCAAACCATCAAATCTTTCCCAAAGCCAATCTTGAGAGCACATCAATGCCTCCAGTGTTTCCGGAATGAGCCTACTACGGTGTTTGTTCACAAATCTACCACTAGTGCTAAAGGCAGCCTCTGAAGCAACCGTTGAAACAGGAATGGCAAAAATATTTCTTGCAATCAAACGCAATGTGGGATGCTTAACTCCTTGTGTTTTCCACCAAGTCAAAATATCAAAATCCGAATCATTAGGCAACAATGATTCTCCCATATAAGAATCAAACTCAGACTTCTCTTGAGCAATAGTCGACCCAGCCAAATATGCACCAAGAGATTCAATGCCAAAGATATTGTTCGACTCATCCACATTTGAAACAAGACAAGATGGAGACTTGCTTCCACCAGTTGGCTTTGGAAAAGAAATCTTATACTCTTTTTCAATCTCATTCATAACCATACGAATTTTATCCTTCTCATTTTCAGCTTGTTCTCTATAAATTTTATCAAAGTAATAATCGATGGTTTTAAACTTGAACCTAGGATCTAGAATAAGTGCAATTGAGAAGATTGTGTGGATGTCTTCCCAATACTTTTTGAACTTTGCAATCATATTTGTAGCCATCAACTTTATTGCAACATATTCAGACTCATGCCATTCATCTATTTTCAGTCTAATCTCACAAATATAGATGAAAATCTTATTTGTTGGACATGAAGTAGCGTAAAACATTTCGCCAACAAATAAAAAATTTCACCTTTCACAAATTTCACGAGCAAGCACCCAATCATGCTCGAGGCAAACTCCTATATCCTGGATCACGTTGCTTCAAACGAGGGAAAACACTTGTGTATAGAAGTGCAGTGTCAAGCATTAAATATGTAGAATTCCATCTAGTTTTGACATCTTGAGCAAGTTTTTTCGTATGCTGAATGTGCAGCTGACGGACAGTTTCTTCAAATTTTTCAACTCTTTTTGGTGTTGCCGTCCAATAATAAACAGAATCACGAATTCTCTCAATGCTATCTCCAATAGCTTCTAAACCATCTTTCACAATCAAATTTAGTATATGAGCCGCACAACGCATATGTAAAATTTTCCCACCCAATAGGAGTGTATTAGGACTAAACCTATTCACTAGCAGAGACAACATAGTGGCAACAGAATCATTAGTGGTGCAGTTATCTAACGTGATAGTAGACAACTTACGATCAATGTTCCAATCAAGCAAGCATTCAAAGAGCACCTCAACAATAACTTCAGCAGTGTGTGGACAAGGAACATAAGCAAACCTGTCAATATCAATTAAACAAAAGAAAAGTAAAACAATGTGTTTTTACTAGTGCATAATGAATACAAAGTTGCATAAAAGAGATGGAAATAAAGTAAATACCTCAATATTCTATTCTGTAGTTTCCAACCATTATCAATAAAGTGTGCAGTTATTGCCATATAGCCCTTCTTTTGATTACTAGTCCACATGTCCGAGGTAATTGCCACTCGGCTTTTGCTACTCTCCAATATACTCATTATGTTCATCTTCTCTTCAACAAATATTTTCATGATATCTGCACGTATAGTGTTCCTTGAAATTGGCTTGAAAAGTGGTTGTAGACTACTCAAAAATACCCTGAACCACTTATGTTCAACCATCCGAAGTGGATATTCGTGCATTATGATCATATAAGCAAGATTAAGTCTAGCAAGCTCCGGATCGAAACTGTGATTTTGCAATTGCATTTTCCCATCTGCTGCCATGTTTGCAACCAACAAAGATTGCTTTAAATCCATTGTCTTTCTAGCTGGACATCGTATTTGATGCTCAAGTAAGTGTTTTGTTTCGTTTCTAGAATTTGCACTTAGTTTCTTCTTGCAATTTTTGCACTCTGCTTTATCATTAACCCCATCAACTTTAAGTCTCTCAAAAGTTTCCCAAGCTTTAGATCTTTCAGATCTTTCTTTTCTCTTCTTACTCGAACCAGTTGTACTGCTCTCGTTCTGATTTTGACTATCAATTGATAGTGGAACTTGAACATTATCATCCCCTCCAATGCTTTCATGATGGCTAGACTGCTCTGACGGTAATGTTACTAATGCAGCTGAGTCCTCAGGGGTAGACATACTGGCTTTAAAATGACAACATAACATTTTAGGAGCGGACAAGAAACAAAGAGAAAATAATACAATTATACAAACATATCATGCAGTTCACATATTAAAAATATGCACAGTTCAACGCTGCTCAATGAGAATTTCTCATTTTTCTTCAGTGACTCTTACTCTCTCAGTAATCAACGCTGCTCAAATACTGAAAACACTACTCATCTTTTTAAACATAAAAGGCACAACCAAACCAAGCACTCCTCATTTACTGTGCTGTACGCTCTTTTTGTTTTTTCATCTCTCTTCTCTTTCTTTTTAAACATAAAAGGCACAACCAAACGTAATTTCTTGGAATATAAAAAGAAAAGTGAAGAATGCCCCAGCAAAAAAATTTCTCTGCCGTTGAAAATTGAAGGTTTGATTATGTTTTTTTAGGTTTATTTCATTAGTAAATTGAAATTATTAATTTCATAGTAGAATGGTTTCTTACCTTTTTTCCTCTGGACGAAGACTTTGCAGATGTTGGATCGTTCACTTGAATCTGGAAAACTGGAAGATAGAGTTAGACAGATAAAACCCGAAGAAGTTGAATTTTTTTTTGAACCCTAGATAACGGGAGAGATGCTGTAAGTAAAAGAGAGGAATTTAGCGGCGGCGCTAGATCTAGATGTTGAAGAGAGATGTTGAATTTTTTTTTGAACCCTAGATAACGGGAGAGAGGGGAGAAGAAAACAGGGAGATGGGGCGACGGCGGAGAGTGAAGAAAATAGGGTTTGTTGTACACTTGTACTCTGCTGTGAATGTCTACAGGTTATAGGTAAGGTTTGTATTTTCTTTTATACATATAATATATATATATATATTTATATATTATATGTATATATTTAATGTTTAGGGTAATCGGGTAGGGTAATCGGGTAAAACATAAATCCCATACCCTACCCTTACCCTAACAAAAAATAACGGGTACGGGCAGTACCCTACCCTTTACCCGAACCTGCGGGTACTACCCGCCCCTATAACCCGTTTACCCGCGGGTAATTTTACCCTGCGGGTAAAATTGACATCCCTAGCGCCTAGCCGTCCAGGTGCCGCCTCCAAGTCCTATGCGCTAGAAGGTCCTGTTCACGGCCTACCGCCTAGCACCTTTTAAAACATCGGCAAATATTACAGTCAAAAGCAGTTCTGAACCTACTTCTTTCGAAACGGCGTTTAAAGTCCATTTAGGAAAGGAGAAATGCTAGGGCCACAAAGAAAGTCCCACAAAAAAAATCCACAAACTGATGTGGCAGAGACTGATTGGTTCAGTAAGAGAGAGGAGAGAGAAATTATTACACAATACACCAATAAAACGCTGACACGTCAGCTTGTGGATGTTTTTGTGGGAGTTTCTACGTGGGTCTAGCATACCTCTAAGGAAAGAAACAGAAGCCAAATGCAATTTGACCAAAAGAGTGTTTGCAAACTCGGTACAACAAACTGTTATTTTTCTTTCGGTTTGAGTTCGCAAACACCCCTAACTCTAGTCCTAACGTAAACCCATTTACTACTCACCCCCCTCCACCCCCCACCCAAAAAAAAAAACCCAAATTAATTTAGTTAACATTTGCAGTCCTAACCCATTTACTACCGAAAAAAATACACAATTAATTTAGTTAACATTTCTATATGTCTTCTTTTTATATGATGGGGAATTCGCATGGGGAATTCGCAGCCGCTACTCTTCGAGTGCGCACTGAATAAATTCTCGGACCGAATGAAATAGTTTGCAAACTAATCCCACCACAAACCACACTAGGCGGCTATGCACCATGCACGTTCTTGTGTATATTTAAATAATGCATTTGAAACCAGTGACCTTGGTTCACTGGCCACGGGTCTCCCACTTCAAGTGAGAGACTCGGGTTTGAGTCTCTCTGAGGACAAGAATTTTTCAAGGGTTTATGATTCTTTAATCTATGATTAAAGAAGAGACCCTAGCCCTTCGGGGTACGCTGGTGGAACAATTAAATAAGGGCTTCAAGCGGCAGTGTGGGAGGCTAGATCTCGGTGGGACCCTGCAGTTGGATTTGAGGGGGTCCAGCATGGAGCAATCACTTGGGGGACGACTCCTTGTGCGCAGTAGTTGAGGATATTTAAGAACCTAGGAGACAGATACACATCTCGTAATTTAACTGGTAGCAGTACTGTGGGACCGGGATTGTTATTCCGAAGGTTAGTCAGGTATAAACTTGTAACATCGGTATTAAAAGAAAATGTCATTTGAATGAAAGAAGTGCAACGCATTCAACTTATACGGCTAAAACGTCACTACTGATCTCCATAATTCCACAGTACGTATATAGGGATGTCAATTTTACCCGCAGGGTAAAATTACCCGCGGGTAAACGGGTTATAGGGGCGGGTAGTACCCGCAGGTTCGGGTAAAGGGTAAGTGCCGCCTGCATTCGTTATTTTTTGTTAGGGTAAGGGTAGGGTATGGGATTTATGTTTTACCCGATTACCCTACCCGATTACCCTAAACATTAAATATATACATATAATATATATATATATATATATAAATATATATATATATTATATGTATAAAAGAAAATACAAACCTTACCTATAACCTGTAGACATTCACAGCAGAGTACAAGTGTACAACAAACCCTATTTTCTTCACTCTCCGCCGTCGCCCCATCTCCCTGTTTTCTTCTCCCCTCTCTCCCGTTATCTAGGGTTCAAAAAAAAATTCAACATCTCTCTTCAACATCTAGATCTAGCGCCGCCGCTAAATTCCTCTCTTTTACTTACAGCATCTCTCCCGTTATCTAGGGTTCAAAAAAAAATTCAACTTCTTTGGGTTCTATCTGTCTAACTCTATCTTCCAGTTTTGCAGATTCAAGTGAACGATCCAACATCTGCAAAGTCTTCGTCCAGAGGAAAAAAGGTAAGAAACCATTCTACTATGAAATTAATAATTTCAATTTACTGATGAAATAAACCTAAAAAAACATAATCAAACCTTCAATTTTCAACGGCAGAGAAATTTTTTTGCTGGGGCATTCTTCACTTTTCTTTTTATATTCCAAGAAATTACGTTTGGTTGTGCCTTTTATGTTTAAAAAGAAAGAGAAGAGAGATGAAAAAACAAAAAGAGCGTACAACACAGTAAATGAGGAGTGCTTGGTTTGGTTGTGCCTTTTATGTTTAAAAAGATGAGTAGTGTTTTGATTTGAGCACGTTGATTACCGAGAGAGTAAGAGTCATCAAGAAAATGAGAAATTCTCATTGAGCAAATATTGAACCGTGCATATTTTTAATATGTGAACTGCATGATATGTTTGTATAATTGTATTATTTTCTCTTTGTTTCTTGTCCGCTCCTAAAATGTTATGTTGTCATTTTAAAGCCAGTATGTCTACCCCTGAGGACTCAGCTGCATTAGTAACATTACCGTCAGAGCAGTCTATCCATCATGAAAGCATTGGAGGGGATGATAATGTTCAAGTTCCACTATCAATTGATAGTCAAAATCAGAACGAGAGCAGTACAACTGGTTCGAGTAAGAAGAGAAAAGAAAGATCTGAAAGATCTAAAGCTTGGGAAACTTTTGAGAGACTTAAAGTTGATGGGGTTAATGATAAAGCAGAGTGCAAAAATTGCAAGAAGAAACTAAGTGTAAATTCTAGAAATGGAACAAAACACTTACTTGAGCATCAAATACGATGTCCAGCTAGAAAGACAATGGATTTAAAGCAATCTTTGTTGGTTGCAAACATGGCAGCAGATGGGAAAATGCAATTGCAAAATCACAGTTTCGATCCGGAGCTTGCTAGACTTAATCTTGCTTATATGATCATAATGCACGAATATCCACTTCGGATGGTTGAACATAAGTGGTTCAAGGTATTTTTGAGTAGTCTACAACCACTTTTCAAGCCAATTTCAAGGAACACTATACGTGCAGATATCATGAAAATATTTGTTGAAGAGAAGATGAACATAATGAGTATATTGGAGAGTAGCAAAAGCCGAGTGGCAATTACCTCGGACATGTGGACTAGTAATCAAAAGAAGGGCTATATGGCAATAACTGCACACTTTATTGATAATGGTTGGAAACTACAGAATAGAATATTGAGGTATTTACTTTATTTCCATCTCTTTTATGCAACTTTGTATTCATTATGCACTAGTAAAAACACATTGTTTTACTTTTCTTTTGTTTAATTGATATTGACAGGTTTGCTTATGTTCCTTGTCCACACACTGCTGAAGTTATTGTTGAGGTGCTCTTTGAATGCTTGCTTGATTGGAACATTGATCGTAAGTTGTCTACTATCACGTTAGATAACTGCACCACTAATGATTCTGTTGCCACTATGTTGTCTCTGCTAGTGAATAGGTTTAGTCCTAATACACTCCTATTGGGTGGGAAAATTTTACATATGCGTTGTGCGGCTCATATACTAAATTTGATTGTGAAAGATGGTTTAGAAGCTATTGGAGATAGCATTGAGAGAATTCGTGATTCTGTTTATTATCGACGGCAACACCAAAAAGAGTTGAAAAATTTGAAGAAAGCGTCTGTCACCGCACATTCAAGATACGAAAAAACTTGCTCAAGATGTCAAAACTAGATGAAATTCTACATATTTAATGCTTGACACTGCACTTCTATACACAAGTGTTTTCCTCGTTTGAAGCAACGTGATCCGTGATATGAGTTGCCACCGAGCATGATTGGGTGCTTGCTCGTGAAATTTGTGAAAGGTGAATTTTTTTATTTGTTGACTGAAATGTTTTCTGCTACTTCATGTCCAACAGCAAATAAGATTTTCATCTATATTTGTGAGATTAGACTGAAAATAGATGAATGGCATGAGTCTGAATATGTTGCAATAAAGTTGATGGCTACAAATATGATTGCAAAGTTCAAAAAGTATTGGGAAGACATCCACACAATCTTCTCAATTGCACTTATTCTGGATCCTAGGTTCAAGTTTAAAACCATCGATTATTACTTTGATAAAATTTATAGAGAACAAGCTGAAAATGAGAAGGATAAAATTCGTATGGTTATGAATGAGATTGAAAAAGAGTATAAGATTTCTTTTCCAAAGCCAGCTGGTGGAAGCAAGTCTCCATCTTGTCTTGTTTCAAATGTGGATGAGTCGAACAATATCTTTGGCATTGAATCTCTTGGAGCATATTTGGCTGGGTCGACTATTGCTCAAGAGAAGTCTGAGTTTGATTCTTATATGGGAGAATCATTGTTGCCTAATGATTCGGATTTTGATATTTTGACTTGGTGGAAAACACAAGGGGTTAAGCATCCCACATTGCGTTTGATTGCAAGAGATATTTTTGCCATTCCTGTTTCAACGGTTGCTTGAGGTTGCCTTTAGCACTAGTGGTAGATTTGTGAACAAACACCGTAGTAGGCTCATTAAAACACCGGAGGCATTGATGTGCTCTCAAGATTGGCTTTGGGAAAGATTTGATGGTTTGATTTCTATTTAAACTTATATTTTCCGTATTTGTTTTATTTGCATATAAGTTGATTTGTTTACTAACTACGTGTTAAAATTAGTTGGAGGGCCATCATCTAGAGTTGCTAAGGGTGTTACTTCTTATTCCAAAGTGATGAAAATGAAGAGGTATTATATAGTTTGATAAATTAAACGCTTTATTTGTGAAGATTAAATATTTAATGATTGTTTTTATTTGTAGGATTCATTGTGACGACCTGTTTTGAGGCATTTAATGAAGTTATGGAAGTGTTTACCTTTTGTTGGTCTTTGTGATCAAAGACTGGTGCTCGTATTGATTGATTGAATTTGGTTTGTTTGTACTGTGTTATGGAAGTGTTTGTTTGTTTGAATTTGGTGTTGTGATCAAAGACAGAAGACTGCTGTGATGTACTGTGTCAGTGTTATGGAAGTGTTTGTTTTGTTTGTTTGTTTGTTGTGATCAAAGACGGAAGACTCATTTATTTTTATTTTTGTTTCTTTGTGATAAAAACAGAAGACTCATTTTGTTTTGCTGTGATCAAAGACAGAAGACTCATTTATTTTTATTTTTTTGTGTTTTTTTGGAGTTTTTTGTTGTGAAATAGAATATCATTAAATAAATATAAACGGGTAATCCGTTTTACCCGCGAGTGCCCGTTTACCCACAGGGTAATACCCGTACCCTACCCGCTATAAAAAATAGGGTAATAGGGTAGGGTATGGGTAAGAAATTTTATATGAGGGTAGGGTATGGGGAAGGCATACCCGTACCCTACCCTACCCATTGACAACCCTAGTTACGTATAAATAACGAGGGTACACACTGTATACCTAACACTAGAGAGGACAGAGCAAATCCAATCAAATGGGGTCTAGAATCTGGTGTCCAAAAATTAAAAAATCCAAAACATCCATATACATATTTGGGTACCGTTCATGGTACACCCTCATATAGTGTATCTTTTGCCGGATGCACTACATGTGGCGTGCATGGACGGTGCAGATTGATGCACTAGATGGAGCATCGATCTGCATCGTCCATACACGCCACGTGTAGTGCATCCGACAGGAGATGTACCACATGGAGGTGTACCATGGACCCAACCCACATTTGATTTCTCCTTTTCTTCTAAGTAGGGCTGAGAATCGGGACATCCCGAGGTCCCGGTCCCGAGTCCCGAATGTCCCGGTCCCGAAATAGACCAATTTAGTGGTCCCGGTCCCGGTCCCGATCGGGACTTCGGGAGTCCCGATTCCCGAATTGGGATAAATTTAAGTCCCGGTCTCGATCCCGATCCCGATGATAATTTTTCGAAATGTCCCGAATGTCCCGAAATTAAAATTTGCAATCGGGACTTCGGGAGTCCCGATCGGGATTTCGGGACTCCCGAGTCCCGAAATTACCAAAGTTTAAGGTCCCGGTCCCGGTCCCGATAAAAATTCGGGACTCGGGGTCCCGTTTCCCGTCGGGACTCGGGACGGGACCGGGACTCGGGATTTTCCGAGGGGAAATTCTCAGCCCTACTTCTAAGAGACAATTACTACTCTTTTCGTCCTCTTCTACACATACGTATAAAAATTTGTTAAAAATCGGCCAGAATCTCAACCATGCAGTGTAATTTATTTAAGACACTTGTAACGGAAGACAAAATTTCTCGCCTCCAGGGCCTCCACCCCCGACCCGACAGGGATTGGTGGAGGAATTAAATCATGGTGATTCAACGGCCCACTAGGTGGGAGAAACAGTGTCTGGTGCCCACAAGAAGCTATCCCCACATTGGAAGGATAAAACTCTCACATTGCGGTTGCGATGACTCGAACCTGCGTCCTTGTAGCAATCTGCCACCCAGGAAGCAGTTGAGCTGCCCATGCAGACGATTTATTTAAGACACTAATCAAAAAGATAAACAAGCTATTCCCTTTACAAGGTAAAAAAAAAAAATTAAGCTGCTTACGGAGGTCTTTCGCCTGCCCGTCGGAAAACAGGCCGGCATGCCTAGCGTTTAAAAAAAAAATTGACCCGCATGAAAGCAGACCGACGGGCCTGACGAAAGAAAAATGATTGACTGTCGGAAAATTGGTCGGCGGACCTAACGTTAAAAAAATAAAAAAAAAATGGTCGTTTGTCGGAGGTTTGCCGGCGGGCCCTCCGGAAAAATGGGTCGTCGGTGACCCACCGGAGATCAATCGTTGAAATCCATCCGGAAAGATTTTTTTTCTAAAATTTAGTTGTCCATTTAATTTAATATTTTAAGAGTATTTTTAAATTTTTTATTGTTTAACATTTAATATTATTATTAGATTCACATAGAATGAGGGGAAAAGAGGGGTACAATGATCCTTTCAGGTGCAAACTACCACCAAGAAACACCAATATCCTTTATATATATACTAGAGATAACTGGTGTCATAATGATACGGAGGTTCCCGGTGGCTGGCGGTTGCACCGCCAGAAAATATGTCGGCACGCTGACTGCAGAAAAAGCGGACAACGGTCCCGCCGTAAAACAGCCAACATATCAACAACAAAAAAAAAATCATATACGAGTTTATTGAATTAGTAGAATTCTTTACGAGTTTAGTTAGGCCGGAAAAGAATCTTAACAAATATATACCGTACTACTCCTATATAACGGATATCATTAATGAAAATATAATCATGTTTAAGAAATCTTTTTTCTCTTAAAATTAATTCGTAAAAAAATGAAACTAAAAAATCAAATTTTTTTTTTTTTTTGCGAAACCCCAGCTTGTGTCCCCGTCGCAATTCCAGCAACGGCCAACCACCAAATCAGAATTGCACAGCACCACGAACAAGACACAACTCATTCCGCCCAAGGCCTTCTGGTCTAGTGGCACCGGGGTTTTACCCCATACCTCAGGTCTCGGGTTCGAGTCTGGGCTGTGGCGGGTTTCCATAAAATGGTGGAGGGTATTATTCCCTCAAGGAGTGTAGCTCTGGTGGAGGTGCGGGCATTCGAGCCTGTGCTGCCTCTGGGGTTCGGAATCTAACCTCGCACTAACACAGTAACACTAACCACTAAGCCGGCTGCCGTTCAAAAAAAAAAAAAAAGACACGACTCATTCCCGGTATGATCTTAACCACCAACTTCCTCGACCCCCCTGTTATTGCATTTTCAAATGCAGTCATCCCGCTCCAGCCCGCATTCCGTCCAATCGCCTGCTTGCCGATCTGTCAGCCCACATGGGCCGAAGCAACTTAAGCCCGCTGCCCAGCCCGAAACAGACCTGTCCATAATTGGGTCCGCCCCAATCCAGTGTCAACGCGTCCCAATTCAAATTAGAGCACTGGGTACCGTGGTGCCGATGAGTTGGTGCCGTTGACAAAAAATATTGCCACGTCAGTAGAACCCTCACATCAGAAATCCTTTGGCACCACATTTTGTGTCGTTACTCTTGGCACCAGAAAATGTGGTGCCGTTGGAATTTTTTTTTCATTTATATAAAATAAAACATACACAATATTAACTAAAATAAACTTCATTAAATTAAAAAAAAACATTACATTAATAAAAAAAAGTTACATAAAAATAAAAAACATAGTACGTAAACAAGAAATAAAATTGGAGTGGACTACAACTAGGTACAAAGTAGAAACATGTATTACTACTCAGAACAAACTTTAAAATGGCATTACTACTAGGTACAAAATTGTATTTGACAGGACAACTTTACCCTTCTGCAGCCTTTTTTGTTATTTTCATTTGAAATTTGAAATTTTAATTCATTCATTTGAAATTTAAATTTTACATATCTAGAATAAAATTAAAAATTACATATTTGAAATTGACAAAAACACTTTCTTTGTCCTTCATCTTCATATTTCGTCTTCTTCGTTGTCCTTCATCTTCATCTTAAAACTTGAATTTTAAAAATCTATTGCAGACATTCATTTTCTTCGTCCTTCTAGAAAATTTGTTGTCGACGTCCGTTTTCAATCTTCTGATATGCACTAGTGCATGCACCTGTTCTAAAAAATATACACCCATGCATGCACCTGTGCACCAATACATGAACCAGTGCACTAATTCATGAACCCCCAATCCCAAATTGACAAAAAAATGAAAAACAAAAATCGAACCCAATTAAATCCAAAAGAGGGAAACCAAAATCTAATAAAAAGGTACCTGTATTCTTCTCCATTCACCATATGTTCATACAACCAGAGAGTTAACTTGCTATGTCCCTCGATTTTGTTGCATTCAAATTCAAGAAATTCACTTAGGCATTTCGTCGAGCATGTTACCTACATTCATAGTTTGGAATGAACCCAAATGAAAAAGGACATCTAAAACACGCCCCAATACTCTGTTTTCAACACCAAACGACTGATCTCCAGATCTACACATTCAAATCTAAAACCTCGATCAATCGAAATAAAAATTAAACAAAAAATTGAGCAAAAGTAGAATCCATGAGCAGTACCTTTCAAGCAAAATATCTCCTCTCTAACGTCGACTTTTTGTGGGATTCAGAAATACCTCAAAATGAGAACGCGATAGAAGAATCAAGAATCTATTTTTTTTCACTCGCTCTCTCTCAGACTCTCTCTCGCAGAGCTTTTTCATCAGATGTGAAAAATGAAGATGAGGGCGGCGGACAGAAAGAGTGGGGACTATAATAGTGCAATATTTTTTGGCAACTACTGAACCTTAATTATTATTTATTATTAATAATGTTGTTCTTATTTATAACATTATAATATAGTACATGTTAACTAAATTGAGTTGGAGGGTGTTTTGAGTATTTTGCATCATGTTTTGTACCTAGTAGTAATGCAAAAAAAAAAAAAACTTGTAGCTAGTTGCAATTGTGTTCCAAAAATTGTATCTAGTAGTAATTATTTCATAAAATTGAGTGTTATTGAAGTAGAAATTAAATTGGAAGAGTGTGTGAAAAATGATAGAATAAGGAGGTATTTCATAAAATTGAGTGTGAAAATTTGAAAAATGTTTTTTTTTTTTTTGGCAATATAGCCGTTGCCCAACGTTCAGAATTCTAAAAAATAAAAAAAAAATGCTATGGCATTGGCTGATCACCACGGCGCGAGGACCGACGGCGTCAGCCATGGTACGGTGCGCGGTGGGTTTTTTTGGGCTAGTAGGACGGCGCGAGCTCACCAACAGCCCGTACCTCCTGCTCTTTAGCATAAGTTTTTCTTACCAATTGCATATTTACGTTTTATAATTAGTTAATTATGCACAATTAAATCAGTGAATTGTACAAATCATAAAATTAGTTGAATTAAATATCATTTCTAGGACTTTGCTGAATGCAGTATGTGTATAGATATACTGTTATGAAATCTCTCTCTCCCTCTCTCTTATTACTAACCAATATTTTTTATAATCTTTACTTATATTCCCTCCTTGCTCCTTCCCAATTTAAGGAGGAAATTTCATTTTTTTTATATTTCTAGAAATAAGTTTTCCATTTAGATATTCATTCATCTTTATAGCCAAATTACACTTGTTTCACAATTTAATTTTATAGAAATACAAAAAATATAATTTTGCAGTTTATTTCTATGGAATATTTTATGGAACTACAAAATTACCTGTACTTGTTTAAAAATTTATATCGATTGTTGTTGATTATAAATTTTCATTGATTATCTGATTTTAAAAATTAAAGGATTTTTTTATTTAAAAAAATGTGCATTCCATGAGAATCTTAGGATAAGAGATCGTTTACTCTTCAACTAAGATTTTTGTAGTTCCATAGAATAGTCTATGAGAATAAACTGCAATTTTTTTTAGTTCCATAAAATATAATGAAAAAGTTATTTTAAAAATTGGAAAAAAAGTGAAACCTACCATTTTTAGATGGGAATGAGTGAGTAGTATGCCAAAGGTAAAATTGGAAATTCATGTATTAAATTTGTCATCCTTAATAATTAGAAAAAAAAATAAAAATCTACCACTTAAATTGGGAAAGATAGGGTATATTTTAAGAATAATTAAATATTAAAGTTGATTATCAAATAATAAAAATAACTGTTACTATTTAATAACACGGAGCTAGAGTAAGTAACGGTACCGTCCATGGTACACCCCATATAGTGCATCCCTGTCAGATGCTCTACACGTGGCTGTGGCTGTTCTCGGTCCGGTTCGGTCCGGGTATTGTCTTCACGGGTCTGGACCGTTAAGGTATCGAGTATTACCGGTTTCTTTCCTTACCGGTTTCGGATCCCAACTTCAATACTTGTATCCGGACCGCTAATGTTTCGGGTAAGTATCGGTCCTGGGTATTTCGGGCGGGTTCTCGGGTATCTTGGATCATTGAAAGCCATAATCACCAAAACCTCATAATCGAAACAAGAATTGAGGGTTTTTTTACTTTTTTTCAAATGTATGGTAAGGAAATTAAGAGATAAATGTCCTTTAAACTTAGTTTTTCTATATGTACTAATACGTTATACAATATTTTGTACAATGTAAGTTTATGAAAAAATACCGGGTTTTTTATCGGGTTACCGGTTTCGGTCCTTATCGATTTCGGTTATAACTTTGGTACCAGTATCCGGACCGCTAACATTTCGGGTGAGTATCGGTCCCGGGTATTATCGGACGATTCTCGGGCGGTTCTCGAATATACTTGGACCGCTAACAGCCCTACACGTGGCGTGCATGGACGGTGCAGATGGATGGATTAGATAGAGTATCCATCTGCACCACCCAATCATAACATACGCACTCGGCCTAGCATTTAATTTGACCCCATTCCGTGTTAATTGGGATAAAGACATTTTGCAGTTAGCCACAACTACTTTATAAGTGGCAAACCTCATGAATTCTATGTTGACCACCTTTTTTCTTCCACTTCTTCTTTTATTCAAACAAGCTAAAGTTTAAAAAAATAAATAGAAAAACTAAAAAAAATCATTTAATTGTGAGGACATGTCTTTTGATTGAAGTATAGATATTTCCCGACTATTCAGTTCAAACGTATCACCTAATGTGTACGTATTTTATAGGTGCCGGATATAATTTCTTGTGCCGTAATGTATGTTATATGTCAAAATATTACATTTAAGTGTTTTATGATCCTAAATTCATTATATATATATATATATAACTGAGATTGATATAAAAGTCAATTTCACTTCAGAACTTAACATTCCGATAATCTAACATTATAAATACTACACATTCCATCCTACTTCTAAGAGTTCACATTAATAAAAGATCTGTCTTTTTAAGTAACAAATCATAAAAGTAATAAGTTATATATCCCCATTCATAAAACTATAAGTTTATACCAAAATATTTTAAAAGACTTTATTACCCTTAAAGTCTACCAATAAAAGATAAAAAACATAAAAAATAGAAAATTATTAAAAGCAAATAACAATAATCTAAACGGTCCCACAACTCAATATTTCTCTCTGCAAAAAAACTCTCCGCTGTATCTCTCTGCAAAAAAACTCTCCCGTCGTGAAACCCTTTCGCCGCCAGAAAATATCGAACTCCGACTACCACAGAGAATCTGAAGACGCCAGAAGTTCCTCACACGCTAGTGACACTCCATCTGAAGAGGAATTCGTCAATGAGCCGCCGGTTAGTGTATTTTCATTCACACACGATCGTGCCACGACGATTGTTCATCGTCTCACGATGGTGCTGAAGAAGATGACACCATCGTGTGCACGATGGTCTTTCGTGGGCACGATGGTTTACACACGACGGTCGTCGATCGTGTGTGCCGTCGTGGGCAAGAAGATCAAAGTCTTCTGCCTTGCACACGATGGCATGCACACGATCGGTGCCCGTCGTTTTGCATTCCAGTCATACTAGATGGTGATGATGATGATGATTTAGAGATTTCTAAGAAGACAAGTAAAGAAGTTATTTTAGAAGAAGAAGTTCATGGAGATGATGATACAAGACTAAACAAACAGCAGCAGATGGGGGAGAAGGGATCCAAGTGATTGTGGTTTTTAAGATAATATTAGATATTTTGGTGTAATGGTGATGAACTTTTGTTTTGTAAAGTTATATGCTTTTGGTGTAAACTATTGCTCTTTAAAGTGAGCTACTTTGTTATGGTTAATGTTTGCCTCCATAATCACCTTTATTTGCTTTACATCACTGATGTTTGACTTAAATTTCAATTCAAAGATAAAGAAAATAGACACAAAATTATGCATTTCAACTAATAATCAGAATACTGAATCAATACATGGTCCATCGAGGATCAAAATATCAGCACATGATTGTTGCTAGTAAGTCACAAAACATAAAAATACATAAGCAATTTAAGTTTCATGGTATGGACATCCCCTTATGTCATGGTCATCATTAAGACAAATGCTACACCTCTTCTTCTGCTGGCGCCTTTGCCTCGTTTGTTCATCCACTCCTTGAGTTTCTTCAGGGATATTCAAATCCACACCACCTATGGGAATGAATGCTTTGCAAGATTTTCTATTGTGGCCGGTTCCTTTACACCTACCGCACACCTGAGGTCGTCCACCTGTGGGCAAATTTTCAACAGCGGACCGTGCACGACTCATCCTTGGTCGGCCGGCTTGTCGTCCCCCTCTGAAGGTACGCAAATGATGGATGAAATCTCCGGTGGGACATTCCACTCATCAGGATGTGGGATAGGATTAATATGCTCCTTATAAGTCTCTCTAAGGCCTTGTTGCTTGTGACCGTGGGCACACGATGGCTAGTCCCATTGTGGGCACGACCGTGTGCCCCGACAGCACTCAGCAGCTATAGGATACAGCGCCTCAGCAGCTGTAGGATACAGCGCCCACAAGCTGTAGGATACAGCGCCCGCAAGCTATAGGATACAACACCCGCAAGTTGCAGGATACAGCATCCGACAGCACCCGCATGCCCACGGCCATGACCGTGTGCACACGACAGCATAGACAAAAACATTGAATGGTGTGCACATTAGAGCAAAACAATTACCTTATAGCGGCAACATCATGACGACATGGAATCTGATCCAAATCAAACTCACGACAACACATGTCCAGGTTCGAAGGTCGACCTCATAAGAAACTTTGTTTTCTTTGACTTTATAAACAAGTGGGGTGGTAGCTCGAACGGTAAGAGTCAGACTGGCTTGCACAGAGTTAGAAAGCTTTTCAAAAGTGTGCATTGTCAACTCATGGTCTCTTGATGTAGATTCTCCCCGCTTCTCATCAAACCAATTCTCTAAAATTAGGCGAAATATCTCAAGTAACGAGCAAACAGGTAAACGCCTCGCCCACAACATACGATTATTAAAGCATTCAACAACATTGGATGTCAAGAAGTTATAGCGTCGTACCGGACACTTCCACCTAGCCCACCTATCTGGCCCAATTTCAGAAAGGCACATGTGAGCCCCATTAGGGCTTTCAATATGTAGTTTCGAAAAGTAGTTTTCAAAAACTTCTTCACGATGCGTGTAGGCAGCAGTTCTAAAGAGTCCTATAGCATGCGCACCATAGTTGGTCAGATTTTTTGCAAGATGGTGATAGCACAATGTTGGGAGTATGCCCTAGAATGCCACTCAGAGGATGATTGAGTGAGGGCATTGTACTTGTAATTATGTAAATCACTAATATAAGGCAATGGATGTTTCTTTATTTACTGGTAGTTACTGGCATTCCTAACTCGTAAATATACATATAGAAACTAGTTCGTGTATTTAAGAGCAAAACGTTCCACTCCTTATTGTATAAGGGGGTCGGCACTGGAAAGGTTTATAGCTCAAATACTTAATCGTTCGCAAGTCGATGAAACTTGACTGGGCGTTAAGTTTATGTGAAGACTTGTATGACGTGTTCTTTGACATGGAGAGTGCCTGTCGAATGCTAATGGTTAGTGGGAGCACACGTTATAGGTATGTTAATTGGATTAGTATACTCGAACCGACTCACCCTCGATTCGTTACACGGATTTCACTCCGGGACAGTCAATGACGGAATCGAAAGGTTGTGATAGGTATTCATGAACCTTCGACTTGAGGATTTAATAGGGATGTGCTTGTGACGTCAAGATTTTCATTAGAGTAGTTCGACCCTGTAAACCGGAAGGCGGGGGTCAACCTCGATGTGCATCTTGACGGACAAGTAGCAGGTCCTACTGAATACCAAGATAGAATTCTTTCTCCCATTAGTGAGCGGGTTATATGTCCTATGCGGTTATTGGCAGATGAGATCATAAGTCTTTGGCCAAAGCATTGGAGCTAGTTGTATTGGATACACGAGAGCTCGATGATCTCGATTTGCATTAACGCATGCATAGAGTCAAGGACAGATAGGGTTTGACTGACTGTGACCCTATAACTTGATCGGGCCATTTGAAAGAAGGGTTTATACGTATACTGGTATTCACGACAGAATGGTTCTTGAATGATCCCAATCATTCGTTCTCGATTAAGTGCAGTGTAGGCCGCCAGGCTGGCTAGGTGGTGCTACTACTCTTTGGTTCCTCCCATTGCTGATTGAGACGGACCTACCGAATCACGCAATAGGATTGACGACGGAATGAATCAAGCTAATTCTCTCATTATGAATATTAGATATTTGATATCTAATTTGGGACATTGGATGTCCAAATTAATTTATTGGATAAATTAATTTACAGCCTAATTAATTAAATAAATTACTGGGTGATTAATTTAATTCATAAATATAATTATTTCTTGGAGAAATTAATTATATTAGTATGAATTTGATATGATTAATTAATTGGATTAATAAATCGATATAAATACATCGAAACGAAATCGGAGTTTATCTGTTTGGACTCACGGGAGTCCGAAACGGACCGAACTTTTTCCTACCCTTCTAGATGGCCGCCCCCCCATTTTCACCACCTTTCATATTGTCTTTTGTTTCCATTTTTAAATGGAAGACAAGTGACTTGTGGGGTAATCTCATGTGGATGAGTTGTAGGTGTGGGGTGGGAGTGTATAAAGAAAGGGAGGAAGACTAATCTTGATTCTCACTTTGATTCTTAGCACATTCATACGTGAGAGTTGAGTGAGTTCAAGAGAGAGAAAAGTTCTTTCTCTAAGTCTTCTTCTTCATCTCATTTCTTGAGAGTTTTTCTTAGAAAAAATATCAAGATATAAAGAGAGAAAGTGAGTTATACACTAAGAGTGTTGTAATCACAAAATAAATAACTTCATCATCTAGCTCTAGCCGTATCCTTGGAGGATAGCAAGGTGATCGTCATTCTGTTCGTTTCTCCAGCGCGTGGCAAGTAGAGACGCGGTATTTTCGGCGTTGGATCATCCAAGAGCTTGGAGCGGATTGGATCGTAGGGAAAGCAATCTAAAGCTTGGGGAATAGCTCAAGAGAAGGAATCCATTTAATCAACGGACTACAAGAGTGAGTTTCTATATCTCTTGTGTTTCGTATAATATTCGTATATACGTAGCTCGACCGATCCTCGTAGGGATTCAGATCGAATTAATTTTTGTTTTACCGCTTCTGTTGGGCCTTCGTTTTAGGCACCGAATCTAGCAGTGGTATCGGAGCGTAGGTCTTGCGATTGTATATACAATATTAGCATTTGAAATGCTCGATTAGATGGTAAATGATTTGGAATCATTTTAGTCATAATCGTGGTATATGTTTTTCGTTCGTTATAGTTGTATTTTTCGTAAGTTTATGTCTAAATATAAATCTTCTATTTCTTGGAAATATGATTTATATTGATGATATGAATGTTGGAATATATAGATATTGGATATCCGGTCGAAAAACTAGCCCGAATTGCCGTTGGACGGTCCGGGAGTGGTCCGGACGCAGGGGGCCGTGGCCCAGGGCTGCTGGGCAGCCCACCTTAAGTTTCTGTACTGTGGGCCGTGGCCCAGGGCTCAGGGGGCCGCGGCCCAGGGCTGCTGGGCAGCCCTACTGCTGCCCAATGTTGTTTTCGGGCGCGGTTAAGCCCATTTCGGACCCATTTCGGGCTTGTTTTCTTCGTGTATTCCTAAAAATAATTTCCCACATTTTAAATTGGATTCAATATGATTAAAATGATTTATGGTATTTCATTTTATAATGGAAAATTGATTTATTGGAATACTTGTGATCGACCGAATTATTTGAACGTTTTTTATATTACCGATTGTGTGAATTGATTGGATCGGTTCGTATTGTTGATTGGATCAATGTATCTCTACACTTTCCATTTATATAGTATTTATTGGATGAATGCTTTTGAATGGGGATGTGGTTCGTGGACTTAGTTTTGAATCGTTCGTTTTATTCGATTGGGTTGTAAAGGCCGTTTTGAGCCTATTTATTTTACTAGAAATATTTGTATCTAGGATGCAATTTTCAATGTAAAATTTATATGTAATGACGAAGACTGGAGAAAGACCCGTTTCGAGAAGACGAAGATTCAAGACGAAGACTTGTAATTAGATTACGGAGTTTATGTTTTCTAGGAATGGTCCATGAACCACATGTTGGTAGCAACTAGGTTGTAAATGGTTGTTTCATATTGTATGAATGCCACAAACGCGCTTAAATGAATTAATGTGCAAAGTGTAGCATTAATCGCGAAAATTCTCCCACGACAAATTATTAAGTTTATAAGGTTTCAAGGTTTTCCTTCCCTCCATCGAGTTTTTGGGAAATTGAAATCCAAACCGGATGTGCTATGCTTCCGAGTTATTGGGGTAGTCGTTCGGGGAGGACGGATAAATTACCGGGAGCGCATTGGATGCCTTCGGTTGGAGCAAATTTTATCCCTAGAAACCTGATAGGTTGCCGGATAAGATTCAATTGTGAAACTGATTTGCGTCGATGGTATAAACTTAACTTGTTCACGAACCATAGAAACCGTATAGGTTGAGGGGAGTGAACAAGGGGAAAAAGAAGATCGAATCATCCATTAGATGGGTTGGTGTTGGACACCACTTTATGAAAATTAATAGTCTAGAAACCTGTTCGGTTGCCCTCTATTAAGATTTATAAAGAACTCGATCACCACTATAAAGTAGTGCGATGATACTTCCGGTTTTCACATGGGAGTGTGTTATTCCGATAAAAATAGTGGGAGTTGGGTAACTAGAATAGAAAAGACCTTAATTCTATACTCAGAACATAAGTGAACGAGTCACTAATTAATCTGTCATACTTAATGCAGACATAAATCTCAATATGACAATGAATCCACTCGCAATTCTACTCGAAAAGAACACCTTGATAGGACCTAACTTTGTGGATTGGCTCCGCAATCTGATGATTGTCCTTAGTATAGAGGCACTGGGATACGTCTTGGAGACAGACATTCCAGCGCCTCCTGTGCGGACAAGAGCCAATCAGGAAGAGATTGAAAACCACGAAAAGTGGGTTAAGGATGACGTGAAAGTCCGTGCTTATATGATGGCTTCCATGTCTAATGAGCTTCAGAGAGCTCATGAGAAAATGACTTCTGCTAAGCAGATTCTATCTCACTTAACCGAGCTTTATGGTGAGCACAATCGAACTGCTAGATATGAGATATCCAAGCAACTGTTCGGTGCAAGGATGAAGGAAGATGAGAAGGTTGGGGACCACGTCCGCAAAATAATATCCATGATCGAGAGATTGGAGGCTCTTGATTTTAAGATGGATACTTCTCTTCAAACCGACCTTATCCTACAGTCTCTCCCTGAATCCTTCTCACAGTTTGTTATGAACTTCAACTGCAATGAGATTGCATGTAACTTAGCTGGGCTAATGAACAAACTTGTGACCGCTCAGTCTCAGATGAAGACTCCGCGGATGAAGGAGTTTGCCCTTGTGATTTCTTCTGGATCTCAGAAGTCCAAGAACAAGAAGAAAAAGACCAAGAAACAGATGGGACCACAAGTCGAGGACCTTAAGGGTAAGGGCAAGGCCCCAATGGTTTCGAAGAGCAAGAAGAAGGATGCTTGTCTCAAGTGCGGTGAGCTGGGCCACTAGGCAAGAGACTGTCCGATTCTTCATGGCACTTCAGGTACAGAACTTTTAGTTTTGGAAACAAATTGTTCTGCTACTGTATTTTCTACTCCCTAGATACTGGATTCTGGTGCTAGTTCTCATATTTGTACCGTGAATCAGGATAAGTAGGAAGCTTGGAGCTGGAGAAGTTATGATCACAGTCGGAAGCGGGCATAGTGGCGAGGCAACCGATATAGGATCACTTCTTTTTGGGTTTAGAATCCGGCTTTGTTTTGACTTTAGAAGATGTACTTGTTTTGCCCAAGGGGCATAAAAACATTGTATCCATTCCGATCATGGACCGAAAAGGCTTTTCATTTTTCCATTGGTGATGGTTCCTGCAAAATTTATTTCAGAAATAAACTAGTGGGTACTGCTACATTGTTAAAAGGATTGTATCATCTAAATCTCAGCAACAAAGTAGTTGTGAATACTATGACTAGAAAAAGTGGTAGGGATGAAACCAATCAAGTTTTGAAATGGCATCTAAGACTTGGTCATGTTGGTCAGACCAAGGTTTACAAAATGGAAAAAGATGGACTTATGGGTCCATTGGGATCGGATCCCTTTCCTACTTGTGAATCATGCCTTAAAGGCAAAATGACTAAGTCCCCCTTCACAGGGACTTTTGAAAGAGCCACTGATAAACTAGAATTAATCCATACCGACGTTTGTGGTGCTTTGGAAGTAGCACGTGACGGATATCAATATTTCATTATGTTTACAGATGATCATACTAGGTATGGTTATATATACTTAATGAAACATAAATCCGAGGCCTTTGAGAAATTCCAGGAATTCAAGGCCCTAGTCAAGAAACAAACTGGTAATCATATCAAAGCACTTCGGTCGGACCGAAGTGGCGAGTATATGAGTACGAAGTTTGACGAGTTCCTTAAGGAACATGGAATAGTATCACAACTAACACCTCCAGGTACTCTTTAGTTAAATGGTGTGTCAGAAAGAAGGAACTGGACCTTGTTGAACATGGTCCGTTCCATGCTGGGCTATACTGACTTACCGATTTACCTGTGGAGGTATACACTCCTGACTGCTGCAAATATCTTGAACAGATGTCCTTCCTAATCCATTCCTAAAACTCCACATGAGATGTGGGGGGCAGGAAACCAAGTCTTAATAACATTAGGATTTGGGAATGTCCCGCCTATGTCTATAAGACTAAGGTGGACAAGTAGGAAGATAGGTCCGTGAGGAGACTTTTCATTGGATTCCCATCTAAGACGATGGATTATCTATTCTACATGCCCAAAGATCGAAAGATCGTTGTTGCTTTGCATGCACACTTCTTGGAAGAAGAGTTCACTCAGGAAGGCGGAGCACGTAGAAATATTTCTTTGGAAGAATACAATGAAACTCCTCAGCAGACACCTGCGCAAGAAAAATGGAACTGGACCTTCTATAACACAAGTACAACCACCTCGTAGGTCAAGTAGGGTGTCTCAATTACCTGAGAGGTATAGTTTTATGCACTTGGAGGAACTGGGTTTCCTCGAGGTTCCAAGTGATAAACCAGAGGCCGACCCGCGATAAATGACATAGCAATGGTGGATGTAGACTCCATGAAATGGACTGTAGCAGTCTTCATGTAGTTGGGACCTTCGTTTTGACGAGATGGTCAAAGAGTTTGACTTCGTGCAAAATGAAGAGGAATCTTGTGTATACAAGAGGGTTAGTGGGAGCAAGATCGCATTCTTAGTACTATATGTAGATGACATTATACTAATAGGAAATGATGTGGGAATGCTCAGTTCTGTGAAAGCTTGGCTTTCGAGTAATTACTCCATGAAAGACTTGGGAGAAGCAACCTATATTCTTGAAATTCGACTCTACCGGGATAGAGCGAAGAGAACAATAGGTCTTTCCCAAGCCCTCTATATAAATAAAATCATAAAGCGATTTAAGATGGATGATTCTAAAAGAGGGTTCCTACCGATGCGACATGGAATAAAACTCTCCTTAAAGATGTATCCTCAAAGTGAGGAACAACGAAATGAAATGAGTAATATACCATATGCTTCGGCCGTGGGTAGAATTATGTATGCTATGTTGTGTACGAGACCTGACATTGCGCATGATGGGAGCGTGGTAAGTAGGTTTCGGGCTAACCCAGTTCGGGAATATTAGACCGCCATAAAGAACGTCCTCAAGTACTTTAGAAGGACTAGAGATCTGGTTCTTATATATGGTGGTGGAGAACTGAATGTGATGGGATTCAATGTATTGGACTTCCAAGGACAGAAAGACGATTCTATGTCTACTTATGGCTACATTTACTCTTAATGGAGGAGCAGTATCATGGCATAGTGCCAAATATAGCGCGACTGCTGATTCCACCAGTTAGGCTGAGTATAAAGCGGCCTCGGAGGCCTCCAAAGGAAGGGTTAAGAAGTTACTAGGTAAACTTCTCGTGACACCTTGTGCTGTGCTTCTGGAGCGGTAGCACAGGCCTAGGAGCTGAGGTTGCACAAAAGTACCAAACATATTGAGAGAGTATCATCTCGTAAGAGCATTTGTTCGCAAAGAGATACAATATGTTGCATAAAGTAGAGTCAGCCGACTACGTCGCTGATCCACTGACCAAGCCACTTTCTCAGATTAGCTTAGAGCGTCATCTGGAGAACATGGATATTAGATACCATAGTGTGTGGCATTGAGTGCAAGTGGGAGATTGTTGGGAGTATGCCCTCGAATTCCACTCAAAGGATGATTGAGTGAGGGCATTGTACTTGTAATTATGTAAATCACTAATATAAGGCAATGGATGTTTCTTTATTTACTAGTAGTTACTGACATTCCTAACTCGTAAATATACATATAGAAACTAGTTTGTGTATTTGAGAGCAAAACGTTCCACTCCTTATTGGATAAGGGGGTCGGCACTGGAAAGGTTTATAGCTCAAATACTTAATCGTTCGCAAGTCGATGAAACTTGACTGGGCGTTAAGTTTATGTGAAGACTTGTATGACGTGTTATTTGGCATGGAGAGTGCCTGTCGAATGCTAATGGTTAGTGAGAGCAAACGTTATAGGTATGCTAATTGGATTAGTATACTCGAACCGACTCACCCTCGATTCGTCACACGGATTTCACTCCGGGACAGTCAATGACGGAATCGAAAGGTTGTGATAGGTATTCGTGAACCTTCGACTTGAGGATTTAATAGGGATGTGCTTGTGACGTCAAGATTTTCATTAGAGTAGTTCGACCCTGTAAACCGGAAGGCGGGGGTCAACCTCGACGTGCATCTTGACGGACAAGTAGCAGGTCCTACTGAATACCAAGATAGAATTCTTTCTCCCGTTAGTGAGTGGGTTATATGTCCTATGCGGTTATTGGCAGATGAGATCATAAGTCTTTGGCCAAAGCATTGGAGCTAGTTGTATTGGATACACGAGAGCTCGATGATCTCGATTTGCATTAACGCATGCATAGAGTCAAGGACAGATAGGGTTTGACTGACCGTGACCCTATAACTTGATCGGGACATTTGAAAGAAGGGTTTATACGTATATTGGTATTCACGACAGAATGGTTCTTGAATGATCCCAATCATTCGTTCTCAGTTGGGGTACGGTGTAGGCCGCCAGGCTGGCTAGGTGGTGCTACTACTTTTTGGTTCCTCCCATTGCTGACTGAGACGGACCTATCGAGTCGCGCAATAGAATTGACGGCGGAATGAATCAAGCTAATTCTCTCATTATGAATATTAGATATTGAATATCTAATTTGGGACATTGGATGTCTAAAATAATTTATTGGATAAATTAATTTACGGCCTAATGAATTAAATAAATTACTGGGTGATTAATTTAGTTCATAAATATAATTATTACTTGGAGAAATTAATTATATTAGTATGTATTTAATATGATTAATTAATTAGATTAATAAATCGATATAAATACATCGGAACGGAATCAGAGTTTATCTGTTTGGACTCACAGGAGTCCGAAACGGACCGAACTTTTTCCTACCCTTCTAGATGCCCCCCCCCCCCCATTTAAACCACCTTTCATCTTGTCTTTTTTTTCCATTTTTAAATGGAAGACAAGTGACTTGTGGGGTAATCTCATGTGGATGAGTTGTAGGTGTGGGGTGGGAGTGTATAAAGAAAGGGAGGAAGACTAATCTTGATTCTCACTTTGATTCTTAGCACATTCATACGTGAGATTTGAGTGAGTTCAAGAGAGAGAAAAGTTCTTTCTCTAAGTCTTCTTCTTCATCTCATTTCTTGAGAGTTTTTCTTAGAAAAAATATCAAGACATAAAGAGAGAAAGTGAGTTATACACTAAGAGTGTTGTAATCACAAAATAAATAACATCATCATCTAGCTCTAGCCGTATCCTTGGAGGATAGCAAGGTGATCGTCATTCCGTTCGTTTCTCCGGCGCGTGGCAAGTAGAGACGCGGTATTTTCGGCGTTGGATCATCCAAGAGCTTGGAGCGGATTGGATCGTAGGGAAAGCAATCTAAAGCTTGGGGAATAGCTCAAGAGAAGGAATCCATTTAATCAACGGACTACAAGGGTGAGTTTCTATATCTCTTGTGTTTCGTATAATATTCGTATATACGTAGCTCGATCGATCCTCGTAGGGATTCGGATCGAATTAATTTTTGTTTTACCGCTTCCGTTGGGCCTTCGTTTTAGGCACCGAATCCCAACACACAACCCGTGGAATGCATTCGGATAGACGGCTCGAACAACATTCTGAATGCTCTTATGTTGGTCACTCACAATCAGTAAATATTCCATCGGATTTTAGCATCTGCGCAGGTTATCCAGAAAATAAGTCCATGACTCGTCGTTCTCTATCGGACCGAGACCAACTGCAAGAGAAAATACTTGCTCGTTCCCGTCAAATGTGACGGCCGCAAATTGAGTTCCTTTATTCCTTCCCTTCAGGTGGGTCCCATCAACTATAATCACCGGTCGAAGGCACGTATCAAATGCCCTAATACTCTGTCCGAGTGCAACGAACATGTGGCAAAACACTCCCTCACGAGTTGTCTGCAAATCATAAATTGTCCCTGGATTACGCTGTTTTAACAAATGCAGATAAGATGGGAGCCTCTGATACGACTCATCAAAGCCGCCATATGTATTCTCTATCGCTATATTCCTCATCCGGAGAGCAAAACTGTATAGCATGTCAATGCCGTACTCCCTACACATCTCTGCAATCATCTCATTTGGCCTCAAAGTGACCCCCTCACCGGTCAATCTTTTAGCAAAATAATGGGCGGTAACCTCAGAAGTGACTGATCGTGCGGCAGTACGGTTCAAATTAGGGTGACAGCTGTGCTCCAAGGTCAACTTAGTAATTCTCCAAATAGTTGCACCCTCAATAGCGCACAACCTAAACTGACAATTTTTTTGCCCACTCTTACAGTATACGTTTATCGGCGGAACGATCAGTGATACACTGTTGCATGTTTTCTAAATGATACATTCCTACAGTTATCCTCAACTCTGTCTTGGAACGAAAGGTGGACCCCACCACTTGCTGACCGGTAACCGGTGAAGGCTGCTCGACCCAACCCAAAGTCCCGGCACTACCGGGGTCTGGAAATGGAATGATCCAGTTACGCATTGATTGTAGATGCTCATACTCACTCACAGATTGATGGTCGGATGAGAAGTTCCAACGACTCATAATCCTATCCATTTGGGCCGGTTGGCGAACCCAAGCAAGAAATTCCGCAGATAGTGACTCAAGCAAGTCTTTGCAACAATCTTCATCTTCGGATGTATGCACCTCCTAATCTTTCTCGTCTTCCTCATCTTCCACGTATTGATAATCTTTGGAAGGCATGTCATAATTTATGTTGCCGGGCTTTACTCTCGAGCTGCTACATCCCATATTAACCTCGGGAGTGGAGGACCTGCCGTTCTCAACATAGACCTCAGGATCCTTCTTGTATTCTACTAGTAATTGAAGTATCTCGGTATCACCCCGTAATAGGACTTTTACTTTGTTTCCCTTGGCCACGTGTGTCAAGCACCATAATTTGTAATCAGACTCATTTGGACCACCCAAACCCTCTCTGATAACCCCACGAGGTTTGCACGACTAACTTTGCTCGTGTCGATGTAGACAAAAAAGGAGTTCCCGTCTACATATGTCGATCGCTCCCAATGACCACCGTGATGTATCAAAATACGCTGCCACGACATCTGATTACAAATGTAATACCTGTAATTTCGATTTCCGGTAATTTCTTTTTTTTTTCCGACGAAAGTCTGTTTTGACGACTCACTCATGACCGTTTCGTCATTCCGAGGATGATTAATTCTGCACTTTTTGTCATCCGAGTTCGTTTCGGTGTTGTTTTGTTGAGTTCCGTGCTTTTTGGCGACTTTTCCGCACTTGAGTTCGATTCTTGCAAATCTCGTTAGAAACTGCTGTTTCGAGTTTCCCGTAAGTCCGTTTAACTTTGTTAGATGTGTTATGAACTTCAGTTTGGTTATTCGATCATATATCGTGATTTTTGGGCGTTTTGGGCCATTTTGTAATTTACCCAAAGTTGTGGGTATCCTCATTCGTATTTGTTGTTTTGACTGTTTCCATAGTCGCGTGCGATTAATTGTTGCATGGTATTTCTTTTCGGATCGATGTTGTTGTCCGAGAGCATTTCGTCGTGTTCGTTTCGTGCGTTTTCGGGAATTCGAGTCGTCGAGTCTTGGCGGCTAGGCACTGGCCGGCCACGTGCGGCAGGGACCTGCCAGGCGCGCACGAGTGTGGCGCACGAGATGCGCGCACGATCCGGTGCTCGTGCGGCCCGGCGCACACGCGGCGAGTGCTCGTGCCGGTGCTCGTGCGTCGGCGATTTCTTTGGCGATGGGCCAGCGCCGCGACCCGACGCAC
The DNA here is from genome assembly GCA_033398695.1 of Orobanche coerulescens. Taxonomy (NCBI): domain Eukaryota; kingdom Viridiplantae; phylum Streptophyta; class Magnoliopsida; order Lamiales; family Orobanchaceae; genus Orobanche; species Orobanche coerulescens. Next base: position 207,296,534 of record CM065804.1, read on the forward strand.
GACCGACCGCTCGTGCGTGCCTGCTCGTGCGTCGCTGGGCAGTATATATGGCCGGTCAGACGTTTTCTTCACCCGCTTTTCATTTCGTTTCTTTTCCTTCCGCGGCTGGAAGCTTGGAGAGGTCGAAGACATGATGTTGTTCTTCCAATCCACGAAGTTCTTGAGTTTCTAACATCAATCAATCATACCATAACTCCCTCCGATCTACCGAATCAAGGTTAGATTTCTTGAAAATCTAGTTTTGGGGAAATTGGGGTTTTTGTTAGATTTCGTTCGTTTGATCCGTAATAACTTAGATTATTGATGGATTATTGATTATTAAGGTGTATTCTACCTATTTCCTTGTTATTCCATGGTCGGATCGTATAGATTCGTCGTTTTGGTTGAGTTCTTAATCGACGCCTTGAGGGTGTCCGGTAGAATGTCATAGAGGGGTTTTCGGACGTTCTACGATTATTCCTCCTCGTATGATCATTTATTTATTAATTATATGTTGTTAGGGTCGAGTTTCTTGCGAAGAAACTAAGTTGAACCCTTCCGTTCGTTGTCGTTTTCCTTTTCGAAAGCATCGGGAGTTTCGAAGCTTTCCGGTTGTGCCGTGTTCGTCGGGATACTTGCATGCCGATTTTGAGGCAAGTACCTTGTCCATACAATTCTTGTTTTATGGATACAATAATTAGTGATCGTCTAAATGTGGTTGTTTGGTCGTTGAATTGAACTTTCAAAAGATTCGGTTTAGCCTTGTTAAAGGTTTGCTTTCAAAACGCATGTGTTTTGTGAATGGTGTGTCTTGTGAATGACTACGTGAATCCTTTGGATATGTTTGGTATTGATGTTGCGCTTGATAATTCGTGTGTAAGTATATTATCTCTTTTTGGGGCGTTATGGTTTGACGTAGTGTTTTGCTAAGTGTTTGATGCCTCTGGGTGAATTGTTTGGATATCCTTGGTGTGATATGTTATTTGTGCATGATTGTTTCGCTAGCCAGCTCGGGAGGGTCCTTCGAGGCCTCGGGTGGGATTTGTGGCTTCGTCCCGGTCCTAGGCGATGCCTGTGTGTGTATATTTAGTGAATGTATTTTACTCACCTTGGGTAGGTTCGACGGGGCCTCGAAGGGTAATCCAATGGGTGAGCCTGGATTCACGAGTAAAAACTTCACAGGTTGTTGTGTATATTTACTGAATGTATTTTACTCACCTTGGGTAGGTTCGACGGGGCCTCGAAGGGTAATCCAATGGGTGAGCCCTGGATTCACGAGTAAAAACTTCACAGGTTGTTGTGTATATTTAGTGAATGTATTTTACTCACCTTGGGTAGGTTCGACGGGGCCTCGAAGGGTAATCCAATGGGTGAGCCCAGGATTCACGAGTAAAAACTTCAAAGGTTGTCGTGTATATTTAGTGAATATATTTTACTCACCTTGGGTAGGTTTGACGGGGCCTCGAAGGGTAATCCAATGGGTGAGCCCTAGACGTGCTGCCGGGCCGAAACCGCCGGTTTCGGGCCTCGAACCGGCGGTCCTCGGTCCCCAAAACAAAGGACCGAGCCCGGACCGTAAACTAGCACGACCGGCCTTGCCGGGCTAGAAACCCGCCGGTCCAGAGCCGGGCTAAAACCGGCGGTCCCGGGCCGGGCCGCCCTGTTTTTTTTTTTTTTGAACTTTTATTATTATTTTTTTTATTTTATTCTTGTATATTTATTGGTTTTATGAATAGAAAATGATAATTCTTAATGTTTTGATTTTTTTTTTAAATATTTAAAAACTCATTAAATTGTTGAAAAATGAATAAGGAAAATTATAACAAATAAGTTTGCATTAAGAATGAGGAAAATTACAAATGAATAAGGACACAATAATTTTGCAAATAAATAAGGACACAATAATTTTGCATTAAAAATGAGGAAACGTACAACAAATAAGTTAAGCACAATTTAAGGAGTTTTACACTTGAATTCTTGAAATGAAAAAAATAATAATAATAAATGACTTGAGCTCTCTACTCCACATCCGATCGATCCGTCTCGGTGAAGGCTTCATCTTCGCTCTCATTTGCATCGTCCCATTCCGGTTCTTGAGCTCTAAGGTCGGCCCTACACCAATCATCGAGCAACATGGTAGCTTCAATGTTCGCCGGCTTCATCCTTGATCTTCTTTGATCTAGCATAAGTCCTGCGATGCTAAAGGCTTGTTCTACGGACACGGTGGATGCCGGGACGGTAAATAACTCCTTTGCAATGATGGAGAGTATTGGGTACTCCTCTCTCTTCGACCACCACTTTAACACATCGATCGACGGACCACTATCTTCAACACCAAATACAAAACGAGTTTGCAAGAACATATCTAATTCACTATTACCTTGCCCCATTGGAAGTTCATTGCTTCTATTTTGCATCATTCCATGCATTTGTTGAACTAAAGGATCACTTTCATTCATCTCAAAAGGAAAATCACATGACGGCATCATAGATGAAGGCATTGTAGAAGAAGGAAACTCACTACCATGTTTTAATCTATATTCTTGAAAAATAGATCTCAAACTTCTATCAAGATCTATCTTGATTTGTGGCACGGAAGGAAGATCAAAGAAGACCCCTTCACCATCAATTACAACATCACTCAAGTCCATTTGAGCAAAAGCATCATAATAAATACCAAGCATTTGACAAACACCATCATACTTCCATTTAAGATCTAAGCACTTAGCAAGTAAGAAAACCATAGGAATCTCCCTAAAATACTTGAGCCATTTTTGAACCATAAAATAAATCACACCTTGCATGTTTGGCCTACTAAAACAACTCTTAAAAGACAAGGCAATATACATGCAATGTTCCAACACTTTAACGGAAGTACAATAATAAACACCCGATAATTGTTTAGTAGCATTATGAAAAACTTTTAACAAACGATACAAATCCATACATGAATCCCAATGACTCTCATTAAGAACTAATTGCATGTTTGAGAACTCTTTCCTAAAAAAATCGCATAAATAACTCTTATACTCTAGTGTACTATTAATCATCTCATAAGTAGAGTTCCAACGATGAGATACATCTAATTTGAAACAAGTATAAACAATACCCTTTGCACGACAATATTTTTGCCATTTTTCCCCAAAGTTTTTGATTTGTGCAAATACTTAACGGCATTTTTAATAGGAACAACGGAATCTTGAAAAATACTAAGCGCATCTTGAACACATAAATTTAAAATATGACAAATGCATCTAGAATGAAAATATTTTCCTTCAAATGATGGTGCACATGCTTCAACAAGTTCCGGAATACTAGCGGTGTTCGCCGATGCATTATCAAAACCAACGGAAAATACCTTGTTAACCAAACAATACTCATTCAAAACCGTAATAATAATTAAAGCAATATTTTGAGCCGTGTGAGGCTCTTCAAACTCCCTAAAGGCAATCAACCGTTTTTGCATAATCCATTTTGCATCAATCCAATGACAAGTGATTTCCATGTAACTATTTTTATTATAAGCATCGGTCCAAACATCGGCACAAATAGAAACTTTTTGAGACAAACGAACTAAATATTTCATTAAATCTTGTTTTTTGTCAAAGCATTGTCTCCTAATTCTCTTAAGCATTTGAGTTCTAGCTACCTTGCTAACATTGGGCCCCAAACCATCTTTATAAGAAGCTTCATACGTTATTTTGTTCGTCTTCTTCGTGCTCTTCGTCCTCTTCATGTTCATCATCATTTGTTGAGCCGCGAAATTCGTATCCCGTGCTCTCCATCGTATGAACCATTTCTTCAAATCGGGCATCTTCTTCGGCTTGAATTCGTTCAGCGATTTGTCTAGAAATTTCCTCCGCCAAATCGGCCCTTCTAGGCCTTTGAGTTTGAGGCTGAAAATTTCCTCCTCCACTTCGTTGGCCAAGTTCAATGGCCTTGCCCTTGCCCTTGTTATTGTTGTTCTTTGAGGTAGACATGGAGATAGTAATTAGGAGAGAATAGTAGAGAGAGTAGAGATTGAATTTTTAGAGAGAATTAGAGTGTGATTATTGGTGAATTTTGAGTTAGGAAGATGTAGTATTTATAGTGGGGATGGGTAGGGAAAAGGGGGGATTAATGGGGAAGTTTGGGGGTGGGAATGTGGCTGCCAACGGCTATTTCCTTCAAGGAGCCGTTGGCAATGGTTGCGCGATCGATCAGCTTTTTTTGCCTTTTTTTTTTTTTTGATTTTACCGTTAGGCCCGTCGGTCCGGCCCGGCCCGCCGGGCCGATGCAAACCGACGGGTCTTTTAGGACCGGCGGGCCCTAACCGTCGGTCCGCGGTCCCAATTCCCCCAACCCTAGCCCGGCCCTAGCTTTTCGGTCCTAGTCCGGTTCGGGCCCGTTGACCGGCGGTCCCGGGCTAAAACCGTTGACTTAGGGCCGGTTTAGGGCCAAAACCGGCGGGCCTGAAAGCCCAGGTACGTCTAGTGAGCCCTCGATTCACGAGTAAAAAACTTCACGAGTTGGTATTGATTTTTATGTCCGTCGAGGACACGTGACGTGTGTTTTAACCCTGTGAATTGTTGTCGGTTTTCTTTTTGCGAAAACAAAACCTTTGGGCTGTGACCCTATTGATTTTTGGAAAGAGAAGGATTTGATAATCCTAAATTGTTTTCTATTAAAACTCTCGGTGGTATTTTAAACTGTTTTATAAATTATTTTCCCTTGATTTGTGATCTTTCGGTTTTGAAAAGCTTTACCTAAACTCCTGCCTCGGGAAGTGCTTTTCGTTACTTTTGGATCTTTGAGGATTCCTGGTTATTGTTATTCGTGGAATGTGAATTGTATGGCTCGTATTTGCACTTTGTTCTTGCATTAGCAAAACAGTGGAGTTTTGCTAACCCCTGAGTATTCGGGGGGTGGATGTCTGTTTTTGCATTCAGGTTTGGGAGCATAACACAGGGCCGGCACGAAGGATGATGAAAGATGAACGATACTAATCACACGAGGATCCGTATGATGTCATTGGTTTAGTTGTATTTTATTTCCGCTGCAGTTTTCTTTCCCGTAGTATGAGAGTGTGTTGTATTCGACCCCTGCGTGGGCATGTAATGTGTTTGAGTTGTATGTATTTATTGAAAGACCAAATCGGTCTACTGAGTCTTTTTAGCCTTAAAGGCAACGTTTAGTTGTTCGAATTTGTTAACAGCCTGGTAGAACCTTGAGGAAAGGTTCTACGGCGTGTAATATCCCTGAGCGGATTGGGAGTGTTACATAAATGGTATCAGAGCTTTAGGTTGTGGAAACCTAGGCTGTCGGGTTTAGTTGTGTTTGTTGAGTTTTGTCTCGTCGGATTTTGTCTGACTGAGTTGTGTCGTGACGCGTCGTCTGAGTTGGTTTGTCGTGATTAGTATCGTGGGGCGATCATCATATTCGTGCGACCTGTGGATGTAAGTCTCCCTTCTTTGTGTTTGTGCCTCGTCTGATGCGAGTTACAGGTATTATGAGTTAATTGACGGAATCCTCTTATGGATTTTGATTTCGTGATATGTGGTTATTTGACTCTCATATTTCGTTCATATGAGGAGTAGTGTTGCTGGATTGTGCATGTTGGACTGTATTTCTTTTATCCGCTGCGTGAGTTCTTTTGTAATGGCTTTCGGTATTTTACCGACTGAGTTTTATTTCGAAAACCGGTTCCCTAAACTAAGTTTTGGCATTTTGGCCTTGATTGTTTTGGCGAAATTCTTATGACAGTATTTAGTATTTTGTAAATGGCTTTTGTGAGTTTTTGAAATATTACCGTCATCGGCCTTTTTGGCGTTTTTGTAAATGGTTTTATCCTGGTGGATTCCGGCGCGGGACCCACGGCGCTATAATGTTCCGTGTAATTACCTGAAATTTTTGGGCATTCTAGCCCATTGAATTATCTTTGAAAACCTTGAGTATCTTAGAAAATAAATTTCGAGACGTACTTTTAAAATGAATTATTTTCTCGTGGTACATCCAATGTGCCATAATATGTTTCAAAATTCTTCTACCTCGAGGACCCAAAATGTTTTGAGATATTTTCAATGTTTTATAAACACTTTTATTTAGACCCGAGGGTCGAATATTCTGAAAGTTTTTCACTAAGAGAAAGTGTCCTCATTTTTATCAAATGCAAAATGGATCTCCAAAGTCTCGATAACGATGTTTCATGTTTGTACTTTTTGAAAGGTGATACTCAAGATCAACCGGTGTTTTTCTAAATTGTTTTCAAAAGGTGGTTTTCGTTTTTAAAACCTATCATTCCTGTTTGCGGACCGGAAATGCATGTATGATTTTCGAACTTTCGTTACGGTGTTAACCCCGAATTGTGATTGAATTGGTGGTGTGAGCGCCGAGTTGTTCGCCACGCAATTGTTGTGCTAGCCCTCGGTGAGAGGTGTGATGTTGGTCTTTAACGTTGTCATTTCGTGGTGATTTGCGTGCTATCGCACCCGTGTGAGCGGTTAGGACTTGAGTTTGTATGATTATGTACATGTCTGATTGTTTCATGATGTTTGTAATTATGTGCTGGTTATTGTTCGGGCCGTTAATGTCGCCGAACGATACCGTCGTTGCTGTAGTGTTTGTGTGTGTATTACTTTACGATGGTAATCGTTGTATACGATATGTGTTATGATTCTTTGTTGTGCTGAGTTGGCATCTCCGCTATGTTGTTTTGCGACGTTATGCCCCATTGTATCTAGCATTTGTATTTTCGGTATGCCGAGCCGAGGCGTTTCAACCGTGATGTGCCGGGGCATGCACGTGTAAATTGTCCTTGTCGTCGGTAACACATTTCAAGTGTGGACTCGAGGGACACCAAATTCAGTTTTGCAAATTGGCTACCGAGACTTTCGGAGTTCGCGCTTCAGCACAGATATCAGGATCGGCTCTGAGAGGCCCAGGGGAGATTTTTCTGTCGGTTGCTTCTTGTGTTGTTACCTTGTTTCCGTTGTTGTGAGTTGCGGGGACGACATTTCTTTTATAAGAGGTCGAATGTAATACCCGTATTGTTTTTGGACTTCTGCATTTCCTCTTTCTCAAGTCTATCGACTCGCTCGTGTTCGTTGATACTTTCTGAACTTGTTTTGTATTTCGGTTTCATCGTTCGAACGAGCTGTGATCTTGTTTTGGGTCGATTTGTTTATCGCTGTGACTTTTCCGAGTTCGGTTCGATTCTTGTGAACCTTGTTCGGAGGTAACATCTTTTGGTTATACTAATTCTTTTATTCGAAGTGGATCGGATTTGGAACTTCTGTATTTTCGACTCTGTCGAATCGTTTATGTTCGTTGACATTTTCTGAGCTTGTCCTGCCCCTTGCTTTTGTTGATGGAACGAGCGTGGTATTGTTTTGGAATAACTCGTTTGTCGTTGTGACTTTTCAATTTCTATTCCCTTTTCTGTGGATCTTATGTGAATGCACATATTGTTGTTTTCACCGGATCATATATTGTCTCGATTCGAGATGTGAACCTTGGAGTTGTTGTTTGAATTTTATTGTTCTTCGTGATTCGAACATGATTGTTCGATTTTTGTTGTCTCGATCGTTGTGGTTCGATCGTTTGATTGTTCGGTTTTTGTTGATCTCGTTTCGTGATTGTTGAACGTTCAGACTCCTTCGTAATTCCCTTAAGTTCGGAAAATTAGTCTCGTTTCGATCTTCCAACCCTTGGGCGGTGGAATTCCGTATTTGTTCAACGTTTGGCTCGCGTTTTGATTGATGAACCGTTGGGTTGGTCAATCGTATTGATTTTCGTTCGTTGTGTTTTGCGATTGTTAGGATAATCGACTTGATTGTACTATCTGTTTGATGACGCTTGTCACTTGTTGATTTTATTATGTCTCTACCGGTGGCGTTGTGTTAGCCGTCGTGGAGCGTGTTTTCACGCCGTATATTCCTTTGTGTTGCTTGTAACGTTTCGCCGATGGGCGTAAGTTACGCGTTTCTTGTGTACCTCGTTGAGTTTTCCTGGCGGTATATTGCTTCTCCCTACTTGTTTTAAGTTTCGGGACGAAACTTCTTTTAAGGAGGGTAGTGTGTAATACCCGTAATTTCGATTTCCGGTAATTTCTTTTGTTTTTTTTTTCCGGCGAAAGTCCGTTTTGACGACTCGCTCATGACCGTTTCATCATTCCGAGAATGATTAATTCTGCACTTTTTGTCATCCGAGTTCGTTTCGGTGTTGTTTTGTTGAGTTCCGTGCTTTTTGGCGACTTTTCCGCACTTGAGTTCGATTCTTGCGAATCTCGTTCGAAATTGCTGTTTCGAGTTTCCCGTAAGTCCGTTTCATTTTGTTAGACGTGTTATGAACTTCGGTTTGGTTATTCGATCACGTATCGTGATTTTCGGGCGTTTTGGGCCACTTTATAATTTATCCAAAGTTGTGGGTATCCTCATTCGTATTTGTTATTTTGACCGTTTTCATAGTCGCGTGCGATTAATTATTGCATGGTATTTCTTTTCGGATCGATGTTGTTGTCCGAGAGCATTTCGTCGTGTTCGTTTCGTGCGTTTTCGGGAATTCGAGCCGTCGAGTCTTGGCGGCTAGGCCTTTGGCCACGCGGCGAGGACACCGCCCAGCGCCTGGCGTGGCGCATGAGCTGCGCGCGCGATCCGGTGCTCGTGCGGCCACGGCCCCGCTGCGTCTGGCGAGTGCTCGTGCCCGGTGCTCGTGCGTCTGGCGATTTCTTGGCGGTGGGCGCGCCGCGACCAACGCCGCGGCCGGCTCGTGCGTGCTGCTTTCGTCGTCGGGCGATATATGGCCGGTCAGACGTTTTCTTCACCCGTTTTTCATTTCGTTTCTTTTCCTTCCGCGGCTGGAAGCTTGGAGAGGTCGAAGACATGATGTTGTTCTTCCAATCCACGAAGTTCTTGAGTTTCTAACATCAATCAATCATCCCATAACCTCCCCCGATCTACCGAATCAAGGTTAGATTTCTTGAAAATCTAGTTTTGGGGAAATTGGGGTTTTTGTTGGATTTCGTTCGTTTGATCCGTAATAACTTAGATTATTGATGGATTATTGATTATTAAGATGTATTCTACCTATTTTCTTGTTATTCCATGGTCGGATCGTATAGATTCGTCGTTTTGGTTGAGTTCTTAATCGACGCCTTGAGGGTGTCCGGTAGAATGTCATAGAGGGGTTTTCGGACGTTCTACGATTATTCCTCCTCGTATGATCATTGATTTATTAATTATATGTTGTTAGGGTCGAGTTTCTTGCGAAGAAACTAAGTTGAACCCTTCCGTTCGTTGTCGTCTTCCTTTTCGAAAGCATCGGGCGTTTCGAAGCTTTCCGGTTGAGCCATGTTCGTCGGGATACTTGCGTGCCGATTTTGAGGCAAGTACCTTGTCCATACAATTCTTGTTTTATGGATACAATAATTAGTGATCGTCTAAATGTCGTTGTTTGGTCGTTGAATTGAACTTTCAAAAGATTCGGTTTAGCCTTGTTAAATGTTTGCTTTCAAAACGCGTGTGTTTTGTGAATGGTGTGTCTTGTGAATGACTACGTGAATCCTTTGGATATGTTTGGTGTTGATGTTGCGCTTGATAATTCGTGTGTACGTATATTATCTCTTTTCGGGGCGTTATGGTTTTGACGTAGTGTTTTGCTAAGTGTTTGATGCCTCTGGGTGAATTGTTTGGATATCCTTGGTGTGAAATGTTATTTGTGCATGATTGTTTCGCTAGCCAGCTCGGGAGGGTCCTTCGAGGCCTCGAGTGGGATTTGTGGCTTCGTCCCGGTCCTAGACGATGCCTGTGTGTGTATATTTAGTGAATGTATTTTACTCACCTTGGGTAGGTTCGACGGGGCCTCGAAGGGTAATCCAATGGGTGAGCCCTGGATTCACGAGTAAAAACTTCACAGGTTGTTGTGTATATTTACTGAATGTATTTTACTCACCTTGGGTAGGTTCGACGGGGCCTCGAAGGGTAATCCAATGGGTGAGCCCTGGATTCACGAGTAAAAACTTCACAGGTTGTTGTGTATATTTAGTGAATGTATTTTACTCACCTTGGGTAGGTTCGGGCCTCGAAGGGTAATCCAATGGGTGAGCCTTGGATTCACGAGTAAAAACTTCACAGGTTGTTGTGTATATTTAGTGAATGTATTTTACTCACCTTGGGTAGGTTCGACGGGGCCTCGAAGGGTAATCCAATGGGTGAGCCCTGGATTCACGAGTAAAAAAATTCACGAGTTGGTATTGATTTTTATGTCCGTCGAGGACACGTGACGTGGGTTTTAACCCTGTGAATTGTTGTCGGTTTTCTTTTTGCGAAAACAAAACCTGTGGGCTGTGACCCTATTGATTTTTGGAAAGAGAAGGATTTGATAATCCTAAATTGTTCTCTATTAAAACTCTCGATGGCATTTTAAACCGTTTTATAAATTGTTTTCCCTTGATTTGTGATCTTTCGGTTTTGAAAAGCTTTACCTAAACTCCTGCCTCGGGAAGTGCTTTTCGTTACTTTTGGATCTTTGAGGATTCCTGGTTATTGTTATTCGTGGAATGTGAATTGTATGGATCGTATTTGCACTTTGTTCTTGCACTAGAAAAACAGTGGAGTTTTGCTAACCCCCGAGTATTCGGGGGTGGATGTCTGTTTTTGCATTCAGGTTTGGGAGCATAACACAGGGTCGGCACGAAGGATGATGAAAGATGAACGATACTAATCACACGAGGATCCGTATGATGTCATTGGTTTAGTTGTATTTTATTTCCGCTGCAGTTTTCTTTCCCATAGTACGGGAGTGTGTTGTATTCGACCCCTGCGTGGGCATGTAATATGTTTGAGTTGTATGTATTTATTGAAAGACCAAATCGGTCTACTGAGTCTTTTTAGCCTTAAAGGCAACGTTGAGTTGTTCGAATTTGTTACCAGCCTGGTAGAACCTTGAGGAAAGGTTCTACGGCGTGTAATATCCCTGAGCGGATTGGGGGTGTTACAACAAAAAGATGAATAACTATTCAGAAAACTGAGCGAACAATATTATAAAACCGTCTGCCTTGGACACGACCGATGCACACGGTCGTATGATACCTTGTGGATTGATCGTGTGCACGTTTCTGGCCATGAACACGATCGCTCCACACGATTGTAGACGATCGTGTTAAACGATCGTGAACACGTTAGTTGTGCGCACGATGTCAAGGTCGTTCGACACGACCGTTGCACACGATCGTTGCACACGGTGGCTTCCCATCGTGTGCAGTGATCGTGTCCGTAAGAACTGGTCGGGAAATTTTCCAGCGGTCAAATACTGATGCATACCTTCTTTATGAACCCAGAAGCACGACAAATGAGGTCCTATTTGAACGTCAACTTTTCTTTTCGAACAATCTTGTGATTTTTATAAGATTTTTGAGAGACCTTTTGTCAAAAATGGTTGTGTTGTTTTGATGTATATGTTGTAGTTAAATTTTGGTTGTTGGACATTAATATCGATCGGAGTAGATGAGGAAAGTAAAAAACAAAAAAAAGAAAAAAAGTAGTTTAAATTAAAATCATAAAAAAGAGAAAAGTCAACATTACAACAAAAGAGAGGACATTTTAGTCTTTTTAATCAAAATGGTACTAAAAACTTATAGTTTTATGAATGAGGATATAAAACTTATCAATTTTATGATTTGATAATAAAAAATTGATTCCCACTTTCACAAATATACAACCATTTTTAAACCACATGTTGTCACTTATTTTTGCTCCAATAAGTGAATGTTCTATTTTAGTTTGATAAAGTTTATTTGATATTAATTGTTTATTTATGTGGACTCTTTCATTTAACAAAATTATATTTAAAATAAGATATTTGAAGTGAGGCGAAACAAATAATATTAAATTTATTCTATGCATCCCAAAAATATTGTTGCTTTAGAAAATTATATGTAGATTAACGAGTTAAAAAACTAATTCACCATTGTTTGTTTTTTGATTGTCGCTTTAAGATTATGCACATATATTAAGATTTTTTTATAGCTAAACTACCTTTTTTTTTAAATAATTAATTTAAATTCAATCATACTAAAAATAGTCTACTACTCACTCATATGATCCTAAAATACCTCGAGAAGGGAGCGAGTAGGTGCTATTAATGGATAAAATATTGAAAATTATCCACTTTTTTATGGACTACACTTTATTCAAAAGTTTGGCTAAACCAACGTTGGAAAGTTAAATAACAATTAATTAAGGGTAAAACTAGAAAAAAATACTGATGAGGCACAAACAAATTTGGTTAGGAAGCACTTAAAAAGGAATGGAGGAAATAATATAAATTCAAATTGGGGGAATATGAGAAGATTGAGCTCTATTCTACATATAAATCCTAAAACATCAATAGTTTTATGTTAAATTTTATTGGTTAAGATGACAATAATTTTGAGACGGATGGGTATCAGATCAAAGTATGGACTTGGAGTTGTAAGCAAATAAATATAATTTTCAAGTCTTTCGATCTAATTTTTAGGCCTCGAGTGGTATTGTTGTGACTTAAAAAAATAATGCAGTTGTGATGTGAAAATAATCATCTGTGAATTTAAACAGATTTGTGTTTGGTAAATATTATTTCTTTAAAGTGCTGTTAAGATTTAAATATTAGTTTTAAGTATTTTTTTATCACATCAACTTGTAAAAACAACCATAATGCTACTTTTAAAATCTACTGTTATGCGAAAAAAAAATGCTTTTTTATCATCTCACAAAAACTATCAATTTAAAAATTCATAAAAAAATGATTCTTTTTAAATTTAAGTCATACCAAACGACTTAGATAATCATAAAGACAACAACAATTTTTACTTTTCCCAAGATTAAAATAGACACAAAAATATGGTGGAAAATTGTCAAACCAGAATTCGATTTTAATAAATTTCTCTCTCCTGTTATTAATTTTTGTTTATTGCGAGTTGGATATTCAGAATGGTTATCAAACTTTACGCTGCAGGTAATCTATACGTTGGACTTATCTTTTTAATTTAAACAATTCTGGTTTATTTCACAGGTGAACTATGAATATTTTCTTTTATTTTCCACTGACATTTTTTGGAACCAAGTAAGCTTTTATTCCAGTACGACAATGAAGTTCATCAACTCATTACATGACTACGCAAAAAATAAGATCGGAAAGACCGACTACTTAAATAGGACATCACACTTATTCTAAAAGAATTACAAAATCACAAGCTACAACTGGGGATAATATGCAATCTCCCAGCAGAACATATGCACTTTGGGGTTCCTGAGGCATCTTCCTACTGCAGCTCTAACTACATCACAAAGGATAGCTTGAAAATCACTAATTTTGCCTTGAAAGATCATATTGTTCCTTTCCCTCCATAATGAATATATGAACTCATAACACAATGCTTTGAAAAACCTGACCTTAGCAGTTTTTCCTCTTGTTTTGAGAGCAAGAAAGTTTCTTGTGTCCTCCCAATTGACAGTATTATGCACATAACCACACCATCTCAGCAAGACAGTCCAAACAGGCTTTATACAGGAACAATTGAAAAACAGATGATCAAGATTTTTATCAGCAACAGTACAAAAAATACATTTTGCTTCCACATCAATATTCGTTCTAATGAGTCTGTCTTTTGTAGCTAGGCGGCCCCAACAAGCTAACCAGAGAATGAATCTGGCCTTGGGAGTCGCTAAATTATTGAGAACCAATTCCGTCCACCCAACTTTGTCCAAATTAGGCCTCAAAACTTCATACAACTGCTGAGTGTTGAGTCTCCTCTGCTGAACCTGTTGCCTCCAAATATCATCACTCAAAACAGACTGCCTTAATTTCATGAGCTTCTTAAACAGAAAAGAAGCATCAACAGGTGAATTCATACTCGTTACATCATCCCCATTCATATAATAAATATGCATCCACTTCACCCATAATTTCTCCTCTTTAAGAGTCGAGGCCCAAAGTAATTTAAGCAAGCAAGTTTTATTCCAAGTAGGAAGATGCCCCAAGCCTAACCCCCCCATAGACCTAGACCTGCAGATATCAGACCAATCTACCAAAGATTTCCTAGAGCTACCCACATCCCCAGATCACAGAAACTGTCTACATATAGTTTCTACAGCTGTCATAACCTTCTTTGGAAAGGGGAATATGTGGCACCAATAACCCTGAACAGCAAACAAGACACTTTGAATTAATTGTAGTCTACCTCCATAGCTCAATGTCTTTGCAGTCCAATGTCTTATCTTGGATACCATCTTCTCAAACAATGGTTGATACTGAGCTAGTGACAATCTTTTTGCATTCAATGGGATTCCTAAATATCTAAACGGGAGCTCACTTTCTCTGAGTTGTACATGTTCAGTGAATTATGCTTTCACTTCTGGTTTAACCCCACCATAATAGATCTCACTCTTCATTTGGTTAGCAATCAATCCTGATGTATTGCTAAAAAGCTCAAACTTATCCATAATAACAGAAACTGATGAGAGGTTGCCTATGGAGAAGAACAACAAGTCATCTGCAAATGTGAGATGGGAGATCTTCAACAAGTCACATTTAGGATGATACCTGAAAGTTGGATGATCTTTGAGAGACTGCATAATTCTAGACAAGTACTCCATGCTCAGAACAAAGAGAAAAGGAGACATGTGGTCTCCTTGTCTGAGCCCCTTCTTTCCCTCAAAAGGCAATGTCAGTTGACCATTGATACACACTTGGTAGGTCACAATTGACATACACACCATCACCCAATTGACAAACTTATCAGGAAACCCCAAACTTCTAAGCAGTTGCTCAATGAAACACCACTGCACAGAGTCATAAGCTTTTTGCAAATCCATTTTAATGATGCATCTAGAAGATAACCATTTCCTACCATATCCTCTGATGATTTCTTGTGCTAGGATTGTATTATCATGTATAAATCTACCTGGCACAAAAGCTGCTTGTTTAGCACTAACCAAATAATTCATAACTTTGCTCATTCTGATAGTGATAACCTTAGAGATGATTTTGTATAAGAATGTATAGCAAGAAATTGACCTGTAGTCTTTTATAGATGTAGCATTGGAGTTCTTAGGTATCACAGTTATCAAAGTGGTATTAACAGCTCTGAGGAGTTTACCTGAGTTGAAGAAATCCATAACAGCTTGTGTTGTTTCATCCCCAACTACATTCCAAGCTTCTTGAAAAACCTAGAAGTGTAACCATCCACTCCAGGTGCTTTATCCTCCCCAATGGATTTTAATGCACTAATGCTTCAAAAACCTCAAGTGACCTCACTTCCTTCACCAGTTCTCTTCTGTGTTCATACTGAAGAATATTACCGTGCTGCACCTCGGGGCGTTCAAAAATATCCGATATCCGAATCCGAAGTTTCGGATATCCGAACTTCGGATATCCGAGGCGTTCAAAAATATCCGATATCCGATTCGAAATATCCGAAAATCCGAAGTTCTGGATATCCGAAAATTCGGATATCCGAAGTTCGGATATCCGGAACTTCGGATTCGGATATCGGATAGTATTTTTCAGAAAAATCGGATATTCGGATATCCAAAATATCCGAAAAATCCTAAAATTTTTATTTTTTTATATTTTAAATAATAGAAGGTATTCGGATATTCGGATATTCGATATCCATATCCGAAGTTTTTTTCGAATTTTCGGATATCCAAAATTTCGGATACGGATATCGGATTTCAAAATATACTATCCGAATTTTTGGATATCCAAAATTTCGGATATCTGAAATTCCGGATATCCGATTTTGAACACCCCTAGCTGCACCAACTAAATATCAATTGCTCTAGTTGTTTGAGCAATTGTACCCAACAATGTCTTATAAAATGAGACAACCTCCTCCTTGATATCCTCTTCTTCAGTGAGCTTCCTCCCTTGTGCATTATAGAGAACTGATATACCACTATTCCTCTTTGCCTTTAGACTGGCATGGAAAAACCTATTATTCCCATCACCACAAGCCAACCAGTGGACCTTGGCCCTTTGCTTCAATATCTGTTCCTCAATGAGTAATCACTTTTCATACTCCTTTTGTTCTTTACTCGTCTCAGCAAACAAATTCCTATCCAGAGGGCTTAACTTAAGGGCATCCTGTAATTGGTTCACTTTCAGTTTCCCAGTATCCAACTTGAATTGAACATGGGAGTAATGTCTTGTAAGGCTCCTCAGAGGTGATTTAAGTGCTTTCAATTTCATCCATAATTTGTACATTCTCATTCCCTCAACAGGCATGTTCTAACTAGCCTCAACCGTTTGCTTGAAGTCTGAATGATCAGTCATACAGTTCAAAAATTTGAAGCTTCTGGGCTTATTTTCTTTCTTTTGCCACATTTGGATCATGAATGGTGAATGGTCAGAGCTCCCTGGGTTTAAAACCTCCACCACTGTGCTATTATATACCTGCTGCCAAAGTAGATTCACAAACTTCTATCAATTTTGGAATAGATCAGATTTTCACCTTGCTTGTTACACCAGGTATATGGCCACCCTATATAGTTGAATTCCTGCAGTTCTGTGCTCATAACAGTTTCTCTAAAATCCTTGCTCTCAGCTCCAGTAACCATATTACCTCCAATCCTATCATCTGTACATAAAACACTGTTAAAATCCCCAAGAATTAACCAAGGTTGCTGCATACCTGTGGCAATTCTACCCAATTCAGTCCATAAAGACTCTCTACCAACATGATCATTCAGTCCATATATAAAAGTGATTGCAACTTGTGTGCTACCAGCTACACCACTTAAGATACCATGTACAATTTGATCAGTACTATAAATCTTTTGAAACTGCACCTGAGTAGGATCCCATACAATACAACCCATATTCTGCCATTATATGCCTCACCATAATTATCAACAAACTGCAAATTGCCACCAAAATGATTCCTTATTCTAGCTGCATTCACTTGTTTCACCCTTGTCTCTAAAAATCCAGCTATATCTACCTTATTACTTCTAAATAACCTAATTATTTCATTCTGTCTCAAGGACTTATTCAGTCATCTAACATCCCAACTTAGGATGATCATTGATTGGAATGAGGGGAGGAGGAGGGTATATCAACCCTAGCACTTGTATCCAAAGAACCAAACTGAACTTGACCTAAAATACCCACACTTTGCACATTGTTAGCTTCCAATATTAGGTTCTCTTCATGTAGTTCAGCAAATTGAATATTTTGCAGAGTTCCCACAGGTCTCACCCGCTCTCATTGGAAACCCTTTCTTGACTAATCTGCACTTGCGTTCCAGTAATAATGTTCACATGTTGTCTTTCATGTTCAGTAGCAGGTCTTCTTCTCCTGTTTTGAACAGGAATCCATTGACCTACCCTCTCATGTGCTCTTTGTCTAGGCCTGTTACCATTGGGCTGCACTTGTGGTCTCACTCTAGCCTGTTGTGGTCTTGCTGCAAGTTCAGTTGCACAGTCATGACCAAGGCATTGACAAGTCTGACAAAAAACTGGAACCCACGCATACTCTATAACTTGCTCAATGGTATTGCCTGAAGGAGTTTTGATCTTCACCTTCTTAGTCAAGGGTTAACTGATATCCACATCAACTAGCACTATAGCATAAGCAACCTTGAATTGCTTAACTGTGCACTCATCAGTATGGACAGGAGTACCCACAACACTTTCTAATCTTCCCAAACTTCTCTTCCCCCAGAAAGGCAATGGCAGGTTTGGAAATTTTATCCAGATTGAGACTATCCTGAGGTTATCTTTGGAGTAGTCAAAATCTGGTTTCCATTTCTTCAAGATAGCTGGTTGGTTCTTGAGTGTAGATGGTCCAGCACTCATCACAGATTCACACTCTTCATCAGTCTTAAACCTAGTTATGAAAAATCCATTTTCATATTGGTGCAGAGCTGGAACAGCAATGGCTTCCCAAGCCTTCTCCACAAATGCTTGCATATAGTTCAGAGTGTGGTCAGCTCCCACAACATAAGAGTACAAGTGAATGCTCCCATTTTCCTTTTTCATCCGCAACATCCTCTTCAGAGAAACTAATACAGGGATCACCTTCCTCCATTGATGGAGCTTCATACTCCAAAATATGCCCGTTCTCTCCATCCTCTTCATGTTTTTCAGTAGTTTGGCCGGGATTAAGACGTTCACCCTCCAAAACCAATCGTCGAACAGGTGGTGAACGAGAATTGGTTTCGGAAACTAACATATTCGCATCACCTTGCTCAGCCGGAGGAGCCGTAACTGAACAAGGCCAAGCAACCGGCGGTTCAACTATGGCCAGAGACACCGTAGCCATAGTTGGTAGAGCCACCGCCTCGTCGTGTATATTATTGTTCCTCACACCACTCGTAGAACCCCCCCGGCCAATCCCCTTCGGGACATTCTCGGGTGTACATAGTTGATGTGCCACCGAAATTGCCTTTCTCCGATTACGTTCAGCATTCGTCGGCCTACCGCGTTTCTTACTCCGGCTCATTTTCCGCAAACTGAGATTTCTCCACTGACATTTCTAATGGAATAAAATAAAATATAACCTTACGACGTCGTAGCGACATATGTGCATATGCATGCTTCAAAATATCCATATGCAAATAGTAACCGAATGGAGATGGAAATAAGTGAAAAACGTTAAATTAGAAACACGAGGTAAAAGTTAAGTAGCTATAGAGCCATAGCCGGCAAATAAAATCAATGGTTTCATTTTGGATTTTCCACTACTCATTCAATCGAATTAAAGTACCATGTGAAGTTAGTTCTTAATGGCCTTATGGATAATTACATGAGATAAT
The DNA here is from genome assembly GCA_033398695.1 of Orobanche coerulescens. Classification (NCBI taxonomy): domain Eukaryota; kingdom Viridiplantae; phylum Streptophyta; class Magnoliopsida; order Lamiales; family Orobanchaceae; genus Orobanche; species Orobanche coerulescens. The sequence continues at coordinate 207,315,285 of CM065804.1, forward strand.
TTCTTATATAAGCGATCTTAGGTTTGAATAACCGTGTGTAATATTGAGTCGGGCTTTTAATAATCGCGTGTATTTGAGATTGGATTTAATAACAATTGAATCATATTTTATTGTGTTATTGTTATTAATAATTGACTGCATGGCTGCTTGTGGAGTTCCTTCACGAATTGTTTGTGTATTGTAATGTCGGAGTGTCTAAGAAGTTGAACCGAGAGACGGGGCGATCGTAACGAATATCGTAGCGCTCGTGTGAAGGACAGACACAACCGTAAGACAGGAGCACCACAGCCATACATTTCAACAATATGGCCGTAAATGCAAGAAGTACGATCTCATTAATGCCTGTTAGCTTCCGTTGAGAAACTACGCAAAGTAGTTACACCGTGGAATTGGTGAAGTTCGGCCTTATGTAAGGGCCTTAAGTTAAGGGAAGCAAAAGCCGTACTTAGTGGTTAGTTATCGAGGAGAAACACCGCAACATCGGTACGACCCATTACTAGAAAAAACACTTTCTAAATTGAGTAAAAATACTTTTTAAATCGGTTCTCCAACTGTTGTAGATCTAACCGATGTAGAAAGTCTAGATTTTTAGATCGGTTATTTTAGAACCGATTTAGAAAATTCACCGGATCCTCATTCTCTGGTTTCAAAACCCCAACCGGCTAGATAGATTAAATAACGGATCTAGAAAGTCTGTTTTATAAAAAGTCTACTTTTCTCTAAAAAAACCAACTCAGATCGGGCCCGACCCTAACCCGACCCAACCCGGACCTGAAATGTAAATAATTTGCACTTTGTCACCATGAGGATTTGAACTCTCGACATTGTGGTTGGGGGACCTATAGTAATTTGTTTGAATAATTTACATTTATATTAAATTTAAATAAATTTTTTTAGTGGGTTTTAAATCGATTCTAACATGACCGATCTAGACGGTGCGTGTTCTAGACCGATTTAGAAAATTGTTGCGTCACTTTCTAGATCGAGTCCGCTACAATCGATCTAGAAAGTCTAATTTAGAAAGTATTTTCTCTAGTAGTGGTCATACCATTTCGGAAGTACGGTCGAACGAGTGGCCAGTTACGGCCCTATGTGGTTTGAGCACGACCGTAACTCATCTAGTATAAAAATGCAAGAACATCATAGTGGTTTGAAGGTGTTGGGACTCGGAGTATCATAGTTCACCATTCGGGAAAGCTTCTTACGGATCTAAAGAAAAAGTGAAAAACTGGAAGAAAAAAAAAGAAAAGAACATCTAAGAATTGGAGAAAAATAAAATCAGATGGACTAACTTTTGGACTCCGTCTGATGGATTGTAATCCGTTCGACAGTGTGACGAGTTTTTGCCGATTTCCAATCATATCAATCTCTAAATCATAAACAAGTACACCCCAAAACTGCAAGAATACAATGAAGCCCACATCCAATTGCCCCTAAACGAAAACCTTCACAAATGAAAATAAGAAACTACTTAAACAGCTCAATGTAGTACCATAGTTGCCTACACCACAATTTATCTTGATACAAGAACGAATGGCATCAGCCCACTGATGAAAGAAATGCTAATTACACGACGCACAACCAACATAAAAAAGAAATCCAAAAATATAGCAAGGATTAAAAACTAAAACCAAGTAAAAATTGAAATACCTCACTTCACCGTGACGAATCACAATTATCTCCGCATATTTTGGACCAACATGTCTTGTTCGTTCCACCATTCTCGTACTGATGACCTAAACCAGAAATCCTGGACAAGACGCATATGAAAAACCCAGCCAAAAATTCTTGATCCCAATTTATTAAGATTAATTTTTAATTTTTATTGAATATATTATTTTTTTAATTGAAGGAGACATGGTTTGATTGTTTTTTTGACTAAATATGACAGTCATACTCATTCAACAAATTAGCTTGAGCCATTCGACAATATTTACTTAATACTACAAATTAGATTCGCTTTCGATAAATCAAGATAAAAAACCAATCAAACATATTGTAGTCGACAATTTCGGAATTCAAATAGCAACCAAATCAAACCCTATTGTCATGCTTTAGGCGTCGATGATAATAATAAGCAATAACAAATGGTTATATTACGGACCCGAGTCTATGATGCAACAAGGAGCCATGAGCAATACACAAGACAATGTGTGTGATTGGTATTTGTGTCATTTATTCACTTGTCTTTTGTATATTTATCATGAGTTCATGATGCACCAATAAAACCCTGGTCCATGATATAAACTGCCAGCAAATAGCTAGCCGGAATTTCTATCCCCACCAAAACCCGACTCGAGAAACCCGGCCCCATTGAGGTGACTAACGTCGCCCCACAATTTAACACTCCATTCACCTCCACCAGTCAAGTGAAATACATTGATCGAAGTGTTGAGAACCCTTCCGGAAGACCGCCTATGCGGAGAAGCTCTTCTATGAAGTGCCCTAATCGTGCCGCCATGCGAGACTACGACGACTCTCTGGCCTGCATCATTCAAACTGAAAAAAATTATAACCAATCACCGGTAACTTGTATGTTTGTGTCGAATTAAGAAACTATTTATTACCCATGTATTTCTCTGCGATCCTTTGCAAAGCCGACGTGCAACGTTCGTATAGTTGATTAAAGCTCTCTCCGCCACCCTGCATTTGTCTTTAATTATATTTCACTTGGAGTATGTGTTCTCATTTTTTATTTTGATTTTTCAAAATCGTGAGTACAATAATATAATGCATTCCCACCATCATCATGTGCATCGTAATCCCAGCTATGTTGGTATCGATGGCATGAAGCACTTAACAGTTAACACTATAAAATCATGCAAAAAGCAAAGTAGCAACATTTCATGCTGGTTGTTTTTCGTGTAGCAACCTTCATATGAAGGAGAAATGAGATGAAATTCCAAAACCGTCATCACCACAAGTTTTTCCACATGTGTGGAAAATATCATGAGATGGCAATGAATTAAGATAAGTGATATAATCATGTCATTATAAAATCAAAATGTACATCGTGGAATATGACCAATAATATGATGTAATCCCATGTATGGATATTCAGTGAGCATTGACAAAAATTTAAGGTTTATTACAGAATGTGCCTTTGAGGTTTAGCTTAACTAAAAACAATACAATTTTTTTATTCAGAAAATTGCAAATACCCCCGACATTTGTTTCCATCTTAAGAATTGCACCTTTAGAAATGGTATAATCCCTTCATCCCACGTGAAGAGTCTACTTTAAAAATATGATTTTGTCCTACTATAAGATTCTACTTTTAAAATACAACCTTAAACATCTAATTAAAATTTATAAAATGATTCTCAAAACTAAGGTTTTTTCGTTATATATATATATATATATATATATATATATATATATATATATATATATATTATTACAATATTAGTTGATTGTAAAAAAAAAAAATGAGAAAGATGGTTTAAAACCAGTTGTACCTTCGTCAACCCAACTAAATTAAAAATTGTACCTTAACCAAAGTAGATTCTTCAAGTAGGACGGACGGGGGAGCATTTGGAAAATAACTGGAGCTAGTTTTGTAATTAGGCTGAATCTCAGGGTGCTCATAGTAATTATCCCTAAGATTTATTAAGCGGGTGGATTTTTTTGATAATGAATAGGATAATGACACAATTTGTTACCATATAATAGGGTCACAACTCAATAACATAAAACATTTCTACAACACTGACTTGATTATAAGATTTTGCTTACAGAAAGATTATGGTTTCATATAGGACTGTTCTGTTGTACTAATAAAATTCACATAAATCAGAGGGAAACTTCAGTCTCCAAGTAGGATTTTCAGAATAACGTAATAAGATCAAAGATTAAATTAAGGAAATAAGTCAAAAAATACATCTTTAAGTCGGACAGGGGAAGAGCGGGAGAGAGAGAGAGAGAGAGAGAGAGAGAGAGAGTACTGGAATTTCTTGATCGTCTTGGTTGGATACAAATGCTTTGTGAGCCTCGGGATTAATATTGGCAATTTCATGGAAGACAACACCTTGAAGGTCTCCAAGATGTCTTTCCCTCAAGTCCCGATCTTTAGTAACCTGATGGTTACAACACAGACAATTTCAAGAAGATTCATTACAATTAACAAGTAACAACAGCCGCATATCAAGGAAACATATTCTGGTCAAACACGAAATCCAAGTTGTGTGGCATAGGTTGAAAGATACATAAGAACATATGAAGTTATTTTCAGAGAGAACAGGCATTAAAGGAGGAGCTGAGACAGATTAAACTCAGAATGCGAAAACATATCCAAAGTCGTATTACAAAGAATTAGATCCCATAACCCAACCATATAAACCTGATTATCATTTAGACAAACATAAATAATACCATACATACTGGGATGACTATTCAAACTACTCTTCCTATATTTAATGAACTATTGAGCGGGTCTTTAACTCTTATACTTGACACCAGAAAATTAGTAAGTGATTCTATCCAATGTTTTTAAACTCGCGCTATCGTGCGAGTCATAGCGCGCTATCGCGCGCTACAGGGCGGCAGCGCTACGTAGCGCTGGTTTTTGTACTGGATGCTCAGTTAGCGTACGCTTTTAGAACGCAGCGTAAAAAGCGTACGCTATTACGCTAAATATCGTATAACGTACGCTATGTGCAATTTTGAAAACCTGCTGAAATTTTGGAGGGCAATTCTGTAAAACCCCAACACCAGCAAAATAAAACCCTCGATTGTCAGTCGCATCCCGTGTTTCAGTCGCATCCCTTGTTTCAGTCGCATCCCGTGTCGCCAGTCGCCTCCAGTAGCCACCGCAATCGCCAGTCGCCGCAATCGCCAGTCCACAGGCCGCAATCGCCAGTCGCTGCAATCGCCAGTCCACAGGCCTCAATCGCCAGTCGCCGCAATCGCCAGTCGCCGCGATTGTTCAGTCGCAGGTTTTTTTGAGCAGGTTTTTGAGCCGGTTTTTTGAGCTTTTTTTTCGAGGATTTTTTTGAGCAGTTTTTTTTTGAGCAGTTTTTTTTTTTCTTTTTTTTTTTGGCAAAAAAGCTGGGCAGCTTTTATTAGGTTCAAATGTCGAAAAATTCATCCAAAAAAGATGTTGCTTGGAAGTATGGATCACAAAATAAAGGAGAAAAGTCTTGTGTGTAAATTTTGTCAACATGTAACCAATGGAGGTATAACTCGTTTGAAGCATCACTTAGCTCGAACCCGGATAGGTGTCTCTCCTTGTGTTAGTGTACCGGATGATGTCAAAAAAGAGATTGAAGAATCATTGAACAACACTAAAGATACAAAAAACAAGAGAAATGAATTGTTGAAAGAGGTTGGTGAAGGACCTCGGGGTAATATGCAATCATCAAAATTTACAAGTGAGGGGGGTAGTTCAATTGGCTTCGGTGATAGTAGCAAACCTAGAGGCACTCTTGATAGCTTTATTAGCTCCGAACCTAGGCAGTCGACCCTTAATACCGCATTTAAAAAAGATTTGCTTGTTAATGTTAAGCGTAGAGTCGGTCGGTTTATTTTTTCCGCTGCACTTCCTTTCAATGTTGTAAATGATCCTCATTGGTTGCCTATGGTTGAGGGGATTGTCGAGTATGGGAAAAGGTTCAAACCTCCTTCTATGCACGAATTGCGTACTTGGATTTTGAAGGCCGAGGTTGATGACATTAGTGTTATACTTGAAGAACATAAGAAGGTGTGGAATACACATGGATGTACGATTATGTCCGATGATTGGACCGATGGAAAGAGTAGAAGTTTGATCAATTTTTAATCAATGGTCCCGCCGGTACTTTCTTTTTGAAATCTATTGATGCATCGGCGTCTATCAAAAATGGTGAGTTGCTTTTTAAATATCTCGATGATGTTGTTGATGAGGTAGGAGAGGAAAATGTGATTCAAATTATCACAGATAATGCTTCAAATTGTGTTAATGCGGGGAAAAGAATTGAAGAGAAACGAAAGAGAATCTGGTGGACACCGTGTGCGGCACATTGCATAGATTTAATGTTGGAAGATAATGCAAAGTTGAAGATTTTTGCGGACACTATAGAGCTTGCTAAGGCGGTTGTGAAGTTCATCTATGACCATGGGACTATACTCTCTTTAATGAGAAAATATACAAATGATAAAGAAATTCTTCGTTCGGCAGTTACTCGATTTGCTACATGTTTCCGCACTCTTCAAAGCATGTATAAGGTCAAAAGGAAACTCGAACAAATGTTCTCTTCGGATGAGTGGGTTAACTCTCGTTTATCTCAAACAATCCAAGGAAAAGTTGTAAAGAGGATTGTCATCAACGATCCCAACTTTTGGCCACACGTTGCATTTTGTGTCAAGAGTGTTGTTCCGCTTGTTTGTGTCTTGAGAGAAGTTGATTCGGAGGAGAGACCGGCAATGGGATATATTTATGAACTTATGGACAAAGCAAAGGAGACAATCAAATTCAATTGCGGTGGCGTTGAAAGAAAGTATAGGCCAATTTGGAGGAAAATCGATGCACGTTGGACTCCACAACTTCATCATCCTCTACATGCGGCCGGTTATTATTTGAACCCACAATTACGTTATAGGGAAACTTTTTCGGATTGTGATGAAGTGAGGGACGGGTTGTATGGTTGCATGGACAAGATGATGTCTTCCGAAGATCGTCTTAGAGCGGACATCTAATTGGACTTGTATAACAAAGCCCAAGGAGAATTTGGGACCCCAATGGCGAAAAAAACAAGAATATTACGGACTCCGGGTAAAGTAGTTAATTTTTTTTCTTTATTCATAACTATATCCATGTCTACTATATTTATATTCCTTATGCTTTATGTTACTAGCCATGTGGTGGGAACGCTTTGGAAGCAAGACGCGTGAGCTTACTAGTTTTGCCATTCGAGTGTTAAGCCTAACATGTAGTGCTTCAGGATATGAAAGAAATTGGAGCACCTTTGAATCAGTAAATATGCATATAAATATTTTTAATGCTTTGCACATTAATTTTTTATTTACATGCAACTATTTTCTATAATATTAGATTCATACCAAAAAGAGGAATAGACTCGAACATGCCAAGTTGAATGCATTGGTGTTTGTGAAGTATAACTTGAAGCTTCGAGAGAGAAGTATAAGGAGGAGAAACAAGGTTGATCCCATAATAGTTGACGAAATTGAAGCGGATGACGAATGGATTACTGAAAAAGAAGACCCCGTCCTCCCCGAAGGCACAAAGTGGCTTGAAAATGATGAGTTATTTGAGAGTGATCCAATCATTAGTGTGACTGGGGATGAATTTGAAAGTCTTTTGGACTCCGGTAAACAAGTCGAAATTGTTGAAAATGTGATCGAGGATGACTATCTTATTTCAAAAAAGAGAGCGGGTGAAAGTTCAAGTATATGGAAATTTTTGTTTGTATTTTATTTCACATAATCATGCGTTTTTAACTATCAATTGTCTTGTAAAATTAGGTGGAGCCAAAGGCAAAGAGAAAAGATGTCGATTGAATCTTGTTGATGAGAAAGATGAGACTCGTGATTTTGATCAAATTTTCAAAGCTCCAACAAACTTTGCTAGCGGGAATTTTCCAATTATTGATACTATTGATGATGATGATGATGATGATAGTGATATAATATTGGAAGATAGTGATTATCTCTAGTATGAATGTAAAACCTTTCATATTGGTGTTTTTGGATAATTAGATTTAGTTTGGAATGTAATGATTAACTATTATGGTTGTATGGTTATTTATCTCATATATTTGCTAATATGCATATTATATATATATATATATATATATTATTTTAAATAATTAATTGACATGCTCGAATAGCTTACGCTATGCGCTACGCTATTTACGCTACGCTATGGTGGAATAAAAACGCACATGAAAAGCGCTATTGAAAACACTGATTCTATCGAATAACATAAGGAAAGAAGCATAATAAAGTAAAGGACACAGAAGAAACTTGGATAAGAAACGGGTGAATGACGAATTACCCCATGTATTTTACAAAACTGGCCGTTAACCCGCGTAAATTAAATGGTCATATTACTCCCTCTGATTTGAAAGGATCGCTGATTAACCCCCCATTGTAAGTTAAATAGGCATGTTATCTCCATGTGTTTGCATAAAAGTGCAAGCTAATTCCCTGTGTTTTATTCATACGGTGCACATCACCCCTCTTATGCAAGCGACTGAGGGGGCGGGATGCAGCTTTTTGAAAACGCACGGGGAAATGTGCTTATTTAATTTACACAGGGGATAATCGGCTATTTTTCACAAAAAAAAACATGAGGTAATATGACTATTAATTTACAAGGGGGGTAAATGACCCATTTTGTAAAACACAAGAAGTAATCTGCCAAAAACCCATAAGTAACTGACTATAAATCCTTAATAAGAACATTTTGGATAGCAATAAGGTAAAAAGTAACTACACATGCTGCTTAAAACCCTTCAGCTGAAATATACATATATAAAAAATGAAGGAATTCAAAGCTAAAATTGATCATCATTTCATACCTCAGGCACCCCACAGATTTTTGCTATTATATTGGCAGTGTCAAATGCTCGTTTTAAGTCTGATGAATATACTGCAGATATCTTGGGCTCCCTTGAAAGCCGATCCGCCACCTTGAGCAAGTCAAAGTAAATTACAGATTATTTTGAATGCCTATAGTAGCAAGTACTTTGTAAATTACAAGAATCATCACATACCGCAACAGCTTGCTGCCTGCCAACATCATTTAAGTCCACATCCAGGTGCCCCTACACAAAACAAAGACGATAACTGTAACACGAATATCAACGAACTATAATCTACTGCTGCATTTGATGGAAAAGTATATTTCAAAAGACTACCTACATGAAAACTATTCCTTAAATTTGACAACATGAATGTGGATTTCTAATCTAAAAAGTCGTAACAATGTGAGAGTAAGACTAACATCGAGCAAAACGCACGTCCGCAATTCTCTCTCGCTTTCTTATTTATTTGTCCAAAGTATCTCAGAAGTCAGGAATATATATTTAAAAAACATTTAAAATTCCTATGAACAGGAAACTTGCAGTTCTAAAGCATAGCCATACATTCGGATCCAAAATCATCAACATGATTAAATTTAATGAAAATGCAGGTCCGGAGGAGGATGCAGGAAAGTTAATTAGAGCAATCGGGTGAAAACAAATGTAGAGCTATGTCTATCCCTAATTTATGAATCCCATTCAAGTTCATAACTTTATTTATCGACCAATCTCTTAAGTATTGTTTGTCAAATATCGGTCCATAACTTCATTTTTATACAAAATTCAACTAAAATTCATCACTAAAAAATCAACATACAATGCTCAAGAAGTCAAGAACAGTGGCACATGCTAAATTAACTCACTGTAAGTATTATATCTACCTACTATTTTGTAAATAAATTAAATGCAGGAGGCCAAAAACAAAAATCTTCTGAAAATGCAGTAAAACTTATATATACAGCAATTTTTTTCCAATGGGGGTGGGGTGGGGGGCCCTGTCAGCAGCTCCTTCCTCTGCTTCATCTAATACAGCACCTAAGGAATATACACAGAATGCGAAAAAAAAACCTGAATTCTGCGATCAGCATTCCATTCCGTTTCACCATGACGGATTACAATAATCTCCGCATAGTTTGGACCGACAGTCTCGGTTGTTCCACCATTCTCAACACATTCATATTGAGCTCTGAAAAAATTCACCATCAGAACTCTACTACCCCGGCTAAATTTTTTCAACTAATTTCAATTTCTCCATTTCCCGTATTCTAGACATCAAGCTATATCCATCATAACAATGAAAAGAAACCTACAGTGACTAAAAGCATTCCATTCTGGGCATCTAGCACAATAAATTATGAAATAACAAAATCACTCAATGATAGTGCAATTGGGATTGAATAATTTATAATAAGACATACAAATGTAGAAACATACCCGGCGTTGGAGGCGGACATGTTTTTGCGGAAGATCAAGCCAATCAACGAAGGCTGATAGGTATTCGGGCTTCTCAGCAGCAGGCTCGGTTGACGGGGGATATTGGGCACCGGCGGAGAAGGAGAGGAGTGCCGTGGAGATTTTATACTATTCACGCTCACTGCTTTCTACAAGTTCGGGCCGAGCCATCAGTTGGCCCTCTTTGCAACTTTCGAAAAGTTTGCGCGTTGTGAATGAGTCTCGATAAAATAGTGCTCGGATAAATTAATGGCTATGACACATTGGTGAGGGGTGGATGGTTACCATAGTGCGTATGAGGGTTTCGGCTTCGGAGTTAGGAATGCAGGAGGTTCCGCATTGTTGGAGCCACACCGCATAGGTTAGCAGAATCGCAAACTCGCTTTTCGTAAGAGAAGTGAAAGACCTCATCACCTTCAGTAGTGGTGGGCACAACACCCAAATTGACTACCTTCTTTTGCGCAGTCGTGATGCTAGGGCTGCGTGGACTACAAGGTGTTCCGAAGCGAGGCCTGTGCTTCTCAACACCGGCTGCTGGCTATGGATTTATCCATGGGAGGTCGTGTTGTTAGCAGGGCTAGAGAAGCTAGACCTAGGATTCTCTGGAAGGATCTGAAGGGTGAGAAGGCGGCAATTTTCAAGGAGTCTCTGACCCGCGAAGGAGGTTTTTCGCAAGGGGGCGATGCTAATCTTATGTGGACCAGCATGGCCAATGCTATTAGGAGGGTGGGCGAGAAGATGGTGGGGGTTTCTTCGGGCAGGTCTAGTGGACCTAGGGAGGCTTGGTGGTGGAATGAGGAGGTCCAAAAGAAGGTTAAAGATAAACAAGCGCTATTTAATGGGCTTTTGTCGGTTAGTGCTGGAGAGGAGAGAAACTTGAAGATTGTAGCGTACAAGGTGGCGAAAAGAGAGGCTAAGAAGGCAGTGGCTAAGGCTAAAGGGGTGGCTTACAAGGAGATGTACAAGCACCTAGACACCAAAGAAGGAGCGAATGCTATTTTTAAACTAGCGAAAGCTAGGGAAAGAGGGCGGCGCGACCTGGGTCCCGTTAAGTTTATTAAGGATGATTTGGGCCAAGTATTAGTGAACGATGTGGCTATTAAGGAGAGGTGGAATAGGTATTTTTTTGAACTTTTCAATAAGGCTAGGGGTAGTGACTCGGTGGTGCAAGGAGTTAGTCTATCTTCTGCCCGTTCGTTTAGTTCCTGTGTAAGCATCAGCAAGGAGGAAGTAAAGGGTGCTCTAATGAAAATGGGTAGAGCTAAGGCGGTAGGCCCGGATCAGATCCCTATTGAAGTTTGGCTTTGTCTGGGGGAAGTCGGAGTTCAGTGGCTAGCAGAGCTGTTCAACATCCTCCTCAGAGGTTCTAAGATGCCGACGGAGTGGAGGCATAGTATTGTCGTGCCGTTTTTCAAGAACAAAGGCGATGCTCAGAGTTGTAGTAACTATAGGGGTATTAAACTCCTCAGTCATACTATGAAACTTTGAGAAAGAGTGGTGGAATGCAGGGTTAGAAGAGAAGTTGAGATCTCAGAGAACCAATTTGGCTTCATGCCGGGGAGGTCCACGACTGAGGCCATTCATTTCGTCAGACGCCTTATGGAGAAGTTTAGAGAGCGGCGTAAGGACCTCCATATGGTTTTCATAGATCTAGAGAAAGCTTATGATAACATTCCGCACGATGTTATTTGGAGGAGCCTAGTAGAGAGGAGGGTGTCGTTGCCGTTCGTTAGGGCGATACAAGACATGTATTCCCAAGCTAAGACGTGTGTTAGGACCCCAACTGGTGACACCCAGTATTTTCCGGTTGAGATAGGGCTACACCATGGGTCGACGCTAAGCCCTCTTCTCTTCGCTCTGATCCTTGACGTCATTTCGCGGGGGATACAAGATGGCGTCCCGTGGTGCATGCTTTTTGCTGACGACATTGTGTTAGTGGCGGAGTCGAGGAGGGAGGTGAACTCGAAGTTGGAGCTATGGAGGTCTAAGTTAGAATCCCAGGGCTTGCGTGTGAGCCGGTCTAAGACAGAGTATCTCTGGTGTAACTTTAGTGGTGAGGCCAACGAGGATGATGTAGAGGTTATGATTGCGGATCAGATCGTTCCCCGTACGGATAAGTTCAAGTATTTGGGTTCGATCATTCAGAAGGAAGGTGAGTGTGAAGATGATGTCACTCATCGAATCAAGGCGGGGTGGCTAAGGTGGAGAGCAGCGACAAGGGTCCTATGCGACAAGAAAGTCCCTCTAAAGTTGAAGGGTAAATTCTATAGAGCGGCAATCCGACCTGCAATGTTGTATGGCTCTGAATGTTGGGCGATGAAGAAGTCGCTTGAGAGCAAGTTGGAAGCGGCTGAAATGAGAATGTTACGCTGGTCGTGTGGTCGCACAATGTTAGATAGAATCTCGAACGGGGTCTTCAGGAACGCGCTAGAAGTGGCGCCCATTTCAGCGAAAGTTAGGGAAGGGAGATTGAGATGGTTTGGTCACGTCCGCAGGAGGCAGGCATCTGCTCCGGTGAGGAGGGTCGAGAGTTTAGTAGTTTTCGGGGAGAGGAGGAGAGGCAGACCGAGGAGGACGTGGAAGGAGCAGCTGAGATTAGATTTGAAGGCCTTAAACCTTTCCGAGACCATGACTGTTGATAGGTGCGCTTGGAGGCGCCAGATCAGAGTTGTGGATTCTTTAGTTGGGAGTGGTGCTGTAGTTGAGAGCCTCAGGGTTGGGTTGTCTCGGTTAGCTTTGATCTAGAGCATTGCATTTTTTCATTTATTGTATATTTTATCCTATTGCCTTTTGCGTGTGGTGTATTTTTGACAGGGAGCTGTGCGCGGAGTCAACCTCTCTTCTGTTTGAGCAGCGTTCATCGGGAGTGAAGTAGCCAAATTCCTCTTAGGTTAGTCCCATGTGGATTAAGCCATGGGCTCAGGTATTGGTATTGAGTTTTTTCGTATCATATGTTTCCCTGTGTATTTTTCACTCAATATGTTGTTGTGCACTAAGCTGAGGGTCTTCACGGAAACAGCCTCCCTACCGTAATAGGTAGGGGCATGGTCTGCGTACATCTTACCCTCTCCAGACCCTGCTCTGAGCGGGATATACTGGGTATGTTTGGTTTGGTTTGGTTTTATTATTTCTATTAGTTGCAGAATAGTTTGGTGAATGATTGAGGCTCTGAATGATGTAGTCAGATGAAATATGGTTGTTTCATAACTGTTCTGAATGGACAGTCTGAATAACAATAAATGACCATTTTACCCCTCTGCATGATTAGTACTAAAATAAAATATAGTTGTTTGGTAGATATCTGAATAAAACAACTGCTTTGCAAATAAAATAACATACTCAATATTACTAGTTCAAAAAGGCATATGATATTAATCCAAACAAATATTGTTGGAACATTTTGTTCCATACATGCAATAATAATGTTTTGATGATTTATGTTGATACACAAAACAAAACAGCAAAAAGGCGAAGCAAAGCATCGAAGGAAACGGAGTGCAAAAAGCTGGATTTTTTACAAGGCTAACGTGCGTAATCGATAAAGCGTAGCGTACGTAACATGTGCAAAATAACATACGTAATGAATGTTACTTAACGTACGTAAAGGTGTTCAAACCAGATGAACGTTGGGAAGAGTCAAAGTCAGAAAAGCAGCAACGGATATATGACGTCAGCAATGACGTAAGCTTAACGTACGTAATGGATTGTTGATAACGTACGTTGTTACGTATTTTAGTGAACGCAAGTGCACGTTGTCGTAAGCAAGTAATAAAGTGATGAGAAAGATATCGTTCCCTCGAGGACTGACGTACTAATTACCAATTTATTTGTATTCTAGTTTTATTTGAACGGTCGAATTTGGTGGTGGAAGAATTATTAAAAACTAAATAATGCAATAAACTAAAAATAGCTAATAAAATCAATAATCCGGAGAAAGGAGATCAACTAAGAGAAGAATCTAGGATTGAGAATCCGCCTCGATTAATCCGAATTAATCTTGATTAATATAAATTATGTAATTTCCCAATTTATTGAAAGCGAAGATTTCTAAGATAATCTAATGCCTCTCCCGAGGACAGTAGAATTTTCCAAGGTGAATAATTCACTCTATTCCTAGGTGAGTTAATTCAACAATAGCCAAAAAGTATAAAATCTTCAAACGAGCTACGTAATTCCTATGAGTATATTTCTATCTCACAAGACAAAACGGTTCTCACCAATTTCCTACTAACTCTCCTCTCCCGATTCGAGTTACGTAATTAAAACAATTCAATCATAGGCCACACAATTGAAAGCATTAAGAACAATTGGGAAAACTCAATAGAAAAGGGAAATATATTAATAATGTAAAATCAAGAGTTAATCCTTCAAAATCTCGGTTTCATCCCAATCCTAGAAAAAGTGGTCTAGCCCGACATGCTAGAAAACAATACACAAATATTTAAATTAAACATAAGGAAGAAAAATCAAACACAATTGAAGACTAGCTTCTTCCGTTCTCTGGCCTTTGCTTTCTGCTGCTAGGTATTTTCTCCTCCTCCTCGATGATTATTTTCTGACCTTCACTGCTCTTTTATAACCTTCATTCGTCTCCAAAACGCGTCCGGGAATTAGGTCGAAGACAGCCTCCAAAACAGCCCAAAATCGCGCGGTCAGCTTATCAATACCGCGCCACGGGCCGCGGCCCGGCTTTAGTGTACCGCGGCCCCAGTTTTAATGCTGCCAGGCATGCGCGCAAAATTCTTTACGGGCCGCGGCTCAGGATGAGCGTGTCGCGTCCCCCGGTACAGTTTGTACCGGTTACTTCTGGGTGTGTCTGTGCCGCGGCTCTGGCTCGATGTGACGCGGCCCTTGACCAAAAAATGTCGTTTTGGCCCGTTTTTCTTCGTTTAAGCTTCCGGACTCTAATTTCCTACAAAACATATAAACATAATGCATTAAAAGCTCATTTATGCAGATTTAAACACAAAATGGAGATAAAATAATGATAATTAAGCGCACAAAAATACATCTAACAAATACCCTCAAACTTAAGCCTTTGCTTGTCCTCAAGCAAAAATCAATTTCAAATAAGACGACAAGTATCGTGGACAATCGTGCAAATCCATAGTGCTCAACTAATTAATACTACCCTAATAATACGGATATCATACCATTGATTCACAGTACGGACAATGATTCCACAAGGTAAACATTTCTAGTGCAGATCAATAGCTCATGAAGAAAATCAAGGCTCAAAGATTAACAAACGTGAATTGAGCTGACCGCCAATATGAATGTTTAGATTAAACAAGCCAACTCGCCCAGTCCCACAGTCTCGTGGCAAAAACACAAGAATCTCATAATATTCCTCGGACAGCGCTCCCTTATATCTAATCATTATAATGATTCGAGTTAACCATTAGGTTTCGACTCCCGGTATGTTTCGTGAAATAACCCTAGGGTGGATTTCCATTCTCATGTATTGGGGAACCGTTTGACATAAAAGACACTCATGGGGTTCATGAATGCTTCTAGTTACTAAGTCTCCCTCTACAGTGGAGAAAAAAAACTCGAATAGCTACCCCCGCACGTCCGATTCAAGGTTGCTGTTTTACGCGAGAGTAAACAACGAGTCACGTGAATACCCCCGGTTACTAGGCTTCCCATCATCGGAGATGCGGTTTTTCTGAACCATTCGTCTATTCAGGGTTGTCGTTTTACGCGAGAGTAAACAACGGGTCACGTGAATACCCCGGTTACTAGACTTCCCATCATAGAACATGCACACTTTCTCAAATTTTTGGAAAAAACTGTCCGACTCAATGCCAACAAGACTAATGTTACTGGACGACTAGCTAAGTGAAAAGCGCAACCAAACGTATAGACGACGGCTCGTGTAATGTGGACACTACAAACACGTATGTTTCATTTCTTATATGCCAAGACTACCACAATGATGTAAAAAAATCAGACCGAAATGAATACTCGAGGGAAACAAAAATCACATCATACGAACTCGACCAATACTCATCCGTTTCTTCAAAAAAAATCAGTATCATATAATCAGTCTTACACAAGGCTGCATGAAATATTCACGAATGCAAATAAAGTCCAGAATATAGAAGACGACAAGCAAGGCTAGAATCAATAACAACGAAAAATAAATAACAACTAAAAGGTACCCCCCCAAACTTGGGATGTACATTGACCTCAATGGACAACAAATAATAATAATATGCAGTAAGAGAAAGGTCAAGTACTCCCCTAAGATAAGCTCAGGTACTGGCATCGGCCTCGTCCGGCGAAGAGGGTGGTGTAGGTGGTCTGACCGGAGGAATGAAAGGTCCGTCCGGGCGAAGGATGTGGTCCGTCCAAACAGCTAAATAGTCCCAGTGGTAGGCGTCTCTTGCAGCTAAGCGCCTCTCCGCACGCCGATTGGCCCGGCGGATCTCCTCTCGAACGGCTGTGAGGACGCTATCTCTCTCAGCTTGCATCTCCTCACTGAAGCCGTCAAACATCGCCTGAAGGACGTGATCTCTCGCGGGCGGTGGGGTGGACTCGGTCTGATCCTCAGTATCAGCCGCCGGCTCATGCGTCAGAAGAAGTGGCTCGGGGGAGTGCTCATGCGGCTTGTCCAGAAGAAATCCTTGTCCCCGCTGATGTGCTCGCGCGCCACCCCACTTGTCAAAGTGAGAGATAATGCGGTGATCGATCGGACCCTGGGGTGCTAGTGTCGGCTCGTCATCCGACCAAGTCACGCCCGACTGGCGGCATAAGGCACAAATGAGAGAGGGGTGTTTCAGCCCCATCTTGGCCCCACCTTGGATGCACTGTAGAATAGATCGGACCAGCCATGGGGCCACATCGAATCGCAGTCCGGCCGTAATTGTAACACCCCCAGATTTAACCGGAAATATTACAGCGCCGTGGGCCCCGAGATGGAACCCACAAGGCTAAAAGAAATTTTCGCAAACATTTACAAATGCCCAAGAGGCCAACGACGGTACTAACTTTAAAAAATTCACAAAGACTTATAAAATCCATTTATCAACAACCGTCGTAAAACTCATTTGAAATCGCAAGGCCAAACAGCCGATACTCAAAAGTTTAGAAAACGATTTCCAAAGTAACCTCAGTTACCAGATACCAAAAGTGCGTCTTAAAATACTCACGCAGCGGAAAAAGACCAACCAAAACGATACTCTAGCAGCGGAAAACAAGAACCAAACAAGAAACTCAATGTACAGAACATGTCCTAGCCAGTATCCTCCGGGAAGCTCATCTCTTCGCGACCGCTACAAGATCGATACTCCGAGAACCTAAAAGAAATCCCACGACGGGGTCAGCCATAATATCCAACAATGATAACCGTCACATCACATTAATAATAACATACCAATGAGAATACAACATAAGAATACGACCAACGTAATCTTTACTTACTCAAGAAATTCTCATCAGAATAACCATTATCACATTTCACATCCTGTACTCGATTAACCAATAAACTCGAGCATAATATCTGTATTGTACTTCAAACAATACTCAAGATCCTCAAACTATCATAACCAACTCACGATACGGAAATCTACCATTTCTGACCAATACGATCCATCGAATAATATCATCAAATCCCAAGATGATAACCGATTGTCCACCAAAGACAAGACCAAAGAAAATATGGAACATACCTCGAGATATGATGTGCCACGATAATCATATCAGTCTAATCCGAGATCAGAACAATGCAATACGGACAAGGTCCTAACACAAGACCTACAGATGCATACTGATATGACAACGTCAATATGCTCAAAAACAATAACAACTATGTATACTCAATGGAAATCCCATGATCCAGCGCCTCAAAGATAGATCCCAAGATGATCCTACAAGATCAACACGAGGTGGATAACCAACAATATACATATGCACAACAATAACACAATACTGGGTAATCCAACGATCCAGCGCCCTCAACATAGATCCCCATGATGATCCCCTCGGACCAACGCATGGTGGAAAACCTATCCAGCGATCCAGCGCCCTCAGCATAGATCCCATGATGATCCCGTCGAACCAACGCATGGTGGACATCCGATCCAGCGCCCTCAGCATAGATCCTCATAATCCCGTCGGATTATTTACACAACATAAACAACACAATATGCATACACATATGCAAATCAACACGTTCATCAACATGAACAACATAACATGCACGACAACATGACAAATTACTAGGACTACTTCATGTTCAACAACATGAAAGAAAATGTACGAGACCAAAATAAATAACACTAAACCATAATCAATATGGAATACTTGCCCCGAGTCCTTCGGGAGCAACCTCGATGTCCAATCATCACCGACGATTATCCGCAACGCTCGACGATCCAAACGTATCATGAACCATAAATACTCGAATCCTCGTCTTTATCACAATGTATCCTCGATACCCAAATATACCAATAACCGAAATAAATCATATACATTATGATTTAACTCCCAGAATCGAAAGAACGCTATCCAATCCAAATACCCAGAGTTCACAATAATAATCATCGCTATATGCATTATAAACGAAATGAAACCGAAATCATTCATTAAACATTATAACTGAGCAAGTAATAACTTGCCTCGATACCGATACCACGAAGCTGCTGCCGAACACATTGCCTTTGTCTACGAGCTCCTCAGCCCCGATCAAAAGCAACACAACGGACATACTCGAACACGACCGCAATATCCGGTTATAATCACCGATCAATAATCTCAACCTATCGAAGAAATCAAATAACACATATCCGATAACGGTCAACAACTGAGAAAACTAACCAATCGAACTCAACGGTTCAACACAACCTCGAATAAACACAAATGAACCAACCAAGTCAAACCATCACGATTTCCTAATCAAAACACAAAAATACCGATCGTCGCCTACTTAGCGCACGTTAATCACCTAACGTAGCGTGCGCTAAGTTGCTCCCATTAGCGCCGCTAGCAAGAACGAGCGCGTGCGCTAATGCCGTGCGATGTGGCATGCATATCAAGCATCGTCTAACACTTCCATCATGACAATGATCAACTCATCTCGAGATTAAGGATTTCATAACAATCATGACATATAATTTAATAGCTCTTCAAGAACACGAATTATCCAAATTCACGTTCATGATCCATAAAATGATAAAATCCGATGTGTTCTAACATCTAAAAATCCTTATTCATCATGTTCTTCGACATACAATTCATATAACTTCAAGAATCACAGTAGCATCACCATAATCGTTACCATACGAAGTAACCAACGACAAAACATCAAAATCTGAATTGAAGAAGGGAATTACATCAACATATATCTTGAATTCCATCCAAAACCATACGAAACATATCAATACTCATATATTGATAACAACACTAACTTAGTACGGTAATCCAACTCGTTGTCATGCTCATCAACTTGTTTATATGATAATCATCAACTCAAGAACATCATATACAATCCAAAACGAAATCTCAAAGTGAAGAGTAATTACCTTTTTTGAAGGATAGGATTGATTTCCAAGAATCACCAATGATTTCAAGAACAAAGCTTTACTCCATGATTTCCATCTTTAATCTTGTTAAAGAGGATCATCCCTCAGTGTTTAGGAACTCCAAATGTTCTCCCAAGGTTGTCTCTTTCGGGTGAAAGGAAAGGAATGGACGAAATGCTTCATGACACTCGTTTGTCCCTTTTATATAGAATACATTACTAGCGTGCGCTAAACCCTTATGTTTAGCGTGCGCTAGCCTTAGCGTGCGCTAACTGACTTTGTTAGCGTGCGCTATCGCGATCCAGAGGCTACTGTCTTGCTTCGTAAACTACCTTACGTACGTAATGCCCATGCATTAACGTACGTAAATCATCATGTCTAGCGACGCAAATCCTTACTCTTAGCGTGCGCTATCCAAGTTGACTTACTACGGTGTTCACCTACCACTCGCCCCCACATTCCGACAAAGATCCGGCAAGGATAAGATTCCTTGTCGATCGATACATAGTTAGCGTGCGCTAAGCCTAATATTTTAGCGTGCGCTAATACTTCGTGACAACAACCGTTGACTTACGTAACGTGCGCCAAAGCAATGGGTCCACACGCAGATTCCTTCCGACCACCGCACTAGCGACGCTAACCTATAAACGAAGCGGCGCTAATCTCGCACGATAGCGTGCGTTATGCATGAATATCGGCGTGCGCTAATAAGGCTATACTTAGCCATTTTCCGCATTCTTGTCCAACGTCTCGACATACCAAAAGCGAACATAAGACACACCGAACACAAACACCGAATCCAATAATATCATCATACGATATACCCAATATCAAAAGTACGACAACCCGATACACAATATCCTCAAATGTAATTGTCGACCAAATACGACAATTATACCGATATCGATATCTCAGTCCTTTATTTATTTTATCTCTACTGCATGCATTCCACTGCATACAATATAACTCGGATAAAATAATATTAAACAAATGAGTAGAAATCGGATATTACATTCTACACCTTAAAATAAGTTTCGTCCTCGAAACTTGCAATCCATCATAAAGCGAACAAACATACGGTTCAACTCAAAATATCCCAAAACCATCACGACAACGATTAATCATCATCATTACGAATATCCAAAAGAGCATACTTCCAAATACACAGTCGACGATCTCCGAGATACTAGCGGCGTTCT
Source organism: Orobanche coerulescens (assembly GCA_033398695.1). NCBI lineage: Eukaryota > Viridiplantae > Streptophyta > Magnoliopsida > Lamiales > Orobanchaceae > Orobanche > Orobanche coerulescens. The sequence continues at coordinate 207,335,979 of CM065804.1, forward strand.
CACAGATGCGGTCTCAATACGCTACGATCACAATTCCCGATTCTCAACAAAATATATCATCTTCGGATCAAACAATCCGCGAATCAAATCCTCGTCCGCTGATTACATAATCAAGTCTCAATTGATAAAGCGAATAATATCCGATGTATCCGTGAAACAACCGCTCAATACAATGGCAACGAATCAAACATCGATAGACAATCAACGCCGATGATCACCAACAATGATCAACAATCAACCGAATTTATCATCGACATGATAAATTCCAATCTGACCAACCAGAGGTCAAAACACAATCGAGAATATCATCAACGTGATAAACTCCAATACGACCAACGAACGATCAACGGAAATCGAGAATACCTTCACACGGTAAACTCCAACACTATCAACACAGAACCACAGAAACAGATATACGAAAAAGCAAAATTCTCAAAACGACACACCGATCACATACAGTGGATCTCAATAAACGCATCCGACTGGCGAACATACCCCTCGGCATATGAACAACCAATCACAAACGGACAAACATACCCAATTCATACAAGGAGTGGGAACGACCACTCAATATCCAAAACAACCAGCATGGGGTCACCATCCCCAAATTTGCACTTACAAGGAAATCATTCCAGAATCACTGTGGTAAAATCGCGCTACTACCGTACCAATGGAATCACATAGCACATATGTCCCAGTTTTACAAAATCCCCAGTTTTCAAAATAATATTATGTGCATGAATCTACAACACGCAACATATTTCTCTTATCCGATAAATCAACCGATCATCCGTGGATAACCAAACTACCATACTAACGTTCGAATCTCTTTCATCGTACCATACTGATGTACCATCCAGTTCGTGAGTCTTATTCAGAACTTCACCACGATATGCATTATGCACTAAATGCGTATGTACCTCGATCACATTTTCAAAACCAGTTTGAAATCATATATTCTTGTCACGAAGACAATTTTCGAAAGTTCTTTCAAAAATTTCAAAACTAAAAACATAAATTTTGGTAAGACCACAAAATCAATTTTCGAAAAATTAACTTGGCTCGATGGTGCCAAGTATTTGATATGATTTCCTTCGAATCCACACGATTTCGAAGTTTTAAAATGAAAAGTATGCAAATGCTCGACTATATCCATACTCCTGTATACCAATTCGGTTCGTCACCAATATCCACTGATATTCCATCGGAAAACCACACGATCGAGTTCCAAAATCTCAATATATAAATTCCGACTAAACTCCTTTTCCACACATGACTCATATCGTCAACCATTTACCCATCCTGGATCACCTCAAATGTGATATGACAAAACGTTGAAACAAATCAACAAATCAAACACGGCGAAAGACTTCCCGAGAGGTTCCATTTGAACAAGTAAACTAAAGCCTCGAAAGGCGGAAATAACATAGGTAAACGATTGGTAAAGTATTTTACAAATCTCGGGAGTTTTAAGAAAACAGAAAAGCCGTTAGAAACATTAGGGTCTCAGCCCGTATCTCGTTCCGCATTACAAAAAGTTTAAAAAGTAGAAAACCCCTTTTCGGACTTCAAGTCCTGAGTCACAAAACCATTTCGAAATCGATTTGGGTCTCGGCCCAAAATCATTTTTCGTAAAACATCTGTGAAATATTCATTTTGAAAAGTGTCATTTTCAAATGCTCAAAACAGTTCATATATATATCACAAAATGAACTAACATGACTACATGTTCTCCTCAACAATCCATAGTCCTTCTCCCGATTACACAATTCCGTTCCAAAACTTAACCGACATATTGATTTCCAAAACAATAACTTCTCAAGATCATCAATCCTGTCCCAAATCTATCACCTTATACCGTAACGCATTATATCTGCTGAATCTCAAAACATATCAACTTAGAACGGCAATAAATCTTAATGAAATTCAAAAATCCAATTACTTACAGATCATGAAGCCGACGATTCCCCGTGATACTGGCACATGTCTCGACTCTAGAAATTACTCGATATGGATATTTTCAAAACACACGTTTGCAAACTCAGTTCGACTCAAGAACACAATACATCTCATTCCAGAGAATCTCGTTAACACCATTTGGAAAAGTTATAACAAGCCCAGTACGATACTGGCAAATCCGATAATGCAAAAGCCTGAGTGAACAACAAAGACTCACGGCTCTAGTATTTCTCAATCGACAACTCGAATGACGCAACAAAAACACGACCCAACTCGACCCAAATGCCTAGGTTTTCTCAACCTAAGCTCCGGTACCATATTCTGTAACACCCCCAGATTTAACCGGAAATATTACAGCGCCGTGGGCCCCGAGATGGAACCCACAAGGCTAAAAGAAATTTTCGCAAACATTTACAAATGCCCAAGAGGCCAACGACGGTACTAACTTTAAAAAATTCACAAAGACTTATAAAATCCATTTATCAACAACCGTCAGAAACTCATTTGAAATCGCAAGGCCAAACAAATGATACTCAAAAGTTTAGAAAACGATTTCCAAAGTAACCTCGCTACGAGATACCAAAAGTGCGTCTTAAAATACTCACGCAGCGGAAAAAGACCAACCAAAACGATACTCTAGCAGCGGAAAACAAGAACCAAACAAGAAACTCAATGTACAGAACATGTCCTAGCCAGTATCCTCCGGGAAGCTCATCTCTTCGCGACCGCTACAAGCTCGATACTCCGAGAACCTAAAAGAAATCCCATGACGGGGTCAGCCATAATATCCAACAATGATAACCGTCACATCACATTAATAATAACATACCAATGAGAATACAACATAAGAATACGACCAACGTAATCTTTACTTACTCAAGAAATTCTCATCAGAATAACCATTATCACATTTCACATCCTGTACTCGATTAACCAATAAACTCGAGCATAATATCTGTATTGTACTTCAAACAATACTCAAGATCCTCAAACTATCATAACCAACTCACGATACGGAAATCTACCATTTCTGACCAATACGATCCATCGAATAATATCATCAAATCCCAAGACGATAACCGATTGTCCACCAAAGACAAGACCAAAGAAAATATGGAACATACCTCGAGATATGATGTGCCACGATAATCATATCAGTCTAATCCGAGATCAGAACAATGCAATACGGACAAGGTCCTAACACAAGACCTACAGATGCATACTGATATGACAACGTCAATATGCTCAAAAACAATAACAACTATGTATACTCAATGGAAATCCCATGATCCAGCGCCCTCAGCATAGATCCCAAGATGATCCTACAAGATCAACACGAGGTGGATAACCAACAATATACATATGCACAACAATAACACAATACTGGGTAATTCAACGATCCAGCGCCCTCAGCATAGATCCCCATGATGATCCCGTCGGACCAACGCATGGTGGAGAACCTATCCAGCGATCCAGCGCCCTCAGCATAGATCCCATGATGATCCCGTCGAACCAACGCATGGTGGACATCCGATCCAGCGCCCTCAGCATAGATCCTCATAATCCCGTCGGATTATTTACACAACATAAACAACACAATATGCATACACATATGCAAATCAACACGTTCATCAACATGAACAACATAACATGCACGACAACATGACAAATTACTAGGACTACTTCATGTTCAACAACATGAAAGAAAATGTACGAGACCAAAATAAATAACACTAAACCATAATCAATATGGAATACTTGCCCCGAGTCCTTCGGGAGCAACCTCAATGTCCAATCATCACTGACGATTATCCGCAACGCTCGACGATCCAAACGTATCATGAACCATAAATACTCGAATCCTCGTCTTTATCACAATGTATCCTCGATACCCAAATATACCAATAACCGAAATAAATCATATACATTATGATTTAACTCCCAGAATCGAAAGAACGCTATCCAATCCAAATACCCAGAGTTCACAATAATAATCATCGCTATATGCATTATAAACGAAATGAAACCGAAATCATTCATTAAACATTATAACTGAGCAAGTAATAACTTGCCTCGATACCGATACCACGAAGTCCGCCGAACACATTGCCTTTGTCTACGAGCTCCTCAAATTTCGATCAAAAGCAACACAACGGACATACTCGAACACGACCGCAATATCCGGTTATAATCACCGATCAATAATCTCAACCTATCGAAGAAATCAAATAACACATATCCGATAACGGTCAACAACTGAGAAAACTAACCAATCGAACTCAACGGTTCAACACAACCTCGAATAAACACAGTCAGAACCAACCAAGTCAAACCATCACGAATTCCTAATCAAAACACAAAAATACCGATCGTTCGCCTACTTAGCGCACGTTAATCACCTAACGTAGCGTGCGCTAAGTTGCTCCCGTTAGCGCGCGCTAGGCAGTAAACGTAGCGTGCGCTAATGTTGTGCAGTGGCATGCATATCAAGCATCGTCTAACACTTCCATCATGACAATGATCAACTCATCTCGAGATTAAGGATTTCATAACAATCATGACATATAATTTAATAGCTCTTCAAGAACACGAATTATCCAAATTCACGTTCATGATCCATAAAATGATAAAATCCGATGTGTTCTAACATCTAAAAATCCTTATTCATCATGTTCTTCGACATACAATTCATATAACTTCAAGAATCACAGTAGCATCACCATAATCGTTACCATACGAAGTAACCAACGACAAAACATCAAAAATCCGAATTGAAGAAGGGAATTACATCAACATATATCTTGAATTCCATCCAAAACCATACGAAACATATCAATACTCATATATTGATAACAACACTAACTTAGTACGGTAATCCAACTCATTGTCATGCTCATCAACTTGTTTATATGATAATGATCAACTCAAGAACATCATATACAATCCAAAACGAAATCTCAAAGTGAAGAGTAATTACCTTTTTTTGAAGGATAGGATTGATTTCCAAGAATCACCAATGATTTCAAGAACAAAGCTTTACTCCATGATTTCCATCTTTAATCTTGTTAAAGAGGATCATCCCTCAGTGTTTAGGAACTCCAAATGTTCTCCCAAGGTTGTCTCTTTCGGGTGAAAGGAAAGGAATGGACGAAATGCTTCATGACACTCGTTTGTCCCTTTTATATAGAATACATTACTAGCGTGCGCTAAACCCTTATGTTTAGCGTGCGCTAGCCTTAGCGTGCGCTAATCGACTTTGTTAGCGTGCGCTATCGCAATCCGCAGGCTACCGTCTTGCTTCAGTAAACTACCTTACGACGTAATGCCCATGCATTAACGCACGTAAATCATCATGTCTAGCGACGCAAATCCTTACTCTTAGCGTGCGCTATCCGAAGTTGACTTACTACGGTGTTCACCTACCACTCGCCCCCACATTCGACAAAGATCTCGGCAAGGATAAGATTCCTTGTTGATCGATACATAGTTAGCGTGCGCTAAGCCTAATATTTTAGCGTGCGCTAATACTTCAGACAACAACCGCTGACTTACCGTAACGTGCGCCAAAGCAATGGGTCCACACGCAGATTCCTTCCGACTGCTCGCACTAGCGACGCTAACCTATAAACGTAGCGTGCACTAATCCCGCACGATAGCGTGCGTTATGCATGAATATCGGGCCAGGCGCTAATAAGGCTATACTTAGCCATTTTCCGCAGTTCTTGTCCAACGTCTCGACATACCAAAAGCGAACATAAGACACACTGAACACAAACACTGAATCCAATAATATCATCATACGATATACCCAATATCAAAAGTACGACAACCTGATACACAATATCCTCAAATGTAATTGTCGACCAAATACGACAATTATACCGATACTGATATCTCAGTCCTTTATTTATTTTATCTCTACTGTACAGATTCCACGCTGTACAATATAACTCGGATAAAATAATATTAAACAACAGTAGTAGAAATTCCGGATATTACAGTAATGGCATAAAGAAGTCGGGCACGAGGAAACGGGATAGAGCGGATCTACGACGTCGGGTCGACTCGCGAGCAGAGAAAATAAAGCCAAGCTCGCCAGAGCCGACTGAGGCGGGAACTCTTGAAGAAGGCCGTCGATCCCAGGACGCGCGTCTCCCATACCGAATCCGGCTGAGCAAGCGCCTCTAGCAAAGCTTCCCTCGAGAGGCTACTCATTGTCTGCGTGTATACCGATTCGTCAACCTCGGGAAGCTCGTATAAGCTCCGTATCGCAGCTGCCGAGAAATCTACTTTCTGGCCACGGACGACGACCTCAGTACGTGTATCCGGTCGTCCCATCATCTGCCCTGCCTGGATATGCCGTAATAACGCGCTGGCGTAGAATTCTTGGACGATAGAAATTACCGCAGTCTCGGGCTGTGCAGTTAATCGAGTCCATCTCATTTCATTAATCATCGTCAATAGCTCGCCATATTGGGGAGTGGGAGTGAACCCCTGCTCAGGAATTATAGGACGAGGACGGATTCTTTCGTTAAAAAATTGATGGATTTCGGGGTCAGAAAATTGGTGGGATTGCCCTTCCGTCCGGTTTTGTGAAGTTTCCCCTCTCGTGGGGGATGATCTAGTCCTAGCCCTTGTGCTCAACTTTCTCTTCCGAGCTATAGCGAAGTCCTGAAAAATAAACGCAGGATAGTTTAGACGACTTTAAATAATACTACACCAATCTCAACTTATAACCTACGGGAAACGAATATAGCATCAAAAGCTCGCACTTTTGTATGAGGGATATGATGCGAAAATTTAAACTCAAACTTGACGTAAGGGTTGGGGGGACATATTATTCCGATAATTGTATTCGTTGGAGACAAATTGGAGATGTTTAGCTCAAAAAATTTCATTGGGGTATTTCATCGAACAGCTTGCGTGCATAAACTTAAATGAAGAACAAAAACAATAATTTCTCAATTCCATCCCCAACAACAAACAAAATCGCAAGAATCATGACAAATCAACAAAAAACAATCCACAATCAATCGATAATCATCATATTCCGACAAAACCTTAATAGAACTTTTAGGAAAAATAAAAACATATTCATCAATGAATGAAAAACATTACCTCACTTCTCAATCCATGTTGCAATTAAGATTAAGGAATAAGAATTACCTTGTATTGGATTGAAGAAGATGAGAAAAAGAAGAACTTCGGAGAAGGTAACCTCGCGCCGCGCGGAAGAAGAGAAGGATTTGTGAAGTGATACCTTATTTCGGCCGAATGAGTTCTGAGTTGTGCGCAGGCTCTTTAAATTCTTGGCAGGGGCCGCGGCACGTACAAAGTGAGCCGCGGCCCACAGTACAGTTAGCTTTGAGCGTTCAAGGCAGCGCGCCGCGGCTCATTGCACGGGTGTCGCGGCTTCCAGGTTTAGTGTGCCGCGGCTCAGCGCATTCCTGCCGTGGCACAGAGTACTGATTCCTGGGCATTTTTTTGTGTCTTCGGCATGCCGCGGCCTGGATTCAACGTGCCGAGGCTCTTGGGGTGTGTGTGCCGTGGCTCAGCACAGACGTGCCGCGGCACAGAGTACAGAAAGATAGCCGAAGCTTTGGACTTGTGTGTGCCGCGGCCCGCTCTTCATGTGCCGCGACCCTAAGCTTAAAATTTTGCCCTGGAGAGTTCCTGCACAGAATTTTCACATGAAAACACCTAGAACATGAGAGATAAGCATAGCATAGCCAAAAACGCAAAAAAGTAGAATCCTAAAATGAAGGAAAATAGCTAAAAAAAAAACTAAAATCTATACTAATACTCGGGTTGCCTCCCGAGAAGCGCTAAGTTTATAGTCTTCAGCCGGACCTTTTTAAGATCAATTCGCTTTTCGCAAACAGCAATTGGACTCCGCCCAGTCCATCGAACCGTTAATATGTGTTTTAAATTTTTGACCATTTGTTTTTAATAGTTCGATTTTTGGTTTGGACATCCAACGTTCCTTGCGAAAAGACTTGAACAAAAGTAACTTCCCAAAACACCCATATTGCACACGACTTGGCAACCGTTTCACTTCCGGTTTAGTTTTCTTTTTCACGAACGAACTTATGACGGTATGAGAATTTTTCGATGGTGGGTGAACGGGCGATGAAGACGACATATCCAAATGCCTAAGATACGCAATCGTTCTATATTTTTCTCAGATGTCGGAGCAACTACAACAGATTCTGAACATTTCGATTGACGATCTTCCCAGTGTGTGTCTTTCGCAAACATATCTAAGCTTTCAATTTGAGAACCCTTCTCGACATTGCTTGGACACGGGAGAGATCGAAACACTTTGAATGTGACTTGCTCATATTGAACCCGAAGCATCAATTCACCCTCCTGAACATCAATAAGAGTTCTACCAGTGGCCAAAAATGGTCTACCCAAAATAATCGGAATTTCATGATCCTCTTCCACATCAAGCACAATAAAATCAGCGGGGAAAATGAATTTATCCACCCTGACCAGGACATCTTCTATTACCCCTCTCGGATATTTGATGGATCTATCGGCTAGTTGCAGAGAGACCGTAGTAGGCTTGGCCTCCCCAATTCCTAGTTTCTTGAACACAGAAAGAGGCATAAGATTTATACTGGCGCCGAGATCACATAACGCTCGATCAAAAGATAAGTTTTCTATAGTGCACGGTATAGTGAAGCTTCCTGGATACTTTAATTTAGGCGGGGCTTTTTCTGCAAGATAGCGCTGCACTCTTCAGTCAGTGCCACCGTTTCATATTCTTCGAGCTTCCTTTTTTAGATAATATCTCATTCATAAACTTCACATAGCTCGGCATTTATTCCAAAGCGTCGACAAATGGGATATTGATATGTAATTTCTTGGAGAATTGTTTGTCTAACTTTTGCTTTTGCAACCGCTGTGGAAATGGGATGGGTGGCACATAGGCTATCGGATTGTCTGGAAACAATTTCAAGTTTTTAGAAATTTGAGATTCTCCTAATGTTGAATTTTTCTTCTCCTCATCTTCACCTCTCACTTTGTTTTTCCCGGGTTTCTCACACACTTCTCTCCCACTTCTCAAGCCAATGGCATTAATACTCTCTCTGGGGTTCGTCTCAGTTGTACTTGGCAAGGTTCCCTGAGGTCGGACTATTAACAAATTTGCTATCTGACCCATTTGGACTTCCATATTGCGAATAGAGGCAGAATGATTCTGTAGAGTAGTCTCCGTGCAAGTCATGAATTGGCTCGTGTTAGCCGCCATTTGAGCAAGAGCATCTTCCAAAGAGACCTTCGGTGTTGAGGGGGCTGATGTGGTGGCTGCGTGAATTGAGCTTGCGGAGGTTTATTTAAAGCTTGCTCGTTACTCCACAAAAGATTTGGATGATTTCGCCACCCTTGATTGTAAGTGTTAGAATATGGATTGTTCTGGCGACTTCCGTTTCCCATAAATTGAGCTTGCTCCATCTGAGATTGCTCGAAAGGATTTCCGACTTGGCATTCAGCACTAGGATGAGACCCGTTGCACCAATTACATGCTTCCATGGTATTGGTTGACGGGGTATGTGAAAAAACTTGCAATTGTTGAGTTAGAGCTGCTACTTGGGCTGATAGTGTAGAGATTGGATCGTTTTTGGAAATTCCCATAACTCGCGTTGGGTTCACACGTTCAGAAGGCCACTGGTAAGCATTTGCAGCCATCGCTTCCAATAGAGAATGAGCTTCAGCCATCGTCTTCCCCATTAAAGCTCCTCCAGCGGCTGCATCAACAAGAGTGCGTGTAGAAGCACTCAGTCCGTTATAGAATGTCTGAATTTGTAGCCAATCCGGTAGACCATGGTGTGGGCATCTCCTTAGCAAATCCTTGTATCGCTACCAAGCTTCATGAAGCGATTCCATCTCAAATTACCCGAAAGTAGTTATCTCATTTCTGAGTCGCGCTGTCTTTGCGGTGGAAAGAACTTAGCCAAAAAGGCTTGTGCTAACTCCGCCCAAGTCGTGATAGAGCCCGGCGGGAGTGAATTCAACCAAAACTTGACTTTGTCCCTCAAAGAGAATGGAAAAAGCCGTAGACGAATGGCGTCATCAGAAACTCCATTATTCTTGAATGTATCGCATATCTCGAGAAAGGATGCAATATGAGCATTAGGATCATCGTTCGCCAGTCCGCAAAATTGGCTCGCTTGCACCATTTGGATGATAGCCGGCTTAATCTCGAAATTGTTCGCTTGAATGGTTGGACGCCGAATCCCCGAAAAATTTGCGTTGATTTGTGGCAGTGCATAATCACGGAGTGCCAATGCCGGTTGAGCTTGTTGAATGGGATTGTCGATCCCTTGGTTCCGGTGTTGTCGGCCATGATAATCGTAGTTGACAACTCACGCCTTTCCTTCCTGTTTTTCCGCAAGGTGCGCTCGAGTTCGGTATCCAAATGGAGTAGACCTTCGTCACCAAATTTTCTCATGCACTAAACGAAACTCCTGAAAGGAAAAATAAAAAAACAAATTCACACAAAAATAAAATAATGTTCAAATTAAGACTAAAAATACTGAAATTGATATTAGTAAAAACAATCAGTCCCCGGCAACGGCGCCAAAACTTTTTACGTATTTTAGTGAACGCAAGTGCACGTTGTCGTAAGCAAGTAATAAAGTGATGAGAAAGATATCTTTCCCTCGAGGACTGACGTACTAATTACCAATTTATTTGTATTCTAGTTTTATTTGAATGATCGAATTTGGTGGTGGAAGAATTATTAAAAACTAAATAATGCAATAAACTAAAAATAGCTAATAAAATCAATAATCCAGAGAAAGGAGATCAACTAAGAGAAGAATCTAGGATTGAGAATCCGCCTCGATTAATCCGAATTAATCTTGATTAATATAAATTATGTAATTTCCCAATTTATTGAAAGCGAAGATTTCTAAGATAATCTAATGCCTCTCCCGAGGACAGTAGAATTTTCCAAGGTGAATAATTCACTCTATTCCTAGGTGAGTTAATTCAACAATAGCCAAAAAGTATAAAATCTTCAAACAAGCTACGTAATTCCTATGAGTATATTTCTATCTCACAAGACAAAACGGTTCTCACCAATTTTCTACTAACTCTCCTCTCCCGATTCGAGTTACGTAATTAAAACAATTCAATCATAGGCCACACAATTGAAAGCATTAAGAACAATTGGGAAAACTCAATAGAAAAGGGAAATATATTAATAATGTAAAATCAATAGTTAATCCGTCAAAATTTCGGTTTCATCACAATCCTAGAAAAAAGGGTCTATCCCGACATGCTAGAAAACAATACACAAATATTCAAATTAAACATAAGGAAGAAAAATCAAACACAATTGAAGACTGGCTTCTTCCGTTCTCTGGCCTTTGCTTTCTGCTGCTAGGTATTTTCTCCTCCTCCTCGATGATTATTTTCTGACCTTCACTGCTCTTTTATAACCTTCATTCGTCTCCAAAACGCGTCCGGGAATTAGGTCGAAGACAACCTCCAAAACAGCCCAAAATCGCGCGGTCAGCTTATCAATACCGCGCCACGGGCCGCGGCCCGATTTTAGTGTGCCGCGGCCCGCTTTTAATGCCAGTTCGGGCGCAAATTCTTTACGGCCGCGGCTCAGATGAACGTGCAGCCCCCTGCACGCTTTGTACGATTACTTGGTGTGTCTGTGCCGTGGCTCTGGCTCGATGTGACGCGGCCCTTGACCAGAAAATGTCATTTTGGCCCGTTTTTCTTCATTTAAGCTTCCGGACTCTAATTTCCTACAAAACATATAAACATAATGCATTAAAAGCTCATTTATGCAGATTTAAACACAAAATAGAGATAAAATAATGATAATTAAGCGCACAAAAATACATCTAACATACGTAAGGAAAAAAACGAATGTTACTGGACTGAAACTGGACTAAGCTAACGTACGTAACCATGTGAGGTTAACGTACATAATATCTGTAGCGTATGTAATATTGGTGTGATAACATACGTAATGGTGGAACAGGCAGCTAACGGCTAGTTGAGCCTTTGAAGCCCATAAATAAATACCACATCCTTGGTATTCATCTATAAAACAACTTCAAGCAAACAACTCATTGATCACATATTCATATTTATATTATTGTTGTTGTAATATTGAGCTTATATTGTCAGTTTGAGTGTTTATACATTCAACACATACACGAGAGGTAAAAGAAAAGATACGATTAGATTCAGTGTTATTAGGATCAAGGATCCGGCATTATTAGAATCATAATCGTTATCTTAGTGAGGTTTATCTAGTACCCATAAAAAGCTAGAGTGGTTGATTCCTTGTCCAATAGAAAAGAAAAACGGTTTAACTTGGACCGACACAAAGACAAGTACGAGTGGTTTATCACGGACCAATAGAAGACGTGATTGTAACGGTTATCCCTAGACCGATCGAAGAGAGGTGCAGAGGTTTTTATCTTCAACCTATAGAAAAAGATACCGAGAGAGGACGTAGGCTCGTTTATAGCCGAACCTCTATAAATCCGTGTGTCGTTTAATTTCCGCACTTTATTAATCTTTCGAAGAATATGATGACGCGGATTGGAAGAACGACCATCTAAACTGTAAGGCTACTCAATTTCTATTTTGTGCCTTAAATCCGGAAGAGGTCAATCGAATCTCATCGTGTGAAAGTGCTAAAGAAATATGGAAATTTCTTTAAATCACACACGAAGGGACAAATCAAGTCAAGGAGACGAAGATCAATATGCTTCTCCATGACTATGAATTATTCATGATGAAAGGTGACGAGTCCATCACCAACATGCTCGACCGATTTTCGTTCATCACCAATGGACTTGCTTCATTCGATAAACCATTATCTAGTAGTGAAAAAGTCAAGAAAATTTTACGATCACTACCTAGTGAATGGGACGGCACCGTTATTGCGACTATGGAATCGAAAGATCTCAATACGCTTGATTTTAGCGCACTCGCTAGTTCGCTAATTAATTATGAGATAGTTTTAAAATCACGAAGTGTCAAGCCAAAGCCGAAGGAACGATCAATAGCCATGAAGGCTAAGATGTCAAAGAGAGAAGAAATTCCGGTGGATGATAGCGATGAAGAATCGGCATATTATGCCAAGAATATTAATAAGTTCCAACACTTATTAAACCGGAGAAAGAAGGACATCTAAACGAGCGAATCTAAGAAATTATATAATAATTATCGATTATGTGGTAAACCAGGCCACTTTGCCAAGAATTGCCGAGCTAAACCCAAGAAGGAGGTTCTTGTTGCAACATGGAGCAATGACGACGAAGATGATGATTTTATCAATCAAAATAATCTCGCTCTTATGGCACGAAGTTTATTCGGCGATAGCGACGTCGAAAGCCAAGTAAGTAATTCTCACGATGAATTATTTGAAGCATTTGAATTATTGCATACGGATTATCAAAATGCTTTATCCGAAATTAAATCACTTAAATCCAAAAATAAATCATTGGAAAAAGAGATTTCCAAAATTCTTGAAAAGAAAAAATCTGTCGAGGTTGATCATTTTAAATGCCCTGAAAATGAAAATATTTTAAAGAATGATCTTGTTAAAATGCAAACCGAGCTAAAAAATTTAACGAAGAAATTTTCTTTCGGAAACAAGAAATTTGAAAATATGCTCTCGGTTCAAAAGTTCACTTTAAATAAACAGGGGTTGGGATTCACACCTCGTTCTAAAAATGAATCCTTAAATTTAAATATACCCCGTTGCGAAAAATATTTGAAAATCGGGCATCACATTTCTAACTGTAAAAGCAAATGCCGGACGATTAAAATTAAAAAGATTTGGGTTCCTAAAGGAACAAATATTTCAAATATCGTCTATGTTTCAAATGAAAAACAAACTCTCGGTTGGATCCCCAAAAAATGATTTTTTATCAAAATATTTCACTTAAGGGGAGCAATAATTTTTTTTAAGGGAGATAATATTTTTAGGGAGAGTTTATACCCTATTCGTGCATATAATTATATTTATCATTTGGTATCATGTATATTTTATATTTGGTATCATTATATTTATTTTTTATCAGTTTTTGATGAAAACAAAAAGGGGGAGAAAGGAGAAGAGAAAGGAGAATGAGATTAACCCTGAAAGGGGGAGAAAATCGAAGAAAAGTCGAAAAGATGAAGTTGAAAAGAAAAATGGAAGTTGAAAGGAGAAAATGAGAAGAAAAGTCGAAAAGATGAAGTTGAAAAGAAAAATGAGGAGACGTCGAAAAGATGATGAAAATTTGAAAATGAGAAAAGAAAAAGAGAAGGAAAGAAGAAGTCGAAAAAGAAATGGGAGAAGAAACTAACGAAACGAACAAAGTCGAGAACTTTGGTCTGTACACATATATATATATTTGTATTTTTGCAGGTAAATCCCATTGACGAAGTGTTGTTTTGTAATCATCAAAAAGGGGGAGATTGTTGGAACATTTTGTTCCATACATGCAATAATAATATTTTGATGATTTATGTTGATACAAAAAACAAAACAGCAAAAAGGTGAAGCAAAGCGTCGAAGGAAACGAAGTGCAAATTACAAGGCTAACTAACACGTCTTTAGTGTAACTATCGCAAGTGCACGATATCGTATCAAGTAGTAAGTGGACTTTTTTGAGTCCGGTTTATCGATCCCACGAAGAAGTTAGGTTATATATTGAATTCTACACTATTTGTTATATAGATTTATAAGATTGAAACACACAATTAAAGAGTTTGGGTTGACAATTGCAAAGAAAATGCAATAATAGTTCTAATATTCAAGGAAATGAAAGATTGCACTAATAATAGATTAATGAAAGATATAATGAAATAGTTGGGATTACAAACTTAGTTCATCATTATTTATAGAAGATGTATAAGAGATCATAAGATGAATTTACTTATTATGTTGTGTAGATTCGATTTTCCTTAAAAAGACGGTTTCTCTTTCGAACTATAAAACGCCCCCTATATATTGAATCAATCCACTATATTTCTATGTTGATTGGCTTCAATATATAGCATTAGGTTTTATGAAAATAACTCAAAGAATCATCTAAGGTCTAGAGGTATATTTCTATCCCCTAGAACAACTTAGAGTGAAGATCATTTGATCTAATCAAACATATTTTCTTTCGAAACATATGAAGACCATAAATATCGTCACTTATTGGCCAAATAAATAAAGATAGGTAAAACAATGAAAATCACACACAATAATAAGTAATTCATAATAGATCTTTATACAAACTTAAATAACATGACTAACCTTGTTTATAATCCCAACTTAAGTAACTTAGCCCATGAAGGGTTTAATAAACATAATACAAGCTTGAGTGGTCATTAATAGTTGAAAAAGGGAAAGAATTGGTCATAACCCCCTTAGTAGATAAAAGAGAAAGAAACAATAAACTCCCTCAACAACATAAACTAAACCACACTTACACAAATCACTCAAGAACACAAGTGTGTTCTTCACACAAAAAGAAAAAGTATTACAAAGTGAAAAATAATAAGATGAATGATGAATGATGATGGATCTAAGGGGTCTATTTATACACCTAAAGTCATCTAATAGATCCAAAACTCCAGCATTATTACATTAGATCAGATCAATGCCAGCCATCCCCTCAATAATACACTAAAAGTATAAAAAATTAAACAAATGATCACAATCTGCCAAGAGTTACGGCCGTAACATTGAGGAGTTACGTCCGTAACATGGCTACGGCTTTTTGCTTTGTGAGTTACGCCCGTACTTTATGATGTTACGCCTGTATGGAGTTTCAGACTTCATTTTCAGCCCAGAATTTCTTAAACTTTGCGTTTTTGCCCCAAATCTTCTTCGGATGATAACTTTTGATATATAACTCTGATTTTGAATCCGGAAAGACTGCCGAACTCGTCTCGGAAAGACCTACATCATGAATACATAAAAATTCAACAAAGAGAATATTTTATAAACATGTTATTTCGTGAGTAAATCAGTAATTCAATCCGATCAAGACTAGATTTACATCTTCATCCGATAAAAATAAAATTATTAAAAACTAATTAATTAAAAGCAAAAACGACTAGACTAGCTCAATTATGGGTGAAATTTATCGATACAAACCATGGATAAGTGTATAAAACTGACACTTATCACACCCCCAAACTTGAATTCTTGCTAGTCCCGAGCAAGACTCTTTATTAATCACACTCCAAAAATAAAAATAAAAATAACACACAAAAATAATAATACACACATAAATTAAAAAAAATAATCATATAAAAGGAGAAAAGGAGATCAAAATGCCATTAATACACAACAACCAGCTTTATACAGTAGATAGAAATGAATCAAGATTCCCGGCGGACTTCTGCTTCTTGCTCTCGCGGGCCGCCTCGCTAGCCGTCACCGACATATCATAAGCAAGGGACCTACTCTGGTAATCCTTCAAGGTAGTACAGACGAGCCCCGACATATAGTCCCGAATCGACAATTTCATCCGCTTGGAAAAATGGAAAATTTTGTCGCTCTCCTCGACAACTTGGGTCTTCACATAACCCAACTCCTTGTTAAAATCGGCAATAACTTGAGATACGGGGATATCCCGTGGTTGAGCATCATAGAAAGCATGGACTCGAGCCTGTCTAACTGGCCACGGGCAATATTCAGTCTCCATCAACTCCTGAAATTCGGCCCACGAAGCAACATGATCTTTGGGCCCAACGGCCTCCCACCAATCCGTAGCGTCCCCAGTGAGAAAGTACTGGGCAATAGGGACCTTACGGTCCTCGGGACAGTTGGTAGCAGTGAAGACTTTAGATATATCCTTGATCCACCCTTCCCAGTCGATCGGGTCCGAAGCTCCCGAAAACTGAGGAGGATGCATCTTGATGACATCCTGAAGCCAGCGATCCGCTCCGCCCCGATTAGCGTGGGCCGGATCCGGGTTCTAAACCACATGAGCTATCGCCGCCATTTGATTCACCATTTGCTGCATAACTGCCGCAATACCAAGGTCGGCACGCTCCTGAGAAGAAGCATGACTGTGACGGTCGCCGGTACTGCCGGCTCCCGAAGACTGCGACGTGGCCGCCCCACCGGCTGCCCCATATCCCCGGCCGCATCCACTGCCACGACCACGACCACGGCCTCTTCCAGCATCCATACTGATGTTAAAGAAGTAGCAAAGGCCATACGATGGTAAGTACAAGAAGAAAAACAATCACAATCGAGAATCAAAGGTGCGATATAAGGAAACAAGGAACTGAGTAAGGAAAAACTTACGGACACTGGTAGTACCGGAATCATGGCAGCGTGACGATGATGTGAAAAACGAAACACAACAAGACCCAATAAACCGACAAGCCTAGGTATCCATAAACCTAGTTGCTCCGATACCATTTCCTGTAACACCTCCAAGATATTCGAGGTATATTACAGCGCCGTGAATCCCTATATGGGACCCACTAGGCTGAACAAACATCATACTCATCGACTCGCGGAAATAACAAAATAACATCTCATCATAAAGACGCAAAACAAAATAATCACCCGGTTCAACCGGTCAAACATAACACCATCATCCGACGCAAACACAATAGACAACCATACAATCCGGACGAACAAGAACTCTTAAGTACTCGAGTACCTCTATTAGTTTAAAAACCACAAAAGGTAAAAAGATAGAATACAATGAGACACCACTCGTGCACAATCATCACGCAGGGCCATCATCCGCATACTGGTCCAGCGCCCGCTCGTCTCGATGAACCTGACCTGAAATTCATAAAACGAATTTCCCCAAAACAGGTCCCCAGAGGGGTTAGCAATTACGCTAGTACAAGTAACCAAATGAACAGTTTACATCTTACACATATAGTCAATGCATGCAATCAAGAAACCATAGTTCAAAAACACTCATTTCCGGAAATGTCATAATCAAATCACATTTGTAAAACGCACCACAATTAACCGCGGACCCACAGCTTCGTGGACCCCTACCGAGACCCCGTCGGATCTAACCCATAGTGGTTAAAAGCAAACTCGCGGTTCCACAACTTCGTGGAGCCCTACCGAGACCCCGTCGGATCTAACCCGTAGTGAGTATACACACACACACACAATCCTCATGCAATACTATTACGTTAAGATTGTAAGTTCATAAGTGTACTTGCCTCGATTAATAGGCGGTGACACGAACGGGAAGGGAGAGTCAAGCACAACCACGAGGAATCGGCGGAAATGAACCTAACGATTCGAATAACACAATCACAACCACTTCTAAACGATTACGGAAAAGGAATACACCCGAAAACCTGCCTATGATTCATGTATATTCGTACGAAAACAACAACGAGGGTGGACCACAACCAAACCCTCTCGTTAACGAAAGATATTACGAAATACACTATGAATCCGTAGGAAAATGAAGAATACCAACAAGATTAATCATATTCATCATGAATTAACCAACAAAACGGAACGAATCGGACGAAAATCCCAAAAGCCCCAATTTATCTAAAAGTAGGGTTCTAAGAGATTTACCTTGGATTAGGATGAAAGATTCTTGTTGATGTTGTTATTATACACCAAGAACTCAAGGAAGTTGATGGTTGAGATGATTGGAGGAAGAAATCGCCCAAAATCGCCAAAGGAGCTCTAAGCCGTGAGGAGGAGAAGAAATGAAGGTAATACATTCATCTGGGTCAACTCCCTGGTTTATATAGCCAGGGAGTGTTAGCGCGCGCTATCCTCAAAAGTTAGCGTGCGCTAACAGGACAAAAGTCCCAGTCCAGTAGCCAGATTTCTGGCCATTAGCGTGCGCTACTCGAAACATAGCGTGCGCTAATAGGTTCTCGGTAGCGCGCGCTATCGGCTATAGCGTGCGCTACCTGGACATCAGCCCAGTCCAGAAGCAAACTGCCAGTACACACCTGATCCAGTTAGCGCGTGCTATCGACCAAACGTAGCGTGCGCTAAAAGTGTATCGGTAACGCGCGCTATCGACCATAGCGTGCGCTACTGCACTGATCGAGTCGAAGCAAACCGCATCGATCGGGCGATCACGCTAGCGCACGTTACCGGGCATCTTAGCGTGCGCTAGCCCCCTACATTAGCGTGCGCTAGACTACGTAGCGTACGCTAATCCGCCAGTCCAGAGGGCTGGAATCAGCACTGCCACTCCCAGGGTTAGCTCGCTAGCGCGCGCTACGAAGCAGACGTAGCGTGCGCTACTAAGGGTCCTCTAGCGTGTGCTATGCAGAAAAGATAGCGCGAGCTAGGTACGAAATATAAACGGTCCGAAACACTGGAATATGAACGAAACATCAAACGGAATATCTCAAAATGCATCATAACATAGAATGGATCCACGGCAACCCCGAAACGGCGGTTCTGCATAACAATTACGAGAATCAGATCAAAAGATGACGGAAGAAATACACTGAAAAATACACGAGGGTCGCTACAAGCGAGAAATACACCGAAAAATGAAAATACCGGGGAAAGAAAAATGCGGATATTACAGAACTCATCTCGGAAAGCCCTACAACATGAATACATAAAAATTCAACAAAGAGAATATTTTATAAACATGTTATTTCTTGAGTAAATCAGTAATTCAATCCGATTAAGACTAGATTTACATCTTCATCCGATAAAAATAAAATTATTAAAAACTAATTAATTAAAAGCAAAAACGAGTAGACTAGCTCAATTATGGGTGAAATTTATCGATACAAACCATAGATAAGTGTATAAAACTGACACTTATCACTAACGTGTGTAATCGATAAAGCGTAGCGTACGTAACATGTGCAAAATAACGTACGTAAGGAATGTTACTTAACGTACGTAAAGGTGTTCAAACCAGATGAACGTTGGGAAGAGTCAACGTCAGAAAAGCAGCAACGGATATATGACGTCAGTAATGACATAAGCTTAATGTACGTAATGGATTGTTAATAACGTACGTAAGGAAAGAAACGAATGTTACTGGACTGAAACTAGACTAAGCTAATGTACGTAACCATGTGAGGTTAACGTACGTAATATCTGTAGCATACGTAATATTGGTGTGATAACGTACGTAATGATGGAACAGGCAGCTAACGACTAGTTGAGGCTTTGGAGCCTATAAATACCACATCCTTGGTATTCATCTATACAACAACTTCAAGCAAACAACTCATTGATCAGATATTCATATTTATATTATTGTTGTTGTAATATTGAGCTTATATTGTCAGTTTGAGTGTTTATACATTCAACATATACACGAGAGGTAAAAGAAAAGATACGATTGGATTCGGTGTTATTAGGATCAAGGATCCGGCATTATTAGAATCGCAATCGCTATCTTAGTGAGGTTTATCTAGTACCCATAGAAAGCTAGAGTGGTTGATTCCTTGTCCAATACAAAAGGAAAATGGTTTAACTTGGACCGACACAAAGACAAGTACGAGTGGTTTATCACGGACCAATAGAAGACGTGATTGTAACGGTTATCCCTCGACCAATCGAAGAGAGGTGCAGCGGTTTTTATCTTCAACCTATAGAAAAAGATACCGAGAGAGGACGTAGGATTGTTTATAGCCGAACCTCTATAAATCCGTGTGTCGTTTAATTTCTGCACTTTATTTTACGCTTCCGCAATACGGCGCATATTCCGATCTTGCTCCAACAAACATAACATTAATTATTAACATAACAATAAAATTCTAACACAATAGTTTTTGAATAATTCTTAATTTGACACATTTAACATTAATTGATTCACAATATGCTCACGTAAATTAGCCATGTATTCATTGTTTTGAGTACCATAAGGCCTTCCATGCATGTCATCTTTATCGCCTCCCTCAATTTCTTCTTGTCCCTCAGCAACAAACATGGGGTCATTGTCACAATCCATGAATAACTGATCATGGATATTGCATCTTCTTATAAAATTGTGAACTTCAAAACATGCGATTACAATGTTTTGTATTCGATACGGGTAGGGAGCCATTTGCTTTAAAATTGGAAATCTTGCCTTCAAGACAACGTAGGAACGCTCGATAACATTTTCTGAGTTGCGCATGAGCATGGTTGAACCTTTCTTGTTTTGTCAAGGTATGTTGTCGTCGAAAATCAGCAAGCCAATACCTCGTATTGCGGTATGGAGTCATAAAACCACGAGTGTTGGTATATGCAGCATCACAAAGATAATACTTATCTACAACTGAAATGTGAGTGTAAATGCATTATATAAAATGTATAAGAATCAGTAAATATTTAAAGTTAATTAAAATTGTACATACCTCGTGGAGGAAATGGAAAGTCGAAGGTTGGAAAAAATGAAACTTCCCTCAATACTCTAGCATCATGTGCTATACCTTCCCATCCAGCCCAAACGTACGTGAAAAGCATATTAAAATCACAAATACCTAAAACATTTTGATAACATTCACCTCTTCCTCTACCTTTATAACGAGCTTGTTGATCAACAAGCACGATTGCATGTATGAGAGTTCCATCTAATGCACCTATTGTCCCTTTATTGTAAAGTACAAATTATTAGACACAATTATATTTTAGATTTTAGTTTGTGTTATAGAAAACTTACCGGAAATATTCTTCGGAGATTTCTTTGACGTTCTGATGTATTCGAGGTTCCCTCGAAAGGTGTTGGTCGTATAACTTCTTTTCCAAATTTCATCATTGCTCATAGCACCTCACGAAAATATCTAGGAATAGTCTCGATGGAGTGTTGAAATCTCCGTTTAACCATTCTAAAATGTTCGTTATGACCAATAATCATCAAAAATCATATTTTCCTCGACTGTAACATTCCTACTATTTTGCAACCAATTTTTTCTTTAAAATGATTGCATAGCAGTATATATGCATCACGAGAAAGCCACATCAATTCAACACATTGCGTATTTGATCCGTCTAACAATTCTAGTGTATACGCATGTCCAAGTTTGGGCACTTAAACTTTGAAGGACTAAATTCATTATCAAAGAAGCACATGGTGAATGGATTACCTCACATCAATCATTTTTCTAAAAAGAGAGATCTTAGTAAAAGAAAAGTTAAATAAATTTTAACTGAAGAAGTAAATTGGTTAGTTATTATTAATTATAATATTATTATTCTATTTTATTAGATAGAATTGCTCATAGTATTTTTAGAAAAGCAGCGTTAGAAAAGTTAATGTATTTTAGCGGAAGTTAACTGTTTCAGGAGAAAGTAAAAGACAGCAAATCAATTGTATTGATAACAATGAATAGAGGGGCCTTTATATAGGCATTACAATGAGAGTCCTTCCATACATAGGATTCCTAGTTAAGGTAAGACATCTAACAGGATCCTACTACCTCTGGAAGGGTCTAGAACCTTCCATATCTCTATCCCCCTACAACCAGCATTAGGTAAGACACCAATAAGGGAAGGATAACCCGGAACACTCCCCCTGTGTCGAGCACTAATACTAACATGGTGCATAAGGTGTTGCCTCGGTAAAAAACCTTTCCAAGTCAAATAAAACCCCGTGGGAAAAACAAAGACTTGGTGAGGAAAAAGAGTACAACGCACCAACTACAAATGTCAGAATCATGTGAAGTATACTCCCCCTGAGGTATACATGACAGCTCATTTCGTCGAGCTATCATTAGTTGAGCTCGGATAATCGACATATGCCGATGCTTCTCACATGTTTCTCAAATGTAGATTTCGGCAGAGACTTAGTGAACAAGTCTGTGATATTCTCATGGGAACTCACTTGTTTCACTTCGATATTCAGCAATTTCTGCTGCTGCTGATTATAAAAGAACTTCGGCGCGATATGCTTGGTATTGTCACCCTTAATGAAACCTAACTTCATCTGCTCAATGCATGCCGCATTGTCCTCAAAGATGCAAGTAGGTGTTGCTGTAGTGGGATCTAATCCACATGTTCCTCGTATATGGTCTATGACTGACCGGAGCCAAATGCACTCCCTTACGGATTCGTGCAATGCAATTATCTCTGCATGGTTCGAGGAAGTTGCAACCAGGGTCTGCTTGGTAGATCGCCAAGATATCGCCGTATTCCCAATGGTGAACACATAACCAGTTTGGGAACGTCCTTTATGCGGGTCAGAGAGATAACTGGCATCAGCAAATCCAACTAACGTG
This sequence comes from Orobanche coerulescens, assembly GCA_033398695.1. Classification (NCBI taxonomy): domain Eukaryota; kingdom Viridiplantae; phylum Streptophyta; class Magnoliopsida; order Lamiales; family Orobanchaceae; genus Orobanche; species Orobanche coerulescens. The sequence goes on from CM065804.1 coordinate 207,359,094, forward strand.
TTGTTAGGATTCTCTGCATAGGGGGTAATCTTGCTGCAATATCAGAGGAGGATCGACGGTCGGTATGCATCGTCTTAACCTCAACAGTTCCTTTCGGAATATCGCTCTCTCTTGCGTAGGGAAAGAACAATCCAAGATCACTGGAGCCTTTCAAGTATCGAAAGATGTGTTTTACTCCATTCCAATGCCTTATCGTGGGAGCGGAGCTAAATCTCGCTAACAGATTCACAGAGAATGCGATGTCTGGACGAGTACATTAAGCCAGATACAACAATGCACCGATTGCACTAAGGTACGATGTTTCTGCTCCAAGGACCTCTTCATCCTCTTCTTTGGGACGAAATGGATCCTTGTTCATCTCCAGACTTCGACCAACCATGGGGGTAGCAAGAGGATGTGCCTTGTCCATACTAAATCGCCTGAGCATTTTGTGGACATAGGCAGACTGATGAATGAGTATACCATCATCTCGATGTTCTAGCTCTAAGCCCAAGCAGAATCGAGTCCTCCCCAGGTCTTTCATCTCGAATTTGGATTTAAGGTAGTGGGCCGTTTCATTGACCTCATCTATGGTACCGATAACATTCATATCATCTACATAGATGGCTACAATCACGAATCCTGTATCTGTTATTTTCACGAAAATACATGGATAGATATCACTATTCTCGTATCCCTTCCCAACTAAGTATTCACGTAGGCGGTTGTACCACATCCTTCCGGATTGTTTCAACCCATACAGTGAACGATGCAATTTCACAGCGTAAGCGCTCCGTGGTTTAGAGCTACTTGATTTGGGCAACGAAATCCCTTCGGGGACTTTCATATAAATATCCGTATCTAGATCCCCATAAAGATACGCTGTAACCACATCCATAAGCTGCATATTCAGTTTTTCAGACACTACCAAACTGACTAATTAGCGGAAAGTGATGATGTCCATAACGGGAGAATACGTCTCCTCGTAGTCAATGCCAGGGCGCTGCAATAAGCCTTGGGCAACTGGTCTCGATTTGTAACGCATGACCTCATCCTTATCATTGCGTTTACGAACAAAGACCCAATTATGTCCAACTGGTTTAACGCCTACGATATACGGCCAAATACCTCACGTTTCGCCATTGAGTCTGGTTCAGCCTGCATTGCATCTTTCCATTTCGGCTAATCGGCTAGTCATTGACATTCAGCAACCGAGCGCGGTTCAGCATCGTCGTCTTCAATAATTTCTTGAGCGACGGAGTAGGCAAAAGCATCATCGACTAGCGTGGACGACCTGTCCAATAGTACATATTCACTCGTACATTGCATCGAGATTTCTTTATTCTCTGATATCAACAAAGTTTCCGACGCGTCCGTCGATTGTTCCATTGTTGATTCGAGGACATATCCGTAGTCAGAGATAATCTCGTGTGACGGAGTTACCGTGTCGATGATGAGAGAATTTTGTGCCTCCGTTCCTCTTCTCTTTCGAGGTTTGGTATCCTTTTTACCCACTGGCCTCCCCCTCTTTCGAGCAGGGATAAGAGCAGCCGAAGCAGCCGTCCCACCACTAAGGTTGACGCCGGGGGAATCACTCCTTTGGGCGGCTGAACCTTTGCCCTATAACTGGGACTTCTAACCTTGCAGGAACATTCGCAACGGGAATGGTAGATCTTGTCACTTTCGCAGTATCAGTAAAGCTGTCGGGCATCGAATCCGCAACTTTCTGAATACTGAGAATACATTGCACTTCTAGCTCGGATTGAGCTGTGCGGGAATCTTGATGAGGCAAGGAGGGAGCACACCAGACAATTTCCTGGCTTTCAACTGGAATCGTTCGATTCCTCTCTCCCCCTAATGACGGGAAGTTTGTCTCATCAAAGTGGCAGTCTGCAAATCTTGCAGTAAATAGATCTCCTGTCAAAGGTTCCAAATAGCGGACAATTTTAGGCGATTCATAGCCAACGTATATACCTAATCGTCTTTGCGGACCCATTTTAGTACATTGTGGAGGAGTAATTTACACAAAGACTGCACAACCAAAAATGCGTAAGTGTGAAATATCAGGCGCATATCTAGTTACCAACTGGTACGCACTAAACGGTTGATTGGCAGTGGGTCGAAAGTGAATAAGTATAGCCGCATGCAAAATTGCGTAACCCCAGACAGAAATCGGCAAGTTGATGCGCAATACCAATGCTCGGGCGATAAGCTGTAACCGCTTAATCATAGCCTCAGCAAGGCCATTCTGCGAATGAATATGGGGGACAGGATGTTCAACTTCAATCCCAATCAACATGCAATAGTCGTCAAAAGACTTTGACGTAAACTTACCAACATTGTCCAATCTTAATGACGAGATTGGAAAGTCGGGGTGGTTAACCCGTAACTTGCTGATTTGTGCTAGGAGTTTAGCAAATGCAGAATTTCTTGTGGATAGCAGAGCGACGTGTGACCATCGCGTCGATGCATCAACCAGAACCATAAAGTATCTGAATGGTCCACACTCTGGTTGAATAGGTCCACAAATGTCCCCTTGAATTCTTTGTAAGAAGTGAATGTTTTGTGTTGAGTCTTTAGCAAAGGACGGAGAGGGTATCAACTTTGCTAGTGAACAGGCTTTGCAAAACAATTTATGGGCATTGGAAATTGCCACGGAAGCCTCGGGATTTACGAAAGATGCACCGTCAACCTTATCAGGGCGTGCGGTCTTTAATCCCGGTGATACGGTATCAAGCTCACTCACAACAATGCCGATATCGAGTGGTGCTTTCAATCGTTTTCTGGACTTGAAAAACGGATGACCATGTGAGTTTTTCAAAATGCGAATCATCATGTCGCGTCCAGGGTGACCGAGTCGGTCATGCCATAGTTGGTATGCTTCGAAATCACAAAGTTGGTGACTCACAGCGTAGGATTCAATAACCCTTATTGTAGTCTGGTATAAACCACTACTTAGACTCATAAGTTTCTCGAGAACGCGACGTCTTCCGCATTCTGCCAAAGTAACACACAAAAATTCTGTCCCATTCTCACAATGTGTATCAATGTGATAACCGTTGGCACGGATGTCCCTAAAACTTAGCAAGGTTCGGTTTGCTCTTGGAGCATAGAGAGCATTTGTGACATTAATATGCGTACCATTAGGTAGCAAGAAATGAGCAGGTCCCCTCCATTGAATTACTTGGGAGGAACCAATCATTGTTGTCACTGAGGATATATATGGCACACTATCCTTAAATAATTCCCTATTCCGAAGAATAGTGTGGGTTGTTCCACTATCAGCAAGACACTCAATTTCGCCACGAGACATCTACAATAAGACATGAAACTCGATTAGTCTTGTGATGAAAGACGTAGCGAAAACTCATTAACTTCGAGTTTGGGGAAATTCGACCAAGTTGGTTAGGATCAAAGTTAGCACAATCGCTGGAAATAATTTCCGCGTAGCTTGACATTTGTTCACTAAAACCGAAATAACTTCTTCATTAAGAAGGATATGGATGAACAGTCAGTTGTTCTGGAAACTAGACTTCCGTATCTTTCTTTCCATAGGTCGTGCACTTTCTGGATCATTAAACTCAGATCTCAGTGCTCGTTTTAAGTTGCTATTTTGGTATTTCCCTATTGTTGAGTGATAGAGCAAGGTTGAAGCCTTTTTCAAAGGCATTATTGTTGATACAATACTATGGCAATATGGCCATAGGAGCGTTTAAATACTTCAAAATGCATCGGAGTGTTTGATTTATATCTCGACTAATGATCCTTTCGGTAACTCCAACTTGGTAGACTTGCAGAGAAAGTAGGAACGTCGGTACAGCTAAGGCTGTTTAAAAACCACTGATTCCGTTTGAACTTTCAAAGCATAAACAAATACCAAGGAGGATGCGCCTAGTCTTGATCAAAAGTTTTGATGAAATCCACCAATGTATCAAACTAACCAAGCAATTCATTATTGAACAATTGTTTTGTGATAAACCAAACATGCTTTCGAAGGGAAAAATAAAATTCGTTTTTGCACAATCACAACAATTAAAAGAATTTTATTCATCATGGCCAACTTTATTACATTCATAGAAAATCCAAAGTAGTTCTCGAAAACTAGAAACAAGACAAAACATAACCAAAGCGTAAACAGGGAGGGATCTCAGTATGGTTCACCTCCGTATTCTCATTATCTTCCTCCATGTAATTTGACTCTTGAGTCAAGTACTGTTTATAGTGCTTGTAGTAAGCTTGGATGTTCTTTGGCGCCTTGCAATTGCGGTAAGTATGCTTCTTTGATCCGCAAGTATAGCAATTCCGGCCTTCCTTTGGAGTGGTTCCAATCCCGGCGGCTGGAGGCGGTCCACGTGGTTGGATTCCACTAGGTCCCGTGGCCGAGCCACCTTGCCTCTTCCACACATTGGAACGACGACCTCGTCTTTTCCCTCGCTTGCTCGAGTCATGCACCCGTGGTGCTTGCAAAAACTGAGTAGCGTTGCCTTTTCTATTTTGTCGTGGTGCCTTCCTGTGGGTAGCCTGATTCACTTCCGGAACCGGCTTCGTACCAGCTGGGCGCGCATTGCTATTGAGAATAATCTCATGGTGCGTTTCTTTTTTCGCGAGGTGGGAGATAAGGTCACTAAAAATTTTAATTCTCCCTTCCTCAGAGGCAACGCGCAGCTGATGAGCAATCACACTTGCTCCCACGGGAAACGTGTTAAGAGTCTTCTCGATCAAATCTTGATCAGACTTCTTGACACCACAAAAACTAAGGTCAGCTCGAAGATCGAGGATGGCTTGGTTATAAGCCTCCACATACGCATAATCCAAAAATTGGATTTGCTCCCACTGAAGTTGCAATTCGGGGAAGCACTGATCATGCACATTATTAAATCGTTGTTCGAGTGTATCCCATAGTTCTTTGGGGGTTTGCAAATTCATGTAACACATTTTCAACAACGGATGTATATGTCTACGCAAGTACATCAGTGCATTAGCCTTGGTTTCCTCGCTTGGTTCTTGAGCGGTAGGCTCGTTAGAGGGAAAGATGGTGGTGGTAAATCTCTTACCGACGAACGCCAAGCGAACGTCTGAGACCCACCTATGGTACTCCTTACCAGCATGGTCAATGATGTCGAACTCCGGATGAACATTGGAGCTTTGTGCCATTTACAAGATATAAACAAGAGGAAGTTAGTCTTGTTGGATTTTTCAGTGACAATGTAAACGGTCACAATCGATGCTTTTAAAAGCGTGTAACATAACCGTTACTCGATGTACTTCCCTTAATTGTTGTTTAGTAAAGTCTACAAAAAAAACGGCGATATCAGATCGCACCCAGATACATGGTGTATGCAACAACTACAAGTATCGACTTTCAACAATTTCGTGACTCCCCCAGGACCGTCACACAGTTTTCTTCGACACGTAGAGATACCGACTTCTCTCGCGGTCTCATCCACCGCAAAGTAGTGTGGGAGATAAAGAACCCAATAACCCATGTCCCCAAAAGAAAAATTCCCAAAAAGGAGAGAATTGAATAGGGACAAGTCAGATAATTACCTCGATTATAAAATTAGGCACGTGATATGGATGAATTTGTGGTGTGCTTCGATCTACCAGTTGGTACTCGATGCGACGACGTGAAACCGGGGGCGCAATTTTGGCGGCTTCCAAAAATAAGTTGATGTTCGGGTTTTGGTCCGAGGTTCTGAATCGGGTCGGACTTGGCTGGGCTGGAGGTGGCCGGCAGCGGTGGTCAGCGGCAGTCGGCGACGGCGGAGGTTAGCGGCGGTCGTCGGCGGCGGTCCGGCGGTGGTGGCTGGACTGGATCGGCGGCGATGGTTGGCGGCGATATTCCGGCTGGACTGAATTGGCGGCGGCTTTCCGGCTGGACTGTATCGGCGGCGGCATTCCGACGGCAACGGTGGTCCGGCGGCGGCGGTGGTCCGGCGGTGGTGCTTGGCGGCAGCGTGGCCAGTCTGGCGGCAGCCCAGCGTAGGCGAAGCTGGCGCGGCGTAGGCGAGGCTGGCGCGGCGGTGGTGGTGCAGGGCCGGTTTTTTATTTTTTTTCTTCGAGCTACGTGCTGATAACGTGTTTCAGGAGAAAGTAAAAGACAGCAAATCAATTGTATTGATAACAATGAATAGAGAGGCCTTTTAATAGGCATTACAATGAGAGTCCTTCCATACATAGGATTCCTAGTTAAGGTAAGACATCTAACAGGATCTTACTATCTCTGGAAGGGTCTAGAAACTTCCATATCTCTATCCCCCTACAACCAGTATTAGGTAAGACACCAATAAGGGAAGGATATCCCAGAACATTAACTAATTAATAATACGTAATTATAATATTATTATATAATTTAATTTAATAAAATGATCGATTAAAAACCAAGAATCAAGCATCCAAAATTTTAATATTGCAGCTTTTATAAGATAGAATAAATATTACACAATATTTAGCTATATTCGGGAGCATTTAACAATGGTAAAAAATTATTGTTGGCCACTAATTATACTGGATACAGCTTGGAAAGTGTTTTATAAACAACAAGTTGTACTGATTTTAAATCTGAGTGCATAGCGAAAGTCTTAAATATAGTAAGTTGCTGTGGATACAGCAACTTGATGTGCAGTGTATACTTAAATAATCACAGTTAAATAAAACAAGTAAGGCAGAAGGTAAATAACACAGTATTTAAAGTGGTTCGAGGTAAACCCCTCTATGTCCACTGGTCCTCCACACAGGAGTAAAAAATTTATTATAATTACTGCGTACACAACTACGTAATTATAACAACACTTAATCAATATATCGTTCACACAGATTGATATAAAGATGCTTCAACCGTTCACACAGATTGGTTTGAGCTAACACTTTGACTGGCTTCTTCACACACAGTTCTGAAGCTTCATCTTCTTCGATGCAATTCCTTCACACACAGTTCTGGAGTAGCAACAATTACTCAGTCCACACAGGGCTGATCTGGGTTTGTTCAAAGATAGAACAGGGTATGAACAACAGCTTTGACTTTCTGAGCTTCTAGCTGATGATGTGTTGTTCACGATTTGAGCACTGTATATCTCTTGTATCTAAATAGCAGTGAGCTTTGGAGATATGTTTTCCTCTGATGTATATGATAACTTCGTAAGCTTTCATTTTTGGTACCTTGGTAAGTGATGATCTTCAAACTCTGGAGAGATATATAGTCTCTGAAATATATCCGTTGGAGATCTATCCGTTGGGTGAGATTATGTGACAACAGATTTTCAACTGAGATCCGGATATTGCGGGATTTGAAGATCTTCTGACTTGCAGTATTTAAATACTTTATCTTTTAGTATTTAAATACTTCTTTATCAACGGGACTTGACTTTTAGTGAAGACTGAAGATTCCTTCTTTGTCCTGTTGAGAGTTGTATGGAAGGATTACGTATTGACAATTCGAGACAGCTTCCATACTTAGTCTTTATGAGACTTCTTTGCTGTACTGAAAGATATGTTGTATCTATGAGAGGTCTTCGATACAGGTTGACACTATGGATCAGATTTTCGATACAGTTTGCTTACTGTATGCAGGATTGGTACATTGTCAAAACATACTGACACTACGATCAATAGAGGGCAGTATCGATACAGGGTTTTGTTATCCTAACAAATTCGATACAGGGTATTGTTATCCCAACAATTTCCCCCTTTTTGACAATTTGCCAAGACTTAAAATCTTTCAAGACCTTCTTGATGATGCCAAAACCTTCTTCATGAAGTGAATAACCTTCTTGATGACTTCGGGCAGATTTCTTGGTCTTCTGTCAAATGATCTGTCTTTCAGTAACTTAGACTAATTTATGAACTGCTCATAGGCGAGTTCGATACAGCTAAGAATTTTTACAACTTAAGCTTATGATTGGCGCGCAGGCACAATCTTACAATGTATTCTAGATGCATACAACTGAATTTATGTACTTTTCATAGACAAGTTCGTACAGCTTGATTTTCAAACAAGTTTCTATACTTGTGATTGTTATCCCAACAATTTAAGTTATGTAATCATACATTAACATAGTAGATTACGAGTTGTAATCTTTCAAGACAGGCAAACATTTTTATTGATATTCAAAAATAGAGTACAAGGATTGCTGTTTTGAAAGAAAAATTACAAACAATAATTACAAGGATTTCAGCTCCTATAATCAGAATGTCTCCATGGCCTCTTCTCTGGATCATGCTCGATTCCACACCACTAGTTCTGTAGGGAGTCATTGCCTCGATCTAGGTATATTGCTCTACCATCATAGGATCTGTCGAAGGCAAGAATCCAGTCTTCTGGATGGGTGATCCGATCTCCTCTTCTATGCTTGGATTTCATTTCGATTTGGAGAGGAAGCTTTCCTTCTTCTAACATCTTCGTGAATTTGTCTGCAGCCTCCGCTAAAGTTTTATAACCTTTGAAGATGGCGGATTCCCTGACGAGTTTAACAAAATATCTCATCAGTTCATTTCTCCTCCATTGCTTCACTTCTTCAGCAGTGGGATGGCGGTTGGTTGGCAGACAAATCTCAGAAGGTCTTTGTATAATGCTTTGCCAGGGAACATTGGGGTCATGGAACTCAGGTCGGTAACCTGAAATCCTGAAACTTTGAGAGGGTGGAGCTAATTTATTCAATTCAGTGGTAATGCTGTCTTGAGCAACATTAAATTCCCTTTCATGCTGAAGCCTTGTTCTCCTTGCTGCTTCTCTCGCTTGTTCCCCCTTTTTGGCGTCATCAAGATGTTCTAGGATCTCCAGTGCGGCATCCTCCTTCGTCTCAATGTTTGTCATTCTCTCGACAAGGGTGGAGAGCACCTGCGACATATCTTTAATACTTTTGTCGTGGGCTCGAAGCTGGGAAGATGTTTCGATCATGGCGGATGCTGTCTTGGCCTCGGATATGCGCATTTTGGATTCCTCGTCTCTCAGGAGTTGCTCTTGTTTCTCGTGCAGATTCTTCAGTGCTTGCTTGAAGACTTCTGGCAAAACAGTGAAGGCTTCGACTACGCGAGAGACTTCATGTTGTAATCCAGTCATCTCTTCAACAGCAGAAGTGTGCATCCAATTCAGAGCTTTTTCCACTGAATACAAGGCATTAACTACATCCTGGATAAAGACGGTTTGAAGGCCAAGAGCACGCAATCGCTCTTTCCTAGCAGCAGTGTTGGGAGAATCCGGCTTGTGAAGTACTCGACTCCATTCAGCCTTCTCAAATTCACGTTAGGACGTGAAGTGAGTTGGACATCCTCAGGTGTAGTACCGTCGTCGGATTCCATGGTTGATGGGGCGGGAGCAGCAGTTTCGGGTTCGGCAGCAGGGGGTGCGACGTCCTCCTGTGTCGAAGGGATTCCTGCAGACATAGATACAGGAGGGACTGATTCCTCCTGTTGTCTCTCAGCAACTACTTCTTCTTCGGCAGCAGCAGGCTCGGGTGTCTGTTTCGAAATATTTTCTTCTTCCTCCACGACAGAAGGGACTGATTCCTCCTGTTCGGGAATAATATCTGGCTGTTGCGAGGGGGGCTCCTGGCGGCTTGAGGTCCCATCATCATTTTGTTGAACCTGGGGGACTTCTCTTTCGTGAGCCTCCTCACGGCTCATTCTCAGACCTGCCTGGAAGGCATTGTCGTCGTCGTCTGAGTCGTGGTCTTCTTTTGGATTTTCGGGAGATTCCTCGGACTTATCTTTTCCTTTTCTTCTGGCATCTGATTTTTGCAAGAGATGGCTTTCAATCAACTCTTTGCAGTATAGATTGTCCTATTGGATCAGGGCTTCAACTTCTGTGGAGTCCGTCACTTCCAATACGAATCTTTCTTCATTTCTCCACTCGCTCCAGTTGTACAGGGTATCGTACGGAGCTAGCCTGTAGCTTTTCCATTGAAGAAATTTTTCATATGCATGCTCAATTTGCACAGAGAGAAGGGTTTTGTTGATAATAGTGTCCGGGGAGGGACTTCGTACAACGTCTGAGTCCGCTGTAGCGAGGGGTTCCTCTACAGGTGTGGGATCCTGTATGGAAGAGGGATTCCTTACAGGGGATGGTTCCCCGAAGGAAGGTGGATCCTGTACGGGTGTGTAATCCCGCATAAGAGAGTTAGCTGTTGGCTCCAAAGGGGCAGCCGACTCGCTAGAGTCTTCCAAGTTAGCAGATGACCTCATATCCGTCGTTGCCGCCAAAGGCTCGGGATTTACTGTCGATACAGTAATGGGCATCTCTTCCGCAGGGGTTGGGCCCTGGGGTAGTTGTTCAGTGGGTTGCGCCACGGTAGAAGCTTCATCGGAGGTTTTTGTGGATTTGGATTTAGAAAGCCTCCTTAGCTTCCTTTTCGGCTTCTCAGCAGCAATAGGTGTCTTGCTGTGAGATCTCTTTCTTTTCCTTGAAGACTCCATACTCTGGGACTTCAAAGAAACATCCCTTGGATCTTCAGACACGGGCATACTTCGGACGGATGGATGGTTGCAAACCAGAGTGCTCTGATTAAAAGCCGAAGGCTTGACACCTCCTAAGTAGATCCGGGAGCTAATTTTCTTCGCATCTGCGGATTGTGGAAGTCCGCATTTCATCAGAATGTGGTTTAAAAATAAACCAAATGATTTATTTTGAGTGGCAGGCTTGGACACTTCTTCCTGCAAGCGTTTCAAAATAATCTGGCACCAATTGACCTTTTCACAGGTCAAAATCGCAACCATCATTCTAAACCTAAGATTAGTGCACATTTCAAATGCACCAGTGTGATTTTCGATGATTCTGCAACAAAAGTCATGCAAGTACACGTATGGCAAATAGAAATTATTTTTGTTACAGGTGGTGTGAACCACGTCAACCTTAGCTGAGCCGGTGAACAGGCCATAGTACTTGGTCATCAGCTCTTGAGACCCAAAAGTCTCAAGTTCTTCCATGGTCAGGCCATCAGCGGGCAGCCTGTAAATGTTCTGGAGAATATCTCGATCGATGCAGATCTCCACTCCTTGAATGACAGCGGTGATGTCAGCAATGTGGCCTCCCTGGGCCAGCGACAAAAAGCGAACGGCAGCGTTGAGGTAGAAGTCCTCAACCAAGTGAACGTCATATTTCTCGGCGGTCTGACTCCTGAGGCGGTAGAGGCCTTGCTGACGGAGTCGGGTGATGATGAACTCCATTGGTTCGACGTCATTAGTTTCAGCGAGAATACGCTCGATGACGACAGATTTTGAGAAGATCCGTCCATCGATGATGTTCGAGGCTTTCTTGAGGGCGGGAGAAGATGTCTGAGCAGCCATTGGTGATTCTCAAGAAAATATGAAAGAGATTAAGAGAAATTCGCAGTAAAACACAGAAAAACTTGTAGGCTGTATTTGCTTGAGTACTCTTAAATTTTGCAGAAAGCGTAAAGAGTCTCAAATGGCAGTATCAGTCCTTTTATAGTGGGCGGCGAAGTAGGGTTTACAGAGTACGAATGGTCAGATTTAAGGGATGGGAGCCGGTTTTTGAAAAGAACGGTCACGATGAACTGAGTGTAACTGGTACACTTATCCACGGAATATTAAAATATGAGCGGGTCCCACTTCTGACATTTGTTGTTACCCATAATGCCTGAAACGGCGGTTTTAAATGTTATACAATTTGAAAACATCGCGGCTTTTGAGATTCAGTTGTCCAGATGTCGTGTAAGGCATTTAATGTAAATGACGTTTGACATGAAAACAGGGCACATGGACAAAAATTATTTTAAAAATTTATAATTTATATACTGAATCGAAATCCTATAGTATGTGTTGTATCCGCGACGATACAGCGTTCCCCCTTAAAAGGTACATATATGTTTTAATTCCATACAACAACTTTTGGATTAATGCTGTATTCATGGGTCATACTGTATTCCCCCTTAATTTTTGCACACGTCAGCTGTAGGATGATTCATATGTCTTTGTTCCCCATAGTGCTGTATTGAAGGCTCTGAGTGTACAGATAATTAATGGTGGATACTGTATTCTTGGGTCTTACAGCATTCCCCCTCAATTATTGAGTAAAAACAGTAAATTACTTATAGGGAGTCGGGCTGTAGCATTCCCAATTCTTGTCTAAGCATGTTGAATCTTGCTGTGTCTAGAGGCTTGGTGAAGATGTCGGCCAACTGAATATCTGTATGAACCTTTTCGAGCCGAACATCCTTGTTCTCGACATGATTCCTTATGAAATGATGCTTCATGTTGATATGCTTAGTGCGCGAGTGCAGGACAGGATTGTGCGTGATTGCAATTGCACTCGTGCTATCACACATGATTGGCGTCTCTCTGGCTTCAATCCCATAATCTGACAACTGCTGCTGCATCCAAAGGATCTGCATACAACAACTACCAGCAGCATAGTATTCTGATTCAGCCGTGGAAAGTGAGTTAGCCAATTGCTTCTTACTGAACCAAGAAACGAGTCTAGGTCCAAGAAAGTGACAAGTTCCACTTGTACTCTTCCTATCTAGCTTGCAGCCTCCGAGATCCGAGTCGCTGTATCCAACTAAATCGAATCCGCCTTCTTTAGGATACCACAATCCTACATCGACTGTTCCTTTAATGTACTTCAGGATTCATTTAGCTGTATTGAAGTGTGATTCCTTAGGTGCTACTTGATATCTCGCACACACTCCTACAGCAAATTGGATATCGGGCCTGCTAGCCGTTAGGTACAGGAGAGAGCCAATAAGCTTCCTGTAGAGTGATTGGTCAACCGGCTTTCCGGCTTCATCAGCACTAATTTGCACGGAAGTGCTCATGGGGGTTGACGATGATTTGGAAGTGTTCATTCCAAATTTGTTGAGAAGTTCCTTGCTGTATTTTTCCTGGTTGATGAAAATACCCATAGGCAACTGCTTTACCTGCAAACCTAGGAAATAACTAAATTCTCCCATCATACTCATTTCAAATTTACTTTGCATGAGATGAGAGAACCTTTGACACAAAGCAAGGTTAGTTGAACCAAAAATTATATCATCTACATAAATTTGCACCATTAGAAGGTCATCACCTTCCTGTATTTTGAACAAGGTCTTGTCCACAGCACCTTTCTCAAATCCATTATCGGTTAGATACTGGGACAGGGTCTCATACCAGGCTCTAGGGGCTTGCTTAAGTCCATACAGTGCTTTCCTCAGCCTGTATACTAGGTCGATGCCGTCTGTGTTGGCAAACCCTGGTGGTTGTTCAACCTAAACTTCTTCGGCAAGGTCTCCATTTAGGAATGCACTCTTGACGTCCATTTGGTGTACAATAAAGCTCTTATGGGCGGCAAAGGCTAAAAATATCCTAATGGCTTCTAGTCTGGCTACAGGGGCAAAGGTTTCATCGTAGTCTATGCCTTCTTCCTGTCTATAGCCTTGTGCGACTAGCCTTGATTTATTCCTTATAATAAGTCCATTTCGATCCTTCTTGTTTCTAAATACCCATTTGGTTCCTATAACCGATTGATGCGTAGGTCTGGGTACAAGATACCATACGTTGTTTCTTTCGAAACCGTTAAGCTCTTCTTCCATAGATGTTATCCAATGAGAGTTATTAAGAGCGTCTATGGTAGAAACAGGTTCGGACTGGGCTAAGAATACAGCAATAGTGCACATGTTGAGTCTTCTAAGCTCGGATTGAGATTTCCATTCAGGAAATGGTGATATCTCAGTATCTAGTTCTTCTTGTGCACAAAGTACATTTCCTTGTGTACTCTGTATTCTCCTACGGGTAGAAACACCAGCATCTATGTTTCCAATGATCAGCTCTTGCGGGTGATCTCTCAACCATCTTCGGTCGGGTTCTAATTCAGGGTCCCGTACTGTATCGAGAGTTTCTGTAGATACAGCTTCAGCTTGTACAGCGTCGGCTTCATCTACGTCGATTCTTACAGCTGCGGGGTTGATTTCTAGGTCAACAATAGGTTCTATGGGAGTTGGTGGATATAAGATTGAGAGATGTTGGATGTTCTGAGTAATATCATCTACCCCTGTAGGGTCATGATGAGGTTCGTCGAACACTACATGAACTGATTCCTCGATCGTCAGCTTCCTTTTATTAAAGATCCTGTAAGCTTTGCTGACGGAGGAGTATCCTACAAATATTCCTTCATCTGATTTCTCATCAAAGGTTCTAAGTTGATCCTTCCCATTATTCAATACATAGCACCTGCATCCAAAAATGTGAAAATATGAAACTAACGGAGTTTTGTTGTTCCATACCTCGTATGCTGTTTTGTTGTGGTGCTTGTTGACGATACAGCGGTTTTGAGTGTAGCATGCTGTATTGGTTGCTTCACCCCAGAAACGCTGTGGCAGCTTGCTTGCGGCAATCATTGTCCTTGTTGCTTCTTTCAGCGTCCTATTCTTTCGCTCGGCAACACCATTTTGTTGAGGTATACGGGCAGCTGAGTGTTCGTGTTGTATACCATTTTCCGAACAGTATTGCTCTATAAAGCGGTTAGTAAATTCTGTACCTCTGTCAGAACGAATGGACACGATACTCAATGCCTTTTCATTTTGAAGCTTTCTCAGGAGCTCGGGCAGCTTTGATGTTGTTTCCTTCTTCTTGCTTAGGAAAATTGTCCAAGCATACCTGGAGTAATCATCAACAACAACAAGACAGTATTTCTTACCTCCCAAACTTACTGGTCTACAGGACCGTAGAGATCCATGTGTAGCATTTCCAACACTCTTTACGTTGAAAGGTAGGATTTGCTCTTCAGGGTTGACTTGATTTGCTTGCCTTTCTGACATGGTCCGCAGACGCTGTCCTTTTTGAATGACACGTTTGGCAATCCTCTTACCATTCCCTGTCTTGAGAGCTTGTTGATCGTCTTGAAGTTGACGTGAGACATCCTCTTGTGCCATAACCAGCTTAGATCTGCAGTGCCTTTGGCAACAAAGCATGGAATTGAGGAGCTCATAGGCTTCCAGTCAGCAATATACATGTTACCTGATCTGCTTCCTGTAAGCACAATTTCTTTGGTCTGGATGTTCTTGACTCTACAGCGATCTATATAAAATTTCACCGAGAACTGTTTATCACAGAACTGGATAATACTAAGTAGATTGTACTGTAAGCCTTCAACATATGCAACATCGGTGACTTTGAATTTTCCGACAAGTAGGTTTCCTTTCCCTCTTGTTCTTCCTTTAGATTTATCACCGAAGCGAACTTTTGGACCGCGACCTTCTACGAAATCTGATAGCTTGCTTTTATCTCTGGTCATGTGCCGAGAGCATCCACTATCAAAGTACCAGGTGTCCTCCTCTAGGATGTCCTGTATGCAAAGAGATTAAGTAGATTTAGGTCCCCTTTGATTGTTGGGTCCATGTATGTTAGTGCCTTTAGGTACCCAAATTTTCCTGACAGCAATTGGTTTACTGTAGGTTACATTCGGTACAGTGTTTCGGTATCTACGTGGGGCATAAACGTAGTCGCTATAACCATGATAATTGTTATGCATGTAAAATTCAGGGTTATTATTATTAGTCCAGTACGAGTGCCGTCTTGGAGGTGGAGCCATTTTCTTGGGCCTAACAGCTTGCCTTCTGGGTCTCTAGTTGGATTCCCAACGCTGTTGTTGATACTGAGCGGGCACCTGCTGTCTCGAGGAATAACGGGGCTCTTGTATCCAATACCTCGGCGTGCTGTACTGATAGTACTGCCGTGCGGGCCTTTTGTATTTGGATACAGCCTTTCTTCTGAACGGCTGTTGGCGCTGTTGATGTGCTCGAGGAGCATGCTGTTGAGTGCGCCTTTCAGGTCTGAATGGCTGGTGATTCCGCTGTCTGGAGTATGATTGAGGTGGCGGAATGGCAGCCTTGGCTGTTCGCTGTGCAACAGGTTCCTTCACAGGACTCGAAGTTTCTTTCGATACATGAATGGGTTCCACACCCCTGACAAAGACTGTACTAGTTTTCCCTTTGTTTGAACATGAGCTGTATCCTAAGCCACTTTTATCATGAGCATGTTTCCTAGTGCTTAGAATTTCTTCCATTCTTTTGGACGATTTCTCGAACGATTTCAGAATAGTCTCAAGTTCATCTTCTCGTTTTTCGAGAATTTTGACTTTGGCTTGAAGTAGAACCAACTCATTTGTCTTGCTCTCGTTGTGAGTTTTAACCTCACTTAGTTCATGAGCAAGTTGATGATTTCTCTCCATGAGTTTTTCAAAATCGACTTTGCTGGTTTCACAATCAATAGACATATTTTCATAATTTATTTTCAGCAAGTCATTTTCATCTTTCAGCTCTAGGTTAGACAGTTGGAGCTGTATATTCTCATTTTTCAATGTCTCATGGGCCTTTTGAATGTTTTTAAACTCATTCATCATGTTTTCAAAAGTATGAGATGTATTTACTGGAATAGTTGAGGTTGAGCTTACCTCATCGTCGCTATCTTCACCTTCCGGAATGTCCTTGGCCATAAAGCACATATATACTTTATCATCGAACTCATCGTCAGATGAATCACTTTCAGTGACCACCTGAAGACATTCTTCTGTTTTGGATGGTGCGGGGGAGGCTTCTGATTCTCCAATCAGGGCCTTGAGCTTGTTTTTCCAAGCACGTCTTCGTTCATCCCTCTCTTGTTGCTCGGCTTCCGGCAACCTTTGAACTTTGGGATGAGGACATTTTTTTGCATAATGTCCTAGTTTCCTGCAATTATAGCACAGGTTAGCATCACCGGATGAAGTTTCGGTACTTACCTTGTGGACAGGTTTGGGCCTGTAGGGAGTCTTTCCAGACTGCTTGATGAACTTCTTGAACTTATGCATGAGAAGCGCCATTTCATCTTGAGACAGGCTGTCGTCGTCACTGTCAGCATTCTTGTGACTAGGCTTCGACGAGCTGGGCATGCTGTGTCGACGATTCGATACAGCGGCTAGTGCTGTAACCTTTGGAGGAGATTCTTCAGCTTTCTCTCTTCTGTCAATATCATACTCAAAAGCTTTGAGGTCAGAGAAGAGATCAAAAGTAGATATTTCATTAAGATTGCAAGACACACGCATAGCTGTGGTCTTAATGTCCCATCGGGCAGGGATAGATCTGAAAATTTTTAAATTCTTCTCCTTTTGGGTATAAATTTTGCCCAAAGCTTCAAGTTCACCAATAATATCAGTGAATCTGAGGTCAAGTTCCTCAAGTGTCTCAGTTGGTTTCATTTCGAAAGATTCAAATTGCTGAGTCAGTTTTGAAATTTTGTTTTCTTTTGAGAGCTCAGTTCTCTCACAAATCAACTTGAGTTTATCCCAGATTTCCTTGGCTATTTTACAGCTCTTTACCTCCGAGAATGTGCCTTTGTCGAGAGTGACAAACAACGCATTCTTAGCCACATTGTCGAGGTTAGCTCGCTTTCTTTCATCTGTGGTCCATTGCTCGCGTTCCTTCTCGAGCATCTCAGCATGGGCTTGGCCTTCAACCCTTGCGGCCGTGTTTACCTTCATGATCTTGATAGGGCCATCCTGTATAACAAAAATCATCTCTTCGTGCATTGCTGCAAGATGAGCCTCCATCCTGATTCTCCAATCATCAAATTCGTTAATAGAGAACATAGGCACTTTGTTGATCATAGATGTATCCATGTGAGAATAAGGGAATGAAAAAGACTGTTTTAAAAATAAGTGATTTTGGATCTGATTCGGTTAAAAATACGACTGATTCTTTTTAGAATCAACCTCTCTGATTCCACTTGTTGGCCACTAAGTATACTGGATACAGCTTGGAAAGTGTTTTATAAACAACAAGTTGTACTGATTTTAAATCTGAGTGCGTAGCAGAAGTCTTAAATACAGTAAGTTGATGTGGATACAGCAACTTGATGTGTAGTGTATACTTAAATAATCACAGTTAAATAAAGCAAGTAAGGCAGAAGGTAAATAACACAGTATTTAAAGTGGTTCGAGGTAAACCCCTCTACGTCCACTGGTCCTCCACACAGGAGTAAAAAGTTTATTATAATTACTGCGTACACAACTACGTAATTATAACAACACTTAATCAATATATCGTTCACACATATTGATATAAAGATCTTAGCTTCAACCGTTCACACAGATTGGTTTGAGCTAACACTTTGACTGGCTTCTTCACACACAGTTCTGAAGCTTCGTCTTCTTCGATGCAATTCCTTCACACATAGTTCTGGAGTAGCAACGATTACTCAGTCCATACAGGGCTGATCTGGGTTTGTTCAAAGATAGAACAGGGTATGAACAACAGCTTTGACTTTCTGAGCTTCTAGCTGATGATGTGTTGTTCACGATTTGAGCACTGTATATCTCTTGTATCTGAATAACAATGAGCTTTGGAGATATGTTTTGCTCTGATGTATATGATAACTTCGTAAGCTTTCGTTTTTGGTAACTTGGTAACTGATTATCTTCAAACTCTGGAGATATATATAGTCTCTGAAATATATCCGTTGGAGATCTATCCGTTGGGTGAGATTCTGTGACAACAAATTTTCAACTGAGATCCGGATATTGCGGGATTTGAAGATCTTCTGACTTGCAGTATTTAAATACTTTATCCTTTAGTATTTAAATACTTCTTTATCAACGGGACTTGACTTTTAGTGAAGACTGGAGATTTCTTCTTTGTCCTGTTGAGAGCTGTATGGAAGGATTACGTATTGACAATTCGAGACAGCTTCCATACTTAGTCTTTATGAGACTTCTTTGCTGTACTGAAAGATATGTTGTATCTATGAGAGGTCTTCGATACAGGTTGACACTATGGATCAGCTTTTCAATACAGTTTGCTTACTGTATGCAGGATTGGTATATTGTCAAAACATACTGACACTACGATCAATACAGGGCAGTATTGATACAGGGTTTTGTTATCCTAACAAATTCGATACAGGGTATTGTTATTCCAACAATTATTATAAATGGCATCACAAATTTTAAATACAATTAGGTCAATGAATCTTTAATATATATAAAAGTGTAATAATATTATAATTTTAATGAGATTTTAATATAAATAATGAATGTAATCATGATTAAATTTTATTATAGTAAATATATTTTAAGAAACTTGTATTGAAATATTAAGTAAAAATAAATATAAAATATTTTACAAAATATAAACTTGAATGAAAATAAAAACTAAATTATCATTATAAATAATGTTACATTTATTCTTAGCCGACGGATATCGGCCGACGGGACTTTAGCTGATGACCCAGTAGTATCAGTATTCTAGAAATTCCCGCCTATACCGATCAATCCCTAGAAGGTCCTCTAACGTTCCGATTATGGCCTAGGCGTTTATACTGGGCGTTTGGGTGATTAATCGATCTTCTAGGCTGGATGGACGGAGCCGATTAAGGTAAGCTAAGATACTATGGATACTATGGACTACTTTATACATATATAAAAGTTTCAAATTCCTAGATACGTGGGCGACTAGGCGATGCCTAGGCGGTTATACTTTTTTGTTTTTTTCATTTTGTTCTAATAGTACTATAAGTTCCTAAAATGAGATATTATGGATATTATGAACTTCCTTATATTTATATCTATATTTCAAATGTATCAATTAAATAGTTAAATTTTAATTATTTTAATTATTTTACATATATATAATTTTTTATATATAAAAATTATTAAAGTAATAATAAAAAAATAAATCCGTCTTGTCCGATTAATCCCCGATGAATGCCCGCATAATCCTCTGGGCGCTAGGAGTGAGGAATCCAAACGCCAAGCGCCTAGCGTTTTTTAGAACAATGAGTAGTATAGCCGACGACGTTCGACTTTAGCCGATAACTTTTGATCGTCGGCTAAAGTACTGAAATTAGTAGTGTAACATTCATTCAATATTTATAGTATCTTAAATATAAATAAAATATTATAATTATTATAATTTTGTGATTTAATGTAAGTAACAACTATAAATAAATTATATTATAAACATAACTAGCTATATTGTACTTTGTAGATTAAATCGTAAGTAGAATTTAGCAAAACTTAATGTAATTAAATCTATTATACTATAAGATTCAGTCCTATGATTTATTATGTAGTAATCATGATTTAATGTGGAGTAGTATTAGAGTTAAAGGATTAATTGCAGGTATACAAAGAGGTGAATGCCGAGTAGTATTAGAGTTGAACTTTTAATTACATGTAGACAAAGAGCCTTGCAGTTACACAATTCATCTATGATTAGTCTATGTTGAACTTTTAATTACAGGTAGACAAAGAGCTTTGCAGTTACACCATTCATCTATGATTAATCTATGGTATCCGATTTATAACGTTTGTGGAATACAAAAAAATTGGGAGTCAACAAGCATGGAGTTACAACATCTTAGGCGCCACATCCAATTCTTCAAGATCTGTCCTCTTAAGAAAAACAAGATCACAACAACAACAAGAACAACAAATTGTTTAATTAGATGTAAGTAATTTTATAAAAAAGATGTTTATAAATTTTTTTATAAACTTTTTTTATTAATTAGTGTTTTTTTTGGTTAGTGACTTTGTATCCTGGATTGTGGCTAACGGAGATAACGCCTGATTTGTATAAAGTACCAGACGAGATCGAGACCGGAAAGGTAACGATACCGATTTGTAATTAGTAATTTACTATTTTTGTATCGAGTTTTTTTTACTAATGTTTTGTTTAAATTTTTCAGTCAATAAGCTTTACCCAGATTCAAAGAATTTTGAGCTTATAGTTTTATTTAGGTCGGATGATAAGCTATTAAGCATAAGCTTTTTCAAATGGTCATGACTTTAGCATTCAATAAAGACAAGTCGTTAAGCACATTTACAGTCAACAGGCTTTACCCAGACTCAAATATGCCTACTTTATCCAATAAGGAAGCATTGTGAGCTTATACTTTTAATTAGGCTGGGTGATAAGCTATTAAGCATAAGCTTATTCAAATGGTCATGACTTTGGCATTCAATAAAGACAAGCTGTTAAGCACATTTACAGTCAATAAGCTTAGCCAAACACCCAGATACAAACTCTGTGTTTCTCATTATAAAAAAAAGCTTACTTTATCTATTAAGAAATCATTTTGAGTTGATTGGTAGTCTCTTATTTAGGTTAGGGATAAGCTATTAATTAAGCATAATCTTTTTCAAATGGTCATGACTTTAGCATCTAATAGGGAGGCTGGAAGCACATTTATGATATTCTGAATCTTATAGTATGATAGATTATGCGTTATGTTTTTGGTCATATTTTTGACATTTATTGGCCCATTATGAATCAATACTAAGTTAATGTATGTATGCAGGATGTTTATCGGCAACTGCAAAAGGCTTCGGATTCTGAAGAGTTTTGAAGCCATTTGTTTAGGTAAGTATCTTATGTTTAGTTTAACCATAGATTCATAATAAGGGATTTGTGATCAGAATTGTTTTACACCGGGGTCACCGGCTAGGGGGGCTTCAAGATAACATACACTAATTTTGCCATATCTCGCATTCGTGCACATGTTCACTGTAAGTTTAAGTTACCATTTTATAACAACAATCTCACAAAATACCACTGTGATACAAAGAGGGAACTAATAAGGGTATTTGAGGCAGCTTATATTAATGCTAATCTGTTGAGCCGAGCCTCCAATGTTAATTAGTTTCTGAAATAAGCTCTTATGACCCCCCCCCCCCCCAAAAAAAAAAATAATAATAATATTATATTCGTAGTTTGTATAAGCAACGACATGTATTTAAAGTGGACTGCAAGTCTACAAATGTATATATCAACTCACTGTATAAATGGAGTACGTTTAAATCAGGTAGGTCGCTGTGTAAATGAGGTTTGTTTGGATCAGGTTACTAAAGAAATATTTTTTTTATGCTCAGAAAAAGCCAAACCGTGGTTATTTATAACTTTACAAACCTGTATTTTTTTTTGTATGTCTCATCATCATGAAGTGACCCGTTTCAGTTTATATTTCATAGCATTAAGTTGCCTTAACAACTTATGATATGAAGATGTTATAAGCTTCTATAGTGAGGTGCACTAGGAGCATACTTAATATGTATATCAGGTTGCTCTAAAATAGAGACATGTTAGGATGAGGCTGCTATAAAGTTAAGAATAAGGTGTGTTTGTATCATACTTAAGCAGAAATAATGCGTGTTTGGATCAGGCGACAATATAAATGGTTTAGTATGTGCACATTCTGATAGGTAAATTGTGTTGTGGATACGAGTTTGAGAAAAGGCTCCTATTTTACGTAGTGTTCAGGTTCTTGATTCATATTATCATGCCATCCACTTTTGGTGCCACGTGATACGGTATGAAATTTTTTATGTCCTCTATGGTTGTACATGACTATATGCTTTTTTGTACTCAAATTTCAACTCGGGTGATTTTAAGCCCACATGCATACAACTGAAGGCTTACACATATTGCATACAAATACATAAACTACAAAGTACGAAGGCAGTGAAAGAAGAACTAACATGAGTTTGTATTTGTTGCAGTGACAGATCAAGGATAGATGTGGCTGACGGATAGTGACATTGGGGAACCTGTTGCTTATGTTATTGTTGTCCATGGGCCTCTTCAGGTTTTACCTCCAACCTTAATTTCATAATCATTTGGGTCATTGGGTCCAACGTAAATGAAACTTAGGTTCATTATGTCATTGTTTATTAGGTTCAGTATGTCATTCAACTTACTGAAATGGGTGTTTGGATGTGTGTATGGAGAGTGGTTGTATACACATCAGAAATGGTTAGTGAAAGATAGTGTTTGTATCTTATTATGTTGCCTCAAATCATAAGTATTGGTTAATAATATGTTTGAGTGTTTGGCAGACTTTGAATACTGACCAAAAAGGATTTTTTAGTTAAAAACAGGGCGGAGGGCATTTTGCCAAATGAGAATGAAATTCTCATACATTGCATTATAGAAGTAGAGCACTAGGTATATTAAGTACAACCTCATAAACGCGTCAAGATACCAAAAGGGCTGCTAAAAAATAAGCTATCCTAACAACCTTTTGGCATTTTGACCCGAATAACCCTTATTTTTTGTCTGAAACCATATCACTTTCTAATTAACTTTCCTTTTCAATTTTCAGGTTACCAAATGCTCCAGACATGGAAATCTTTTCATTGTATGGAGTAGGCATCCCAACCGAACGAGCATACATTTACAAACACAGACCAACAGCAGAATGCTACATACCATTCCAGATTGACACCTCGGCAAAAGATAAAAACGACGATGGTTGTTTAAAAGACTGAGTTTATTCAATTGATGGAGACGAAACTGTACCAGCATTAAGTGCGGGATTCATGTATGCAAAAGGGTGGCGTGGGAAAACGAGATTCAATCCTTGAAGAATTAAAACCTATGTTAGGGAATATGATCACAACCCTCCATCTAACTTTCTTGAGGGTCGGGAACGTTGAGTGGAGCTCACATGGATATAATGGGTAACTTCCAATTGATTGAAGATGTGATAAGAGTTGCAGCCGGTGCAAAAGGGACGGTGACAGTGCCCTCCAGCAGTTGTTCGTAAATAAGTTGTACGGATCTCAATTTAAAAGGTAGAAAATTAAATGATAACAGTATTATTAGTCTGTTAGTTAACAACTTACTTTCGCCACATATCAACTACCTAGCTGTCAGTTAGCTACTTGAGTTGCAGTGTGTTTATGCAAGTATGATAAAAGGGATGGTAAAATAGTTTACTAATTCAAACATACGAGGGATTAGATTGTCCCTAATGTAAATTATTTATTTAGAAATTTGTATTGTAACGTTGTGGGTGTATTAACTTTCATATTTCTTAGCAAAGGAACAAGAACTTATTACTATTTGAGCATTTTATAGTTTGTGAATTTAAAGGTTTGAAGTAATATTTAGAATATCACGATACGTGAATCGGTAAAGCCAACTTGGGCTAACACTTAACAATTATGTTAGATTCGAGGTTAGTTCTATTTTAAAATTATTTGGCTAAGAATTACGAAGCACATTTCAATCAGATGCACCATTAGATTTATAATTCAACGGTTTACACTGAATATTACGTAAAGAATATTTGAATATAAAGGAAAAACTACATAATTTTTGCTCGAACCCATTTGTAAATTATAATAGCAAATTAAAAAAGTTAAGGTTAAGACATACGCAAGAGTTCAATAGTTTATCGGGAAAAAAAACCGGTACAACGCACGGGTCTGAAATGTAGCTTAAACCTCTCGCCCATAATGTACGAGCATCATATCTTTGAACTAGCTCGACTTAGCTTCTGCTAACCTACCTATCAAGACGAGAAGCTATGGGGTTGAAGAGCAAAATGGTTACATTTACGTAAACATTAACAAATTCAACTACAATAACTAATAAACTATAAAATCATCAAAATTGTTATATTTACAAAAATATAAACAAATTCACGCGAAAATACTTAGAGAGCAAGTTTGTGCGCAGCACGGGTTCTGATTTGCTCGTGTAATATAATATTACGAAATTGAGAAATAGTTGTGTTAAACAATATTAAACAGTGTTATAAATCACCAAACAGACTAATCGGACCAGAATCAATTTAATATTGTTTTTTTATATATAGTTATTTCTATTCATACTATAATTGTAGGTAGATATTTAATAAAATATATAAAATTTTAAAGTAAGAGATGATAAATTTGCTTAAAACAATTGAATCCAGTTATAAAATAATTGGTAAATATATTTTTTAGAATTTTACTTAATATTAACCGATTTTTTCGATTATTGACAGCCATCTAACAGTAATTAATCGGCGATTAATCCTGATTAATCATCGTTCTATAGAATAGAGATATTGAATAATCGAGTATGAAGATCTCAAGTTTTAATAATATAAAGTAAAAACTTAAAATTACTAATATAGACGGATGGCAATCGGTCGTTATGGTTCAAAAACTAAACCTGAACCGAATTATTTTTATCAAAATCAAACCCGAACCGAACCGAATTAATATCCAAAACTCAAAACCAAACCTGAACTATCGGTTTTCGGTTTAGTTCGGGTTTAAACCCAAACCCAAAATTGTATAAAACAATTAAACGAAATTCAACTAACAAGCCCATTAATATGTCTTTTCCTAAAAATTAACATATTATCATATTTTTACATGCAAATTAAAAATATGCATGATCAAATTATCAATTACATCGATAATTCATAATTCAAAAATATTAATAAGATGAAAATTGACGGTCTACCATAATCTATGAAATAATAATCTTATTATTTCAATATTATTAGTATAATAAAATAGATAACATAAATATTAATTATATGAATATATATATATATATATATATATATTTAAATATAGGGTATAAGTGTATAATGACAATAAGGTAAATTTACTATACCGGTTTCAATCGGATTTCGGTTTAATCGGGTTTGAATCCGATTTCAGTTATTTGGTTCGGGTTTTGGTTCAGTTGATCCAAAAACCGAGCCCGTACCGAATTCAGTCGTTTTTACGTTCTGATCGATCCAGTCAGTTCGGAAAATTTTGTCATCTCTAAATATAGTTGTGATTACTTTTTCTGAATAATATTATTAGATGTAAGATGGAAATGTTGATTTATAAATAAATTTAAGAGTCTAATGCTCTACTAATTTAAGTTATCTATGTATATTTAAGAAAATTGCTTTCTTAATTTAATATTATCCATAACAAAATACTGGCAAACCAAGACAAAAACCTAAAATTGCTAATATTGTAATTTAACTATTTTTTTTTTTTAGAAACCCGAAGTTCTCTCATAGAAAATATCAAGTTCCGCCAATACATTGGGGAAAAGAATTCGGAAAAAACATTAGACATAAATATTAAAGATTTTGACATATTTTTTATGTATCATCCTTCCTTCATGTAGAAACGTGTTCTCCTTGTTATGTATCAGCTATTATTATTTGGATAGATGAGTTGTAGAACAATGCTACAGAACATGATGTTCTCTTGCTAGCAGTTTCACTCGCGGACACAATCATAGGCGGATACAGCATCCAAAAACTACTGGTACACCGACGCACCACAAAATAAAATAACGGACGATCGAAATTTTCTTTCTAAATTTTTCACCTTTTTAATTAAAAAATTACCAAAACGACGTCGTTTTAACTGAAAAGGCGTCAAAATGACGTCGTTTTGATTAAACGGCGTCGTTTTAACTGAAAAAACGTCAAAAACGACATCATTTTGGTTAAAACGACGTCGTATTGTATTTTTTTTGGTGGTGCACGTACACCACGATGCCCTAGTGTAGATCCACCCCTGGACACAACATTGATAATGTAATGATCCACTTTACACAATACATCTCACCTTTATTTACTTTTATTTTTATCGTATAATTTTGTTAAATTATCTCATACGATAATCTCACCTTCACTTATCCCTTGTGTCTTTATTACATTATAATTTTTATTTAACTAAAAGGTAATATGGAATTATATTCTAAGCATACAATATAAAAAATATAATTTTGATATCTTTTCTAGTGACAACGATAAAAAATGATGCTTAACCATTCATAATCCCTTAGTAAAATGGCAAGCACATTCATGATTTTGATGAGTATGCTTTCTAAACATCAGTCACTGACAATATCAATTTCCCTGATGAAATATTTAAAAAGGATATTATTATTTCTCAACAAGATTTAAAAAAATTGCCTCAAAGAAATTTCAGCCCTCATTGCAGTAGAAGACATAATATTTTTTCCCAGCACCACCTTCTGAACTAATTGCTCGATCTTGTGCTAAAACCACTGCCAATGGGGGTTCCATCACTGCAATTCCCGAGAACTCTATTAGTATAGCAATTCAGAACGACGGAGATGTAGTGGCAGCAAATAGAAGAGAAGCTGAGAACGACGGTCACAACGTTAATGCTATTGGTTTTTCAGAACGGAGGAGATGTTGAAGATCATTACAGAAATTAGAAGATTCCAGAAAGTATTTGAAAACATCAAAGTCCTAAAAGAAACCTAAGAGACACTTCTGAATACAGAGGACATGTAAATCGAAGGTTTATTGGAAACTTAAAATATCGAGAACACAATTAACTGAAGGAAACGATTAGAACTACCTATGTCTACGTTCATAAGGTTCGAAAAATGGCATGCCAGACTTGGACATGTCAGTTGTCACAAATTGAAGGCAGCAATGGAGAAAATGACAGACAGAGGTTTTCCGCCGCCTCGTGTTAATTGTGACACAATTCGTGTAGGGTGTCAATACGGGAAGGCACACCAACTGCCATACAAGGATTCAGATTTTAAACCTGCAGCCCCTTTAGAGCTAGTCCATTCTGACATCTTTGGACAAGTTAAGCAATCTTCAATCACAAGAATGCATTACATGGTGACCTTTGTTGATGATTACTCCATGTATGTTTGGGTTTCTTCATGAAAGAAAAAAAACCGACTCTAGGAAAGTTTTAAGGAATTAAAGGAAAAAGTAGGAGAATTGGCAAGAAGAATTCAATGCTTACGCACCGACAACGGGGGAAAATATACATCTGATGAATTCTCCCGGTTTTTACAAAAGTGTAGAATGTGTCATCAGTTAACATGTCCACATACACCACAACAAAACGGTGTCGCTGGAAGAAAGAATAGGCTACACTAAAACAAATCCGGATTTGGGCTGAAGGGATGAGAACAACATCACATATAGTTAACAGGCTTCCTCAACCGAAGCTTGGATTGTTTCACCCTTTGAACACTGTGGATACAACCCTCAATTAGTCACCTCCGTAAGTTTGGTATATCCTCTTACCAGATCACTTGATTAAAAAATTAGATAAAAGGCTATCAGGTGTATCTTTTGGGGATAGGACAGTCAAAGAAAAGGGTGAAAAATGTTTTGATCATACAAGTGGTCGATGCTATGTGTCAAGGAATGTTGTGTTTGCTGAGGACTCTTTCTGGTGGTCTACTCAAATGGCCTTTGTATCTGGTCTCCTCAAATGGCCTCACTACCTAATTCCGAAGAAACGGTAGATTCAAAGTCCTAAAGGACACTTTCAGAAAATTTTATTCACTTAAGAACAACAACAACATCTAAGCCTTAGTCCCAAAATGATTTGGGGTCGGCTAACATGAATCAAACTTTGAAACTGTCAATGATCGTTACATAAATAACATAAAAGGAAAAAAGAGGGAAAAAAGTAGAGAAAAAAGCAAATCAACTAAAAAAAAATGAAAAATCCTGAAGAATAAATTAAAAGATAACATGAAATAAAAGAAAATAGGAATAAAAATACAGATAAAAAAAATCAGATTCCATCCACCATCCATATTCTTTCCCTCCACATTTGCCTCTCCATCGCCACACTTAAGACGGTAATAAAATTCATTAGCTTTTGGAATATGCTGGAGAATTATAGTGGTTGTGATGCAACCTATAAATAGGAGTCTAGTGTGTGTGTTTTATATGGTCAATGGTGTGAGAAAGAAAGCAAGTGTGTGATATTGTAAGCTTACCTGAGAGATACTCTAAAACTTGTTTTAATCTTTACATATAATGTGTTGTAATCACCAATGTTTTAAAAGGCGCGAGGCGAGTTTGAGGCGTTTTGGCGAGGCGAGGCGAGGCGAGGCGAAAGCCTCGAGGCGCATTGAGGCGTAAGCCTCGATTAAAATTAGAAAAATCATAAAAAAAACTCATAAAAGTATTATAATATTGATAGGCATTAGTAAAAGAGCAAAAAGTATAAATTAGATTACTATAATATGAGGTGTAAGCCTCAATTTTATTTTATTTCTTTAGTAAAGATTTAAAACTATATCAACATTAGGTTACCTTTTTTTTTCACTAAATTAAATTGCATTCTCTACCAAAATTTCCACTAAATTTTAATATTTAATCACTATGTATTAATTTGAGAAGATTTAATAAAAAATAATTTCATATATTTTTATGTTTTTTAAAGAAAAGAAAACTACTCATAAATTTAATATATCCAATTGTAATTCTATATTTATGAAGTCTAATAATACTTGATATAAGTAGGGATAGTTAGGTCTTTAACCACTTCTAATAAAAACCCCTCTCTTTGACTTATTTCACATCTCATCCCTATTCTCACCACAGACCCGCAGCTCTCACGCAGACTCCCAGGTGAGTTTTTTTTTTTTTTTTCTCAGAAAAAGGCGAACGCCTCACAGTTTTGAGGCGTTAAAACGCGCCTCAAGTGCGCCTCAAGTGCGCCTCACAAAATCGAGGCGTGAGCCTCAGCAAAGGTGGAAGAGGCGCCGCCTCGGAGGCGCTTTTCCGCCGCCTCGCCTCAAGGCGCGCCTCGAGGCGTGCGCCTGGAGCGCCTTTTAAAACATTACTAATCACGTACTCTACAGGAAGTTCCCACCAGATTTCCTACCCTGCTTGCTTGATGTAAATGGATCATGGATGATAACATTAACTTGTAGCCTACCTTTGTATAATCTTCAAATAATTGGCTTATTTCTTTTAAATCATATTATATGT
Organism: Orobanche coerulescens; assembly: GCA_033398695.1. Taxonomy (NCBI): domain Eukaryota; kingdom Viridiplantae; phylum Streptophyta; class Magnoliopsida; order Lamiales; family Orobanchaceae; genus Orobanche; species Orobanche coerulescens. The sequence continues at coordinate 207,388,554 of CM065804.1, forward strand.
AGTTCTTAATTAAAATATTTTATTGATTATATTTAATTATAATTAGAATAATTTCTTTACCTAAAAAGAGTAAGACTGTCTAATTCCTAAAGTAAACTACAAAGTAAAAGAAGTCCATCGAAAAAAATAAACAACACTCTAGATAATCCAAAAATTATAATCCTACAAACATAAACACATATAAGTGGCATCATTTACACAGACTCCTATATTTGAATATCCGAATTAATGTTGCTGCAGATGGTCTGATTTTACAAGCAATAGGACAAGCTTGTTTTCTAGCTATCACTATAAAATGGAACGGACTTCCAAAACATCACTTAGTCTATTACATTAGCATTTTATCTTTCGGGCTATATATATGATGCCCGGCGCAATTCTATACCTTTATAAATAAGAAAATCACAATGCTGCAGACATGTAATCTCAACCTGAAGAGTACATAATTCTTGTTAAGAGCAGAGGCTAAAATAATACAGCTGTACCTGGTGATAGTAGATGCAATAATCTTCGCTTGTAATGTCCAATCTTCTATCTGAAATCCGCTAATGCTAATTGCCTTTTCATTTCCTCTGGCCAATACAATGTTTCAAGTTTAAGAACATCCCTGATCTATACATGAGGATAACAGTTAATATCTATCATTACCCCCTAGATTTGTTGGCCATGAATACAAGTCGTAGAACACAAACTTTACAACAATTTTAAAACTGCATTATAGTGTTATATTGTGAATCAGAAAACCTGTAGAAAAAGAAACAATCAGCATTTGGTGGGATTGACAGTTTTGTTTACTCAAGTATCTAAAAAATTTAACGAATCAATAGATATAAAGTTTACATATGCAAATACACAGTAACAACATGTTACTAATCAAATAAAAACTTCAGAAAAGGGTAAAACATTCAAAAATACCAATCAGGAATCTTAGCAGCTTTGCCAAACAAATTGAAGAAAAAAATCAAATTAGCAAAGTCTTAAAGTAGGAAAAAAAGGAAGAAAATAAAGGAGAATGTCCATATAGCTACACATACAAGTTTTGACGGCCAAGATGTTCTGGGATGTGTAGTTTGTCGATTAGATTAGATCGGAACCAAACAAATTGAGGAAAAAAATCAAATTAGCAAAGTCTTAAAGTAGGAAAAAAGGAAGAAAATAAAGGAGAATGTCCATATAGCTACACATACAAGTTTTGACGGCCAAGATGTTCTGGGATGTGTAGTTTGTCAATTAGATTAGAACGGAATGGCGCCAAGAAAGCGTATGACAATAATATTGGGGATGAGGTATATTCCTAGAGATAGAGCAATATAAGCGAGTATTTTTATTGTATAGCATGACATGTATAGCATGATATATGACATGATTAGTTGATTACATGAATGAATTAGCTCACTCCCACATCCTTGTTGGAGCATTATATGAAGCACATTTTTGTTATTGTTAATACAAATTGTTCAATGTAACTAGCATAGACTGATTTTACATGGAGTTAAAATACTAGGAGAATTTGAAACTGAGTAACTAAAGAGTCATCCTTTCAAAAGAATTCTATTGCATATACATGTAAAAATGTATCTCATTCGATATACAAGGTAATAAAGAATAAATTCTGCGGCATAAGTTTGTAACAAGGGAAGTTGGGCAAAAATTACGGAATGGCATGAGTGAGGACCCGAACCAGCCCAGGAACAACCAGCTAAAAAGAACAGCCTAGGAACCTGTCTATATTAGCCGGACAGACAAATTATACCATGATCTGATTTCAAAGTTGTAAAACATAGCAGAATATGAATCCATGGATCCAGTTGCTTCTCAGTGGAACCGTAACAAAAAAGACATCTGAACAAAAATTTGGAAGCAAAGAGTAAATTTGTAAGGATAAAAGTAGGATAAGTAACAGGGAACAGTATAAACTTTTCATTCATAAAACTAGGATGTTATATACTCTAACGGAAACACATCATTTATATAAAAAAATGATGTCTTGTTATTTGAAACACAAACACTGCTAGTAACAAAATATACTAAAAACTATAAAAGACTCCCAGAGACGCCAAAAACTGCTGGCTTGTGATATCACAATGTATCAAGTGGAGGGATGCCAACTGCAAAAGAAGAATAATAGTTAGTGTAAGGGCCTGTTTATTTTTTACTTAATCAGCTTAATGCTTAATCAGCTTACTATATCTTGCTGTTTATTTTCAACTTAATGATCTTGATACTGTCTTTTTCATTAAGCAACTTTTGGGGTGTCCTTACCATTAAGCCAAAAATACTTCCCCAATATACCAAAATTACCCTCTCTAATAATAAAAGAATTGAGTATATATAGTATAAATTATCATATAATCTTAATTATAATTGAGTATATATAGTATAAATTTAAAATATATATTAATATTATATATTTAAAAGTCATAAAATATAAACTATTTATTGATAAAAAATTAATATAACTATATATATTAAAATATAACTTAATATATTTATAAAAAATATTGTCTGATTATTTAAATATACCTGAAAATTATAATATGATTTATGAATATATATTATAATATAAATTAAAATATATATTTTATTATATTATATATTAAGTTATATTATATAATATTTTATAAAAGAAGAATAATAGTTAGTGTAAGTGAAAGCAGGAGTTGTGTAAAGCGGACAATTGGCCTGGTTTTGAATTTTCATAATAAAGGAGTTCCTATTCAACGAAAGCATAAAATACCATAGATACATAGTGCATACCGAAATCAGAGTAATCGTTTGGCCAAGTATGAAGGGAGGAGAAAAGTCTCTCCATCCACACCCTCCGATACATATCCACTCTCTGAGTCTGAGTCCGGGACTGGAGAGAATGAGGGTATCAATTATTATCATATATACAGTTAAACCTCGGGAAAGTTTTATTCATGAATCGAGATTATTCATTTATCAAGGCCAAAAAACACATTCATTTATCGATGTTGTAAATACGTACCATCATCATCAGGCTTGTTAGTATCATCCTTGTTTTGGGCGAGCACCGGTTGATCATTATCATCATCATCATCATCATCATCATCATCGCTGCTGTACTCATAATAATCTATTTCCCCATAGGCATCATCATCTTCGTCGCTGCTGTAATCAACAACATCGTCTGGATCATATTCGTTTGTGCTGTTGGTCACCACCGCCGCCGATCGCTTTTCATCAGTAGCCATCCAACCCTAATTTTTCGAATTACAACCGGGGAGATTGATTTGATATAAAATAATAACAAGGCCTAACATAAGCCGGATCTGTTGTGTAATATATAGAGATGTTAAACGGCTCAGGCGTAAATGGCGTTAACCCGCCAAAAATAGGGTTAGGTCGATATATCCTGCCGTTTAATTAAATTTTTGGCATGAACCAGTTAAACCCGTTAGAAATGCTTCAAGCCTCTTAGGCTAACCCGGCTTAGATATATATATATATATAGGGGTGGGTTATGGAGTGAAATGGTTTAAGTGTAAGAAATAAGTATGTATCCTAACCTTACATCTATAAAGAATTAATGGTTCAGATTTAACTAGATTTGATGCTGACATCATCATCGATTCACCCAATTTTAACAACGAGGGTATTTGTGAAAGGAAATTTTTTTCTCACTCTTTTCCATTCATCTTATCCATCTTTTAAGGGATTCTGAATTTATTTTCAAAATTAATTTTCTCTCCCCTCATTTCAATCTATCCCTAATTTCGTCCGCTCATTTTCTCTCCCTCATTTCTTCTCATTTCTGCTCCCCCATTCCAGAATTCTGCCGCCGTCGCCGCTGTATATTAGCACGATTATTCTGAGTAGTTAGCACAATCTTTGTAATTAGTAAGCACATTTAATATTATTTTGCAGCATAAGTGTTTTTATTATCAGCACATTTAGCTGATTGTTTCTGCACATTTATAATAATTTTTCAGCACATTTAGCTGATGGTTTCTGCACATTTAGAAAAAAAAAATAAGCAGTAATATTTGTGCTAAGTAGTGTAATGTGATTTATTAGTAAGCACAATAAATATAATTTTATTTTATTTTTTGCAATCCGTAAATTTCTTGAGAGATAAAATATGAAGGAAAGAGATAAAAGGATGGAGGAAAGAGAAAACAAAATCACGGCTTACACGTTGGGAAGAGATGGGAAAGTGGGATATGAAATCCCATGATTATAGGAAATACCAAACATACAATCTGTATAATTACAAATATATCCCCACAAAAATATTCCGCGTAGCACACTTAGGCTAAATTCTTAGCACAACGTGGCCAAATCGCAGCTATTGAGCACCAAAGATCAAAGGCCCAAAATCATTCTTATTTCTTACGGAAAAAAGCTTTTCTGCCTGAACATACCCATATATATATATATATATATATATATTCAACCTACGGTAATACTATATTTATAAAACATATATTAATATTATATATATAATATATATTAATATTATATATAATATATATTATTACTGTATTTGTTAATATAGTGTGTGTATATATATATGTATATACATAAAAGTGTATTTTTTGTTATATTTATTATAGTATAGTTGTTACTATATATAAAAAATATATTGTTATTGTTTTCTTTTTTTGTTTATGACTTATAAAAAAATAAAAAATAGATTTTTTAAATATTTAGCCCGTTTAGCCCGAAGCCCGTTAGGGTTAGGGTTAGGGCCGATATTTCCTAGCCCGTTTAAATTCGGGCTTTTTGTGACCGTTTGCTTAGAAGCCATGGGCCCGCTAGGGCTAACCGCTAGGGCTAGCCCGTTTAACATCTCTAGTAATATATAGTAAATAGTATTGGTTGTAGGGGATAGAGAGATGGAAGGTTCTAAACCAGATGTAGTAGGATCCTATTAGATGTCTTACCTTAACTAGAAATCCTATGTATGGAATGACTCTCGTTGTCTCTATTCATTGTTATCAATACAATTGATTTGTTATCTTTTACTTTCTCCTGAAACACGTTATCAGCACGTAGCTCAAAGAAAAAAAAGAAAACAATCGGCCAGCACCGCCGCCCGCCGCCGCTGCCCAACCACCGCCGTCGATCCAGTCCAGCCGACCACCGCCGGACCATCGCCGCCAACCACCGCCGCCGATCCAGTCCAACCGACCACCGCCGGACCATCGCAGCCAACCACCACCGCCGATCCAGTCCAACTGACCACCGCCGGACCATCGCCGCCAACCACCGCCGCCGATCCAATCCAGTCGACCACCGCCGGACCATCGCCGCCGATCCAATCCAGTTGACCACCGCCGGACCATCGTCGCCGACCACCGCCGCCGATCAAGTCCAGCCACCACCGCCGGACCGCCGCCGCCGACCGCCGCTGACCACCGCCGCCGACCAGCTCCAGCCCAGCCAACTCCGACCCGGTTCAGAATCTCGGACCAAAAACCCGAACATCAACTTAATTTATTTTCGGAAACCGCCAAAATTGCGCCCCCGGTTTCACATCGTCGCATCGAGTACCAACCGGTAGATCGAAGCACACCACATATTTATCCATATCACGTGCCTAATTTTATAATCGAGGTAATTATCTGAACTTGTCCCTATTCAATTCTCTCTTTTTGGGAATTTTTCTTTTGGGGACATGGGTTATTGGGTTCTTTATCTCCCACGCTACTTTGCGGTGGATGAGACCGCGAGAGAAGTCGGTATCTCTGCGTGTCGAAGAAAACTGTGTGACGGTCCTGGGGGAGTCACGGAATTGTTAAAAGTCGATACTTGTGGTTGTTGCATACACCACATATATGGGTGCGATTTGATATCGCCGTTTTTTTTGTCGACTTTACTAATCAACAATTAAGAGAAGTACATCGAGTAACGGTTATGTTACACGCTTTTAAAAGCATCGATTGTGACCGTTTACATTGTCACTGAAAATCCAACAAGACTAACTTCCTCTTGTTTATATCTTGTAGATGGCACAAATCTCCAATGTTCATCCGGAGTTCGACATCCTTGACCATGCTAGTAAGGAGTACCATAGGTGGGTCTCAAACGTTCGCTTGGCGTTGGTCGGTAAGAGATTTACCACCACCATCTTTCCCTCTAACGAGCCTACCGCTCAAGAACCGAGCGAGGAAACCAAGGCTAATGCACTGATGTACTTGCGTAGACATATACATCTGTTGTTGAAAAAGTGTTGCATGAATTTGCAAACCCCCAAAGAACTATGGGATACACTCGAACAATAATTTAATAATGTGCATGATCAGCGCTTCCCCGAATTGCAACTTCAATGGGAGCAAATCCGGTTTTTGGATTATGCGAATGTGGAGGCCTATAACCAAGCCATCCTCGATCTTCGCGCTGATCTTGGTTTTTGTGGTGTCAAGAAGTCTGATCAAGACTTGATCGAGAAGACTCTTAACACGTTTCCCATGGGAGCAAGTGTGATTGCTCATCAGCTGCGCGTTGCCTATGAGGAAGGGAGAATTAAAAATTTTAGTGACCTTATCTCCCACCTCGCGAAAAAAGAGAGGCATCATGAGATTATTCTCAACAGTAATGCGCGCCCAGCTGGTACGAAGCCGATTCCGGAAGTGAATCAGGCTACCCACAGGAAGGCACCACGACAAAATAGAAAAGGCAACGCTACTCAGTTTTTGTAAGCACCATGGGTGCATGACTCGAGCAAGTGAGGAAAAAGACAAGGTCGTCGTTCCAATGTGTGGAAAAGGCAAGGTGGCTCAGCCACGGGTCCTAGTGTAGCCCAACCACGTGGACCACCTCCTGCCGCCGGGATTGGAACCACTCCAAAGGAAGGCCGGAATTGCTATACTTGCGGCTCAAAGAAGCATACTTACCGCAATTGCAAGGCGCCAAAGAACATCCAAGCTTACTACAAGCACTATAAACAGTACTTGACTCATGAGTCAAATTACATGGAGGAAAATAATTAGAATACGGAGGTGAACCATATTGAGATCCCTCCTCTCACCATTGCGGACAAAGACCAATATTTGGATGTTGCTAACTTTGACTAGATCATTGTAGCTTGACTAGATTTTACGCTTTGGTTATGTTTTGTCTTGTTTCTAGTTTTCTTTCGAGAACTACTTTGGGATTTTCTATGAATGTAATAAAGTTGGCCATGATGAATAAAATTCTTTTAATTGCTGTGATTTTGAGCGAATTTTATTTTCCCCTTCGAAAGCATGTTTGGTTTATCACAAAACAATTGCTCAGTAATGAATTGCTTGGTTAATTTGATACATTGGTGGATTTTCTCAAAACTTTTGATCAAGACTAGGCACATCCTCCTTGATATTTGTTTATGCTTTGAAAGTTCAAACGGAATCAGTGGTTTTTAAACAGCCTTAGCTGTACCGACATTCCTACTTTCTTTGCAAGTCTACCAAGTCGGAGTTACCGAAAGGATGCATTTTGAAGTGTTTAAATGCTCCTATGGCCATATTGTCATAGTATTGTATCAACAATAATGCCTTTGAAAAAGGCTTCAACCTTGCTCTATCACTCAATAATAGGGAAATACCAAAATAGAAACTTGAAACGAGCACTGAGATCTGAGTTTAATGATACCGAAAGTGCACGACCAATGGACAGAAAGATACGGAAGTCTAGTTTCCATAACAACTGAGCGTTCGTCCATAGCCTTCTTAACGAAGAAGTTATTGCTATTTTAGTGAATACAGGTCAAGCTACGCGGAAATTATTTCCAGCGATTGTGCTAACTTTGATCCTAACCAACTTGGTCGAATTTCCCCAAACTCGAAGTTAATGAGTTTTCGCTATGTCTTTCATCACAAGACTAATCGAGTTTTATGTCTTATTGTAGATGTCTCGTGGCGAAATTGAGTATCTTGCTGATAGTGGAACCAGGGGCGGATCCAGGATTGAGTGTCGGGGTGGGCTGAAAAATAAATATAGCTAAATAATTTATACATACCCAAAATATTTTGAATTTCACTTAAGTTGTGCCCTACGAGACTACATAAAATTCATCAATAACCGAAGCTATGTTTATATTTTTTTACAAGCTCTCCTAGAACCAATAGTCTCTGAATTTCAAGTCTTTGAGCAGCATGTAGTTGTGTGACACGCTTTGGTGAAGAAGTTATAATATTCACAACATTGTCCAAGTGAGAAATGAATTCCCAAACAACATTGAAAATAAAATACATATAAATGTAAATGTTATTTGTAAGTGACATCCGATAGACCGATGGGTGTGATTTGTTTTCAGTCGGCCAAGAACAGCAATGACATCCTAAACTCGTGGTCGTTGAACTTGGAGAAGCTGCTCGACCTTGTAAAGAAGAGCTGCCACCAGATCCACAAGGAGACAATGGTCCACAGGTCCGCACGAGAGCTTGACAAAAAATGATAATTCCTTGAAGATGTCGGTAAGTAATTTATCTGGAAGTTCTAAAGTACCCACATGGGTACCATACCTACATGTTGGATTTATGATTAAAAAAAATCATTTGCTACAGATTCAGTGGTGAATACTCTTGGAGGGGTTGTACAAAAAACTTGGGGGTACCTTAGAATTTTCAATTTTTTTATTGTCTTTTGGTTTCCTGAATGATTATTACAAATTTACCCTTGGGATTTAGTCGACCAACAAAAAGCCACTTTTTAGATTACAAATGCACACCTCTGAGGTATGTGTTTGTTTAACAAATTTGCCCCTTCAAGAGCTGAAATTGCCGATATAGAAAGTATTATAGATTATTGGGATTGATTATGATGGAAACCCCTTAATGGTGAAATCTAGAAATCAATATATACCTGTTGTATTATTAAGCAATTTCATTGCATATTTGTTATTATTTGTTGCATCAAGCTGGTCGCTAGTATATGAAACAATAATGCAATAAAAAAAATACATAAATGTATATAATCCTACTCATCTACAACCGCTAGATCACTAATATCAATGGCCTACAAAAGTTTCTAAATTTCACAAGGTAATTAGTTTTCGTATGATATATTTCCATAGATTATTTATATATCTTATGTATTCTCTCTTTTTTTTTATTCAGATAACTTGAATGGACTTTTCTCGGGGAAATGATAAGGAATATATCTATCGCAGGTAGTGTTTTGGTGCATGTTCTACTGGCTCAGCAGGAAACCAGGACAAACGTTCATTGCTAATGCGGGCGCCAACATTTCTCCCGCCAATCGTGTTTCTTTTGTTCTATTCTTAGGTTATAACAGGCCACCTCCAATTAATTAAAATATTGGGCTGGGCAGGGCTTCTTTCATTTTTTTTGTTTTTTTAGGGCTGGGCTAGTTTTTATTTGGGCCAAAATATACACACATATATATTTTATATATATAAAGCTTTGCTTTGGGCTTGCACTGGGCTCCAGCCCAGTGCACACATACACTAGATCCGCCCCTGAGTGGAACAACCCACACTATTCTTCGGAATAGGCAATTATTTAAGGATATTGTACCATATATATCCTCAGTGACAACAATAATTGGTTCTTCCCAAGTAATTCAAGGGAGGGGACCTGCTCATTTCTTGCTACCTAATGGTACGCATATTAATGTCACAAATGCTCTCTATGCCCCAAGAGCAAACCGAACCTTGCTAAGTTTTAGGGAAATCCGTGCCAACGGTTATCACCTTGATACACACTGTGAGAATGGGACAGAATTTTTGTGTGTTACTCTGACAGAATGCGGAAGACGCCGCGTTCTCGAGAAACTTATGAGTCTAAGTAGTAGTTTATACCACACTACAATAAGGGTTATTGAATCCTACGCTGTGAGTCACGAACTTTGTGATTCCGAAGCATACCAACTATGGCATGACCGACTCAGTCACCCTGGACGCGACATGATGATTTGCATTTTGAAAAACTCACATGGTCATCCGTTTCTCAAGTCCAGAAAATGATTGGAAGCACCACTCGATATCGGCATTGATGTGAGTGAGATTGATACCGTATCATCTGGATTAAAGATCTCACGCCCTGATAAGGTTGACGGTGCATCTTTTCTAAATTCCGTGGCTTACGTGGCAATTTCCAATGCCCATAAATCGTTTTGCAAAGCCTGTTCACTAGCAAAGTTGATACCTTCTCCGTCCTTTGCTAAAGACTCAACACAAAACATTCGCTTCTTACAAAGAATTCAAGGGGACATTTGTGGACCTATTCAACCAGAATGCGGACCATTCAGATACTTTATGGTTATGGTTAATGCATCGACGCGATGGTCACACGTCGCTCTGCTATCCACAAGAAATGCTGCATTTGCTAAACTCCTAGCACAAATCATCAAGTTGCGGGCTAACCACCCCGACTTTCCAATCTCGTCATTAAGATTGGACAACGCTAGTGAGTTTACGTCAAAATAATTTGACGACTATTGCATGTCGATTGGGATTGAAGTTGAACATCCCGTCCCCCATATTCATTCGCAGAATGGCCTTGCTGAGGCTATGATTAAGCGGTTACAGCTTATCGCCCGAGCATTGGTATTGCGCACCAACTTGCCGATTTCTGCCTGGGGTTATGCAATTTTGCATGCGGCTATACTTATTCGCTTTCGACCCACTGCCAATCAACTGTTTAGTGCGTACCAGTTGGTAACTGGATATGAGCCTGATATTTCACACTTACGCATTTTTGGTTGTGCAGTCTATGTGCCAATTACGCCTCCACAATGTACTAAAGTGGGTCCGCAAAGACGATTAGGTATATACGTTGGCTATGAATAGGGTAAAATTATCCGCTATTTGGAACCTTTGCCAGGAGATTTATTTACTGCAAGATTTGCAGACTGTCACTTTGATGAGACAAACTTCCCGTCGTTAGGGGGAGAGAGGAATCGAACGATTCCAGTTGAACGCCAAGAAATTGTCTGGTGTGCTCCCTCCTTGCCTCATGAAGATCCCCGCACGGCTCAATCCGATCTAGAAGTGCAATATATTCTCAGTCTTCAGAAAGTTGCGGATTCGATGCCCGACAGCTTTACTGATACTCCGAAAGTGACAAGATCTACCATTCCCGCTGCGAATGTTCCTGAAAGGTTAGAAGTCCCAGTTATAGGGCAAGGTTCAGCCGCCCAAAAGATTGATGCCCCCAGCATCGGCCTTAGTGGTGGGACGGCTGCTCAGCTGCTCTTATCCCTGCTCGAAAGAGGGGGAGGCCAGTGGGTAGAAAGGATACCGAACCTCGAAAGAGAAGAGGAACAGAGGCACAAAATCCTCTCAGTATCGACATAGTGACTCCATCACACAAGATTATCTCTGACTACGGATATGTCCTCGAATCAACAATGGAACAATCGACGCATCGGAAACTTTGTTGATGTCAGAGAATAAAGAAATCTCGATGTAATGTACGAGTGAATACGTACTATTGGACAGGTCGTCCACGCTAGTCGATGATGCTTTTGCCTACTCCGTCGCTCAAGAAATTATTGAATATGATGATGCTGAGCCGCGCTCAGTTTCTGAATGTCAACGACGAGCCGATTGGCCAAAATGGAAAGATGCAATGCAAGCTGAACTAGACTCAATGGCTAAACGTGAGGTATTTGGCCGTATCGAGCCAGTACCCGTGGGTGTTAAACCAGTTGAACATAAGTGGGTCTTTGTTCGTAAACGCAATGATAAGGATGAGGTCATGCATTACAAAGCGAGACTAGTTGCCGAAGGCTTCTCGCAGCGCCCTGGCATTGACTACGAGGAGACATATTCTCCCGTTATGGACATCATCATTTTTCACTACTTAGTCAGTTTGGTAGTGTCCGAAAAACTAAATATGCAGCTTATGGATGTGGTTACAGTGTATCTTTATGGGGATCTAGATACGGATATTTATATGAAAGTCTCCGAAGGGATTTCGTTGCCCAAATCAAGTAGCTCTAAACCACGGAGCGCTTACGCTATGAAACTGCGTCGTTCACTATATGGTTTGAAACAATCCGGAAGGACGTGGTACAACCGCCTACGTGAATACTTGGTTGGGAAGGGATACGGGAACAGTGATATCTGTCCATGCATTTTTGTGAAAGAACATATATGGGATTTGTGATTGTAGTTGTCTATGTAGATGACATGAATGTTATCGGTACCATAGATGAGGTCAATGAGACGGCCCGCTACCTTAAATCCGAATTCGAGATAAAAGACCTGGGGAGGACTCGATTCTGCTTGGACTTAGAGCTAGAACATCGAGATGATGGTATACTCATTCATCAATCTGCCTATGTCCAGAAAATGCTCAGGCGATTTAGTATGGACAAGGCACACTCTCTTGCTACCCCCATGATTGGTCGAAGTCTGGAAATGAACAAGGATCCGTTTCGTTCTAAAGAGGAGGATGAAGAGGTCATTGGAGCAGAAACACCGTACCTTAGCGCAATCGGTGCGTTGTTGTATCTGGCTCAATGTACTCATCTAGACATCGCATTCTCTGTGAGTCTGTTAGCGAGATTTAGATATGCTCCCACGATAAGGCATTGGAATGGAGTAAAACACATCTTTCGATACTTGAAAGGCTTCAGTGATCTTGGATTGTTCATTTCCTACGCAAGAGAGAGCGATATTCCGAAAGGAATTGTTGAGGTTAAGACGATGCATACCGACCGTCGATCTTCCTCTGACATTGCAGCTAATCATGGCAACCTGACTACCAGAAGTGCTAAAGCGAGCAAGCTTACCCCCTATGCAGAGAATCCTAACAATACGTTAGTTTGATTTGCTGATGTCGGTTATCTCTCTGACCCGCATAAAGGACATTCCCAAACTGGTTATGTGTTCACCATTGGGAATACGGCGATATCTTGGTGATCTACCAAGCAGACCCTGGTTGCTACTTCCTCGAACCATGCAGAGATAATTGCATTGCACGAATCCGTAAGGGAGTGCATTTGGCTTCGGTCAGTCATAGACCATATACGAGGAACTTGTGGATTAGATCCCACTACAGCAACCCCTACTTGCATCTTTGAGGACAATGCGGCATGCATTAAGCAGATGAAGTTATGTTTCATTAAGGGCGACAATACCAAGCATATCGTGCCGAAGTTCTTTTATAATCAGCAACAGCAGAAAATGCTGAATATCGAAGTGAAACAAGTGAGTTCCGATGAGAACATCGCAGACTTGTTCACTAAGTCTCTGCCAAAATCTACATTTGAGAAACATGTGAGAAGCATCGGCATGTGTTGATTATCCGAACTCAACTAATGATAGCTCGTCGGGATGAGCTGTCATGTATACCTCAGGGGGAGTATACTTCACATGATTCTGACACTTGTAGTTGGTGCGTTGTGCTCTGTTCCTCACCAAGTCTTTGTTTTTTCCCACGGGGTTTTGTTTGACTTGGAAAGGTTTTTTACCGAGGTAACATCTTATGCACCATGATAGTATTAGTGCTCGACACAGGGGGAGTGTTCCGGGATATCCTTCCCTTAATACTGGTTGTAGGGGGATACATAGATGGAAGGTTCTAGACCCTTCCAGAGGTAGTAGGATCCTATTAGATATCTTACCTTAACTAGGAATCTTATGTATGGAAGGACTCTCATTGTAATGCCTATATAAAGGCCCCTCTATTCATTGTTATCAATACAATTGATTTGTTGTCTTTTACTTTCTCCTGAAACAGTAATATATATATATATATATATATATATATATATATAGAGAGAGAGAGAGAGAGAGAGAGAGAGAGAAAGAGAGAGAGAGAGAGGGGGGGAGAGAGAATAAGAGAAAGCTAGATAAGTGAAATGAGGGAGATCATTTTTATTCGTATATCTAACAAGTTACAAGTAAGACTTTATACATTAAAACCTCGATAAATGAATATGATCAGGACCGGAGAAAAATATTCATTTAGCGAAATTATTCTTTATCCGAAGAAAATTTGAACATGTTATAAAGAGTTGGGACCGTAGAAAATTACTCAGTTGGCGAGGTTATTCGTTTATCGAATATTCATTTATCGAGGTTTAACTGTATAGCCTCTCCAAATATAAGTTACAATGCAAATGAAAAGACAAGGGGGGTGTATATTAATGGTGAAAGTTGAAAGGCCAAGAGGCATACAATATTACATAACACTCCCCTTTGGATGACTCGTACGAACATCATGCCTCGTTAAAACCTTACTAGGAAAAACCCTGTGGGAAAAACCCTAGTGAAGGAAAAAGAGTACATGTGTTGTACAAATAAAATATCATGTCCCCCCCCCCCCCATTTTAACATCACTATAAATATTAACACATATCTCGAAATCTGCGCATCCCAATCTTGTATACTAATTTCTCGAAAGGAGTTGTAGGGAGCGCCTTCGTGAACAAATCTGCTGGATTCTCGCATGAATGAATTTGACAAACATCAATTTCTCCCATTTGTTGAAGTTCATGGGTGAAGAAAAATTTTGGATCAATGTGCTTCGTCATATCTCCTTTAATGTAGCCTTATTTAGTGTGAGTAATACAAGCTTCATTATCTTCATATAGGACGGTTGGACTTTCTTTGTTAACTGGAAGATCACATGATTTTCGAATATGATGGACCAAAGATCTAACTATACACATTCTCGACTTGCTTCATGAAGAGCCAATAACTCAGTATGGTTTGAGGAAGTTGCTACAAGAGTCTGCTTTGTAGATCTCCAAGATATTGCCGTATCACCGTATGTGAATATGTAACCTGTTTGTGATCTTCCCTTATGAGGATCAGATCGATATCCAGCATCAGCGTAACCAATTAACTCTTCTTTTGATTCTTTAGAATAAAACAGACCCATATCCATTGTTCCTCGGAGATATCTAAATATCTGTTTCACGTCAGTCCAATGTCTTCTTGTTAGAGTAGAACTATGTTTTGCCAATAAATTAACAGAAAATGCAATATCTGGGCGTGTATAGTTCGCAAGATACATTAGTGCACCAATGGCACTGAGATATGGTACTTAAGGACTAAGAAATTCTTCTCCATTTTCTCTTGGACGAAATGGATCCTTTTTCTTTTCAAGTGAACGTACAACCATATGTGTACCCACATGATATGATTTATCCATAATAAACCGTTTGAGGATCTTTTCAATATATGATGACTGATGAACAAAGATTCCTTTTGATAAATGTTTAACTTGAAAACCAAGGCAAAGTTTTGTTTTACCCAAGTCTTTCATTTCAAATTCCTTTTTCAGATATGCAATCGTTTCATCAAGTTCAACATGAGTCCCAATGATGTTCAAATCATCAACATAAACTGCAATGATAGTAAATCCACATTTTGTCCTTTTAATAAAGACACATGGACATATTACAGTATTAACATATCCTTCTTTCAAAAGGTACTCACTGAGACGATTATACCACATCCGTCCTGATTGTTTCAACCCATACAAGGATCTTTGTAATTTAATTGAGTAAACCTCTCGGGGTTTTGAGTTATATGCTTCAGGCATTTTCAATCCTTCAAGGATTTTCATGTATATGTCATTATCAAGTGATCCATATAAGTAGGCAGTCACAACATCCATTAAGTTCATTCGAAGCCCTTCTAAAATTGTCAGACTGAGTAAAAATCTGAATGTCGTTTCATCCATTACTGGTGAATAAGTCTCTTCATAATCAATTTCAGGTCTTTGTGAGAAGCCTTGTGCAACCAGGCGTACTTTGTATCTCACGACTTTATTTTTCTCATTTCTTTTGCGCACAAATACCCATATAAAACCAACAGGTTTCACACCTGCAGGTATTTGGACAATAGGTCCAATAACTTGATGTTTATCAAGTGATTCTAACTCTGCATCAATAGCATTTTTTCATTTTGGCCAGTCATTTCTTCTTTTACATTCATAGATCGATCTAAGTTCATGATCCTCAATTTCTTCAGAAATATCAAGGGCAGCGGCATAAGCAAATATATCTGTAGGCCACAAGTCGTCAAAAATAAGTCTAGAGGGGGGGTGAATAGACTTATTGAAACTCTTTTTCCAAGAAGGAATTAAGGAGTTTCTCAGCTAATGGTACAGATGACTTAGAGTCGTCTGTAGACAATATAAGTGCGGAAGTCAGCTGATGACGAATACAGAATATAAACAATGAAACACTAAGTATGAATGCAGCAGTTAAGTATGATGCTAAAACAATAAAGTACGCAGGCAATTTATAGTGGTCTCAGAGGTGGGGTAATCCTCTGCTAATCCACTTTCTCCAAACCAGTTGGAAATGAATCCACTATAATTTTCAACCAGTGATAAATATTACAGTGATTCTACAACTTAGCTACAACAACTTCCAATCAGTGGAAATCCTGTCGTTGCAACTCCTTTCTGACTGCCTAGCACCACTCGATCTCCAAATCCTTGGATGCCTATCAGTCGCGTAACTTCAACTAGTGAAGTACCCCGTACTCAGGTTTTAAGACAAGAGTGTTTTATCTTCTCCAACTAAGAGCTTTCTCCGTATATGAACTGAGAATACTGCTCTTTACGATGCTATAGATTTCTTGATCGCTTGTTTGCTTTAATTGCTTGAGAGTATAGTTCGCATCATACTGCTCTTTCAAATCTTCAGATATTTATAGCTTGTCGATCTTTAGAGATTTTCTTCATAACTGTTGCAAATCTGTAACAAATCCGTCCGTTGGAGAAGTAGACTTCTTTGTTTTTCTTTTCTGAACGTTGCAAGGATGGATTCCCTTATTTTAATCCATTTCCAACCGTTGTGAAGACTTTCATGTGATGGCGCCGAATCTTTTGATTTTAATATGCTTAAAGTCTTCAGAGGTGGGTCTGGATGATTTATTTAATTCATATCCTTCCGGGAATCTCTTCAATCTGTCCCTTATCGCCCGCATATGAGTTTCCGTAATTATTGACTTTTCAACGCATGCTGACGTGGACAAGTTTACTTAGCTGATGACTTATCTGATCTCTTTAAGTCAATCTGTCTGATGTGCAGTCAAACTTCTCTGTCGTCGGACTTCTCTGACGATGACTTCTCTGATGTCCTGTCGAGACTTCTCTGATCTGATGACTTGTCTGACGTCTTCTGACCTGATGAACTTGACTGATCTGATGGTCAGACTTCAGATGACTTGGGCTCCGTCTGATCACTTGACTGCAGTCTGGTCAAACTTCTCTAATAAAATTGTTGACCAGAAGATTTTCACTTATCTGTGACTCAGCTTTTGGTCAAACTTCTCTGATGTTGCTTGTCTGACCGAAACTTCTCTGATGTACTTTTTTGCACTTTGTATTTAGCCGATTTTAAGCCTAACTTAACTGGCCTATAGAAGATACTCATTTGGTTCTTCTTTATATTTTGCCAAGTATCTAACTTAACACAATTTGGCCTATGGAAGATACTCATTTGGTTCTTCCTTACATTTGCCAAGTAATAACATACATTTGAACAAACAAGTACAATAATGACATCATCAAAATCTAACAAGTATTCCTAACAAATTCCCCCTATTTTGATGATGTCAAAACTTAAGCAATTATTCAAATGAATAACAGATATGCACATAGTCAAGTGCAAGACACAAACTAAAATTCAATCTTTGTTTTGAGACAACTAGTGGTTGTCATTCAAATGACTGTTATATAATTCTCTGATTTATTTACAAGTACATAGGCTTTAGATGATCAAACAAAATAGAGAGAAATTCTAAAAAATAAGAATTTTACAGGTAAGTTACAGAAACATTAAAAAAATATATATGCCTCTGCCGCTGCCTCTTCTGATAGGCTGCTTGGAAGGCCTAATAGGCTTTGCACCAATTGGTCTCTTCTTGACAGGTGCTAGGCCATACTTCCTTCTGATAACAAGAGAGGCAAACTCTTGTTCTTCTTCGGATGAGAACTTGTGCTCTTCACATAGCTTCCTTATCTCTCTTTGTAATGCTAGCTCATCCAATTCATCGTTTAATAAAGTGTGAGGATCTTCAGATTTGAAGAGAGGAATCATGGGGTAAGCATCCCATATTTTACTAAGATGGCCCAGAGAGTTAGACATGTTGCTTCCATGAAGTTGATAAATGTCTGATGCGGGGAGCAGTCTTTATCCTGGAGTAACTCCCAGATATAGTATTTATCAATGAACTGCTTCTTCGCATCTCCCCACATTGGATCAGCTTTAGCAGGTAGGAATTCCTCAACATACCAAAGCTCTTTGCCTTCCCATTCAAATATTAGCTCTTCCCCAAATCTGGTTCTCCTCTTCTTGACTGCAGGCTGATCTTCAGTTTGAATAGGAGCAGATATTTCCTCCTTCCTCTTTAGGCTTGATGGTCCAGCTTCAAGTAAAGGAATATCTTGTCTGTTCTTCGTTCTGAGCTCCTTTCTAGATTCCCCAGCCTGTACTTGACCTTTTCCTTCCCTTGCTTCCCCTTGCTTACTTCCTTCCCCTTTTTTGCCAGCATCAACTAGCATAGTTAACTGCTGCTCAACCCTGTGGAGAGTGGTCGCCAGCTCCTTCTGCAGCTGCAGGTCGGTTGATGGACCTGCCTGTGTGCAGACTCCTGTTTGTAGGAGGCTGATCATATGGGGTTTTTGCATGGGTCCCCGATCTGTCATCCTGCTCATCTGAGCTGGGGTTTTGGGCAGGTGCCCCAGCTTCATCTGCTCTGTCTTTTTTTCTCCTGCCTCTTCTTCTTCCTTCTCTTTTTCCTCCTTTTCTTCTTCTTCTTGTTCTTTCTCTTTTTCATCCTTCTTATCCTCCTCCTCATCATCATCTTTTTCATCTTTTTCTTCCTTCTAACTTCTTCTCCTTCATCATCTTCTTCTTCCTCCTCCAATTCTTCTGTCTTTTCTTGTTCTTCTTCAACGGATTATTTTTCAACTTCAATATTTTCTTCCTCTTTTTCATCTTCTTCCTCCTCTCTCACTTCCTCTCCTTTTTCTTCAACTATAATATTTTCTTCTTTTTCAACTTCTATCTTCTCTTCCTCCACTATCTCTTCTATTCTTATTTCTTTTTCTTAAACTTCTCCATCCTCATCTAGAGAACCGTCCAAAACACTTTTCCATAATAAGATGGATGAGTCTATGTTGGTTTTAAAATGGGACATGAACCAGTTCTCCTGGAGCATTATAATTGCATTTGTCTCATGGCAGAAGCCCATGAGCACTTGCTCCGTAGCCTGGAGAAAGTCCCAGCTACTCATTTCAACAAACAATTGCAGTTGAGTAAATGGAAAGGATTTTAAAGTCTTCCATTCCTCGAAAACATTGATATATGAAGTTTTAAGAGCATGATGTTTTACCGTTTGAAGCTGCTCTACAGATAGGTTCAGGGAATTGTTCTCTAGCAGGTTGAATGAGTAATCTGCTTCAGGGATGTGGATAATTAAACCTGCTTCTTCTTCTTCAGACATGTCTGGCAGGGTGATCCGAGAGATCTCTTCAGCAATACGGTTTGATTGGTCAGGAATAAGTACTGGTGAAGGGATGATCTGCATCTGATCTGCAGTGGCAGGTTCAGGTGCAGATGGATGATCTGGTTGCTCTCCCTCTTCAAATATTAGACGCCTTGGCCTCTTGGGGGAGGGTTCCGGTGATGATTGGATCAAAACTGGATCTCCTAGGGCTGGTCCCCTTCTCTTGAAACAAAGGGCTATAGGAGTGTTTTCTGAGTCTGAATCAGACTGATCTGCAGGTGAGTTCTGGGCTGCAGCTTGGTCTTCAGACTCGTCTGAACTAGAGGGGTATGTGTAAGGTGTAGGTTTGATAGGCATTTCCTCCAGAATTTTGCCTGCTTTCCTCACACTTCCCAATCTTCTTAGAGTCTCTTGGTCTAGGTGACCAAGCCTCTTATTGACGTGAAAGAGATCTGCATTTCCCTTCGCCATGCCCAAATGCTCCAGAATCCAACTAATTTGAGTCCCAAAAGGCCAGCTTGGTTTTGAACCTCTTCTCATCATCTAGCCATTGTACTTTATTTACTTCACGCACCAATTGCCTGAAGATATAGTCAGCCCGGTCAATCGGCTCATCTTGAATTAGGGCTCCCAAAATCGTGAATTTGGCTGACGACAACTGGTCCTAGCTGCCAGCCATACCCATCACTATTTTGTTGGTAATATCCAATGCATAGCGATATTCTTTTCTCAGCTCGCTTCTCTTCGCAGTCAGCTTCAATTTTTCCAGCTAGTCAGCCTTGATCTTCAGCCAGAGGTCGACTGCATTCTGCTTCAAAGCTTCTACGGCTACGCCGTGAGATTTCATCACGAAAGCCTTTACGACAGTCTGCGGAGTGATTTCCACTTCCTCTCCAAAGACTGAACTCCTGATGCCCGATTCCAGAACTCTAGTTTCCCTGAAAAACGCGATGACAACCTTCTTGTAGAGAAATTTGGGGCTGATGCTGTAATACCCGTAATTTCGATTTCCGGTAATTTCTTTTTTCGGCGAAAGTCCGGTTTGACGGCTCGGTCATGACCGTTTCGTCATTCTGAGAATGATTAATTCTGCACTTTTTGTCATATGAGTTTGTTTCGGTGTCGTTTTGTTGAGTTTCGTGCTTTTTGATGACTTTTCCGCACTCGAGTTCGATTCTTGTGAATCTCGTTCGAAACTGCTGTTTCGAGTTTCCCGTAAGTTCGTTTAACTTTGTTATACGTGTTGTGAACTTCTTTTTGGTTATTCGATCACGTATCATGATTTTCGGGCGTTTTGGGCCATTTTGTAATTTACCCAAAGTCGTGGGTATCCGCATTCGTAATTGTTGTCTTGACCCTTTTCATGGTCGTATGTGAGTTTGGTTAGAGCTTAAGCTCTTAGTATGATCTTATTCTAGAGCTTTCCGTGTGTATCTTGAACTTGGTGTTCCGATCGGAGGAATTTGTTGTTGTAATCAGCTTTGAGAGCACTGTTGTTGTCCTTCTGAGTTGTTAGCGCACGCTATACTTATTGGTTAGCGCGCGCTATGGTGCGGTTGTTAGCGCACGCTACATGTGTGGTAGAGCACGCTAACGAGTGGTGCAGAATCAGTCCAGAGGCTACTGGACTGGGTTCATACGTTGATCAGCGCACGCTATGTAGTATCATAGCGCGCGCTAGAGTGCATTAGTAGCGCACGCTAGGGTGAGGATAGCGCGCGCTACTCGGTAGTTGGGCGATCCGGGGATACCGGGTAGTGCAAGGTCCCGTTAGCGCATGCTAACAATTGTGGTTAGCGACGCTAACGGTGTGCCACGATAGCGCACGCTAATCACGAAGATTAGCGCACGCTAAGGTATCGATGTATATAAAGCTGGGCGGTGAAACGTCATTTCCACTTCATTTCTTCTCCTCTCCGCGGGTTTGAGACGAAGGCGACTGGGGTCCGAACTTCTTTTCGATTTTGTTCCATCCAAAGGTGTTTTGGGGGCCTTTAGGTGATCCTAACATCATCTAATCTATTGTTCTTCGTCGAATCAAGGTATATTTCTTGATTTCCTTCGAGTTGACTTTTTGGGGGATTTGTTCTTGATTTCGTTTTCCATCCATTTTTGATGAACCGATTGTTGTTAAATGATGTTGTTAAACATATCCTATGGATTGAACATCCATATTTTCGGTTGGGAATTCCGTTTCCATGTTTTGTCGGGTCGATTCGTGTTCTTGGCCGTTTTGGGGGAAACCCTTGAACTTTCGTCGTTTGTTCTTTGAATTCAGCGGCCTTGGGTCGTGCTATAGAATTCATTTTCATTGTTTTTATTGTTGTTCGTAGTTTATTGTTGCGGTTTTCGTTCGGTGGAGTCGGCGGGTTCGTAATCGGTTCGTGCCAACCTACTTCGGTCGATTCTCCATGTTGTTCTTATTCGAGGCAAGTACCTTGTCCATACATTTCTTATTTCATGGATATGATGATTGGTGATCGTCTTGGTATGTTTGTTTGTTGTTTGAAATGAGTTTTCAAAAGATTCGGTTTAGCCTCGTTAAAGGCTTGCTTTCAAAACGCGTGTATTTTGTGAATGGTGTAGTTTGTAAATGACTATGTGATTTCTATGGATATGTTTGGTGTTGATGTTGCACTTGGTGTGGCGTGTGGACATATATTATTTCATTTCGGTGCGTTGTGGTTTGACGTGGTGTTTTGCTAAGTGTTTGATGCATCTGAGTGAATTGTTTGGATATCTTTGTTGCATTGTGCTATGTGTGTGATTTTGTGGATGTGGGCGGGGTCTACGGTGGCACGTGTCATGTGATCATGTGGCCAGGATGCAACAAGCGATTGATCCAACCGTGAGAGCCTAAGAATAACTACGGTGACACATGGCATGTGATATTTTGGTCAGGATGCAACAAGTGATTGATCCAACCGTGAGCGCCAAAGATGTTGTGATTTGTTTAGCTAGTCAGCTCGGGAGGGTCCTTCGAGGCCTCGGGCGGGATCAATGGTATTACCCTATTCCCAAGGCGATGCATGTGTGTGATTTGTTTCGCTAGCCAGCTCGGGAGGATCCTTCGAGGTCTTGAGTGGGATTTGTGGCTTCATCCCGGTCCTAGGCGATGCGCGTGCGCGATTATGTTTTGTTGATTTTTATGTCCGTCGAGGACACGTGATGTTGGGCTCTGGCCCTGTGAATTGTTGTCGGTTTTCTATTTGTGAAAACAAAACCTTTGGGCTGTGACCCCTGTTGATTTTTGGAAAGGATAAGGATTGATAATCCTAAGTTGTTTTCTATTAAAACTCCTGAGGGTATTTTAAACCATTTTGCAAACCGTTCTCGTTATTTGTGATCTTTCGAATTTGGAAAGTTTTACTCAAACTCTTGCCTCGGGAAGTATTCGTTTCGTTGTATTTGAATCTTTGAGGATTCCTGGTTATTATTGTTCTTGGAACTTGTATTGTATGGCTCGTATTTTTGCACTTGTACTTGCACTAGCAAAATAGTGGAGTTTTGCTAACCCCCGAGTAATCGGGGGGTGGATGTCTGTATTGCATTCAGGTTTGGGAGCATAACACAGGGTCGGCACGAAGGATGATGAAAGATGAACGATACTAATCACACGAGGATCCGTATGAGGTCATTGGTTTAGTTGTATTTTATTTCCGCTGCAGTATTCTTTCCCCGTTGTACGGGAGTGTGTTGTATTCGACCCCTGCGTGGGCATGTATTGTAATTGAGTTGTATGTATTTATTGAAAGACCAAATCGGTCTACTGAGTCATTTTAGCCTTAAATGCGTTGTTGAGTTGTTCGGTTTTGTTACCAGCCTGGTAGAACCTTGAGGAAAGGTTCTATGGCGTGTAATATCCCTGAGCGGATTGGGGGTGTTACAGATGCTCAGGAATGGGTAGATCCCATTCGTCTTCATAGATCTGATAATGTTGTTGGAGCAAGATCAGTATATGTGCCGTGTTGCGGAAGCGTAAATTAAATTGTGGAAATTAAACGACACACGGATTTATAGAGGTTCGGCTATAAACGAGCCTACGTCCTCTCTCGGTATCTTTTTCTATAGGTTGATGATAAAAACCTCTGCACCTCTATTCTATCGGTCGAGGGATAACCGTTACAATCATGTCTTCTATTGGTCTGTGATAAACCACTCGTACTTGTCTTTGTGTCGGTCCAAGTTAATCCGTTTTCCTTTTTTATCGGACAAGGAATCAACCGTTCTAGCTTTCTATCGGTACTAGATAAACCTCACTTAGATATCGATTGTGATTCTAATAATGCCGGATCCTTGATCCTAATAACACCGAATCCAATCACATCTTTTCTTTTACCTCTCGTGTATGTGTTGAATGTATAAACACTCAAACTAACAATATAAGCTCAATATCACAACAACAATGTAAGTATATCAATCTTTGATGAATGAATCGTTTGCTTCAAGTTGTTGTTATGAAACAATACCATAGGAATGGTATTTATAGCCTTCTTCATCAAACTAGCCGTTAGCCTATGTGACTTCATTACGTACGCTATCTTCACTAAATTATGTACGTAAGCTATTTTACGTACGTTAACCTCAAAGGTTATGTACGTTAGCATCACCCAGATTCAGTCCAGTAAGCATCATTCTCATGTGTTACGTACGTTAGGCTTTCGTCATTGCTGACGTCATATATCTGTTGCTGCTTTTCTGACTTTGACTATCCCAACGTTCATCTGGTTTGAACACCTTTACGTACGTTAACATGTTTGCTTTACGTATGTTAATCTTAAGCCTTTACGTACATTATGTAATATGAGTTACGTACGTTAGGCATGCAGTTTTCAGCTTTTTGCACTTCGATTCCTTCGATGCTTTGCTTCGCCTTTTTGTTGTTTTGTTTTGTGTAACAACTTAATCATCAAAACACTATTAAAGCATGTATGGAACAAAATGTTCCAACAATCTCCCCATTTTTGATTATTACAAAACAACACTTTGTCAATAGGATTTATCTGCAAAAATACAAATATATGTATATGTGTACAAACCAAAGTTTTCAACTTTGACCGTTTCATTAGTTTCTTCTCCCATTTCTTTTTCGACTCCTTCTTTCCTTTTCTTTTTCTTTTCGAATTTTCAAATTTTCATCATCTTTTCGACGTCTCCTCATTTTTCTTTTCAACTTCATCTTTTCGACTTTTCTTCTTCTTTTCTCCCCCTTTCAGGGTTAATCCCATTTTCCTTTCTTTTCTCCTTTCTCCCCCTTTTTGTCTTCATCAAAAAGTGTAATAAATAAAACGAGTAATAAATACCAAATTGATAAAAATATGTGATACCAAATGATGAATATAACAATATGCATGAATAGGGTATAAACTCCCCCTGAAAATATTATCTCCCTAAAAAAATTATTACTCCCCCTAAGTAAAATATTTTGATAAAAAATCAATTTTTGGGGATCCAACCGAGAGTTGGTTTTTCATTTGAAACATAGACGATATTTGAAATATTTGTTCCTTTAGGAACCCAAATCTTTTTAATTTTAATCGTCCGGCGTGGGCTTTTACAGTTAGAAATGTGATGCCCGATTTTCAAATATTTTTCACAATGAGGTATCTTTAAATTTAAGGATTCGTTTTTAGAACGAGGTGTGAATCCCAATCCCTGTTTATTTAAAGTATATTTTTGAACCGAGTGCATATTTTCAAATTTCTCGTTTCCGAGAGAAAATTTCTTCGTCAAACTTTTTAGCTCGGTTTGCATTTTAACAAGATCATCCTTTAAAATATTTTCATTTTCAATGCATTTTGAATGATCGATTTAAACAAATTTTCCTTTTTAAGAATTTTGGAATTTTCAATTTCCAATGATTTATTTTTGGATTTAAGGGATTTAATTTCGGATAAAGCATTTTGATAATCCGTATGCAATAATTCAAATGCTTCAAATAATTCATCGTGAGAATTACTTACTTGGCTTTCGACGTCGCTATCGTCGAATGAACTCCGGGCCATGAGAGCGAGATTATTTTGATTGATAAAATCATCATCTTCGTCTTCATCGCTCCATGTTGCAACGAGAACCTCCTTCTTGGGTTTAGCTCGGGAATTCTTAGCAAAGTAGCCTGGTTTACCACATAATCGACAATTATTGTCGAATTTCTTAGATTCACCCAAGATGTCTTTCTTTCTCCGGTTTAATAAGGTTTGAAACTTATTAATATTCTTGGCATAATATGCCGATTCTTCGACGCTTTTATCAACCGGGATTTCTTCTCTCTTTGACATCATAGCCTTCAAGGCTATCGATCTTTCCTTCGGTTTCGGCTTTGCATTTCGAGATTTGAGGACAATCTCGTAATTTATTAGTGAATAAGGGATTTGATTTCCGATAATGCATTTTGAAAATCCATATGAAGTAATTCAAATGCATCAAAAAGTTCATCACGGGAGGATGTACTAACCTGGCTTTCGTCGTCGCTGTCGTCGAACGAACTCCGGGCCATGAGACCGACATTATTTTGTTCGATAAATTCGTCCTCTTCGTCTTCATCGCTCCATGTTGCCACGAGGACCTCCTTCTTGGGTTTGGCACGGCAATGCTTAGCGAAGTGGCCTGGTTTTCCACATAGTCGACAAGAGTTGTCGAATTTCTTCGTTTCGCTCGAGATATCCTTCTTCCTCCGGTTTAATAAAGTTTGGAATTTATTAATATTCTTGGCATAATATGCTGCTTCTTCGTCGCTTTTCTCCACCGGGATTTCTTCTTTCTTTCTCGATATCTTAGCCTTCATGGCTAACGATCGTTCCTTCATCTTTGGCTTGACACTTCGTGATTTTAATACAATCTCATAATTGATTAGTGAACCAACAAGGGCACTAAAATCGAGCGTGTTGAGATCTTTGGATTCCATAATTGCGGTCACGGTGCCGTCCCATTCGCTAGGTAGTGATCGTAAGATTTTCTTGACTTTTTCACTACTAGTCAATGGTTTTCCAAACGAGGCAAGTCAATTGGTGATGACCGAAAATCGGTCGAGCATATTGGTGATGGACTCGTCACCTTTCATCATAAATAACTCGTAGTCATGGAGAAGCATATTGATCTTCGCTCCTTGACTTGAGTTGTCCCTTCGTGGGTGATTTCAAGAATTTTCCATATTTCTTTCGCACGTTCACACGACGAGATTTGATTGACCTCTTCGGGATTTAAGGCACAAAATAAAAGTTGGGTGGCCCTACAATTTAGATGGTCATTTTTCCAATCGGCATCGTCGTATTCTTCAAAAGATTTGAACGTACCGTCGGATTTGATAGGAACTTTCGGGCCGAGACAAATAATCTTCCAAATCTCTATATCGTAGGCACGAATAAAGATTGACATCTTTTTCTTCCATGTCAAATAATTTGAGCCATCGAAGAATGGTGGTCGGTTGAGAGCAAGGCCTTCGATTGGAGAGAATTGAAACGCCATTTTTGGATCTTTTTCTCCTCGGATGTTAAGCCGCATATTGGAGTACCTCTCCGATACCAATTGTTGGGTACGGGGTCGGATATTGCGCTGTGTTGCGGAAGCGTAAAATAAAATGCGGAAATTAAATGACGCACGGATTTATAGAGGTTCGGCTATAAACGAGCCTACATCCTCTCTCGGTATCTTTTTCTATAGGTTCAAGATAAAAACCTCTGCACCTCTCTTCTATCGGTCGAAGGATAACCGTTACAATCACGTCTTCTATTGGTCCGTGATAAACCACTCGTACTTGTCTTTGCGTCGGTCCAAGTTAAACCGTTTTCCTTTTCGTAGGACAAGGAAACAACTTCTCTAGCTTTCTATGGGTACTAGATAAACCTCACTCGATAGCGATTGCGATTCTAATAATGCCGGATCCTTGATCCTAATAACACCGAATCCAATCGTATCTTTTCTTTTACCACTCGTGTATGTTTTCGTGAATTCTCACTCAAACACTTGCAATTAAGCTCAATATCAACAACAAGAATGTGTATAATAATATCACAAGTATAGACAATTTGCTCAAGGTTGTTGTTCTCAAACAATACCATAGGGATGGTATTTATAGGCTTCTTGATCAAAGTAGTCGTTACTCCTTCAGACAACATTACGTACGCTATCAGCTACTCATTACGTGCGTAAGCATTGTTACGTACGTTAACCTTCATTGGTTACGTACGTTAGCCTCTACACAAAACAGTCCAGGGAGATTCTTCATTTGAGTTACGTACGCTGGCATAGACTTCGTTACGTACGTTAACATTACATCACTGATGATGTCATATATCCGTTGCATGCTTTTCTGACTTTGACTCCTCCAACGTTCACTTGTTTGAACTGTGTTACATACGTTATTCATCTTCCATTATGTACGTAAGCTTCCTCATATTACGTATGGTAACAATGTATTATTACGTACGTTAGATTTGATTCATTTTCCTTCGATGCTTGCTTCGTCTCTTCATTGTTTTGTTTTGTTTATCGCCATTAATCATCAAAACACTTTTAATTTATGTATGGAACAAAATGTTCCAACAATTGTAAACTACCGGAAGAGGAATATCTCGATGATAGCTGAAGATGGTTCCAAAATATTGTTCGAGGGATGGAGACCAGGAAGCTCGGGAAAGGTGATCAAAGCAATGAGAGCTGTTAAACTACTAAAACAAGGATGTACCGGATACTGGTGCTATGCAATGAAAAAGGAAGACGGAAGAGTAGAGCTTTCATCCATTTCTGTTGTGAACGAGTTCCCGGATGTGTTCCCTGATTAATTACCTGGACTACCTCCACGACGGGATGTAGAATTCACCATCGAGCTGGAACCAGGAGCTACGCCGATTTCTAAGGCGTCGTATCGTATGGCACCTACTGAAATGTATGAATTGAAGAAACAACTGGAGGAGTTACTGGACAAAGGCTATATTCAGCCAAGCGTTTCACCCTGGGGTACACCAGTTCTTTTTGTCCAGAAGAAGGATGGATCGCTTCGATTGTGTATTGACTATCGAGAGCTGAACAAGATGACGATCAAGAACAAGTATCCATTGCCATGGATTGATGATTTGTTTGATCAATTGCAAGAAGCAACAGTATTTTCTAAGATCGATCTGAGGTCAGGATATCATCAGTTGAGGATTAAGGAATCCGATGTTCCAAAATCAGTGTTCAAAACTCGCTACGGACACTATGAGTTTGTAGTGATACCGTTTGGTCTCACTAATGCACCTGATGTGTTTATGCAATTGATGAATCGAGTGTTCATAGAGTATTTGGACAAATTCATAGTCATATTTATTGATGACATTCTGGTTTATTCTAAGAGCCCGGAAGAGCATGCGCAGCATTTGCGGATCGTTTTAGACCTTTTGAGAAGCGAGCAATTGTACGCCAAGCTTTCTAAGTGTGAATTCTGGCTAAAGAAAGTGATGTTCCTCGGTCATGTGGTATCAGCAGAAGGAGTTCGAGTAGACCCCCATAAAGTCGAAGCAATTATGGATTGGAAGTCTCCTAAGAACGTGAAGGAAGTCAGGAGTTTCTTAGGACTTGCTGGGTATTATCGTCGATTCGTGGAAGGGTTTTCCAAAATTACCCGCCCACTTACTCGATTACTTCAGAAGACCCAAAAGTTTGAGTGGAACGAGATGTGCCAGGCCAGCTTTGATGAACTGAAGAAGAGATTGACAACATCACCAATTTTATCACTACCACAGGGAACTGAAGGTTTAATAGTTTACAGTGACGCTTCAAACCAAGGTCTCGGATGTGTATTGATGCAAATTGATAAGGTTATCGCCTATGCATCACTACAGTTGAAGTCTTATGAAGTAAATTACCCAACGCACGATTTGGAGCTGGCAGCGGTGGTTTTCGCTTTGAAAATTTGGAGACATTATTCGTACGGGACTCACTGTCAGATCTTCACGGATCATAAGAGTCTCAAATACATCTTCAGTCAGAAGGAGTTAAACATGCGACAGGGGATATGGATGGAATTGATTAAAGATTACGACTTGGAGATTTTTTACCATACAGGCAAAGCAAATGTGGTGGCTGATGCACTAAGCCGCAAACCCATTTCTATTCGAATGCTGGAAACTCTCACCTCCCAGACCAGCATTCAACGAGAATTGATTCGCGAATTAATTGAAATATGGTTGCAAAGAGTCCAAGGACGACTGTGTGTGATGGAACTAACTTCATC
Organism: Orobanche coerulescens; assembly: GCA_033398695.1. Taxonomy (NCBI): domain Eukaryota; kingdom Viridiplantae; phylum Streptophyta; class Magnoliopsida; order Lamiales; family Orobanchaceae; genus Orobanche; species Orobanche coerulescens. The sequence continues at coordinate 207,418,154 of CM065804.1, forward strand.
ATTAACCGAAGAAATAAAATCTAAGCAATTGGATGATCCTCTGATGATTTGGTTACGTGATGAAGTGATCAGGGGAAAGGCCCCAGGATTCGTAATTCATGATGATGGAGTTTTGAGATTTCAGAGCCGACTTTGTGTTCCCGATGTCGATGTTTTGAAACAGACAATCATAAAGGAAGCTCATAGCATGCCCTATTCTATCCACCCGGGCACCAGAAAGATGTATAAGGATCTGAAGTAGAATTTCTTGTGGGGAAACATGAAGAAAGATGTAGCGAATTATGTCTCGAAATGTTTGATTTGTCAGCAGGTTAAGATCGAACATCAACAACCTGCCGGAATGCTGAAGCCGCTCTCGATTCCTGAATGGAAATGGGAAGATATATCCATGGACTTTATCACTAGTATGCCGAGGTCCAGAACAGGAATGAACATGATTTGGGTAATAGTTGATTGTTTAACTAAATCGGCTCATTTTCTGGGCATTAAGGACACTTGGGGACCAGAGAAGTTGGCACGAGTGTTTATTGCAGAGATAGTCCGATTGCATGGTACTCCGAAGACCATTATTTCTGATCGAGACGGTCATTTCGTGTCACATTTTTGGAAAGCAGTACATAAGGCCTTGGGAACCGAATTGAACTTCAGCACAGCTTATCATCCGCAGACAGACGGACAGTCCGAGAGGACTATTCAAATAGTGGAAGACATGCTGAGAGCTTGTGCCTTAGATTGGTCGACTGATTGGGAAGTTCATCTACCATTGATTGAATTCACCTACAACAATAGTTGGCATGCTTCCATTAAGATGGCACCTTTTGAAGCATTATACGGGAGGATATGTAGATCGCCCCTGTGTTGGGATGATTCATCAAAATTGATCGGGACGGAACCGGAATTGATCGTACAGACACGAGAGAAGATAGCCTTGATCCGCGAAAGACTGTTGACCGCCCAGAGTCGACAGAAATCTTATGCAGACGTGCGTCGATGCCTATTAGAGTTCAGTATTGGAGATCACGTGCTTTTAAAAGTTTCTCCTACTCGGGGAATCTTTCGTTTTGGGATAAAGGGAAAGCTGAGTCCGAGATATATCGGACAGTTCGAGATTCTTGAGAGAGTTGGAGAGTTGGCACTACCGCCGTCATTAAGCCATGTTCATAACGTATTCCACGTATCCCAGTTACGAAAGTATATACCAGATCCCAGTCATGTCATTGATTTCAGCGAGATCGAAGTCGCTAAGGATGGTACGTTTGAAGAGAGACCGATCAAGATACTCGAAAGTCGAGTCAAATAATTGAGAAATAAATCGATCGCTTTGGTTAAAGTTCAGTGGTCGCGCCACGGAGTGAAAGAAGCCACTTGGGAGATGGAAGATAGCATGAAGTCCAGATATCCAGAGTTATTTTCGTCTTGAGTTTCAGGACGAAACTCCTTTTTAGAAGGAGAGTATGTAATATCCGGATTAATTATTGAGTATTTCGTCTGTAATTGAACCCTGTATTATTCGGATTTGTGATATCGATAATCGAAGTATGATCTTTCTCGTATTCGTATCCATATGCATGATTATATCAACATATAAATTTTCACATGCAATTACGTAATAACATACGCTAAAAAGTGAGCATAGTAGGGCTGAGAATTTAGGATCGGGACCCGGTCCCGTCCCGAGTCTCGAATTTTACGGGACCAGGACCTTAGATTTTGGTAATTTCGGGACTCGGGAGTCCCGAAGTCCCGATCGGGACTATCCGAAGTCCCGATTGAAATTTCTAATTTCAATCAATTTTTTTTCCTTTTCTGATTTCGGGGATTTTGTCCCGATCGGGACATTCGGGATATTCCGGAAAATTATCCTCGGGATCGGGACCGGGACTTATATTTATCCAATTTCAGGAATCGGGACTTCCGAAGTCCGGATCGGGACTGGGACCGGGACCACCAAATTGGTGATTTTCGGGACCGGGACATTCGGGACTCGGGACCGGGACAAGGTTATGTGTCAAGGTTAGCATACGCTATGAATGAAGCATAGCGTACGTAAGGCAGCCAATAATTGAGCAGGGCGGCTAGCACATGAGCCAGCTGGTCGATGGGTCCGGATAAGATTCCCGCGGATGAACCTGGACAGTTTTAAGTCAACGAGTGTTAATGTACGCTAAGGTATGTATATAGCGTGCGCTAATTTGTATTGATTACGTACGTAACTTGATGGTGTAGCGTACGTAAGCGAGTACAGAACGAGACAGTAAGCTTTCATTGTACGATAACGTACGCTAAGGAGAACATATAGCGTACGCTAAGTGAATAACGTACGCTATGCACAAGGGCTAACGTACGTTAAGGTCAGAAAATTATAAATGGGACAGCACCCCATTTCATTTCATTCGTTTCCTTCACTAGTTATTCACCTCCCTTCATTCCCAGAGAGTTTCCAGCCACCTTAAACACCCATAGGCCATCTATACTTGATCATTGGAGATTGGATATCACTTATGCTTGATCATTGAAGTTGAGAAACATCTTGGATTGGCACACAAGCAACCGGAGTTGGACTCTACCTATTGTCTCAGTGTTTTCTTCATCTTAAGGTATGTTAATGCTATCTCCAATCTTGGATTCGTGTTCTTAAGGATGTTATGATCATACTACCGAGAATATTAGGTTCCATAGATGATTATGCTTAAGTTACCATTGTTGAGAACATTTTAGTTGGAATCTTGTTACGTCAAATAATAAGAGTGGTGTTCTGAGATTTATAATATGTATTGAATGGTGCTTCCATAATGATCGTGGACTTGGTATTGATATCACCTTTGCTAAATGGAATTAGATAAAGGATCACCGAAGGTTGTATCATTTCTTATAAGTTAGATTGGTTAATTAATCTTCATGATGAAGTTGAATGTAATGATGATATTGGTAATAAGCGTATCAACCTTAGATCACCCGAACTTCATATGAGAAATTGTAATCAAGATTGAGTATGACGTGGTGATGTTATGCGAATCCTTGAATTCAAAGATGTCTATAAACTGTAAGATCATTCAAGTTGCTTGAGTAATGAATGTGTGGAGTATAACGTACGTTAAACACTGAGAATTACGTACGTTATACCATCAGGCAAGATAGTCGTCTGATCAGGGAAGAAACTGTCAAATGCATGCTTAGCGTGCGCTAGGCTTCGTAGCTTACATACGCTAACGAGCAGACGTAACGTATGCTACATTGGGTCTGTAACGTACGTTATGCAGATCAGGCAGGATACATCTTGTTGAACTTCGGCCGTAGTTTAGAATGATAGATGTCCGTTCGTTAGTTATTCGACGTAAGATGAATTCTATATTATTTCTTTTGTTTAAGGTCCGAGTTTTACTAAGTGATTAATCGAAGGAGCGACCTTCGAGTGTATTGATACCAGACGAAGTATTATTCTTGTCGTCAATCGAGGCAAGTACTATAATATTAATTGTGCGTATTAATGTCGACTATGTTGTTGTTGTATTGTTGCGTACATGTTAATTGTCCACCATGCGTTGGTCCGACGGGATCATCATGGGAATCTATAGCTGTGTGCGCTGGATCGCTGGACAAGTATTTCCACCATGCGTTGGTCCGACGGGATCATAATGGGAATATATAGTTGTGTGCGCTGGATTGCTGGAATACCACGAGTATGTTGAGATTGTTATGATGTGCTATGTGTTGATATTATTTCTCGTTGGAGAAACTTGACATGATTATGGTTGATATTGTTGATGTCATTGTTTAAGAATTGATGAATAAATCCTTGTTGTTTAATTATCATACTTGTACTAGCATCGTTGTGCTAACCCCTTTGGGGGTGAACATTTGTCTATGTTTGAGATCCAGAAGAGCAGGAAAACAACCACTGGAGCTGCATGATGACGAGGGTGCAGAGTGATATTTCGGACAAATTTAATTATCAGATGTTTATGTTGTTTTAATAAGTACTCGAGTACGTTGTCTTTTGTGATGATTGGAATTGGTTGTGTATTAATAATTTGTCGTTGGACGCTTGTAATTTTATTATTGATTCGGATTTGTTGTATTTTATTTATGTTGCCATAATATGTTGGTGTCTTTTATTGTCGTTCTGTTCCTTCAGCCTTGTAAATTCTTACGTAAAGGATTTACGGCGCTGTAATATTCCTGAATATATCACGGGTGTTACAAATTGAATCGTATTTTATTGTGTTATTGTTATTAATAATTGACTACATGGCTGCGTGTGGAGTTCCTTCATGAAGTGTTTGTGTATTGAAATGTCGAAGTGTCGAAGAAGTTGAACCGAGAGACGGGGCGATCGTAATAAATACCGCAGTGCCCGTCAAAAAAACCGCGAAGGACAGATACGGCCATAGGACGGGAGCACCACGGCCATACATTTCGACAATATGGCCGTAAATGCAAGAAGTACGGTTGCATTAATGCCTGTTAGCTTCCTGTTGGCCACTTAAGTATACTGGATACAGTTTGGGAAAACGTTTAAACAACAAACTGTATGGAATCTAAATCTGAGTGCGTAGCGGAAGTCTTGGATACAGTTAGTTGCCGTGGATACAGCAACAGAGTATTAGGTGTATACTTAATATATCACAGTAATTTCAAACAGTAAAAACTGAAGGTAAATGACACAGTAATTTAAGTGGTTCGAGGTAAACCCCTCTACGTCCACTGGTCCTCCACACAGGAGTAAAAAGTTTATTATATAATTACTGCGTACACAACTACGTAATTATAAACAAACCTATCCTTGTATCGTTCACACAGATTGATACAAAGAATGTCACTTTCAACCGTTCACACAGATTGGTTAAAGCTTCCTTCTTGACTAGCTTCTTCACACAGCCTAAAGCTTCGTCCTTATTCGTCCCACACAGTCGAATAACTTGTTGAGTTCACACATAGCTCGGTTTTACACGAGGTAAAAGGTTAGGTAACCGTAAGAACAATGACTTTGAATGTCAAGATCGATGATAGTTTCTTGATGTTTGAGCACTGTATATCTCTTTCGTTTTATCTTGCGATATGCTTTGGAGATATGTTTGCTCAGATGATAACTTGATAGCTTTGAGAGTTACTTTGATTCGTAATTCGTTGGTGTAACTGATCTTCAATGTCTTCAAGGATATATATAGCCTCTGAAGAAAGTATCCGTTGAGATGTCCGTTTGAATAAGATTTCCTTTCAACGGGAATATGACATGATCCGGATTTCGCGGGATTCTGAAGATCTGAAGATCGATATTTAAATACTTTATCCTTGAGTATTTAAATACTTCTTTGTTCAACGGAACTTGACTTGTGTTCTTCTTTGTCCTTTTGTGAACTGTATGGAAGGAGACTGTATTTAGGGCATCGAGACAGTTTTCCATACTAGATCTATTACAAGTCTTCTTCTTTGTCGACGAGCTTCACTTATCTTGATTCGAGGTGGTCTTGATACATGATAAATCCTTGAATCCTCGATACGCTTTCCTTTCTTGTATTTGGCATATATGTCAAAACCTTCTCAATAACAAATAACAATCGATACAGGATCGGGTATCCTATTGAATCGATACAGGTGTTTGTTTTTCCCAACAATTTCCCCTTTTGACAATTTGCCAAGACTTAACTTAAACTCTTCGAGTCTTCTTGATGATGCCAAAACCTTCTTCATGAAGCATTCTTCTTCGATGACTTGGCGATTTCTTGGTCTCTTGTCAATAGGTCGACTTAGTGACTTAGTCTACAATAATGAACCGCTCGCAGGCATGTTTCGATCTGATTTGAGATTTATTACACCTTAAGCCTATGATTGGCGCAGCACAATCTTACAATGTATTCTAAGTTTACAACTGAAACTATGAACTGTTCGTAGACTAGTTAAATGCTTAATTTTTCAATCAAGTTTATCTAACTTGAGATTCTTATCAAACAATTTAAAATAATCATACATTAACACAGTAGATTACGAGTTGTAATCTTTCAAGACAAACAAACTGTTTTATTGATATTCGAAAAGATTGAGTACAAAGTTTGTGTTGAATAGAAATTACAAAAACAAAACTAATATACATAAATTTCAGCTTTTTATCTTTGATCCGCATGCCTCCATGGTCTCTTTCCTGGCTCATACTCGGTGCCGCGCCACCAGTTTTGAAGTGAATCATTGCCTCGTTCCTGGTAAATTGCTCTTCCTTCATATGAACGATCAAAGGCAAGTATCGATCCTCTGGATGGGTGACCCGATCTCCTCTTCTATGTTTTGATTTCATTTCAATTTGGAGAGGGAGCTTACCTTCTTCTAACATCTTTGAAAACTTGTGCCGCTTCCGCCAATGTCTTATAATTTTTGAAGATGGCGGATTCCTGATGAGTCGACAAAATATCTCATCGATTCATTCTTCCTCCAGTTCTTCACTTCTTGGCGGTTGGGTTGCGGTTGGTTGGCGAGACGTATTTAGAAGGTCTTTGAACAAGATTTTGCCAAGGGACATTTGGGTCATGGAATTAAGTGCGGAGCACGAAATTCTAAAGCTTTGGGGTTGAGGTGCTAGCTTGTTCAATTCGGCCGAATCTGCTCGAGCGACCTCAAATTCCCTTTCTGTTGAAGTCTTATTCTCCTTGCGGCTTCTCGTGCTTCTTCCCCTTTTTGGCTTCATCAAGACTTTGCGGGATTTCAAGAGCGGCGTCTGTTTGGTCTCGATCTTGTTTATTCTTTCAACGAGGGAGGAAAGAGTCTGCGACATCTCTTGAATGGATTTGTCATGCGCACGCTTGAGAGCCGTTTTCTATCATTGCACAGCCGTCGCTTCAGCAATTCTGGTCTTTGAAGCTTCCTCCTTCAACAGGTGTGCTTGTTTATCCTCCATAATCTTCAAGGCTTGCTTGAACACTTCTGGCAAGATGATGAATGCGTCGACAACTCGAGATACTACGTGTTGAAGAGTTGTCATTTCTTCAAGCAGAGGTGTGCATCGATTGATGCCTTTTCTACGGAAGAGAGAGCGTTAACTGCATCTTGGATAAATACAGTCTGAAGGCCAAGAGCTCGCAGGCGCTCTTTGCGTGCAGCAGAGATAGGAGAGTCAGGCTGGGCGAAGTCTTCAGTGCAGTTCAACCTCGTTACGTTCACGGATGGACGTGAAGTAAGTTGGACATCCTCAGGTTCGTTACCGTCCTCGGATTCCAAGGTTGCAGGAGCGGGAGAAGCTTCTTGTGGAATGGCGACAGGTGGTTCAGAAGCATCCTGTGGCGAAGGTTCTGCGGCAGATGTGGATGCAGGAGGGACTGAATCCTCCTGTTGGCTTGTAGGACTGGCTTCTTTGGTCGCAACAGGCTCGGGTGCCTGTTCCAAAATTTCTTGATTTTCCTTGACTGGAGGGACTGATTCCTCCTGTTCTGGAATGTTCTCCGGCTGTGGCGAAGGTGGATTAGCTTGGGTAGATGGTCCTTCGTCTTTTCTGGGTGGAGAGGCGGCTCGGGCTTCAGCCTCTTCTCGGCTCAATCTCAGACCTGCTTGAAGAGCATCGTCGTCATCGTCTGAATCGTGGTCGTCGTCGTCTTTTGGATTAACGGGAGAGTCCTCTGACTTCTCTTTTCCTTTTCTTCTGGCGTCGGATTTGTGCAACAGGTGGCTTTCAATGAGATCTTTGCAAGAAGCGTTGTCCCATCGTAGCAGGGCCTCAATTTCAGTTGAGTCACATTCGGAGACAAATCGCTCTTCGTGGCTCCATTCGCTCCGGTTATGCAGGTGTGTCAATTGAGCTAGCCTAAAGCTTTTCCATTGCGAAATCTTTCGTACGCTGTTCAATTTGTCTTGAAAGAAGTGTTTGATTTATAATTGAGTCAGGGAGGGACTTGAATCACGTGCGGAGACGCTGTTTGAGGATTAGAGTACGGGTATGGGATCTGTACGGAAGATGGACTCCTTGCAGGGGATGGTGCCGAAGGAATGGATCTGTGCGGGTGTGGAATCCCGTAGAGGAGAAGTAGCTTTGGCTCGAATGGGCGTGACGTGCTAACGTCTTGAATGTTGGCAGATGTCTCTACATCCGTCGTAGCCGCCAAAGGCTCGGGATCTACCGTCGACGGTATGAGACACCTCTTCCGCAGGGGTTGGGCCTGGGGTGCTATATCGATGGGTTGCGCCACAGGCGAGACATCTTCGGAGTGTTTGGCTTTGATTTTTGAGAGCCTCCGAGTCTCTTCTTCGACTTCTCATCGTGAGTGCTTCTTGCTGTGAGAATGCTTGCGCTTCTTCTTTGAAGATTCCAATTCAGGGACCTTCACGGTTTCGTCTCTGGGGTTGTCAGAAATAGGCATGTGCCTGGTTCTCGGGTGATTGGCATGCATTGTGCTTTGGTTATAGGCAGAGGGTTTGACACCTCCTAAATATATCCGTGAGTGTTTTTCTTGGCATCGGCGGATTCTTTGGACTCCGCACCTCGTCAGAATGTAGTTTAGCATTAAACCAAATGATTTCTTTTGGGTGGCCGATTTGCACACCTCTTCCTGAAGACGTTTCAAAATGATTTGACACCAGTTGACCTTTTCACAGGTCAAGATAGCTACCATCATTCTGAACCTAAGATTCGTGCACATCTCGAACGCACTTGGTTCGATTTTCAATGATCCCGAGTAAATCGTGGAGATAAACGAAATGAAGAAGAAAATTTTTCTTGGCACGTGGTTGTCACCATATCAACCACTTTGGACCCGGTAAAAGTCCATAAAACTTAGTAATCAATTGTTGAGACCCGAATGTCTCAAGTGGTCCATGGTCGGCCGTCGGCGGCACTGTAGATTTTCTCAAGTAAGTCGCTATTGATGCGGACTCGCACTCCTTGGATCATTGCGGTGATGTCAGCAACATGTCCTCCCTGGGCTAGTGAGAGAAAACGAACGGCAGCGTTGAGGTAGAATTCCTCAACTAGATGAGCGTCGTATTTGTCGGCGATTTTGCTTCCAAAGCGATAGAGTCCTTGTTGTTCAAGACGAGTAATGATATACTCCATCGGTTCGGTGTCGTTGATTTCAGAGATGATACGCTCGATGATGACTGGTTTAGAGAAGATCCGGCCATCAATGATGCTGGAGGTTTTCTTCAGAACGGGGGATGAAGATGGAGTAGCCATGGATGTTTTCTTAAAACGAAGGTAGAAGAAAACAGTAGAAATTCGCAGTGAATATGCAGAAAATATGTAGGCTGTGTGCTTGAGATCTCTTGTAATTGCAGAAAGCGTAAAGAGTCTCTAATGGCAGATACAGTCCTTTTATACTTGGGCGGCGAAATAGGGTTTTGCAGAGTACGAATGGTCAGATTTTAAGGGATGGGAACCGGTTTTGAAATCGACGGTCAGGATGGATTTAGTGTAACTGGTACGCTAATCCATTAAAAGGTTTTAAAATACAGCGGGTCCCACTTCTGACATAGGTTGATTACCCTAAATGCCTAAAACGGCGGTTTAAAAAATAATAAACAATTTAAAAACATCGCGGCTTTTGAGATTGATTGTCAGGATGTCGTGTAAGGCATTTAATGAACATGACGTTTGACGTAAAATAGGGCACGTGGACAAAAATTATTTTAAAAAGGAAATAATATTATATAGTATCTTGAATCGAAATCCTATAGTATGTCCGTTCTCCGCGTCGATCTGCGTTCCCCCTTAAAAAGGTACTAATAGGTTTTAAATTCCATACAGCAATATTTGGATTAATGTTGTATTCATGGGTCCTACAGTATTCCCCCTTAATTATTGCACACATCAGCTGTAGGATTCATATGCCTTCGTTTGCTACTGATCTTGTATTGATGAATACGAGTGTACAGATAATTAATGTTGAATCTTTGTATTCACGGGTCTTACAAAGATTCCCCTCAATTGTTGAGTAAAAGCAAGAAATTTACTTACAGGGAGTCTGGCCGGTATCCCCATTCTGTTCTTAGCATGTTGAATCTTGCTGTGTCGAGAGGCTTGGTGAAAATGTCGGCCAGCTGGATGTCTGTATGAACCTTTTCCAGGCGAACATCCTTGTTCTCGACATGATTCCTGATGAAATGATGCTTCATGTTGATATGCTTAGTGCGCGAGTGCAAAACGAGTTGTGCGTGATTGCAATTGCACTCGTGCTATCACACATGATTGGAGTCTCTCTAGCATCGATTCCATAATCGACAGCTTGTTGCCGCATCCAAAGGATTCGCATACAAGGCACTAAAGACATAGTATTCGATTCGGTAGTGGAAAGAGAATTTGCCAATTGCTTCTTCTTGAACCAAGATACGAGTCTAGATCCGAGAAAGTGACAAGTTCCACTTGTACTCTTCCTATCTAGCTTGCGACCTCCGAGATCCGAGTCGTCAGATCCAACTAAATCGAATCCGCCTTCCTTAGGATACCACGATCCCGCATCGATTGTTCCTTTGACGTATTTGAGGATTCGTTTAGCCGTATTGAAGTGTGATTCCTTAGGTGCAACTTGGTATCTCGCACACACTCCAACAAAGATATCTTGGATATCGGGCTGCTAGCCGTTAGGTACAGGAGCGAACCAATGAGCTTCTGTAGAGTGATTGGTCAAACGGCTTCCGGCTTCATCAAGACTAATTTGCACGGAAGTGCTCATGGGGTTGGCGAGGATTTGGAAGTGTTCATTCCAAATTTGTTGAGAAGCTCCTTTGCCGTATTTCTCTGGTTGATGAATATACCCGTAGGCATCCGCTTTATCTCGCAAACCTAGGAAATAATCGAGTTCCCCATCATACTCATTTCAAATTTGCTTTGCATGAGATGTGAGAACCTTTGACATAGAGCAAGGTTAGTTGAACCAAAAATAATATCATCAACATAGATTTGTACCATTAGAAGGTCATCACCTTCTGTATTTTGAACAAGGTTTTGTCGATGACACCTTTCTCAAATCCGTTGTTGGTTAGATCTTGGGACAGGGTTTCGTACTGTGCTCTAGGGGCTTGTTTAAGTCCGTACAGGGCTTTCCTTAGCCTGTAAACTAGATCGATACCGTCCGTGTTGGCAAACCCTGGTGGTTGTTCAACATAAACTTCTTCTGAAAGCTCTCCATTCAGGAAAGCACTCTTGACGTCCATTTGGTATACGATAAAACTCTTATGGGCGGCAAAGGCTAAAAATATCCTAATGGCTTCTAGTCTCGCTACAGGGGCGAATGTTTCATCATAGTCGATTCCTTCTTCCTGACAATAGCCTTGTGCTACTAGTCTGGATTTGTTCCTTATGATAAGTCCATTTCCATCCTTTTTGTTTCGAAATACCCATTTGGTTCCTATAACCGATTGGTGTGTCGGTCTGGGTACAAGATACCATACATTGTTTCTTTCGAAACCGTTAAGCTCTTCTTCCATAGATGTTATCCAATGAGAGTTATTAAGAGCGTCTATGGTCGAAACAGGTTCGGACTGGGCTAAGAATACAAATGATAGTGCACATATTGAGTCTCCTAAGTTCGGATTGAGATTTCCATTCAGAAACCGTGAGACTTGACATTAGATTCTTCTTGTGCACAAAGTACATTGCCTTGTGTACTCTGTATTCTCCTACGAGTAGAAACACCCGCATTAATGTTTCCAATGATCGGCTCTTGCGGGTGATCTCTCAACCATCTTCGGTCAGTTCTAGTTCGGGGTCCCGCATCAGTATCGAAAGTTTACGTGGGTACGGCTTGGCTTGAATAGCGTCGGCTTCATCCACATCGATTCTTACACTGGGGTTGATTTCTAAATCAACTACAGGTTCTATGGGTGTAGGTGGATCCAAGATAGATAGATGGTGAATGTCCCGAGTGATATCATCTACTCCCGTAGGGTCATGGTGTGGTTCGTCGAACACTACATGAATCGATTCCTCGATCGTCACCTCCTTTTATTAAAGATTAAAGCTTTCTTTGACGGAGGAGTATCCTACGAATATTTCTTCATCGATTTTTCATCAAATGTTCTAAGTTGGTCCTTCCCATTGTTCAATACGTAACACCCGCATCCAAAATGTGAAAATACGAAACTAATGGAGTTTTGTTGTTCCATACCTCGTAAGTCGTTTTGTTGTGGTGCTTGTTGACAATACGGTTTTGAGTGTAGCACTGTATTGGTTGCTTCACCCAAACGCCGCGGCAATTTGCTTTCGCAATCATTGTCCTTGTTGCATCTTTCAACGTCCTATTCTTTCGCTCGGCAACACCATTTTGTTGAGGTGTTCGGGCGGTGAGTATTCGTCTTTGTATGCCATTCTCCGAACAGTATTGCTCTATAAAGCGGTTAGTAAATTCAGTACCTCTATCGGAACGAATGCACACGATACTCGATGCTTTTTCATTCTGCAACTTTCTCAGGAGCTCGGGCAGCCTTGATGTTGTTTCCTTCTTCTTGCTAAGAAAGATCGTCCAAGCATATCCGGAATAATCATCAACAACAACCATACAATATTTCTTACCTCCCAAACTTACTGGATCTACAGGACCGTAGAGATCCATGTGTAGCATTTCCAATACTCTTTGGGTTGAAAGGTAGGATTTGCTTTTCAGGGTTGACTTGATTTGCTTGCCTTTCTGGCATGGTCCGCAGACGCTGTCCTTCTTGAATGACACATCTGGCAAACCTCTTACCATACCCTGTCTTGAAAGCTTGTTGATCGTCTTGAAGTTGACGTGAGACATCCTCTTGTGCCATAGCCAGCTAAGATCTGCAGTGCCTTTGGCAACAAAACATGGAATTGAGGAGCTCATAGGCTTCGATCAAGAATGTACATATTACACGATCGCTTCCTGTAAGCACAACTTCCTTGGTTTGGGTGTTCTTGACTCTCTGCGATCTATATAGAACTTCACCGAGAACTGTTTATCACAGAACTGGCTAATACTAAGTAGATTATACTGTAAGCCTTCAACATATGCAACATCGGTGACCTTGAATTTCCCGACAAGTAGGTTTCCTTTCCCTCTTGTTCTTCCTTTAGACTTATCACCAAAGCGAACTTTTGGACCGCGACCTTCTACAAAATCAGATAGCTTGCTCCTGTCTCCAGTCATGTGACGAGAGCATCCACTATCGAAGTACCAGGTATCCTCCTCTAGAATGTCATGTAACAAAGAAATTAGGTAGATTTAGGTCCCCTTTGATTTTTGGGTCCATATATGTTAGTTCCTTTAGGTATCCAGATTTTCCTGACAGCAATTGGTTTACTGTAGGATGTACTCGGTACAGTATTGCGGTATCTACGGGGGGCATATCCGTAGTTGTTATAATCACGATAATTATTATGCATGTAAAATTCAGGATTATTGTTATTATTCCAGTACGAGTGCCGTCTAGGAGGTGGAGCCATTTTCTTAGGCCTAACAGCTTGTCTTCTGGGTCTCCAGTTGGATTCCCAATGCTGTTGTTGATACTGAACTGGCAGCTGCTGTCTTGAGGGATAACGGGGCTCTTGTATCCAATACCTAGGTGCACTGCATCGAGGTCTTGTTGTGCGGGCCTTTGGTGGTTGGATACCGTCTTCTTCTGAATATTTGCTGCTTTGATGATATGCTTGTGGAGCATGCTTTAGATTACGCCTTCGAGTGGTTGTTGGTTCCACTGTCTCGAATAGTAGAGTTGAGGAGGCGGAATGGCGGCCTTCGGTTTTCGGTGCAGAGTTCCTTTATGGGGTGGGAGTATCTTCCGATTCAGGAATGTGTTCCACACTCTTGACGAACACGATCTTAGTTTTCCTTTATTCGAACATGAGCTGTATCCTAAGCCACTTTTATCATGAGCATGTTGCCCAGTGCTCAGAATTTCTTCCATTCTTTTGGACGATTTTTCAAAAGACTTCAGAATGGTCTCAAGTTCATTTTCTCGCTTCTCGAGAGTTGTAATTTTGGTTTGTAGTAGAACCAAATCATTTGTCTTGCTCTCATTATGGGTTTTAACCGTACATAGTTCATGAGCAAGTTGATGATTGCTCTCCATGAGTTTTTCAAAATCGACCTTGCTGGTTTCACAATCAAGAGACATATTTTCATAATTTATTTTCAACAAGTCATTTTCATCTTTCGGCTCTAGATTTGTTAATTGAAGTGTATATTCTCGATTTTAAAGTCTCATGGGCCTTTTGAATGTTTTTGAATTCATTCGGATATTTTGAAAGTATGAGATGCATTAGGTGGAATAACCGAGGTTGAGCTTACCTCATCGTCGTTGTCTTCACCTTCCGGAACATCTTTGGCCATAAAGCACATGTATGCTTTATCATCGAACTCATCGTCGGATGAATCACTTTCAGTGACCACTGAAGACATTCTGCTGATTTGGATGGTGTGGGGAGGCTTCGATTCTCCAATCGGGGCCTTGAGCTTGTCTTTCCAAGCACGTCTTCTTTCATCTCGCTCTTGTTGCTCGGCCTCGTGCAATCTTTGGACTTTGGGATGAGGACATTTGTTTGCATAATGGCACGGTTTCCTGTGATTATAGCACGAGTTAGCATCGCCGGATGATGTTTGTACTTACTTTGTTGTGAGTTTGGGCTGTAGGAGTCTTTCAGTTTGTTTAATGAACTTTTGAACTTATGCATTAGAAGCGCCATTTCATCTTGTGACAGGATGTCGTCGTCCTTGTCGGCGTTCTTGTGGCCAGGGCTTCGGCAGGCTAGGCATCTTTGTGTCGACGGTTCGATACGGCGCGAAGGCTGTGACCTTTGAAGGAGATTCTTGACTTTCTCTCTTGTCAATGTCATACTCAAAAGCTTTAAGGTCAGAGAAGAGATCAAAAGTGGATATTTCATTAAGATTACATGATACACGCATAGTTGTGGTCTTAATGTCCCATCAGGCTGGGAGAGATCTGAAAATTTTTAAGTTCTTCTCCTTTTGGGTGTAAATCTTGCCCAACGCTTCAAGTTCACCAACAATACCAGTAAATCTGAGGTCAAGTTCCTCAAGTGTTTCCGTTGGTTTCATTTCAAAGATTCGAATTCTTGAGTAAGTTTTGAAATCTTGTTTTCTTTGAGAGCTCGGTTCCCTCACAAATTAACTTGAGTTTATCCTGATTTCTTTGCATTGTTTTGCAGCTCTTTACCTTTGAGAACGTGCCTTTGTCAAGAGTGACAAATAACGCGTTCTTAGCCACGTTGTCTAGATTGGCTCGCTTCCTTTCATCGGTTGTCCATTGCTCGCGTTCCTTCTCGAGCATTTCAGCATGGTCTTGGCCCTCAATCCTTGCGGCTGGATTGACCTTCATGATCTTGATCGGACCATCCTGTATAACAAAGATCATCTCTTCGTTCATTGCTGCAAGATGAGCTTCCATTCTAATTCTCCAGTCGTCAAATTCATTAATAGAGAACATAGGGACTTTGTTAATCATAGAAGTATCCATACTGATAATATAGGAATGAAAGAGACTGTTTTGAAAATAAGTGATTTGAATCTGATTCGGTTAAAAATAAATACGATCGATTCTTTTTAGAATCAACCGCTCCGATACCACTTGTTGGCCACTTAAGTATAATTGATACAGTTTGGGAAAACTTTTAAACAACAAAGCGTATGGAATCTAAATCGAGTGCGTAGCGTAAGTTTTGGATACAGTTAGTTGCCGTGGATACTGACAGAGTATTAGGTGTATACTTAATATATCACGGTAATTTCAAACAAGAAAAGCGAAGGTAAATGACACGATAATTTAAGTGGTTCGAGGTAAACCCTCTACGTCCTTTGGTCCTCCACACAGAGTAAAGTTTATTATATAATTCTGCGTACACAACTACGTAATTATAAACAAACCTATCCTTGTATCGTTCACACAGATTGATACAAAGAATGTCACTTTCAACCGTTCACACAGTTGGTTAAAGCTTCCTTCTTGACTAGCTTCTTCACACACGGTTCCAAGCTTCGTCCTTATTCGTCCCACACAGTCGAATAACTTGTTGAGTTCACACATAGCTCGGTTTTACGAGGTAAAAGGTTAGGTAACCGTGTAAACAAGACTTTGAATGTCAAGATCCGATGATAGTGTTCTTGATGTTTGAGCACTGTATATCTCTTTCGTTTTATCTTGCGATATGCTTTGGAGATATGTTTGCTCGGATGATAACTTGATAGCTTTGAGAGTTACTTTGATTCGTAATTCGTTGGTGTAATCGATCTTCAATGTCTTCAAGGATATATATAGCCTCTGAAGAAAGTATCCGTTGAGATGTCCGTTTGAATAAGATTTCCTTTCAACGGAATATGACATGATCCGGATTTCGCGGGATTCTCAAGATTTGAAGATCGACGGTATTTAAATACTTTATCCTTGAGTATTTAAATACTTCTTTGTTCAACGGAACTTGACTTGTGTTCTTCTTTGTCCTTTTGTGAATCGTATGGAAGGAGACTGTATTTAGGCATCGAGACAGTTTTCCATACTAGATCTATTACAAGTCTTCTTCTGTCTTGACGAGCTTCACTTATGCTGATTCGAGGTGGGTCTTCGATACATGATAAATCCTTGAATCCTCGATACGCTTCCTTTATCAGATTTGGCATATATGTCAAAACCTTCTCAATAACAAATAACAATCGATACAGGGATCGGGTATCCCGGCTGAATCGATACAGGGTGTTTGTTTTTCCCAACACTTCCATCGAGAAACTACGTAGAGTAGTCACAGTCAGGGAATTGGTGAAGTACGGCCTTATGTAGGGGCCTTAAGTGAAGAGAAGTAAAAGCCGTAACTTAGTGGTTGGTTACCAAGGAGAAACACAGCGACATCGGTACGATCATACCATTTCGGAAGTACGATCGAATGAGTGGCTAGTTACCTCCCTACGTGGTTAAAGTTACGAACGTAACTCATATGGTATAAAAATGCAAGAACATCATAATGGGCTCGAAGGTGTTGGGACTTGGGGTATCATAGTTCACCATTCGGAAAAGCTTATTACGAATATATCATCAATTATCCAACGATTATCCTTTAAAAGATATGATTGACTTTCTTGGAGTTTTGGATCTTGAAAGTTTCGGTCAGGATTCGTCTTGGATAATCCATATCAATGACAGAACTCGAGATATTATATACATGACTTGATATATATTGTTTATCTTTTGTACTCACATTTTATCGTATTTGTTCGTTTTGAAGAAAAGTATTATTTATGCATAACTGAGATTAATGAGCTGCTAATGAGTTCAAGATGAGGCCTATGATGGGTCGTTTGGTTCATACTGGGGTATGAGTTTGGAATCAGAAATTAGATTAAGGTGGTATGGCGGGTTGGAACTTGATTCTTGATACTAGTAGTGGAATGGAAATAAATCCTCTTTATGGTGTTTTGGTTTATAATATTTTAAAATCAAGAATAAAATATTTTTTTTAGATTCTTCCGCTAATATCTCAAAAATAGAAAAAATATACTTCTATTGTTATTTAATAATAATATTACTGTTTAATAAGAATTAATAATTTTATTATTAAAATATTAACAATAATATATTTATATTATCAAATAAATATTTGGTGATAATTATTTAATAATAATTATTGTTTTCAATAATAATTATTAATGTCAACTAAAATTGTATAATAATAATGTCAATTATTATTAAATAGTTACTGGATGATTAATTGATTAATAGATAGTATTATTAAATAATATAAATATTATTGTAATAATAATTAGTATTACTTTTTAATACTAATTCTTATTTAACAATTAATAAATATTAGTAATGCTTTAATCTTAATATTTATTAAATAATAATTGTTATATTATCTAATTTATAATAATTATTAATAATGATCGAAATGTTAATATAAAATTATAATAATTACTATCATTTATTAATTAATAAATTTTAATTAATATTTTATAAATATTATTATTAGATAGTTCATAATTACAATTATTTTATCATATTTAGTAATAATAGTTACGTAATTTTTATAATAATTATTTATTTTTCTTATAAAATAAGAATAATAAATATATTTTTAATTTTTTATTGCAGAGAAAGAAGTGTCAAGTATTTAGTTTAATTGTATCCTGGAGGTATGAACCTCATACCTACCTCCCTCAAGGTATCTGTGTTTAAAAATTAGAATAGTGCTAATAAATATTTGATATGGGTTTAGTTCATTACAAACTCTGATACTTTATATTGACGAACCAAATGATCCTAAGAGATTTACCTCATGAATGAGAGGAAGAATCAAACTTAAATAAGATTCGAATTGAAGAAAAAGAAAAAAATGAGCACGGATCGAGAGTGCACAGAGGTGGTGTACAAAAACATTCATAATGTTTCAAATTATTTGAATCTCAGAAAGAATAATATATAGTTGGGAATATAATTGAATAATGTTTCAAATTATTTGAATCTGAGAGAGAATAATATGTAGTTGGAAATATAATTGAGTTATCTTTACAGCGACGACGACCGTATGTAAATCAAATTTTTTCTAGCAAAAGTTAAAACTAAAATATCGAATCGCACAATGCAATTCCAGCCGCACGCGATCGTGCAACACATTGTGCACGCAAAAACGACCAAATTGAACATATTAGACGGTTCTTTCCTTCCGTACGCATTTTTGAGTCCTTTTTCCCCGGCGGAGGGAGGGGGGCAGGGGGTCCATGGACCCCTCCGGCAGGTGAAAATCCCCTATAAAATAGGGGAAGCTATATTTATAGTTGTCCGATCTCTGTATTTTCTATAACTCCGGACCCCCCTGAATAAATGTTCTGCTCCCGCCACTGTTTTTTTCGATTCAGTTTCCTCCATCTATATATAACCAGTCATATGGGATTTACATCATTCTTCACAATAATAAGAGCAAAACATGCGGAAGAGGCGAGAAACGAAGATCAAGACACAAAACTTGAAGATTGAAGACTTGACATCAGTTTATATTTGTTGATTTTTCTTTCTTCATCAATTCTCGAACACATGCTTTTGGTGGGTTTATAGCCATTTTTGGCTAAGTTGTTACATGATTCTAGGATAATTGTTTGTACCCTAAATATTCATGTATATTAATTTAGTTTATTTTCTCTATTTGTTCATGTGTGACTAGTTGATCATATTTGAGCATACTTGAGTAGTAGATTTGAGAATGAGAGAAGATAATTGACTACATGCTTGCGGAAATTTGCAACATAAACCTGTGCAGGTTCTAACCGAAAATATATGTTTATGAAGATAATCTAATTCTATGAACGTGAAAAAAGTTAACTATTTATTATATTGAGAGATTAATAATTTATAGCTAATCTATAGAGAGAGTTGAAATATTTAAATAATTAATCATACGAAGAGAGGAATTAGACTTCTTTTATTATCAATTTCGAATGAATAAATTAGGGGAAAATATATTCTTGAATCATTGCTTCTTGGTCAATTGTTTCTCATATGTTTTCTTTCTTAGTTAAATTTTCCATTGACTCATTATTAGTTGAATTTAGTTCAATTTATTTTATAAATCGATTATCAAACTCCAGAACCATCTGAATAAGATCCAAAATATTACGATTTGCAATAGCCCTAAAGTTCCTCCGAAAACTAGTCCTTGTTGAGGGATATGACCTTGTCTCATCACTAGGCTTGGGACCGATCCGGTTTTATAAAAGAAATTGAAGAATCGAAACCGAACCCGAACAGCTATATCCGATTTGATTCTTATCTTTTTTTCTCGAGAGCCGTTTAGGAACCGAAATGCAAAAACCAATTCAGTACTTTTCAATTTTTGGGTAATCAGAACTGAACAAAAAAACATTATAGCCGATAGCCAACCGGAACGCCCAAAAAAAGTAACTAATGGAATTAAAAAATGACTAGGTATGGATTTTTGTTAACCGAGCAAAACGGAATCAGAAGTTCCCTTTATTAAGATTAATTTTTAATTTTTATTGAATATCTTATTTTTTTAATTGAAGGAGACATGGTTTAATTGTTTTTTGACTAAATAGGACAGTCATACTCAACATAGCATGAGCCATAAACCATTTAGAGAATCCAATATATTTTTCGGATTCGACAGGTATTTATTTAATACTACACATTAAATTCACTTTCGATAAATCTAGATAAAAAACCAATCAAACATATTGTAGCCGACAATTTCGGAATTCAAATAGCAACCAAATCAAACCCTATTGTCATGCTTTAGGCATTGATGATAATAATAAGCAATAACAAATGGTTATATTACGGACCCGAGTCTATGATGCAACAAGGAGCCGTGAGCAATACACAAGACAATGTGTGTGATTGGTATTTATGTCATTTAGGCTCTAATCTTTTGGACTGAATGAATCTGAATCAAATGAATCGAATCGAATCGAATGGACTGAATCGAATCAATCGAATCGAATCGAATCGAAATATATATTAAGGGTAAATAATAATAATAATAATAATGATAAATAATAATAATAATAGTAATTAACAAGAACAACAATAATAGTGATATTATTAGTAATAATAACAACAATAATAATTAAGATTACTAATAATAATAAGAAGAAAAAGAACGGAGCTGAACTGAACTGAATGGACCTGAACTGAACTGACCTGAACTGAAAAGCTGAAAAATAAGTCCAAAAGAACAGGGTCTTATTCACTTGTCTTTTGTATATTTATCATGAGTTCATGATGCACCAATAAAACCCTGGTCCATGATGTAAACTACCAGCAAACAGCGCTAGCCAGAATTTCTATCCCCACCAAAACCCGACTCGAGAAACCCAGCCCCATTGAGGTGACTCACGTCGCCCCACAATTTAACACTCCATTCACCTCCACCAGTCAAGTGAAATACATTGATCGAAGTGTTGAGAACCCTTCCGGAAGACCGCCTATGCGGAGAAGCTCTTCTATGAAGTGCCCTAATCGTGCCACCATGCGAGACTACGACGACTCTCTGGCCTGCATCATTCAAACTGAAAAAAATATAACCAATCACCGGTAACTTGTGTGTTTGTGTCGAATTAAGAAACTATTTATTACCCATGTGTTTCTCTGCAATCCTTTGCAAAGCCGACGTGCAACGTTCGTATAGTTGATTAAAGCTCTCTCCGCCACCCTGCATTTGTCTTTAATTAGATTTTACTTGGAGTGTGTGTTCTCATTTTTTATTTTGATTTTTCAAAATCGTGAGTATAATAATATGATGCATTCCCACTATCATCATGTGCATCGTAATCCCAGCTATGTTGGGTCGATGGCATGAAGATTATAGTATCAATTGACGGTCAAAGTTAGTTAACAGTATAAAATCATGCAAAACGCAAAGTAGCAACATTTCACGCCGGTTGTTTTTTCGTGTAGCAACCTTCATATGAAGGAGAAATGAGATGAAATTCCAAAACTGTCATCACCACACGTTTTTTCACATGCATGGAAAATATCATGAGATGGCAATGAATTAAAATAATTGCTATAATCATGTCCCATTATATGCATTATAAAATCAACATGCACACCGTGGAATATGACCAATAACATGATGCAATCCCAATGTATGGATACACAGTGTGAGCATTGATAAGAAATTAAGGTTAATTACAGAATATGCCCTTGAGGTTTAGCTTAACTAAAAACAACAATTTTTTTCTTCAGAAAATTGCAAATACCCCCGACATATGTTTCCATCTTAAGAACTGCATCTTCAAAAATGGTATAATCCCTCCGTCCCACTTGAAGAATCTACTTTAAAAATATGATTTTGTCCTACTATAAGAGTACTTTTAAAATACAACCTTAAACATCTAATTAAAATTTTTAAAATGATTCTCCAAACTAAGGTTTTTTCGTTATATATATTATATATATATATATATAGGGGCGCGTTCTATGCATTACCAATATTAGATGCAGTACTTTACAGTACTAATTTATGCATGAGTTTTGTAGTAATTATGCATGAAATATATGCATTTCGTGCATCAAAATTTCAATGCATTAAAATATGTAATATATTTGATGCATATAATCTAATATTTTAATGTATCGATATTTTGATTCATATATTGCATATTTTAATGCATTGAAATTTTGATGCACGAAATGCATATATTTCATGCATAATTAGTACAAAACTCATGCATAAATTAGTACTGTAAAATACTGCATCTAATATTGGTACTGCATATATATATATTATATATATATATTAGTTGATTGCCAAAAAAAGTGAGAAAGATGGTTTAAAACCGGTAGTACCTCCGTCAACGTAACTAAATGAAAAAAATGTACCTTAACCAAAGTAGATTCTTCAAGTAGGACAGACGGGGGAGCATTTGGAAAATAACTGGAGCTAGTTTTGTAATTAGGCTGAATCTCAGGGGGCTCATAGTAATTATCCCTGAGATTTATTAAGCGGGTGGATTTTTTTGATAATGAATAGGATAATGACACAATTTGTTACAATATTATAGGGTCACAACTCAATAACGAAAAACATTTCTACAACACTGACTTGATTATAAGATTTTGCCTACAGAAAGATTATGGTTTCATATAGGACTGTTCTGTTATACTAATAAAATTCACATAAATCAGAAGGAAACCTCAGTCTCCAAGTAGGATTTTCAGAATAACGTAATAAGATCAAAGATTAAATTAAGGAAATAAGTCAAAAATACATCTTTAAGTCGGACAGGGGAAGAGCGGGAGAGAGAGAGAGAGAGAGAGAGAGAGAGAGAGAGAGAGAGAGAGAGAGAGAGAGAGAGAGAGAGAGAGAGAGAGAGAGAGAGAGAGAGAGAGAGAGAGGGAGAGATTACTGGAATTTCTTGATCGTCTCGGTTCGATACAAATGCTTTGTGAGCCTCGGGATTAATATTGGCAATTTCATGGAAGACAACACCTTGAAGGTCTCCAAGATGTCTTTCCCTCAAGTCCGGATCTTTAGTAACCTGATGGTTACAACACAGATAATTCAAGAAGATTCATTACAATTAACAAGTAACAACAGCCGCATATCAAGGAAACATATTCTGGTCAAACACGAAATCCTAGTTGTATGGCATAGGTTGAAAGATACATAAGAACATATAAAGTTATTTTCAGAGAGAACAGGCATTAAAGGACAAGAGCTGAGACAGATTAAACTCAGAATGCGAAAACTTATCCAAAGTCGTATGAAAAAGAATTAGATCCCATAACCCAACCATATAAACCTGATTATCATTTAGACAAACATAAATAATACCATACAAACTGGAATGACTATTCAAACTATTCTTCCTATATTTAATGAACTATTGAGCAGGTCAGTAACTCTTATACTCTGATACCAGATAATTAGTAAGTAATTCTATCGAATAACATAAGGAAAGAAGCATAATAAAGTAAAGGACACAAAAGAAAAGAAGAGCCCAAACTTGGATACGAAACGGGTGAATGGCGAATTACCCCCTGTATTTTATTTTATAGAACTGGCCGTTAACCCGTGTAAATTAAATGATCATATTACTCCCTCTGATTTGAAAGAATAGCTGATTAACCCCCGTTGAAAGTTAAATAGGCATGTGACCTCCATGTGGTTGCATAAAAGTGCAAGCTATCCCCTGTGTTTTATTCATATGGTGCAGATCACCCGTCTTATGCAAGCGACTGAGCGGGCGAAATGCACCTTTTTGAAAACGCAGGGGTAATATGCTTATTTAATTTACACAGGGAATAATCGGCTATTTTTTACAAAAAAAAACATGAGGTAATATGACTATTAATTTACAAGGGGGGTAAATGGCCCATTTTGTAAAATACAAGTAATCTGCCAAAAACCCATAAGTACGGACTATAAATCCTTAATGACATTTTGGATAACAATAAGGTAAAAAGTAACTACACATGCTGCTTACAACCCTTCAGCTGATATATATATATATATATATATATATATATAAATGAAGGGATTCAAAGCTAAAATTGATCATCATTTCATACCTCAGGCACCCCACAGCTTTTTGCTATTATATTGGCAGTGTCAAATGCTCGTTTTAAGTCTGACGAATATACTGCAGATATTTTATGCTCCCTTGAAAGCCGATCCGCCACCTTGAGCAAGTCAAAGTAAATTACAGATTATTTTGAATGCCTATAGTTGCAAGTACTTTGTAAATTACAAGAATCGTGAGATACCGCAACAGCTTGCTGCCTCCCAACATCATTTAAGTCCACATCCAGGTGCCCCTACACAAAACAAAGATGATAACTGTAACACGAATATCAACGAACTATAATCTACTGCTGCATTTGACGGAAAAGTATATTTTAAAAGACTACCTACATGAAAACTATTGCTTAAATTTGTCAACATGAATGTGGATTTCTAATCTAAAAGGTCGTACCGATGTGAGAGTAAGACTAACATCGAGCAAAACGCACGTCCGCAATTCTATCTCGCTTTCTTATTTATTTGTCCAAAGTATCTCAGAAGTCAGGAATATATATTTAAAAATCCTATGAACAGGACACTTGCAGTTCTAAACGCCATTTAGCCCCCCTAAACGACCCCGAATGGCTAAAATCCCAGGATTTTCCAGCAAAGCTGGAAATCTTGATTGTTTTACATCAACCATGTGAATTTCCTCAAATTCCGAGTCACAAAAATCAATTCGGCATTTTTGGATGATGTCATCAAATCTCCATTCCTACTAGTGATGATATCATCATGACATCACCTACGTTTTCTTCTTCTTTCGCGTTTCTTATTCTCCACTTGCTCCATATACGCGTCGGCTAACTCATTAATCTTGTCCTCATCATTCCCCCTCACTTGAAAAGAACTCGACCTCGAGTTCTCACGATCAGATGAACTTGTTGGGTAGAATTTATAAATATCCGACACATTGAAAGTCTTAGAAATACTCATCGAAACAGGAAGATCAACAACATAAGCATTATCATTTATCTTTCGTAGAATCTTGTACGGCCCATACTTCTTTTGTTGCAGCTTGCTATACGTACCTACATGAAACCGTTCCTTACGAAGATAAACCATCACCTCCTTACCAAACTCAAACAACTTAACTCGACGATGTTTATTTGCTGCAGCTTTGTACTTAGCATTAGATTCAGCAATCTTCTCCCATATAACTTCGTGAGTCTGTTGCACATCTTCCACCAACTTGTTTGCTTGAACATTCGGTTTACTCGGCACATCAACTAAATCAACCACATGTCTCGGTGGAGTCTTGTAAACCACAGCAAAAGGAGAAAATCCAATTGAGCTATGAAGAGCGCTATTGCAAACAAACTCAACTTGAGCCAATGCTGCATCCCACATCTTCGGTTTCTCCCCACACAAACAACGAATCATATTACCCAGTGTTCGATTAACAACTTCTGTTTGTCCATTGGTTTGAGGATGGGCAGTACTACTAAAATTCAAATAAGTTCATAAACGTCTCCAAAGTGTAAGACAAAAGTGAGCTAGAAACTTACTATCACGATCAGAAGTAATAGACTTTGGAACTCCATGTAAACGAACAATCTCTTGAAAGAAAAGCTTAGCCACGTGAGCAGCATCAGAAGTCTTCTTGCACGGAATAAAATGCGCCATCTTTGAAAACCTGTCCACCACAACAAACACATAATCTACTCCTCGTTGGGTACGAGGAAGTCCAAGAACAAAATCCATAGAAATATCTTCCCAAGAACCTGCTGGAATGGGTAGTGGCATATAAAGACCCGTATTTTGTGTCTTTCCCTTTCCTTCTTAACAATTAACACATCGCTGCACAAAACTACCCACATCTCGTTTTAATTGTGGCCAATAATACCTTTCTTCCACAGCAGCAATAGTCTTATCTCGCCCAAGATGTCCTCCCAAACCTCCCGCATGTAATTCCTTAATCAACTGATCACGAAGAGAAGTCCGAGGAATGCACAACCGGTTACCCTTAAACAAATACCCATCAAGGCAAAGAAAATCACTTGTATGCTGCCTCATTTCAATATCTTCACACACTTCCTCAAAATCATCATCTGTCGCATACATAGGCTTCAAAGAATCAAAACCAGCCACTTCATTACTAATCGTAACAAGAAGGGTGGTCTTTCGGCTCAATGCATCTGCTACTTTATTGCTTGCTCCTGACTTATGCTTAATAACATAATTAAACTTCTCAAGAAAACTCGCCCACCTTCCATGTACCTTGTTCAAATGTTTCTGAGTTTCGAAATACATAAGAGCTTGGTGGTCAGAATAAACCACCAACTCTCGCTGAATCAAATAATGCTCCCACTTCTTCAACGCTTGAACAACCGAATACAATTCTTGATCATATGTACTCCACTTCTGACGAGCATCATCCAGTTTCTCACTATGAAAAGACACAGGGTGACCTTCTTGTTATAAAACAGCCCCAATTCCCGTACCACACACATCACATTCAAATTCAAAAACTTTATCAAAATTAGGAAGAGAAAGTACAGGCGTTGTTGTCAACTTTTCTTTAATCTGATTGAAACTTTTTTCAGCCTCTTCAGTCCATTTAAAGTGTCCCTTCTTCAAGCAACTAGTGATTGGTGCTACAATGCTACTGAAATTTCGAACAAATCTTCTATAGAATGTTGCTAACACATGAAAACTTCGAACTTCAGACACTGTCTTGGGTGAAGGCCAATCTCTAACAGCCTTTTTTATCATCATCCACATGAATACCCTCTGAACTGACGATGTATCCCAGAAAAAGAAGTCGATCGGTTTTAAGCGTACAACTCGTTCTCTTCCAATGCCTTCAAAACAGCCCGAAGATGATCCAAATGCTCTTTCTCCGAATGACTATAAATCAAAATATCATCAATGTACACCACAACAAATTTAGGAATTTGTTGATTCAGGAATTACATGCTGGAGGTTTGGGAGGACATCTTGGGCGAGATAAGACTACTGTTGCAGTGGAAGAAATGTATTATTGGCCAAAATTAAAACGAGATGTGGGTAGTTCTGTGCAGCGATGTGTTAATTGTCAAGAAGGAAAGGAAAGACACAAAATACGGATCTTTATATGCCACTACCCATTCCAGCAGGTCCTTGGGAAGATATTTCTATGGATTTTGTTCTTGGCCTTCCTCGTACCCAAGGAGGAGTAGATCCTGTGTTTGTTGTGGTGGACAGATTTTCAAAGATGGCGCATTTTATTCCGTGCAAGAAGACTTCTGATGTTGCTCACATGGCTAAGCTTTTCTTTCAAGATATTGTTCGTTTACATAGAGTTCCAAAGTCTATTACTTCTGACCGTGATAGTAAGTTTCTAGCTCACTTTTGGCTTACACTTTGGAGACGTTTGGGAAATGATTTGGATTGTAGTAGTACTGCCCATCCTCAAACTGAAGGACAAACAGAAGTTGTTAATCGAACACTGGGTAATATGATTCATTGTTTGTGTGGGGAGAAACCGAAGATATGGGATGTAGCATTGGTTCAAGCAGAGTTTGCTTACAATAGCGCTATTCATAGCTCAACTGGAGTTTCTCCTTTTGCTGTGGTTTACAAGACTCCACCGAGACATGTGGTTGATTTAGTTGATGTGCCGGGCAAACCGAATGTTCAAGCAAACAAGTTGGTGGAAGACGTGCAACAGACTCACGAAGTTATATGGGAGAAGATTGCTGAATCTAATGCCAAGTACAAAGCTGCAGCAAATAAACATCGTCGAGTTAAGTTGTTTGAGTTTGGTAAGGAGGTGATGGTTTATCTTCGTAAGGAACGGTTTCATGTAGGTACGTATAGCAAGCTGCAACAAAAGAAGTATGGGCCGTACAAGATTCTACGAAAGATAAATGATAATGCTTATGTTGTTGATCTTCCTGTTTCGATGAGTATTTCTAAGACTTTCAATGTGTCGGATATTTATAAATTCTACCCAACAAGTTCTTCTGATCGTGAGAACTCGAGGTCGAGTTCTTTTCAAGTGAGGGGGAATGATGAGGACAAGATTAATGAGTTAGCCGACGCGTATATGGAGCAAGTGGAGCATAAGATACGCGAAAAGAAGAAGAAAACGTAGGTGATGTCATGATGTCATCACTAGTAGGAATGGAGATTTGATGACATCATCATCCAAAAATGCCGAATTGATTTTTGTGACTCGGAATTTGACGAAATTCACATAGTTGATGTAAAACGGGCAAACGATCAAGATTTCCAGCTTTGCTGGAAATTTTAGCCATTCGGGGTCGTTTAGGCGGCGAAATGGCGTTTTTCTATTTTACAAGCTCTATTTTATATTTTTAGTATTTCTTTTTTAATTGTTATCCATTAAGGAACGTTAGCATTTGTTTCCTTTTCGTATTAGAATTCCATAATCTTGTTTTGTACCCTATAAATATAGGGAATATGGTTTATTATTTTTCAGTTGATTATTACTCAAAACGACTTTATTTTAGTCAAAAATCCGAATTAGGGTTTGTTTACGTTTCTGTTCTGCGTCAGTGGGGCCCTGTCAGCAGCTCCTTCCTCTGCTTCATCTAATACAGCACCTAAAGAATATACACAGAATGCGAAAAAAAAAACCTGAATTCTGCGATCAGCATTCCATTCCGTTTCACCATGACGGATTACAATAATCTCCGCATAGTTTGGACCGACAGTCTCGGTCGGTCTGCCATTCTCAGCACAATCATATTGAGCTCTGAAAAAATTCACCATCAGAACTCTACTACCCCGGCTAAATTTTTTCAACTAATTTCAATTTCTCCATTTCCCGTATTCTAGACATCAAGCTATATCCATCATAACAATGAAAAGAAACCTACAGTGACTAAAAGCATTCCATTTTGGGCATCTAGCACAATAAATTATGAAATAACAAAATCACTCAATGATAGTGCAATTGGGATTGAATAATTTATAATAAGACATACAAATGTAGAAACATACCCGGCGTTGGAGGCGGCCATGTTTTTGCGGAAGATCAAGCCAATCAACGAAGGCTGATAGGTATTCGGGCTTCTCAGCAGCAGGCTCGGTTGACGGGGGATATTGGGCACCGGCGGAGAAAGAAAGGAGTGCCGTGGAGATTTTATACTATTTACGCTCACTGCGTTCATAGCAAGCGAATCGCGTGCCTCTCGGCTTTGCACGTGGGGCAGTACAGTAGTTCTACAAGTTCGGGCCGAGCCATCAGTTGGCCCTCTTTGTAACTTTCGAAAAGTTTGCGCATTGTGAATGAGTCTCGATAAAATAGTAATCGGATAAATTGAGTCCGGATCATCTCCGGTCACTGGACGGTCCAGTTCAATCTGGACCGTTCAGATCACATACACCCACTTGAATGTGTGTGTGTGCGCGCGCTGGAGGGTCCGGATCCCTTCAGTCCTCTCCGAAAATGGAGAGAATACTGATTCGGATAAATTAATGGCTTGTGAAGTAAATCATTGCACTTATTGGTGGCTATGATTATTTCTATATAGTTAGACATTATTCTGCCCTTATGATAGAAGTAGTCAACATTTATGAGATGCCGTTGATTTGTTGCCCAAGTCGTATTTCAAAAAATATATGAGAAATATCAGTATGTGTAGGATTTTCGAACTCCTGAGATCGATATAAGGATCGGATGGGAGGTGAGGCATAACGGAATTTTGTCACTGGGTTTTTATCACTTGAAAATATTTTTAACGAGGTAATTAGATGTTTAGCTCATTGATCGACGAACTGATCACGTTCTTGGACACATTGATCGACGAAATGATAGAGGTTTCTGCTTAACGAGATTTGCATAACCTATATGTCTGGATGTTGTACTCTTTTTCCTACGATCAAAACATTTTTTCAATGTGGTTTTTGCTTGACGAGGTTTTAACGAGTCAACTTGACATGCGTTGAAGACTCGTCACAAGGGGAGAGCTAAAGTAAATGCACAGTGTGTCTTAGTCTATAGGTTAATGGGCCTCCCCTAGTTAGTGTACGACTAGGCGTGTTAGAATATTGCATAATATGTAATCTCTCCCAATTTAAAGGGACTTATCAATGAGAATATATATATTTTCTGCCATAATTCTTGTCCTGCTTGCTTTTATTTCAATATTATTTATAATATTCTATATATTTTAGTAGACCTATTATTCTTTTTAGGCCTTTTCTAAACAAAATTTGTTTTCAACTGCTTCCGTCCTTGTCCTTATATATCCCATTCGTCCCTCAAATCTATTCATATTTTTTATGTATGTCCACCAAATGTGGGAATCAATTTTTTAATACTAAAGCATAAAATTGATAAGTTCTATATCCTCATTCATAAAACTATAAGTTTTTGGTACCATTTTGATTAAAAAGACTAAAATGTCCTCTCTTTTGTTGTATTGTTGACTTCTCACTTTTTTTTATTTATTTAATTTAAACTACTTTTCTTCTCTTTTTTCTTTTTTACTTTCCTCCTCCGATCGATATTAATGTCCAACAACCAAAATTTAACTACAAACATATACATCAAAACAACACAACCATTTTATTTTTGACAAAGGGTCTCTCAAAAAATCTTATAGAAATCACAAGATTGTTCGAAAATAAAAGTTGACGTTGAAATAGGACTTCATTTGTCGTGCTTCGGAGTTCATAAAGAAGGTATGCATCAGTATTTGAACGATGAAAACAAAATTCCAGATCTGTTCTTACGGACACGATCGCTGCACATGATGGGAAGCCACCGTGTGCAACGATCGTGTGCAACGACCTTGACATCGTGCGCAACACTAACGTGTACACGATCGTTTAACACGATCGTCTACAATCGTGTGCAGCGATCGTGTTCATGGACAGAAACTTGCACACGGTAGTATACGACCGTGTCATCAGTCGTGTCAAAGGCAGACCGTTTTATAATATTGTTCGCTCATTTTTCTGAATAGTTATTCATCTTTTTGTAATCAGATGTCGTGGCAGCGTATTTTGATACATCACGGTGGTCATTGGGAGCGATCGACATATGTAGACGGGGACTCCTTTTTTGTCTATATCGACACGAGCAAAGTTAGTCGTGCAAACCTCGTGGGGGTTATCAGAGAGGGTTTGGGTGGTCCAAATGAGTCCGATTACAAATTATAGTACTTGACACACATGGCCAAGTGAAACAAAGTAAAAGTCCTATTAGGGGGCGATAACGAGATACTTCGATTACTAGTAGAATACAAGGAGGATCCTGAGGTCTATGTTGAGAACAGCAGCTCCTCCACTCCCGAGGTTAATATGGGATGTAGCAGCTCGAGAGTAGAGACCGGCAATATAAATTATGACATGCCTTCCAAAGAGTATCAATACGAGGAAGATGAGGAAGACGAGGAAGATGAGAAGGTAGGGGTGGCATTTCGGAACCGAAAATCCAAAACCGAAACGAAAAAACCCGAAAAAATAACTGAAAAAACGAAACCGAAGAAGCCCGAACCGAAAAACAAAAAAACAGAACCGAACCGAACTAGTTTGGTTCGGTTCTCGGTTCGGGGTAGAGCGGAACCGAACCGGACCGAAATGGACCGAAGTCAAATGTCAACATACTAAAATGACCTTATTTTTGTGATTTTGGTGTGTTTCGAATTTTAGTATAATTCGTTTTCCTTTTGTAAGACCCTCATGGGTCCAAGAAGGACCGATAATATGCTCATGAATTTGTGATTCAATTAATTTAGGTTGAGAGAATGAGCTACTGTGATTTACGATTGTTATATATTTTGAGATATTTGGAAATTGCTATGCAACTCTAGCTTTTATCTTGAACATATATATATAACTCTTGTTGGCTTGTTGTTATATATAATTTATTCTATTGCATATAATATTTGAATTTATATTGTGAAGAACCGAAAAAACATCAAACCAAATCGAAACCGAACCGAATATTTATAAAACCGAACTTAACCGAACCGAACTTCAAAAAGAACCGAACCAAACCGAAACCTAATATTTGGTTCGACTCTCGGTTTCGGTCAAAAACCGAACCGAATGGAACCGAGTCCACCCCTATGAGAAGGTGCATACATCTGAAGATGAAGATTGTTGTAAAGACTTGCTTGAGTCACTATCTGCGGAATTTCTTGCTTGGGTTCGCCAACCGGCCCAAATGGATAGGATTATGAGTCGTCGGAACTTCTCATCCGACCATCAATCTGCGAGCGAGCATGAGCATCTACAATCAATGCGTAACTGGATCATTCCATTTCCGGACCTCGGTAGTGCCGGGACTTTGGGTTAGGTCGAGCAGTCTCCACCTAAGCACGGCCGCCTAGAGGTGGGGTCCACCTTTCGTTCGAAGACAGAGTTGAGGATAATTGTAGGAATGTATCATTTGGAAAACATGCTACAGTGTATCACTGATCGTTCCGCCGATAAACGTATAGTGTTTGTCTGTAAGAGTGGGCGAAAAAATTGTCAGTTTAGGTTGTGTGCTATTGAGGGTGCAACTATTTGGAGAATTACTAAGTTGACATTGGAGCACAGCTGTCACCCTGATTTGAACCGTGCTGCCGCACGATCAGTCACTTCTGAGGTTGTCGCCCATTATTTTGCTAAAAGATTGATCGGTGAGGGGGTCACTTTGAGGCCAAAGGAGATGATTGCAGAGATGTGTAGGGAGTACGACATTGACATGCTATACAGTTTTGCTCTCCGGACGAGAAATATAGCGATAGAGAATACATATGGCGGCTTTGATGAGTCGTATCAGAGGCTCCCATCTTATCTGTATTTGTTAAAACAGCGTAATCCAGGGACAATTTATGATTTGCAGACGACTCGTGAGGGAGTGTTGTGCCACATGTTCGTTGCACTCGGACAGAGTATTAGGGCATTTGATACGTGCCTTCGACCGGTGATTATAGTTGATGGGACCCACCTGAAGGGAAGGAATAAAGGAACTCTATTTGCGGCCGTCACATTTGACGGGAACGAGCAAGTATTTCCTCTTGCGGTTGGTCTCGGTCCGATAGAGAACGACGAGTCATGGACTTATTTTCTGTATAACCTGCGCAGATGCTACAATCCAATGGAAGATTTACTGATTGTGAGTGACCAACATAAGAGCATTCAGAATGCTGTTCGAGCCGTCTATCCGAATGCATTCCACGGGTTGTGCTATCACCATCTTGTAAAAAATATGACCTCCTACGGTGCGCATGCTATAGGACTCTTTAGAACTGCTGCCTACATGCATCGAGAAGAAGTTTTTGAAAACTACTTTTCGAAACTACATATCGAAAGCCCTAATGGGCCTCACAGGCGCCTTTCTGAAATTGGGCCAGAGAGGTGGGCTAGGTCGAAGTGTCCGGCACGACGCTATAACTTCTTGACATCCAATGTTGTTGAATGCTTTAATAATCGTATGTTGTGGGCGAGGCGTTTACCTGTTTGCTCGTTACTTGAGATATTTCGCCTAATTTTAGAGAATTGGTTTGATGAGAAGCGGGGAGAAGCTACATCAAGAGACCATGAGTTGACAATGCATACTTTTGAAAAGCTTTCTAACTCTGTGCAAGCCAGTCTGACTCTTACCGTTCGAGCTACCACCCCACTTGTTTATAAAGTCGAAGAAAACAAAGTTTCTTATGAGGTCGACCTTCGAACATGGACATGTTGTTGTCGTGAGTTTGATTTGGATCAGATTCCATGTCGTCATGCCGTTGCCGCTATAAGGTAATTGTCTATGCTGTTTTGTGCACGATCGTTACCCACGATGGGCACGATCGTTACCCACGATGGGCACGATCGTAACCCACGATGGGCACGATCGTAACCCACGATGGGCATGATCGTTACCCACGATGGGCACGATCGTAAACCAATGGGCACGATCGTAACCCAATGGGCACGATCGTAACCCATGATGGTCATGATCGTAACCCACGATGGGTACGATCGTAACCAACGATGGGCACGATCGTAACCCAATGGGCACAATCGTAACCCCACGATCGCCATGATCGTAACCCACGATCGCCCTGATCGTATCCTACGATGGGACACACGATGGGCACGATCGTAACCCAATGGACACGATCGTAACCCCACGATCGCCATGATCGTAACCCACGATCGCCCTGATCGTAACCTACGATGGGACACACGATGGGCACGATCGTAACCCAATGGGCAAGATCGTAACCCCACGATCGCCATGATCGTAACCCACGATCTCCCTGATCGTAACCTACGATGGGACACACGATCGGCACGATCGTGTTCTGCCATCGTGTGCAAAACAGGGCTGGTCTGGATTTATCACCTCATCAATATCAAAAATACATTATTCTATATAACATCCTTGACATAATTGCTTGTTGTAACAGGCGCGCCGGCAATGGTTTGTCCGTGTATGATTTTGTTAGTCGTTATTTCAAGCAACAAGGCCTTAGAGAGACTTATAAGGAGCATATTAGTCCCATCCCACATCCTGATGAGTGGAATGTCCCACCGGAGATCTCATCCATCGTTTGCGTACCTCCAGAGAGGGTACGACAAGCCGGCTGACCAAGGATGAGTGGCGCACGGTGCGCTGTTGAAAATTTGCCCGCAGGTGGACGGCCTCAGGTGTGCGGTAGGTGTAAAGGAATCGGCCACAATAGAAAATCTTGCAAAGCATTCATTCCCATAGGTGATGTGGATTTGAATATCCCTGAAGAAACTCAAGGAATGGATGAACAAATGGGGCAAAGGCGCCGGCAGAAGAAGAGGTGTAGCATTTGCCATAATGATGACCATGACATAAGGGGATGTCCATACCGTGAAACTTAAATTGCTTATGTATTTTTTATTTTGTGACTTACTAGCAACAATCATGTGCTGATATTTTGATCCTCGATGGACCATGTATTGATTCAGTATTCTGATTATTAGTTGAAATGCATAATTTTGTATCTATTTTCTTTATCTATGAATTGAAATTTAAGTGTTCAGTTATGTAAAGCAAATAAAGGTGATTATGGAGCCAAACATTAACCATAACAAAGTAGCTCACTTCAAAGAGCAGTAGTTTACAGCAAAGGGATATCCAAAGCATATAACTTTACAAAACAAAATTTAATCACCGTCACATCAAAATATCTAATAATAACATAAAAAAAATCACTTGGATCCCTTTTCCCCCATCTGCTGATGTATCTTTAGTATTGTATCACCATCTTCATGAACTTCCTCTTCTAAAATAACTTCTTTGCTTTTCTTCTCAGAATCTCCAAATCATTATCATCATCACCATCTAGTATGACTGGAGTGCTCGCAGTGTTTTTAAATAGGCCATGTTTCATAGAACACATTAATTCGCAATGATAGTCACTACTCATACAACAAAATCAAAAAACTTACTCTGAGCATTGAGTATCTTCCTCTCGGCCTAGTTCTGTATGGTGGGTTGGGAGGAGGTATCCTCCTTCTTCTTTTTGGTGGTGGTGCTTCGATTCCTCCTAAATCGCTTTCTCGTAATCGGCCGCTCATTTCGCGTATTTGATTGTAATGGATTTTAACTGATGTTAATTGATTAGGGTTTGTAGTGAAAAGGGGGCTACGGTACATATATTTCACTCTCAGTCAATGAAGATGGGCTTATATTGAAAAAAAGGGGGGGCGACCCACGATGGGATTTTATCATAAAATAATTTGATGTTGACCTTTGCAGTAAACATGATTGTGCACACGATCGCCGCAATCGTGTGTTCCAATCGTGTGGCACGTTGGCAACTAGGTGTCACGTTGTCTTTGGTGTCAAATTGGCACTATCCACGTATGCACACGATCGTGACACACGGTCGTGCCCACGATGGGACACACGATCGTGTGCACAAGAACATCAAAAATTTTCGCCAATTTCTCAAATTACTCGTCAATTTAGGTGTTGTTACTTATATATTAACAATTATTTGTTAACGATACACTTATTTAAAAAGTTATTGATTGAATTAACATAATATATTGCATATCATGTGTCGTCTATCTGTTCTCAGTGTATTAGTTCGTACGGATAAGTTCAATCATCTGGATGAAATATCTCATATACTAATGAATTACAACGAAATGACAAATAGGAGTTTGTATAAGAAGCTATATAGTAATTAATGTTTGAACAAACGATGTTTGAATCACAAAACATCATTCTAGATAACACAATAATTCAAATTTGCAAAAATACCAAAAGTTCATATGCACACGATCGTGTACACGGTCGTGTCCACGATGGAACACACGATCGTGTGCACAAGAACATCAAAACCTTTCACCAATTTCTCAAATTACTCATCAATTTAGGTGTTGTTACTTATATATTAACAATTATTTGTTAATGATACACTTATTTAAAAAGTTATTGATTGAATTAACATAATATATTGTATATCATGTGTCGTATATCTGTTCTCAGTGTATTAGTTCGTACGGATAAGTTCAATCATCTGGATGAAATATCTCATATACTAATTTAGGTGTTGTTACTTATATATTAACAATTATTTGTTAACGATACACTTATTTAAAAAGTTATTGATTGAATTAACATAATATATTGCATATCATGTGTCGTCTATCTGTTCTCAGTGTATTAGTTCGTACGGATAAGTTCAATCATCTGGATGAAATATCTCATATACTAATTTAGGTGTTGTTACTTATATATTAACAATTATTTGTTAACGATACACTTATTTAAAAAAGTTATTGATTGAATTAACATAATATATTGCATATCATGTGTCGTCTATTTGTTCTCAGTGTATTAGTTCGTACGGATAAGTTCAATCATCTGGATGAAATATCTCATATACTAATGAATTACAACGAAATGACAAATAGGAGTTTGTATAAGAAGCTATATAGTAATTAATGTTTGAACAAGCGATGTTTGAATCACAAAACATCATTCTAGATAACACAATAAATCAAATTTGCAAAAATACCAAAAGTTCATATGCACACGATCGTGTACACGGTCGTGTCCACGATGGAACACACGATCGTGTGCACGGCTGTGCCCACGATGGTACTCACGGTCGTGTGCACACGGTCATGCCAGCCATCGTGCGCACACGACAGCATCAACCCATGACCGTGGGTAGGTTGCACACGATCGTAACACACGATGGCCACGATCGTGTGCATCCATCGTGTGTAACACAGAGACAAAACATAAAGATTTAACAACACAACACGATCGTGACCCACGATCGTGTTCATCCATCGTGTGTAACACAGAGCCAACACATAAATATTTAACAACACTGACACATTCATATTGACAAAACTGTCTAAATACAACATAAATATTTAACAACACACCATAAACCATTCTACATGTCTAAAGACAACATAAAGATTTTAGCAGCTAAACCATATCGATATTTCTTAATATATTTTTCATTAAGTTCCTTGATTTGGTGCCTTGCTCCTGGGTTTGCAGAGACGAGTCGATCCAAGTACATGCACACGAAGGGGCCACAACTGTGATTGTCGTTTTGTATGAACTGTAGCTCTCGTGGCATAATTTTGAAACTCATCTCCGTGTCATACTTCTTCTTCGATTGGTTGTTCATCCAATACTCGGATTGAGCTAGCACACGAGGCATCAGACGCATAATCGGTCGCAGTTGGTTGAATCGGTATCGACCATCTTCGTGGTGGTGTGACAAGGAATCGTACAACTCCACGGTCCATGCTATGATGTCAATCTTGATAGTCACCCAGTGGCTCTGGTCGAGGCAACAAATGGCAATGATCTGTTGAAACAAAATATGTAATCATATAAGATCATCACATCATACATAGCGAATCATTTATAAATATAAATTTCAAATGGAAACAAATCGTCAATTATTTATAAATATAAATTTCAAACTTACTTCGTTGCAATTTAACCATGGAAACGCATGTGGTGTATCAAGACCTGTCATGTAGTCCTCGATGCATTTAGGAATTTTCCAATCCTTGTAGACCGGCTTCCCCGTCACCTTGATACCAAGTGAATCATCCGGATGGAGTCTTGCAAACTCGTTGGCCAAAACTAACTACAAAAAGCCAAACCACAAAATTAAAAAAAATCCATATCACACCAATGATATACAAGCGAGTAGGTTATAGAACTTACGTAAAATAGGGAGCCGACAAGTACAGTGACAACTCTACCGACACCAACACTACGGACTCCCCTCCGAAGCCTCGCTCGAGTCGCAAGCACATAACAGTCTATCACCTCGGCATCAAAGTCTTCACGGCTAGACTCTATCCGGTCAAATAACACCTGGGTGAGAGCATGCCCAGTCTCCAAACACCGGACAATAGCATCACGTGGCTGCTCCC
This sequence comes from Orobanche coerulescens, assembly GCA_033398695.1. Lineage (NCBI taxonomy): Eukaryota > Viridiplantae > Streptophyta > Magnoliopsida > Lamiales > Orobanchaceae > Orobanche > Orobanche coerulescens. The sequence goes on from CM065804.1 coordinate 207,456,447, forward strand.
TCCTAAACTGTAGGTACAACTTCTTCAGAGCCTCGCTATCTCTTGGAGGCGCCACCACAAAAGGCTCCTGAAGAGCAGCAGATGGTCGACTCACTCGCGGTGGAAGACTACGCTCACCCAAATGCTGCGTTCCGGCAGTCTCACCATCTTCATCACCCTCAGCATCCCTCTCACAACTAGAACGATCAGAGAGTTGTACAGCCGGCTGCTCGATCTCAAAAATTAGCTGCTCGATCTGAAATGGAGGTTGCTGCTCAGGACCACAACCCTCACTTCGAAACATCGCACTATAATGATGCTCGTCCTGAAACCAGTCGAACATCGTCCCATACTGCTGAAATGGCGCCTCAAACGGCTCATACTGATGCTCGTAATCAAGGGGCTGCTGAGTCCGCTCAAAAGAATGATGAATCTGAGAATGGTGACTATGCTGGACCTCAGAATGGTGGGAAGGCGGACGCTGAGAATGGTGACTCGGCTGACGCTGAGAATGGTGACTCGGCTGACGCTGAGAATGGTGACTCGGCTGACGCTGAGAATGATGACTAGGCTGACGCTGAGAATGGTGACTGTGGGCTGCGCCAGAGACTGAGTGACGTGGAGGGTCAGGAATCCTTCGCTGGGCGCTGCTAACAGATGCAGAATGACGAGGCCTATCATGGCTCCCAGCTGAGTAGTGTATCGGGCTCCTAGAACGTCTATGCATAGGTCCGAAGAAATCCACGATCCCAGAAAGCACCCGGCGAGAAACTCGAGCAATAAATTCGGACCCATAATCGTCGTACAAGATCGCCTTCAAACGGCGATCGAAGTACTCATCCCTACTCGTATCCTGGGTGTGGTCCGGACAAGGAAGTCCGTGGACATAAAACACCCTCTCTGGCTGCCTCTCCCGGTCCGATGTCTCTGCACCATCTACTGGTGGGGTACTCTGCCGGCGTCACTTCGACACTTTATATGCCGACTCATATGTAATCAATTTTCCAGCAGCCTTCTTCAAGCTATCCATAACTTTCTTCCTCGGGATCGGCGCAGGCTCATCCTCCTTATTCTTCACAGCTATTCTTACAGGCTTAATGAACTTAACGTCATATGGCGAGCCATTCTCAAAGCTCAAGTAGTAGTACTCAGCCTCATCCTCCTCCAAATGCGGTAAAGAGGGAAGTACTCTGTGCTGCAAAATTAGTCATTAAATCATACCATTAGATGGGCAATCACATAACGTTTAAGAGATGAAGTCAGGATAAAATACGTTTACAAATTTATGTACCTTATCGTCGAAGAAATGAGTGAAATCACAAAACATCTTCCTCGTAGTCCACATCAAACACCGGGGGACTTGGACAGTTTTATCCCGAATACCACACAATGCTCCCAATGAAGGAATCATCTCATACGACCATATTTGTAAAGCCCAAACAGGACCATAGAAGTGATAGTCCTTGTGCTCTTGTCCCTCCTTCATGGCAACGTTGCCTATGTAGTAAGATAAAACCCCAAAAGCATAAGAACCCCAAGGAAACATATCCCACTGCTCGAAATCCTCCACTAATGCCCATGCCCATGTCTCGACCATCATGTCGTCACGGCATAGGATAAAGTAGTAGTATATAAGCAAATTGGCAACCTTCACATAATCTCTTATGTCTCTACCAAAATCTCGAGCATTGAACCTCTTCCGCAGAACACTAACCTTACTATTTTTGCCATGGAGTATTCTGTGGAAAATACCGTCAGACGGAAGGAGATGGTCGTCCTGGGGATGGAAGGTAGAGTTTCCAAAATGGAGTCCAGTGATCATGGCAAAATTACGGGCCGTAAAACGAATGGTCCTCCCGCAAACCTGGAACCACGACTCATCCGGGGGGATTTGATAACCCTCCAATTGATGGGCAATCAAGTGATGTAGGGCATTATTTGAACTCCCATTCCTCCTAACTTTAATCAAGAGCCCCAGGACCCCCTCGGTCAAGCTCTCGATAGCTCGATCAGCAACTGCGGAATTGCGGCCCATACTTCTTAGTGTCTCAATGATCTCTTTAAATACCGCCTCCCGTATGTAAAGATTCACTTGACGTGTAACAAAACGCAATGTAGGTCTATTATATACGCAACCAGTCTGCAATATGGACATACAACTCATAAGAATATGATAGAATGCTTAAGAGAACGAAAAAATTTTTTGCCTTGCACACGATCGCAGGTGTCACACCCCCTAGATTTAACTATCAGATACCGGATATTAAAAATATCCTTATTATATATTACAGCACAGCGGAAAACTTAAAACCTTTAAGAGGAAACTCTTTTTACACACCAAAAGTCACTTTTACACATCAGCCGACTATCATATTACAACCAAAAGAAAACATCGGCTGTATAGGTTTATAAGCAAACTTAGACTTAACACACACAGAGAACACTCCATAGGTCTGATGTTCATATACAACGGCTCGTTGGTGTAGAGAAGCGTCCCATATGTCACCCTATGCCTGATACCCCGAATTATTACCTGTATCACAAGAGTTCAACTAAATGAGCGAAAGCTCAGTAAGTAGTGACACACAATGCATGAATGCATTTATGAATGAGTTTGTGAAATGCAGTTTCATTTTCCTTTAACTTTCAAAAACTCTTTTATAGCGCGCTGCTATGTACACCTCGAGTTCCTGGCCCGGGCCAAAAGTGTTCATGTCCAATCATAGCCAGAACAAACTGCCCAATCATAACACATGTGTCAGCATGGCGTGTCCCAGACTCCACCAGGATCATGGCTATAAGGTGCCCAATCATACACATGAGTCACCACGGTGTGTCCCAGACTCCACCGCAAAACATCACACAAAGTGTCCAATCATAACACATGGATCACTATGGCGTGCCCCAGACTCCGCCACAAAATAGCCCCTTACCGGAGCTCCGCGATGCACATAACCAAAACAGCTTTGTTCGATCACCTTTAGAACGCCTGTACTATGATCAATGCATGCGACAACCTCCAATGCTATGCTATGATCATATGCATCGTGATAATACCACATGTATAAATGCTCTATGGGACATGTCACACAATAAGAATAGAGCAATATGTTATCCACATATACACAAGGTATAAGCAATATCCAAACATCAATCATTAGCACATATTTCAGACAAATGCTCTTGTGATACAGTTTTGCAATCAGTTACTACTTACCTTGTTCAGGTGATACCTTTGCTTTTATACCAAGAAGAGTTGGTTGTGATGATATGTCTTCAAATACTATTTCAAGGAGTGCCTTTAAAGAATCTATATGGTATACACAAGGTTTAACTCACTGCGTATCCGAAGGGTTTTACCAATTTCACATAATTAGTATTCTACAAATTTTATGTGCGCATTTCGTTATATACGAGCATAATACTCTATCCTTCTTGCACTCTTAACTCATTATGAAGCCTATTACTTTTTGTTCATATTGTTAAATAAACTCTTATAGGCCACAATTCTAGGATTCTACAACAAGACAATGGTTTAGGAGAATTTATCAAGATCTTGAAATCACTGAATTTGTCCCGCGTATATCCACTTAATTATAAGTCGGATTTGCATGAATTTTTTATATAGTATACCTAATATACTTAAGAACATGTACATAGCAACCTATGCCCCTGAATCACACGAATTCAATACTATCCACACATATTTTCAAAAGGTGGCAGAATTGATTCTTTTGTTGTCTTAGTGAGTCTTAAGCCCTATAAATCCACCTTAAACACAAGTTTAGGCCATGTATGAGTTCTAAACACCATTAGAACATATATAAGCACCTAAACCAGCTCTCACAACGTCATATCATACAAGAAATATAGCAAGAACAAGAGTAAAACAAAGATGACTCACCTTGATTGTGAACTGAATTGAGGTGTTGATGTTTTTTGTGATTTCTCCTCAATTTTTTTGATGTATTTTCGAAGTGTGGAGCTTATGGATCGAGTTCAGTGTGTCTAGAAGAGTTTAGAATCCGTTTCCTCCCTTATCTAAGTGAAAGAGTCGGTTTATAAGGGTGAAAGTTCTAAAATGCCCCTCAATGGCCTCCAGAAGTCAGGTTTAGAAGAATGGATCGGTTGAAGTTGTTATGATCCGGTTGTTTTAAACCGGTTCTTAGTAGGTATTGATCATGTTTAGGGTATGGATGTAAGGTCCAAGGTTTTTGATAAAGTTTAATATGTATTTTTATTGTTTAAACTCACCTACTTTTGTGAATACCTTCGAAAGTGGTAGAAACTGAGTTTGTTATTATCTTTATGAAATTTTATATAACTAAACCATAGAAATAAGAGTCCGAGTACTCACTTAGAAATATGAAATTATTGGATAATGAACTAAAGGACAAATTTCATTCTACCCGACCGCATTTGGGACGAATAAGGTACTTACACATCGAATGACTTAACAAAGGTTATCACTGAGGCCCTGAATTTCATCATTGATGGTATTCACCAGTATCAAGATGTTTGACACGTTTTATCGGAATAAGAAAGGGTTATTTACTTGAATCATCAATCCAAATTGACTCAGCATACCTGCCGACTATAGCCCCGAGACAAACCGATAGACACGTCACTGATATTACTTACTGCTTATAGGCTTACCACTTGAACTTGGGGTTATGTTCAATGCTTAGCCACTTCAATGCCGTTAACTTAACTATCAAATAAGGTGAATCATGAAATGCCAAATAATACTTAATAACAAGTAATGCATGAATCATATTATTCAAATAATAGCAGTTTCATGTCACACTGTCACACGATTAAGCATGAAGTCTTGCATGTTTTAAGATTAATATGTTATTATTGACTACACCTTGTGTGTGAGAGTTTTTGGGCATCACAATCTTCCCTCCTTATAGAAATTTCATCCTCGAAATTTACTTACCGAACAGAGTCGGATATTTATGCCTTATTTCATCTTCCTTTTCCCACGTGGCTTCTTCAACTGAGTGATTCTTCCACAACACCTTAACAAATGATATATTTTTTTTCCTCAATTATGTTTGCTTACTATCCAGGATCTTGACCGGTGTCTCTTCATAATTCAAGTCCTCACTTAACGGCAATTGCTCATAGCTCAATATATGTGATGGATCAGAGACATACCTCTTCAACATTGAAACGTGAAAGACATCGTGAACATTTGTTAGTGATGGCGGAAGTGCTAACCTGTATGCCACTTCTCCAATTCTTTCCAGTACTTCAAATGGGCCTATGTATCTTGGATTTAATTTCCCTTTCTTTTTGAATCTCATGACGCCCTTCATTGGTGCCACCTTGAGAAACACTTTGTCCCCGACATCAAACTCAAGCATTCGTAGTCAGTTGTCCGCGTAGCTCTTCTGCCGACTCTGAGCTGTTAGCATTCTTTTTCTAATTTTCTCAATGGCTTCTTTGGTTTTCTGCACCAATTCTGGTCCAAGAAACTTCCTCTCACCCAGCTCATCCCAATGAATCGGTGATCTGCACTTTCTGCCTTAAAGAGCTTCGTAAGGCGCCATGCCAATAGTAGAGTGGAAGCTATTGTTATACGCAAACTCTATCAAAGGCAGGTAGGTATTCCACGACCCTTGGAAATCCAGTACGCACGCTCTTAACATGTCCTCCAGAGTCTGGATAGTTCTTTCCAACTGACCATCAGTCTGTGGGTGAAACCCTGTACTAAACGCCAACTTTGTTCCCAGAGCTTTGTGTAAGCTCTTCCAGAATGATGAAGTAAAACGAGGATCTCTGTCTGATACAATTGATAAAGGCACGCCATGCAATCTTATAATTTCTCTAACGTATAGATCCACCAACTTATCCATGGAATACGTAGTATGTACTGGAAGAAAGTGAGCTGATTTTGTAAGGCGATCAATTATAACCCATATGGCATCGTGATCTTCTCTGGTTCTTGGAAGTCCAACTACAAAGTCCATAGTGATGTCTTCCCATTTCCATTTAGGAACATCCAGTGATTGTAATGTCCCTGCGGGTCTTTGATGTTCTGCCTTTACTTGTTGACAAGTTAGGCACTGAGCCACAAATTTAACCACATCGTTCTTCATCCCAGGCCACCAATAGTACATCTTTAGGTCCTTGTACATCTTGGTGGTTCCAGGATGTACTGTATATGGAGCGTTGTGAGCTTCGTGATATCTCCTTCTTCAGATTACTATTGTCCGGTACACATAGCCTCCCCTTGAAGTTGATAACTCCATCTGGTGTAATTCCGAAATCCTTGGATTTGCCTGTCTCAACTTCTTCCTTCAAATGAGACATATAGGGATCTGTAAGTTGATCCTGTTTAATGGTCTCAAGTATGGTAGGTTGCAGCGTCATTGAAAATAGTTTTCTCACATGCCCTTCTTGCACAATCTGCAATCCCCACTTCTCCAACTCTCGTAATAATGGTTTCTGAGTCCCTATTAATGCCGATACGCTAGCATTAGACTTTCTACTTAAAGCATCTGCAACAACATTTGCCTTACCTAGATGATAGTTTATTGTGCAATCATAATCCTTAACCAATTCCAGCCATCGCCTTTGCCGCATATTAAGTTCCTTCTGTGTGAAATAATACTTCAAGCTCTTATGATCCGTGTAGATTTCACATCTTTCTCCATAAAGGTAATGTCGCTACATTTTCAAGGCAAATACTACGGCTGCCAATTCAAGATCATGAGTTAGATAGTTTTTCTCATAATCCTTCAGTTGCCGTGAAGCATAAGCAATTACTCTTCCATCTTGCATAAGCACAGCTCCCAATCCTGACCTTGACGCATCACTATAAATAACAAATCTTCCCGCAGTTGTTGGAATCGAAAGGATCGGTGCATATGTTAACCTCTGTTTCAGTTCTTTAAAGCTCTTTTCACATGCGTCAGACCACTGAAACTTAACGTTCTTTCTCGTCAATTGAGTAAGCGGTGAGGCTATCTTAGAGAATCCTTCAATGAATCGTCTATAATAACCTGCTAACCCCAAGAAACTGCGTACCTCATGAACATTCTTCGGTCTGGGCCACTTACTCACGGCTTCCACTTTCCCTGGGTCAACTGAAATTCCTTCCTTCGACACTACATGCCCAAGGAATGCCACTTGTTCCCTCCAGAATTCGCATTTCTTAAACTTAGCATATAGCCGTTTATCCTTTAGGATACCCAACACTATTCTTAGATGTTCTTTGTGCTGATCCAATGATCGAGAGTAGATAAGGATGTCATCAATAAAGACAATGACAAACTTATCCAAGTACTCTCTAAAGGCTCAATTCATTAAATCCATGAAAGCAGCAGGGGCATTGGTTAGACCAAAAGGCATCACCAGAAATTCATAGTGTCCATACCTGGTTCGAAATGCCGTCTTTGGTATGTCATCTTCTTTGATCTTCAATTGATGGTAACCCGACCTTAAATCAATCTTTGAAAACATTGCAGCTCCCTGAAGCTGGTCGAATAAATCGTCAATCCTTGGTAAAGGATATTTGTTCTTGATGGTCACCATATTCAATTCTCTATAATCGATACAGAGTCTTATGGTACCATCCTTCTTCTTGACGAAGAGTACTGGGGCTCCCCATGGTGAAAAACTGGGTCGTATGAATCCTTTATCAAGCAATTCCTGCAACTGAATTTTTACTTCTTTCAATTCTATAAGAGCCATTCTGTATGGTGTTTTCGATATTGGGGCCACTCCTGGAATCAGCTCAATGTTGAATTCAATTTCTCTGTCTGGAGGTAGCCCTGGTAAATCCTCTGGGAATACTTCTAGAAATTCCTGTACCACAGGTACATCTTCGGGTTTGTGGATTTCTTTAGCCTCTTTCTCCTTTCGTTCCTCCATGATTTTCCTTTGAGCCATTTCTGCATTTAGAGCTCGCTGAACCACTGCCACATATTTTGAGCCTCCAGTTGTAACACCCCCAGAATACGTCCGGAAATGTTACACGCCGTAGGCCCTTCTCACAAGGATCTACCAGGCTAAACTCCACTAGACTACACAATGATCGACCGACCGGGGTCAATCTAAATACAACACAGACCGACAAGGTCATTAAAAAATTCAAAAACTAATAAATTTAATGTCTCCGTGACAAAGAATAAACTTTCACACAAAAAGGGATGACAACTCCATTTAATAAAGGAAAACCTACACCCGTGCAAGGGTGAGTACTCAACCAAATGGAAAATACCGACCCCGATGGAATAAATGCAAAAGACTCTGACTCTTGTGTGATTAGCATCGTCGTCTTCCATCTCCTTCCAAGCTAATCCCGTGACTGCTCCCGAGCTGCCAAAACCTGAGCGCATAACAGGCACCCACCCCGAAAACTCGGGGTTAGCAACCGGAATTTTGCTAGTGCAAGTACATAATGTTCTATATATACGAATAATAACAACACAAAACTCAAAAGCCGCGAAGCCTTAACACAAATCATACATTCCCATAGTCAACACAAGATAGCACTCGCATACACAAGATGAGAAATAATCACATAGTCATATTCTCTATATGGAACGTAACACCAATTAAACTTTAAACGAACCCAAGGAGTCAAAAGATTTACTTTGTAAATCTATTCTTATAAAGGGAAAAGTATTTTGATAAGATAGTTTGAAAACATTATTAATGACTCGGGTCGTCTTGGGGTTTTAAACAAAAATCGAATGGGGATGCTTTTAGAAAATAATTTCAAGAGCTCTCGGGTTCTCGACCCAAGATATGGAAAATGAATGCACGAAAACATGTCAACATTATTCAGGATCCTCAATCCAATTTATAGAACACAGTCACAAACGAAATCATTACAACATCTCACGGGTTTCTCAGCCCAATCCAATTAACATCATCACGAGATCAATCACCTCAACATTTCACAGGGCCCTCGACCCAATACACAGAATAGCACCACAATACAATCAAAGGCACAATCTCTCATTCGACATATCCTGCTCAAGACCCCCGATTAATTAACCCTCGGAGATTTCGTCAAACCTCCTTGGTTAATTAACCCTGATACCAACGCTTTTAAAAAAAACAAGTTGAAACAAACTTTTCAAAAACGCGAATCGCGGTCTATATCAAGACAAACGTTTAAGAGAGAGTTTGAAAGATTTTAGATACGAACATCGTTCGGTAACAGGGTCTTAGCTATCACTCAAATACCCGAAACCAATAAGCCTGCCAGGCGCCTCCCTTCCGCACCTGTGTACCGGCGTTCACTCCACTATGTTGGCCGCTCCTTGAACATGTCACTGCGCCGGCGATCACTCCCGCAAGAGCCGCCCCTTGACACACGCATTATGTAACATCGGCGTTCACCACCCATATGGAGCCGCACATTGCAGCGTACACCAGGCCGGAGTGCACGCCCGCCTCGAGGTTCCGGATATGACGTTTCTCACAACAAGTATCCACATTGTTTCAAACATCAAGCACACAGACAAACGTCACCACAATTATCAACTCGATACATCAAGTTACACAATCTTCTACGCTAGTCCATAACCACACAAATAAACAATAACACGCACGTTATCAATCAAACTCAATCACAATAAGCCCTCAAGCATAACCAACCAACACCACACATATATCCCTATATTGCGACTCAACCGAATATATATATATATATATATATATATATATATATATAACCTTACTATATTATAAGAATAAATATAGTTTCCCCATCAATCCAAGTCGAGTACGTCGTCTAGTGTTAGTATTCATCACTCGTCATTCACCAATATAGGCGCTTATATCAATATATGTATATACATACATATATTTAACATATAAATACATATACATGTATAAAACTAGATATATATATATATATATATACATGCACATATATATACATATACACACATTTATACATCTGTATAAATTCATACACTTCGACAACAATGATTTCACGCAGTTACAATTCGTATATCAAGGTACTTGCCTTGGAAATCTCTCACGAATACTTCAGAAAATGCGGTTGATTGGAGAAATCCGGAACTCCAATGAAAACGGCGATCGGAAAGGCTCAACACTAGATTTTTGTGGGGAATTCGTCCCTAGTATCCTATCATCAAATAAACAACAAATCACATGAGGAAAACATCGCAAAACGACCAATTTTCTCTCTGCGGCATTTTCCCGGACACCTTGAAGGCGTCAAACGAAAGTTCATATAAACGACGAATCGGAAATGGTAAAACCGTGGAAAGATGATGAAAATGATAGAATACTACTTAATCTACAATTATCCATCAGAAATATGAGTTAAAACGATCAAATCGGACAAAATCAACTAAAACCCCCAAAACTAGATTTCTAGAAAATCTGACCTGATTCGGTAGATCGGAGGGTGTTATAGGATGGATGATTGATGATATGAACTCCAAAACTTCATGGATTGATTGTCCAACAACATCTCTACATTATTCACCAAACTCCAGCCGCGGAAGAGAAGAAAGCCGAGTGAAAAATGGCTGAAGAAAACGTCTGCAGGGCCATAAATAGACTGCACAGTGTCTGCAGCTGGCCGGTGTGCCGCGGCACGAGCCCAAAAATGGCTCCAGTGGTCGGCGGTGTGCCGCGGCTCGGCGGAGTGTGCCGCGGCACCGTCTGATCGGTTTGGCGAAAAATGCCACAGAGTGTGCCGCCTGCCCGGCTGTGCCGCGGCCACCTTTCGGCCAGAATCGCTGAAACGCTGCCGGCCGTGACTTCGGCCGGAGCCGCCGAGCACTACCGGCCGTGACTCGGCAGAAGCTGCCGAACACTACGGCCGTGACTCGGCTGCGGCTGGCCCAGGTTGCCCGGCCATGACTCGGCTCGGCGGCCGAGCGAACGACCGAAATCCGAACCTGAATACGAATCGATGATACGGTTACAACGTACTCGCAAAGACGAATCTAAGAGCTAAGAGAACACACAATTCCGACCACCCGAAGGCTCGGAATTCAACAACGGAAGTAATTACCCAAAACTTTGAGAAATTACGAAAATGGCCCAAAACGTCCGAAAATCACGATACTCGATCGGAACACCAAACCAAAGCTCGCAACATGAATAATAATATCAAATGAACTTACGAGAAATTCGAAACAACAGTTTCGGACGAGATTCGCAAGAATCGGGCTCAAGTGCGGAAAAGTCGCTAAAAAGCTCAGAGCTCAACAAAACGATACCGAAACGAACTCGGATGACAAAAAGTGCAGAATTAATCATTCTCGAAATGACGAAACGGTCATGAGCGAGTCGTCAAAACGGACTCCGGCCAAAAAAGAAATTTACCGAAAATCGAAAATTGCGGATATTACATTTTCCTCGACTTGCACATCTCTATATATCTCTGGTTTCAGACCCTCGATGAATTGCTCAACCTTTAGCTCATCCGTGCTTACCATGTGTGGCGCATACCTTGAAAGCTCCTCAAATTTTCTGACATATTCATCAACTGACATGTCACCTTGCTCCAAGTTTGAAAATTCCTTCCGTTTTGCAGCTCGTGCAGCTTTTGTAAGGTATTTCGCCTCGAAAAGCTCTTTAAATTCCTCCCATGTCAGTCTACGAACATCATATATACCCATCATGGCGTCCCACCAGTAACTAGCGTCATTACGGAGGTAAAATACCGCACATGAAACCTTGGCCTCATCAGGGATTCTGCCGTAGCTCAACATCCTTTCCATAGTTCGGAGCCAATTCTCAGAGACGCTCGTATCGAGCCCACCTTCAAATGTGGGAGGTTTTAGTTTCTGGAACCTCTCACTAACCAGATCAATGGCATCATTTCGAGGAGGTGGAGAACGACGAGCCTCGGCTTCATGTCTAACATCCCGTTCTATAAGCCTTTCCACAAGATCCCTCAGTCGGTCGATACGGTTATCCCTCGCTCCTTCAACACTACCTTGCATTCTATTCTCTTCCATGATCTCTTAATAGCCTTTACTTCTCACACAAGGATCTTTTATTAGCCAATATTAACATAAACATGCAAATAGCAAGTAAAAAAAATAAATAAAACCATTGACTGATGGGTTGCTCCCCTCCGCCAAGCGATTGTTGTATATGAACGGTCTTCAAAAACGCTTTAAACCTTTGCTATGATACCAAAGCTGTCACACCCCCTAGATTTAACTATCAGATACCGGATATTAAAAATATCCTTATTATATATTACAGCACAGCGGAAAACTTAAAACCTTTAAGAGAAAACTCTTTTTACACACCAAAAGTCACTTTTACACATCAGCCCACTATCATATTACAACCAAAAGAAAACATCGGCTGTATAGGTTTATAAGCAAACTTAGACTTAACACACACAGAGAACACTCCACAGGTCTGATGTTCATATACAACGGCTCGTTGGTGTAGAGAAGCGTCCCATATGTCACCCTATGCCTGATACCCTGAATTATTACCTGTATCACAAGAGTTCAACTAAATGAGCGAAAGCTCAGTAAGTAGTGACACACAATGCATGAATGCATTTATGAATGAGTTTGTGAAATGCAGTTTCATTTTCCTTTAACTTTCAAAAACTCTTTTATAGCGCGCTGCTATGTACACCTCGAATTCCTGGCCCGGGCCAAAAGTGTTCATATCCAATCATAGCCAGAACAAACTGCCCAATCATAACACATGTGTCAGCATGGCGTGTCCCAGACTCCACCAGGATCATGGCTATAAGGTGCCCAATCATACACATGAGTCACCACGGTGTGTCCCAGACTCCACCGCAAAACATCACACAAAGTGTCCAATCATAACACATGGATCACTATGGCGTGCCCCAGACTCCGCCACAAAATAGCCCCTTACCAGTAGCCCGCGATGCACATAACCAAAACAGTTTGTTCTGATCACCTTTAGAACGCCTGTACTATGATCAATGCATGCGACAACCTCCAATGCTATGCTATGATCATATGCATCGTGATAATACCACATGTATAAATGCTCTATGGGACATGTCACACAATAAGAATAGAGCAATATGTTATCCACATATACACAAGGTATAAGCAATATCCAAACATCAATCATTAGCACATATTTCAGACAAATGCTCTTGTGATACAGTTTTGCAATCAGTTACTACTTACCTTGTTCAGGTGATACCTTTGCTTTTATACCAAGAAGAGTTGGTTGTGATGATATGTATTCAAATACTGTTTCAAGGAGTGCCTTTAAAGAATCTATATGGTATACACAAGGTTTAACTCACTGCGTATCCGAAGGGTTTTACCAATTTCACATAATTAGTATTCTACAAATTTTATGTGCGCATTTCGTTATATACGAGCATAATACTCTATCGTTTTTGCACTCCTAACTCATTATGAAGTCTATTACTTTCTGTTCATATTGTTAAATAAACTCTTATAGGCCACAATTCTAGGATTCTACAACAAGACAATGGTTTAGGGGAATTTATCAAGATCTTGAAATCACTGAATTGTCCCGCGTATATCCACTTAATTATAAGTCGGATTTGAATGAATTTTTGATATAGTATATCTAATATACTTAAGAACATGTACATAGCAACCTCTGCCCCTGAATCACACGAATTCAATACTATCCACACATATTTTCAAAAGGTGGCAGAATTGATTCTTTTGTTGTCTTAGTGAGTTTTAAGCCCTATAAATCCACCTTAAACATAAGTTTAGGCCATGTATGAGTTCTAAACACCATTAGAACGTATATAATCACCTAAACCAGATCTCACAACTTCATATCATACAAGAAATATAGCAAGAGCAAGAGTAAAACAAAGATGACTCACCTTGATTGTGAACTGAATTGAGGTGTTGATGTTTTTTGTGATTTCTCCTCAATTTTTTTGATGTATTTTCGAAGTGTGGAGCTTATGGATCGAGTTCAGAGTGTCTAGAAGAGTTTAGAATCCGTTTCCTCCCTTATCTAAGTGAAAGAGTCGGTTTATAAGGGTGAAAGTTCTAAAATGCCCCTCAATGGCCTCCAGAAGTCAGGTTTAGAAGAATGGACCGGTTGAAGTTGTTATAATCCAGTTCTTGGATGTTTTAAACTGGTTCTTAGTAGGTATTGATCATGTTTAGGGTATGGATGTATGGTCCAAGGTTTTTGATAAAGTTTAATATGTATTCTTATTGTTTAAACTCAGCTACTTTTGCGAATACCTTCGAAAGTGGTAGAAACTGAGTTTGTTATTATCTTTATGAAATTTTATATAACTAAACCATAGAAATAAGAGTCCGAGTACTCACTTAGAAATATGACATTATTGGATAATGAACTAAAGGACAAATTCCATTCTACCCGACCGCATTTGGGACGAATAAGGTACTTACACATCGAATGACTTAACAAAGGTTATCACTGAGGCCCTGAATTTCATCATTGATGGTATTCACCAGTATCAAGATGTTTGACACGTGTTATCGGAATAAGAAAGGGTTATTTACTTGAATCATCAATCCAAATTGACTCAGCATACCCGCCGACTATAGCCCCGAGACAAACCGATAGACACGTCACTGATATTACTTACTGCTTATAGGCTTACCACTTGAACTTGGGGTTATGTTCAATGCTTAGCCACTTCAATGCCGTTAACTTAACTATCAAATAAGGTGAATCATGAAATGCCAAATAATACTTAATAACAAGTAATGCATGAATCATATTATTCAAATAATAGCAGTTTCATGTCACACTGTCACATTTTTATACGATTAAGCATGAAGTCTTGCATGTTTTAAGATTAATATGTTATTATTGACTACACCTTGTGTGTGAGAGTTTTTGGGCATCACAGCAGGCACACGATCGATGCCCGTCGTGTGAAGACCATCGTGTGCCACACGACGGTTCACACGACGGGCAACGATCGTGTGCCTGCGATCGTGTGCAAGGCAGGAGCCTTTGGTCTTCTAGCACACGACGGCACACACGATCGACGACCGTCGTGTGTAACCATCGTGTACACGATGGGCTCATCTTCTTCAGCACGATCGTGGGAAGATGAACAACCGTCGTGGCACGATCGTGTGTGAATGAAAATACAATAACCGGCGGCTCATTGACGAATTCCTCTTCAGATGGAGTGTCACTAGCGGAACTTCTGGCGTCTTCAGATTCTCTGTGGTAGTCGGAGTTCGACATTTTCTGGCCGGCGAAGGGTTTCACGACGGGAGAGTTTTTTTGCAGAGAGGAGGAGAGTTTTTTTGCAGAGGAAAATATTGAGTTGTGGGACCGTTTTTTTATTGTTGTTTCGTTTTAATAATCTTCTTTTTTTTTATGTTTTTTTATCTTTTAGTGGTAGACTTTAAGGGTAATAAAGTCTTTTAACACATTTTGGTATAAAAAACTTATAGTTTTATAAATGGGAATATATAACTTGTTACTTTTATGCTTTGGTACTAAAAAAAGAGATTCCCCACCAAATTTATACATATACTATTTTTGGATATTAATTAATTTAATAGTATACTATACTACATTATCATTCACGCTATACTCAACAATACTATATGCAAATACATTTTTTATTAAAGCTCCTACCGAAATTTTCTAAGAACAAATTTAGGGACTCAGGGAGGAGTATGTAACTAAAACCCAAGCATCACACTATTTAAGCAACGGCTTTTCTACCGTCATGTTAGGAAAACTTTGCCTCACGTTAAGCCGGTATTACAATTACATAATTTTTTATATTTGTTGATTTCAATTATATATTATTGTTGTTATGAGTTGAACTATGCGATCTAACGTCAGGCTAAATTTTCTGAGTCTAACAATATAAATGCCCTTTAAACACAGTACGATAACTTCAAGACCAGGAGGCAGGAAGGCAGAACGCGAACAAAAGCCAAGAAAAAGACGTGAAAGGAGGGGAAAAGGAGGAAAAACTAAAAGTAAAAGGAGGAGAAGAAAAACTAGAAAAGGAGAACACAAAAAATCAAAAGCAAAGGAAAAATTAGAAAGCGAAAGAAAAGCCAACTCCTTATCCTTCTCCTTAATTTTTTTAATATTTTTTTTTTTTTGTAAATTTTCAACCTATTTGTTCAACTTTTAATTTTTTTTATTATTTTTACTCGATTCAAATTTTTAGCCCGTAATAGGTTCAGTATTCTACTGGTCCATATTGACATTCATAAGTTTTTTATTTTTTTATCTTTTCGATTGCTCTCCTCGTTGGAGTTGTTCAAAGTTAAGGTTCGAATCGGCGAATCGACGGTTTTGAACCGTTGACTGCGGTTCGATTCAAAACCGGAATCGTCAACCGTTTTAAGACGGTTCGGTTCCGGTTCGTCATTTTGACGAACCGCGAACCGGCGGTTCAACCGTCGGTTTAGAAAAAAAAATTCAAAAATTCAAATTTTGACCGTTGTGAACTGTCTCCTCTCCGCCTCCGTTCTAAGATAAGTATAAGGTAAGTGAGCTACGAGGACTTTGATTCATAAGGCAAGGGGATACGTAGGCAACTTAATCCAAATATTTAAAGTTGAAATTCTTTTTTTAACTTTAAATATTTGAATTAAGCTCAAATCCATTTTTATTTTGTTCCCCTTCCCCCACCAAATTTAAAATTGAACTACGAGGACTTTGATTTTCATTCCTAAATTCTAAAGTTACAGATATCGAATACGTAGACGCTTAATTCAAAGATTTAAAATTACAAAATTCAAGTTTAAACTTTAATACTTAAATTAAGCTCAAGTCCAGTTTTTACCCCATACTTTTTTTAAAATTAAAATTTAAAAAATTCAAAAAAAAAGATGAACTGTCGAACCGCCGAACCGCCGGTTCGATTCCGATTCCGAACCGGCGGTTCACGGTTCAAAACTGTAACCGTGAACTGCTATAAGGCGGTTCGGCTCCGGTTCCGATTTTTAGCAAACCGGAACCGGCGGTTCAAAAACCTGGCGGTTTTAAACCGCCGAACACCTCTACTCCTCGTCATATATGATATATGTAATTTATTTTATATTTGTTAACCCCATTGTCCATGTATATATATGTACAACAAAAATTAGATAAATTTAAAACACTTCTGTAATAGATGATAGATTTTGATACTGAGATCTACTATTTTTCACAGTTTGTTTTGTTTGTGATTTTATCTTTGATTATATGTTCTAGTTGTATTATTGTATTATCGTCAATAAAAAGAATATTTTAGGGCACTTTTGAGTACTCAAGAAAAGTATATTTTGCCTGCAATATAACTTTTTATTCATTGTAAGCTATGATACCACAATAAATATTGTCACAAAATTCTTCATTTACATTATTATTTATTAAGTTTTAAATATTCTAAAATAGTTTTTTATCAAATATAAATTTAGAAATGAGATGTAAATTTATAAAAGATATGAACTCTCTTTTTCAGGATTTTTTCTATCAGAGAGAGGTACTTGTTCTTTGTATGGGAGTGAAACTTGGGAGGTGTTTGGCTAAGCTTATTTTAAAGAGCTTATAAGCTCCGATAACTTATAAGCTTATAAGATGCAATGTCTCAAGAGCTTATAAGTTGTTAAAGTGTTTCGATGTTGAGCTTATAAGCTAAAGATAATTGAGTTAGAGAGAAAAAATTGAGTATGTTACGTTATATCTCATATATTTCCCGTTATGATCATTCCATCAATCAAGGGGATTTACAAGTTACATTATGTTCATAAATGTAAGTATGCTCATCAGTGGCAGTACTTAACCGCTAGTTCCTCACAAGTGTAGAATGATAGTTCTTAATCATGTACACTCACGGATTGATTCATGCAAAGCAATAATCTTGCCGTGATTCGAGGAGGTAGCCAAAAGGGGTTTGCTTAGTCGATTTCTAAGACCTAATCAATTCATACCAACACATACTTTGTGGTAGTTGCTTCGGCACCAGCATTTACTTTAGCATTTGCGTAAGCAGCTTCCTTTGCCTGCTTGTAGGGAAAGAATAGTCTCAAGTCAATGGTTTCTTTTAAGTATCAGAAGATATTCTTGATACCATTATATTGATGTTGCGTCGATGTTGAACTAAATCTAGTCAGCGGATTAACTGAGGAGTGATAGCAGGTCGTGTACATTGAGTTAAGTACAACAATACGCGATTACACTCAAGTAGGGAATTTCAACTCCCAAAGCTCTTCGTCACTTTCGTTTAGACGAATCCTTTGCATCCAAATGTTCGACCTATCATGGGGTGCTAGTTGGGTTTACCTTGTCCATATTAAAGTACTTGAGAATCTTCTGGACATAGGCTGACCAGTGGAATAAATTTCACAAACTCGATGTTCTATGTCAATGCCTCGACAGAACCGAGTTTTCCCAAGATCTTTCATCTCAAACTCAGATTTTTAGTATCCGGTGGTTTATTTCATCAAGACCGATTATGTTCATGTCATCGACATACATTGCGATGTGAATCCGGATCTTATTTGTGAAGACGCAGGGACACAGTTCATCGTTCTTATATCCATTCCCAGTCAAGTATTCACTTGGACGGTTATACCACATCCTTAAGGATTACTTCAAAACCGTAAAGTGAGCGTTTCGAATGAACTGAATACGCACTCCGTGGTCTGGAGTTACTTGACTTGGGTAGTGAAATACCATAGGGTACTTCCGTATATATCTCCGTATCTAGATCCCCATAGAGATACGTAGTAACCACATCCATTTAGCTGCATTTCCAGTCCCTCGGAAATTACTATGCTAATCAAATAGCGGATACGTATACGTGGGAGTACATTTCCTCGTAATCAATTCCAAGGCGTTGTGAGAAGCATTACTTCGTGAAACCTTGTACATTAGAACTCTATATTCTCACTACGCTTTACGACAAAGGTTCATTTATGTCTTATAGGCTTTACACTTGGGTAGGTTAGCACTACCCACACCAAATACCTGTCTCTTTGTCTGAGAACCTAGTTCTACCTGGAATGTTTTTCTTATAGGCCAATCAGCTATGTGTTGATTTCATCCAACTGAGCGAGGTTCGACATCATCATAATTTATGATTCATAACATGTCATCAAAGTGAGTGGTTGATCAGGCCACACCCTCATAATTTCATCGAGATTATTGATTTTCTGAATCATATCTTTGGGGCATCCCCCTCGTCATGACTCATTGACATAATAAAATCAAGCATGATCTCATGAAACGAGCTCATTGATGGTTAACATGTAATTTTGTGCCATACTCTACCTCTTACTTGGGTGAGTATTTAGTCGAACCATGTGGCTTTCACCCTTTCCTTCGCAGGGAGCCACGACCTCAACCACACCTCCACCAGGTGCAGTTGCATCACTCGGTTCATTGGTGATGTGCCCCTTACATGGTACTTCTAACCTTAAAGGCACATTTGCAGCTGTAATATGAGATCTTATCACTTGAACGATATCAGTAAATGCATCAGGCATCGAATCTGCTACATCATGAAGATCGAGTGTTCTTTGTGCTTCACGGTAACATTGTGAAGTTCGGGGATCGTAATGAGACAAAGTGGAGACACCATGACAATTCCTGTCGTTCCTCGAGAAATTACATTTTCTCTCCTCACCCTAACGATGGGAAGGTTGTCTCATAAAAGTGACAATCTGCTAATCATGCGGTAAAGAGATCACTGTGAAGGTTCTAAATAGCGGATAAACGTCTGGAGATTCTTATCCAATGTGAATACTTAATCGTTTCTAAAGACCGATGCGTTGTGGGCTGCAGAAGGCACATATAATGCGTAACCAAATATGCGCAATTGGCACTCAAGTCCGTCTGGGTCCAAAATACAAAAATCAGGTTATCCAGTTACCAACTGGTACGCATAAACTAATTAGTTAGCAAAAAGGTCTAAGAATGAGCGATTTAAGTAAAGTTGCATGCAATATTGCATAATTCCAGGCAAAATATGCAAATTGGTGTGCATAACCAATGACATAATCACCATACATATTCTTTTGAAGGTGGTTTATGTGAGACCGTTTGCATATGCACATGGGATGAGATGTTATTCATTGATCTCTATCATGCAATAAACATCAAGTACTTTTTGATATGAACTCTCCAACATTATCGAGTCCTTTAGATGTGATAAGGGTTGTGAGCCCTTATAAGTTATCTTGGAAGTTCTGCAGCAGTTTGAGTGGACAGGAGAGCGACATGTGACCAACATGTAGGAGAATCCATCAAAACCATAAATACATAAATGGTCCGCATATTAGGTGGATAGATCCACAAATATATCCTTATATTCAGCGTAAGAATGGAATGTTTGCTTATGTTTCTTTAGCGTATGAAGGTCTGGCTCCTACTTGGGCTAAAGAGCAGGCTTTGCAACACTAAGTGGTGGGCATTTGATATGCATCCGGTTCTTTGGATGACATAACACGATTAACATCAACATTGTTCTTTATGTCGAGTTGTTGCCACATTTTCGCTTGAAAAGTAATGATGTTCGTACATGTTCTTCAGTATACAGCTCATTATACTTTGACCAGGATGACCTAGTCTATCGTGCCAAAGCCTATATGAGTCTATGTCTCAAAGTACATTGTTGGTGACAACATAGGATTTTAAAACCTAATAGTAGTGAGGTACAGTCTACTAGATTGACTCATGAGTTATTCTAAAATGCGTTTACGTCCACATTCATTAGAATTAATAAAAGAAACTCTATTCCATTCTCACAGTGGGTTTCAATCTGGAACCCATTGCTACGTATATTGTTGAAGCTAAGTAAGGTTCCAAGGGCTCTAGATGCATACAGAGCATTGGTAACTTAGAAGATTGCCGCTTAGGCATCAAGAATTGGGCATTACCTCGCCCTTTGATGAGTTGGGAGGACCTAATCATCGTAGTTACCGAGGTTTGTCAGGCAACTTATTCGATGAATAGAAGCTTAATTCTAAGAACATTCAAGCTCTCCTCGATTTATTTCTTAGAAAAGAGTGAAATTTCGAACCATAAGCATTCAAGCATTATTCAGTACTTCGAAATAAAGCTAAGAATCTAACGTAAGCAATATTAATATCTTGTTCGTGAAACAACATTGCATCAGGCCATTATTGAAAAGAAAACACCAACACAGTCGTCTTGAGGCAACTATACCAAATGTAAACGAGAAAGTAAACATAATACTAAGATTCAGTCTATAGACTGTGGCTCGTATGACTCAATTCGACGATTGGTGACTGTGAAAATTAACATATGAGGACTTGTCTAGATCATATTCCTCCATATAGTGAGTTCTCCTTTCTTTGGACTCTTTATATTTCTTGTAGTGAGATGCGACTTGCTTGCTTACATGGCAGTTCTTGTACCATGTCCAGCATCTCCACAATGATAGCATGGTTCATTGCTAACTCGAGCCTTAGAGGCGATAAGATGGGTAGGTGCTATTTGGTTCCCTTAGCTAGTAGAGCCGGGAGCACCAAGTCTTCGCATTACATTGGAAGAACCCCCACGTTCTTGACCACGAAGCCTATCATGTCCAGTCCCCTATTCATTAGGGTAGTTTCCATCCTTCACTTTTCCATAATTGGCCTTGGGAATTTTCTTTGTCCCAAACGACCTGGCATTATTGCTCACTAACACTTCGTTATGCCTCTCAGCCACTTGCAGTAGGTTGATTAGCTTACTGAAGGTAGTGATGCGTTTATTATCATACTCCAGCCTATACTGGTTCGCTAGTATATGAGCAGAAGTAGGGAAGGTGGAAAAAGCTTTATGGATCATGTCATCTTAGTGATGTCCTTCCCACAGAAATTTAGGCGTGCCTTGAGGCGGAGAATATCTTTGTTGAAATCGTTGATCCGTTTATATTCAAGCAAGCGGATTTCATTCCACTGTATGGTCAACTCTGGGAGCAAAGTTTGTCAATGTTCCCAAATTGGCCCTTAAGGGCATTCCACAGTTCTTTAGGGAATTTCAACCGTAGATATTCCTATCTCAGGCTGGGTTCGATGTGCCACCTAAGGAATATAAGTGCACTTGCTTTGATCTTGTCAGACAGTACTTGGTCTGTGGTGTTAAGGAGCGTACCACTATATTCTTTAGTGATAAATGTGGTCTCGACATAGGAGACCCATCTATGGTACTCAAGCTCTTTTGAGTCCAAGATATCAAATTTGAGGCGAGTTGGATAAGCTATCTTAATACAAGAAAAAGGAAAATAATTTTTCACAGTTTACCATGAGTACTTTCCATGATAAAATTTTCAATAATGGGAGCGTTATTATTTTTCGGAACCAAAATATGGTCAAGACTACTATCGATGCTATTGTAGGTGACCAATGAAATTACTTTATCATGGTTCGAGTTGAATTTAGGAAGTAGATATAAATCCTCTAAAATCTACCAAAATGAAGCCTAATTTGCATGCCATATCTAAATATGTATGCAAATATATGTATATTTATAGATATAGACATGTAATCCTAAGAATATATCTATACACGTATAAATGCAGTCAAAGAGGTGTCTTATGCCGCAATAATTATTAATTCAACGTGAATTCATTTTAATTGAAATTGCTTTAAGCAATTCGCTTTAATTTAATTAAAGTTATTAATGTATCATGCTTTAATTGGTTTAATTAAGCATAAATAAATTTATGAAATATAAATATACAATTAAAGTAATTAAAGCATGTAAAACCGCGCACATTGCAAATAGTAGGGTTATTCGGATTGTGTACCTTACAGGAAAGACACGATTCTTTCCTAGGGCATACCGTCGATTTGTTTGGAGAAAAATATATTCCTCGTTCCATTCGCCGTGTGGAAAGTATCTCCTTCAATTTTTCTGAGATAAAATTGTATTCTTCGTTCCACCCGCCATCGGGATCGTCAGGCTCCTTTTGGGATAAGCTTCCACAACCAAGAATCCACATAAAATATGGCGCTTTGAAGAATCAATGGACCTCACAGTCTTCATTTTTTTTTTCTTGTACAGGATCTCAGCTTCAGGGAAAAATCGTAGACAAAATATTTTCAGTAAATAAACGGAATGACTCATCCTCCATTGCTTTATCGAACTCATCATCGGGATCCGCAGAGGACTCAATGTTGTATATGAGTTTCTGAAGCTTTTCATCCTTCAAGGAATTACGGATTTCATTTGATGAAGCAACAGACTGCAGATGCGATTCTTGTAGCACCTCACTCGGCTCGTCAACGTAACAGGGTTTGCCATCATTAGTTGGTGGATCAGCATAATCTTTTTCTGACTTGGAGGTTCGAATCAGATCGGGAATCGGAGGGGTTGGATGCGCGGGGTCCGACCTGGTGCAAGTAAGCGGCGGGACGTGAACTTGCGGCGGGACTGGATGGGAGGCGGCCGGCCGGATGTTTCAGTTGGTGTTCGGGTCGCGGTGGTTGGAGGCGACGATTTCTGGTCGAAGGGGATGACCGGTCGGGGGTTGCACGGCGGGCGGAAAATCAGAGCGGTGGTTCGCGATTAGGGCCGACTGACCAGGGTTGGTTGCGGTGGTTCTCGGTGCAGGGGGGCGCGTCGGTCGGACGTGAGGAAGGTGACCGGTCGCGGTCGGTGGTGGCGGCGGCTAGGGTTTTCTGCAGAAAAAACGTTTTTTTTTTTTGGGATTTTGCAGAAAATCAGGAATTTTTTTTCAGAATTTTCGAACGAATTTTTTTTCTTGTTCAGTTGGGCTGATAACGTGTTGAAGGGAAAATAACTGAGACAGAATGTAGGGCAAAAGTTGTTGTATTATTCCATTGATGACATCCCTTTAAATAGGGAGAAATACATACAAATAGGCCTTAGCCACTCCTTAGGAAGCCGTAAACGTTAACGTTACTTGTGCATGATGAGTATTATTTCTTCAACAGGGAGTTTATTTTTACAGCTTATAAGATGTTCGGGAAGTTATTTTGCCAAACATTTTACAACAACTTATAAGCTCCTAAATAGCTTATAAGCTATTTTATTTTAAAAAGCTTATAAGCTCGGCCAACCCCCCCCCCCCCCCCCTAGAAATCTTCCTTCCATGTGTTCGGTTTATAAACATCTCAAAGTCTTCAGGAAAAAAGAAAAAGGAATTGAAAAGAAGTATATTATATAAACTATAATAAAAGTGAAATATGACCAAATTAGTCAATTATATGTAATTTAAACATCAGACTTGTCACGCTTTGTCGGACAATGATACACTACTCTTCAACGTTGAACACCGAAGGCATGGTACAATTAATTCATAATATAAATTATAATCACATTAAAACTATAATATAATTACAACTCACAACTAATAAAGATCATAAACATCTTAAAAATGCAACAGAATCATAATTATTGTATCATATAAATATATAGTCACAATTAATTTATAACATAATCACGTTAAAAATACAAAATAATGATAACCGAGAATACATATAGAAAAAACACCGCTCTACTTGACCGTATAATTACATAGAAAATACAACCAACTGGCTTAGTCTAGTTGGCCACCATTATGGGTGGGCTCGGTTCCATTCGGTTCGTTTTTTTACTGAAACCGAGAATCGAACCAAATATTCGATTTCGGTTTGATTCGGTTCTTTTTGAAGTTCGGTTCGGTTAAGTTCGATTTTATAAATATTCAGTTCGGTTTTGATTTGATTTGATATTTTTTCGGTTCTTCACAATATAAATTCAAATATTATATGCAATAGATAGCCAATAAGAGTTATATATATGTTCAATGTAAAAGCTAGAGTTGCATAGCAATTTACAAATATCTCAAAACATATAACAATAGTAAATTACAGTAGCTCATTCTCTCAACCTAAATTAAGTGAATCACAAATTACATGAGCATATTATCGGTCCTCCTTGGACCCATGAGGGTCTTACAAAAGGAAAATGAATTATACTACAATTCGAAACACACCAAAATCACAAAAACAAGGTCATTTTAGTATGTTGAAATTTGACTTCGGTCCATTTCAGTTCCGCCCGACCCCGAACCAAGAATCGAACCAATTAGTTCGGTTCGGTTCTGTTTTTTTGTTTTTCGGTTCGGTCTTCTTTGGTTTCGGTTTTTCGATTCTTTTTTCGGGTTTCTTCGGTTCGGTTTTCGATTTTCGGTTCCGAAATGCCACCCTAGCCACCACATGTGGGGTGGAGGTTAGGGGTTCTATCCCTCTTGCCTCCACTTTAAAAATCTTTCCCGGGGCATATATGCTCTAATGAAGCCTTTGACAGGATCTCATACTGAATATCATCCGTGTGGGTTCGATTGGGGGGAGGACCGTATTCTCTTTCGCAGGAGGATTTGGTTGTCGTCAGAACCCGACAAGACTTTGATCGGTTAAATGCGACATCCTGCGATTTAAACGATGGCGATAATGAGAAAGCGGGTATCATTTGGCACATAGTTAGATGTAAATCTAGAAATTGAATTATTAAAAAAATTAAAAAAAATAATATAGAGAAAATACGACATAATCACGAGGAAGCGACATACTTGAGGGTATAATCTTATAGGAAAAAAAGTTCAGTAAAAAGTATTAAAATACAGCTCTTGTCGATAGAAAAGAAAAGGACTTTAATGGCCTACTATAAATAGACTCGCCCTGTCCACCGAATGCTGCTGCTGGAGTCTGGACCATTGTTACTGTGTGTATATATATATATATATATATATATATATATATATATAGAGAGAGAGAGAGAGAGAGAGAGAGAGAGAGAATGGAGAAAAAAATGATTCTTATTTTTGCACTTAATCTGCTAGCAGCACTTCAGTTTGTACTGTATCCAATCTCTAGTGCTGGAACAAAAGGAAAAATGGTGACAGTATTGAGTATGGATGGGGGTGGCATCAGAGGAATTATTCAAGGCACAATTCTTGGATGCCTCGAATCCAAACTCCAGGTTTATTATTACACATGTTAATATTTGTCTTTTTATAGACGAAAAGTGGTGAGAATATGGATCCGTATCTATATATATATATATATATATATATTTTGTTTTAAGTTCAATAATAATTTTTTTTATATTCAAATTTTTAGATTTGACTTTTATTCGAATACATTCAGTCACTTGTTTACATTTAAATCACATATTTTATGTGACTCAATAATAATTAGGTGATTTGAAGGTGTGATTTGGATATAACTAATTAACTCGAATAAGTGTTGAATAGATGACTCATATGTAATTAACGTGTTGAATAAGTGTTGAGACTTGAGTTGATATTAGGTGCATTCTGTAATTAGATAAGCCGAATAGGTGACTCAAAGGTGTTCTGTATTAATCGAATATATGACTATCAAATCTAACAATTTAGGTGTGAAAGAGGTTATTAAATTTGGGACAAGAAGTATTTTTATATTTAAATGGATAATGCATATTTTTAATCAATTTACTGTACTATAAATTAAAATCTTTATTTCAATATAAAGTAGTTTTAATCAACTAAAATTAATTTTACTTCATAAAAGTAATTTCAGTTAGAACAAAAACCGGGTGAACAAGGCATTGCCTATATGAAATAGTATACTTAGGGCTCGTTTGGTAGCCATGTTAGGATATGGCATGTTAGGATATGACATGTTAGAATATAGCAAGTTAGATAAAGTTATAGTTTGATGTTTGGTAGAAAAAATGTACTATTTAGATTAAATTGTAAAATTACATTTTTATCCTTGTTATATTATATACTATATACATTTATAAGTTTATATAAATATATGATAATTTAATATATATATATATATATAAATCTGGAATAAAAATTTTTATTGAAACTTTATCTTTTTTTTTTTAAAATCTGGAATAAAAATTTAAATAAAAATTTTTGATTTTTAATATTAATATTCCAAATTTTTAAAAAAAAATAAAGGGGTAATTTTGGGATTATTGGGTTAAAATGAGCACTGTTCAATCAAGTTATTTAAACCCACCATTTTGGTGATTTTCGTAAGCAAGCTTGAACAGTGGAATAGTGAAGGGCAGAGGCAAAAAGTCGGTAGGAGTTAACGAAACACGACTAGAATGTTTGTTTCGGTAGTTCTTATATCTAGCATACAGAAACGCCTACCATACAGGCCATAATTCTCTTTTTGTAGCAAGACGTGTACCCATACTTCAAGAGCACCTAATAAATGCTCACCCTATTATATATTTATATATTTGTTATATTTATTTGACACTTGTCATACATATATTATATGTAAATATATATACATATATATTTGTCTTTTGTAGTTTCTGAAAAGTAGATAAAATAAAGAGGAAAGTCTAAGGGCGTGTTTAGTTGGAGGAAAAAAATTTAATTTTTCTTTTTTGGTTTTCAAGAAGTTCTCCAAATCTTCCACTGGAAAAGTATAATTGTGAAAATGTGTTTAGATACGATTTCAGTTTTTCAGTTTGAAAATGTGGAGCCGGTTTTTTTATTTGTCCAAATTGGAAAACTCATCCTTGTTTATAAAAGAAAACTATGGAAAATTATACAAAATGGTTTTTCAATTTTTGGTGATTTTTTGGAAAATCAGGTATTCTATTTTTCAGCCATTTTTTTAGAAATATCAGCCCAATGAATATATTTTCTGAATTTCGTGTATTCTTAAAAATTTTTTTCTGAAAAACATGGCAGTTTTTCACCAACTAAACACCCCTAAATATTTCTATTTTAATTTTTTTCCTCCCAACTTCACAAAAATTTGTTTGTTTACTATTTTAATTTATTTAAATATATTTGTACTTTTGAATAAAAATTTTAGATTTATATTTTGAGTAATTTTTGTACAGGAGTGTAATTGTTATTTCTATACTCTTTAAATTCAAAGTAGGCATGACTTCGTATAAACGATTATTTATTTATTTTCTTATCAGTTTTATTCTCTTTCGTTTCTCTTTATTTATTATATATTTTCTCTTCGTTTTCTTTAATTATGTTTTGTTTTCTTAATTTGAATAAAGTCAAAAAATGAAGAACAACAAGAAACGATTAAAAGTGGGAAAAGGTAAAATAAGGAAAAAAAAAACTGAGGGTGGTGGGGTTGGGGAATAACAATTTTCTTCCTTTATAAATAACCACCTGAAGTATATATAAATAGAATAATGCTTAATCTCATTTGCGTCAATTTATCAAAATATAAATATGATTTGTAGATATATAAATTTTTAATATTCATAACCCTCATAATTTTTTTTCATGGGTCTTATATGTTCTTCATTCTATTTTTATAAAGTTTTGCATTTATATTTTCATTTATTTATTAATTATTATTTAAAATTTATATATATAATATTGAAAAAATAATAAATGGGAAAAACTTCTACAAAAATTACACGTAGAATAGTAAATGTAATATAAATAATAGACATAAAATTATTGAACACAAAATAAAAAATAAAAATAAAAGTAAAATGCCTACGAAAATATCAAAAAACACAAATTTTATTAAACCTTGAAACTTATATTTCTAATGTTAGATAATTTATGTAAAATTGTAGCAACATAAATACAGCAGAAAACATACAAACGTTGTAGAAAAAAAATAAGGAAAATAGTACAGAAAATTATAATTATTTAGCCAAATAAAAAAAAGGGAGGGAGAATAAAACAAGAAAAAGTTTGACAATTAAAAAATAAAAAGAGGGAGGGAGTAGGTAAGAAAATAAAAAGAAAAGAGGAGGAAAGACTCGCGGGGTCAGCAGCCCCACACTTACTTTATGGTGTGCGTGGTGCACGCGCTCAGAGAGAGAATAAAAGAGGAGGAAAGACTTGCCGGGATGTGCGGTGGACGCGAAAAATTTTGGTTAGTCTAATCATCACTCTATTAAATTTGTTAATGAATTACTTTGTTATAATATAATATAATAATTTTGTGTTTGATTTATCTTTTATATTTTACGGGATTTTTTTATTGTTATTGTGAACTTGTTCGTAACTAAAATTATACACATAAATCCTTTTCAGCGCCAATTCTGAACCATCGAAAACAAATTATCAATAACTTTTCAAAGTAACAGTAACTGTGAATCGTACATATATCTAATTTAGAGGTAGTATATATTAAAATAATAATGGACAAACAATATCATTTATTTTATTTTATGTAATTTTATAAAAAAACAGTTAGCTTATCAATTAATTTACTAAACATCTACATTAAAATCAGTTAACTTATCAGCTATGTAATCAGTTATATAATCAGCTACTTTAAAATCAATTAACTTATCAGCTACTAGTTAATTTATTAGCTACTAAATAGTTTATCACTTAATTTTACTAGACACAGCCTATGTGGTGGGCCAGCAGCAGCCCCACTCTTACTTTACGGTGTGCGTGGTGCACGCGCTTAGGGAGAGGATCTGAATCCGAATACTGCCACGCTCATTTTCTTCACTTTTTTTTAGGTTTAAAAAGTGGTTGGATATTCAGTCTAACCATAAGCTTTCCAGTTTTAAAAATTACAAAACCCCGTTAAAAATGTCCAAACGAATAGAATTGAGTGACGTGACGACCGATGATTGTGAATAGGGTTGTTTAGAGGGTTCTCATAACCGAATCGGAACTGCGCGGTTTGTTAATCGAAAACCGCATTAATGGTTTTCAGAGCGATTCTCGACTTTTAGGAGGTTATGCGGTTCTCGGTTAAATCGATAACCGAATGGTTCAGAACCGAAATCCGCAAATAATTAATAGATATTATTATATTAATTATTATTTATTAAACAATACTTTTAATCTTCATATTCCTCATTTTTTAACACTAAGTCCTAACACCTACACCGAATTGTATTAATAATAATAATATTTTTTTTATTCCCATTGTATTGTAATCGAACAGTTGTTTTTTAAATAAAAAAAATTGCGGGTTAATCAAACCGGAACCGGATTAAATCGGCGCGGTTCTGGTTAACCGAAAATATAAAACAATTCGGTTTGTGGTTTCAATTTTGGGGCTAAAATGATTTCAGTTAATCTATTTTTTCGGTCCGATTAACTGGAACTGAACTGTTCGACGCCCTAATTGCGAATTGCGATCGCAGTTGTTATTTCTCTCTCTAGTTTGTTTTGGTAGATATATTCCTCTCCTCTCGACAGCCCTAATTGCGAATGGCGATGAGGCACACATATGAGAAAACCTATATCTGTCCCCAGTCCCCACCTTATCACCATTTTATCTTAAATAGAAATAGCTTTTTTTTTGTTCTTTGGCATATATTAATATTTTTTTTCCCCAAGTTTAATAACAACTCTTTTGATACTCAAATTGTCAAAATTGACCTTTACACGAATAAAATTCGAGTCATATATTATAATTTCGAGTAATATAATTTCGATTCAACTTCAAAAAAAACAATATTGAGGAAGGTTGAAAATATGAGTTACCGGATTCCAAAAAATCGGGTTACACGAGTCCAATTCGTGTAACCCGAATACAATTCGTGTCACACGAATTTTTTTATACATTTCCCGAATGAATTCGGGAGACCTTTTTTTTTTTAAACATCTCCCGAATGAATTCGGGAGACCCTTCTTTTTTTTTTAATGTTTTATACATCGATCTCCCGAATGAATTCGGGAGACCTCCTCTTTTTTTTTTTTAATTTTTTATACATCACCCGAATTCAAGACCTCCTCTTTCTCTCTCTCTCATTTTTTTTTTTTTTTTTTTACATCTCTCGAATGAATTCGGGAGACTTTTTTTTTTTTAAAATTTTTTTTATACATCTCCCGAATGAATTCAGGAGACCCTTTTTCTTCTTTTTTTTTTTAACATCTCCCGAATTTATTCGGGAGACTTTTTTTTTATTTACATGTCCCGAATTGTATTCGGGTGACACGAATTGGACTTGTGTAACCCGAATTTTCGGACTCCGGTAACCCATATTTTCAATCTTCCTCGATATTGTTTTTTTTCTAAGTTGACTCGAAATTATGTTACTCGAAATTACAATATATGACTCGAATTTTATTCGAGTAAAAATCAATTTCGAAAATTTGAATATCAAAAGAGTTGTTACTAAACTCGAGACGGAAAAATTATTACTATATGCAAAGTTCTCCCTTTATCTTAAACGAGTAGTTTCACCGCGGGTACAACCGTCTTTCAAACGGTCTCGGATCCCAAAATTTTATCCAACTCACCACCCTCCATTAATTATTTCCATTTCCTACCTAGGGAAAAATACCGAAAATATCGAAATACCGAAAATATCGTATCGAAAAATATCGAAAATATCGAAATTTTCGATATACCGATTTTTTCGGTACGGTATGATACCGTTACCGGTATTTTCGGTATGGTAACGGTATGAGATTTTGAAATTTTCGATATACCGAGGTATACCGAAAATTTTCGGTATACAAAATTTTTTTCGGCATGTATCAAAAATTTTCGATATACCGAAAAAATATCGGTATATCAAAAATTTTCAGTATACCAAACTCTGTATAGTACATTGAATTTTTTAGATATATCTTAAAATTTTCGATATACCGTAGAAATTTCGATATACCGAAAAATTAACGATATACCGGCTTGATTTCAGTATACCGATATTTCGGTACAATAACGGTATGTAAATAGGTCATACCGAAATTTTCGGTATACCGAAAATCGATATACCAAAAATTTCGGTATGGTAACGGTATGATTTTTATCATACCGAAAATTTCGGTACGGTATACGGTATGGATGAAAATTTTCGGTATACCGTACCGAACCACCCCTATTCCTACCCGCTTGTTATCATAATTGTATATTTTATATTCCTTATTTTGTAAAGGAATTAGATTTTGCTTTTAAAGAAAAACTATAAAATGATAATATAACATTTTATAATATGTATAAACATAAGTAATAATGAGCAAATAAATATAAAAAACGGCACAAATCATATAAATTCATAAAGTTATATTGTATGTATATGTTTTATACATCATATAAAAAATAAATAAAATGACAAAAATAGATGTTTGTACGTATCAAGTATGTATACTCTGGGTACCCAGCGGGGGAAACATCTGTTGAGTTATTTTTGAAAACGCTCACTTAAAAATAACAGAATATAAATATATATCGAATATATATTTTATGTAAATCCTGCAAAAATTGGTTAGCAAAAAAAAGGAAGAATTCCCGTTCGCGTAAACGAGCGGAAGGGTTGCTGTTGAGTCCAGATCTATCTCCTTGAAGCAAATTCGCCCTCACCACGGTGTATGACGTCTGCCTCCCAGGATAAAACAACAGTTCGATGCAGTGCATCGATGATGCGCTGCACCCTCAACGAACTAGAACAAATCTGTCTACTATCACCGACTGAAATTATCCGAAAAAAAAAGAAGAAGGAAAGGAAATATGTCTGGAGGAGGTTGTGTAAAAACGAAGTGTATGAAAAACGAGCCCCTCAAGCCGGGTATTTATAGGTGAAGGCTGGAGGAGGTTGTGTGCTGGAGGAACTCTATACCGACCAGGATTGGTATCTGGAG
Source organism: Orobanche coerulescens (assembly GCA_033398695.1). Taxonomy (NCBI): domain Eukaryota; kingdom Viridiplantae; phylum Streptophyta; class Magnoliopsida; order Lamiales; family Orobanchaceae; genus Orobanche; species Orobanche coerulescens. Next base: position 207,488,899 of record CM065804.1, read on the forward strand.
GAACTCTAAACCGATCAGGATTGCTATTTCAATACCTATCCAGATCTGTTTAATTCGATTTTATCCGAATCCAAAAATTCGGAATTTATTAATTGAGGTATTTTCAGTTGAATAAAATTTTACCGAATAAAATTGAAGTAAAAAGATAACTTCAAGACACCGAGACATTTCGCCCAAATCGCCCTTCGACCGAGACCGAGACCGAGACTGAGCCGAGCCGAACGGACGGACGGCGGCGGCGGCGTGTGTGTGTGTGCGTGAGGGGTGCCTAGTCACACATCCACACATGTCTCACTTTTTGAACATGACTTTGTCCACATCTCCTTATATACTCACAATTTTTCCCTTCTTTTCCCAATGTGGGATAGCATCCCAAACCCATTTCTAAAGGTTCACTTTGGAACATTATATCTCATTCATACCTTAATCATTTTGAGTGTTCTTACATGTTTTGGAAACCTCGTACGGAGTACTACGTATTCCAACTAAGTCCCGACTTTAACTCGAGCCCACTCAAAATTTCCTCTCAAGTGGCTGCTCAAAATAGCCCATTTCCTCCATTATATTTAATATTTCCAACAATCCCCCACCTGAATGAGATTGATGGTCCAGCAGCACACGTCAGACACGAAGTTGACTTGGTGATAGTTACTACGGTTAGGCATTGCATAGGATAGGTAGAGTATGCTCCTTGAACCTTCCCTCGAAAAGATATATTGTCCTTACTGGCTAGACAGTGTGACTAAATGCCTTTGAACTGTCCGACCGCTTGTGTAAGTGATCGTATATCTTTCACAAGTGCCCTTCCTGATTTGTTCTGTTCTCATTATTGTGCCCATTTTGGCCGTGGACACCGTCCTGGTTCTGCGAGAGTTTCTAAAGAATTGTGCCTTTGCAATTCTCCTTTGAAGCAGGCCTCTTCTCTCTAGCATATGTGATTCTCTTTAAGTGTTTTGAGTAAACCCGTATTTTACTCCACCCGACTATACGTTGTCGACTTAAGAATCATTAAAAGCATAAGCTTAACCTCTCCCTACGGGTATCACTGTTTTCATCCTAGGAATGGTCGGTTCGGGGTAACTCCCACAGTGATCGTGCCCAGTTTTATGGATTGGTTGTCCCATTGAACCTAGATCTTGGGATCTCCAGTCAGCTTAGGTTGGGTATCCTCCACAAAACCATTAGCTCAAGGCAATAGACTCATTCCTCTTGATGATTTATCAACAAGGTCTCTTGATAACCCTTTGGTTAGCGGATCCGCAATGTTATCCTTTGATGACACATAATCAATAGTGATAACCCCTGTTGATATCAATTGTCTAATGGTATTATGTCTCCTCCTTATGTGACGAGACTTACCATTGTACATTACGCTCTGTGCCCTGCCAATCGCAGATTGACTATTGCAATGAATACATATTGCGGTCACAAGCTTTGCCCATCTTGGAATATCTTCTAGAAAATGGTGTAGCCATTCTCCCTCTTCTACACATTTATCTAAGGCTATAAACTCGGATTCCATCGTTGACTGAGATATAAGTGTCTGTTTTGAAGATTTCCATGCCACTGCTGCACCGGCTAGTGTGAATACATATCCGCTTGTTGACTTGGAGTCTTTTATATCAGATATCCAATTTGCATCACTATATACTTCAAGTACTGCTGGATATTTGGTACAGTGCAGCCCATACTCACGAGTACCCCTTAAGTATCTTAGTACCCTTATGATCGCCTTTCAGTGATCCTTTCCGGGGTTGCTCGTGTATATACTTAGTCTACTAACTGAGTAGGCTATATCTAGTCTTGTACAGCTCATCAAGTACATCAGACTTCCTATTATGCGTGAGTACTCAAGTTGAGATACTCCTTCACCCTTATTCTTGAATAGTCTCAACGTCATATCCACCGGGGTTTTGGCTGTGCCAGAGTCATCCTTATTAAATCTTTCAAGGATTTTGTCCACATAGACTCAGCATGAGACCTTCCGACGTTCGTGTGATTTTAATCCCTAAAATTACATCTGCGAGTCCCATATCCTTCATATCAAATCTCGACCTCAACATGTCTTTGGTCGATTTGATTATTCTTTCATTACTGCCGGTAATGAGCAAGTCATCTACATATAGACACAAAATGACATAGCCATCTTCTGTGTCTTTCACATATACACATTTGTCGGATTCATTAATTTTGAATCCACCGCTTATCATGACATGAACAAATTTTTTATGCCACTGTTTTGGTGCCTGCTTCAATCCGTACAAAGATTTTAACAGCTTGTAGACTTTCCTTTCTTGTCCAGGAGCAGAGAACCCCTCGGGTTGTTCCATGTAGATTTCCTCTTATAAGTCCCCATTAAGAAAGACAGTCTTAACATTCATTTGATGAACTTCTAAGCCTCGTAATGCTGCGATGGCAAGTATCATCCTGATAGAAGTTATTCTTGTCACAGGAGAGTAAGTGTTAAAATAGTCTAGGACTTCACGTTGGTTATATCCCTTTGCTACGAGCCTAGTCTTATATTTATCAACTGCTCCATCTTTCAATTTCTTCTTGAAAATCCACTTATTTCCTAATGGTTTACACTTAGGAGATAATTCCACTAGTTCTCAAGTATGATTCTGTAATATAGAATCAATCTCTTCTTTGATGGCCTCCTTCCATAGAGGTCCATCCGTCGAGCTTACAACTTCTTTGTAAGCCTGAGGTACTTTTTCGAGCAAGTAGGTGATGAAATCTGGTCCATAAGATTTTTCCATCCTTTGTCGCTTGCTCCTTCTAGGTTCCTCCTCATTATCCAATATTTGGTCTTCATTATCTTCATCCATTAGTTCAGAAGTCTGTTCGGATGAGATAAGAGGCTCACTTGCAGTCTTACAAGGAAAGATATTCTCAAAGAATGACGCATTCCTTGATTCCATAATCGTATTCTTGTGAATCTCAGGCACTTTGGTTTCATGCACAAGAAATTGGTAAGCATTGCTGTTGTGTGCATATCCAATGAAAATGCAGTCAACCGTTTTTGGGGCTATTTTAACTTTCTTAGGAGTAGGTATCATCACATTTGCTAGACACCCCCACACTTTTATGTAATTGTAGGAAGGCTTGACTCCTTTCCACAATTCATAAGGAGTTTTGTCCCCGTTCTTACGGCATATCTTGTTTAAGAGATAATTCGCCGTTAAGATGGCTTCTCCCCACATATTTTGCGGCAGACCTGAATTTAGTAATATCGCATTCATCATCTCTTTCAGAGTGCAATTCTTACGTTCCGCCACGCCATTTGACTGTGGTGCATATGGGGCAGTGACTTCATGAATAATCTCATGTTGAAAGCAAAATTCGCCAAATGATTCCACATATTCACCTCCGCGGTCACTCCTCAAGATTCTTATCTCAGCATTCAACTGATTCTCAACTTCCATTTTATAGAGAACGAATTTCTCTATGGCTTCATCTTTGCTTTTAAGCAAGTATACATAGCAATATTTAGTACAATTATCCACAAAAGTAATAAAATATTTATTTCCACCTCTAGTTTGAACAAACTCCAAATCACATAGGTCGTTATGTATTAATTCTAAAGGTTTGGTGTTTCTTTCCACTTGTCGGAATGGTGATCGAGTTAATTTTGGCTCTACACAAGTTTCACACTTGTGGTTTAAATCAATGTGGGATAGCATCCCAAACCCATTTCTAAAGGGTTCACTTTGGAACATTATATCTCATTCATACCTCAATCATTTTGAGTGTTCTTACATGTTTTGGAAACCTCGTACGGAGTACTACGTATTCCAACTAAGTCCTGACTTTAACTCGTAATCGAGCCCACTCAAAATTTCCTCTCAAGTGGGCTGCTCAAAACAGCTCATTTCCTCCATTATATCTAATATTTCCAACAACATCATCTCATCCTCATACCTATTTCTGTTTATATTTCATAATACATTTCCATCCCCATACACATCTCCAATTGAACCGAATAATCCCCATCTTTGTTGGGTGGGTACAGATGGGTACCCACCTCGACGGGGTATTTTGTATAAATTAGTGAGCTTGTTTTACGGTAATAAAATTCAATATTTTTACCCAAGCTAGATAATAAGGTTAAAATATTCCCCATGCGTCAACAGCTATACCTATTAATTAATGTTTTATATTTAATATTAACTATTGATTAATTTATTTTTCAATTAATTTATTGCAGGAATTAGATGGTCCAAATGCAAGAATTGCAGATTATTTTGATGTAGTTGCAGGAACAAGCACCGGCGGTCTTATTGCCACGATGCTAACGGCTCCTGGCAACGATAGTCGTCCTATGTACGCAGCAAATAATATTACATCCTTCTACTTGGAGCACGGCCCAAAAATCTTCCCAACCAGCAGGTCAGTCAGTTTAAACTACAGTCACTAGTAATTTCATTTGATATATATATATATATAGGGATTGATCATGGTGAAAACGCTCTTAATGATGAAATCTAGAAACCAATTGTATTATTAAGTAATTTCATTGCATATTTGTTATTATTTGTTGCATAAAGCTGGTCACTAGTATATGCAACAAATAATGCAATTAAAAGAATACATAAATGCATATAATTCTGCTCATCTACAGCCGTTAGATCACTAATATCAATGGCTTACAAAAGTTTCTAGATTTCACACGATAATTAGTTTTCATATGATCTATTGTTTATATATTATATATATATATATATATTGCCTGAATTTGCATGCACTCTTACACGGTTAATCACCTAAATTGTCAAGAAAAAGTTCCAATAATGTTAGAAAATAATACTCACTCTTTCTCAAATTTAAGTGGGAGATTTCATATTTTTTTATTTAAATAAGTTTTCCCTCTAGATATTTATACCCAAATTATTCTTATTTCACAATTTGATTTTATGGAACTACAAAAAGTACAAATTTACAATTTAGTCTCATGGAATACTTTATGAAACTACAAAAATTACCTATATTTGTTGAACATATATACTGATTGTTATGATTATATATTTTCATTGACTATTTGATTTGGAAAAATTAGAGGACTTATTTGATATAAAAAAATATGAATTCCATAAGAATCCTAGGGTAAAAGGTCGAATATTCTTCAACCAACTCTTTTGTAGTTTCATAAAATAGTCGAAAACTGCAAAGTTTTTTGTACTTGTTTTGAAAATTGAGAAAAGTGAAACATCATTTTAAGTGAGAATGAGTGGGTAATATGTCAAGAGTAAAATTGAAAAATCATGTACTAAATTTACGATCCTTAATAATTGAAAAAAAAACTCCCACTTAAATTGAGAAGAATGAGGTATTAAATAGCGGAAAAGGAGCACACATTGTCTATATCAATAATAATAATAACGATAATAAAATTATTAATAATACTACAAATTATATATCTATTATATATAACGCTTACCCCCCTTAATTTAATATGCAAGGGGGGTCATTTAACTCTATAGATAATAATTTCATACATTCATTGCCTCTACAACAAATAATACACTTCATAAATAAAATAATGATTTTATCACAAATTCTCAAATCACGGATTAGTGCACCTATTTGGCAAACTTTTTTTGATGCACCTATTTGTTATCCCTCCTTCAATACGCATTAAATAAATATCAAGATTAAACTCATGAATTTACATCTACATATTAAACTCCAAGGAATACAAACAATCGTGTAATGATGGAGTGAACACAAAAGGGTTCCTGGAACCATGCTCTTATAATTGATGAATATGAAGTATTGTTGAAGTATTAATGCTTGAAGCACTATATAAACCATCCAAAGACAAGAAAACAACATAGCAAAAAACCACACCCGTTTTGCAATTTGCCATATAAGCCTCCTGTTACGTTTTCTATTTATATGTAGATTAGAGGTTGTCACTATTTTTAATCTTGGCCTACCTTTTCGAATATGGAGTTAAAGACTTGCTGTGGTATTCTTTAAAGAGGTTTGTTTGTGCTTCTGACATTAGAGGGTTTGAAGCACAACAAGTCTTTACCTCCATACAAACATCAAACCCTCCTGAAATCCTTTAATGTTTCTGCTCAAAATATAACGAAATTATTCGGTCAAAAAAAAAAAGTTTTGAGTCCAATTCAGTATAATTAAACTGAATTGAACCGAAATATAACAAAATTATTCGGCCAAAAAAAAAAGTATTGAGTAATATAGCCGGCCCTAGTCACCATTTTACGCGAACTCCTATTTACACTACGAGTCATTCAGACCCGGGCGATGCCCCGGGCTGGATATGATGGTATTATATATTTAAATTGTTATTGTTCAGCACAAATTTTTGTCATTTTGATCATGGATCCGTCATTTATTTTCGTCATTTTATATTCGGGACGTATTTTTGTCATTGTATATATAAGTTGTCATGGTAGCATACATTTTGTAGCATGATACGTATTTAAAATAGTTTATTGACATGTAATCTTTTAAGATGTATTTTTTACGTAATATTTTTTGTCTATTTATTTTGGTATTGACTCTATCATTTTTAATTGGAACTAACTAATATTAATACATTGGGCTAAGTTATAACTATTTCTTATGATAGTCAACGATGCCCGTGCGATGCACATGTGCTGTATAGAAGTTTTCATAGATTTAAAATACGTGCGATGCACATGGGCTATATAGAAGTTTTCATAGCGTAATATTCGGCATTTATTTTCGTCATTTTATATTTATGTTTTCATGGTGTCACACATTTGCTAAGCTTTATACGTACTTAGAATACTTTATTGAGTTGCACATGTACCGTATATAAGTTTTTATATCGTAATCTTGAACTTATTTTCGTCATTATATATTTAATTTGTGATGGTATCACATTTCTAAGCATGACACACATTTAAAATAGTTTATTGACATTAAAAGAGTATATGTGAAGAGATTTTTTCAAGATGTTACATTGAAAAGAGTCTATTCACATGTAATTTTTAATATGTATAAGTTACATAAATTATTTTAAATATGAAGCGATGACATTAATGTTGGAGACCTTTTATATTCATCCACGTGCAATGCACACAGTTTGATCGCCTCAGACCCATGCGATGCACTCAGTTGGATCTAATTGTTTTTTCGTAATGTTCGGGACTAATTTTCGGTTCATGTTTGAAACTCTCATTGTTTTGTGAAAGACGGACTTCGTTGTTCAAATAAATTACATTATTAAAAGCGAACTATAAAACAAATTTCCTTTTTAACAAAACTATAAAAACATAAAACATTAAAGTGATTAGTATATTCAAGAGTATAAATTATAATTCGTATAATAAATTATAATTCGTATAGTAAAATATTGCATGTTTAATTTGTAACGTACTATTAATATGAATGCCAGGTATTCATCTATATTGACACCGGTGGCCGTGGCGTTGTTCTTGTTGTTATTGTTCTTCTTGTTGTCTTTGTCGTTGTTGTTCATTGACATTTTGCATGTTTTGTTCTTGATACAATTTTCGTGACTTGTCAATCTCTTTCTTTAATGTGAAGAGTTTTTTTGCAAAATGTTATATTTAAATGAGGCTTTTCATATGTAATCTTTTAGTGTGAGTAACTTACATAAATTATTTTTTAATTAATGCATTATTACAACATTTTTCCATAAACTATAATATCGAATTTGGAGCATTCATTAGTAACTCATTCTAAGTATTTATAGTATGACGACATGAATCACATGATCTCAAACTCAAATGAATAATGCTTACCTCGTGATATGTGGATAACATTTGAAATACAATTTTCTTCTCCTTTATATACTTCTTCGATTTAGAAGATTCTCATTGTTATGATGATAGTGTGAAGATATTTTTATTATATACTACCATTTGCAATATGTAACATCGACATAATTTACACAGTCATATCAAATATCAAAGTCACACAATATTCCAAGACGTTTAATTAAAAAAGTGACATTAACACAACGCAAGACAAAAAACTACATTAAGAGCAAAAATATTAAAATGCACCAACAAAGTGTAGTAATAATTATTGACTAAAAATTGAATGTTCGTCACATTATTTTCAATAAACTTACTTGCTAACGAATCAATAGTATTAGCCCGTTTATCGGTATTACATGAAGTAAAATATTGCATGTTTAATTTGTAACGTACTATTAATACGAATGCTAAGTATTCATCCCACCGGTGGTCGCGGCGTTGATCTTGTTGTTGTTGTTGTTGTTTTTATTGTTGTTGTCTTTGTCATTGTTGTTCATTGGCCTTTTGCATGTTTTGTTCTTGACATAATTTTTGTGACTTCTCGATCTCTTTCTTTAATGCTTCTTGATGCGCTACAAAAAAATAGATATAGTTGATCGTTAGTAACTTAAATACAGTTAATCAATATATTGCATTTTCGATCAAAGTAAAAATGTTCGTGCATGTTCCACTTAATTGATAAGACAACGATGTGTAGAATCCCTTAAACCATTAGAAAAGATGATGTTACTACAAAATCTCCTAAGCTACCATATTTATGTCCTACATTGTTACACACAAAAAACACACGTGAAATTTACATAAAATAATATAAATCAATATGCTAAATAAGTAAGACGATATGATGCTTACTTTACCACCATAATAAGTTGTAGCGATGTGCACGCGGTGTGGAGGAAGTTGTGGTTTGTTGTTTGTGATTTTTGACACATTATATAGTTGATAAAATATTTGTAACTCATGGACGAAGGTAAAAAGACTAACCACTAATTGATGTGTTTAATTTATGATTCATGGCATTTTGGTTTGTATTCTTTGAGGTTTAGAGATGGCTAAACATGTTGTACCGCATAAACTTTTGTGCACGATTCCTATGTACTTACCCTTACGCATTTAATTATTAAATCAATGTACTAACACATGAAGCTTTCACATTTCATTTTCAATTCATGAAACATTTATTGTGAACACTTTGCATTTATAAGACAACTTAAGCTTTTAGTATATAAGATAACAAAGATAATAATGGTAATTTCCTTTTTCTCTAGAATAATAATCCTAGCATCATTTCTGTCTTCTTTTCTTTTCCCGTATTTCTTACCAGCATTAGTTATTACTTATACTAATGACAAACATATATATTTCAGTCGGAAAAACTTTGTGAAGAGAATGTTTGGTGGACCAAAGTACGACGGGAAATACCTGAAATCATTAATCAAGGGATTGTTAGGGAATCTCACAGTGAGCCAGACCTTAACAGATGTGCTGATCCCTTCGTTTGACATCAAGCGTCTTCAGCCAGTTATCTTCACCTCCAAAGCTGTAAATGATAATAATAATAATAATAAATAATAAAATTAATTGTAAATCTTTATTTATTTATTATTATTTTTTTTCTGAACATGGATCAGGGAAAATTAAATGTTTCCAAGAATGCCCTTCTATCAGATGTCTGCTTGGGCACATCTGCTGCCCCCACTTATATGCCACCTTACTATTTTGAGACTAAAGATGCTGATGGAGAACTGCACACTTTTGATCTTATTGATGGAGGGGTTGCTGCTGTTAATCCTGTGAGTGTTACAAAACATGTTTTTGCATTTTGGAATAACTTAACCTTGTACTATAAATATATTATTATATTTTAATGTTTTTACTACAAGTTTTGATCTAGGCATGGATTTTGACAAAATCGGCTGAATAGGATCGATAGAGACTCTTCTAGGGATTAATAGGAGGATTAACGAGTGATGAAGATAAAAAAGGTATTGATAAATGAGTGAGGGATGTAGATTCTAAAAAGTAAAAGATGATTGTGTATTCCATTGAGTAAAAGTCATGATAAATGTAAATTTTATAAAAAGACAGTTTTTTTTAGTAAAGTGTAAAATTTTAACGGGACAGAGTAGTAATTGTAATAATAAATAAAAGTTGCAGTATCATTAACATCAACTCTTCGAGAATCCGACTTGAAATTTTTTTGAAATTTGTACGATTTTTTGCATAGACTCTATTAGCCATGACACACATGTTGGTGGATATGCAACCATTTGATAGCCACAGAATGCTCGTCCTGTCTTTGGGCGCCGGCTTAGCCAAGCTGAAAGAGAAGTATAGTGCACAGGCCGCCAGCAAATGGGGATTGGTCGAATGGCTTTTCGACAACGGAGACACGCCGTTGCTCAATTTCTACGGCGATGCCAGCTCAAACATGGTGGATATTCATGTCTCCACTATTTTCCAGTCCATTGGCAATGAAACAAATTACCTTCGCATTCAGGTACCCGAAAATAAGAATATTATACTTTTCAGTAGTTTTACTATAAAATCTCGATAAATGAATATCATCGGGATTGGATAAAAAATATTCATTTAACGAGATTAATCATTTATTGAGAGAAAATTTGAACATGTTATACATAGTTGGGACCGGAGAAAATTATTCATTTGACGAGGTTATTCATTTATCGAATATTCATTTATCGAGGTTTTACTGTATGTGGCTCGCTTCGATCCAACCGCTATTAATATTTTCATTTGTAATTTACTAAAATGATTTAAAGTAAATTTATTGATCATCAACAAATATGTTTATTGAAGTTTTTAATTGTAAATAAATCGATAATAATTTTGAACATCATATTTTTTGTTTTTTCCTCTTTGTTATACGTACAGAACAGAACATATATAGTTTTTGTGATAAAACTTTTGGACCAAGGTCTAATTCGTAATTTCCTTGTGTATGAGAAGGACGATACGTTGACAGATGAAGCATCTTCTCTTGACGTTTCAACTACTGAGAATATGAACACGCTGGTCGAGATCGGCAATAACCTTCTGAAGAAGCCGGTAAGCATAGTAAATTTATGTACTGGCAGGCCGGAGCCGGCTCAAGGAAAGGGCACTAATGAAGAGGCTCTGGCCCGGTTCGCCAAGATGCTATCCGCTGAAAGGAAGTTCCGGCTGGCAAATTAATATATATATGTTTTTCAAATCACGCTTTTCATCTGCCTAGTGTTTTTTGTCTGGTAATAGCGTAGCGTCAATAGCATAGCGCATAGCGTAAACTATTCGACCATATCAATTATTTTGAATTGATTTGACAATAAAAATATTTATTTTCATACTTGGTGTTTATATATTTTCTGTGCTATAACACCTTGACTATATTGCCACAATATAATTATAGTGCGATTACGGAGTAAACATGGTGCTAATATGGACTCCACGTATTTTTTTTCTAGAAAATGAAGAGAGAATTAATTTAATATATTTTTTATAAGAAGTAACTGAGTTATTGTATTTTAAGTAGAGATAATTTATTTGTTTAGAGACAAATTACTCTTCTTATAAACCGGGCACATCTCAATTCTCACGCATGTAAGCCGCCCCTCATCTGAACCCTTTGTCATGATTAATCTAATTGATACTCTTAATTCTCACATCAGGACAAAGTCACTATATATATATATATATATAGGCTTTATTTTTAGAACTCTCTTAAGTGCGAGAACTGCGAGAACTCCTCTAAATCAATGAGATTTTTTTAAATATTAAAAAATATTATTAATTCAAAAGGGTATTATAGTAAAATACAATTTTTATTACGGAGATAATCCCTATCATGATAACCCCTACTATAATAAATTTCATATCGATGATAACCCCTACTATATATATAACCCCTACTATATAGTAGGCATGATCGATGAGGCCAGTATGCATTGATATGATGTACGTTATGTATTATTAGGAGACAAAGTGGTTCTCGCAGCTTCTCATACTTAACAAGGGTTACGAAAATAAAGTTACAATATATATATATATATATCTATATAGGAGGGTTATAATAAAACCAACCTCTATGCTAACTAGAACCACCATAAACCATTGATTAGATTAATATGAATGGATGAGATTAATCACAAAACTAACGACATATATGTAGCATTACTATATTAGAACCACAAATTTACCTAAAATAAACAATTAAGGATAAGAATGTATTTTTCTACTAGCTTCAAACTTACCATAACTATATCTTGCGTAATTTGTGGAAGCCCTTCTTAACAAATAATCTTGGGTTTGTGTTTTTGCTTAAAACTTTCGATTTCAAATTTGTTTATATGAAACTTGAATTTTGTTTATTCATTGCTTATTTAAATAGTGTATTATTGCTTATAATGATTGATAAATTGCTTATATTTTGTTTATGTGTTGCTTGTTAATGTATTACAATTGTAATGATGTCGTTTATTGTTGCTTTATATCCATTGCTTATATTGTGTTTATGTATTGTTTTTTAGATTACATATTCTTGCTTATTGTTGGTTTCGTATATCATATTGAGACGCATTATTACGTGTCCGTTTAAATTTAATTTTAATTGAGAATTATTACGCATCATATTGATGTCCGTTTTTGCTTAAATTTAATTGAGAATTAATAAATTTCAATAGACAATTAGTGAAGGCTAGCTATTTTGATGATACATCAAGATATACATTTTTTTCTTGTTAGTGTAATATTTTATTTGCTTATGTTGTGCATATGCATTGCTTATTAATATATTATACTATTTCTCATTATTGATTCATCTATTAATATCTTATTTGCTTATATATTGTGCATATGCATTGCTTATTAATATATTTTACTATTAATATTGCTTATTATTGATTCATCTATTGCTTATATATTGTTCGTGCATTGCTTATCAAAGTATTATGCTATTTCTTTTTTATAGATATTAAGAAGTGTACTATACATGAATATTAAAGTAAATTGTGTATTCATGAAACATATTAAGATCAGATCATTACATGTTTATTTTTGTTGTTGTTAAATAGTCAATATACACATTCTAAGATAATTATAATGCTTAATTAATATATTATAATGTTTTTATTAGATAATAACGATGTTTAAAATTATTGGGTATCAACAAATCATAAAATTTATTTTAAAAAATAGTTCGATATCAACAAAAAAATCATATATGACCGTGAACATGATACTAAACTTATCATGTAATATTTAAACTATTCTAAAAGCATCACTAAGAAATATATGAGAACTCGTTTTCCTTGAAATGAGAAATTAGTAATTAATAAATGAGTTCATATGATTATAAATTAATAAAAGATAATATATAATCATGAAATAGAGAAAAATACTTTTAATTAGCAATGGCACAATTGAATTAAGAGTGAGTTGGAAAAATCCCACTAATCAAGGGGACTAGGCGTTACATCATAATCATGTTACTTTACTACCCTTTACATAGTAAAATGAATAAAATAAAATTAGAAGTATCAATTAATATCATCCGTTGATCAAATCGAATGAACAATTTAGATTAGTTTCTAGTTAACACCCGTGAAGAAGTTTTTATTTGAACCCTCCTCTATATATATATATATAGACTGGTTAAAATGGGAAACCGTCCTTAAAATAGGAATATAGGGCCAAGTCCCAACCGTCTATGAAAGATTAATCCTTATTGTGTTAATTTAAGAAATTAAATTGATACCCTTAATATTATTAACCAATTAGAAAACTAAATATTATTAAGGACTAATCTATATCTATTAAATTTCAACTATCAACAGTTTTGATTTGGCCCTAGTTTTCATTTTAAGGATTTGTTCTAATTTCAACCAATCCCTATATATATAGAATGAATATAGATAATTTTTCAGACATGTATGTTACATTAGTTACAAGCAACACATTGTGAAACGTGAACTAACTAAAGTTGATGTCGTTATATGTGGAGATCAGGTGCATGTCCATGTCTGAATAATTATCAAGAATTATTTCAGGCTAATTTGTTCATAGTTTAGCATTGATGATGCATTTTCATGTCCATACTGGTGATCTAATTTTATCCTTTCTTTGCAAAATTTTGATTGATAATTTAAATTCCGTTCGATGACAGCATATATAATTAGAACAAATAAATAAAATAAAAGAAAATTTATACAATTCCGTACCAGTTTGTTATATTGATAAGAGTTGTTCTCAATTCTCACATCAGGACAAAATTCAGTCTTATTTTTTTTACATATATATACCTTCGATTTTAAAATTTAAGATGAATATTTTAATTTTTTAAATTTCGTATAATACATGTATGTTCCATTAGTTACAACACATCATGAAACGTGAACCGACTAAAGTTGATGTCGTTTTAGTTAGGACACAATGCATGTATACTTATGTGGAGATCAGGTGCATGTCCATGTCTGAATAACTATCAAGAAACATTTCAGGCATAATTCGCACTGATGATGCATATTGAAGTCCATACTGATGATCTAATTCTATCCTTTCTTTGCAAAATTTTGATTTGATAATTTAAATTCCGTTCGATGACAGCATACACAATTAGAATGAAATAAATAAAAGGCTTAAATACACTTTTGATCCCCCAATTAGTATGACCAACTCACAATTTTGATCCCCAAATTTTAATTTCACGAATTTGATCCCCAAGTTTCTCAATTTGTAAAATCAGGATCCCCACTAATCTGGTCAAATTTAAGTCTGACATATCGCCACTTAATCTACGTGGCTGCCACGCTGCCATGCCAAAATGGCTTTTTATATTAAAAGTTTTTTTTTATTTTACAATTTAGTTAATATAGATTTATATAATATAATAATTTAAGAAATTAGAAATTAAATAAAAAACACTTAAAGTATAACTATATAACACGAAAGGGAGCAGAGAAAGAAAAAGACTAGAGCCCTTCATCTTCTTCGTTTGTTCTTCGCTGAGAGAGCAGAGAAAATCAGACATGGCAACAACGACGACAACGAACGAGCACGGTGGAATCCTAATCGAACGCCGCTCTTCCGAAATGCCCTTTATTCGAAAGAAGTAAGAAAGAAGGAGGAGGTTTTGGGATTAGGGTTGAACCAACGACGAAGATGAGAAGTCACTCTCTCTTTTTGTGGGATTTGTTTTATGTTTAGCTTTAAGTGTTTTTTTATTTTTAATTTCGTAAATATTATAAAAATATATATTAAGTAAATTGTAAAATAAATAAAAAATAATTTTAACATAAAAAGCCATTTTAGCATGCCAGCATGGCAGCCACGTAGATTAAGTGACGACATGTCAGATTTAATTTTGACTAGATTATTGGGAGACCGTGATTTTATAAATTAAAAAATTTGGGGGATCAAATTTGTGAAATTAAAAATTGAAGGATCAAATTCGTGAGTTGGTCATACGTGGGGACCAAAAGTATATTTAAGTCTAAATAAAATAAAAGAAATTTTATACAATTCCGTACCATTTTGTTATATTGAGATGCGTTATGAAAATAATGGGAATAACCGGAAATGGTCATATTGTTATAATTCAATTTGAAAACTGAAAATGTATAAAAATATTAATAAAAATCATAGAGAAAAAAAAATACTCTTAGAATGGTTTTTATTAATAACTAAGACTATTTATTGGAAAAATCTAAAATGGTATATCATACAAGGATAAAATAATCATTCATGCATGATAAAAATAAAGGTTTAACAATTTATTATTCCAGGGAATAAATTTGTTTGTATCTCAAAATTTTTTAACTTTTCTGAAAATATCTCACAAAAGTTATTTTCTCCAATTACGTTCTAATTTTTCGCTAATTATACAATTAACGTTTAATTTATGTTTCAGTCATCGAAACTTATCAAAACGACGTCGTTTTTGTCTACGTGTAGAAAAAAATTGGGTGTAAATCAGTCCAAAAAGTTCCGAAAATATGTCTATTCATATTCGTGTGAAACTTTATCGAGCTTTGTAAATTGTGTTTGAGTTTGACTTGATTAGTAATTGAGCTTAACAAAAATCGAGTTCGAGAACTGTAATTTTTCATGTGTATTTTATATTTTTATTCTAATCAAGCCGAGCTCGGACGGAAGTTTATATCTTATCAAACAAAGAATTATGTTCAACTTGATAGTTATTTCAACAAGTCAAGCTCAAATGAACTTTTTATCATTAAAAACTTGAATCGAGTATCAAATAACTTGATTTGATTATCAACCATATCTCAACATGTTATCGTTGTTTTCCTCATATTTTCGTGGCGTTGATGTTATTGTGAAGCAACATCATTGATTTCTCTCGAGAAATATAAATCAAGGGTTGCAAGTATTTCTGTTTTCTTTCTAGCAAGTATAATACTACAAGCAACCACGTTCGGTTGTTGACTTGTGATTGGACAAAATGATTTTATCTCAATTTTATAATGAAAAATAAGATTTTTTATTGAGAAATAATAAACATGCCTACAAAAAAAGACCTACAAAACAACATGCACACCAAATATTGACAAGTGTCATTTTTTTATCTTCCTATTTTTGTTGTATTTTGTTCATTTCGTAATATGCCACTCTTCTTTATTCCAGGTAGTACACAATGTTTTTTTGTCACCTGTTTAACTTTTTTTTTTAAATATTATATTTTTTTATTTATCTTTTACTCTTTTTTTTAACCACCTTTTTTGTGATTTTTTTCAACCACATTGTTTCGTGTTTTTTATACACTTTATTTTTGTGTATTTTCTTAATCACTTTATTTTAATAATAAATTTGATTTTTTTTTCAATCATTTTATTTTGATAACAAATGTGATTTTTTTTGCAATATCCTTTTTTTATTGTTGATATTAATTATCAAGAATATAATATATATATATATATTTATCAAGAATAAGTATTATTGTATATATTGTTATATAATATTAATTATTATTAATATTAATATTATCAACAATACTATATACAAATTTTATTATTAATCTCATTATTTTAATTTATCGGTAGTAATAGTATTGTTTGTATTGTTTTTGGTTGTTGTTGTAATCTAATAATTATTATTTAATAGTAATCTAATAATATATCGGTCGTAGTATTATTATTGATAATCGAAGTTATAACTTTTATTGTTACCATTGTTGTATATATAAATATATATTATTATCTAATTATAATGAAGAGAGTCAACTATTATAAATATACGATATAGCATGGAATAAAATATTTATACAAGTATATTACGAATATTTTTAAAAATAATTATTTATTACTACTACAAATTATTTTTCTTGCATTTCATCATTGACGCTATTAGATCCCTAAATTTGTAGTGAAATACTTTGACGCTGGCAGGAGCCGCGACCCGTAGTACAGTCCCGGCCGCAATTGTTATGTTATATCCAACAATAGATTTCTTTATTTAACATACTTTGCATTTATGCTAAAGAGCTTACTTAGTTGATTTTTTTATAAAATAAAAATAATAGTATCATTCAATCAATTTAGGAGAGAAATTGAATACATTTTAAGTAAATTTAATTGATTTAGAAAATACATTTTACAAATTGATTATATGAAAAAACTAAAAATCTGACATAAATAGATTACATAAATCTTTTTTGCAAGCAATAAACTTCTATCAATCTTTATTTGATAAATAATTCTACCCTCGAAAAATAAAAATTTTATCGCTCATCAACTTTTCATTTGATGAAATCTTTTTACCACAAATAATTTTAACTCAATTAAATTATAGTTCTTTATATCATGTGCCATTAATATTTATTATATTTATTACATTTACTGAAAAATAATTTCATATATATAATGAGAAAATTATCAAATTGGTCCCGTATGTGGGACCAATTGGCCAAAAAGCCCCGTCTGTCTCAGACGGACCCACTATATTTGCCACGTGTCAGCCACATGTCGTCCATGTCAGCTCCGATGGCCAGAAAATACTCTGACCGACGACGGATGACCAAATTGGCGAAAACAAGGGGAGATGTGGGTTTTTTACGTTGACCGCGGTTCGGTTCAATACCGGAACCGTGAACCGTTTTTAGACGGTTCGGTTCCGGTTCGTCAAATGACGAACCGCGAACCGGCGGTTCAACCGCCGGTTTCAAAAAAAAAAATTCAAAAATTTAAAAATGTGACCGTTGTGAACCGGCGGTTCAACGGTCACAATTTCATTTTTCTTTTTTAACATTTTTATTCCTATAAATATCCCCCTCACATCCTTCATTTTTCTCACTCCAACTATCTACTTTCTCTCTAGTTTCTATTATCTTAACTCTCAAGTATACTTTTAATTCAAAAAAATGTCAAGTGGTCAATTCAATCGGGGAAAGAGAAAGGCTATCACCGGCACTCCTCGACGTGGAAGAGGCGGTGCTAGTGGTAGTACTCCTCCTCCTACTCATACTCCGAGTTCTCATTCTATACCAAGTCCGAATTTTGGAGATTATGTTCCCGATGAATTAACCGAGGAACAAATCAACGAAATATTTGAAGCCTCAAAATAGATTCATGAAGATGATGAGCAACCAACAAAACCAAAATTATAATGAACAAGCCTTCAGTGTAGGAGGATACATTCTGGATGAACGACGATCTTGAGTGACGCCTCAAAATCTTGAAGCCCAAGCATTATTGAATGATTGGGTGAAAGCCGAGTTACGCCAACAAGAACCAAATTATAATGAACAAGAAGACAGTGATACATATGATACCGGATCTAGCAATGATTCGGTTGACTTGGGTGATTGAACCATCTCCTCTCCGCCTCCACCTCCGCTCCCTAAGGTAAGTATAATGTAAGTGAACTACGAGGACTTTGATTCCTAAGATAAGGGGATACGTAGGCAACTTAATCCAAATATTTAAAGTTGAAATTCTTAATTTTAACTTTGAATATTTGAATTAAGCTGAAGTCCATTTTTATTTTTTTTCCTTCCCCCCACCAAATTTAAAAATGAACTACGAGGACTTTGATTTTGATTCATAAACTCTAAAGTTACGGATATCAAATACATAGGCGCTTAATTCAATGATTTAAAATTACAAAATTCAAGTTTAGACTTTAATATCTCAATTAAGCTAAGTCCAATTTTTACCCCATATTTTTTTTTTAAATTAAAATTTAAAAAAAAAAAAAAAACCGCCGAACACGCGGTTCCGGTCGAATCGCGGTTCACGATTAAAACCGTAACCGTGAACCGCTATAAGGCGGTTCGGTTCCGGTTCCGATTTTGGCAAACCGTAACCGGCGGTTCAAAAAACCGGCGGTTTTGAACCGCCGAACACCTCCAGATCAAGTAAGAAAACTCGATGATAGAGAAATCTTCAAACAAACACAAAATTAGTTGCCGCACTCGTCCGATCAGAGAGCATTCGGTCATTCCATTTATAGGATGATAGAATTCATGCAGCGAAATCACAGCCACAAAATATAATCGTTATTTTGCACGGTTGTGATTGTGCCACGTCCATTTCCCCCACTCCGTTACGTATTAAAAATCAGATCGGCTTTGTGACGGAATCACATAATAATACCCAATAGAAAAACTGTAATGACCTTACTATAAATAGACTCGACAGATCCACACAATGCTGCAGGACCATCATCATTCACTTCGTATCTTCCTCTACGCATCAAGAGAGAGAGAGAGAGAGAGTATAGAGAGAGAGAGAGAGAGAGAGAGAGAGAGAGAGAGAGAGAGAGAGAGAGAATGGAGAAGAGGACTTCAATGTTTGCACTTTGTTTGCTAATTGCAGCACTCCAGTTTGTAATACTTCCAATATCTACTGCTCAAACAAAAGGAAGAATGGCGACAGTGTTGAGTATTGATGGGGGTGGCATCAGAGGAATTATACCAGGCACAATTCTTGGCCACCTGGAATCCAAACTCCAGGTTAATCATTTATACATGATACATATTAATACTTGGTCTTTTTTTTTTTAATAACATATTATTTTATTGCTATATAAATATATGATAATTATTTATTTATTTTTTTCAAATAAAATATTACAGGAATTAGATGGTCCGAATGCAAGAATTGCAGATTATTTTGATGTAATCGCGGGAACAAGCACTGGTGGTCTTATTACCACTATGCTAACTGCTCCTGGTAAAGATAACCGTCCCATGTATGCGGCAAAGGATATTACAACCTTCTACTTGGACCACAGCCCAAAAATATTCCCAAAGAATAGGTCAGTTTAAACTAGAAACACCGGAATTGTAGGAGAAATACAAGACGGAAAAAAAGCGATACAAGACACAACTGTTTACGAGGACGTCGTACTCCAGGAGCACCTAACAATGTGCTCACATTACCACTTAATGAAAACAGCGATATACACAAATTGAGAGTGTGTACAAGCATATATCATTCTATATGTGTCGCAAGGTGAGCACAATGTTAGGTGCTCATCGGGTGCGGGGCACGATTTACCACTGTTTACTCTGTTATTTCGCCAGAAATTCTATTGAATTTGTTACGGTTTTTACTATCTCTGATGACAGTAAATTGTCATTTCTCTAAACAGTAATCCTAGCATTATTACTTCGCACATTTGAAAACAAGAAGTTATGAAGTCGTCTTGTATATAAATTATACTACCTCCGTTATCTTATAACTGCAATACCTGGACTTTCACGCTTGTCAATGCACGACTTTGATTGTTAATATCTTCAGTTCTTTATTTTTAAAAATTATAAAAAGTTGATATTTTGAAAATATATTTCGAGATGAATCTATCTAACAAGATCTCACATGACTATTTTTTCATATGTATAAATCACAAAAGATAGTCAAAAGAGAGTATGTGAATAGTGTAATAGTCAACACGTTGCAATAATAAGAGAACGGATGAAGTAACATGTTTCCGACTATTTTCACCTTATTTAGTTATTTATTTCCTCATTCGACAAATATTCCTTCCACATTTAATTATTTTGTACTATACAAATACTTCCGTTAATTTGGGCCAAAAACTAATATTTATCATGGAAGGGAGTAGTGTTTTTTATGGTATTTTGTTCGAGAATTAAATACTACTATTAAGTACTACTAATCACAAACATTATACTGTCTTGATATCAGACGCGACAATTTTATCGGCCGGATTGCGAATTTGATTGGAGGCCCAAAGTATGACGGGAAGTACCTCAAATCATTAATTGAGGGATTGTTAGGCAATCTCACGGTGAGCCAGACCTTAACAAATGTGGTGATCCCATCATTTGATATCAAGCGCCTTCAGCCAATTATCTTCACCACCAAAGATGTAAATATATAATACTAGTAATTATAAATAATTCATTGTAATATTCATGTATTTATTTATTATAAACTTATTAAGAAAATCCTGATTATTTTTTGAACTTGGAATAGGGAAAAACAGCCAAAAATGCCCTTCTATCAGATATCTGCTTGGGCACATCTGCTGCTCCCACTTATCTGCCACCTCACTATTTTGAGACCAAAGATGTCGACGGAGAAATGCGCACTTATGATCTTATTGATGGAGGGGTTGCTGCTAACAATCCGGTAAATACCTTGTTATCCATATATTTGTATACACGACTATGTAAAGATATTTGTCGTTTTTCAATAAGACCATAAGAGTCTATAACCGATTCACTTTATAGGTTCATTTTATAACCGATTGATTTGAGGCAGTCGAATTTCCGAAAAATGGTTGATGATAGCTGAAAAACTAACTGATCTAATTGAAATATTTAAATAATTAACTGATAACTACAATTTATGATGCGTATTGCATATACAAAATAAGTTTATAGTACTTATCAAACATGATAATACCTGACTTCAAGTATTGGAATTGTATAAGCACAGACTCTAATAGCCATAACACACATTTCAAAACAAATCTTGGTGGGAAATTTTGAACTAGAAGACTTGCAACCAATGGATAGCCACAGAATGCTCGTCCTATCTTTGGGCGCCGGCTTAGCCAAGCTGGAAGAGAAGTATAGTGCACAGGCCGCCGCCAAATGGGGATTGCTCGGCTGGGTTTACAACAAAGGAGCCACACCATTGCTCGATGTCTTCGGCGATGCTAGTTCAGACATAGTGGATATTCATGTCTCAACTATTTTCCAGTCCCGTCGCAATGAACAAAATTACCTTCGTATTCAGGTACCAAAAATAAACAAACATTGCTTTCATTATTAATATACACTTACTTTTATTATTTTATATTTTATTTTAAAATATTCTAAAAAGTTCCATTTGATACTAGTTCGTATTGCTATTATCTTGTTACACTGTATTTATTATTATTATACACTGTTTTTACATTTTCATGCACTTTTTGGACATTAAAAAACTCGTTTGATAATAAATAGTGCTACTATTGTCTTTTTACATTGCTCTTATTATTTATTACTAGATGTCCTCCCGTGCGATGCACGGCGTAAAATGTTAAATATTTTATTATATTAATAATATGTGATCGAATTTCAATAATATTATTAAATTATTATAAAATATACATGAATCAGTATACACACACATATACATATACTATTATTTAATTTAATTTCATTTATAAACTCTTATCATGTGATCTAAGGGCACATGATAGGAAAACCGTAAATTAATTAAGCACCGGCATTTATTTTTTCATATAGGACAATATGAGTCTTATATCTAATTTTATAAATAAGAAATTAAATTATGTTATTGTTATCAACTTTCATTATAGCCGATCTCAAAGAATTTCGGGACTAAGGCTCTGATGTTGTTGTTGTATTATCAACTTTTATTAAAAGTATATAATCGATATTCTTGCTAATATAAATTTTTTATATGATTTGACATCAATGTAATATATTTTACTATTTTATAATAAAAACAAAATAATTCTTAAAAATCAAATATTGTTAAAAAGCTATGAAAATAAACTAAAAATATATTTTTCTTCAAGATTCTTATATTTTTATATTGAAATATTTTAATCATCTAAATATATTATAATTATATTTATATTATTTTATATATACTATATGGATATCAAATTAAAGAGCACGAAGTAAGAATTAATTTGATACATTTTTTTCAAAATTAAAATTGATACATAAAAGTTATAATTGTTTAAACTATTAACTTAAAAATAAAAAGAATAAAATGAGAGAAAGTTTTTAATTGGTAGATAGTATATAATGGAATAACCTCCTAACCCCCTCCCAAAGTAAACGTCTATTTTTTAAGATTTTTAAAAAGAGGATTAATATGGAGATGACACATGTTTCCTTAGATTTTTTTGCGACCCTCTTTTAATATTAAGTATAGATGTGTAAAAGTTCGATATAAAATATATAAACATGACAGTAATTTATATGATCATTGTATATTTGTAATATTTATATTAATATACTAATATAATTACATATCAGTATACAGGCAAAATGACGTCATATATTTTTAATAAATATTTAGATTAAGGTCACACATTTTATACTTAATAATATACTATGACATCCACAATGATATTAATTAATTAGGCATTAAATAAAAATATAATCAACTTATTATATTTGTTTATATAATTTTTCTTTTGCACAAAAAGAAGAATCAATCAAGAAATTATTTTAACTAATAATATATCTTTCTACTGGGAATTATAAGTCTAACATGTCTATAATTCCTTTTTCAAATATTTTTAAAATAAAATAACTCAATAATCTAAAATTATTATAAGAAGGTGAAACTGAAGTAAAAATATTAATCTTGTAAAAATATATATTTACTTCAAAAAAATTATTTGAAAATTAACTGATTTTTGTATTTTATATACAAATAATTTAAAATCAAGATATAATGTAATAATTATTCAAAAATAACTTATATTAAAAAAGAAATATTTTATTTATATATATGCCTAAGAAATATTAAATCAAATATCATAAGGAAAAGATTAATTTAAAATCTTAATAATAAAAAATAGAGTTGAGACGATAAAACTATTAACTTCTAAACATTAAGAGAAAAATAAAAAGAAAAAAGAAAAAAATTTGGTTCCCATTAACTTTCATTAAAATGTATAAGAGTTAGTGTATTTTTAAAAAGAAAAGAAAAAGATAATTAATTCAAAAAATTCACATAATGACACATATTTTGTACGACTCTCTTTTAATAGTAAAGTAGATTATGCATTCCGGTCTAAACCTTCCGAAAAGTCTATTTGATACTAATGCAAAAATTGACTTTGTTATAACGATCGTAAGAAAGAAATTATGAAAAAACGATAACAATACAAACAAATTACGTGGTTCACTAACGATGAGTTAGATACGTCCATGAGCAGAAGAGAGGAACGATTATTTTTACTGATAGGAAATTACAGAGATTGATATTGTGATGATATCAGCTAAGTTACAAACTTTCATTATATAGGCAAGAAACCTAACCCTAATCGGACAGGCCAAAAAATAGGCCCAAAACTGCAAGCGAGACCCCTGTACAACTCTGCGTACCGTGAGTTCAAGACATCCCAACAGACTTTTTTAGGTAATGTATATTGCTCCAATTTTCAGTTACACCGTCGAACTTTATTTTTTTCAGTTGCACCATCCTAGTACTAAATATGTTTTTAATCAGGTAGTTTCCGTTCAGTTCGTCAATTTAACCTATTGGAAGCCGACGTGGTGTTGAAGTGAGGAGCAGTGCACGTCGGAGCCACATCAGCTTCTGTTAGGTTAAATTGATGGAATGACCTGATTGAAACATATCTGAGAGTAGGATGATGCGATTGACAAAATAAAGTTCGGTGATATAATTAAAAATTGGAGCAAAGTACACTAAATAAATAAATTACTTTTCAGATACTAATTGATATTGTTGCTATTGTTTGTTAAACTGCTTTTGTTATTGTTTGCTGTACAATGATTTTATTGTTCAGCATAGCTGTTTTAAATATTTTGGGAATTTTGTTTGATAATAAATGGCGTTGTTACTATCTTGTTAAACTTCTTTCACTATTGTTTTAAACTGATTTTAATATTTTATTTATTTAGTATTTTTTATTTAAATATTTTGTAAATGTGTTGATAATAAATAGTGCTGTTATTATCTTGTGATAAAATTGCATTATTATGTTAAATGAAAATTCTAAGTACCACCTGCATGTAAATTCACCATCGGATTTCTAGCAAATGAGTTTCACTATGAATACGGCAGTAAATGTACATGCGTGTATGGTAGTCTATAAGTACCTTAAACTTCTGTATGTCAAATATTACGGAATAAATATACGTGGTTAGTATAACATTTATTATAGAGGTAATTATATTGAAATCTAAATATTTTATGATATATATAGGAGTTTCCGCATCTAAATAAGTATTTGTTTGTAAATTTTAAAAATCACAATTTTTTTAGATAATTAATTATACTTGAAACATTTTTTTTTTGTGTGATAAACTTTCTAAATCTAATTCATAATTATTATTTTCTGTGGTGTGAAAAGGATGATACGTTGGGTGGGGAAGCATCGTCTCTTGATGTTTCAACTATTAAGAATATGCAGAAACTGATAGAGATTGGCAATAGCTTGTTGAAAAAACCGGTCAGCAGAGTCAATTTGGATACGGGCAGATCAGAGCCGGTTCAAGGAGAGGGCACTAATGAAGAAGCTCTAGCCCGGTTCGCCAAGCTGCTCTCCGATGAAAGGAAGTTCCGGCTGGCAAATTAGAACTATTGAAAACCGGAGCCACGACAAGAATTAAATTGAAAACTGTTGTGAAATACTTTATAATTTATATTTTATAGGATACACAAAATAAATAACAGTAAATAAAATATGGAGATTGATAATATGCAGAATATTTTTTGTAGTAGTAGTAGTATATTTCTTTCTTTCTCAATGGTGTAACATTACATCTGTTAGAATTCAAACCCTTCTAGAATGGAGGCTAAGTAATTAAACATGTGAAGCCATCTACCTTTGAACAATTAGTTGGCAAGTTTGATGAAAGTGGATTTTAAACTTCACAACACCCCATCATGGTTGATTCTTTCACACCATGGTTTCACACCATGTTTACTACTTATAAATAAGACTTGTTTGTAGCATTTGTAACCATCCCATCTCCAAGAGTGAGTTCAAAGAGTGAATAACAATCCAAGTTGAGATTGAGTGAGTTTGAGAGTTTTTCTATTTTGTGAGTTTGTATCTATTCTTGAGTGATAATAGAACAAATATTTTTCTCTCAAATCATTAGAAATTCACTATAATGATCCGTTAATTTCCAACAAGTGGTATCGGAGAAAGGTTTGGAGTGCTAATCGGAAATGGTAGAGGGCTGAAAATTTCGAGTTTTACAAAGGTGGTCGAAACTCAGTTTTGAGGATATCGTTAGATTCCTTGCGTCGAGACGAGTTCGGAGGTATTTTCGGAATACAAAACCGACATCAATGAAGCCGTGCGGGCTGCCGAAAGAATAGTCTCAAGGTTGAAGATGATGAACAGTAATTTCTGCAAATAAGTTTTCCAGAAATTACATACTGGTCCCTGAACTTTCGAATTTTTTTAATTCAGTCCCTAAATTTCCGAAATTTTTTATTTTGACCCCAAAAAATTCAAAAACTATACTTTTGGTCCCAGAAGCTTTGTTAAAATAATGGCTGATTTTACGACCTCTATTGAGAAGCTCAATAACAATAATTATGGGTCATGGAGTACCCGTATGAAGTTTTACCTGCTCGGGCAAGACTTATGGGATATCGTGAACGGAGCTGAGACAACACCACCAAGGGAGGCCAAAAGCACAGACACAACCTCCTACATCTCAACCTCAACACCGGTACGACCAGATACTGCACATCAAAGGCCATCTGCCGACCCTGATGCTTTAAAGAAATGGAAGGTTAAGGCAGGCAAAGCTATGTATGCCTTTAATCGTAGTCAGAGAAGATGAATTTCTCCAGCGGATCACAGATGTCCGATCAGCGATGGAAGCTTGGGATACTTTGTCGTGTATTTTCTCGATGAATAATGATGCAAAATTATTTTGGCTTGTTAATGAGCTTTTGTCGATCTCCCAGAGAAATATGTCGTGAGTCAATATTTCTCAAAGGTGAAATCTCTTTGTGATGAGATTTCTAAACTAGATCCCGAAATGGCATTACACAAACCAGATGAAAAGAATTATCATCCACGGATTGAAGCCGAGTATAAGAGTATTATCACGCAACTCTGGGTCAGCCACCGAGCCTACTTTAGCAGATCTGGAGAATTTGCTCATTAATGAAGAGGATCTAGATAAACCCACGTCTAGTCGAGCAACCAATAGTGAAGAGACAGCCCTTTTCACTAATAGAAGAGACAATCAAGGACGCGGACGAGGACGCGGTCGTGGTCGAGGACGAGGACGTGGTTTCGGGAGATTCAATAGTCAAGAAAGAGATGTTCGAGGAAACCAAGATATAGGTTTCCAGTCAGGGGGAGCTCGAGGATCTCAACATAATCGAAATGGTCAGAACCGGTGGCAACAAAAGGATCGTCAAAGTGACGAATGTTTTAATTGCGGCAAGAAAGGACATTATGCAAAAAATTGCTGGTCCAAGAGAGTTGAAGGAAATGCAGCAACAACATCTAAGGACGAGGCTCCAGGAGAAGAAGATTGGGATTTCGAGACTTCCTTCTATGCCGAGGAGGTAGATACTACCGATACACGAGGGAAAGGCTCAAGAGAGGAATTCGCACTTACTGCGGTATCTGAGCAGTTAGTCGATTACAAGAATGATTGGATCATTGACTCTGGTTGTTCCAATCATATGACCGGAGATGAGTTGAAACTTGTAAGTATGACCAAGTACAACAGAGATCGAGTTATTGTGACAGCTGATAACACACAATTATCAATAGCCCATGTTGGCAAGACACAACTGCCACAAAGGTACGAACATGAAGAAGTACAACTCGACAATGTCTATCATGTCCCAGGGATGAAGAAGAACTCGTTGTCGCACCACAATTAATCGCCTGTAATTATGTGTTGTTTGGCCCGAACGATGTGAAAGTGTATCGTGAATTGAAAGTCATAGGTACATGATAGGTGGTAATTTTACCACATTTTTCTAGGATTTTATACTAGGTTTTTATCTCGTTTCGTGATTAATGTGCTCGTATTTGGCTTATTTATGATTAGTCGAGCCGTATTACGCATTTGGGTTGGTTTTAGTGTGTTTGCAGGTTTTTAGAGCCAAAAGGACCCAAAACGAGACAAAGGACCGAGAGTCGAGTCAAACGGACGGAAGAAATGGATTTTTGCAAAAGTCAGACCAACTATCGGCCCAGCCTATCGGCCGATAGGCCAGGCCGATAGGCTGCTCCGCGGGTTCTCGAGTTTTGACAGATTATGACTCTTTTGGATAGATTTTGTTTCCTAGATTAGTTCTAATCGGGAGTTTACTTCCCATAGGCTATATAGACCTCCTTCTAGACCTGGTTTATCATCTTTTATCATCTTTTATCATCTTTAGCACTCTGTTACGTTTTTTTTGCAATTTTAATTCATTTGATACTAGAACTTTTTGCAAAGCAGCAATTATTATTGTTTTTCTACTTTTTCGGAGATTGAAGACTCAGAGTTCATCCGGAAGGGTTGTAATCTCTCTTTTCATATTAATAATATGTATTCTCCATCTATTTCTTGTTTAATTTCAATTATGTCTAGCTAAATCCATTGATTGATTCTAGGGTTAGTAATTTTAATTGATGTTCACATGATGTCCCTTTGATTACCTTTTTACCTTTCATCCTAGGCTTGTGATCAAGATGTGTTAAATCTCATGCTAGATTAAAGGGCCCTTAATCGATGCATGTTAGCTAATTAATTTTGCCCGGAAGGATTAATTAATTAGTGGAAATACTTGATGCACAATATGATTTGATCTTAAGACTTGAGTGGAGTAAGATAAATCATAGATAAATAAGTTGACGCTTTTTAAGTGATTTAAATTCTTTGAGCCTTGCGGGAAAAGGGTTTAAATTAACTATCTTTCTAGGTTGCCTTGATCGGAATTCTAGATCGGCTGAGTGATTATTTCTAGGATTGAATTAAAATTTGGGGAAAAGGAATCAAGTGAATGGATTGTGTGAACTCAATTAGACGATACTACCCTAGGATCAATTAGCTTTCAACTTGTGATTTTATCTTGTTAATTTACTTTATTTGCTTGATTTAGATAATTCACTTTATTTTGCTCTCTTTGCATAATACTTGGAATTCTTATCTTATTGTTCTAGATTTTTTATTTTTAGGATTAATTGTTATTTAATTTTTATTTTTCGATTTTTGAAGTTAGATAATTAGAAACAAACCAAATTTTCGGATTCCTAAATAGCAGTCAAATTTTGAGTAGAGTTACTTCCTTTATTTTCGACATATCAATTCCCTTGGGTTCGACACCTTGGAAATACTTCGAGGGTTTACAAATTTTAAAATTGATCGGATTTGAAAACCATACTACGCGACTTTCAGCGATCAATTTTGGCGCTGTCGGGGAATTGATAGAAAACTTAAAGGGATAATTCGAAAAAGAAGAGATTGTTACTTTAGGTTGTATACTATTATTATTAATATTCGATCTCGTTTCCTCACATCTTCTTTTCTCTTCCTTGTAGGCGGTGCATGATCACAAGATCCCAAGGAAAGGACTTATTTCCTTTGGATCCGAAAATCGAGAAGTCTTTGACGAGGAAGATGCAAGAAGCGAGAACCGAGACTATTTCTATACCTATCGTTGATACCATGGCCGGCATTGTTGACCCACCACTAGAACTCGCTCGTCCCGAGAAGATCCCTTTGAATGCCCGCTTTTGACCGAAGCTGGACGATTATCAAGAAGGAGGTTGGGGGAAGATTGATGCCAACAACTTCGAGCTTAAGCCGTCCCTCATCGCTACGGTGAAGTCTCAAACATACGGAGGAGGAGTTAATGAAGATCCAAACGCTCATCTTGAGTCGTTTTTGGACATATGTGCCACCATCAAGCAAAACGGAGTGCCTCTGGATGTCATTAAGCTCTGCCTATTCCGGTTCTCTTTAGAAGACGATGCGCTAGATTGGTACAAGAGCCTAGATCGGAAGGAAATTGGTACTTGGAGAGAGATGACTCGGTTGTTCTTAGCACAGTTCTATCCTCCCTCGAAGGTGCAAAAACAAATCAACGATATCTTGCAATTCGAGCAATACGAGGATGAACACTTATACGAGGCATGGATCCGATTTAAGAAGCTACTTCGCAAATGCCCACAGCATGGAATTGACAAGGAGGAAATCTACATTCGGTTTTATCGGGGTTTGACGAGGAAGGCTAGAAGAGAGTTGGACTATTCTTCGAAAGGGGGATTTCTTGCTAACGATTATGAAGAGGCCAAGAATCTCATCGAGATAGCGGTCAACAATGATTACGAGGAGGTGACCGATAGGAAGATGACGAGAAGAAAGGTCCCATCCGGTGATGAGGACGCCTACGGTGATTTGAAGGCGAAATTTGAAAGACAACAAAAAGAGCTTGAGATGCTAAGAAAGAAGACTTTGGGAGTCAATGCAGTTTTTGAAGAGCTAAACGAGCCTATTGCAATTGAGGAGGATGTAAATTACGTGCAAGGAGGAAACTTCCGGCAAGGGGGAAATAGGGGGAACAATTATCCGAACAATCGAAACCACCCTAATTTCTCCTATGCCAACCCGAACAATGCTCTTCATCCACCACCGGGATTTAACGTGAAAAACGGGGTTATTCAAGAGCCGATTGCTAAGACACCGATGGAAGAGATGTTGGAACGGTTAGAGGCGAGTCAAAACGATTTTATTTATAAAGGCATAAGAGGTTCGGGGCTCTCGAGCATAGTGTGACATCTATTGGAAACTCGGATAGCCTTGACAAAGCAGATGTCGATGGTGGAGACCCAAATGGGTCAAATGGCGAACGCCTGCCGGAATTCATAAGCCGGGCCATTTTCCGAGCAGTACCGAGACCAACCCGAAGACGCAACAATGCAACGCAATCGAGCTTCGGAGTGGGACAAGGTACAGTAATCATGGGGCTGAAGTTGAGGAATCTGGAAACAAGGATGTACTAGAAACGGGAGCCGAGAACGAGAAGGAAGATGAAACGCAGCAGAGCCTATCGCCAAGACTATCGGCCGATAGCCCACCCGATACCCGCATGCAATTCTGAAATTGAGCCGATCGACCCCTATCGGTCGAAAGGCTCCTTTAGGTTCGAATGTGAAGGATTTTGAGGTAAAAGCTCCATTTCCACAAATTGGCCAAGTCGAGATATGATGAAAAGCTTCAACGGTTTATCGACATGTTTCAAAAGGTGAATATCAACATTCCACTTCTAGACGCTTTGAGAGACATGCCGGGGTACGTTAAATTCTTGAAAGACGCTGTGGCAAGCAAGAGGAAGTTGGTGAAGTTTGAAACAATAAATTTGACAGAGGAGTGTAGCGCTATCATTCAAAACAAGCTCCCGCTCAAGCAGAAGGATCCGGGACGTTTTACTTTGACATGCATGATTGGCGACCAAATGTTCCGTAATGTGTTGTGTGATCTCGGGGCAAGCATCAATCTTATGCCTCTATCCATCTTTAAGAGGTTGAAGATTGGGGAGATGAAGCCGACTACCATTTCTCTACTCATGGCGGACCGGTCGATCTCTTATCCGAGGGGAGTTGTGGAGGATGTGTTCGTTAGAGTCCAACACTTAGTCTTCCCGGCCGATTTCGTAGTTCTTGATATGCCCGAGGACGAGAATCAACCATTGATCTTTGGGAGACCGTTTCTAGCGACGGGGAGAGCACTTATCAACGTCCAAGAGGGTGATCTTACCTTCCGGGTTAATGATCAAAATCTGAAAATTTCCATCTATGACGCGATGAAGAAGCCCGAGGATGCGCCCGAGGAATGTTATGCAATTGAGTCTATTATGCCGCCCCCGACCGATTTGTTGGAGCATTGCATTTCACAATCCATGTTGAAGAAATTTCCGAGGATTTGCCAAAGTATGTTCGAATGTTGGAGGCGAACGAGTTTCGATCTAATGAGAGGGACGTATGCTATCTTGATGTCAACAAACCCGTTCAAGGGGGAGTTGTCACTGAGGACCGATCGATCGAGGTGCCGAAGTTAGAACTTAAGCCGTTGCCGGATCACTTACAATATTGCTTCTTGGGCGAGAACGAGTCCTATCCCGTGATAGTTTCTTCTTCTCTCGGACCTACTAACTTGGAGAAGCTATTACGGGTGCTGCGAAAACACAAAGGGGCGATTGGATGGACGATTTCGGACATTAAGGGAATAAGCCCTTCTATTTGTATGCACCGGATTTTGCTAGAAAACGGATCATGTGTCGTGATGAAAGAAGATGGGAACAAGTTTATTGTGAACGGACATCGGATGAAGCACTATTTCAAGCCGTTGCACCACGAAGAGAAGTATGTTACTTACCTCGAAGACCCGGAATGAATGAGGTATCGTCTAGCTAAAGACGTTAAACGTAGCACTTGTTGGGAGGTAACCCAACGTATGTATATTAGTTCGTTTTATTCGTTTGTTTTCGATTGTTCGTTTGCGTGATTTTTGTAGTTTCTAGTTTCGTAGTAGCTTTGTTAGTTTTGTTAAGTTCTAATCCATGCACGCCGAGTTTTGGATACTTGCAGGTCTTTAATCGCCATATCCAAGCGAAAACGGGACCAAGTATGCGAAATAGAAAAAGTTGAAATTTTTTTTGAGACTGGCGAGCCTATCGGGCGAGACTATCGACCGATAGGCCCGGCCGATAGGCTGAGGAAAATTGAAAAAATTAAATGTTACAAGCAGTGGTCGATAGGCAGACCCTATCGACCGATAGGTCCCGCCCGATAGTCAGGTACGTAACTTTCTGTCTGTCCTATCGGCCCAGCCTATCGGCCGATAGGCCAGCCCGATAGGACATACCCGGTCCAGTATCCGCTTCGACCCGGTTGATTAATAACCCCTTTTAAACACCTTAACCACCCGTTTTTCTCACACACACACACACCTATCGGCCGATAAAAACACAAGGGGCGATTGTCTCTACTGTTCTTCCTTAAAAACTCGATCAAGGTACTTAATTTCGACACTTAATCCTCTTGTTTTTCAATTCTATACATGTTTTGAAGCACTCTGACGGATTCTTTTTGGAGTTTTGATGAAATTCGAATTGGGGATCCACTTTTTGGGGGCTTTTGTTAGACTTTGATGTTCTGTGAATTTTATGCCCGATTGTTGATAGAATCTTGATGGAAACATGCTATCTATGCTTGATTGTTCATGGGTACTTCGAATTGGGGGATTACTTGATGAAATTGAACGAATTTTGAAAAAACCCCCCAAATTGGAAGAACCCTAATTTCGAATTTGTTGAGATTGGGTAAATTTGTTGAATTGAATTGTTAATTGGGATTGATATGAGTTGAATTGTTGATGATGATTCGAATTTTGAATGAATTAGATTGGATTGGAGAGAATTTGTCCTAATATGATCGTAGTGTATGGCTGTCGGGTCTATGATTTTGATGTTTATTGGACATTATAGGGCTCTTAGTTGATATTATGGGATTATTGGATTATGTCGACACTCGTTGAATGTTTGCATTATGAGTTGCTTATTGGATATTGATTGGATGGTTGTTTTGTAGGAACTTTGAAATGGCTGGAAATCAAAGCAAGAAGTCGAAGCCGTGTAAGGCCGGAAAGTCTAAGGCAACCACAGAGAAGGAAAGGGCTCCGACGAAGGTAGTGCCGGCTATTCAGATCCCGGCTGCGCTCGACCCGAAGAAGTTCAAGCTAAGATTGACTGGATCTGAGTCTAAAAGAAGGTGGTCGCACCTTATCGGAATGCCACACAAGCATTGCCGATTTTTGCATGAGGAGACGGCTCGGGGTATGGGGATATACGATGATATTATGTTACTAGCGAGACAGTGCGGGTTTGAGCACATTTTTCGGGCAAACTATCTCGCTTACCACGTGCTCACCGTGGAGTTTCTGTCCACGCTTGAGGTTTTTAGGGAGCACGGGACTCCGGCATCTATTCGCTTCAACCTCGACAACACAGAAAGGGAGCTCTCGGCCGACGAAGTTAACGCCATTATCAACGGGGCCGAGGACGGGTCATTCCATCAGGGCGATCATGCCAAAGAAAACATAGAGCTGTGGTCCACGATGATTTACCCCAGGGAGGAGACGCTTCTCATTTATAATCCGACGTATGCCAAGGCCTCCTCGATCAGGAACCTGGTTCTCCGTTATGTCCACCGTCTGCTCACCTCGACGATTTTGAGCCGTCCGACTCGGTGGATGTGCTTGTCCACTGATCTTCACCTTTTACGGTCGGCCCTGAACGGTAGGCGGAAGCACGCTGGATGTTTTCTGATTGAGCACATGGAGAAACAAGCCGGTGGACCGGGAAGCAGAGGATTGGGATTGGGGCGTTCGTGACCCCTATCGCGGAGCATCTCGGGGTGCGCATTAGAGGAGAGCCGGTGTCCCGAGACATCTATTTGGATAAACCGGCACTGCAGAGGCAAGAGATGCTTGCCTTCACCGAGGGGTTCGACTGGAAATTGCACGGTCGGAACAAAACCGTGTCCCTCTTCCGACTCCCCTCTCCGACCTTGACCTCTGTGATGGGCGACGCGTCCGATGTATATGTGAGGTGGAGTATGAGCTCCGAGGCTCATTTGGCACTTCTCCGACCGTTGGATGCGTCTCGTAAGAGGCAACGCCGGGAGGTGACCATTGATGAGCCGTTCTTGGAGGGAGCAGAGGAGGAGGTGGATGATATACCCGAGGGGGTTAGCCGTGACGAGATTCCCACCGGTGGAGGTAGTAGTTTTCAGATGAGAGCTCCGGATTTTGAGGCTTTTGAGTCGAGATTTTTTTTGAGAGAGAGAGAGATGCACGGAGAGAGTATGCAGGCGCAAGACAATTATCATTTGGCGAGTATGCGTTCTTTGACAACCGAGTTTGGTTCTTTGGGAACTCGGCTGGGCGAGGTTGAGACTCGGGTGGGTTTTGTTGCTACTCGGGTCAATCAGTTGTACGAGCTCGTGGAGAAACGAGCCGAAGAGGACAGAGTGTGGCGACAAGAGGAGATTGCTTGGAGGGAGCAAGAGAGGAAGAGGCAGAAAGATAGGTGGGCCCAGGAGGACCACTACAACCGAATGGTACACGAGATGTACCACTTTGCTCCTTTCCCCGATTCACATGCCCGCTATGATCCGAGCTCGCCGACAAACCTGCCATTTCCGCCACAGTGATCAGGTACTCCGTTAACAAAGCCACTCCTTTCTCTTTTCAAACTTATTCCTCCTTTGGGATGCGAAATAAGTTTGGGGGGAGGGAGAAGTGCGGCTTTGTTAATTTCGGCACGTGTGAGTACCTTGTATGCCTTGTATCACTATTTGCTTGTGTTGGTGCCCGTTGTTTTTATTTGTGCTTCTCATATTGGTGTTGCGTGGATTTGGCTTTTGTTGCTTAGTTTTTAGATTTTTATGTTCATTTTCGTTTGGTGTGTTTGCTAGTTTCTATTTTTTAGGTCGTAGTAGTTTTTTGCTTTCGTGTTTGCTTTTATTTGCTTTTCGTTGTTTGCTTTGATGCCTTGCTTGGGTAAATAGTTTTTTTTTGGATTTTGGTCTAGACTGAGCATGTCCCTAGGCCATAGACATAAATTTGTTCGTAAAAAATTGGTCGATGATATTAAAACTTGTTTTTCGTGAAAACTTTTTTCGGTATTATGCTTGGGACTTTGGCCTAGTCTTGCATTGTGGGTAATTCTAAGTCTAGTTTTAGTAATTCGGGAAATCGTTTTGTTTAGCCGTGAGGATCTTTGAGCCTTTGGTGCATGCTAATGCCTATTTATTGTTGAGAGATCATGTAGTGCATTGTACTTCTAGAACTTGCCTTGGTTCTTAGTTGAGGCCACACATGTATGCGTAGATTAGGAGATGATCTTAGGCCGTCTCTTGTTTTAGCCGATTTTCCCAAACACTAACCTTTACATATTTATCCTTTGCTACCCCATTTGAGCTTTTATTAGCCTTTTATTCATAGCCGGTGATAGGGGAGGGTATTTATGGGAATCCTTAGTTGAAGTTGGTGTAGGTGAAATTGGTGGTTTGTCGTTTGATATTTCTAGAGATGTTTTAGACCCCATTTTATGAACCGAGTATCCCTATAGACTCTATGATGTGTGAGAAGTCGATAGTCGAAAAAGCGAAACATTATCAAATCATGTTGTCGACTGAAAAAAAAAATGAAGAAGAAAATGATAAAATGGCAAAGTGAGTCACTTGGCCTAATAGAGTATAAGGGGATCGCTCGGGCATACATTAAAAAGTACTTGGGGTCGAGAAAAATAAAAAGGTTGGGATTTGATTGCATGATGGATTGGTGATTGAGTTAGGTAGCCGTGTATGATTGCAAAGAGTTGGGTGGTTTGAATACACGTTTGAGTCACTTAGCCAAATTTTCCTACCTTAACCAAAAGCCTACGTTACAACCTTTGAAAGTCCTATTTGATTTTAGTCTATGCATACAAATTAGTGGTGGAGACGATAGATAAGAGGCAAGCCTATGGTAAGACATTGCATTTGCATTGGATTTGAGTGACCCCTTGGCATAATTTGCCTAGACATGTCTATTTCTTTGGAGAGAATGAGCGATCACATAAAAATCATCTTACCTTAGGTTTTGTGAGGGTTTCCCGGTTTGCTAGAGCTTGCTTGATTTTATTTATCTTTGTCTGATTTGTACTAAGAGTCGTTTGTATAATATTGTTCATTGTGATTGCGAAAAACTTTGAGGCCGAATAATTTGACGTGATCTCGTTTGTGTCTATGTGCCGTGTCTTTGTTTTCTTTTTATTGGTTCTTTTCTTTCTTTCTTTCTTTTTCTTCTCTTTTTGTTGTTCGGGACGAACAATGCTCAAGTTTGGGGGGGTTTGATAGGTGGTAATTTTACCACATTTTTCTAGGATTTTATACTAGGTTTTTATCTCGTTTCGTGATTAATGTGCTCGTATTTGGCTTATTTATGATTAGTCGAGCCGTATTACGCGTTTGGGTTGGTTTTAGTGTGTTTGCAGGTTTTTAGAGCCAAAAGGACCCAAAACGAGACAAAGGACCGAGAGTCAAGTCAAACGGACGGAAGAAACGGATTTTTGCAAAAGTCAGACCAACTATCGGCCCAGCCTATCGGCCGATAGGCTGCTCCGCGGGTTCTCGAGTTTTGACAGATTATGACTCTTTTGGATAGATTTTGTTTCCTAGATTAGTTCTAATCGGGAGTTTAACTCCCATAGGCTATATAGACCTCCTTCTAGACCTAGTTTATCATCTTTTATCATCTTTAGCACTCTGTTACGTTTTTTTTGCAATTTTAATTCATTTGATACTAGAACTTTTTGCAAAGCAGCAATTATTATTGTTTTTCTACTTTTTCGGAGATTGAAGACTCAGAGTTCATCCGGAAGGGTTGTAATCTCTCTTTTCATATTAATAATATGTATTCTCCATCTATTTCTTGTTTAATTTCAATTATGTCTAGCTAAATCCATTGATTGATTCTAGGGTTAGTAATTTTAATTGATGTTCACATGATGTCCCTTTGATTACCTTTTTACCTTTCATCCTAGGCTTGTGATCAAGATGTGTTAAATCTCATGCTAGATTAAAGGGCCCTTAATCGATGCATGTTAGCTAATTAATTTTGCCCTAAGGATTAATTAATTAGTGGAAATACTTGATGCACAATATGATTTGATCTTAAGACTTGAGTGGAGTAAGATAAATCATAGATAAATAAGTTGACGCTTTTTAAGTGATTTAAATTCTTTGAGCCTTGCGGAAAAAGGGTTTAAATTAACTATCTTTCTAGGTTGCCTTGATCGGAATTCTAGATCGGCTGAGTGATTATTTCTAGGATTGAATTAAAATTTGGGGAAAAGGAATCAAGTGAATGGATTGTGTGAACTCAATTAGACGATACTACCCTAGGATCAATTAGCTTTCAACTTGTGATTTTATCTTGTTAATTTGCTTTATTTGCTTGATTTAGATAATTCACTTTATTTTGCTCTCTTTGCATAATACTTGGAATTCTTATCTTATTGTTCTAGATTTTTTATTTTTAGGATTAATTGTTATTTAATTTTTATTTTTCGATTTTTGAAGTTAGATAATTAGAAACAAACCAAATTTTCGGATTCCTAAATAGCAGTCAAATTTTGAGTAGAGTTACTTCCTTTATTTTCGACATATCAATTCCCTTGGGTTCGACACCTTGGAAATACTTCGAGGTTTTACAAATTTTAAAATTGATCGGATTTGAAAACCATACTACGCGAATTTCAGCGATCAGTACACCGTTTGTGGAAGGACCAAAAATGAAGGCTATCTATGTGATGTCAGCTGAAGAAGCCTATGTTGCGAAGGCTAGGAGAAGTGACACTGGAGACCTATGGCATGCACGACTTGGGCATGTCAATTATGGCAAACTGAAAATTATGATGAAGAAGTCCATGCTGGGGGGACTTCCTCAACTCGAGATCCAACATGACACTGTGTGTGCTGGATGTCAATATGGTAAGGCACATCAACTGCCTTACAAAGAGTCAAAGTTCAAAGCAAGAGAGCCGTTGGAATTGGTCCACTCAGATGTACTTGGGAAGATCAAACAAAAGTCAACAAGCGGTTATCAATATCTGATAACCTTTATTGATGATTTCTCAAGGTATGTATGGGTATATTTCTTGAAGCATAAAGATGAGGCTTTTGAAAAATTCAGGAAATTCAAAGATACGGTAGAACGTGAGTTTGGAAAGAAGATCAAGTGCCTCCGTACTGATAATGGAGGAGAATACACTTCTAATGAATTCAACAACTACCTCAAAGAGTGCAACATCCGAAGGCAACTAACTTGTGCAAAAATTCCACAGCAAAATGGAGTAGCGGAGAGGAAGAACCGTCACCTAGCAGAGACATGTAGAAGTCTTCTACATGCAAAGAATGTTGATACAAGATTTTGGGCAGAATGCATGAAGACAGTAGTCTATATCACCAACAGGCTACCACAACCGAGGCTGGAATTTATTTCACCATTTCAAAAATTGTATAATGTAAAACCAACAGTGAATTATTTTCGAGTGTTTGGTTGTGTATGTTATATGTTTATTACAGATGAAGATCGCAGCAAGTTCGACAAGAAAGCTGTCCGCTGCATATTCGTTGGATATGATGAACAAAATAAAGGCTGGAGATGCTGCGATCCAAATACAAACAAGATTTATATCTCACGAAATGTTGTATTCGATGAGGCATCTTCATGGTGGGCAAACAAGGTGGCATTACCAGATACACATGAGCTGCAAGGAAAGCTACAAAGCAAGTTGCAGCTACATTCCTCTCAAGACAACAATGACATAGAAGAACAAAGATCCCCATCGGATCAAGTTGAGGTACGGTCCAAATCAAGAAGCCCTTGGAGAACAGGTGTACATGAAACACCAGATGAAGTATAGACTAGTCAACCAGAAGAGCAGGAACCTTCACAACCTCAAGTGCGAAGGTCAACCAGAGAAAGACGGCCAAATCCAAAGTATGTAGATGCTGCTTGTGCTGAAGTCAAATAGCCAAGTACATTTGAAGAAGCATCAAATAGTCCAGAGTGGAGAAAGGCCATGGAAGAAGAGATTTTGGCATTAAAACAAAATCAAACTTGGAATTTAGTGCCAAAACCTGAAGGTGTTAGACCCATATCCTGCAAATGGGTTTACAAGTTGAAGATTCGTCCAAATGATACAATTGAGCGGTACAAGGCTCGATTAGTTGTTCGTGGATTCTCTCAAGAGTATGGCATAGACTATGACGAGACGTTTAGTCCAGTTGCAAAGATTACTACAGTTCGTGTCTTACTAGCCTTAACAGCAAGTAAGTCTTGGAAATTATGGCAAATGGATGTGAAGAATGCGTTTTTACATGGGGAACTTGATCGTGATATCTATATTGATCAACCCAAAGGATTTGTGAATCATGAAAAGCCTGAGTACGTGTGCAAGTTGAAAAAGGCGTTGTATGGCTTGAAGCAGGCACCCCGAGCATGGTACGGGAAAATTGCTGAGTTTCTAATCCAAAGTGGTTATCATGTTGCCCCAGCAGATTTAAGCTTGTTCGTGAAAACTCAAGGAGGCAAGCTAGCAGTAGTCCTTGTATATGTGGATGATCTAATCATCACTGGCGTTGACGAAGATGAGATTCAACAAACAAGGGCAAACTTGTCAGTCCGATTTCAAATGAAGGAACTTGGTGAACTGAAACACTTCCTAGGATTGGAAGTCGAAAGAACAGATGATGGTATATTTCTTGGTCAGCAGAAATATGCAAAGGATTTAATCGAGAAGTTTGGGCTAACTGACTGCAAGCCAATATCTACCCCAATGGAGCCAAACTTGAAGCTGTGTGCCTACGATGGGAAAGACTTGGAGGACACAAGAATGTACCGACAGATAGTAGGTAGTCTTATCTATCTAACTCTTTCCAGACCTGATATAGCATTCGCTGTAGGTGTTACTAGCAGGTTCATGCAGAAACCTAAGAAGCCACATCTCGAAGCAGTCAAAAGGATCCTGAGATATGTTAAAGGCACAATTAATTGGGGACTTTTCTACAAGAAGGGAGTACAAAGCAAGGTCAGCGGCTATTGTGATGCTGACTATGCCGGAGACTATGATACCAGGAGATCGACTACAGGATATATATTCAATCTTGGTTCGGGAGCTATATCATGGTGCAGTAAGAGACAACCTACCGTTTCTCTTTCAACTACTGAAGCGGAATATAGAGCAGGGGCGATGGCAGCACAAGAGTGTGCTTGGTTGACTCAACTCATGAAGGATTTGAACCAACCAATAGAAGATGGAGTTGCATTACACTGTGACAATCTGCCAGTTCGTTTGGCTGAGAATCCAGTATTTCATGCTCGGACCAAACATGTCGAAGTACATTATCATTTCTTACGAGAGAAGGTACTCCAAGGAGATATTGACATGAAACCAGTCAATACAGAAGATCAAGTTGCAGACATATTTACGAAGAGCTTATCCACAACAAAGATTTATGAGTTTCAAAAATTACTCGGAATGCAAAGTCGGGTTTGAGGGGGAGTGTTAGAATTCAAACCCTTCTAGAATGGAGGCTAAGTAATTAAACATGTGAAGCCATCTACCTTTGAACAATTAGTTGGCAAGTTTGACAAGAAAAGGATGGGAAACTTCACAACACCCCATCATGGTTGATCCTTTCACACCATGGTTTCACACCATGTTTACTACCTATAAATAAGACTTGTTTGTAGCATTTGTAACCATCCCATCTCCAAGAGTGAGTTCAAAGAGTGAATAACAATCCAAGTTGAGATTGAGTGAGTTTGAGAGTTTTTCTATTTTGTGAGTTTGTATCTATTATTGAGTGATAATAGAACAAATATTTTTCTCTCAAATCATTAGAAATTCACTATAATGATCCGTTAATTTCCAACAACATCTTGGAGCAAGCTATTTATAGGCAAAATTATACTACCATTTCAATAAATGTGTACATCAATTGTCAACAATGGTACACTACAATTCCACTTTGTCCACCTTCAAAGTTTGAATCAATCCCTCTTGGTTTGTCAAAAGTTGTGGGCAACATTTTTCTTCTTTGACAATTAATTGTGCTAAAGTCTGCAATTCATAACACTCCCCTTGGACGTAGCAATGTGAGTTGGATAAGTGTGCCTCGTTAAAAACCTTAAGCCGAAAAATCCAATGGGAATAAAATCGGTCAGAAGGAAAAAAGAGTACACAACTTAAATCCAATCCTTGTGCATAAGCTGCCTCGTTAAAAACCTTAAGCTGGAAAAACCCAATGGGATAAAAATCAGTCATAAGGGAAAAAGAGTACAGCGCACATATTGATTTGCTCCCCCTGAAATAAAGAATATATGCCGTCAAACTGATTTATCAATCTTGGTTAAGATTAGCTCTTCTCATGCCTATACCGTATACCATCTTCTCGAATGTTGACGTCGACAATGATTTTGTAAATAAATCAGCGAGATTATGACAGGAGCGAATTCGTTGAACATTTATTTCTCCGTTCTTATGTAGTTCATGTATGTAGAAAAACTTCGGTGAAATATGCTTGGTCCGATCACCTTTTCCACCCTTGACTTGTGCTATGCATTGTCTTCATAAATGATTGTGGGAGTGTCTGTCACAAGCTTCAATCGACATTCATTTAGTATATGAAATATAACTGATCTTAGCCAAACACTTTCTCTGTCAGCTTCATAGAGAGCAATTATCTCATAATGATTGGAAGATGTAGCTACTAATATTTGTTTGGTCGATCTCCATGATATAGCCGTATCATTATAGCAGAATAAATAATCGGTCTGTGAGCGAGACTTATGTGGATCGGATTTGTATCCCGCATCAGCATAACCAACTAATCCAGAGTTAGTAGCCTCATTTGAATAGGATAAACCCAGGTCAATGGGAGGCATACGAGTCTCCGGCTGCGAGGGGGTCGGCCGTGGTGTCTGAAAGGATAAACGCCGCGCTAGTGCAGCGGGCTCATCTGTCGCCCTATAAAAATCGTCAGCGTTCATGCCGGTAGCTTCTAGTATCTGGCGGGCACGAACGCTGCTCTGAGATATGTATAGTGTACCGGGATCCGCCTTACTATAGAGGCTGCGGAACTCCCCCCCGAATCGGGAGTGGTCGACTTTGTCGACTTCTTCCCCAACGCTTTCTTTATTCTATCCATAATCTAAATTAATAAATCAAATTCACAACTCAACACAATAGTAATTATCAATGTCATACCACGTTAATCTTTCGATTAACGCCGGCTATAAAATTCCTTCCTCCTCAAACAAATTCATCAAATATTTCTAAACAAATTCTTCAAATAATCTAAACATATTCATCAAATTCACAATTCAACACAACAGTAATTATAAATGCCATACCACGTTAATCTTTCGATTAACGCCAGCTATACAATCCCTTCCTCCTCAAACAAATTCATCAAATTCACAACTCATTAAACACAAAATATTGAAAATACTAAATTCATCAAATATTGCATCACAACTCATTAAACAATTTATCTAATTCATCACATAATCTAAACAAATTCATGGTGATGATCCATGTCGTAGATGTGGTATAACTGGACACTAGGCTAAATATTGTCGTACTTCCCAACACCGTGTGGATTCATATCAGGCATCAATAAAAAATAAAGGCAAAGATGCCTAGGCTCATACCACGGAAACATTCGAGCCATCCAAAGCTATTGAGCCAACACATCTGGGAACATATTTGTTGAAAATCCTGACCATGACTAGAAATCACTTGAGCTAGCAGATTTCCTTGAAGAT
Source organism: Orobanche coerulescens (assembly GCA_033398695.1). Taxonomy (NCBI): domain Eukaryota; kingdom Viridiplantae; phylum Streptophyta; class Magnoliopsida; order Lamiales; family Orobanchaceae; genus Orobanche; species Orobanche coerulescens. The sequence continues at coordinate 207,532,228 of CM065804.1, forward strand.
CCTGGTTCAGTGGGACATGACGATGAATGGCTGAAATAAAATATTTATGCAATTATATGTCGTATATTTACTTTCTGGCTTGTAATACCCCAGTTGTTTTTGTGTGTATTTCTTTATGTATAATATAAACATCAATAAAATCATCTATATTTTTATATTAAATTTCTCCCACTTCCAACGGCTAGTAATAGTGATTTTTGATTCTATAAATATGCACACATTTTTTTCAGCAACTCACTCATATCCTCCACCCTCTTATATAAATTCTTAAGTATCTTCATCCGACTTTCTTCGAAAATGATTAACGGATCTCTCGTCTTTATTTTCACAATGATCAGCATGATCATAATACTGATGTTTAGCAAAAACTTCCCTCCAGAATTATTGTGGATTGGTGTTTTATTTATCATTTATATTGTTGGCCTTGTATCGGCACTAATGATACATACAAAAATATATTATTAAAAAAAATGTATGTTTACATTTTCATTATCAATAATAAAAAAAATATTTCATGTCTTAAATATTTATTATATGATGATTGATTCAACAGGAATACAAATGGAAAGTATCGAACAGATACACAATTGTTGTGTTGATAGTGCAACAACGCACTCAATATTTACAAATAAAGCATATTTCTCGAGCATGAAATTATGCAAGACACACGTTACAACTATATCTGGTCCCGTAGAGATTATTGATGGCTCCGGGAATGCAACTGTAATGTTGCCTAATGGAACAATTTTACATATTGAAAATGCGTCATTATCGGGTATATCAAAACGAAATCTACTGAGTTTTAAGGATGTACGCCTAAATGGCTATCACTTGGAAACATTGATTGAGAATAATAAAGAATATCTATGTATCACATAGACCTGGGAAAAGTGGCCCAGGCCCACGGGCCGGCCCAGCCCACCCATGAATAAATGGGCTTTGGGCTTTACTTTTTTAGCCCATAGAAACTTGGGCCTTTTTAGCCCGCCTGCATTTTGGCCCGGCCAGAAGGCCCACGGCGCCTGAGACCCATGAAAAATTTAATAACTAATAAATATTAATTAATTAGGCTAAGATTAATGGGTATAACCTTACACCGTAACTTATTTCAATTTAAAGTTGATTTTGTTTAGATTTTTGTATTGATATTTTGCTATCGAATACAGATAATGGACCAAGTGATGAGCTACTTTCCGTACCGCTGGTTGTAGTGCAAGAATCTAACGGTTTTAATAGTATTCAATGGATGTTTGAACTTTTTAAAATAGTTGAAAATATATTTCTATCATATTATTGATACTTTTAATATATTTTGGTTAATTAAGTTGGAAGCAAGAAAAAGTCTGTAGCCCATGGGCTGGGCTAGGCCCGCCCAGCATGGGCCACGGGCCTCAATATTTAGGCCCAAAAAATCCTGGGTCTTTTAGGCCCAGCCCAAAATTTGACCCACCCGTTCGCAGCCCAGCCCATTTGGGCTGGCCCAGCCCGTTTGCCAGGTATAGTATCACATCCTATAAAATGGACACTCGACTTGTCCACGAGAAAATTGAAGCAACAACTTCTGGACTGTATTGTGTCCCTATTCGAGCTTTTGAAACCTACGCTACCCTGGCTTGGAAGCTGGTGAATCCTGATATATTTGGGTTATGTCATGATCGCCTTGGGCACTCAGGAACTTCGATGTTACGTAGGATTATTGAAAATACTCATGGACATCCATTAAAGGGCACAAAAATGCTAATGTCCAAAGATTATTTCTGTGAATCATGTTCACGTGGAAAACTTATTACTAAACCTTCTATGGAAAAAGTTGGTTATAAATCGCCATCATTTTTACAACGCATTTATGGTGATATTTGTGGACCAATACATCCAGCAAGTGGACCATTCTGATATTTTATGGTCTTAATAGATGCATCATCTAGATGGTCCCACATATGTTTATTATCTACCAGAAATGTTGCTTTTGCACGACTCTTGTTCCAAATTATTAAACTCTGAGCATATTTTCCTGAATATCTTATAAAAAATATAAGAATGGATAATGCCGGAGAATTCACATCAAGGACTTTTGATGATTATTATGAAGCACTGGGAATTAATGTTGAGCACCCAGTAGCACATGTCCACACTCAAAATGGATTGGCAGAATCCATGATTAAACGAGTCTAGATCATTGCTCGTACATTATTAATGAGATCAAATCTCACTAGTGCAGTGTGGGGTCATGCAATATTACATGCATCAGCACTCATCAGATTACGCCCCACTGCTTATCATATGCACTCCCCAATGCAATTAACTTTAGGCTTTGAACCAAATATTTTGCACCTTCGCACATTCGGATGTGTTGTTCATGTGCCAATTTCATCTCCTCAAAGGAGAATAATGGGTCCTCAACGCCAGCTTGGCATATACATTGGATTTAATTCCCCATCAATAATTCGGTATTTAGAACCAACAACAAGTGATTTATTTACCGCTCGGTTTGCCGATTGTCATTTTGATGAGACGGTGTTTCCATCAATTGGCAGGGATAAGGATGTTCTTAACAAAGATGAACAAAAACCAGTTGAGGACATCTCCTGGAATGTACAAAGATTATCTCACCTAGATTCACGTACTACAAAATGTGAAAATGAGGTGAAGAGAATCATCCATCTATAAAATATTGCTAATAGACTTCCTGATGCATTTAACGATGCAAGTAAAGTGACAAAGTCTTATATTCCAGCTGCGAATGCTCCAGTTAGGATCGTTTTTCCTCATCAAAATACGAAAATGGATGATGATGCCCCACGACAAAAGCGTGGTAGACCTGTTGGTTCGAAGGACACTGTTCCTCGAAAAAGAAAAGGGAGAAGTAATGGGATCACAAACCAAGATCATCCTAGTGAGCATGATACAGATGAGTCTGTAGAGCATAATACTGCAAATAATGAAGGGATCATGGATTATAAAAACACCGAGAATGCCATAAATCATTACAATGAGATATGGGATCGGAAAAACATGATAACCGATAATTTATTTGCTTTCTCGGTTGCACAAGAAATTATGAATGATGATTACGATAATGAACCACATTCAATAATTGAATGCCGTCAAAGGTCAGATTGGCCTAAATGGGAGGAAGCAATAGAATCTGAATTAGCTTCCCTAGAAAAACGAATGGTATTTGGGCAAATTACTCGAACACCGAATAATATAAAACCAATTGATTACAGATGGGTGTTTGTTCGAAAAAGAAATGAGAAAAATGAGATTGCGAGGTATAAAGCCTGACTCGTAGCCCAAGGATTCTCCCAATGGCCTGGGATTGACTATGACGAAACGTATTCACCAGTGATGGATATAATCACTTTTCGTTTTCTTATCAGTATGGTTGTCCATGAGTGTTTGGACATGCGACTAATGGATGTTATGGCATATCTATATGGTTCATTAGATTCTGATATCTATATGAAAATTCCCGAGGGATATAAAATGCCAAAATCTGCTACTCCTCGTGAGCTATACTCGATCAAACTACAGAAATCACTGTATTGATTAAAGCAATCCGACCGCATGTGGTATCATAGATTGAATGAATACATTTCTAAGGAAGGTTATAAAAATGATCTTAAATGCCCATGTGTTTTTATTAAAAGATCCAATACTGGATTTGCTATAATTGCAGTCTATGTGGATGACATAAATATACTCGGAACTCCTAAAGAGTTATCCGATGCTGCGAAATATTTGAAAAAAGAATTTGAGGTTAAAGACCTTGGAATAACAAAACTATGTCTTGGTCTTGAGATCGAGCATAAAGATAATGGAATACTTGTCCACCAATTTGCGTATACCAAGAGATTGCTCAAACAATTTAATATGGACAAGGCTCATCCTCTGAGTACTCCTATGGGCGTACGGAATTTAGATCCTAAGAAAGATCCTTTCCGACCTAAGGAACCAAATGAGGAAATTTTGGGTCCTGAAGTGCCTTATCTCAATGCTATTGGAGCACTGATGTATTTAGCACAATGCACCAGACCCGATATTTCTTTTGCAGTAAACTTACTTGCAAGATACAGTTCTGAACCAACTCGAAGGCATTGGAATGATATCAAACACATTTTTCGTTATCTCAATGGTAGGCATTTTTCCTTTATCACGATGCCGGTGAATTGACTGCCTTGGTCTGTCGGAATATTTAATTTGACGGGAATAATGATAATTATCACGATTATTATAGTTATGTCCGCCGCGGTCATTTCCATAATTATTTTGACGGTAGCCACCACGTCCACCACTTTTCCGGGTTCCACGTCCGGGTCTATTTTCACAGCTCTTGAACCGGCCGACAGCTCTACCAGAGCTGGTATGTGCTTCAGGTTTGACATGGGACCTAGAGGGTCGTAGTTCATGATTTTTTAATAATAACTCATTTGTCTTCTCAGCCGTGAGAAGAACTGAAATTAGCTCAGAATATGTTTGAAATTGTCGTTGCCTGTATTGTTGTTGAAGCACCGAGGAGTGCATCGTGGTGAATGTTTTTTCCAGCTTATCAGTCTCAGATAGCTGTGTACCGCACAAGGCTAGTCGAGACTCAATTTTGAATAAGGCTGAATTATAATCAGCAACAGATTTAAAATCTTGCAATCTTAGTAGTTGCCATTCATATTGAGCCTGTGGCAATATTACAGTTCTGGTGTGATCAAATCTGTCTTTGAGCTTCTTCCAGAGCTCAGAAGGTCTTTCAGTTTGTATATATTCATTCTTCAGATTCTCGGATAAATGATGGCGCATGAATATCATTGCATTTGCCTCATTTTGAATATCGGCATTAGCAAGTTCCACAGATTCCAAGGTAGTAGCCAATCCCATACCTTGGAGGTGCAATTTAACATCAAGCCCCCATGATAGATAGTTATTTCCAGTGACATCGGGGATCTAGAATTTTTTGCTTTCAATTCCGGCCATTTTCTCCACAAGAATAAAAATGAGTTAGTATAAATAAATTCAAGCCTGAATAATACTAACCTTTTTCGAGCAATAACTCGTGCTGATAACGTGTTGTGAAATACTTTATAATTTATATTTTATAAAATACACAAAATAAATAACAGTAAATAAAATATGGAGATTGATAATATGCAGAATATTTTTTTGTAGTAGTAGTATATTTTTTTCTTTCTCAATGGTGTAACATTACATCTTGGAGCAAGCTATTTATAGGCAAAGTTATACTACCATATCAACAAATGTGTACATCAATTGTCAATAATGGTACACTACAATTCCAATTTGTCCACCTTCTAAATTTGAATCAATCCCTCTTGATTTGTAAAAAATTATAGACAACATTTTTATTCTTTGACAATTAATTATGCTAAAGCCCACTATTCATAACAAAAACTCTAATGTGGCCAAGCCATATATACAAACTGAACAATCAATTTGACACTTGGCATTCAATCACCCTATCTCATTTTCTTACAACCAATCATAAAATTACAAACACCAATTAAATAAATTATAATGCATGCATTCTGCATTAAAACTAACTACACGCGTTGGACTTTCATATATCAAATTTAATTCCGAAATTATAATTATAATTTTGGTAAATACCTTCATAATATATTAATTTTTTCTTTCTTACAAAAAAATAATATTGTAGTATAGATTATCTATATATTATGATAAATATAATTTAAAATTATCCAACCCTTTAATATTATCTTCATTAAAATTATAAGCTTGGTAAATATCTTCCTAATATATTAATTTTTTTCTTTCTTAAAGAATAAAATAATATTATTTTAGAGAATATCTATATATGGTGATAAATATAAATTTAAAATCATCGACCATTTTGATATCATCTTTATTATAATTATAACTTTGATAACTATCTTCCAAAAATCAATTTATTTATTTCTTAAAAGTAAAATAATATTGTTTTAGCGATTATCTATAAATCTTTATAAATATAAATTTAAATCGTCCATCCCTTTAATAATCTCTTCATTGTAATTATCATTTTGGTAATTATCTTCATAATATATCGATTTCTTTCTTTTTTAAAAATATAATAATATTGTTTTAATGATTATATATGTATGTTGATAAATATAAATCTAAAATCATACGATCCTTTTAATATTATCTTAATTATAATTACAATTTTAGCAATTATCTTCATCTATATCCTTTTTTTCTTTTTCTTTTTTCAAAATAAAATAATATCATTTTAGTGGTTAGATATGGTGATAAATTTAAAATCATCCAATCATTTTAATATTATTTTCATTATAATTAAAATTTCGGTAATTATCTTCAATATATATTGATTTTTGTGTTTCCAAAGAAATAAAATAATAATATTTTAGTGATTCTATATATGGTGATATATATAAATGTAAAATCGTCCAGCCCTTTTATTATTATTATTATTATTTTTATTATTATTATTATTATTATTATTATTATTATTATTATTATTATTATTATTATTCTGGCAATTATCTTCATAATATAACAATTTCTCCTTTCTTAAAAAACAAAATAAGACTATTTTAGTGATTATCTATATATGGTGATATATATAAATTTAAAATCATCCCACTCTTTTAATATTTCTTCATTTTAATTATAATTTTGGTAATTATCTTCTTAATATATCGATTTTATCTTTCTTAAGAAATAAAAATTAATAATATTTGAGTGAATATCTATATATGGTGATATATAAATTTAAATCATCCAACCTTTTTATTACTATCTTCATTATAGTTATAATTCTGCAATTAACTTCATAATACATCAATTTTTTTTCTTTCCTAAAAAATATAATAAGAGTGTTTTAGTGATTATCTTTCCCGGCATCCCACGCCCGCGTCCAGCAGCCCAGCTCGAGTCTTGTTCCCCGACTCGGCCTAGTCCCATCGTCGTGCCTAGAGATGTTAAACGGGCTAGCCCTAGCAGTTCCGGGCTAGCCCTAACGGGCTTCAGGCTAAACGGTCCGGGCCAAAAAACCCCGAATTTAAACGAGCTATGAAATATCGGCCCTAACCCTAACCCTAACGGGTTTCGGGCTAAACGGGCTAAATATTTAAAAAATCTATTTTTTAGTTTTTTATAAGTCACAAACAAAAAAAAAACAGTAACAATATATTTTATATATATAGTAACAAATATATTATAATAAATATAACAAAAAATACACTTTTATGTGTATGTATATATACACACACTCTATTAACAAATACAATAATAATATATATTTTATATAATATTAATATATATTATATATATATAATATTAATATATATTATATAATTATAGTATTACTGTAAATTGAAATTAACAATATATATATATATGCTAGCCCTAGCGGGCTTCGGGCTAGCCCTAACGGGCTTCGGGCTAAACGGTCCGGGCCAAAAAAGCCTGGATTTAAACGGGTTAGGAAATATTGGCCCTAACCCGGTTTTTTGGCGGGTTAAACGGGCCAGCCCGCCGGGCCCGAGCCCGTTTAACATCTCTAGTCGTGCCAAGTCCCACACGACCTTCGCTCGTCCGGCCCTGCCCGCGCCCCCTGCGCTGCCGGACAGTCCCGCACTTGTCCCGATCGCAATGCCCCTCGGGCGATCCGCTTCCCATAGCGGCGTCCGTGCTCCTCCCACGGTTTCCTCGCGTGATTCTCCGTCCGATCGTGCCGCCCCGAAGGCTGAACCTCCACATGCAGCCCGATGCCATCCATGACATTCTGCCCTCGGCACCCTGTGCGACCGTTTGTGCACAACTGTCTCGTCGTCGACTTTAGGCCGTGACATTCTCCCCCGCCCATTTCGTCGATGCCCTCGTCGACGTGGTGGCAAAACCAAAACACAACCATGACTTCGACAATATGACCACCAACTCAAAATAGTACACGATATCAATGCTGCCCACCGAACTAGTGTCCACCCTGTGCTGGCTCTCCCACTGGACCTGTACCTGAATACACAATGATTGCAAAATATGTACAACAAACGAATATTCAACAGAAATCACGGTGCCATCACATATATTCCGGAATACAATACCATTATCATCATCATAAAACAACCTCCCGAGTTGTAATGGGATACACACCCGAGAGAGTCCTCGTTAGGCCCTCCCCAGTGTACAACCCAACCGTGATCCGTAGAACTCGAAGTCTAACAGATCCCAGGGGACCCTCTCTGGTTTTACTCGGCTCTCACATACTCAATAAACACTTGGCACAAATCACATTTTCAAAAAATAGCGTTTTCATATATTCACGCGAAGTACAGTAAACGAAATCAGAGTACTTGCCTTGATTGGAAACGATATAAAAATAACGAACGGGAAGACATACGGTCCAAACTCCTTCAACAATTCGGTCCTAGTTCAACAAAATACCAAATCAAATATCATACTATGAAAACGGAAGGATTCACCCTAAGTTTTACCCTTAGGGACATTTAACCAAACACTGCAAAGGCAACATAGTTCGAATCCAAACTACGGAAGAGACTTGGGATTTAATCCATGAACTTTAGAGAAAAATGAAGGATTATGATTATAGCATCACAATCTAGCACAAATCATACCTAAAATAGATTAGAATCGAAGATCTTAGCTCAATCCCCAAAATATGAAGAACTACGGTTCGAGCGGATTTTACCTTGATTTGGACGGTGAAAGTTGATGAGATGTTGTTAACTTGGTGTTAGGAACTCAAAAACGTTGGATGATGAAATCCGACCAAGATCTACGCTCCTCTATGTCCAAGACTACTCAGCCACCGGAAAAGGAGAAGAAGGGAATGAAAATGACGATTCTATAACATGCCCAGCATATATATACTGGGACGGATTAGTGCACGCTACGGATAAAGTTTAGCGTGCGCTAACGGGATGAAAAGTGGTGCAGTGTTGAACAAAAAGACTGTCCAGAACCTACTGTCTGACTCCGGTAGAGTGCGCTACCCATATATATTAGTGTGCGTTATCGATCGACACTAGCGCGCGCTAACTCAGAAAAATAGCGTGTGCTACCTGTTATCACCCGCAGTCCAGAAACATTCTGCCCTTACTGTCTTGTCGTCCTAGCGCGCATTACCACCCTGTGACGTACGATAACACATCAAAAATAGCATACGCTAGCCTACCATTAGCGTGCATTAATTCCTCAATCCAGAGTCCAGAAAGCTCACTGTCCAGCAGGCCTAACGTGTGCTAATGCACAAGAGTAGCATGCGCTACTCGCACTTAGTTAGCGTGCGCTATCATTGTAGTCCAGGACGCGCTAACTGCTACTACTCAGCATAAAATTTGCAAAGTCCGGCTAGAACAAACGCAACCCGAAATTACAAAACTCAATAGTTACCAACCAAGAACATTCCAATATCAATCGTCAATACCCTCGTATACAAATAACCACAATACAACCAGATACATCCAGAATAACACACATGAAATACATGGTTATTACACCCTTACCCCCTAAAAAGAAGTTTCATCCCGAAATTTAAGATTCGAAAAGTCCAGGGTAACAGGCACGCATACTATCTTCAGTTTCCCACGTGGCTTCCTCAATTCCATGCTTAGACCATTGGACCTTTACTAACGGGATCACTTTCCGTCGCAACTGCTTCACTCGCCGCTCCAATATGGATACCAATTGCTCTTCATATGTGACATCATCAATAACTTCAATCTCTTGATAATCAACAACATGGCTGGGATCGAGAACATACTTATGCAGTTGCGAAACATGAAACACGTTATGAACATGGCTAAGCATCGGATGCAACGCTAATCGGTAAGCCACATCACCTACTTTGTCCATAATCTCGAAAGGACCAATATAACGAGGACTAAGCTTCCCTTTCTTACCAAACCGGAAGACTCCACGAGTCGGCGATACCTTCAACAACATGTGATCTCCTGCTTCAAATTCTAAGGGTCGACGTCGAACATCGGCGTATGACTTTTGTCGACTCTGGGTGGTCAACAACCTTTGTCGAATAAAATCAACCTTCTCCCGTGTTTGAATCATTAAGTCTGGTTCTACTCCAAGAAATTCATACAATTCGTCCCAAAAAAATGGCGATCTACACCGTCTTCCATATAATGCTTTAAATGGAGCCAGTCCAATCGAACTATGCCAACTGTTATTATACGCAAATTCAATCAACGGTAAGTGAATCTCCCAATCTTCCTTCCAATCTAACGCACAGGCTCTAAGCATGTCCTCCAATGTCTGGATGGTTCTCTCCGACTGTCCATTCGTCTGAGGATGATAAGTGGTGCTGAAATTCAGTTTGGTACCGAGTGCTTGATGTACTGTTTGCGAGAAATGTGATACAAAACGGCCATCACGATCCGAAACAATACTCTTTGGGGTACCATGGAGTCTCACAATCTCAGGAATGAATAACCGAGCCAACCTCTCTGGCCCCTAAGTATCTTTAATACCCAGAAAATGTACGGATTTTAGTTAGCCGATCAACGATTACCCAAATCATATTCATCCCAATTCGCGTCCTCGGCATACCCACAATAAAATCCATCGCAATATCTTCCCACTTCCATTCTGGAATTGGTAAAGGTTGCAACTTCCCGGCAGGTCGTTGATGCTCGGCTTTAACTTGCTGACAAGTTAAACATTTTGGCACAAATTTCGTTACCTCTTTCTTCATGTTTGGCCACCAAATTTTTTTTCTTCAAGTCTTTGTACATTTTACTCGTACATGGATGAATTGAGTATGGAGTAGAATGTGCTTCGTTCAAAATCATTCATTTAAAATCATTCTGATTTGGTACACAAATCCTATCTTGAAATCAAAAAACACCATCTTCGTGTACCATGAATCCAGGTGCCCTTCCTTTAACAACATCCTCTCGAAGATGTACTAACAAAGGATCATCTAACTATTTGGACTTAATGTCCTCAATCACGGAGGATGTGACCTCAAGGAAACGTAGTTGGCCTTGCGTCACTTGAGGCCAAATTTCAATCTCCAAATCAAATAATTCTCGTCTGAGCTTCGGTTGGATGGTAAGTAATTCCAATCGTTGCAACACGACTGAATTGCGGCTCAAAGCGTCGGCAACGACATTCGCTTTACCTGGGTGATAAAGAATGTCAAGATAATAATCTTTGATAAATTTCAACCATCGTCGTTGGCGCATATTAAGATCCTTCTGAGTAAAAATATATTTCAAACTCTTATGGTCTGTATACACTCGACATGAAGAACCATACAAATAATGCCTCCAGATCTTTAACGCAAATACCACCGCAGCTAACTCAAGATCATGGGTATGATAATTAATCTCGTACGGCTTTAATTGACGAGTCGCATAAGCCACTACCCTCTCATTTTGCATCAAAACGCATCCCAATCCTTGTTTAGAAGCATCACTATAAATAACAAAATCTTCCGTTCCCTGTGGTAGGGCTAAAATCGGTGATGTAGTCAGCCTCTTTTTCAACTCATCAAAAATCTTCTGACAGTCGTCAGTCCATTCAAACTTCTGAGTTTTCTGCAATAATTGAGTGAGCGGTCGAGCGGTGTTCGAGAATCCCTCGACAAAGCGACAATAATAACCAGCTAATCCGAAGAAACTCCGAACTTCCTTAACATTCCTCGGGGGTTCCCAAGTTAAGACCGCTTCGACTTTCTGAGGGTCTACCCTATTGCCACCAACTGATATAATGTGTCCAAGAAAGCAATTTCTCTCAGCCAGAACTCGCACATAGAAAACTTAGCATAAAGCTTATCAGCCCTCAAAATACTCAACACAATTCTCAAGTGTTCGGCATGCTCCATCTTGCTCCTAGACTAGATTAAGATATCATCAATAAATACCACCACAAATTTATCGAGATACTCAATATATGTTTTGTTCATAAGTTGCATAAATGCCGCCGTAGCATTCGTCAAACCGAAAGGCATAACTACAAACTCATAATGCCCACATCTCATTCGAAACGCTGTGTTTGGGATATCCGAATCCCGAATTTGCAGTTGATAATATCCCGATCTCAAGCCCCTTGTAATTGATCAAATAGATCATCGATTCTTGGTAATGGGTACTTGTTCTTGATAGTGAGTTTGTTCAACTCACGATAGTCAATCCATAACCGTAAAGATCCATCTTTCTTCCGTACAAACAATACTGGTGCACCCCATGGAGATGCACTGAATATAACCTTTGTCCAGTAGTTCACCCAATTGTTTCTTCAACTCCTGCATTTCCGATGGGGCCATTCTGTATGGTGCCTTGGATATTGGCACCGCATTAGGCTCTAGTTCGATAACAAACTCCACCTCACGCTGTGGCGGCAATCCCGACAAATCATCCGAAAATACATCTGGAAATTCATTCTCGACTGTAATAGAGGATAACTGAACTCCGCCAGCTTCTGTCTTCATTGCGTAACACCAATAAATGGTATAACCTTGGTTCAACAATTTCATAGCCTTCATAGCTCGAATAATCTTCCCAGAATTACCGAGTTTATGCCCTTCAAAAACATATTTCGTACCATCCTGATTAATGATCGAAATTATCTTTCGACGATAATCCATTACTGGCCCATGATGATCTAACCAGTTATCACCGAGGATTAAATCTTCTCCCTTCATATCTATCACAATCAAATCAGATGGCCAATCTCTACCACCGATGGTTACAGGACAATTGACAATCTCTTGATCCCCAACTATCCTTTCCCCACTTGGCAGTCCAACAATAAAAGGTTCACATGCATAGAGACCAATAAGGCCCAAACGATTCACACAAGACAATGATATAAAGGAATGAGTAGCTCCAGAATCAAATAATACATCTACTGGGTGCATACGAATATAAACAATACCTAACGTAGTAATAGCCCCTACGTCATCAGCACGTCTCATCTCATATAATCGGGGTGGAGCTGATCCAGTTGTAGGTGTATCCTTATGCTCAGTCTTGCCTCTGCCGCGTCCGACACTCAGAGTTGGCTGACCAGTGACTGTACTGTTGTAATAGGGGACTGCTTGGCAAGGATTCTACTCGCTCTCTCACAATACGATGCCCAATGTCCCTACTTTCCACACATAAAACAAGTAACAGGGCGTGATGAACAATAAGAATTGACATGACCATGAACTCCACAATTAAAGCAAACTTTCAACTCTCATCCGCTGGGTTGAGGGGAACCAACGGAAGACTTCATAGAAGATTGAGGCCTACGCGATCCGCTGCATCGGAAACTACCAGAAAATTTTGGTGTCTTCGAGCTCGAAACCATAGGGACCGGAACTGTAACCATCTTATAAGCGAGCGCTCTGTCTTGGTATTCTCACAGAGTAGTTGACGGAGATTGCATTTACTATTTATATTTATATTTAATAGTTGTTAGGGCTTCATTTATGTTTTAATTAATTGTTAGTGGGCGTGGGGATAATGAGGTTAGTGGGCAATTATTCTGATAATGGGTTAGTGGGTAGTTATCATGATAATGGGGTTAGTGGGCAGTTATCATGATAATGGGGTTAGTGGGAAGTTATCATGTTTTATCTATTATAAATAGTCGTCTGAAGAACATTGTAAAAGAGATTTTGATGAAATAGAAATATATTTGGTTTTACCCCTTTGTTCGTGTTTTTATCGTTGTTCTTCTGGTATTCATATCGAATCAACAAAATTAAACATTAATCACGTTTGTGTATTCATCCATATATTCTAAAAATCAACGGATTAATACGAATATGCTTCCGTTTGCTGCATCAGTTGGTATCCGGAGTCATAACGATTATGTGGGTTCATCGACAATGACAGAGGAGGAATTTGATTTTTTCTGGTCTCAATTGGATGCCTCCGTCGATGGAATTTTCGACAACTACAGTCAACGAGACACACTGGATATGTTCGTGCTGTTGCCGCCGCTAAATCCAGTCTTGGCAGCCCTGGTTGCCGCCACAATAGGATCGCCACCGGATCTAGATCCGACCCCCTTTGTCACACCTCCACATTCAGATCCGCCACCCCCGTCGTCTGTTTCTATCATCATTCCACCATCGCCACCTCGCCGATCTCGCCATCCTACTGCCTCGCCATCATCACTCACATCCACCATCGCCACCACTCCAGCATCCCTTGCCGTAATCAGCGACACCATCTGCCGCAATCCACCAGCCGCACGACTTCAGTCATACACCAATGCAATCGCAAGTCCTCATACCATGGTTCACACTAACACACCATCTCAGCAATTAGGGCCACTCAGCCACACCGCCTGCCGCGAACCCGCCGACGGCCACAATAACGTCGTCAATCGTGTGTCCCTACGATCACCCGTCACCACTGTGATCACATCAGCGTATCACAACCAAGTCAATTTAATCAGATCGCCGCCTCTCGCCGTCTTCAACCATCGCACACTGCCATGTTACAGTCGCGCCGCAGGGCACCGTGTAGAAGACGATGGTGAATTGAGTTCTGCAGCCCTACCGCCAGGTTATGGGCTCTTACATCTAGTTGGGCCATATTTTAAAATGGAGACTGCACACAGTGTGCCCCTTTCGGTGATGAATGCACACTTGGGCCCATCGTATTCATTTTAAGGAGTTCGGGTGACCAATATTAATAATCTGCAGATTGGGCCTTTAATTATTTTGAAGCAAATTGGGCTTCATACATATTTTGAGGAAAATGGGCCGAAGATTAATAACTATTATTTTTTCATAAAAATGATAGTTATTTTGGTACTTCTTTGAGAACTCCACATGGTTATCGTCTCAAGATTTTGGGTCAAATACGTACCGCTGATGTGTTTGAAGTCAAATATCATGAAGTGTTAATTAGTTTTGCTTTTCCTGGAGATGAACGCGTTGTCGAATCTATTACACTGTTGGAGATTAGATTCATTCAGATTCGAGGACGAATCTTTTCAAAGAGGGAGAGAATGATGGAGATTAGATTGCATTTAATATTTATATTTATATTTAATAGTTGTTAGGGCTTTATTTATGTTTTAAATAATTGTTAGTGGGTGTGGGGATAATGAGGTTAGTGGGCAATTATCATGATAATAGGTTAGTGGGTAGTTATCATGATAATGGGGTTAGTGGGCAGTTATCATGATAATGGGGTTAGTGGGAACTTATCATGTTTTATCTATTATAAATAGTCGTCTGAAGAACATTGTAAAGGAGATTTTGATGAAATAGAAATATATTGGGTTTTATCCCTTTGTTCGTGTTTTTATCGTTGTTCTTCCGGTATTCATATCTAATCAACGGAATTAAACATTAATAACGTTTGTGTATTCATCCGGATATTCTAAGAATCAACGGAATACGAATATGCTTCCGCTTGCTGCATCAGTAGTGCACCGAAGACCCGCCATATACTTTCGGACCTCAAGTTTCATTCTCATATCGAAATGAAGTATTTTATCCACTTCATCATTAACTCGGTCCTGAACATATATTAACTGTCCGTTGTACTTCTTGATTGCTTCCGCAATAGGAACATCTTTAGGTTGAGCTCTAAAGAACTCACTAACTCTGGATAATCGTACCGGTGCGGGACAATATTGTGCCTCCATTAACTCTTTAAATTCTTCCCAAGTGACATCATGATCCTTGGGCCTAACCGCCTGCCACCAGTCAGACGCATCATCGATTGTTAAGTACTGAGCAATCGGGACCTTTTTGGCAGCAGGGCAGCCAATACCATCAACTATCTTGTCTAGTTCAACCAGCCAATGATCCCAGTTATTAGCATCACCTGAACCATCAAATCTAGGAGGGTTCATTTTCATGACTTCTTGAATCCATCGATCTTCCACAGTCCTACCAGTGTTAATGTTCTGCACCACTTGAGCCAACTAGTACACTTGGATTACGACTTGTTGAAGAACGTTAGGCACTTCGGCCTCTGAACCCCCACATGTACCTCCCGAAGGGATCGGGTCTGTTCTAGCCATAGAATGAGATGCCGAGTCTGAAATAGACATCTCAGATTCAGATACCGCTACTCTACCACGGCCTCGGCCGCGCTGACGGATAGCTCTACCTCTCGGTATACTGAAGAATAAGAAATGGTTCAAGAAGGAAACGATTACAACAATAAATCATACGATGAAAAAATAATTACTCCCGAGGGAAAGAAACATCCAGCGTCCGGGGAGGCTTCCAGCATAGGCGACACGGGGTGGTAGCACGTCAATGATATCGTAAACAACAATCGACTCTCTTTAATAGACCCAAAAACACCGATAGCCTAGGTATCCATAAACCTAAGCTCTGATACCATATTCTGTAATACCCCCATGATTTACGGTGATATTACAGCGTCGTAGATTGTTTTTAGAGAACATACCAGGCTTAACATACATAAAACTCATTAAAAATTAACAACCACAATGTTCACTTATTTAAAAGAACAAACTGTCTCCAGCACGACATATGTTACAAAACCAAACAACACATCATCCCGTAGGATCACGACTGATACAACAGTTCACAACTGATACAACAACACCATTAACCATAAAAAACAACATGATAACATCACACGACAGTACCCGCGCGAGTACAAAACCAAAACACAACCATGACTTCGACAATATGACCGTCAACTCAAAATAATACATGATATCAATGCTGCCCACCGAACTCGTGTCCACCATGTGCTGTCTCTCCCAATGGACCTGTACCTGAATACACAACAAGTATATCCACCCCAGATGGGTCAGCAAAATATCGGTGCAAGTACAATGATTGCAGAATATGTACAACAAACAAATATTCAACAGAAATCACAGTGCCATCACATATATTCCGGAATACAATACCATAATCATCATCATAAACCAACCTCCCGAGTTGTAACGGGATATACACCCCAGAGAGTCCTCGTCAGGCCCTCCCCAGTGTACAACCTAACCGAGTGATCCATAGAACTCGAAGTCTAACAGATCCCAGGAGACCTTTGCTGGTTTTACTCGGCTCTCACATACTCAATAAACATTTGGCACAAATCACATTTTCACATATTCATGAGAAGTACAGTAAACGAAATTAGAGTACTTGCCTTGATTGGAAACGATATAAGAATAACGAACGGGAAGACGTACGGTCCAAACTCCTTCAACAATTCAGTCCTAGTTCAACAAAATACCGAATCAAATATCATACTATGAAAACGGAAGGATTCACCCTAAGTTTTACCTTTAGGGACATTTAACCAAACACTACGAAGGCAACATAGTTCGAATCCAAACTACGGAAGAGACTTGGGATTTAATCCATGAACTTTGGAAAAAAACGAAGGATTATGATTATAGCATCAGAATCTAGCACAAATCGGAGCTAAAATAGATTAGAATCGAAGATCTTAGCAAAGGCCCCAAAATATGAAGAACTAGGGTTCGAGCGGATTTTACCTTGATTTGGATGGTGAAAGTAGATGAGATGTTGTTAACTTGGTGTTAGGAACTCAAAAACGTTGTTGGATGATGAAATCTGACCAAGA
This sequence comes from Orobanche coerulescens, assembly GCA_033398695.1. NCBI lineage: Eukaryota > Viridiplantae > Streptophyta > Magnoliopsida > Lamiales > Orobanchaceae > Orobanche > Orobanche coerulescens. Next base: position 207,549,762 of record CM065804.1, read on the forward strand.
TCTACGCTCCTCTATGTCAAAGACTACTCAACCGCCGGAAAAGGAGAAGAAGGGAATGAAAATGATGATTCTAGAACATGCCGAGCATATATATACTGGGAGGGATTAGCGCACGCTACCGATAAAGTTTAGCATGCGCTAACTGTAACACCCCCGATATATTCAGGAATATTACAGTGCCGTAAATCCTTTATATAAGAATTTACAAGGCTGAATAAATGAAACGACAATGACAGATACCAACTTATGAAATCCCTTGAAATAAAATATGACAATTCTGGTTCAATACCGAAAATAGAAATGTCCAAATGGAGAATATTAATGCATCACTGAAATCCAAACATCAAAAATTACGACGTACTCGAGTACTTATTAAATAACCAACAACAGATAATAAATCCGACCGAAACATCACTCTGCACCCTCGTCGTCATGCAGCTCTAGTGGTTGTTTCCCCACTCTTCTGGATCCTGAACATAAACAAATGTTCACCCCCGAATGGGTTAGCACAACGATGCTAGTACAAGTACCACAACATATTATTCAACATCTCACGAAGAATAATAATAACGTAAATGACAAAATACCAACGAGTCTTCTCCTACGGGAAACTCATAAATAACATACACAACTGATAATCACAACATGATATCATAACATACACATGGTAATTCCGACGATCCAGCGTTCACTGCCTAGAACCCACGATGATCCCGTCCGACCAACCCGTGGTGGAAAAACTCGTCCGATGATCCAGCGCACGCTAGCATAGATCCCCCAATGATCCCGTTGGACCAACACGAGGTGGACATACAACAACGACATATATGCATGAAAATATGTATAACATCAATACGTAAAACAAATAAGGTACTTGCCTCGATTCGAAGACAAGAACAATACTTCCACAAAAACGAAACACTCGAAGGTCGCCCCTTCGATCAATCACGTAACAAGCTCGAACCTTAACAATAGAAATAATATAGAATTCATCTCAAGTCGAATGAACATCTAACAATCTAAATTACGGTCGGAAATTCTCAAAATGAAATCTGTCTGGCATGCTTAACGCACGCTACGTATCCTATGTAGCGTACGTTAAGGCTACTCGTTCGCGCATGCTATTATACGCAGCCTAGCGTACGTTAACCATGCACGGTCAGTAACTCACTGATCAGTCGATTGACTCATCTGATGAAATAACACATGCTAAGTTCCAATCGTAGCGTACGCTAAACATACCCGATAGCGCACATTAATTCACATAGCTTAGCGCATGCTAAGCGTGCATGGCAGTTTCATTACTGGGCAGCAAACTTGTTCTAACGGTGATGAAACTTACAAACTCCTTAGGGATTAACGTACCTTATCCGTCTACATATCATGTTCATAACTTATAAATGATCTTACGGATTAAACAACTTCGAGATACAAGGATACGTATAATCATCACAACACCATAATCCATCTTGATTACAATTCTCATGCGAAGTTTGGTGTTCTTAAGGTCGACGTACTAGATTTCAATATCATCATTACATCCCTATTTAACCATGGAGATAAACTAACAATTCCAGCTTATAAGAAAGGATGCAATCGAAGATGATTCTTTCTTAAGTCCTTATAACCAAAAGTGATATCACCTCCAAGTTTATGATCAATATAACAACATAAATCATACGGATAATCAACTTCAGAATGTTCCTTTCATCATTTGACATACTAAGATTCCAACTACGAGGTTCCAACGACAATATCATAAGCATAAACATTCCAATCTTCTAAGCATGATGTTTGTTGAATAATTCACCAATGGAACTCAATATCTTGCTAGCATGATCATCTTATTCTTCAAAACACGAATCTAAAGTTGGAGATAGAATTAACATACCTTTAATGAAGAGATCACTGATCCAAAAGGGTAGAGTCCAGTTCCGGTTGCTTGAGTGTCACTTCAAAGTGAGTTCTTCTTCAATGATCAAGTGTAAGCACTCTCTAATATTTAATGATCACGTAAGGCAGATTTGTAGGTGCTTAAGGAGTAGGAAAGGCTCTATGGACTTCCAAGGAACGAAGAACAATGAAGGGAAATAAGTAGAAATGGAGTGTTGTCCTTTAAATAAAGTTTCTGCACATTAGCTAATTAGCGAACGCTACCATACAATTCTTAGCGCACGCTAATAAGCGTTGACTCCAAATCTGTCCAGGTTCATCCGCGAGAATCTTATCCGGTCCTATGTCCCGGCTGGTGCATGTACTAGCCGTCTAGCTCAATAATTGACTGCCTAGCGCACGTAAATCCTACATTCGTAGCGTGCGCTAGTTGTAGCCGATAGCGCGCGTTAAGCTACATTCTTAGCGTGCGCTATCACGAGTTCGCATGAGAAATTTATGCATGACGATATACTTATGTACAAAGATACCAATGTAAGAAATATCATACTCCAATTATCGAGATCACATATCCAAATAATACAGGGTTCGAATACAGATGAAATACATAATAATAAATCCAGATATTACATACTCTCCTACTAAAAAGGAGTTTCGTCCCGAAACTCAAGACGAAAATAACTCTGGATATCTGGACTTCATGCTATCTTCTGTTTCCCAGGCTTCTTCCACTCCGTGGCGTGACCACTGAACTTTGACCAAAACGATTGATTTGTTCCTCAACTGCTTAACTCGACTCTCGAGTATCTTGACTGGTCTTTCTTCAAACGTTCCATCCTGAGCGACTTCGATCTCTCCGAAATAAATGACATGACTAGGATCCAGTATATATCTACATAACTGGGATACGTGGAACACGTTATGAACATGGCTCAACGACGGCGGCAATGTCAATCTGTATGCCAACTCTCCAACTCTCTCAAGGATCTCGAATGGTCCGATATATCTCGGACTCATCTTTCCCTTCCTTCCAAAACGAAAGATTCCCCGAGTAGGAGAAACCTTTAAAAGTACGTGGTCTCTAGTACTGAACTCCAATGGGCGACGACGTATGTCTGCGTAAGATTTCTGGCGACTCTGGGCGGTCAACAGCCTTTCACGGGTCAAGGCTATCTTCTCTCGTGTTTGTACAATCAACTCTGGTTTCGTTCCGACCAAGTCTGATGAATCGTCCCAACATAGGGGCGATCTGCATCTCCTCCCGTGTAATGCCTCAAACGGTGCCATCTTAATGGAAGCATGCCAACTATTGTTGTAGGTAAATTCAATCAACAGTACATGAACTTCCCAATCGTTTGACCAATCTAAGGTACAGGCCCTTAGCATGTCTTCCACCATTTGAATGGTCCTCTCGGATTGTCCGTCAGTCTGCGGGTGATAAGCTGTGCTGAAGTTCAATTCGGTCCCCAAGGCCTTATGAACTGCTTTCCAAAAGTGAGACACAAAACGGCCGTCTCGATCAGAAATAATGGTCTTCGGCGTACCATGCAGTCGAACTATCTCTAAAATAAATATTCGTGCCAACCTCTCTGGTCCCCACGTGTCCTTAATGCCTAGAAAATGAGCTGATTTCGGTAAACGATAAACTATCACCCAAATCATGTTCATTCATGTCTTGGTTCTCGGCATACTAGTGATAAAGTCCATCGATATGTCCTCCCACTTCCATTCAGGAATCGGGAGCGGCTTCAACATTTCGGCAGGTCGTTGATGCTCGATCTTAACCTGCTGACAAGTCAAGCATTTCGAAACATAGTCCGCTACATCTTTTTTCATGTTGCCCCACCAGAAATTCTGCTTCAAGTCCTTATACATCTTACTGGTGCCCGGGTGGATAGAATAGGGTGTGCTGTGAGCTTCCTTCATAATCGTCTGTTTCAGAACATCGACATCGGGAACGCAAAGTCGGTTCTAAAATCTCAAAACTCCATCATCATGAATTACGAATCCAGGGGCCTTTCCCTTAATCACTTCATCACGTAACCGAATCATCAGATGATCATCTGCCTGCATTGTAATACCCGTAATTTTTGTTCCCCGGAAATTTTCTATTTTTGGCGGAAGTCTATTTTGACGACTTGCTTGGGACCGTTTCGTCATTCTGAGAATGATTAATTCTACACTTTTTGTCATCCGAGTTCGTTTCGGTATCGTTCTGTTGAATTCCGTGTTCTTTAGCGACTTTTCCACGTATAAGTTCGACTTTGTTAAATCACCATAAATTCTTGGAAACTCCAAAAATTCTGAATCTTGGCAGTATTATAAAGCATCGAGTTAGCTTTCCAATGGTTCAAGCGGTGAGTCAATCGGAGTCCAGACGAGGGAGTTATGATCGAAATAGCTAAGTCACTCTCATTTTCCAGATTCGGCCAAAACCGCCTGTACCCGGTGCCGCGGCACACCTGGGCTGAGCCGCGGCACACTGCCGAGCCCTGGGAGCAAATTTTGGGCCTGTGCCGCGGCACACCTATACTGAGCCGCGGCACACATGACAGTTTACCCTATATCTGCATTTTTTTGTGCGATTCAACCGATACTTTTCCATTTCTTCACCTTCACACGGGAGAGAAGGCTTTAGAGAGGGAAGTTTCTTCATCTATCACTTGAGTGGGTGATTTCCTTCATCTATTTTCGATTGTGAAGCCCGGATCATCGTTCTATCGCGTGCTCTTCGAATCATAGTGCTTGGATCTTCAAGAGGTAATTTCTTCAACATCTTGGATTTCGATTTTGTATTGGGTAATGATGTTTTGGGTGTTAAAATCATGGGGTATGAAGTGATATACGCATGATTATGGACATGTTTGAGTATTCATCGGATTATTGAAAGATTATTCAAGAACACTTCGAATTTTGTGTTGGAAATTGGGGATTTTATTTGACTTCATTCTTTTGATCCGTAGTAATTTAGATTAGTGATGGATTGATGATGATTTAGGTGTATTCTATCATTTCCATCATTATTCCACGGTTGGATTATATTGATTCGTCGTTTTGGTTGAGTTATTAGTCAACGCCTTCAAAGTGTCCGACAAAAGGTCTAAGAGGGGGGTTTTGTGCGTTGTACGATTATTATTCATCGTACGATTGTTGATTTATCATTGATATGACTTAGGGACGACATCCTTGTGAAGAACTCAAGTCGGAACCCTTCCGTTCGTTGTCTTCTTCGTGGTTCAAGCTTCCCGGTCGAACCGTGTCCTTCGGGATTTTCGGTAACGTTTATTAAGGCAAGTATACATTTATGATTGTACGTTCTCGACTTTAAAAGTATGAAATATTGATGGTATGATTATTTCTAGCCACTCCGGGACGGGCCTATGGTCCTCTGAGGGTTTCGTAGCCTCTGGTGCGATTCCATGGTTGATATGAACGAACCGTTTCTACGGCATTCATATGAAATAATGTTGGCATGTAATGAACGAACCGTTTTGACGGCATTCCTACATGTAACGGCGTATAATATGAACGAACCGTTTCTACGGCATTCACATACGTCTTGAGACTTTAGTCATTCCGGAATACTAGTCTTAAATTGATGAATTGACGGATATTGATGAATTGACGGATTACATTTACTTTATTGTCGAGGAGTATTATGTTTCATATTGTTATACTTGCACTAGCTATTCGACGGCTAACCCCTTTATGGGGGAAATACGTTTCATGTATTTCAGGTTCCAGGAGAGCGGACAGGTGGGTACCGGGTCAGCATGAAGATGATGGGCAAGTGTGATACTGTGTTTTGTCTCCGGTTATTTTCTTGGATTCCTCCATTCAGGTTGTTGTACTGGAATGGATTTTTAAATACTCGAGTATTGTATTTCAGTTTCCTTGATGTTCCGGCCTGTGTTGCCGAGGTATTGATTTGTACAGTGATGTATATGGTTTCATTGGTTATGGTTTTGAATACCATTTGTATCGTCTTTCTTTCCATTGTATGTAGACCTTCTCGGTCAAGTTTATAGTTCCGCGTATGTTTAGCCTTGTGGGTCCCACGGCGGGGGTCACGGTGCTGTAATATACCCTGAATAACTTGGGGGTGTTACAGAATATGGTATCAGAGCTTAGGTTTATGGATACCTAGGTTGTCGGTCTTTTGGGTCGATTGAGTTGTCATTTGCCCACAGTATCACTACTCTGCCATCATCACAGTGCGACCGGTACTTGTAAGTCCTCTCACTCTTCTTGTATTTTCTTGACCGTTTCGTTTTTAGCTTGGTATTCTTTGGAATTGGTCACTTCGAGGAGGTGCGATTTGGATTATACTTCCGCACGTGTGTGCCCGTTAGAATGTTGGATGTAAGTAGGAAGAATCGTGGCCGTGGTCATGGACGTGAACTCTTCTTTGAGATTTTGTTAAATTGCTAATTGCGATATTGGTGTGTAACGGTATTATGTTGAGACTTTGTTTAGGAGTCGCATGCTAGTATCACGGGAGATCTTCGACTCCACTGACCTGTAAGTATGTCGTTCGGATTATTCGATAATTCTTGGTTATCTTGGTGATTTTGGATTTTCCGTTGAAATGTTGTTTGTACGAGTGATTGTAAGTTTCGAGGACGAAACTTATTTTTAAGGGGGGTAGAGTGTAATACCCCGATTTTTCGGATATATTTTTTTCGTTTATATATTGGATATCGTGGATGGTTAATTATGCTCGAGGACGTTGTGAACGTTTGATAATGTTATTGAATTGAGTATATGTATTGATTTTGCCGTATGCTCGTATTTGGTATGTCATGACTTTGGACAGGAATTGTTGAAATTGGCTAAGTATGGAATTATTACGTACGTTAATAAGGTGAGATTACGTACGTAAGATTGGCATGGTTACGTACCTTAAGGCTAAGGTATTACGTACGTAATGAAGGCATCGGACAGAACCGAGTCCTGTGAGGCAGGTGGGACCCTGTTTCGGCAACTTTCGGCGGAGGATGTTGACAGGTGAGTCAACGTACGTGTTACGTACGTCATACAGGACGTGTTACGTACGTAACACAACCGTTGTACTGTAGCAAGTCAACTGGTATATTACGTACGTTATATGGTATGGGTTACGTACGTAATGGACTGCACGGAATGAGACAGTAAGTTGGTTACGTACGTTATGGATTTTGGATTACGTACGTTAAAGTTGTTACGTACGTTAAGAAAGGACACTTACGTACGTAATGAGAGTGCAATTTATATATTGAAGTGTTGCCTTTCATTTCTCTCACGATCCTTGAGATATTTCTCTCCAAAACTCGTCCCTCTTCACTTTTAAGAGTGATCTAGACACTTTTAACATGATTGTGAACTTGGAATCATGGAATTAGAGCTTGGTTATGGAACTATTGTTGATTCTTGAAGTGATTTCTTGTGTTATCCATATTCTATGAGGTTTATGTTGAAGGAAGATAATGATATGCTTTGAATATGTTGATTATGATTATGGAATCATAGAGATCTTGATGTTCTTGAGGCCATATGATGACTATGATGATTTAATGATTCTTGGAATGGAGTTCAATTATTCTTTCTTCGTGGTCCGTCCATACAAGGTAATCCTCGTATCCCTTTTATAGTGGTTCGTTTTTTTTTAAAGGATTACTACTTGGGAGGGAGTATGTTGGGAATTGTGTATTTTGATGTTTGTCTTATTTCAGAGTAAATGCATAAATTGGACTGTACTTTTATCCAGTGCGTGAGTATTTTGAAATTTGCTTTTGGTATTTTGCCAACTGAATTTTTATTTCGTAAAACCGATTCCCTAAACTGAATTTTTGGCATTTTTAACCTTGATCGTTTTGACGGTATTTGGAAAATGATTTTTTTTAGTATTTGAAAAATATTACCGTCATCAGTCTTTTTGACATTTTTGAAATAACGTGGAAAATTGTGCTTAGCCTGGTAAATCCTTGTGAGAAGGGTTTACGGCATGTAATATTCCCAGGAGGATCTGGGGTGTTACAATTATGGTATCATGTGATAATGTTATACGAGATTTATTGGAATGGTAATAAGAGATTTCGGATGTTGATATGATTATTGAGATCTTCTTCATATGATGATAACAGTATTTTTGCGACTCTTAAGGTTGTATGAATGGCATGATGAAAGAAACGGTAACATGGAGATATATACCTTGGATATGTTGTTTTGAACGTGATTTCGGATATTTCATGTTCTTGAAAAACTCTTGAATTACCCGAGGTGATGAAAATTTTTAAGAAGTGTTGATGTTTTGAATATGAATATGGAATATTCATATCTAGAGCTAAACTATGTGTTGGAAATAATATTCGTATAGGAAATACGAATGTGATTATGAGTTTGATGAGACTATTATTCATCTCTGAAATTGGAAGCCCATACGTATGGAGCAAATATTCAAATCGAATGATTGTATTGTTTGATAACCTTAGAATATGATTATCTATAATGTTGAACTAATTGGATGGTTCGAATTAACGATGATCATCGGAAAATTTTAACTACGGATTTACGAGAAGGGAACCTTGTCAATTCGTATTTAAGAATTGAGTTTGGGACTTTTAGACATTTATTATTGGTCCGAATTAGTTGCTGATATGATCATCATATTTCGACTCGTATTGTGGACAGGATTTGTAAGTGTCTGAGTTGGATTGTTCAGAATGTGATTAGTCGAGATATGGTGAAACGGTTGAGTTTGTGATTTGGTGGTGTTGATATTGGTCGTCATCGAACCTGTTGATTATTAATCCTTCGTCTTACAATAAGGTATGATGTTTGATCGTGAATTATGACGTTGTGTTGCGGTTAAGGTTGAAGGGTTCGTAGATTAACTTGGTCGAGACAGAGGGAATTCGTAAGACGAAATCAACTGAATTGGTAACAGTTCGTTGTATTGATATCGAGGCAAGTTTTATACTCGTACTAATCAATGAGACTAATGTTATTGTGTAGGCGTACGAATGTGTATATCATTTCGGGACTTGGCCTCTTTATGATTGTATTGATATCAGGGGATTGGTTGACACGACACCCGTCGGCAATTTATGCCAAATGTTACTGTTGTTTGTAAAAGGCCGATTCGAGGCATTGCGATACTTGTGGGTAAAGTCGCTGTCGATTGCCGATTCGCGGTATCGACGTATCGATTGTGATTGTGATGGATGTTCCATTGAGATATGGTGGTGATCGTTGTCATCGATATCGGTGTTTTTCTATTAATATTATATTAACCGATTGGAGACGTTTGATATATCCTTTCTTTTTTTTTCTCCATTTCGGTGGTCGGTTTAACACACCGGGACATCTATTCTATCGTATCATTGATTATCGATTGACCGTTCTAAGGTAATCGAGGTATTGAATTGGGATTATCGAAGATATTCTCATCCGTTGTATCGTTGTTATCGATTGGCCATTCTACGGTAATCGAAGTATTGAATTGGGACTGTCGAGGATAGTTCCCATCCGTTGAATTATTATTGTCGTGTTGGCCGACTCAAGGCAGCACACTATTATTCTTGTGAACTCGGTAATTTTGTGATCATTGAGAGCTGAGGATTTCCCGAATTGTGGTGTTGTGATTATTGCCGTGTTAATCGGTCCTTAGGGAATTCTGATCCTAGGATGGTTGTTTTGAATATCGTTGGTCGTGTTGATTTTTCATTATTCGTGTGTCATCGTTCACTTGGTGAGTCGTATGATCCGTATTGGATGTTTTATCCCTTGAGTTTCGTTGTCATGTTGTATCGTGGCATATCTGGAATCATGTCAGTGTGCCGATTGGTTATGTGTAAGATTTTTAGCCAGGCACTCGATGGTCATGCGTGGATATTTCCGCATTGGACCGTGCACACGAGACGTAGTTCTTGAGGCTAATTAGGTACATTGTCACACGTATATTCTGGATTCTGTATACGGGGTGGACATGTGCACGGACACATTTCCGGATCGGGCGTACTGTGATGTCCCTCTTGAGCTTTATTGATTGATCGTTCTTAGTCCATGTTGTATTGGATATGTCCGACGATTTGCGACTGGTTGTTCATACGCCGAGGGGTATGTCCGACAGTCAGGTTGGTTTCTTTGAGATCTATTTTGTGATGATTTACAACTTTGGGCTGTTCGGATTTCAGGCCATTGTGATGTATCGGTATTTCCGTTGGAGCCTTCGGGCATTGTGAATTCGTATCTTTTTCGGCATTGGTTTGGTTTACCTTCGGGTAATGTATTGTTGTGTTCTATATTGATGATTCGCCGGTTGGGCGTAAGTTTCGGTTCTTGTGCATCTCGTTGAGTTTTTCCTGGCGAAATATTTCTTCCCCCTACCTGTTTTAAGTTTCGGGACGAAACTTCTTTTAAGGAGGGTAGAATGTAATACCCGTAATTTTTGTTCCCCGGAAATTTTCTATTTTTGGCGGAAGTCTATTTTGACGACTTGCTTGGGACCGTTTCGTCATTTTGAGAATGATTAATTCTACACTTTTTGTCATCCGAGTTCGTTTCGGTATCGTTCTGTTGAATTCCGTGTTCTTTAGCGACTTTTCCACGTATAAGTTCGACTTTGTTAAATCACCATAAATTCTTGGAAACTCCAAAAATTCTGAATCTTGGCAATATTATAAAGCATCGAGTTAGCTTTCCAATGGTTCAAGCGGTGAGTCAATCGGAGTCCAGACGAGGGAGTTATGATCGAAATAGCTAAGTCACTCTCATTTTCTAGATTCGGCCAAAACCGCCTGTACCCGGTGCCGCGGCACACCTGGGCTGAGCCGCGGCACACTGCCGAGCCCTGGGAGCAAATTTTGGGCCTGTGCCGTGGCACACCTATACTGAGCCGCGGCACACATGACAGTTTACCCTATATATGCGTTTTTTTGTGCGATTCAACCGATACTTTTCCATTTCTTCACCTTCACACGGGAGAGAAGGCTTGAGAGAGGGAAGTTTCTTCATCTATCACTTGAGTGGGTGATTTCCTTCATCTATTTTCGATTGTGAAGCCCGGATCATCGTTCTATCGCGTGCTCTTCGAATCATAGTGCTTGGATCTTCAAGAGGTAATTTCTTCAACATCTTGGATTTCGATTTTGTATTGGGTAATGATGTTTTGGGTGTTAAAATCATGGGGTATGAAGTGATATACGCATGATTATGGACATGTTTGAGTATTCATCGGATTATTGAAAGATTATTCAAGAACACTTCGAATTTTGTGTTGGAAATTGGGGATTTTATTTGACTTCATCCTTTTGATCCGTAGTAATTTAGATTAGTGATGGATTGATGATGATTTAGGTGTATTCTATCATTTCCATCATTATTCCACGGTTGGATTGTATTGATTCGTCGTTTTGGTTGAGTTATTAGTCGACGCCTTCAAAGTGTCCGACAAAAGGTCTAAGCGGGGGGTTTTGTGCGTTGTACGATTATTATTCATCGTACGATTGTTGATTTATCATTGATATGACTTAGGGACGACATCCTTGTGAAGAACTCAAGTCGGAACCCTTCCGTTCGTTGTCTTCTTCGTGGTTCAAGCTTCCCGGTCGAACCGTGTCCTTCGGGATTTTCGGTAACGTTTATTAAGGCAAGTATACATTTATGATTGTACGTTCTCGACTTTGAAAGTATGAAATATTGATGGTATGATTATTTCTAGCCACTCCGGGACGGGCCTATGGTCCTCTGAGGGTTTCGTAGCCTCTGGTGCGATTCCATGGTTGATATGAACGAACCGTTTCTACGACATTCACATACGTCTTGAGACTTTAGTCATTCCGGAATACTAGTCTTAAATTGATGAATTGACGGATATTGATGAATTGACGGATTACATTTACTTTATTGTCGAGGAGTATTATGTTTCATATTGTTATACTTGCACTAGCTATTCGACGGCTAACCCCTTTATGGGGGAAATACGTTTCATGTATTTCAGGTTCCAGGAGAGCGGACAGGTGGGTACCGGGTCGGCATGAAGATGATGGGCAAGTGTGATACTGTGTTTTGTCTCCGGTTATTTTCTTGGATTCCTTCATTCAGGTTGTTGTACTGGAATGGATTTTTAAATACTCGAGTATTGTATTTCAGTTTCCTTGATGTTCCGGCCTGTGTTGCCGAGGTATTGATTTGTACAGTGATGTATATGGTTTCATTGGTTATGGTTTTGAATACCATTTGTATCGTCTTTCTTTCCATTGTATGTAGACCTTCTCGGTCAAGTTTATAGTTCCGCGTATGTTTAGCCTTGTGCGTCCCACGGCGGGGCTCACGGCGCTGTAATATACCCTGAATAACTTGGGGGTGTTACATGCATAGATTTGATTTCTCCGGTTAATGATGAAGTTATTTCCATCACGCACAATTGTCCTTGGACTCCTTGTAACCACACTTCAATTCCTTCTTGTATCATCTCTCGTTGAATCTTGAGCTGGGAGGTCAGAGTCTCCAGCATCTGGATAGAAACAGGCTTGCGACTAAGTGCATCGGCCACTACATTCGCTTTGCCTGGATGATAAAGGATCTCCAAGTCGTAGTCCTTAATCAGTTATAGACATCTCCTCTGCCGCATGTTCAACTCTTTCTGACTGAAGATGTATTTGAGACTCTTGTGATCCGTAAAGATCTGACAGTGAGTCCCGTACAGGTAATGTCTCCATATTTTCAAAGCAAAAACTACTGCTGCTAGCTCCAAATCATGTGTTGGGTAATTCACTTCATAAGGTTTCAGCTATCGTGATGCATAAGCGATCACCTTATCATTCTGCATCAATACACATCCGAGTCCTTGGTTCGAAGCATCACTGTAAACTATAAATCCTCCAGTTCCCTGTGGAAGTGTTAAAATCGGTGCTGTCGTCAATCTCTTCTTCAATTCATCAAAGATATTCTGGCACAACTCGTTCCACTCAAACTTTTGAGTTTTCTGCAGGAGTCAAGTAAGTGGGTGGGAAATTTTGGAAAACCCTTCCACGAACCGACGATAATATCCAGCAAGTCCTAAGAAACTCCGGACTTCTTTCACGTTCTTTGGAGGCTTCCAATCCATAACTGCTTCGATCTTCTGAGGGTCTACTCAGACTCCTTTAGCTGATACCACATGGCCGAGCAACATTACTTCCTTTTGCCAGAATTCACACTTAGAAAGTTTGGCGTACAATTGCTCGCTTCTCAAAAGTTCTAATACAATCCGCAAATGCTGTGCATGTTCTTCCGGGCTCTTGGAATAAACTAGAATGTCATCAATGAACACCACCACAAATTTATCCAAATATTCGATGACACTCGGTTCATCAATTGCATGAATACAACAGGTGCGTTAGTGAGACCAAACGGCATCACTACAAACTCATAGTGTCCGTAGCGAGTTCTGAACGCTGATTTCGGAATATCAGATTCCTTAATCCTCAGCTGATGATATCCTGATCTCAGATCGATTTTAGAAAATACCGTTGCTCCTTGTAACTGGTCAAACAAATCAACAATCCGTGGCAACGGATACTTGTTCTTAATCGTCATTTTGTTCAGCTCTCAATAGTCAATACACAGTCGAAGCGATCCATCCTTCTTCCGGACAAAAAGAACTGGAGCTCCCCAGGGCGAAACGCTTGGCTGGATATAGCCTTTGTCTAGTAACTCCTTCAGCTGCTTTTTCAGTTCGTACATCTCAGTAGGTGCCATACGATACGACGCCTTAGAAATTGGGGTAGCTCCGGGTTCCAGCTCAATGGTGAATTCTACATCCCGTCGTGGAGGTAGTCCAGGTAACTCGTTAGGAAATACATCCGAAAATTCGTTCACAACAGGAATGGATGAAAGTTCCACAATTTCGTCTTCTTTCTTCATTGCATAGCACCAGTATCCGGTACAGCCCTGTTTCAACAATTTGACAGCTTTCATCGCCTTGATCAACTTTCCTGAGCTTCCTGGTTTCCATCCTTCAAACAATATTTCGGAACCATTGTCAGCGATCAGCGAGATATTCCTCCTTCGGTAGTTTACAATAGATCCATATCGATTAAGCCAATCGTCTCCGAGTATCAGGTCGTCTCCTTGCATTTCTATCACAATCAGATTTGAGAGCCACTCTCTGCCTCCAAGTGATACAGGGAAATCTCTAGTTTCTAAGTTTCCAACAATCCTCTCTCCACTCGGTAAACCAACAACATAAGGTTCACAATTATGAAAACCAGAAATATTCAAACGATTTACACAAGACAAGGATATAAATGAATGTGTAGCTCCTGTATCGAATAAAATGCTAACTGGCTGGGAAAGGATCTCGAGCAGATGCACGATGCGGCAATGATCCCGATCGTCTCTGTTCTCCTCATCTCGTACAGACGTGGGGGAACAGATCTGGCACTCGATGTACCCTTTCGGTCCCATTGTCCTCTTCCTCGTCCGCAGCCAAAATTCTGAGGCATCTGAACACTTTGCTGCGTATGTTGGATACTGGCTTCCTTCTGGAGTGGCTGTGGTGTACGGGCTCTAAAAGACTTTGCATCCTCTTCACAGAACACCGCACGATGTACCTCTCGACTACAATCAAAACAAGTCATGGCAAGAAGGGGGCAATTCCGTCGATAGTGCCCCGTCTGGGTGCAGTTAAAGTATTTCCTGGTGACATCTGTCATGGTTGATGCTGCTACGAAGTTCTTTCCGCTCCTAACTGGGTGCGGAGGTTTCTTGAAAGAATGAAAGGACGACTGGGCATTGCGGGGCCCGCTGCTCTTGTGCTCTGTAAAAGTACCAGAGACTTTCTGCTTTTTGGATTCCGTAAACATCTCCATTGCTGCTTCCTTGATTTCGTACGCCAATGCTTTATCCTGGTATTGGTGGAGAGTGGTACATTCAAAACCGGGTATGTACCTCTGGATTTCTGGTTTCATTCTCATATCAAAATGGATCATCATTTCAGCATCTGTTCTGACTAGGTGTCGAACAAATGCCAGTTGTTGGTTAAACGTCTTAACTGCTTGAGATACTGACACATCTGAAGGCTGAGCGGAGAAAAACTCCCGAACCTTAGCTTCCCTCACAGGACGAGGGCAGTACTGGGCTTCCATAATCAATTTAAACTCTGTCCAATCAGCATCATGGTCTACAAGCCGGATGGATTCCCACCATTCGGACGCTTCCCCTATCAGAAAGTATTGAGCGATAGAGGCTCTCCGATCGTCTGGGCAGTTAATCCCGGCAAAAATTTCCTCCAATTCCTTCAACCAATGGTCCCAGGTGGGAGTCTCAGAAATACCGTCGAATTTAGGTGGTTGCATCTTCGCCACCTCTTGCATCCATCGGTCACCTCGATTTCCCATATCTGGAATCCCTTGCTGCCTATCTCCCTGCTGTAATCCCACCGCCACCTGCATTCGGTCCACGACCTGAGCGAACTGAGTCATCTGGTTCACCACCTGACGAAGGATTTTTGGTACAGCAAGTTCCGGTTCGTTATTGATAGATCTTTGTGGCTTGCCTGAGCTATGACTGGCCTGATTAGAAGGCGACGCTTCCCTTTCAGCATTCCTTCGTCCGCGTCCACGACCGAGACCACGTCCACGCCCGCCTCTCAACATACTGTAAGCATAAATACTCAATATACAGGAAACAATACCGTTCAAATGCTCAAATACAAAGAAATATAACATGTAAATGACGAGATAGAGTTTAGGAACTTACAACCACCGTTCGCATGAATACGTAGGCAGTACAGTGATGTTATTCGCGGCCGGTTACCTCAAAAGACATATATGACCCCTATTTTAACCCAATGGCCAAGATATCCATAATCTTAGATCTGATACCATATTCTGTAACATCCCCGATATATTTAGGAATTTTACAGCGCCGTAAATCCTTTACATAAGAATTTACAAGGCTGAATAAATGAAATGACAATGACAGATACCAACTTATGAAATCACTTGAAATAAAATACGACAATTCTGGTTCAATACGGAAAATAAAAATGTCCAAATGGAGAATATTAATGCATCACTGAAATCCAAACATCACAAATTACGACGTACTCGAGTACTTATTAAATAACCAACAACAGATAATAAACCCGACCAGAACATCACTCTGCACCCTCGTCTCATGCAGCTCCAGTGGTTGTTTCCCCGTTCTCCTGGATCCTGAACATAAACAAATGTTCACCCCCGAAGGGGTTAGCACAACGATGCTAGTACAAGTACCACAACATATTATTCAACATCTCACGAAGAATAATAATAACGTAAATGACAAAATACCAACGGGTCTTCTCCTACGAGAAACTCATAAATAACATACACAACTGATAATCACAACATGATATCATAACATACACATGGTAATTCCGACGATCCAGCGTTCACTGCCTAGAACCCACGATGATCCCGTCAGACCAACCCGTGGTGGAAAAACCCGTCCGATGATCCAGCGCACGCTAGCATAGATCCCCCGATGATCTCGTCGGACCAACACGAGGTGGACATACGACAACGACATATATGCATCACAATATGTATAACATCAATAAGTAAAACAAATAAGGTACTTGCCTTGATTCGAAGACAAGAACAATACTTCCACGAAAACGAAACACTCGAAGGTCGCCCCTTCGATCAATCACGTAACAAGCTCGAACCTTAACAAAAGAAATAATATAGAATTCATCTAAAGTCGAATGAACATCTAACAATCCAAATTACGGTCGGAAATTCTCAAAATGAAATCTGTCTGGCTTGCTTAACGCACGCTACGTATCCTATGTAGCGTACGTTAAGGCTACTCGTTAGCGCACGCTATTATACGCAGCCTAGCGTACGCTAACTATGTACGGTGAGTACCTCACTGATCAGTCGATTGACTCGTCTGATGAAATAACGCACGCTAAGTTCCAATCGTAGCGTACGCTAAACATACCCAACATCGCACGTTAATTCACATAGCTTAGCGCACGCTAAGCGTGCATGGAAGTTTCATTACTGGGCAGCAAACTTGTTCTAACGGTGATGAAACTTACGAACTCCTTAGGGATTAACGTCCGTTATCCGTCTACATATCATGTTCATAACTTATGAATGATCTTACGGATTAAACAACTTCGAGATACAAGGATACGTATGTTAGGCGTATTTTTATGCGCTTATTTATCATTATTCTATATCCATTTTGAGTCTAAATCTGCATAAATGAGCTTTTAATACACTATCTTTATATGTTTTGTAGAAAATTGTAGTCCGGAAGCTCGAACGGCGAAAAACGGGCCAAAACGACAATTTTTGGCCTGGGGCCACAGCACACCAAGTCCAGGCCGCGGCACACCAAGGCCAGGCCGCGGCACACGCACGGCACAGCAAGGTGCCAAACTCACTGTACCGGGGGCCGCGGCACGCACTTACTGAGCCGCGGCCCATGAAGAAAATATTACGCCCAGGCATGGGGCGCTGAACGTTAGGGGCCGCGGCACGCACTTACTGAGCCGCGGCCCACGGGGCGGTAATGATGATCCAGCCCTCGTTTTTGGACTGTTCTGAAGCCAGTTGTCGACCTAATTCCCGGACGCGTTTTTGGCTGTTGAAAAATTATAAATAGGGAGAAAAGGTCAGAAGAAAAGATCATCGAGGAGAAGGAGAAAACATCAAGGAACAAAGAGCGGAAGCTAGAGAACGGAGGAATCCAAGTTCTTCGTCTGCGTTTGATTTCTATGCTTTCTTTAATTCTTTTTGTATTATTATTTTCTAGCATGTCAGGCTAGAACCCTATTCTAGGATTTTGATGAAACCGAAGTTTTGACGAATTTACTTTTGATTATGCATTATTAAATTATATTTCCCTTTCTTATTGAGTTTTCCCAACTGTTTTAATTACTATCAATTATGTGGCCTATGATTGATTTGTTTTGATTAGACAACTCGAATCGGGAGAGGAGAGTTGGTAGGAAAAATTGGTGAGAACCGTTTTATCTTGTGAGATAGGAATATACTCATAGGAATTACGTGGCTTTTCTGAAGATTTCGTACTTTTTGCCTATTGTCGAATTAATTCACCTAGGAATAGAGTGTGTTATTCGCCTTAGAGAATTCTATTGACCTCGGGAGAGGCAGTAGAGTATTTTAGCAATCTTCGCCTTCAATAAATTGGGAAATCATTTAATTCATATAAATCAAGAGTAATTCGGATAAACCGAGGTGGATTCACAATCCCATATACTTCCCTATTTGATTTTCTTTCTTCGAACAATCGATTTTACTATTTATTCTTTCATTAATTTTCTTTAATTATTACTTGCACCTTCAATTTCGATAGTTCAATTAAAACTAGAACACGCATAAATCGGTAATTAGTGAGTCATTCCTCGAGGGAACGATACTTTCTTACCACTTTATTACTTGCTTACGACAACGTGCACTTGCGTTAACCAAATTTCGTAACAAGTTTTTGGCGCCGTTGCCGGGGACTGATTATTTTACTAATATCGATTTCAGTATTTCTAGTCTTAATTTTAACATTATTTTATTTTTGTGTAATTTTTTTTATTTGTTTTCCTTTCAGGAATTTCTGGTTAGTGCATGAGAAAATTCGGTAACGATGGCCTACTACCTTTGGATACTGAACTCGAGCGCACTCTTCGGAAAAACAAGAAGGAAAAGCGTGAGCTATTGACAAAAGACAACATGGCCGATAACACAGAAAATCACGGAGTAGACAACCCTATGCAGCAAGCTCAACCGGCATTGGTACTCTGTGATTATGCAATGCCACAAATCAATGCAAACTTTTCGGGGATTCGGCGTCCAACCATCCAAGCGAACAACTTCGAAATTAAGCCGGCTATTATTCAGATGGTGCAAGCAAGCCAATTTTGTGGACTGGCAAACGATGATCCCAACGCACATATCACTTCATTTCTCGAGATTTGTGACACCTTCAAGAATAACGGTGTTACCGATGATGTTATTCGTCTGCGGCTTTTCCTTTTCTCTCTAGGGGATAAAGCCAAGT
The DNA here is from genome assembly GCA_033398695.1 of Orobanche coerulescens. Classification (NCBI taxonomy): domain Eukaryota; kingdom Viridiplantae; phylum Streptophyta; class Magnoliopsida; order Lamiales; family Orobanchaceae; genus Orobanche; species Orobanche coerulescens. The sequence goes on from CM065804.1 coordinate 207,568,689, forward strand.
TTTGGTTGGATTCATTACCGCTGGGCTCTATCACGACTTGGGCGGAATTAGCATAAGCCTTCCTCGCTAAGTTCTTTCCACCATCAAAGACAGCGAGACTTAGGAACGAGATAACTACTTTCGGGCAATTTGATATGGAGTCGCTTCATGAAGCTTGGGAGCGATACAAGGATTTGCTAAGGAGATGCCCACACCATGGTCTACCGGATTGGCTGCAAATTTAGACATTCTATAACGGATTGAGTGCTTCTACACGCACTCTTGTTGATGCAGCCACTAGAGGAGCGTTAATGGGAAAGACTATGGCGGAAGCTCATTCTCTATTGGAGGCAATGGCTGCAAATGCTTATTAGTGGTCTTCCGAACGAGTGAACCCAAAGCGAGTTATGGGAGTTTCCGACAACGATCCGATCTCTACACTATCAGCCTAAGTCGCAGTGCTGACTCAGCAATTGCAAGTTTTTTCACATGCTCCTACCTCCGTTACCACGGAATCATGTAATTGGTGCAATGGGTCTCATCCTAGCGCAGAGTGCCAAGTCGGAAATCCTTTCGAGCAACCTCCAATGGAACAAGCTCAGTTTGTGGGGAACGGGAATCGGCAGAACAATCCGTATTCCAACACATACAATCAAGGGTGGCGAAATCACCCAAATTTTTCGTGGAAGAACGGGCAAGCTTTAAAACCTCCGCAAGCTCAATTCGCGCAACCCCCACATCAGCCCCCTCAACCACCAAAGGTATCCTTGGAAGATGCTCTTGCTCAAGTGGCGGCTAATACGAGCCAATTCATGACCCGCACTGTGACCACTTTACAAAATCATTCCGCCTCCATCCGAAACTTGGAAGTACAAATGGGGCAGATTGCAAATCTATTGTCCTCTCGACCTCAAGGTGTATTACCCAGCGCCACCAAAATGAACCCCAAGGAAAACGTGCAAGCGATCGAGCTACAAAGCGGAAAGGAGCTGAAAGTGCAGCCTACCAATAACAAGGACAAGAGCGACCACAGTGAGAAAGAAAAGGACGAGGCGCCCAAGCCAAAGGCAGTGTCGACTACTCATCCCACTCCTCAAATTCCATTCCCACAACGTCTGCAAAAGCAAAAATTGGACAAGCAATTCTCCAAGTTTCTTGACGTCTTCAAGAAACTACATATCAACATTCCATTTGTCGATGCCTTGGAATAAATGCCGAGTTATGTGAAGTTTATGAAAGAAATCTTATCAAACAAAAGAAAGCTCGAGGAGTATGAGACAGTCGCATTGACGGAGGAGTGCAGTGCTATTCTACAGAAGAAGCTCCCACCTAAATTGAGGGATCCGGGAAGCTTTACTATTCCATGCACCATTGGGAATTCGTCCTTTGAAAGAGCCCTATGTGATCTCAGAGCCAGCATAAACCTTATGCCCCTTTCTATTTTTAAAAAGCTGGATATTGGGGAAGCCAAGCCGACGACGGTCTATTTGCAATTAGCAGATAGATCTATCAAATATCTGAGGGGAGTAATAGAGGGCGTCTTAGTCAAGGTCGATAAATTCATCTTTCCGGCTGATCTCATTGTGCTCGACATGGAGGAGGACCACAACATCCCAATTATCTTGGGAAGACCATTTTTGGCAACCGGCCGAACTTTGATCGATGTGGAAAAAGGGAAGCTTACTCTACGAGTTCAAGAGGAGCAAGTAACGTTCAATATCTTTCGATCCTTAAAATATCCTAGTGATGCTGAAAATTGTTTCCAAGTTGACGTCATTAACTCGTGTGTAAGTAGAGCCTTTCGAGAGAATTATCCATTCGATCCACTGGAGCCAGTTTTAATTGGGTCTGCTTCCGAATTAAATTCAGAGCATGTAGCCCATGTACGACACATGGATGCTTCCCCACCATTTTTCACTCGTCGACCATGTGAGGAGCTCGGAAGTTCACCAACTCGACCCATCCCATCAATCGAGAAACCCCCAAAGCTGGAGCTCAAGCAGCTGCCGACTCATTTAAAATATGCATTTTTGGGACCCGACGATTCATTGCCAGTCATTCTTTCGGCCACTTTAGCGGGGGATCAAGAGGAGAAATTATTGAGTGTTCTGAGGGAGTACAAATCTGCCCTTGGATGGTCTATTGCGGATATTAAGGGAATCAGCCCATCCATTTGCATGCACAAAATTTTGATGGAGGAAGACTACAAACCATCTGTGGAGCATCAGCGCCGTTTAAATCCAAATATGAAAAAGGTGGTAAAAGTCGAGGTTTTAAAGCTCCTGGACGCAGGTATGATCTTTCCTATTTCTGATAGCAAGTGGGTAAGTCCGGTCCAAGTGGTGTCAAAGAACGGTGGGATAACGGTTATTCAAAATGATAATAATGAATTAATTCCCACTAGGATTGTCACGGGGTGGCGTATGTGCATAGATTATAGGAAATTAAATAAAGCCACTAGAAAAGACCATTTCCCTTTACCTTTTATTGATCAAATGTTAGATAGATTAGTCGGACACGATTTCTATTGCTTTCTTGATGGTTATTCTGGGTATAATCAGATCTATATAGCCCCAGAAGACCAAGAAAAGACGACGTTTACATGTCCTTACGACATTTTCGCTTATAGGCGCATGCCTTTTGGTTTATGTAATGCGCCGGCCACTTTTCAACGGTGTATGATGGCTATTTTTTCTGACATGGTAGAGCATTGCATTAAAAATTTTATGGATGATTTTTCTGTTTTCGGTGATTCGTTTGATATGTGTTTGCAAAATTTGCAGAAAATCCTAAAAAGATGCGAAGAAACAAATTTGGTCTTGAACTGGGAGAAGTGCCATTTTATGGTCTAGGAGAGCATTGTACTTGGCCACCGAATATCCTCACATGGAATTGAAGTCGACCGGGCAAAGATTGAAACAATCGAGAAGATGCCTCTGCCTACTTCGGTAAAAGGGATAAGGAGCTTTTTGGGACACGCTGGTTTTTACCGCCGGTTTATTAAGGATTTTTCGAAGATCACGAAGCCGTTGTGCAATTTGCTCATGAAGGATGTTCCGTTTAATTTTGACGGGTCGTGTACAGAAAGTTTCGATCTATTGAAGAAAGCTCTAAGCACCTCCCCGGTAATAGTCGCTCCAGACTGGGACCTCCCATTCGAATTGATGTGTGATGCTAGTGATTTTGCCATTGGGGATGTTTTGGGACAGAGGCGAGGGAAAGTGTTCCACGTTGTGTATTATGCAAGCCGAACTCTTGACGACGCCCAAAAAAATTATGCCACAACGGAAAAAGAATTGTTAGCGGTGATCTTTGCTTTTGACAAATTTCAGGCGTATTTATTGGGGACGAAAGTAGTAGTGTGGACTGACCATTCGGCGATCAAATACCTTATGGAGAACAAGGATGCTAAACCAAGGTTGATAAGGTGGGTGCTTCTCCTCCAAGAATTCAATTTGGAAATCCGCGACAAAAAGGGGACTGAGAATATTATTGCCGATCACCTTTCACGGTTAGAGAGTCCCCTTGAGAAGGGAGAAAGTCATCCACAAATCATGGAAACCTTTCCCGATGAACAGCTCTACAACTTGGGTTCGCAACACACGCCTTGGTATGCTGATCTAGTGAACTATTTGGCGAGCAAAATAATTCCGAATGACCTCTCGCGCCATCAAAAGAAGAAGCTGATTTCAGATGCTAAGTATTATTTGTGGGACGATCCTTTTCTATTTAAAAGATGCCCTGATCAAATCATTCGCAGATGTGTTCCGGATGAGGAAATCCGCAGTGTGCTGAATCAGTGTCATGCATCACCCTACGGTGGGCATTTTAGCGGAAATAGAACAACGGCAAAGGTCTTACAATCGGGGTTCTATTGGTCGTCATTATTCAAAGATGCTCACTCCTTTGTGTCCACGTGTGATCGGTGTCAACAGACGGGAAACATCTCCAAACGACATGAAATGCCATTGAACACCATACTTGAGGTTGAATTGTTCGACGTATGGGGGATCGACTTCATGGGTCCATTTCCTCCATAAAATAAGAATCTCTATATTCTGGTAGCAGTGGACTACGTCTCAAAGTGGGTCGAAGTGGTGGCACTACCAATGAATGGGTCCAATGTCGTAATCAAATTTATAAAAAAATATATTTTCACGCGTTTTGTGACTCCACGTGCTATTATCAGTGATGGTGGTTCACACTTCGACAACAAATTCCTTGATGCGGTCTTGAGAAAATACGGAGTCACTCATCGTGTTGCTACAACCTACCATCCCTAGACGAGCGGTCAAGTCGAGATATCAAATAGAGAGCTAAAATGGATTTTAGAAAAAATAGTCAGCTCATCTCGAAAAGATTGGTCCTTTAAACTCGATGATGCACTTTGGACATACCGTACTGCGTATAAAACACCTATCGGGATGTCGCCTTACATATTGGTTTATGGGAAAAGTTGTCATTTGCCCGTAGATATGGAACATCGTGCTTATTGGGCGATAAAGAAATTAAATTTTGATCTTAAATCTGCTAGTGAAAAGCGTTGTTTGCAGTTGAACGAGCTGGAGGAAATTCGCCATGATGCGTATGAAAATGCGAATCTTTATAAGGAGCGGACAAAGATTTGGCATGATAAGCACATCACACATTGAGAGTTCGTCCTGGGTCAAGAAGTGTTGTTGTTTAATTCTCGCTTAAGGTTATTCCCTGGGAAATTGCGTTCACGATGGTCGGGACCATTTACAGTAGTTCAAGTATTTCCACACGGAGCAGTGGAAGTACAAAAAGATGACCGTAAATTTAAAGTTAATGGGCAGCAGTTGAAGGCCTACTTGGGTAATCCAATAGACGCGCAGAATACGAGCGTCGTCTTATCCACCGCCGGATGAATGCTAGAAAGTCCGAATGAAGACTATAAACTTAGCGCTTCTCGGGAGGCAACCCGAGTATTAGTTGTAGATTTTTATTTTTCAGTATTTTCTTGCATTTTAGGAGTCTTTATTTTTCGTCATTTTTGCTTTGATATGCTTATCCCTCACGTTCTTGATGTGTTCCTTTGAAAATTCTGTGCAGGAATCTCCCCAGGGAAGAATTCAGCAATGGGCCGCGGCATAATAGAAGTGAGCCGCGGCACACACAAGTCGAACAAAAAGGGCTAACCTTCCTGTACCATGTGACGCGGCACAACCTTACTGATCCGCGGCACACCAGAACCCTGAGACGCGGCACATACGCACTGAGCCGCGGAACGCCAAATGCCCCAGAAAAGCCCAGGAAGCTGTACTCCGTGCTGCGGCACACTTACACTATGAGCCGCGGCACCTATATGTTGAGCCGCGGCACACGGCAACATTACAAAAAGGCCCAGGCAGGCTGTACTCTGGGCGCGACTCACTTAAGCTGTACCGCGGCCCCTGTTGCGAAGTTGGAAAGCCCAGGCCTCCTTCATATACTCGATCGGCCGACACCAGGTAAGTTTTCTTCCCTTCCTTCACGCAGCGCTTGGACGACCTCTATTCACTTTTTCTTCTTCTCGCCTTCTTCCATACAAAGCAAGGTAACTCTCATTCTTAATATTAATTGCTACATGGTTTGAAAAGTGAGGTGTTGTTCTTTATTCAATGCCGAATATGTTTTTTTTTCAAAGTTCTATCAAAATTGAGTTGGAATATGGTGATTATTGATTAATTGTGATGGTATTTGTTGATTATGTATGAATTGTTGATGTTATTTGTCGTTTGTCATGACTATCGATTGATGTTGTTATTTTTGGGATTGGATTTAGCCATTATAATTCTTGTTCTTCATTTAAACTCATGCATGTTAGGTGTTTGATAAAATGCGTCAATGAAAATTTTTGAGCCAAACATTTTCAAATTATATGCAACGAATTTTCTTATCGAATTACATTGTACCCCAACCCTTACATCATGTTTAAACTTGAAAGCTCAACCTTAATTTCCTCTTACGATGGTGCAAGACTCTATATTCACGTTCCGCGTATCTTAAGTCGAGAGTGGTGTAGTTTTCCTTAAAGGTTGTGTAATTTCCGGTGTTTATTTTTTCAGGAACCTCGCCATGGCTAGAAAAAGGAAGATTAGTACGAGGGCTAGGACACAATCATCCCCCACAAGAGGGGAGACATCACGAAGCCAAGCCGATTTAGAATCTCACCAATTCTCTGATCCGGAAATTTACAGAATATTCAACGAAAAAATCCGGCCTCGACCAATAATCCCGGAGCGGGGATTCACTCCCGCCCCCCAGGACGGTGAGCTTCTGACTATGATTGACAAGATGGAATGGGCTCGTTTCACTGCGCCACCCGAGCCGGCTGTGATCTCTATCGTCCAGGAGTTCTACGCCAGTGCTCTATTTCGACATATTCGGGCAGGGCAGATGATGGGGCAATCAGATACTCGGACTCAGGCCGTCGTCCGAGACCATACTGTGGATTTTTCGGTGGCTGCAATTCGGAGACTATACGAGCTGCCAGTGGTGTACAAGACGGCGTATACGCGGAGTATGAGTAGCCTCACGAGGGAGGCTCTGCTTGAGGCACTCACACAGCCCGGTTCCATCTGGGAGACGTGTGCCCTGGGTTCTTCAGCCTTCTATTTTAAGAGTTCGCGCCTCAGTCGGCTCGGGCGAGCCTGGTTATACTTCCTCTGCGCACGGGTCGATCCTACCTCGCAGATCCGCTCAGTTTTACTCTCTCGTGCCTGACTACTATATGCTATCACTACCGGGATCAGATTCGATGTGGCCCCTCATCTGGTCCGATCTATCCTTCAGTGCATTCAAGGAGGGGCCAAGACGAGGCTGAAGCACCCCTCTCTCATTTGCGCTCTATGCCGCCAGTCGGGCATGACTTGGTCGGATGATGAGCCAACGCTAGCACCCCAGGGTCCGATAGATCATCGCATTATTTCTCACTTTGACCAGTGGGGTGGAGCGCCGGCACACGCTCGGGGACGAGGATTTCTTCTTGACGAGCTACATGAGCAGTCCCTCGAGCCTCTTCTTCTGACGCATGAGCAAGCGGAGTCCAGCCCGCCGCCCGAGAGAGAGCACCTTCAGGCGATGTTCGACAGCCTGAGAGAGAAGATGAGGAGAGAGAGACATCTAGCTGCTGTGGGAGAGGAGATGAGGAGAGTTTCAGAGAGCCATCTAGCTGCTTTGAGAGAGGAGATGCGGACAGAGAGAGAGAGAGCCTCCTCGCAGCTGCCCGGTAGGAGATGAGCGAGCAGGCCCGCCGGGCAAATCGACGTGAGGAGAGGCGCTTGGCGGCGAGGGATGCGTACCATCAGGACTACCTTTCTGCGTGGACGAGCCATATACTGCATCCGGATGGGCCCTTCATCCCACCAGTTAGGCCATCTACACCGCCCTCCTCGCCGGATGAGGCCGGCACCAGTTCCTGAGCTGATACTAGGGGAGTACTTGACCTTTTCTCTTATTGCATATTACTATCTGTGTCATTGAGGTCAATGTACGTCCTAAGTTTGGGGGGATTTACTTTCAGTTGTTATTTACTTATTCGTTGTTATTTTTGCATTGTTTTTTGCGCTAGCCTTGCTTGTTTTGATTTTAGTTGCATTCGTGGATGTTACGTGCTTCCTTGTGTAAAATTGGTGATATGATACTGATTTATTTTTGAAGAAACGGTTGAGTTTTGGTCGAGTTGCAGTCTGCGATATCTGTTTCCTCTGAGTATTCATTTAGGTCTGAAATTTTTCGTGATTGTAGAAATTTTAGCGTATAAGAAAGGAGACACGTGTTTTCAAATCGCCGTCTATACGTTTGGTTACACTTTTCGCGTAGCTAGTCGTCCAGTAACATGAGTCTTGTTGGCACTTAAATTGATTTTAGAGTCGGATAGTCTTTCCCAAAAAGTCGAGAAATTGTTCTCTGATGGGAAGTCTAGTAACCGGGGGTATTCACGTGACCCGTTGTTTACTCTCGCGTAAAATGACAACCCTGAATAGATTAATGGTTTAGAGATATCGCATTTGCCGATGATGGGGAGCCTAGTAACCGGGGGTATTCACGTGACCCGTTGTTTACTCTCGTGTAAAACAGCAACCTTGAATCGGATGTGCGGGAATAGCTATTCGAGTTTTTTCTCCGCTGTAGAGGGGAACTTAGTAACTAGAAGCATCCATGTGCCCCATGAGTGTCTTTTACGTCAAACGGTTCCCCAATAGATGAGAATTGAAATCCACCCTAGGGTTATCCCAATGAAACATCCCGAGAGCCGGAACATAGTGGTTAACTCGAATCATTTTATTGATCATATATAAGGGAATGCTGTCCGAGGATTATTTTTGACGATGAAACTCTTGAATTATTTTTGCCACTAGACTGTGGGACTGGGCGAGTTGGCTTGTTTAATCTAACCCTTCATATTGGCGGTCGGTTAAATTCACGCTTGTTAATCTTTGAGCTTGATTTTCTTCATGAACGATTGATTAGCACTAAAAATGGTTACTTTGTGGAATCAGTGTCCGTGATGTGACTCACTAATACGATACTCGTATTATTCTTTGAGATTTTCAGGGGAGTATTGATTAAATTGATCACTATGGATTTGCACGATCATTCACGATACTTTTTGTTTAAAATTAATTTTTGCTTGAGGACAAGCAAAGGCTCAAGTTTGGGGGTATTTGTTAGGCGTATTTTTATGCGCTTATTTATTATTATTCTATATCCATTTTGAGTCTAAATCTGCATAAATGAGCTTTTAATGCACTATCTTTATATGTTTTGTAGAAAATTAGAGTTCGGAAGCTCGAACGGCGAAAAACGGGCCAAAACGACAATTTTGGCCTCGGGCCGCGGCACACCAAGGCCAGGCCGCGACACACGCACGGCACAGCAAGGCGCCGAACTCACTGTACCGGGGGCTGCGGCACGCACTTACTGAGCCGCGGCCCATGAAGAAAATATTACGCCCAGGCATGAGGCGCTGAACGTTAGGGGCCGCGGCACGCACTTACTAAGCCGCGGCCCGCGGGGCGGTAATGATGATCCAGCCCTCGTTTTTAGACTGTTCTGAAGCCTGTTGTCGACCTAATTCCCGGACGCGTTTTTTGACTGTTGAAAAATTATAAATAGGGAGAAAAGGTCAGAAGAAAAGATCATCGAGGAGAAGGAGAAAACATCAAGGAACAAATAGCGCGTATGTACAGCCTATCGGAAATTGACAAGGAGAAACCCGGAACGATGTCAGGTATGTTATCTGTCGCTGGAATTCCTGCTTTGGTGTTATTTGATACTGGCGCATCCCATTCATTTATCTCTAAGAAGTTGTTTAGCATGACTGAATTTAGAAGTAGGAAATCTTCTCAAAGCCTTGAAGTTAGTATACCAGCAGGAGAAATAATTTCTGTTGATGATATAGCTAACAGTATGACCATAGAGATAAATGAACGTTTATATCTAGCCGATCTATACATATTAGACATGAATAACTTCGACGTAGTCTTGGGTATGGATTGGTTGGATAAGTATGATGCCGTTTTGCAATGCGCGAGGAGGAACGTGGTCTTGCATCCAGCAGCCGGAGTAGAGGACGTATTTCAAGGGGTTAAGCGTAACAAAGCCCCTCCAGTGATATCAGCCATGAAAGCAACGAAGACATTGCGTAAGGGCAATTGTCAAGGATATTTAGTGAATATCATGGGGGAGTCGAAGTCCGAAGTAACGATCGAAGACGTTCATATCGTTAAGGATTATTCGGATGTTTTTAGGAGAACTTAGGGTGTTCCACGAGATAGACAAGTGGAGTTTACAATTGACTTGGTGCACAGGCGGCCCACATATCAAAGGCCCCATACAGGATGGCGCCAAAAGAACTACAAGCGAAGGTGCAGATTCAGGAGTTACTCGATATGGGATATATCCGACCAAGCGTCTCACCTTGGGGAGCACCGGTGTTATTCGTGAAGAAGAAGGATGGAAGCATGAGAATGTGTATCGATTATCGTGAGTTGAATCGACTCACGATAAAGAACAAGTATCCACTTCCCGAATCGAAGACTTATTTGACCACTTGGAGGTTCGGGAGTGTTCTCAAAGATAGATTTGAGGTCGAGGATACCATCAACTAAAGATCAAGGACGAGGACATTAGAAGGCGCTTTCCGAACAAGATATGGTCACTACGAGTTCGTAGTAATGCCATTTGGGCTAAGTAATGCCCCAGCAGTCTTTATGGACTTGATGAATAGAGTTTTCCAACCCTACTTGGATCAGTTTGTCATCGTGTTTATAGATGACATACTAATTTATTCGAAAGATGAAGCAAAACATGAGAAGCATCTACGGACGGTTTTGGAGATACTTCGCAAAGAGAAACTGTATGCGAAGTTTAGCAAGTGCGAATTTTGGCTCAAGAGAGTGGCATTCCTTGGACATGTTATTACTGCGCAAGGAATTGAAGTCGATCCGTCTAAGATAGAAGCTATCAACGATTGGAAAACACCAACTAACGCGAATGAAGTTCGCAGTTTCTTGGGGTTAGCAGGATATTATAGGAGGTTTATTGAAGGATTTTCTAAGATGGCCGCACCGATGACTCGACTAACGAGGAAAAGAGAACAGTTCCTGTGGAATGAGAAGTGCGAACAAAGTTTTCAAGAACTTAAGCGTAGACTAACCTCAGCTTCAGTTTTGACGATTCCAGATCCGTCTAGAGAATTCGTGATCTATAGTGACGCATCCAAGCAAGGATTAGGATGTGTTCTAATGCAGCAAGGTAAGGTCGTCGCTTATGCGTCAAGACAATTAAAGCCACATGAGTTAAATTATCCGACGCATGATTTAGAACTAGCTGCGGTAGTTCACGCCTAGAAGATATGGCGACATTACCTCTACGGAGGTAAATGTGAGATCTATACCGACCACAAAAGCTTAAGGTATCTATTCACTCAGAAGGAACTTAATATGAGACAAAGAAGATGGTTGGAGTTAGTGAAGGACTACGATTGTACAATTCACTATCATCCAGGGAAGGCGAATGTGGTCGCAGATGCTTTAAGTCGCAAGGTCAGAGGAGAATTGAATTGCATTTTGACTAAGGAAGATAAATTGGTCAGTGAATTTTCAAAGATGAACCTAGAAGTGGCTACACCGTTAAAGCCGGTGGAAGCAATTTTAATGACGTTGTCAGTTCAACCGACCTTGAGAGAGAGGATCAAGGAAGGTCAGGGTCAAGACAATTTCTTGACCAAAATGAAGGAGCGTGTTGTAGCTGGAGAAGATAAAGGATTTAGTATATCAGAAGATGGTACGATATACTACAAGGAAAGAATTTGTGTGCCCGACAATACGGATTTGAAGAAGACGATTTTGGAAGAAGCACACAACACACCATATCTTGCTCATCACGGTAGTACAAAGATGTACCAAGATTTGAAAAGCAAATTTTGGTGGGAAGGTTTGAAGAGAAACGTGGTGAATTCGTCGGAGATGTATTATTTGTCAGCAGGTGAAAGCCGAACATCAACGCCCATTTGGTTTGTTAAAATCACTCCACATTCCAGAGTGGAAATGGGAACACATCACTATGGACTTTGTGGTGAGCTTACCTCGATCGGAAAGAGGAAATCAGGCGATTTGGGTTGTGGTTGATCGCCTCACTAAGTCGGCTCATTTCATCCCAGTGAAGATGAACTTCACAATGTATCAGTATGCGCAATTGTATATTAAGGAGATCATAAGGCTGCACGGAGTACCAGTGTCTATAGTTTCGGATAGAGATACTCGCTTCACGTCACGTTTTTGGGAAAGTCTGCAGGAAGCATTGGGAACTAAATTAAATTTTAGTACAGCCTATCACCCACAAACTGACGGTCAATCAGAAAGGACGATACAAATACTTGAAGACATGTTGAGAGCTTGTGTGCTGGACATAGGTAATTGTTGGGAACAGTTACTACCTTTGGTAGAATTCGCATACAATAATAGTTTTCAGGCAACGATCGGAATGGCCCCGTACGAGGCACTTTATGGGAGAAAGTGCAGATCGCCGGTTTATTGGGATGAAGTAGGTGAAAGAAAAATTTTGGGTCCCGAAATAATCGAGAAGACCGTGAGTGTAGTAGAAAAGATTCGTGAAAGGATTAAGACAGCACAAGATCGCCAAAAGTCTTATGCCGACAAGCGAAGGAAGGACCTTGAGTTTAATGTTGGCGAAAAGGTCTTCCTAAAGGTAGCCCCGACTAAAGGAGTCATTCGATTCGGATCGAGGAACAAGCTGAGACCAAGATATGTCGGACCATTTGAGATCCTCGATCGGATTGGAGATTTGGCATACCGTTTAGCATTACCACCGGAATTTTCAGCAGTACATAATGTTTTTCACGTCTCACGGTTGAGAAAATACGTTCACGATCCTAGTCACATGATCAACTATTCAACGGTGGAAGTGAACAAAGATCTCACTTATGTCGAACAACCAGTTGCGATAATCGATAGAAAGATTATTCCATTGAGAAATAAAGAGAGAGTACTCGTCAAGGTTCAATGGCGAAATCACAACAAAGATGAAGCTACTTGGGAGCGTGAAGAAGAAATTCGAACTCGTTATCCCGATTTTCTTATTCACAGTAAGTATACTATTTTCGAGGACGAAAATTTTTCAAACAGGGGTAGGATGTAACACCCGCTAAATTTAGAAAATTATTCTTAATTTTTTTTAATTATCTTTTTATAGTAAATATTAAATAATAATCCAATTTAAATTATCAGCTGAGCTTATGATTATTTAGTGAGCCCAATTCATGAATTTCTAATTTAACTATAGACCCAAGTTAATTAATTATCGAGCCCAAATATTATAAGTCCATTTTAATTAAATTTTTATACATTCATTATTGGGCCAACCAACCATTATAGTGTTCGGCCCAATTAAAAATAATAATCAACTACTAATACCCAAGCCCAAGCCCCATAATTAATTTAGAACCCAATTATCACATCCAACCCATAATTCTCTCCCCTCACTCACGATCAGAACATGGAAGAGGAGGTTTTCTCCACTTCATCAACATAGTGGGCATCATGGGGAGGAAGTTGGCAGAAGTGGAGTTGAGGGAAGAACTTCAGGAAGCATTTATATATCCATGGAGCAGTTAATAAAATTCAGTATAAAAATAAAATCTCCTGCACATCAGGAATCACACACACACACCAGCAAATATCATTTCACAGCAAATTTAGTAAACTACATTAAGTCACAAGAATTCACATCACCCTCCCAGCCTCTCAGAATCGTTCAACGAATACAAAACAACAGGTAATTCCTTCTATTGTTACATCTCAATTTTTACAGCAAAGTCGACCTCCGTTGTTATTTTCTATTCTGCACCCTCCTCAATCGGAGCCTGACCACCAGTTCATCGCCATATCCATTCACCTTCAAACATTTTCACACAAACACCAGCAAAACCGATTTCCAAAATCACATAACACAACCCCAATTTTTAGAAGAAAAATCGGAGTCGGGAAAGGGAAAGATAATTCTCACCTGAGAAATTATTTTTCTTACCCCGACCAAACTCGGCCTGTCGCCACCGCCATTTGCTTCCCTTTCCAAATCGCGCCGCCGCCACATAGTTCCCGGCGAGCATGGTCAGTTCGCCTTCCATCGTCGTTGCCGCTAAACCTCCTTGGACCTTCCATCGGAAGTCTGAATCCTAGACTGTGGGAGTTCGACCCGAAGGAATCATGGTGAACAAGACAGTCGTGATTCCGATCCATTACTTAAACGCCACCGCAGCGTGAGCCGATCTTCATGCCCGAAGGAATTTCTCAGAAGCCTGCCAATGGGGGAGAGAACGATAAGGAATTTCTCGAAGCACGCCAATTGGGGAGAGAACGATTTGAGGAAGGGAAGGGATTTCTCACGCCTGTAGTGATTAGGCCGGCTTTACATTCATTTAATTGGGCGAAGCCTCATCCGGCCCAAATACTTTAAAACAATGCCCATTTAATCCCCGAGCCAAACTCGATTTCAGTCTTGGGTCCATTAATCCAACCTATTTACTTAAGTCCCGATCTACTTTTACTCCAATTCAGCCCAAATAAATCCAATCTTCAATTTCAATTAATTTTATATGTTCACATTTATTAAAATACATGCCTCTTTAATTGTAGGCTACGAGAATCAAGGGCACGATTAACACGTTCATAAGCATTTCAAGCATTTGCATTCAAGTCATCTCAATTTCAGGTGGGAATTATTACTTGTCAATTTTAATTGCTTTATTTGGATTGTATAGATGATATGTTATATTTACGATTAACATGCAGTCACATGTTTTTCGTACCAAGTATCGATTTATGATTAACATGCGATCACATGTTTTTCATACCAAGTATCAGTATATGTTTACATGCAGTCACATGTTTACATGCTCAAGTTGATATAACAATTATTCATGCTATGCCTCCGTTATGTATTGTGATTATTGTTGACTTGTGATATTCCCACGAGCGATAGAAAGCTCACCCCATTTTTATGTAAAATTTTCAGGTTAATTCGGAATGGAGAGGACGGGTTGTCGAGCAGGCCGACATATGATTAATGTTATAATTATTTCTTTTAATTCCGCTCAAGTTACTCTGAAACAATTAATTTATTTTTAGTAATTATTTTCCGCTGTCATATTTTACGATCGTATTGGAGATTCGAAATCCTTTTTAGTTCCGCAAATATTTTAGAAAATGTATGTTTAGTAACGACTTGAAATTTCTACAAGTTTTCTCATTATTAATATTTTATTTATAAAATACCTTAGAAAAATCGGGTCGTTACAGTATGGTATCAGAGCAAAATCCGGTCTACTTTCCTGGTACGTCGGAAGATTTTTTAAAAGTTAAAATATTTTTCATTTTCAAGGAAATATCATATGTTCATCCGCTACTTCGCTACTCCATTCCAAGGTAAATGACTTAAAGTCATGTTTATATCATACATTTCAATTAATCGTAAAACTTAATAATTTTACGCAAATGTGCATGTATCTGTTAGTATGGCGGTTTCACAAGAACTCCACGTAAGAGGACCGAGGCGGGATCCGCTCGCGCCCTAGCACATAGAGACTCTTGGGAAACCCGGGACTCCCGAGAATGCCCGTACTACGTGATCGAGAGAATTGAAATGGTTCATGTCCGGAAGACGGAGATCCGGTCGAAGAAGTCGAGCACTTATTCATCACTCTGCCGAATGTGGAGTTTCACCATATACTTTGTGGCACGAGGCGAACCGCAGGACCCGGAGGAAAGAATAGTCGTAGATGACTTTCGGTATCTTCTTGGAAGAATTCTCGACTTTTTTTCAATGGGAGAGATTAAAAATATATATGAGATGCATGATACACCATTACGGTAGATGGAGGAATTTGAGGAGGATCCCGAGGAGGATCCAGAGGAAGAGGACCCAGAGCTCGAACCGATGGTTGACTCGGACGACGAGGATATCATCTCTGGTGAGCCCCCACCCCCTGTTCTGTTATTGAAATCCTTAGCAGTGTGATGAAAATTAATTTTGTTATGTCGTGATTTTAATATTTTAGTAGTAACTATTAGTCTCAGCTCCCATTTCAGTATTTTATGTTGACTATCAAAAGTTATCATTAATAGAATATTTAATTTCTTGTATTGATCAATTCCAAGATGTAATGAATTATTTTATCTTATGCCACGCGTATAAATATCTTTATCTCTACCTCATTTCTCGCACTCAAGAACTTACAAGAACAACGATTCGTGGGCAGGATATGGCTCCCCGCGAAATCACCCCGAATGCCGAGTCTCGAAACCAAGCCCAAGGCACACTTAATACGTCTGCAAGCGGGAGTGATGCCCCTAGTCAGCAGCAACTGCTCTCAGGTCTAACCAATCTTCTCCAAGGAGCGACTATAACGCCTCCAGCCACTCAAGGGCAAGTTCAGGCCAGAGTAATAAATCAGTTCAACAAGTTCAAACCTCCAATGTTCCTCGGGAGGGAAGGGCCAGCTGCCATCGAGGAATGGCTATTGAACTTGGAGAGTATTTTCGATTACATGGCTTGCACGGATGAGCAGAAAGTTTCATGCGCAGTCTTCCAACTCAAGGAGGACGCCAGGACTTGGTGGAATGGATCCTGGAGACTCCGAACTGAAGAGGAACGTAGAACACTGTCTTGGGAAGGATTTAAAGAAACAGTGATGGACAAGTATTATCCACGGTCGTATAAGGCCAAAATGCAGAAGGAGTTCCTAGATCTAACTCAAGGAGGCATGACGGTCACGGAATACGAAAGGAAGTTCAATCATATGTGCCGATTCGCACCATTCATGGTTGCGAATGATGACATGAAGGCACAAAAGTTTCGTGATGGACTTCAAGACAGAATCCGACATCATCTGGCTAGCCATGGAAAGATGTCGTATAAGGAAGCCGTGTCCAGAGCCGAAGATATATCAGCTAGCTTGGATATGGAAAGGGCTAGGGCTCTGCCAGTTGTGAATACGAACAAAAGAAAGTGGCAAGGACCGAATAATAATACTAGTAACAAGAAGGGTAGTAGAGAAGGACCATCCGGGTCAAAGACACAGTACGACTACCCAACCTGCTTGAAATGCGGGAAGAGGCACAAAGGAGTTTGCATGCTAGGACATAATCGATGTTACCGATGCCATGAAGAAGGACACATGGTCTCTCAGTGCCCACAGAAGAACAATGGCCCAGATAGAAGGGTCCAGAATCAAGGTTCTGGGGGAAAGGCTCGTATGTACAGCCTATCGGAAATTGACAAGGAGCAACCGGAACGATGTCGTATGTTATCTGTCATTGGAATTCCTGCTTTGGTGTTATTTGATACTGGCGCATCCCATTCATTTATCTCTAAGAAGTTGTTTAGCATGACTGAATTTAGAAGTAGGAAATCTTCTCAAAGCCTTGAAGTTAGTATACCAGCAGGAGAAATAATTTCTGTTGATGATATAGCTAACAGTATGACCATAGAGATAAATGAACGTTTATATCTAGCCGATCTATACATATTAGACATGAATAACTTCGACGTAGTCTTGGGTATGGATTGGTTGGATAAGTATGATGCCGTTTTGCAATGCGCGAGGAGGAACGTGGTCTTGCATCCGGTAGGAGTAGAGGACGTATTTCAAGGGGTTAAGCGTAACAAAGCCCCTCCAGTGATATCAGCCATGAAAGCAACGAAGACATTGCGTAAGGGCAATTGTCAAGGATATTTAGTGAATATCATGGGGGAGTCGAAGTCCGAAGTAACGATCGAAGACGTTCATATCGTTAAGGATTATTCAGATGTTTTTCCGGAGAACTTACCGGGTGTTCCACCAGATAGACAAGTGGAGTTTACAATTGACTTGGTGCCTGGAGAAGCCCCTATATCAAAGGCCCCATACAGGATGGCGCCAAAAGAACTACAAGAACTGAAGGTGCAGATTCAGGAGTTACTCGATATGGGATATATCCGACCAAGCGTCTCACCTTGGGGAGCACCGGTGTTATTCGTGAAGAAGAAGGATGGAAGCATGAGAATGTGTATCGATTATCGTGAGTTGAATCGACTCACGATAAAGAACAAGTATCCACTTCCCCGAATCGAAGACTTATTTGACCACTTGGAGGTTCGGGAGTGTTCTCAAAGATAGATTTGAGGTCGGGATACCATCAACTAAAGATCAAGGACGAGGACATTAGAAGACTGCTTTAGAACAAGATATGGTCACTACGAGTTCGTAGTAATGCCATTTGGGCTAAGTAATGCCCAGGTCTTTATGGACTTGATGAATAGAGTTTTCCAACCCTACTTGGATCGGTTTGTCAT
Source organism: Orobanche coerulescens (assembly GCA_033398695.1). NCBI lineage: Eukaryota > Viridiplantae > Streptophyta > Magnoliopsida > Lamiales > Orobanchaceae > Orobanche > Orobanche coerulescens. Next base: position 207,586,527 of record CM065804.1, read on the forward strand.
CGTGTTTATAGATGACATACTAATTTATTCGAAAGATGAAGCAAAACATGAGAAGCATCTACGGACGGTTTGGAGATACTTCAAAGAGAAAGCGTATGCGAAGTTTAGCAAGTGCGAATTTTGGCTCAAGAGAGTGGCATTCCTTGGACATGTTATTCTGCAAGGAATTGAAGTCGATCCGTCTAAGATAGAAGCTATCAACGATTGGAAAACACCAACTAACGCGAATGAAGTTCGCGGTTTCTTGGGGTTAGCGAGGATATTATAGGAGGTTTATTGAAGGATTTTCTAAGATGGCCGCACCGATGACTCGACTAACGAGGAAAAGAGAGCAGTTCTGTGGAATGAGAAGTGCGAACAAAGTTTTCAAGAACTTAAGCGTAGACTAACCTCGGCTTCGGTTTGACGATTCCGATCCGTCTAGAGAATTCGTGATCTATAGTGACGCATCCAAGCAAGGATTAGGATGTGTTCTAATGCAGCAAGGTAAGGTCATCGCTTATGCGTCAAGACAATTAAAGCCACATGAGTTAAATTATCCGACGCATGATTTAGAACTAGCTGCGGTAGTTCACGCCTTGAAGATATGGCGACATTACCTCTACGGAGGTAAATGTGAGATCTATACCGACCACAAAAGCTTAAGGTATCTATTCACTCAGAAGGAACTTAATATGAGACAAAGAAGATGGTTGGAGTTAGTGAAGGACTACGATTGTACAATTCACTATCATCCAGGGAAGGCGAATGTGGTCGCAGATGCTTTAAGTCGCAAGGTCAGAGGAGAATTGAATTGCATTTTGACTAAGGAAGACAAATTGGTCAGTGAATTTTCAAAGATGAACCTAGAAGTGGCTACACCGTTAAAGCCGGTGGAAGCAATTTTAATGACGTTGTCAGTTCAACCGACCTTGAGAGAGAGGATCAAGGAAGGTCAGGGTCAAGACAATTTCTTGACCAAAATGAAGGAGCGTGTTATAGCTGGAGAAGATAAAGGATTTAGTATATCAGAAGATGGTACGATATACTACAAGGAAAGAATTTGTGTGCCCGACAATACGGATTTGAAGAAGACGATTTTGGAAGAAGCACACAACACACCATATACTGCTCATCCTGGTAGTACAAAGATGTACCAAGATTTGAAAAGCAAATTTTGGTGGGAAGGTTTGAAGAGAAACGTGGCTGAATTCGTCAGGAGATGTATTATTTGTCAGCAGGTGAAAGCCGAACATCAACGCCCATTTGGTTTGTTAAAATCACTCCACATTCCAGAGTGGAAATGGGAACACATCACTATGGACTTTGTGGTGAGCTTACCTCGATCGGAAAGAGGAAATCAGGCGATTTGGGTTGTGGTTGATCGCCTCACTAAGTCGGCTCATTTCATCCCAGTGAAGATGAACTTCACAATGTATCAGTATGCGCAATTGTATATTAAGGAGATCATAAGGCTGCACGGAGTACCAGTGTCTATAGTTTCGGATAGAGATACTCGCTTCACGTCACGTTTTTGGGAAAGTTTGCAGGAAGCATTGGGAACTAAATTAAATTTTAGTACAGCCTATCACCCACAAACTGACGGTCAATCAGAAAGGACGATACAAATACTTGAAGACATGTTGAGAGCTTGTGTGCTGGACATAGGTAATTGTTGGGAACAGTTACTACCTTTGGTAGAATTCGCATACAATAATAGTTTTCAGGCAACGATCGGAATGACCCCGTACGAGGCACTTTATGGGAGAAAGTGCAGATCGCCGGTTTATTGGGATGAAGTAGGTGAAAGAAAAATTTTGGGTCCCGAAATAATCGAGAAGACCGTGAGTGTAGTAGAAAAGATTCGTGAAAGGATTAAGACAGCACAAGATCGCCAAAAGTCTTATGCCGACAAGCGAAGGAAGGACCTTGAGTTTAATGTTGGCGAAAAGGTCTTCCTAAAGGTAGCCCCGACTAAAGGAGTCATTCGATTCGGATCGAGGAACAAGCTGAGACCAAGATATGTCGGACCATTTGAGATCCTCGATCGGATTGGAGATTTGGCATACCGTTTAGCATTACCACCGGAATTTTCAGCAGTACATAATGTTTTTCACGTCTCACAGTTGAGAAAATACGTTCACGATCCTAGTCACATGATCAACTATTCAACGGTGGAAGTGAACAAAGATCTCACTTATGTCGAACAACCAGTTGCGATAATCGATAGAAAGATTATTCCATTGAGAAATAAAGAGAGAGTACTCGTCAAGGTTCAATGGCGAAATCACAACAAAGATGAAGCTACTTGGGAGCGTGAAGAAGAAATTCGAACTCGTTATCCCGATTTTCTTATTCACAGTAAGTATACTATTTTCGAGACGAAAATTTTTCAAACAGGTAGGATGTAACACCCGCTAAATTTAGAAAATTATTCTTAATTTTTTTAATTATCTTTTATAGTAAATATTAAATAATAATCCAATTTAAATTATCGGTGAGCTTATGATTATTTAGTGAGCCCAATTCATGAATTTCTAATTTAACTATAGACCCAAGTTAATTAATTATCGAGCCCAAATATTATAAGTCCATTTTAATTAAATTTTTATACATTCATTATTGGGCCAACCAACCATTATAGTGTTCGGCCCAATTAAAAATAATAATCAACTACTAATACCCAAGCCCAACCCCTATAATTAATTTAGAACCCAATTATCACATCCAACCCATAATTCTCTCCCCTCACTCACGATCAGAACATGGAAGAGGAGGTTTTTTCCACTTCATCAACGTAGTGGGCATCATGGGGAGGAAGTTGGCAGAAGTGGAGTTGAGGGAAGAACTTCAGGAAGCATTTATATATCCATGGAGCGATTAATAAAATTCGGTATAAAATAAAATCTCCCGCACATCAGAATCACACACACACACACCAAAGAAATATCATTTCACAAAGAAATTTAGTAAACTACATTAAGTCACAAGAATTCACATCACCCTCCCACCTCTCGGAATCGTTCAACGAATACAAAACAACAGGTAATTCCTTCTATTGTTACATCTCAATTTTTACAGCAAAGTCGACCTCCGTTGTTATTTTCTATTCTGCACCCTCCTCAATCGGAGCCTGACCACCAGTTCATCGCCATATCCATTCACCTTCAAACATTTTCACACAAACACCAGCAAAACCGATTTCCAAAATCACATAACACAACCCCAATTTTTAGAAGAAAAATCGGAGTCGGGAAAGGGAAAGATAATTCTCACCTGAGAAATTATTTTTCTTACCCCGACCAAACTCGGCCTGTCGCCACCGCCATTTGCTTCCTTTCCAAATCGCGCCGCCGCCACATAGTTCGGCGAGCATGGTCGATTCGCCTTCCATCGTCGTTGCCGCTAAACCTCCTTGGACCTTCCATCGGAAGTCGAATCCTAGGCTGTGGGAGTTCGACCCGAAGGAATCATGGTGAACAAGACAGTCGTGATTCCGATCCAAGACTTAAACGCCACCGCGGCGTGAGCCGATCTTCATGCCGAAGGAATTTCTCGAAGCACGCCAATGGGGAGAGAACGATAAGGAATTTCTCAGAAGCCTGCCAATTGGGGAGAGAACGATTTGAGGAAGGGAAGGGATTTCTCACGCCCTGTAGTGATTAGGCCGGCTTTACATTCATTTAATTGGGTCGAAGCCTCATCCGGCCCAAATACTTTAAAACAATGCCCATTTAATCCCCGAGCCAAACTCCAATTTCAGTCTTGGGTCCATTAATCCAAATTTCTATTTACTTAAGTCCTGATCTACTTTTACTCCAATTCAGCCCAAATAAATCCAATCTTCAATTTCAATTAATTTTATATGTTCACATATATTAAAATACATGCCTCTTTAATTGTAGGCTACGAGAATCAAGGGCACGATTAACACGTTCATAAGCATTTCAAGCATTTGCATTCAAGTCATCTCAATTTCAGGTGGGAATTATTACTTGTCAATTTTAATTGCTTTATTTGGATTGTATAGATGATATGTTATATTTACGATTAACATGCAGTCACATGTTTTTCGTACCAAGTATCAGTTTATGATTAACATGCAGTCACATGTTTTTCATACCAAGTATCAGTATATGTTTACATGCAGTCACATGTTTACATGCTCAAGTTGATATAACAATTATTCATGCTATGCCTCCGTTATGTATTGTGATTATTGTTGACTTGTGATATTCCCACGAGCGATAGAAAGCTCACCCCATTTTTATGTAAAATTTTCAGGTTAATTCGGAATGGAGAGGACGGGTTGTCGAGCAGGCCGACATATGATTAATGTTATAATTATTTCTTTTAATTCCGCTCAAGTTACTCTGAAACAATTAATTTATTTTTAGTAATTATTTTCCGCTGTCATATTTTACGATCGTATTGGAGATTCGAAATCCTTTTTAGTTCCGCAAATATTTTAGAAAATGTATGTTTAGTAACGACTTGAAATTTCTACAAGTTTTCTCATTATTAATATTTTATTTATAAAATACCTTAGAAAAATCGGGTTGTTACAGGAACGATACTTTCTTACCACTTTATTACTTGCTTACGACAACGTGCACTTGCGTTAACCAAATTTCGTAACAACGTATAATCATCACAACACCATAATCCATCTTGATTACAATTCTCATGCGAAGTTTAGTGTTCTTAAGGTCGACGCACTAGATTTCAATATCATCATTACATCCCGATTTAACCATGGAGATAAACTAATAATTCCAGCTTATAAGAAAGGATGCAATCTAAGATGATTCTTTCTTAAGTCCTTATAACCAAAAGTGATATCACCTCCAAGTTTATGATCAATATAACAACATAAATCATACGGATAATCAACTTCAGAATGTTCCTCTCATCATTTGACGTACTAAGATTCCAACTACGAGGTTCCAACGACAATATCATAAGCATAAACATTTCAATCTTCTAAGCATGATGTTTGTTGAATAATTCACCAATGGAACTCAATATCTTGCTAGCATGATCATCTTATTCTTTAAAACACGAATCTAAAGTTGGAGATAGAATTAACATACCTTTAATGAAGAAATCACTGATCCAAAAAGGTAGAATCCAGTTCCGGTTGCTTGAGTGTCACTTCAAAGTGAGTTCTTCTTCAATGATCAAATGTAAGCACTCTCTAATATTTAATGATCACGTAAGGCGGATTTGTATGTGCTTAAGGAGTAGGAAAGGCTCTCTGGACTTCCAAGGAACGAAGAACAATGAAGGGAAATAAGTAGAAATGGTGTTGTCCTTTAAATAAAGTTTCTGCACATTAGCTAATTAGCGCACGCTACCATACAATTCTTAGCGCACGCTAATAAGCGTTGACTCCAAATCTGTCCAGGTTCGTCCGCGGGAATCGTATCCGGACCCATGTCCCGGCTGGCGCATGTGCTAGCCGCCTAGCTCAATAATTGACTGCCTAGCGCATGCAAATCCTACATTCGTAGCGTGCGCTAGTTGTAGCCGATAGTGCGCGTTAAGCTACATTCTTAGCGTGCGCTATCACAAGTTCGCATGAGAAATTTATGCATGACGATATACTTATGTACAAAGATACCAATGTGAGAAATATCATACTCCAATTATCGAGATCACAAATCCGAATAATACAGGGTTCGAATACAGATGAAATACACAATAATAAATCCGAATATTACACCAACGGGCTGAAAGGCGGTGCATTGTTGAACAAAAAGACTGTCCAGAACCTACTGTCTGACTCCGGTAGCATGCGTTACCCATATATATTAGCGCGCGTTATCGATCGACACTAGCGCGCGCTAACTCATAAAAATAGCGTGCGCTACCTGCTATCACCTGCAATCGAGAAACATTCTGCCCTTACTGTCCTGCCGTCCTAACGCGCGTTACCACCCTGTAACGTACGCTAACACATCCATAATAGCGTACGCTAGCCTGCCATTAGCGTGCATTAATGCCTCAATCCAGAGTCCAGAAAGCTCACTGTCCAGCAGGCCTAACATGCGCTAATGCACAAGAATAGTGTGCGCTACTCGCACCTAGTGCGTGCGCTATCATTGCAGTCCAGCGCGCGCTAACTGCTACTACTCAGCATAAAATTCACGAAGTCCGACCAAAACGACAAACCGAAATTACAAAACTCAATAGTTACCAACCAAGAACATTCCAATATCAATCGTCAATCTCGTATACAAATAAACACAATACAACCAGATACATCCAGAATAACACACATACAATACATGGTTATTACACCATGTCTCCATCCAACATGTACCACGCGCGATCTCTGTTTCGCGCCTTAATATATTTAAATTTATTTTATAATATATATAGATATATATTCATAATTATATTTTAAATCTTCAATTATATTTAGATATATGATAATATTTATTTATATAACAATATTATAAGATATATATATATATATATTTATATTATAATATGTATTATAATATATATCTAGTGTTACATTATAATACACATATAGTCATATTATTTTTATATGTTATATTATTTTTTAAATATATAACATAACTTAATATATATTTTTAAAGTTATATTATGATACGTAGATATAAATTTATATTAAATGTCTCAATTAAGTAGAAAATGGAAGAAAGAGAAACAAGGGTATGCTTGTTTTTTTCTTGGACAACACTCCATTCTCAGTTTATTCAAAAAGCCAAGATTCAGTCCATTAAATAAAAAGTAAACAACTATATACAACGGACCGAACAAGCCCATTCAGCTAGTAAGCCCATTAAGTTGAAAGTAAACAACCCGTCGACTTGAACAAACTAGGGCTGAGACTTAAATATCGAATACCCGAATAATCAAACCGAATTGGTGAAAAGGGTTTGGTTCGGTTACTGAAAAAATTCGAGAATTTTGGATGTTGAATCCTTTTCTTCCAAGCTGAATCTTGGATAAGCGGTATTGATTTTTTTTTCAACTATATGAAAAATTAAAATACCCGATATCCAAATAAAAAATAACCGAAATAGTCAGTTATTATATATATTTTCAATTATTTATATATTTATTTATTTTTTTAATCAAACTATTATATAAACTCCAAACTTCAAAATCTTTTGCTACTATGTAAATTTGGTGAACTTTATTTGGTGGGTTATGTCACAAAGATGCATTCATTGCAGGTAAAATAGTAAAATAGTACAAATTTATATATAGAGAGAGGAATAACCGAAAAAAATATTTCAGTTCGAATATTTTCGAGTAATATAAAAAAATAAAAAACCACATTCAAAATAATTAATACGTTCGAATAACGACTACAATTAGGGCTCGTTTGGTAGGTTGGTTTTGTCAGGTTAGTAAAAATAATCTGGGATTTTCTACTCGTTTGGTAGGTTAGTTTTTTAACAAGTCAAATCTTAGTGGCCCGTTTTATATGTTGGGCCCGAGCTTAAAAATACTGTTCCACTTGCTCACTGGAACTGGCGAGGGACACCCGATATGAGGAAACTGACTTCAACAGTGCATTCCCACTTTTACACCTACTCCAAAAACACCCTTCCCCTCATTTCCATTTCACCCGTTCAATCGCCCATCGTTTTCATTATTTCAGAAAGACGACCCTGCATCTCAGATCGCCCATCTTCTTCACTATTTCAGAAAGACGACGACGCCCAGTGAAACATCGCTAGATCGCTAGATCGCTTCGCTCAGAAAGACGACGACCCTACTTGAAGACGACATCGGTAGATCGCTTCGCTCAGAAAGACGACGACCCTACTGAAGGAGTTGCTTCGACCGTCGACTGAAGGAGTTGCTTCCACCGCCTGCCTCCTCTATTCTTCAAAGGTACAAAGTTTCCCCCTATTCATAGGTATGGAATATTTTGCAAAATCAAATCGACCCTTTTTTTTTTTTTTACTTTGAAGAAGACACATAAATTGCGAAAAATTCGAGTCTTTCTGATTTCGAGTTTTTTTTTGCAAAGTAAATTGTTTTTCCCCTATTTTTTCAGTAGTTCTTAAGATTTCGAAAAAGATAGAAAAATAAAAAAATGTTACTTTGCAAAATTTCTTCTGTTTTTGTAAATATTTTGCAAAATTGCTTCTGTAGGTATGGAATATTCATAGGTATGGAATGTTTTGTAAATATTTTGTAAATATTTTTGCAAAATTGGTTCTGTTTTTGTAAATGTTTTTCCCCTGCTTTTTTTTTTTTTACTTTGAAGAAGACTCAAACACTTCAATTTGATGTTTGACAGGTGATATTGTTAAGTTTAGAACTCGGTGCATTAAATTTTTCGGATTTGATGTTCTGCTCGGTGAATTAAATTTTTCGGATTTGTAGAACTGAAATTGTGTGTTTTTCTTCTTACGTCAGTGGATTTGTTGTAGTTGTATAAATGAGTAGGTTATTTTAAATTTTGAAGGCCTATTAATAATCGATTGTTCAGGTTGCAACCTTCCTATGAGAATCTGAGAAGCACATAAGAAAAATGCCACGGAATAGGGATTCAGATGTGGAAATTTACAAGATTGTCGACGAGATAATCACTTCATTCTTTAACCATGTTTTTGGTTATTGATATAATAAAAAAAGATCCGCTAGGAAAAGAATGCGTGTTTCGTAGTCTCGCCCATACGGCATGATTGAGAGGTTCCTGCTCGGGTTCAAAGACCTACATAGGATGGTTCATGTAAGCGATTCGATTGCCTCAATAATCTTAGAATGGATCGAAACGCATTTGGCGATTGTGTAGATTACCGAGAGACGTAGGAGGCGTGAGTGATGGGAGATACGTAACCGTAGAAGAACAATTAGCAATATTCCTAGGGATCCTAGCCCACCACAAAAAGAATTGTGTGGTGAAGTTCAATTACGGAGGTCGGGCGGACAATTTCCCATTATATTCATGTAATTTTGCATGCAATAATAAAGTGCCATAGATTGTTCTTGGTTAAGCCAACTCCTGTTCCTGACGATTGTGCTGATCCTAGGTGGAAATGGTTTAAGGTAATAACTCACCATTATGTTGTGAATTATTATAATGTACAGAACATATATTTATTTCACAATTTGGGTTCTTGTAGGGTTGTCTAGGCGCATTGGATGGCACATATATTAATGTGCAAGTACAAAACACAGATAAGCCAAGGTATAGAACTAGAAAAGGTCAAATATGTACAAATACCCTTGCAGTTTGCGATAGAAATCTACGTTTTGTGTACGTCTTGCTGGATGGGAGGGATCGGCAGCTGATGGGAGGGTGTTGCGGGATGCTGTGATTCGTGAAAATGGATTGAAGATCCCAAGGGGTAAACTTTTGTGGAGCTCTTTATAATAGCCACAAAATTCTGTTTTTCGAATTTTAATGTATTTATAAACTGGCCTAATAAGATCATTGTTATATTTTCATCATATAATTCTTAGGCACATACTACCTTTGTGATAATGGGTATGCAAATAGCGAAGGCTTTCTAACCCCGTATAAAGGAGTGAGGTATCATCTCAAAGAGTGGGGCCCAGAGTCCGCAAGACCTCAATCTCCAGACGAGATGTTCAACATGCGTCATACTAAAGCCCGGAATGTTATTGAACGTGCATTCGGGATTATGAAGATGCGCTGGGGAATTCTTAGGAGCGCATCTTACTACCCTGTGAAAGTTCAAAATAGATTGATAATGGCATGCTTTTTGATTCACAATTTTATTCGGAATGAGATGGCCCATGACCCGATAGAGGATTTGGTTGATGAACATGGTGATGAAGGTGCAAATGAGGACCACGACCAAGAAGATGACTACGTTGATGCGGTTGAGAACACTGCCGAGTGGAATCAATTTAGGGATGCTTTAGCGCACGATATGTGGCAAAATTGATAATGTGATATTGAAACTTGTTAAAACCGAATGTGTGTGTGTTTTACCGAATTGTATTGGGATTGCTATATATGCTCCTGTTAAGACCGAATGTGTGTGTGTTTTACCGAATTGTTAAGACCGAATTGTACTTCTCCTGTTAAGACCGAATTGTATTGGGCTGGCTATATATGCTCCTGTAATTCTATGCATTATTGCTTCTGAATTGTACTTCTCCTGTTAAGACAGAATTATATATGCTTCTGAATATTCTTTTGTCTTACCATGTGATTGTTATCACTCATTTTCCCACTATTCTACATGTAGCAGGAACTTGTTGAAAAATGAGCTGTATTCCTGATTGTTGGTGTGGGACGGGTAAAATGATAGTTAGATGTGCAAGGAAGGATGCGAAACACCCCGGTCGTTATTACTACAAATGTCCAGGCGATAAGGTCCACGAAGACGATTTTTTTTGGTGTGATGACTACCACTTGAGCGATCCAACCGGATATATTCCAGACTATGTTCGTGCTCAAACTTACCCCCTGAGGTCCACTCAAACCTCCCCTCATTTATCACGCAGCCAAGTTAATAGGCATGCTGAATTTACAAATGATGCCCAATCAGAGAGAATTCAGGGCGAGAGTGCGCATGCAAAGGAAAGAGTCGAACTGAAGAGTGAACTATTTCTGCTAATTGAGCGTGCATTCATGACAATTGTTCTTGTACTTTTTGGTATCGTTCTAGGTCGGTTATTGTGAACCAAGTTTATCATCATATACTTTTGTTGCCAGTTCCCGTAGTTACATTTGTGTATCGTCGTCAATGTTATGAAATGGTTTTTTTTTGTTTGGCTTTTCTGCTAAATTCTGAATATTATTAGGGCCGATTTTTTTTTTGTTCTGAATATTTTTTTGTCTTGCCCAGTATGGCCTTTTGTTCTGCTAAATGCTTTTTGTTCCGAATTTTTTTTTGTTCTGAATTTTTTTCGGTTCTGAATATTCTTTTGTCTTGCCATTATTCTGAATAATGTGAATGATATATATATTATGTCTTGCCCAGTATGGCTTTTGCTGGGCCGAATACTTTGAAGTACTGAACTAGGAAGTACTAGAAGTACTGATGAAAATGAAATAAGTACGGCTCTTGAAGTAAATAAGTACAACACTTGAAATCTGGGAGGAAAATGAAATATTACACCACTCATTTTAAGTTCAAGATTTCACCAACTAGGAAGTTATAAGACTAGAATTGCATTACATTGAGAAACTTATGGACCAAACTAGCAAATATTCAAAAGTTGCGAAACACCAAAATTGCTAGAATCTACTAGCAGTTAACCAACATCACAATTTAGCCAAAAACAAGAAATTCTTTGTGTTTCAATATATTAAACACTACACCGAAAGCAAACAAACAAGACTAATTTTCATATAATTAAACCCAAACAAATCTAGGATGCATCACTACTTCCTCAACGAGGTGAGGATCCGCATCACATAGGCCTCTCTTGCATCTTCAGGAAGTCCCATGAAAACGTCCAGCTTCTCGATCTCTTTCGCTAGAAGATCACAGACATCAAACCTATCTTCCAACGAGAGCCCTTCAATAGAACCTAGGAGATCAAATGCCTCCTTTCTTTTGATGCTCACGTCAAAATCGTATCCAATGCGCTTGGCCAAGTCTCGAAGCCTTGCATCAGTTTTGTCTCCAATCTCTCGCAGTACTTCACAGACACCCTGCATCTCATCACCTGCCTTCCGTTTCTTCCCCTTACGCTTTTCAGGTTGATTATTCTTCTGGGTAGGGGAGACACTATCAGGAGTGCCCTCATGTGCAGATTGTGTATCCATGTAAATATCATGATCTCCATGTGTGCCCATTGGAAAAGTGTCTGCCTCAAGTGTATCAATGATGTCATTCCAAGCTTCCAATATATCTTCAGCTGCTTCACCGGTCGCTCTATCCTTGCCGAAGATGATAGTCCAGTCGTCGTAGTAAGGCCATGATTTGTAACGCATCAATCGTGCATTGTTATCAACCTAACCACAAATTGACAAATAAAAGAAGAACAAAATAAATAGAAAATTGTAGACTTGAGTTGCTGCAATCATGCATTTTTTAAGATGGTTGCTGCAATGGATTAAGATGATGGAGCTGAACAATTTGGCATGCTAAGAGAGTATGCAGAAGAGATATTGCAATCAAATCCTGGAAGCACTGTTAAGATCATCCTCCACAACATTGGTCAAAAGCTCACTTCAAAACCTCAAGTAAGAGTGATCTTATACTCAATAACCTGTCAGAGAGTTGCAATGGATCCATAACCAATAAAAGGGCATTGCCTATACTTCATATGTTTGAGGGAATTAGGATGCAACTCATGGAGAAAATAGCAGAAAAATGACATTAGATGATGAAATATTCGGGGGTAAAATTTGTCATGCTCTACGCAAGTTGCATACACTTGAGTTTAATGATTCTCATGCAACATACGATTGTGATTAGGATATCTACAAACAAGCCCTCGTCTCTAAATTGTAGACAGCAAGTTGCATCATCATTACTCGTATGTGAACGAAAAAAAAACCAAATCATTTTAGATTGAAAATTGTCAAGGCACAACATTTACGAACATATACGAACATATACGAACAAACATATACGAAAAAAAAACCAAATCATATACGAACAAACATATACGAACAAACATATTCAGAATTAAAAAACGAACAAACATATACGAACATATACGAGCAAACATATGCGAACAAACATATACGAACATATACGAACATATACGAACAAACATATACGAACAAACATATACGAAAAAAAAACGAACAAACATATACGAACATATACGAACAAACATATACAAACATATCCCATTTAGCTTAGGCAATGTGACAGTATAAATTCACTCGGCTCCGACAAAACGAAAAAAAAAAATACAAAACTTCATAGACAGCTTCAAGATCATGTTCGACTTAAAATAACAAACATATTCAGAATTACCTTCACAATTTGTTCCCACTGGTCATCCTCGACTTCGATCATGTGACGCCCATTTGAGTTGAAACCCACGCCACTACGACTCAGGATTCCACTGAGGGAATAATAGTTTTTTTTCCAAGAGCAGAGGCGTGAGTTGATGTGTGGAACTCCCTTCAAATCAGTCGTCGGAAACACCTTCTTTAGAGCTTCTTCCAGCTTGTTCAAGTACCCAGCCTTAAACCCATTGTCTGACTTCCATCCCTGCGCGATTAGCTCCTTGATCTTGCCGATAAGAGTTGTTTCTTCCTCTAAAGACCAGCTTCTTCGACCAATACCCGTCTTCTTCATCCGCTGGCTTGCTCCGCTGCTCCCACTGTCGTGAAGGGAGCTCATCCTCAGATCTTTGTTTTGCGACTATACCTCACACTGTCGGCGAATTTCTCAGCTCCGCCGGCGAAATTTCTCAGCTTCCTCGGCGAAATTTCTCAGCTCCGTCGTGAAAGGAACGATTTTTAACTTTGTGAGGGAATGTGAGGTTAAGCGGCGATGAAAGGTGAGGGATTAGGGCTACATTAGTTTAGTGAGGATAAGAGGGTAATTTTAAACTAGTGTGTTATAAATAAAATAGGCTACCAAATGGGATTTTCTAAAGTGGTTGGATGTTTTAAATAGGCTACCAAACAACCTGTTAGAATCGTAACTACTCATATCCTGACATACCTATGCTATTTTTATCCTAACTTGACATAACCCAACCAACCTACCAAACGAGCCCTTATTTTTTTCAATAAACGGGCCCCTGAACAAACTGAATCATGTTAGAGGCAAACGTATTCTATCGAACTGTCAAATCACAGGTAAGCAATATCGTGTCTAAGGTGGGAAACCTTTTATTTTATGAAACTTAAATTTGCACGTATTGCCACATGTAGCATAGTGTAAAATTATGCCTTTCCAACTCCCCAAAATATTTCCAACTTAAATTCTCAATAAATATACTGCCATTTAAATTCTCAATAAATATACTGCCAAACATGATGTTTAAGTCAAACTAGAGATGCCAAAATATCTCAAATTTGATGGAATTATATATATTTGAAATGTATTT